>OY776127.1:65481013-66758331 GCA_963675135.1 Galeopsis tetrahit
TTTGAACTATTACAAAATAAATATCAAAAGCTAAATAAAAGAAAGGGAAAGAAAAGCTTAGTCTAAATGGATGGTGGATAATGAAACTCCAAAGCTAATGCTCCAATTCTTGCTCCAAAATGTGAAGGAATGAAGAAAATGGAGGAAGAACACCTTCAAGTGTGTGTTTGTGTATGAGGGTTTTTGGTGGCTTGGGGTGGAATTCTCCAAAATCTGATAAGAGTCCTACTTAAAGTGTGTAAAGAAAGCTTGGTTCGAATTTGCATTTTAGCCCCTCGAAAATATGAAATTTCTGAATTTTTCCACGCAAAGGGTGGTTTGACTCGGTCAACCGAGTGGTTTGACTCGGTCAACCGAGTGAGAGGGACTTACAGAAGGTTTACTGGAATTGGTGGTGACTCGGTCGCCAGTTTAAAATCAATCGGACGTCCGAGTGAGACAAAAAATCAAATTACTCACTGGAAAATGAGTGCACTCGGCTGCCAGTGTTAATTCACTTGGATGACCGAGGGAGTTTGTTTTGAAACCCAACTTAAAAGTCAACATTAAACCTGCTCCTCTGATGCGCGCGCGGCTCGAGACTGTACCTTACAGATACAGCTGATTGGACCTGCAAGCCAAGATTTTCTCCTTGTAAATATGCATACATCCTTCTCTCTCATTTAATTTGTGGGACCCAGCTTTTTCTTTTTCTTCCTAAAGAAGCATGCAAAGTGCTAAACTTTTCTCTTCAATTAATTTGTACTACATGGAGTACTCCACATAATAAAGAAATGGGGCCCACGCTTAATTTGTTATCTCCCTCCCTCTTCAACACTTTGGCCAACTTCTCTCTCCGATCCTCTCTCTCTCTCCTCTTTGCCCCCAATTTAATAAATGGGTTTCTTTGTTAAACACGCAGCCCACTTTTAATTAAATGGGCCAACAGATTTAATTGTTGGCCCAAATAATTTACTCCATACTCGTTTTACTCTCGATCTAAATTTCTTTCTTCGTTGCTCCACAAAAAATTAGGTAGGTGCTTTTGCCTTCAAAATATTCATTTTTCCTGCAAAATGCATAAAACACCACCTTTCTCCAAATCAAGTGAATTTATCCAAAATTGGGCAATAAAATCATAGAATTGTGAGAAAATTGAGCTCAAAGTGTGCACTAAAATTATGCAAACTCCACCCGAATCAGGCTAAAATGAAGATATTTCAGTTGCTTTAGAGAGCAATGAATCTGAAGGGGCTTTACTCAGGGGGGTTGGCTCATGGAGTGCATGCTCTAAGAGCTTTGAATAGTTGAGCATGGATGAGTCAAGGGGAGACAGGAGTCTTGTCTCATCTACAGCTAAATCTGCAAGCACATCTATGCCACTTCTTTGCACACTCCCTTCTGGAGAATATCTCTTAGTGAGATTTACAGGGGTAATAGGTTGGTTGGAAGGGGTGACATGGGTTTCAGGGGAATTGGGCTCAAGGTTCTGAGTTTCAGGGAGGTTGGCCTCTATAGGTTGACCTTTAGGGACTTTGGATTCTGGAGTTCCAGAACCAGATGAATTAGTCCTTGACATGGATTTGGTCCTGCTTTCAGCTCTGCTCTCCCTTAGAGCCAATTGAAGAGACTTTTCCTCTTGAAGCTCCAACACCTTCTCAGTAGGCTTGGCCCTTCTCTTGCTAGCCCTACTTCTTCCACCTCCTTCCTTCTCAGGGACAACTTCCCTGATTCTCTTATCACCCTTCTTCTTTTGCCTAGTCTCATTGTACTTCCTCCTCAACTCTTCTGAGTGGTCAGAAGGCACACTCACTCCCTCTTCTGCCACTGCATCAACTTCAGCTGATGCTCCTGAGGCTTCTTTTGAAGACAATTGAGACATCTTTCTTGTTTTGACAGCCCTGGCCTTTGTTCTCTTTTTCATCTTGGGCTTCTCTTCCTCCTGTTCTTCAGCAGGCTTGGCCAGTAACATCCTTCTTTTCTCAGTTTTCTTGCTGAGCTTTCTGAATAGGATCTTTTGGGCTGGGAGGGGTTTTGCAAAGGTTTGCATCTGGGAATAGTGGGAAAACCTCTCAATCAACAAGCTTGCCCTGGTGCAATACTTGATTTTCCCTTCTAGCACCACCTTATTGTGGGTTTTCACCTTAAATTTAGCCTTCTCCTTCATCATCTCCGATATGATGAAGGTCCTCCAATCAAACTTGATGCCCTTATCACTGGCATCAATAATGGCAGCCATGATTCTGATCCTTGGATGGCTGACCTGCTCTAAGCTTCCAGTGTTGCTTAGGAGGCTCTTAGCAACTACCTCAAAAAGATTGAGAAACTCTGGCTTGAGAGTTTTCTTGTTTTGAGTTGAAGAGAGAGGGACTGGAACTAATAACCATTCTTGGGCTATTTCCTCTTCATGCCCAGTACCATAAACCTCTGGATTCCTTCCCTCATAAGGCAATCCAAAAGCTCCTTCCAGATCTTCTGAGGAGAATTTTACTCTGTGGAATCTCTCCTCTTCCTCTCCGTCATCTGTGTAGGATAGTCTGGTTGATACTTCACCATCTTCAGGCTTGCCTCTCCACTTGAGGAAGGCAAAGAATTCTGCCATGTAGCTCTCCAAGCAAGAGCTTGGTCTTTCCTCCATGAACTTTTGAAGTCCAGCTCTTCTCAACCACCTCAGGGTTGGAGTAATCTCAGGATCTTCACTTTCAAAAGAAACTATTGGCTCAAAGTGAAGATTGTTTTTGTTGCTAAGGTAGGCAAAATCCAGGTCTAGATCCTTGTTAGAGAAATCAACAAGCATCTCAGGTCTAACTTTGGGGGCCATTGAAATTTGCAGAGAGAGTTTTGAGAGAGTTTGAAGAAAAGTAGAGTTAGGGTTTCGAATACTTGGGGAAGAAGTGTTTGTGGATATCTTAAGACTTGTGAATATTCTAAAAAGAATGTTTGTCAATGAGTTGGTAAGGTCTTGAGACAATTCAAAGGTGAACAAAAATGGAAATCCAAAATGGACGGCTAGGATTGATTTCAGGGGAGTTGTCCATTTTTGATCCAATGGTCAAAAACCAATGTAACAGTGAAATAACTGTTTTATTCAAAACGTGGGTGGTTTTTAATGTTTGTTTAAGGCTGGGGGTTTTTCGAGATAGATCATGTCCCAAAAAGTTTAATGCAAACAAGAGTTAAATCTTGGCATTTAATGCATGGAAAGTGACCTTTTGGGTGGGAGACAAATTAAATCTCAGAAAGGTGAAAACTGTATTTCAAGGGACAGATTTCGAGATAGGTATTGATCACCAAAAATAGGTGCTTATCATACCAAGATTTGGTTTGATAGCTAGGACAACTTATCTGACCCTACATGGACAAGTGTCCTGAAAGACTATGGACAAGTGTCCTGAAGAAGTGAGGTCATGTTTCTGAGTTTCAGTAGACTTGACCAAGTCTGCTGAAGTTTGAGTTTGTTTCCCCCTTAATCAATGAACTTCTTTGGGTTTATTTGTCCAACTTCCCTGGATCAAGAAGTCCCAACTCTGCTGATAATTCCAGGAACCTTGCCTCTGCAAGTGGCTTAGTTAATATATCAGCTTTTTGATGGTCTGTGTGAATTTTCACTAGCTTGATATCCTTCTTCTCCACATGATCTCTAATGAAGTGATGCTTGATGTCCACATGTTTGCATCTTGTGTGCAAGACAGGATTTTGTGATATAGCAATGGCACTATTGTTATCACAGAAAATTGGCACTTCAGTAGAGTTGACTTTGTAGTCTCTGAGTTGTTGTCTTAGCCAAAGTATTTGAGCACAACAACTTCCAGCAGCAACATATTCAGCTTCAGTGGTGGAGGTGGCTACTGTATTTTGTTTCTTGGAGAACCAAGATATGAGTTTGTTGCCCAAGAATTGACAAGTCCCTGAGGTGGACTTTCTGTCAATTCTACATCCTCCATAATCAGCATCTGAGTAGCCAGTTAGCTCAATATTGTCATCAGCAGGGTACCAAAGGCCTAGATTCTCAGTGCCTTTGAGATACCTCAAAATCCTCTTTGCAGCCTCAAGGTGGCTTTTCTTAGGGTTTGCTTGAAACCTTGCACAAACACCTACTGCAAAGGTGATATCAGGTCTGCTGGCAGTGAGATAGAGGAGTGAACCAATTATTCCTCTATACTCAGTAGAGTTGGTTGGCACACCACTCTCATCAGGATCCATCTTCCAATTTGTGTTCATAGGGATCCTTACTGGCTTGCTAGTTGTACACCCAAACTTTTTGATCATTTCTCTGGTGTACTTAGCTTGGTTGATGAAGATTCCTTCTTTAGCTTGCTTGACTTGTAGACCCAAAAAGAAGTTCATCAACCCCATCATGGACATCTCAAACTTGCTTTGCATGAGCTTGGAGAATTTTTCACATAGCTTCTCATTAGGGGATCCAAAAATTATGTCATCCACATAAATTTGGACAAGCAAGATGTCCTCTCCTTCAGAGATTCTGAAGAGAGTTCTGTCCACAGTTCCCTTGGTGAATCCATGATCCAAGAGGAATTGTGACAGTGTATCATACCAAGCCCTAGGGGCTTGTTTGAGTCCATATAGAGCTTTCTTGAGTCTGTAAACTTGGTTTCCAACTTCAAAACCTGGTGGTTGCTCCACATAGACTTCTTCTTTCAAGACTCCATTCAGAAAGGCACTCTTGACATCCATTTGGTATACTTTGAACCTCTTGTGGGCTGCATAGGCTAGAAAGAGCCTTATTGCTTCTAGCCTTGCCACAGGTGCAAATGTCTCATCATAGTCAATGCCTTCATGTTGGCAATACCCTTTTGCCACAAGTCTTGCTTTGTTTCTGACAATCACATCATTTTCATTTTTCTTGTTCTTGAACACCCACTTTGTTCCAATAACATTTTGATGTGAAGGCCTATCCACCAGCTCCCATACTTCATTTCTGGTGAATTGGTTCAGTTCTTCCTGCATGGCTGTGATCCAATTGGCATCTTGAAGTGCTTCCTCAATATCACTTGGTTCTTGCTCTGACAAGAAACAACAGAACATAGCACTTTCACCATGAAACTTTCTGGTTCTGACTCCTATACTTGGATCACCAAGTATTAGATCAGTAGGATGGTCAGATAACCAAGTCCTTCTTTTCCTGATCTCTTCAGTAGAGTTGTCCTCTACTGAAGTTGAGTCATTTTGATCATAGAATTCAGGATAATTTAATGCAGGATCTAATTCAGGATCATAATCAGGGGTGTTGTCCTCAATGTCAGGGACATTGGCATTTTCAACATTTTGAGTTCCCCCTTGATTATTTGACCCATTAACTACCTCAGCAGGAACTGCTTCTTCATTGGTAGTTGTTACCTGGATGTGAACTGGGATTGGTTCATTCAGTTCACCATTTCCATCTGTAGGATTTGTCTCAGGAAGGTTGCCTTCAGGATTGTTGTCCAATGTGGGTTTTTCAGGCAGATTGGCTTGAACAACATCTATGAATTCAGTGTCTTTGTCTTTTAGGCTTAATCTGGTTGTCCTTTGTGTGATTTCTTCAGGTTCTAAATGATCATTCCTGATCTCAAAGATAGATTCATCAAACACAACATGAGGTGTTTCTTCCACTATAAGGGTTTTCTTGTTGTAGACTCTGAAAGCTCTACTGATTTGAGAGTATCCAAGAAATACTCCCTCATCAGCTTTGCTGTCAAAGGCTTTCAACTGTTCTTTCCCATTATTGTGAATGAAACATTTACAACCAAATATATGAAAGTATGACACTTTAGGCATTCTTCCTTTCCAGAGTTCATAGGGGGTTTTGCCTTGCCCCTTAGTGATCAAACATCTATTTTGAGTATGGCATGCAGTGTTTATAGCTTCAGCCCAAAACCTCTTAGGTAAATTTGAGTCAGCAATTAGAGTTCTAGCAGCTTCTTTTAAAGTTCTATTCCTTCTTTCTGCAACTCCATTTTGTTGGGGAGTTCTAGCTGCTGAGGTTTCATGAGCTATTCCATTTGATGTGCAGTACTCATTGATGTATGAATTAATGAACTCAGTGCCTTTATCAGATCTTATCTTGATAATGCTAAGGCTTTTCTCATTTGACAATCTCTTGAGAAGTTCAGGTAGTTTGACTTGTGTTTCCTTCTTATTAAGGAGAAATACTACCCATGTGAACCTAGAGAAGTCATCTACTACCACTAATGTGTATTTTCTACCATTAATGCTTGAAGGGGTAATTGGTCCAAACAGATCCATATGTAGAAGTTCAAGTACCCTTTCAGTGGAAATGACTGGTTTTCCTTTGAATGAGGCTTTAATCTGTTTTCCTTCTTGACATGGCTTACACACATGTTCTTTAATGAAAACCTCATTAGGTAGTCCTTTAACTAATGCATTTCTAGCAAGTTTATTCATAGATTTGAAGTTCAGGTGGTTTAGCCTCTTATGCCATAACCAACTTTGTTCACTAGAACTTTTAGCAATGAAACATGCAGCATCAGTAGACTTGTCCCAGTCTGCAAAATACACATTTCCCTTCCTAGTTCCAGTCAATAGGGTTTGTTGAGTTTTATCCTTAATTAGACACTTTCCACTTGAGAACTCAACATTAAAATCCTTATCACAGAATTGACTGATACTTAGGAGATTATATTTGAGACCAGCCACATAAGATACATTTGCTACTTTGATGTTACCAATCATCAAAGTACCATAACCTTTTGTAGTTGCTTGTGAGCTGTCTCCAAAAGTAACATTTGGGCCTTCTTTTTCAATGAAGTCAGTGAGGAGTTCCTTGTTTCCAGTCATGTGCCTTGAGCATCCACTGTCAAGGTACCATGCTGTCTTTTTGTTCATGCTCCTCTTCTTGTGGCCCATTGGTACCTGCATTTAGATAGGTTTAGGTACCCTTTGAGTTTTGGGTCCTGAGAGGTTAGCTGTACCTTTGGGAACCCAAACTTGCCTAATAACCCTGATTGATTCAAGGTGGCTAAGTTGATTTCCTAGTGCATCAACATACACTGTCTTTCCCTTAAATGCCTTTGGGAAAGTATGTGTGAATGTGTTAACTCTGTAAGTTTCAGAGGAGTTGTCCACTCTCCTGAACTTATGAGTTCTTTGTGCAGCTTGATGAAATCTTTGAGGAAAGGCCTTTTTATGACCATTACCCTTTGGCATGAAGGGTTTTGGTTGTCTCATTCTATTCTGCCTGTGAGGGTAGTTGTCCTTAGGTCTATTCAGCAGAGGCTTTCTCAGATGAGTTGGCCTAGGCTGATTATACCTTGGATAATTCCTCTGAACATTGTTCAGGAGAGTTGCCCTTCCATTGGGTCTACTCTGCTGACCAATATTCCTCTTGTGCTCAGGAGCTTTGGCCATTTCCTTAGGTTTTGGCCTATTCTCCTGAATCACTTGAGTAGGCATTTCATTCAATTTGCCCTTTCCTTTGTTCAGTGGCTGAATTATTTCATTTTCAGTTTGTGCCACTGACTTAACAAAGATTCTCTTAGTGTTACTTGTGGATGCAACACTAAGACAAGGTGAAGATTCAAATGGATCAAAACCCAATCCACTTCTTTGAGCCATAGGTCTTTGATAACTTTGAATTTCCTCTATTGCTCTAGAGGATTTGTTCAAAGCAGACATCTTTAATTGCAGGCTCTCTTCACTTGATTTAAGAATATCATATTCATGTGAGAGGTTTTCAAATTTGGCATTTAGAATTTTAAATTCAAATTCTTTTCTCTTTTGAGAGAGAAGTTGATCATCAATCTCCTTATGTTGGTCAACTATCCTGAAATTTGCTTCCTCAAGCTTTCTCAAGACTTGTTGATACAACTCAGTAGACTTGACATCAACAGCTACCTCAGAGTTCTTGGTTAGTTCAGTAGCCAATCTTTCATTTTCTCACACACAGTTGTCATGAAATTCTTGTAATCTAGTGAAATCTTCCATCAACTTTCCTAAGGAAAGTTTCAGGTTAACCTCACTAGTGTTTTGTGAGATGAATGATGGTGAACTAGAAGTAGAGGATACCTCATCATCCTCAAGAGCCATGTTGCAAACATCATCATCATCATCACTGTTAGAGAATAATCCATCAGAGGAGTTGAAGCTTTCAGCACTATCAGATTCTTCACCAGCCATCATGGCTTTTCTATTGGTGAACTTTCTGTCTCTTTTAGCTTGTCTCTCTCTTCTTTCTTTAGAGCTCAATTCAGGGCAGTCATATTGGAAGTGCCCTTTCTTTTTACAGTTATAGCACAGATCTTCATCATCATCCTTCTTGGATTCTTCTCTTCTCTTAGATGAAGAAGGATCAGCTCTACTGGATCTTCTCATATCAGAGGACTTGTCCTCTGATCTTTTCTCTTCAGGCTTTTTATCCTCAGCCTAATCTTCAGGGGAGTTGTATCTTCTCCTGAATTTGTTGTCTTGGTAGAACTTCTTGTATCTACCAAACCTTGTGTTGAGCTTGTCAAACCTTCTAGCCATCAAGGCTAGTTCTTCCTTCATTTCAGTCTTAGAGACTGTCTTTGATGATCTGGGAGTGGGTTGCATTTCTGGTTCAGCAACTTTGGCTTTGAATGCCACTCCCTTAGTAGGATTTGAAGGTTCCTCAACAGGCTTTCTTCTATTGAGGTCAAACTCATAGGCTTTAAGTTCTGAGAATATTTGTTGCATGGGCATGGTGGAGAGATCTTTGGTGTTCTGCATCATTACAGCATAGACATCCCACTTTTGAGTGAGACTCCTTAGGATTTTCAGTCCAACCTCTCTCTTGGTGTAGACCTTGCCCAATGAGTTAATCTCATTCATCACATCAGTGAATCTACCAGCAAATTTGTCAATGGACTCATCAGACTCCATTGAGAATTGTTCAAACTTCTGCACAGCAACTTGGAGCTTGTTCTCCTTGATTTTTTCAGTGCCCTCACACATTTCAGCAAGGGTATCCCATATTTCTTTAGCTGTGGTGCAGTGGTAGACTCTACCCATAACTGCATCTGGAATTGTTTGATAGAGGGTGTTCATGGCAAGATAATTCAAATTATCTTTCCTCTTTTCATCAGCAGTGAAGTCATCCTCATCTTTGGGAATCAGTTCCCTTATATCTGCTCTTTGCTCATCTGTCAATCTGGGGTTAGTTTGAGTAAACACAAAAGGTCCTCTTGTGATTACTCTAAGCATATCAGTATGAAGAGATGCAAGATGAGCCCTCATTCTAATTTTCCAGAAATCATAATTGTCTATTGAAAACATGGGCAGTTTGTGATGAGAAATGTGGTTGACTGGATTTGTGGCCATGTTGTCTAATCCTTGAACAGCAGGTGGAGGAACAGCATTGTTGTTGGCCATATTTCACAAATAATCAGTTAGTCAACAAGTGATGGATTTCAGATAGAGATCAGTTCAGTGACCACACCAAATATGTGAGTTTTGAAAATCAAGATGGATTTTCAGAAGCAGTGGTCTGTGAACCCCTGCTCTGATACCACTTGTTGGTCCTGAAAGGAGTATATGACAAGTGTATGGGGGGGGGAATACACTTGTATGCAATTCTTTTGCTAATTTGATCAAACCAGAGTTTCAGCAAGGTTGTCTTGGACAACTCTGCTGAAGAAGATTAACTCTTCTAAGATAATCAAACTACTAAGTACTATTGAGTACTTAGTTGAATAACTATCTAGGGGAGTTATATGTGCGGAATAGTGGTTGGCCCTTTAAGTTTAGACTCCTTTAATTTCTGAAATCACTTAGTTAATGTAACACAGTCCAGTTTTCAGGGAACTTGTCCAAATAGGTTTTTGCACAGTCTTTGAATGTTTATCCTTGAAAGATCAGTTTTGTGTGCAGTATTGAGTGTATGAAAGTATTTGAAATGTAAATCAACACAAGAAGTTATAGTGGTTCAGAGACTCAAGCTCCTACATCCACTTTCCCTGATTTAACAGGATAATTCCTTCACTCTTGGAATTAACTTGTTTTATAGTGCCAAGGTGCACTTGATCAAGAACACCACTCCTTGGTGAATTGATCCCTATGATGTCTAGAGTCCTAGTACCCTCTTCTCAACTCAGAACTGAACTGTTCTTCTCTCAACAGTCAGCTCCTACCACTTCTACTACTACAACCTTCTCACTTTCACTCTTGAAAGATGTAAGGGTTGAAGTAAGGTTCCAACTAATGAGATATCCTTTACAATGAAGATCAGTGTATAAGGATAGGATATCTCTCTAAGCTTGTGTATGGATATACAATGAAGTTCAGCTTAGATGAAGTGTTTGAAGACTAAGATAGTCTTTGAAAGCTTTAGAGCACTTGTCAACTTGTAGGATAGTTGGATATTCTTGTCAAGGTTGAGGTGCTTTCAAATGGTCTTCACACTTCTGTATTTATAGACAAAATGGAGGATTTGCCCGTTGGAGAGGCAGCCCCAAATTGCTATAAATGTCTTCTTTGAGTTCTTCAAACTGGAAGACAGATTCTTGATAGTGACATGTCCTCATTTGGGTAATAAACGGCTTGTAAGACTTTGTCTTCATTCTGCAGCACTTTTCCCAATGTTTGACTTCTTGTTAGGACTTGGACATGGCTTCTGAAGGTTGATCCAATGATAGGACAACATTCCTTATCATTTGGACAACTCTCCTTATCACTATCAGCAGTTTTGCCTTTCAGCAAGGTTGGCTTGCTCTTCTTCAGATGACTTGGCTCTTTCCCTTTATTTCACTTCAAAGTGATCTTAGCTTGTTTCTTTGGTGATCTTTAGGGTGTGGTTGTCTCTTTCTCTTCAGCATAGTTGACCTTCAACCTTTAGAACATCTGTTCTGATTCAATCATGCTGAGACAACTCTTCTTACAATGACTCTGATTCGGAATCAGAAGAGTTACCATCGTCTTCATCTGACTACCCCTCTAGCAATGAAGATGAAGCCTTCATAGCAGATGATGGACTGGTAATGATGGCCAAAATAAATGATGAGGTATCATCTGCTAACTCATTTCAATCTTGTGACAATTCTGACACTGATGAAAGTGATGCTGCTGTTAGCAGTGTAGGAAGTAGTCTTCATCATTCCCAAGGAGTGACTGAAGAAGACCTTCTACAAGCTAACAAAGCATTCATTGAAATTAGTGATGAGAATATATCTTTAAAGCAAGAAATCATTAAGCTAAAAGAAGCTCAGTCAAAAGTAGATCCTAATATAGCTGTCATAAATGCAAGACTATCAGAAGAGTTGTCCCAACTCCAAGAAAAGTATGCATCCATTGACAAACTATATCAGGGTATGCTTAAAACTCAAGCCAAAGAGACTAATGAATTCAATGATTTAAAGATTAAATGTGAAAAACTTGAAGAGCGCAATAGATTCTTAGAATCTGAAGTAGTGAGCCTAGATCGAAAGCTATCTGGGATGATTAACTCTACTAAGATTAATCAAACTATCTCAGACAGATATAGAGCTCCAAATGATAAAAGATGAATAGGTACTGATCTGCCTAGTCCATCTACTTCAGAATTTAAGAACACTAATGGAGCTAGTACAAGTTCTTTGCAACTAGATAAAGGAAAAGAACCTATGACTTATGATGATGATCCAAAACTCAAAGTACAGTCTAAATACATCCCTCCTACTACCAAGAATGGTAAAATGAAGAATGTATTAAGACCAGTACAGTCAAGACCATACCCGAAGAGTTATACTCCTCTGACCAGATCAGATCAGTCCTGGAATCAGAAGAGACAAACTCAGAACAGTAGGTCAAGACAAGCACAGGCAAGTTGGGAACAGCCTAGACCTCCTTTCATAAGGCAGTCTCAGTTGTATTCAACTAAACCTAGGAGATTTGTGCCTCATTATCATAACAAACCTGTTCTTTATCCTCCTCCTTTATCCTATGATATCTATGGAGAGGAAAGACCAAAGCAAATTTATAAGCCTTATGGTCCACATGCTTTTAGACCATATTCAAACTATTATAGACATACTGATCTTACTGAAAAAGGGATAGAACCAAGGAAAGGCTATCTCAGAAAAATAGATCCTAAGTCTGCTGATAATTCTGAATTGGTTAACAAAGTACTGTTTTGTGATAAATTTGGAAGGAAACTGAAGAGGTCTCATTTATTCAAAACTTCAATGTTTATTTGGGTGCCTCTTACTGCTACTAACACTCAAGGACCCCAATAAATAGTGGGTACCTAAATTACATGTGTATAGAGATATGTACTAACATTTCAGGTACTGATCTTATACCAAGAAGAATATGAAGCAGAAACTAAGAGCAGTATATCAAAACTCAAAATTCAGAAGAGACAACCCTATGTCAGATCACTACACTTAAAACAGGTAACAAGGTTACTAAAGTGACCTTAATCCCAATGAGGAAGCTGGTAAAGCTGAGGGACACTGAGAACATACATTAAGGGGGAATCTGTGATTTCTTAAAGATCCTTTTGTTGACTCAGATCACTAAGTCACTTTAGCATAAACCTTGATGTGATCATTAAATTAGACATATTGTTACTAATCTGTACTGTTTTACACTTATATCTCATGAACTAACACTTCTACCAAGGTGAAACAGGCACAGAAGAGGAATTCTCCATTGAAGGGGGAACTGATCTGATTACAGATTTGAAAAGTTTACTAATCTGATCTGATTACAGAACATAGCAGTCTACATATATATTCTGATTAATAAATTGACTTGTCTACAGAACTGTACTGATTACAAAGCTTCTTTGTCTACAGTACTGATCTGATTACAAATCAGTTATTCTACAGAACTAATCTGATTACTGACTAATCTGTCTACAGAAAGATTTGTTTACTACTAATCTGTCTACAAGAAATCTACTGATCTGACACAGTAGTGATCTGAGGATCACTGTGCTGATATTAAAAAGGTGAAATCAGGAAATTTGGGTACTGATCTGAGGATTACTGTGCTGACCCATCTACTGATCTGAGATCTACTATGCTGATTCATCTACTGATCTGATTTCTAAAAAGGTTACTCAGCTGATCACATTACTCAGCTGATCCAGATAAGTAAAATTTTCTTTATATACTAGTAAGAAAATGAAGAGAAATAGTTTTGGAAACTACTGTGCTGATTTGCATCAGAACAGTCTTTTGGTTTAGAATTTTCTAAGTAAAAAAAAAATTGTTCAAATTTTTAGATTACTAATAGAGAAGATTTGTACACTCCTCTATTTCTAACCTAAAAATGTGGTGTATTTATCAAACACAAGTTGGCTCCAAAAAATTAAAAGATGGTACTAGAATGTGAACAGTTATTGTTTAACTCGAATTTCGAGACTTAATCCCAACCATTCTTTGTGACAATCTAATTCAATCCTAGCCCTAGATTGGTTTTGAATTTAACAAAAACGAGCACTATTCATCGTCTTCGTTCTTACGAGTTCATTTCTGGAAATTTCATAACTTCATAACTACTGAACAATCTGGTTTCTACAAAATTCTCAAATGGCAACCATTAATATTATCAATGAAGCTAACGAAGTTGCAGGAACATTCGATTCGAATTTCTGGATTCGCAAGAAGGGCATTTTTGTGGAAAATGCTGTATATTTCAATGGCCGACACAGTGCTGAGAATCAAGCCATTCTGACTATGTGCGAAGAGTGTGGTCTAAGGAAATTTCTGGAATCATCTCCCTTGAATGTCTACGAACCGGAAGCTATGGAATTTTATTTACAGCTCAAAGGAGATAAAAATGGTGTCCACTCCATGCTTTCTGGGCATAAGGTCACTATTACTAGGGAAATCCTAGAAGTGATGTTGGATTTACCGCAAGGCCCGGTGGATATTTTGAATTACAAAGCAGGAGAGGAGAAGGAATGTGTAGGAAGGTGGTCAGGAGTTGAAACAGAGACCTTGACAAATCTGAAGAAGGATGTTCTTCCTACTGGTCTGCAGTTTTTGATGGACATAGCAGGAAAATGCTTGTTAGGGCAACATCATAGCCAGGATGCATTATCAAGTTTCAAGATTAGAATTATGGCTGCAATCATCGACAGAGTTCAAGGTGATTGGCAAGGATTCTTCTTGGAAAGGCTGCTGACTGAAAAAGACAAAGTTTTGTTCGATGAGGATACCATGGAATTTTCGATTAAATCGAAATTAGGGTTTGGAAGCAAGCTGAGTTTCTTGCTGTCTCAGCTGGTGAAAAATCCATATTGGAGTAATCCCAAGAAATTCCATCATGGGAAATTCTTGATGAAGAAGGAGTCTGTTCAGTTTGAACAAGAAAACCCTTTGGAACATTCTCAAGAGCTTGAAGCACAAGAGTCTGGAGCTTCAATGTACCAATCTGAGGACAATCAACCTGAAGTTAGGTCGAAGGCAAGGCATGATCCGAGCAGTATTAGACCAAGGAGAGGAAGGTCTGCTACAGCTGCCTCAGAGCCAACAGTTAGATGTGTTGAAACTGTGGTGCAATCAAGCTCAGATGAGCAAGAGGTTAGTGTTCCTAGTCCTATTGTTGTGCATAAAAGAACTAAGAGTAGAAGTGCTAGGAGGAAGTTAGTTGTTGTCTCGCCTACCCCTTCAAACTCTGAACCAAGCCAAACTGAAACCCAAAACCCTCAACCTTCATGTTCTGGAAGATCAGATCACTATTTTTCTGAGACTCAGAACACTCCCCATTCATCCCCTCGGAACACTAATTTTCATTCTACCCCAATTTCTAGTCCTCAACATCAAACTTCACCACATCAATCCCCAATACAGGTTCATGATCACTCTACTGAACATGAATTTGAACCTTCTACTGAACCAATTGACATTTCATCATCTCCTGAACCTGAATTTATTGCTCCTAAGCCTGCTGATTTGATGGAGTACACTATCTGTGATAAAGAGGATAGAATCAGGATAGACTTGAGGATAGCATTGTTGAAACAATTTCCTGGATTAGATGAGAGCTCTGTTGAGTTTGAGAAACTCCTTAGGATTGGCACATGGGTGTATCTTAAGAGGAGTACTTTGAAGGAAAATGTAGCTATCATGGAAGGTATGGGAGGTGCTTCAATCTTTGATGATTGGGAAGCAGAACAGATGCAAGCGGCTGGTGTTAACTCTTTTCTTGAGTTAGTCACTCCAGAATCTGTGGTACTTCTTGTTGAAAGACTAACAGGAATCAAGTACACTGTGGAAAAGATTGCAACTCCTAACTCTGATGAAGATTTGTTTAGTGAAGAGAAAGGTGTTGATGAAGCTGAGAATGCTGCTGAAAAGGATTTAATGGATATTGATGAAGATGTTGACAATGCAACAGAGGTGTTTGAGAACACTGTTGTGATTGAAGAAACAGAAGTTGTTGAAAATCAAGCTTTGGATGCTGAAGAGATGGAAAGCATTCCAATTCACTCTGCTGATCCTATTGTTCTTGAAGATGTGCAAGAACAGATCAGAAAAGGTCCTATTGAAAAGGAATCTGAGAATTCTGACTTTGAGATGTTGAAAAAGCAGAATGCAGAGCTTCAAGCAAAATTGGAAGATGCTGTAAAGATGTTCCAAGAAGCTACTGAGAGAATGAATAAGATGACTTCTGAACACTCTTATGAAAAGGTAATGGAGCATACAATGTCCAAAATTTTTGATCTTCATAGAGTACAAGAGAAGAACCTGTCTCAAGTGTTGCATAAGAAGCTGGAGCAACACATATCTTCCTTGAAAGAGTGGCATGATGAAGCCAAAAAGGGGGAAGATAAGACAAGGAAAGTGATGGAACAAACTCAGTCACAACAAGCTCAGTTGGTTGTGAGTCAGGATGAGTTAAAAGAGCAAATTGACATTCTGAATGAGAAGCTGAAACTGAGGAAGCAACAGAAGCAACAAGGTCAAGAGATTGTTGAGAAAAGACCTGATATTGCTGGAAGTTCTAGTCAGAAGAAGAGGAAGTTAGTCTTGTCTGATGAAGAACAGCAAGAAGAGGAAGCTGGAAGAATTACCAGATCAAAAAGCAAGATGAAAGCTGTTGTTTCAAGTGAAGAAGAAAAATTGAAAAAGAAGAAAGAAAAGGATGTCAAGTTCTTGAAAACAAGATTTGATAATCGAGTTACAGATTTGAAGAGAAAGATGAATGCTCAAAAGAAAGCTGAAGGAAAAGAGTTTGATAAAGATTTTCAAGATGAAAACTTTGTGGATTTCATTGTTTTGACAGAACATATGGAATACTGGAAGAATTTGAAGAAGAAGTGGCAGATTGCAAACTTCATTGTGAGGAAGTTTGGTGATCATTCGAGCAAAGAAGCAGAATTTATTGATTTTGAAGATTTCATGCTGAACATTGATCAAGAGTTCTGGGAAGACATAGTTCAAGTTGCTAATCGTGCTGGAACAAAAATTTTGTGTCCTGAAGAACCTAATTGGGAACCTCCAAGACTGGAAAATGGAGAACCTGATTACAAGGAAATCAACAACATTATTGGTGAGATTATCAAAGAGGAAGGAATAACTGATCATCAACATATGATGGATATCAAGGCAAGGATGTATGTTGCATTCAGAATCTGAAGATACAGAATGAAGATGAAGGACAAGCTCAGAAGATAACATTTCTATCCTTAGTCTTTATTTCTATATTTTTTTTTTTGTTACATATTTTGCTAGTATGTGTAATATGTGAAATATCTAATCTGATTGTGAATATGATATGATTTCTGAATTGATGAACTGTTATGATTGACTACATACTTAACTACTGATTTATTAACATTTAAGTAGTTTTGGCTTCATCAAAAAGGGGGAAATTGTTGGGATATGAATCCTTGAAACAATGTTCTAGTTGATGAAAGTATGTTTTGATGGCCAAAAGCAACTTAAAGTTAGTGATATATGTGGTTCTAAGTCATCTTAAGTAAGTCATCTGAATATAAGCTTACTAATCTGATGAGAAACTTAAATTGAGATTACTGATCTTAATGCTAACTTAAGTAAGTTTACTGATCTTATGAAGCAATATTGAGAATAAAATTACTGATCTTAACTGAGTTATATGGAATAAGATTACTTATCTGAGTATGGAAACTGAGAACAATTTTAGTGATCTTATATGAGATATTTAAATCTGAGTTACTGATCTTATATACTTACTGATCTTATATGCTTACTGATCTTATATGTAAGTTACTGATCTTATATGAAAGTTATTGATCTTACATGAGTTACCGATCTTATTGGTTACTGATCTGATATATGAACTGTTAGGAACTAAGCTGATGTTTTGTATTGTATAGACAGCTTATAGTATAGGACTTAGAAATACTCATCTGTATATAGTTCAGTTGATGTATAGATAGATTTTATAATTGTCAAGTTGTATTCTATTGTATTCAGCAATGTAAAAGTTCAGAACAGTAGATTAGAACTAGACTATAAGAAGATCAGAAGACTAAAGAAGACTCAGAGGACTACTTCAGAGTAAGAAGACTTCAAAGAAGAGTTGAAGATAAGCTCAGAAGAAATCTGGAGAAGTTTTGAACAGTTTTAAGTTATTGTGCTGATTGAATCAGAAGAGTAAAAATCAGCAGAGTAAAAATCCGAAGAGTAAAAATCAGAACAGTAAGTTACTGTGCTGATTTGGTGAAATTGAAGAATAAGTTTGGAAAGCTTATTTAAAGAGTAACTGAAGATATATTTGAAGATATGCTGACTTGGAAGTTGAAGGAAGTTACAAAGTCGGTTACAAGAAGAAGTTACAAAAACAGTTTTAGAGTTAGTTGAGAGTTAGTTCACAAACTGCTAACTGTCATACTAAATTCTATAAATACTGTGTGATCTCCTACTGCTAAGACTACTGAACATTTTACTGATCTTAAAGCATTTACAAGCAATCTAAGTCTACAGAGCACAAGGAAAAACTCACAGAGTTGAAGGAGATTGAAGAAGAAGAAGCCACTGAATTGAAGAGAAGAAATCAAAGGCTATTCAAAGAGAAGTTTTACTTTTCAAGTTTAAGTTTGTATTTTGTAAAACAAGTGTGCTAGTTACTTGTAGAATTACTAGTAGATCGAAGATATACCTGGTGGTATAATCGAAAAGATCAAAGTCTTAATCTTGGGACTTTAAGCCACAAGAAGCTCAAGAAGGAAGAGTAATAAAACTTCACAACTGGAGTTGTGAGAGTGGATGTAGACATTTGTCGAACCACTATAAAATTCTGTGTTCTTTACTTTGCTGTTTGATATTTGTTTGAATTGTTTAATCAAGAACATTAAGAATTAACAAAGATAAAGATCTATAGAAAAGTTGAGTATAAACTAGTAAGGCCCATATTATTCTGAAAGTACTGATCTGAGCTGAGTAAGCACAGTACAGTACATAAGAAGACTAAATTCCGCACTGCATATTCTGATATTTTGAAAGATTTTTGAAAGTCTATTCACCCCTCCCCTCTAGACTTTCTTAGCTTACTCAATCTTAACTCAACTTTGGGACCAACAAAATTCCACCCGAATCATTCTCTTGAGCTGTTCTTGAAGATGAACACTTAGGCACATCTGCTCCACCCTTGCATCTCTCCACTCACATGATATATGATAATGAACCCATATATATAGTGTGGATTTGAAATATTATCGTTGGATGATGATAGTCAAATCCCACTATTTTAGAAAAAATAATCTTTTGATTTGATAATCTGAATATTACATTTCCATGTAATATTCAGTATATCTTTGACTTTAAAGATTCTCCAGCTTTTGTGTCAGACCCGTACTTCTGTTGTCGCGTTTCTGTTGGTCCACGTCAGCTTGTAGTTGCTGTCTAACGGATCTAAATCAGTTGATATTCTACAACTAATATTGCTGGCTTTCCACAGCTGTTTTTCCTCAACTGATTTTACTCTGCTGTCTTTTTTGAGCTGTTTTTACTCAGCTGATTTTCCATAGCAGATTTTACTCTGTTGTCTTTCTGGTCTTCTGATTAGGTCTTCTATTATGTTGATATCGACCAGATCTTAATCTATTTACCAATAAAGGTGTCTATACAATGCAACTCATCTTATTACAAGTATATTTGGTTTATCAATACAAAACATAAGGATATAGAATATCCCAACAAATACAATTCAAAATAATTAAATATTTTTTAAGTTCCTAGTTAATTTTGGGTAATACAATTAAATAATTTATATATATATATAAAAATAGTTTGGAAAGTTTTTATTGGTAAATAAAAAAAATCACCTACAACCGTTTCGGTAGGAAAATGCGGTTTTACCTACATATTATTTTGTATGTAAATTACCATCAGATTTTTCCTTAGCAATTTCGTGGGTGAAAATGTGTAAAATAATTCATAAAGATCCGTAGGTTATCTGTAGGCAATTCTCACTATTTAATAACAGACTTATTTTCGTTGAAAAATTTTGTAGGCAATTCAACAATTTTTTTCTTTTTTTTTTTTTTTTTTGCGATGGACTTTGCAATAATTTTTTTATTATGCACATTTATATAATTAAGTATACCAATAATTAATCAAAAGCTCTTCCAGCCAAGGTTAAAAATATTGTAATGGATTTGTAGAATTCATGATGGTTGTGCTTCTCCAGGCCTCGTAGCACCATCATAAATATGTTGGAGGTATTTTTTGCACGAGAATCGCACGCATAGAACAACAAATTAATAAGATAATTTAAAGCATCTCACTATCTTAAATGCACAAGAAGTAGAAATAAGTACATGATATAGAACTAAGAAGGTAGTAATAATAATCCTCAAAACAAGACTAAAAGGAAATAACAATTATTTCAAATTTTGAACAAATCCACACTTGTCAAATCCTTATTGAAAATGTAATTAATTTCCCAAAAAACCAACGAAATCAAACTTGAAGATCCTTCGTCAAGAAGGTCATATAGAGTAGCATTGGGAGATGAGGTTGGGGGCTCTCACACACTGCAGATTAATCTTCTTTAATTAGAACATGCATGGTACTGATCATTCTTGGTGTTTTTTATACAAGAAATGCACGCTTAAGTTAATTAATTCCACGGTCTTAAATGCACAAAAAGGGGGTTATTTATTTATCATGACTTTACATCAATCTTGCCTTTTTATCTCAATTTTATATTATCCTTTTATTC
This sequence comes from Galeopsis tetrahit, assembly GCA_963675135.1. Lineage (NCBI taxonomy): Eukaryota > Viridiplantae > Streptophyta > Magnoliopsida > Lamiales > Lamiaceae > Galeopsis > Galeopsis tetrahit. The sequence goes on from OY776127.1 coordinate 65,501,105, forward strand.
AGTTGAAAATTGTATGATTTCATGAGTCTGTTAGTCTTAATTTGGTATGATTTCAGGCTAGTTTAACTAATTTTTGGTTAATTTGCATTTGATGGAGAGAAAGGTAGTGTTTTGCTATTTTTGTGATTTTGAAACACTACAAAAAAACGCGGAAATTTGCGACGGCGAAATTGACAAATCTGACGAAGTTTACAAAATTTTCAACAGAAATAAAGGTCATTGCAATTTGCGAAGAATTTTTTAATTTATTTTTTGCGACGAATTTAGCGACTTTTAATTTTTTGCACATTTATATAATTTATACCAACAATTAATTAATCAAAAGCTCTTCCCGCCAAGGTTGAAAATATTGGTATAGATTTGTAGATTTCATGATGGTCGCGCTTCTATGTGCCTAGCTCGTAGCACCATCATAAATATGTTGGAGGTAGTTTTAAACAAGAATTGCATGCATAAGGCAGTTAATTAATAAGATAATTTGAAGCATTCTATAGTCTTAAATGCAAGGAAGAAGTAGAAATAAGTACATGCATGATACAAAATTAAGAAGGTAATAATAATCCTCAAAACAAGACTAAGAGGAAACTCCGATTATTTTTCAAATTTTGAACAAACTCACACATGTCATGAAATCCTTATTGAAAACGTAAACTCTCCAAAAAAACCAACGAAATCAAACTTGAATTAGATCCTTAATTCGCCGAGAAGGTCATATGAAGTAGCAATGGGAGATGAGTCTGAGGCTCTCACACACCGATTATCCTAGCTACCACTACATTGTCCTCCCAGTGAGAATATAAGATGCAATTTGGTCGAAAGTCTTGATAAGAAAAGTTATGGGTCATCTTCATCATGTTTCCAATGGCATTTGACGCGAGGCTTACTACACTACAAGAAAATTGAGTTTTAGTAATAAAATCCTTTCACTATTAATTGTTTCTCTAGCTAAAAGTCTTTAGTAACAGGAAATTGAGAATTAATGACAGGATTTGTCACTAAAAGTCAATTCCTATCATTAAAAGTTTTTAGTTAGAAAAGCTATAATGACAGGATTTCTGTCCACTAAAAGCCAATTTTTTTGTAGTACTGTGCATTGTTTCAATTAGTTGGGAATCGCCATTAGAGAAATTACCGCAAAGAAATTGTTGTTATTTACTACTCCCTCCGTCACACAAAGATAGCTACATATTCATTTTTTGGATGTCCCAAATTATAGCTCCATTTCCTCTTTTACTTTAGTATTAAATGATTTATTGTCAATTTTACCCCTAATTAATAAGAGTAATTAAGGCTTAGCAGATTTTGAAGAATGTGATTCTAAGGGCAAAATTGACACGTTAGCTAAATTTAACTACATTTATTGATTTTTCTTAATCTGTGTGTAAAGTCAAATGTAGCTATCTTTGTGGGACGGAGGGAGTATGTGCATTATTCACTCAAAAATGTGTAAAGACTGGAGGTAGAATGTAATGTTTTTAACTCTCCATCTAGAACTATTTACTTTGTGCATTATTCACACCAAAATTTGTGGGGAGAAAGCCACCTCAACATAAGTGCATCCACAATGGAGTAGAAATCTCATGTGGATTGCTACTCAAAACTCAAATTAAGGATAGAAGGGGTCGGGGAGAGATGATGTGGAGAAGAGAGGAGAAATGGGGTAGAAGAACTTCTACCCCATTTCAAGTGGTCCCAACAATTTTTTTCTTATTTTTTTATAATTTATATTTTCATTGTATTTACAATTAATGTATTTTTTATGTTGTATTCTTTGTATTATTTTAATAATATTTTGTCAAAATATATATTAACATTATTTTATTTTTATATATAATAGTAAAAATATATTTTTTTAAAAAAATTAAAATCAAGTAAACTAGTTCAAGAATTCATGAAAAATTTACAAAGCTAGTGGTATATTTTGAATGATTGACAAATCAAATAGCGACATGTTTGGTATAAACAATATTTATGTTATATAATAAATAATTTTGGGGTAATGTAGCTAATATTCATAAATTAAATAAATTTTGTTATAAACAATATTTATGAAAAATATTTGTTATAAATGAATAAGGGTAAAATATTCAAAATTAAAGATTTTTTTTAAAGTGATACTTATTTTAAAAGTAATTAAAAAATCAAAGTAACATTTATTTTTAAAAAAATAGAGGGAGTATAAATTATACTCATACTTAAATTATAAAATAAAAATAATGAATGAAAGAAAAAATGTGAAGAGAAAAATATATTGTATATAATTGGAGAGTGGGACCCACTTTTTTGAGGTAGATTGCATTGGAGAGATTATAAATTTTTTGAAATAGGAGTAGAAAACTTTTGAAGTGGTACACATATGACACTTAAAACCCAAAATTTAACACTAGCACTGTGGATGCTCTAAGCTTCAAAGTTCAAACTACAATCTCGGTCTTATAAGATTTTCTCTCAACGTAGACAGGGAAAAGAAATGGTTGTCATTTTAATACGAATTTTAGTTCTTTTATTAAAAAGATTGGCTTCTTTTCTAGAAATTCGCACATCGGGTGCATGTGACATAATTTTATCGGGGCTTTTCATTTTTCTAGACACTATGAATGCGTGGAGATCCAAATCTAAAAAATACTCAAACCAAAACTCAAAAAATGCCTTAAATTAAAACCTAAAAACATTCCATAAAAATCAGTTTTATTTCAATTAAAACCTACTTTAAAGAATTATATAATATATTGTTGTGTTTTTTTTTTTTTTGAAATTACATCATCTAACCACTTGAGCTATCCCACTTTGTCTATTATTGTGTTGAAAAGTAAGTTAATAGTATAAGATATATATATATATATACATACACCAAATACCAAATTGCACTCATAGCACCATCATAGATATATTAGTGAATTGCACTCATGTGTACCAGTTACATACATTTAACATTGTTTCTATTTAATATTTAAACTAATATTATGTAATATGTAAGCTAATACTATACAATATTTGAACTAACTAGTACACACAAATATTTGTGTATGTTAGTTTTGCACGAGAATCGCATGCTGAAGTCCACTAGTTAATAAGGTAATTTGAAGCATTTCACAGTCTTAATTAAATGCACAAGAAAGAAGTAAAAAATAAGTACATGATACAAAACTAAAAAGGGTAAATAATAATCCTCAAAACAATTATAATAGGAAACTCCGATTATTTCAAATTTTGAACAAACCCACGCATGTCAAATCCTTCAATAAGTAAACTTCCCAAAAAAAAAAATCCAAATTAATAACAAGATACAACCAACCCCCAAAAGTCGATGAACTAATTCTTTTTTATACCAATTTCTTAATTTTGTGGCTATGGAGCAGAACATGGTTCCTCAACCATCAGTGATCACTAACTTCCCAAAGAAGTCAATACTACTAAAATTTATTGATACTTAGAATTACTTAGTTTTGCATTACATACTTGACATGTTTATTTAACTTGATTAATGTAATGCCATGTTTTTATTTTAAATATTATATATATGTAATATATTCTATTTTCAAACTTATTTCTAAATAATAATCAATTATGAATATTGACTCAATTTAATTATGAATTTGTGATAAAATTCCAATATTTCAAAATAGTTTTCTGGGTTTAAAGAATTAGATGGGCCATAGGAAAGAGGTTAATAGAAAGCCCAATGGTCAACTGCGAAATTACATGAATCGCCCTGAGAAACAAGATAATTCTGTGCTCATTAGATTAGACGACGACAACTACTTCAACCCATCCGTCAAACCAACCTTTTTTATATAAACCCTTGATCGCTGAAATTTGACCACACAAATTTTAAATCAAAATCCCTAAATATAATTCCCAGATTAATCGTGGAAATTTAGGGTTTTTCGAATTTCTGTTTCAAACCTTAACTATTATCGAAACTCAGTGTTGAGTTTTTGTTACCTGATTATGGCGGAAGAGGAAATTGATGAGTACGAGAGCGATCCGGAGGAGGCGAAGTTGTCTCTGAAGTTGCGGAGGAGAGAGGCAAGCGACGACGAGGAAGAGGAGGAGGAGGAAGGGGAAGATCTCCTGGAAGATCCGCCGCGGAGGATTGATGATTTCGCTGGGGAATCTGAAGGCGGCGCGGCGGAGTATGAGGAGGAATTGGAGGAAGAAGATGGAGGTTATGATTTGGATGAAGAGGAGTATGTGGAGGAGGAGTTTGAAGAAAGACGCGGCAGTGGTGCGGAAGTGGCGGTGGAAAGAGGGGAGAGTGGAGAAAAAGTAGCTTTTAAAGAAGAGCAATCAGAGGAGAAGAGAGTTGATAACGATTCTGGTGAGATTGATGATGGGAACGACAATGTTGCAGATGGGCAACATGAAGAAGAAGAAGAAGAAGAGAGAAAAGAAATTGAGCCCTTTGCTGTGCCTACTGCAGGGGCGTTTTACATGCACGATGACAGATTTCGGGACAATGCTGGTGGGCGTGGTCATAGGTATTGGTTTCTGTACCTCGGTTTTAATTGATGTTGTGTAACATTGTGAACTGAATTCAGTAGTTATGATAATTAAGTGTTTGAGCTTGAGTTTGTGTGATCATTTTTATTAGATTATACATATTGAGAGTAATTTATTCATTTCTCTTTTTCTAGAAACTTTTTACTGGATAGAGATAGTTGTTCGATTTTATAACAAATTAAGGTCTTGGCTTGGCTAGGCTAATTTTAATGGGAGAAATATAGCTGAAAACTGATTCTGTTAGTTCTGTTGTTACTGGCTTCACAGTTAAAAGCTGGCATAAAAAGATCTAGGAAAATATGAAAAAACAGCATGGAGAAAAAAATTGAGTTGAGTGTTATGTATTTAGTAAGTTTGCATAGTTGGCTGTCATGTTAAAGAAACAGTATCTTGAATTCATCAAAGACTGAAGTTTGAACTTAGAAATTTGAGGATTTATGATGTGTAGATTATTGAACTTCATTTGGACAAGATAGATTATAAAACTGTGGGTTGAAACTTGAAATATTATTAGTAATGATTACACAAAAGAAAAACATAAAATTAACTAACATGGCCAATTATTACCTGGAATCGATCATTGCATCTAGTCTTATGAAACACTTAATAAATGTTTCAATCCTCGACAATTCTTTTGTCAAGTAAATTATCCATATTGTTTAGATATAATCATAATTTATCAGTAAATTCTCTTGAGTAATTCTGGTCTACCCGAGAACTCATAGCCATCATGTTACCTGCAAAAGTGCTTTAAGATTATCAATTGGGTTCTATTTGCTACTATTTAGCTTGTCGAAGTACGTCAGTCTCGCGATCTTCTACTTATCACCTGTCCTCCCTGAACATGCACTTGAGGTGGAATATGTTAGCAGATAAAAATGTCATGAGCTGTATAGGGCTATAGACCTCTCTCCCCATATTAAATGACTTTAAATTTCAGATTGATTTATATAGATGGTGGACTTATTGTGGTTTTAAGTTCTTCAATGAAGAAATAATGTGATCTTGCTTCCTGCATGTATATAATTTTCTTTTTCACATGTGGTTTTGAATCTTGCTACCATTCTTCTGTGCTTACACATGTTATGTAGATGGTTTTGTCCAGTGTTAGTGTATAGATTCAACAAGCTTGTTTTAAGCTGAAACAATATGCACTGCTATGATATGTATGGTTTTGAAATGTAGAAGTACAAGATCCTTTTTTTCTTATTGGATTTCATCAATTTCTATGACAGTACCTTAGCCAGCTAATCATATAATGTAGGTGTTAGGATAGTTTTTAGTCCAGAGATGCCCATTAAATCTGGGTGCCATCCCACACTATCTTCTGATCTCTGTGGATCTTCCAATTCTGTCAGAAATACATTTTTTACTTTTTCTGGATATTGCTGTCATCAGGCGAACACTTGGAGGAAGAAAGTTGTGGGAGTCTAAAGATGATAGAAAATGGGGGCATGATAAGTATGAGGAACTGACTATTCAGGAAAGGCATCATGAACAGGTTAGTATTTCAGCATATGCTAGTATTTTACCTTGTGTTTATGCCACTTTATAGTTTCTTTATATGAATGAGTTGATTTTCAGGGTAGGAGGGGTTCTAGGGGTCGGTTTAGAGGTCGCGGTAGAAATAGAGGCACGGATGGTGGTCCTGAACGTGGAAACAGGCCCAAAGAGTATATAATTGACAACAATCAGAATAATAAAATTCAGAGTACTGCTCCTAAGGGTGTCAGAGGACGAGGACCACGCAGATATCAACCGGCTTTTAAGAACAATAATGAGGCCCCAAGTACACATAACAAACAGTAAGTTAAATGTTTTTTTTTTCTTGTATGTGCCTCGATTCAGATGTAATTGATACTATATTTTTCATTTGTAGCCCGGGGAAGTCAGTTGAGAAGCATTCACATGTTAATTATAGAAGATCCAGTGAAACTGTAACTAATTCAAAACCTGATGTGGTTCTTCCCAGTAAACAAGTCGCGTCCAATTTGAGCATTGCTTCTCCTCCATTTTACCCCACTGGTTCTTCCACAAAAGATAGCACTGTGCCACCTAAACGAGATACCCAAGCTGGCATAGTTAATCGAAATGGTCAACCATTGGTGGCAGATGAGAGTTTTACTATGGCACAATCCAATACAGCTATCCGTGGAAAAAATGTAGTGGATACCGTTGGTCTGGATAATCTTTCTATTGGTGATTCACCTTCTGTGAAGGATGTAAAGCCTTCTAATAATGTGCAAATGCCACTATCTGGATCCTCATATATGAACCCTGTCCAACCTCAGTTGAGGGGTCAAGGAAGAGGGCCAGCTTCGTTCGCACAGATGGCCTACCAGCCAGTTATTGCTAATAACCAACTCAGCCAAGTACGTCCACCGAGTCACCTACCAAGTGCTCAGAGGAATTCTGGTCAACCCCGTACTCAGTCAACACAGTTTGCACAACGTTCGCCCAGTGGATCACAGACTTTTTCTCCACCCAAAGCTGATGGGGCTGTAAATACATTTGAATCTGCAGATGTGGAATCTGTTTCAGAATCAAATCAATCAAAGACAGCATTGGTTGCTAAAGGAAAAGGTAATGTGCAAGGCAGTGCAAAGGGCTCCTTCCTATACGGTGGTGCACAGGTTATGGGAGCCTCAGGCAATATGAGTAGCGGTCACGGTGATCAAAACTTTCCTGCTTTCTTACCAGGTATAATCCCTGCATAGTTTTTTTTTCCATACGGCATAATGGTTTAATATATTTAGAATGGTTTTGATTTGACTTACTAGTTACTACTATAGTATTTGACATACGACATAATGGTTTAATGAACTTGGGCTTAAGTTTTGGATATTTTATAGGATTTTTGGGGGAGAATTGAATACAATGTCATATTATTCTTCATGAAAATTGAAGAATCTTATGAAATAGGATCTAAGGGCGTGAAACTAGAACAAGTAGAAGCTTTGCAAAACCTTCATGTTGATTTGGGTTGGACCAGAGAATATGGCATTCATCTTAGGCTTCAATTAGTAGTCATGCAACTCTTTGGTAGTCTTTATACTTTTATGTCTGTAACTCATTTTCTTAGGAATTTGAAATGTGACTGAAATTGACTAGGTGAGTAGATATATTTAGTTACGCTTATTGATATTTCTTCTGGAAATTACTGTCAGAATTCTATTGTCTATCTTGTTATTCTGCTTAGCTCATTTGACTCATAACTTCATGTAAAATGGCTGCTGTTTTTGCATGGAATTTACAGTCATGCAGTTTCGAGGCCAGCATCCTGGAGGAATCGGGGTTCCTGCTGTTGGCATGGCCTTTCCCGGATATGTTGGTCAACCACAGCTTGGTGGTCTAGGGAGTTCTGAAATGACTTGGTAATAATTGTAGATGTTCTCTTTACTACTTGTTCTCAGATCAGATTTTGGTTGCTTTGTAACCATGGTTGAAAATATCGGTATCTATAGAAATATCGATACCTTAAATTTGTGCAAAAATAGATGCATATATCGATATTTGAGCAATTTTTTTTACATTTGTGATAAAATTACATAAATTATAATATATTCCCTCCGTCCTTCGAAAGTTACCCATTTTGCTATTTTGGGCATTCCACCGAAAGTCACTCATTTCCTTTTTTGGCAACACCCACTATCTCTCCCTACCTTTTCTTTTTTCGATCTCTCTCTACTTGAACAACCCATTAGTCCACTACACATATAATACTATATTCCTTAATCAATGTGCAAAAAGCAAATGGACAACTTTCGGAGGACGGAGGAGGAAGTATAATGTTATCTCATATGCTATATATCAATATCAATATTTTTTTAAATTTGTTGACATTTTCCAATATTTTCTCGATACATTACTGATATTATGCTCAGTATATACAACATATTAATCGATATTGATGGTGCGTACCGATATTTTTTTTTAAAAATACGAATATTATGGAATTATTGTTCTCCCGAGTATCAATATCGGTGACCACAAATATTGGATATATAGGGGGTTATTTCAGTTATTTTCATCCTTGTTTGTAACTTGGTGGTATTCTTTTATTATCCTTCATTACATTATTACCTTCCAAATTGTTTTCTTTTAGATGAGATAGTGGATTCCTATTCTTATTTCTGCTACTCAAAATTCAGGCTACCAGTTTTAGCTGGTGCTGCTGGAGCACTGGGTGCGTCTTATTGTCCACCGTACCTCACTGTCGATGGTTCGTATAATGTACGCCCTTCCTCACATTCATCTTCCATTGCAGCTGCTTCAAGGTAGATAATATAATGCTTTAATTTTCTGTGAATTTGTCTTTCCACATGAATTACCTTTGTTAATGAACTTGTACCTTTGTTGCAGCAAAGATAATAACTTGGCAAAAGTAGGTAATGACTTGAAGCCTGCACAGAGGCCTGGTAAGTAGGAATGAACTTTTTGGTCCTCAAAGCTCTTTAAACTTTCATGCATGATTTATTAATATTTTCCCTGTACAGAGCTTTCAAATGATGATTTTGGGCAGAGGCAAAAGAATCCTCGAAGGTAAGTGTGTTTTGTTATACATTACTGCCTATACGTTTTTTCATTAGCATGCTGTTCACATGTTATGATATTTATCTGCAGATATACAGAGATGAAATTTGACCAGTGAAGTAATTAGATTGGTGGTTCCCTTGGAATAATCATATAAAACAGAAAATCCTTAAGATTCCATGTCTCTTCCATCTGTTGGGTGTAGCAGAGTTTGTTGGGTGTGCTTTTGGTGCAGGCCTTCTACTAAGGCCCTTTGTGTTCTCCAGTTCTTCATCTGGAGTACTTGGGGCTACTGCATCTTCTGAGATACTTTAGGTAATGGCTTAATTCTCTTTGTTATGTTTTTCCTTAAAATCATCCTGTTTACTCTTGTTACTTCTTTTACATGTTATTTATTTATCTTTTGGGGTGTGGTGGTTGCTTAAAAGTTGAATAATTGAATTTGATCAAGGAATAGATAGTAATCGTTCATGATGTATCTGAAGATATTATCACTCTTTGACCATAGTCATTTGCAAATATTACTGCACTACTTCAAGATTTCGTCTTGCTTGAATCGACTCAATTTCTTATATAGATATTCAAAATTTGTTAATACAATTATAAAGACTTTAATAAGGGATAGAATTGTAAAATATCCATAAGAATATGATAAGGCTTGTGTCTTGAGTTGGGCTCGGTGAACTTCGAGTTGAGTTTTGATTCTCTTAGTAGTAGGCAGCTCAACTCGTTCTTGCCCTAATTCTGCCCAACATTGTAAGATTGATGACACGTTCATAAATTCATTCACTCCAGTATGTTGGTGGTTAGGTACCTGAAAACGCCCGATCTTGCTGCTTAATATAAGGAAGAACACTGCAGCTTGACGGGTGGCAGTTCCTTGTTCTTTTATGCTGTAAGTACACCCAAATTCAAGAACGTACTAGTATTTGGTATTCATTGCAAAATGAAGTGAATAATACTATGTTGTTTAAATTGTTGGATGCAGGTTATTGTGCATTAGTATTTACATGAAGATTGTTAAGGGGGGGGGCTTTCAGAAAAAGGAATAATAAGTGTTATTGTGCCTCTGCTGCTGCTTGATTTATTGAACTAAGTTTCTTGGTTTTGAGATGATGCAATTTCTGATATTATTTTCTAGTTGATTTGAATGCATTTTTAATTGTTTGGAACCAATTCGTGTTCGTGTTGATATCTATTTTGGTTGAGAATAATTTGCATTCCTGGTACTCTATGGGACACTGCTAACTTTTCTTTAATATGGTTGGTCTTAATGAGTCGGTTTTTTGGAAATGAATAAAAACTTGTCAACTGGTTTAATTGAATCACTTATTCGTCCCGGCTAAAAGATAGGTCAATTGTGGTCAATTTAATATTTGAGTTGTGCTTGCAAAATTTATAAACAGCTTATGTAGAGTTTGCAAACACATTGTTAAAAGCTCTTGGTGGAAGCTGACATGCGGCTATAATAAACTTGAGCTCGATTTGATTTCTTATCTTATAAATCAGGTTTTTACACCTTCCTTTTTTATCGGTCTCATATTAGTTTACACTCTAAAAAAATAAATTTATCATAACTTTTACTTTTAAAATTCACTTATTCAGTCTTTATGGTTTAAAATAAATTTAATCAAATGAACTCTTACTCGGGACTGGTTGTTGAGATGATAAATGTAGTATTTTATTAGTTCCTTAAGAGTAAATAGGATTTAGTGGTGCATGGGATAAAATAAGTATATTTTGAATGATTTAATGGGATGTAAAAGGAATTTTTTTAGAGGCATTTAATAGGGATGTAAAGGAATTTAATAGGGTGTAAAGGAGATTTGGGGAGGTATAGAGGAAAGTGTGAGTTTAAAATGAATGACAATTTTTAAAATAAAATAATATTTTGAGAATATCAATTTAGTGGGTTATTTCTATATTATAAGTGTGTGTAATCTTTCACTCTCAAAGACAAATAAACTAACCCGAATTCTTTTTAGTGGAAAGAACAATGTCTACTTTATTATGGAGTACGTGATTTTGTTATTTAAATCCAGTAACGGGAGAGTTTGACTTGACTCATAAAAAAGTTCGGACTCAGCTATTATAAATGAGTGCTCAAACTTATGGAATACTCGATTTCTCAACGAATTGACTCGAGCTTAACTCGTTTGTCTCAATATTTAAGAAATTTTTTATTTTTCTAATAGGCTTGAGTTCGACTTGATATGTTCATTTAACTCGTTTGTTTTTCTTGTTTTAGCTCGTTAATATAATTGAGCAAACTCGAGTGCTCAATTCGAGTTTAAATTTCAAATACTCAACTTAAATAAAAACTCTAAATTTGTAGGTAACGGTTGGCATTGAGATTTGTAGTTCCCATTGATAGATTATCAATGTTTTCAGCAAAACTTCCGTACCATAATGAATATAAAACTGTGCTTGACTTTTGTTGGGCCGACTAATTATTTTTAATTCTTCTAATTAAAGCTGGATTAAATTAATTGTATTAATTAATCCAAGGAAAGAATCCGAGGTTGTAAGAGCCGTTTGTCATTGTCTTAATTACGGGACTATTGTGGATTTAATGTGGCTATGAAATTGTTACTATTAAATTTGTTTCTTTTTATTACATTGTGAAATGGACCAGAATATATCATGTCGTGATTATTTCATAATTTCGATTGATTAGGACACCCTTAGGCTAATAAGGACTCATTTGACCTCCCAAGACTTATTTGATTAGGGATGTGTCACTAATAATTATCTTATTCGATACGAGTTTGGACTAACTTTAGGAGATACACATTCCGCCCAAAAATGTTTGCATCAAAAAGTGATTACACAAAATAAAAAAAATATGTAATGAGTGAAATGTTGGGGAATAATTTTGTAATTTTTTATAAATAAAGTAAAGTAAATGATTGAATTAAGTATAAAAGTAAGTTATGATGAAAGAAGTTTCAATTATGAAACATGGAAGGGAGAGAGGGACATATTATTCTTGAGATTTTTTACTCTTCACTCCCACCTTAACCCAACTAAAGCAGATAACTCCCATTGACTTTTTGTCCTGAAATCAACTCCCAAATCCTTCATGAAATGTCCCTTATGCCCTTCCCCTCATTTCATTTGTTTATTTGTTTTATTTTAATTATATGGGGCCCAATTCTCATTCATCATTCTCTCTCCACTCCCCCACGTCTCCCTTTCTCTCTCCACTCTCCTATTTTCTTCCACCTCCATTCTCTCCTCTCCCTTCTGCAAATGACTGCCGCCGTCACCTCTCCCAGTCCGTCGCTCGTCGCCGCAGCCCAGGTCTCACGCACATCTTCTTCATTTCCTTCCTTTACCCTCAAAACCTTGAGGAATGAGGGACTGAGATCCCAAATTAAGAAGAAAAAAAACTGTATAAAGGGGCTCCGAGAAAAATGGAAAATCAGGTGTTTGCATAAATCTTTCCCAAAACAAAAATGCATATATTTCCAGAAATCGGAAGAAACGAAATCAGAAAAGTTTGGAAAAGAAAAGGATTCTAAGGGTTCAAACAGTAAGCAAAAATAAAGGTGAAACAAGTCGTATTATTTCACCATTTTTGAAATCAAATGAATGAGTCGTATGTAAATGGGTGGAGAAGATTAGGTGATAGAAGACTTATTATTTTCACAATTTTAGGCAAGAAGCCTATTATTACTACTTTCCAGAATTTTAGGCAAGAAGATTGGGTGATAATTGAATTTGAATTTGAATTTGAAGATGTGCAAATGATATTAAATAATAAATAAATATTGATTCAATATTGGGCTTTACTTTGAATTTCTTATATACAATTTAAGTTTAACAACTAATATAATATTTCAATTTAAATTTTGATAACTCATTAACATTAAATTTATATATGAAAATTTAATGAACAATTTCAATTTTTTCATTTAAGTTTAAGTTTAGTATCTTATGCAATATTTAATTTTAATTTAAGATTTAAAGTTTAGTGTTTATTCAAATTTAATTTTAATTTAACTTTTAGTAATTTACGTAATATTCAAACTCAATTTAGGTTTAAAATTTAAGTTTAGTAACTTATATACAATTTAAGTCGAGCAACTTATGTAATATTTCAATTTCAAATTAGGTTTAAGGTTTATGTTTGATACCTTATATACTATATAATATAAGTTTAGTAACTTAATATTATTCAAATTTAATTTCGATATAACTTTTAGTAACTTATGTAATATCCAAAATCAATTTAAGTTTAAGATTTATGACATTATGTTTAGTACCTTATATACAATTTAAGTTTAGCAACTTATGTGATATTCCAATTCAATTTAGGGTTTAGTACCTTATGTTTATCGAATAATAAGATATATTACAATTCAATTTTAGTAACTTATGTAACATTCAAACTCAATTTAGCTTTATGATTTAATATTTTATATACAATTTAAGTTTAATAACTTATGTAATATTCAAATTAAACTTATATTCAATTTATATAGTAAATTGACTTGTTTCTATCTTGGTATCTATTTATGATTGCTTTGTAATGTGTTGTATTTCTATTACATTGTGTTCTTGATGTCAATCTTGAGATTGAAATTGGAGTAAAGTTAATAGGAAATCATAAGAATCACATTTCTTGATAGTTTTGAGTATTTCTTCAACTGTTTTCTTTAACCCAATTCACCTAAATATATTATGAAAATAAAACAACTTAACTTTTTTTTTTTCAATTCTTTTCTACTTAAATCCATTATCAGGAGAAAAATTCAAAAAAAATACTCTCTTTGTTCAAATATTCACCATCTGTGTTCAAATATTTGTCTTAGGTTTAAGGTTTATGTTTAGTAACTTGTATACCTTGTCTTAGGTTTATGTTTAGTACCTTGTATACCTTGTCTTAGGTTTAAGGGATTTTTGTAAATAATTATGCGCTGATTGATTGACCCATTCATTTCTAATATTCAAATTCAATATAAGACCAAAAGTTCCATTAAAGATTAGACCTTCTTTTGTAAGAGTTTGAATTAGGTAACTAATCTCTTAATCTAAAGCCCTTCCCCAATTCATAATCACGAAATCCCTCAAAATTTCCAACGATAATAAAATTTCTGCAGGTGGACCTAATTGGGGTTTGGAGCATGAGGTCATTTGTATGATACCTTCAAACTTTTAAAGTTAAAGTTCAAATTTGAAAATGTTATGTTCAAAATTATCTGGTTAATGTTCAAATTTGAATATTGCATAAGTTACTAAAAGTTAAATTGAAATTAAATTTTGAATAATATTATACGGAGTATAAGTTACTAAACTTATATGGTATATAAGGTATTAAACATAAACCTTAAACCTAATGTAAAATTGAATTATTACATAAGTTGCTAAACTTAAATTGTATATAAGGTACTAAACATAAACCTTAAACCTAAATTGAGTTTGAATATTACGTAAATTACTAGAAGTTAAATTGAAATTAAAATTGAAATATTACATAAGTTGCTAAACTTAAATTGCTAAACCTAAATTGTATATAAGGTACTAAACATAAACCTTAAATCTAAATTGAGTTTGAATATTACGTAAATTATTAGAAGTTAAATTGAAATAAAATTTGAATAATACTGCATAAGTTATTAAACTTATACTCCCCCATTCCCAGTAAAAGCTACTCAATTTTTCTTTTTCGTCCGTCTGAATGAAAGTTGCTCATTCCCTTTTTGGTAACTATTATGTCTCACATTTCATTATATTCTTCTCTCTCAGTCACATCACCTTTAATACATCTACTTATTATATTAGTATTTCTTAACCTCTGTGTCCGTGGACCGTAGCTCAGGGGAGCTTTCTACACGGCGGAGTATGTTTTATAAGATACCAAACATAAACCTTAAATCTAAATTGAATTTGAATATTAATAAGTTACTAAACTTAAATTGAAATATATATAAGGTAAACTCTAAACTTTAAATCTTAAATTAAATTTAAATACTACATGAGAGATTTAACAAGAAAATTAAACTTGTTGAGATGATTAATAAATATTTTATTTTATTTAAAATTAAATATTACATAAGAGATTTAACAAGAAAATTAAACTTGTTCCTAATAGACTTAGGTTTAATTATGACAAGTTTATTCCTAATGGGTTTGGAGTAGGGAGCAAGTTTGTTCCTAATGGGCTTGGGTTAATTAGAACAAGTTTTCTATTATAAATAGATGTTCTCTCTTTGTAATTAATGCGCATCCGAAAAACATAATGAAATATCTGGCTTGGCATCGCCTCCAGGCGTAGTCGAAAGACGAACTGGGTAATCAAATTCTTGTGTTGGTGATTGTGTTATTTCTTCATTTTATTTCTTGTTTATTTCTCGTCTGCCCTTGGGGGAATTAATTTCCCAACAAGAGGAGCTGGAAGAAGGCCGGGTTTTGTTTGTTGATGGGGGGAGTATTAGTTATTGAATCAATTTATTGATTATGAGAAAGAAATAAAAATAAAAGGTGTACTAGGAAAAGACCATTCTTCTCTTTAACATTTTGTGGAATGCATTTCTGCTTGTTAGGATCAATTTTTAGATTAAAATGAGTTATTACAATATTTAGATGATAGTATCAAGTAATGAATGAGATTTGGGGAAACTAACTAGTAATCTGTTTTGCCTATATGCTATAAAAATTGATTTTCTTGAATGTTTCTTGTTTATTTTCTTGAATGAGATTTGGGGAAATTAACTAGTAATCTGTTTCTTACACTTCCCTTTATATCTTATTTTTTCTCTCTATCTCTCTCCTTCTCCCAATTACATCATGTGTATTATATCAATTATTTAACCATTTTTCTTAATCTCTGTGCCAAAAAGTAACGAAAAATTTATAGGCGGGCGGAGGGAGTATCATATAAGATACTAAATCCTAACCATAGGATACTTAACCCTAACTCATAAATAGAAAATCTGACCATTACTAAAGATACTAAATTTAAATTGAATTTTCGTAAGTTATATAGGATACTAAACTTAAATTGTGTTTAATCCATTCATTCATTAAATTTTCATATATAAATTGAATGTCAATAAGATACCATTTACAAAAACCTTAAACCTAAATTGCGTTTTAATATTACATAAGTTACTAAAATTTAAATTTAAATTGACTTTGGATATTACCTTAAACCTAAATTGCGTTTTAATATTACATAAGTTACTAAATTTAAAATTTAAATTGACTTTGAATATTACATAACGCAAATATTTGAACACAAAAGATGAATATTTGAACAAAGAGTGTATTTTTTTGAATTTTCTCCTAATAATGGAAATTTTTTAATTTAAATATTAAATAACATACCAAATCCTACATCTTAAATTAAATTTAAATACTGTACTAAACTTAAATTAATTCACATTAAATGTATATAAATTAAATTTAAATATTGTACAAACTTAAATTAATTTAGAAGATTATCTAAATATAAGGCCCAACTAACAGTACCCATCATATTCCCCCAAATTCAATTCTTCTTTTTCATCCCTACTAGCGGCCAGCGGCGGTTTCTTCTTCCATGGCAATTCTTCTTCTTCTTCATCCCTATCAGAGGTGTTTTCTTCTTCAATGGTAGCGATGCGGTACGAACTTGACTACGGCGGCGAACAGCGACAATTGCACACCGACGGTGAGATTTCAATTTTTTTTTTTAATTGCTCGCAACTCATTGGCGGCCGACGACGGAGGCTCTCATGGTAGCGAGGCGGTTCGAAGTTGACTACGGCGGCAATTGCACACAGGCGGCTACTGCTCAGATTTGTAACCATAACAAAGTTGGGCGTTTTGGAATATCCAGCTATCTTCAATCCAAGCCAAGTCAACTCAAATCAGAAATCAAGTCCAGTAATTGCTCTTATTATTTAATCGCCGGACAATGAAGGTGAAATTGTTTTTGGAAAAGTGGGTGGGAAAGTGACATCATTGGGAAGACAAAAAGGTGAAAAGCAAAAAAGCAAGCAAATAGATTCTTTAATTTTAAAACATATATCACCTCAGGCAGGGTTAATATGGTATTTTTCCTCACAAATTGGGAGCTCAATTCTGCGTTGATTTTTGGGTGGGAGTGGGTTGCAAATGTTGAGTCCACATGGGAGTTAATAGTGATTTTCCCATTATTCTTCTGCACATTCATACATGTTAATATGGGCAAAGCAGCAAACCTAATTTAATGCTGCCCCCATATGAAGTAAAAAAGCAAATAAATTTTGGTGATGGGTACAAGGATCATATGATAAATGATAATGATCTTTTCAGTGTGTATTTCCCCCTTTTTTTTTTAAATAAATCTCGCATATCATTATGGAAAAGAAAAGGTTTAAGTTGGATTTTATTTAAACCTTATCTTACTGACGAAATGAAGCCATTAGATTTAGAGACAAAATGGAACTCAGTGTTATCAATCATAGGTAAAAGGTCTATATTGCTAATAATAGTAAATATTTTCCTTAAAGAATAAGTAATACTACTAGGGTAGCAATGGGGCATATTGCACGCTAAAGTTTTAAGTTTCTTTTGACTCTATTTTGGGCATTCTACTCCCTATGACTATCACCATAGTATTTACTTTTTTATACCATGTCTTGATGACATGAATCTTGATTAATACAGTAAGGGTAAATACTTTTTTTTCCTTTAACTGAGGCACAATGTTAATGCAAGAGTTGTTTATGAGGCACAATGCAAGAGTTTTTTAATATTACTAATATTTAAAGTGATAAAATGAAAATTAGTAGATGAGTCAATCAAGTGAAAATGAAATTTAAAAATGATACTCATTTTCTGTATCACTTTTTTCTGAACATGTCTTGTGTGACTATAAATGACATCACATTCTTGTAGAAATTTAATTCTCTCTTCATCTCACTTGCACGAATTTAGATTCATGAGAAGATTTTTTTAAGGGAGGTTTACAATATTATAACATAATAAAATATAATTTCACGCTTCAGGTCTTGATATTCAAATCAATGCAGGTCACCACAGTATCGTTGTTCCCTTCAATTATGAGAAGAGGAAAAATGAGCGTTCCATTTACTTTAATAAAGGTCCAGATCTCCAACTTTTAACCGAGACAACTTCTACACTAAGGTGTTGTCATATCAATAATAGAAAATAAAATAAATAGACAAAGTCCCACCAAGTATCAGATCTCAAGAACTCTCGAGTATATCTCAAACGAGCCCACAACCACAACAGAGTCCCATAAAGGGTAAAAAAAAGCCGCGCAAGGCGCAACGGAAACAGCACGCTGAAACTAAAAAACTATACTAGGAAAGCACAATAAAACTACCTAAAAAACAGTAAACATGATCAACGAAAAAATACTCGAACGGTTATTGTGGCTCCGTTAGGGATAATTTATACATTGAACTCTAACAACATACAAGGAAAAACTACATAAAAAGGAGAAGAAACTGAGACGATCGGTGCAGCGACGGCGAGAGCTTCCCGAATAGAACTAAGTAGATTTGAAGATCTACTGACTAAATCTTACAAAAAACTGAAAAAAAAAAAATGAAATCGAAAGAAAGCAGATGGCGGCGACGAAACAGTAACGAAATGATGACGGCAACAACAGAACGATGATAGCGAACGGTGAAGGCCGGTGAAAAACAACTCTCTAGAGAGAGAGAAGCTCTCCCCTTTATCTCTAAAAACCTCTAAGAAACAATCCTTATTCATAAACACAAAAGTTATGGCTTGTAATTGTAACTCTACAAAATTCATTGCAAAGTAACTCAAATTGACATTTTTGCCCTATGATCAAATTCATCCAAAACTTATAAATTCTCTGAAAATTGAAAGAGTATATCTTATAAAATAATCTTTTTAATATTATAATTCAATTTTTAGAGTTTTAGATGCTTTTTCTCCTTGATTTGCTATTCACCTAAATATAAATGGTATGTCACAGCTTATGCATATTTGTATTTATATTTGAAAATTAAACATTAGATAGAGCGTTGAAATAAAGAACTAGAGAAGTCAATATTTGTGTACTAGTTGCATTGGGCATACGAGTAAAACGTAACACTAATGTTACTTGTATATATTTGGTCCTATTTGGTAAATATGTTAAATTATACAAAGTATATGGATAGTTCGAATATTTAAATTGATTCACATTGAGTCTTGTGTATTTTTTTATCAATTTGTACGCAAACAATAAAAATATATAAAAATTAAATACAGAATACTACTCCATAAATATTGTTGTCATCTCTGCTGCTAATTAAGGACGCTTATTTTGGCACGAGCGAGCGAGCTTCGTTTACTCCTCACGTGCCGTCTCTCTCTTTCTCTTATCATCTCCATTGATCTCTCCCGTCTCTTTCTGCTTGCTGTCTCTATCTCTAAAATCACGGCAGCTGCACTATTCCGCCCGCTGATTCTTCAGTAAAATAACTTCACTGCTCTGCTCTTGTAAAATACACTTTTGTTTGTCGGTGCCACTCCAAATTTCACTTCAACAAATATATGTATTTCTCTTGGATCGTCTGCTGTAAAACATTTTTCTAGATCGAGATTAACTTCCATTTACTTGCTAGCTGCTGCTTCAGAGCCGTCGAAATCTTGGTCAGTTTTTTGCCTTCGAATACTCGATTCTTCTTTTTTTAATTAAACTGCTTTTACTATTCAAGAACTGGTTGCTGCTGTTGCTCATTGCTTTTCTTGGCCGACATTTCGATTTAATTAGATTTCTAGGTTTGGAATTTCATCTTACTATGATTTATTCGAATTCATCTAGTCGAAAAATCACATATGTTATTAAACATGAAATTTTGGGGAAATTTTGCAGGTAAGCAGCTCAAATAGTAGAGGAGGAGAGTAATTCGTTTCTTTGGTGTTTAAACTCAAAATTTTGTTCAACAACCAGTAGTTGGAGTAGTTTGGGCTTTTCTGCATATAGTTCAAATGTTGTTGTAGATTAGAGTTTCTTAGATGGAAGAAGCGAATGTAATTAGGTTATCGCCATTGAGGCCTGGTGGTGGCTCCATAAAGTCACCATCCTCCGGGAAATCGTCTCCGAGGGGTTCTCCTTCGTTTAGGAGGTTGAACTCCAGTAGAACTCCCAAAAAAGAAGGGAGGGGTGGTGGTTTGTACGTCTGCTTTAGAAGTAACCGCATTGTCCTTTGGTTGCTTTTGATCACACTTTGGGCTTATGCCGGATTCTATTTTCAGTCGAGGTGGGCACATGGGGATAATAAGGAAGATCTTTTCAGCGGTGGTTATGGTGGTGAATCGACCGTTGGTAATTCCGAACCTAGGCACAAGAATCGGAGGGACTTGATTGCAACAACGGTCGAATCTGGATCACTTAAGTTGCATAGCGATACGAATGAGACGAGTTTAAAGAATATGGATGTGGTTCTTGCCAAGAATGAAAGTGGGGTTTCGTTGAATAAGAGTAAATCTTTGAAGAAACGAAGCAAGAAATCTGGGCGTAGGAGTAAGAAGAGTATTAGTAATAGGCCTAAGGTGGTGATAGAGGATGAAGAAAGTGAGGTTGATGTACAAGTAGAGGAAATTCCGAAGAAAAATACGACTTACGGGCTGCTCCTTGGCCCATTTGGGACTGTAGAGGATGAAATTTTGGAGTGGAGTCCTCAGAAACGGTCAGGCACATGTGATAGGAAGGGCCCGTTTGCTCGTCTCGTTTGGTCTAGAAAGTTTGTATTGATTTTCCACGAGCTTTCGATGACTGGAGCTCCACTCGCAATGCTGGAGCTGGCAACGGAGTTTCTGAGCTGTGGGGCCACAATTTCGGTTATAGTTCTGAACAAAAAGGGTGGTTTGATGTCAGAACTTTCTAGAAGAAAAATCAAAGTGCTCGAGGACAAAAGCAGTGCAAGCTTCAAAACAGCCATGAGAGCTGATATCATCATAGCTGGTTCTGCTGTCTGTTCATCTTGGATTGGTGAGAATCCTCAATCTTTCTTACAATTCAATACTTTTGCATGATTTATTCATATTTGAACATGTTTTCTTTTTCGTTTTAGAACAATATCTGTCACGGACCGTACTGGGTACTACTCAAATCATGTGGTGGATCATGGAGAATAGACGAGAATATTTTGATCGGTCAAAGGTTGTCCTGGGCCGAGTAAAGAAGTTAATCTTTCTTTCTGAGTTGCAATCTAAACAGTGGCTAGCCTGGTGTGAGGAAGAAAAGATCAAATTAAAATCGGAGCCTGCTCTCGTTCCACTCTCTGTGAATGACGAACTTGCCTTTGTAGCAGGCATCTCCAGCTCGTTAAATACGCCAATGTTCACTACAGAACATATGCTAGAAAAGCGACGGTTGTTGAGAAATGCTGTAAGAAACGAGATGGGACTGAGTGATGATGATGTGTTAGCTGTTACTTTAAGTAGTATAAACCCTGGAAAAGGTCAGCTATTGCTTCTAGAATCGGCCCGTTTGGTAATCGAACGAGGCCTTGTGATGAGCAAAGATTCATTTGCAATAGATCACGATTATTATTCGAGGGCATTACTTGAGAATCGGAGAAGATATCAATCTTCCAGTGGATCAAAGCTCTCGAGTAATGTAATGATGTTTCGTGGTGATTATAGCATGAGAAAACTGTTGTCTGAGAACGAACGTAATCTTAAGGTTCTCATTGGCTCTGTGGGATCTAAGAGTAACAAAGTGCCTTATGTGAAGAGGCTTCTTACATATCTTTCGACACATTCAAACTTGTCGAATTCTGTGCTGTGGACCCCAGCCACAACTCGTGTCGCCTCCCTTTATGCTGCAGCAGATGTTTATGTCATGAATTCTCAGGTAATGTAGCTTACTGTAGTTGTTATCGCCATGATTACTCTATTTGTTTTTTCATGTTCTGGTATAGTAATTATATGCTGTTTTCAACCTTTTATTCTGACAATTTAGCCATGCAATTGATTTGCATTTTGCGTGTTTTTAAATCAGTGTTAGTTGTTTCATTAAGAGTGTGCACAAACTCTATTAACAAGTTTTAGAATCACTTGTTTTCAAAAGCTATTGTAGAGTTTGCAAATACCACTTAAAACATGTTAGTTTGTCAGTAGTAGTTGTTATACTATATAGTAATAGTTGTGAATCAGTTGTATGGTAAAACTGTTTTACATAAGACTAAATCTTTATTTCTGTGCAGGGACTTGGAGAGACGTTCGGACGAGTAACAGTCGAAGCCATGGCATTTGAACTTCCTGTATAGCTTTAATCACTTTGGTTGTTTCAAGAATTACAAAGTAGTTATTACATCTTCTTTTATGACAACATTGCCATTGTTCGTTGCAGGTGCTGGGAACTAATTCTGGAGGGACAACAGAGATTGTGGAACACAATGTAACAGGTCTACTTCATTCGTTGGGGCGTCAAGGAGCTCGAGTTCTTGCCAAGAACTTTGAATTCTTTCTCGAGAATCCGTCAGCAAGACGAGAAATGGGAATGAAAGGTAGAGAAAAGGTGGAGAAAATGTACTTGAAGAAGCATATGTTCCAGAAATTTGGTGAGGTTTTGTACAAGTGCATGACAATAAAGTAGCACTTGAAACTGGTCTTATTTCCTCATTCTTTCTTGCCAAATTTACACAAAGCGTTTGTATTAATATAGTAACCAATTCATCATATTCTCTCACTTCTCTTTTATTCCTTCTTGAATTTTGTATCTCTTTAGAAATTGAAGCAAATTTGATAACAACTTGAACAACTCATAAAATCGCTTGGTTGAATTTTTTTAAGTTAAAATTGCACGAAAGAAGAATACAACATTAACTCGAATTTTAGTCCAATAAAGCTCCTCATAACAAATAAACAGAAATGGATCAAAGCAAAAGTTCACAAATACTGCAGATACTATCCAAATAGAAAGATTGGATCATCAAAGCAAAAGCTTCTAAACACACTCACTGAAATTGTTCATTCCTGCAACTTCTTCAACCTTCACAGTTGCTCAAGTGGCTGCAAACATTGCACTCCATAACAGTAGACGGTCGAGCATCAACGGGCGCCAGAGGAGCCAACGTGCCACCACAATAATCTCGACTGCACATGTAACTCACGAAGAAGTAAGCATGAGGGAAATCCTCGTTTTCTTTATCCATTCCATCATCATTCGTATCCAATTCGGGCCCTTCATCCTCGTCCATACCATCATCATCATCATCATCATCGTCATTATCCATTTCTCCCTCGATTTCTTCCTCATTAATATCCGACCAATTGGCCTCAACTTTGCAACGATCACAATCGCAAACGAAACCATAATCCTCCTTCAACCTCTGTTGCCTTTCAGAGTACTCAATATTGACAGGGAAATAACTCAGGCAAATCTCCCTCCCTGAAGGTAGATCATGTATAACCCTCACAACAATGTCAGTATTCCGAAAATCAGAGGCCGAGTCCACATAGTCAAATCGACAAGCATTTGGTAGGCAATCGTGGTTGAAGAACGAGGCTCTGGGATAGATCCCGTAACCTCTAACGGATCTTTCTTTGTTTTGATCAAAAGGCTCCATTAACCCAAAAGCATTCAGTTTATCTTTAGCCAACAGAGCTGCTGTTAGCTCTACTGAAAACCCTAATTGCTGGAGATTTGAAGATTGGCACACGGTTGAAATTACTGAATGTAAGAAAACGGATGCATCATCAGGTAAGGGTTCACCTTGAAGGGAGAGAAGAGTCTGAAATTGAGAAGGCGACACGATTGCAAGATTATAGGCGGCGACAAGGAACCGAGCTTGCACAAGGCGGTCGTGGTGGTGGGGCTGGATGAGCGGCGAATCGGCGGCGCGGAGGCGGTTTAAAGCTTGGCAAGAAAAGGGGGTGTGGGAAGAGGAGAGGAGAGGGCGAGGGATTGGCAGTGTGGAGTGCAGAAAATTGAAGCGGAGGAGCAATTGGGGCATGAAACTGTTGTGGCGGAGGTGGGTGAGATTGTTCTGAAGCAGTGGGAGCAGTAATTGTAGGCGGCGTGAGGGAGGGCGGAGTAGAGGAGGATAGGAGAGTCCCTGAGGATTATTTCTCCGGCCTTTAGCGGCCGAGTGGAAACTAGAGATCTTCCTTTATTCTCTATCTCCACCATTTTGATCGAATCATTATCGTTCGACATGTTGCAAGGTTTCTCAGGCAAACTCACAGGAACTGAGAAATTCTCCGATACAGCTGAATAGGCTCGGCGGCTGAGTGTTTGGAAGGGGGGGGGGGAGTTAAGGTTTATGGGCCTCCTTTTGTTGGGTTTAACGCCTCTTTACTCGGGTTAAGTAATATAATGTGGGTTTGACTCTATGCACCTCCATCGGACAGAAATGCACTCACTTTCAGTATATTAATAAAATAATATTGTAAAAAATTTAAAATATTTTTCATTAAAATACAGCATACTAGATACACTCCCTATTGAACGCACTACTTACTAACATTTCTTTCACCTTCCACCTAAACCACTACTTTCGACCGTCGTCGACACCATTTCCGGCGACTATCAAACTAAAAAAAAATCCATAAATTTCAAAATATACTTAAAAAAATTACAATTTTTTTTATAAATTTCAACCAACCAGTGTCGACCATATTCACTCTCGTCGACACATCGTTGTCGACGGGAGTGTATATGGTCGAAAAAATTGATCGAATTTTTTTTTTAAAAATTCGACCATGTAATGTCGACCAAATACACTCTCGTTGACAACAATTTATCGACAAGAGTATATTCGGTCGACATTACATAGTCGAAAATAAAATAAAGAGGGTGGGCGCCATGGCAGAGGGTGGAGGGGAGGCGTCGCGCCGGTGAACTCGAGGGAGAGGGAGGGGCCGGGCAGTCGTTGGCAGAATTTTTTTTTTTTTTACAGAATCAGGGTGGATGGAGGGGAGGCGTCGCACCAGTGAACTCGAGGGAGAGGGAGGGGGCGGTCGCTGGCAGAATTTTTTTATTTTTTTTACAGAATCGGGGTGGATGGAGGGGAGGCGTCGCGCTGGTGAACTCGAGGGAGAGGAGGCTGTCGGCGAGTGGTGGTGTGCTTGGCGGCGGGTGGAATAGGGAGGAAAAAGAAGGGTGAGGGAGATGAATTAGGGTTTGGGGAGAGTGTGTGTAGTAAATGTGTATTTTATAGATAGAAGTGAAAAAAGAGTATTTAGGACAATTCAAGAGGAGAGTGCATTTATCTTGATAAATTTTGGGGATGCATCTCTCAGAAATGGAGGTGCATATAGTCAAACCCTTATAATGTTTCTATGAAATAAACCCAAGCCCAATTATTATTATCTTAATAAACTTAAACATTAAAAAAAACAAATTACACAACTTTTTATTAATCATTAGGTAAATTGATATTGACTGAGTTCTCAAAAAGCATTCAAACTCCATAACACCTTGATGGAAATAAGGGTCGTGGGCTCAAAATTTTGTATCACCGAGAGCCGGATTGAAGAGCGGCCCAACGAGTTTATCGGGCCAAAAGCTATTAATGAGAGTATGATTTGTTTCTAGGGTTGGGGTATATACCCCTCCAGCTTTGTTTAATACACTCCCCCTTCATTTTTATTAATTCAATATATTTATGAAATAACAATTTTACCCTTCAACTAAAATACAATAAATACAAAGATAGATACACTCCCCCCATTCTAAACCCTAACCCTAAATTTTTTCCTCCTTCTTCTTCCCCAATTCATTTTTTCCCCATTTCTTCAATCTTCTTCCTCCTCAATTCATGGCCACCGTTTCTCCCGCAGCGCCAGCCGCACGCCCGCCCGCCTCCCGCCGCGCCAGCCGCTCGCCGCACTTCCCCTGGGCGTCGCACTCCCCCTCCCTCCCCTCGCTGCACTGGCGCCGCCTACGCCAAGGCCTCCGTCCCTTCGCCCTCCTCCCTCGCCGTGCGTCGATGTGCCCTCTTTTTTTTTTAATTTCTGTAACCCTCGTTTTTGTGCATATACAGGCGGCGGCGCCGGCCCTCCTCCCTCGCCGAGCGCCGCCGCCACCCAGCCCCTTTTTTTTAAAAAAAATTAGTATCAAACAGCGGCGGCGCCGCTCCTCTTGCCCAGCGACGCCGCCGCCCTCCTTCGCCTCCTCCTTCTCCCGGAAAGGTACGCTTCTTTTCTTTCTTTTTTTTTAATTTTTGACAAGGAAAATCGACCAAAAACATTATGGTCGATAAATTGTTGTCGACCATAATGTTATTGGTCAACATTCTTTGTCCAAAATTATTTTTTTATTTTCTTTCGATACAATGTTGTCGATAAAGATGTTTTTTGTCGATAAAATTTAGGCGACCATATGTTTTACGGTCGACCAACCAGTGTCGAGTGTCGATCGACACTGGTTGGTCGAATTTTTTTTTTCCTGAGTACATTTTGGAGGTGGTGTCGGAGGAGGCTGCCGGAGATGGTGTCGGCGACGGCAGCGACGGTAAATTAGGGTTAGGGTTTTTTGTAAAATTAGAGTTAGGGTTTTGCTGGGGAGTGTATGTATCTATAGCATTTTACTAAATGGGCAAAATTGGTATTTCATATATATATTGAATTAAAAAAAATGAAGGGGGAGTGTATTAAACAAAGCTGGAGGGGTATATACCCTTACCCTTGTTTCTAATTGTTTGGGCCTGCATATTTTGTTGCCAATTGATTTGGGCTTTCATGTTATTTGGGCCACAATTACTAGTTAGTTTAGGTTGGGCTCATTATTACTAGGGCACATTCGTAGTGGGTATTTGCATATACATATAAATAGGATGTAAACCAGCTGTGAGGGATAATCAGAAAGGAATTAGTAAATTCTGCAAACCACAATTTGCAAACCGTCAATCTTGCCGGCCTGAGTCGGAGATTCGTCGGAATCGTATTTTCGTATCGTGGTTCTCATCACACCTCTACAACTTTTCTAATTTTACATGCCGTAATTAAAATATATCTCATGCAAGATTTGTCATATTGCAAGATTGAAACAAAACACAAAAGATGTTCCCTTAAAAATGCTAACAAGTTATAAGAAATTATTTTACAAAACTAGATCCACTCTATGTAAATTGCTAGAAATACTCTCTTCAAACACTTTTAGTTTATCTTTATGTTTAGTAAACACTTGATTGAAGATGCTTTAATTTGAACAACACCCCTCCCTAGACCCCATGTGAGTCTATTTTATTTGGATTTGCCTTCCAATCTAAGAAAATTGAAAAAACAACAAAGGTTAATAAAATAAATAAATTAACTTTTAAAATTCGTCAATTTTATTTCGGAATTTCACTATTTCTCTTAATGTTCATAGATTCAACAACGATTTAAAAGGTTGCCTTATCCGAGAACCTGAATTGAAATTATAGCTCAAAATAGGATATTCTTATAATCTTAAACTACACTACAATTCTAAAGAGCATCCCGATTGAACATTTCCAGAAAAATCCTCCCGACCATCCAATTCCACCCCTTCCCATTTACAACTCTTCAAATCCAATATACTAAACGTCTTACAAGGTGCAACCACCAATACTTTCCCTTGCCACGCCGCCACGAACGCCACATTTCCGATATTAGGTGGCAGTTTAGCCGCCACCGTCCACATAGACCCGGCCTCTCGCTCCATCACATCAACCCCACGACACATGACTAACCTTCCGTCTCCTCCATTCTCCACACAACTATTCCTCGGACACTCCCCCCTTTCTAAAAAATCTTCCCGGACCGAGCCCCACTGCCAAGTGGCCGTGTCAAACGACTCGGCGGACTTCACGAAGCTGCCTTGCGTGTCCGTAGCGTACCCACCAATGACATGGAACTCGCCACGATAGTACACCCCTTTACACTCGTCCCGCTCTCTCGCCATATCTCCCAACACTCTCCACTCATTTTTCTCCACGTCATACGCCATCGCTGACTTCAACGCATTTTTACTATCGTCGTGTCCACCCGCCACGAACACATTCCGAATTGAATCCGACGCGCATGCGAATAAAATCCTCCGGCTGCCAGGCATGTCAGCCACGCGGCGCCACGTGGCGGAGACCAGATTGTAAACAAAGACCCCTCTCGTAATCTCCCAAGTCACCGGGTCCCACCCGCCCATCACCACCAAATTCAACCCGGCAACAGCTACCTGACAATACATCGGCAGACCGTCGGAAAACCCGGGTACCGGAGGCAATTTTGACCAAAAACCGGTTTCCGGTTCACAAAGCGTCAAACTAACAACCGGGTACTTGCCCCGGTTGGGGAGAAGGCGGCACTCTGCCATGGCAACGAGTTTCCGGGTCAAGCCGGAGGCTTTGCGGCGGCGCCAGAACTCCGGCAGGTGGATCTCCCGCCTCCAACTCCGGCAAACGGAAGCAGCTGAAGACAAATATTGATGTGGAATTCTTATGTGACATTCGAGGCTAAGATCATAGGGGAGACCCGGAATGAGATCCATATAATATAATATAATAATACAAATTAACAAGTGATGAAGATATATAAGAGGTGCTTTAATTCCTTTTCTGTTCACTGTATCTATCTATCTATGTATGTATATATAATTATACTAATAAAGTTGAGCAATGTGGTACAAAATGAAAGCATTGGGCAAAAGGCTTCTAGAAGGAGTGTGGCTTAGTGGATTCAGTTAGGGACAGATTCGGTGACGACAAAACGTATTGAAATTCTCACAATACCTTGGGCCATGTTTGTTTCTGCAATTCAACCGGCCGGACGTGGAATGTAACATTTCCCGTTTTGTTCTATTTTTGAATTTATCATGCAAATTTCACCATTCAACTACATTCATTCCTAAAATAAAAAAATAATATATATATCCTATATTTTATTCTCAACAAAATTTCAAAACAAACATAGACAATTACTATTCATTGGGATTTTACCATTTGAGTTTTCCTCATCCTACATAATCTCAAAACAAATATGATCTTAATGTTTGTTTTGGGATTACATGGGACAGTGAAAGTTGGGATGGAAAATCTTGAATTTCAAAGTCCTTATGAATATTGATTGTGCGTATTTAATTTGAAATTTTGAGTAGGATTAAATGTAATTTTATATCAAGTTAATTGGACAAGTGTAAGTAATATTGTATTATTTTATTAATTTTAAAAAAACAATGTATTGATAAGATGTAATGATATGATTTAATTTATAAGTATTTTTAGAAATATATATAGTTAAAATTTTAAACGATGAAATTCGAATTAGAACAAAATTGAAAACGTAACATTTCACGTCGTCGAATTGTGGGGGTGAATCCACAATAAACATGGCCTTGGGTTTTTCCCTTAATAGAAAAATATTTTGCGTAGAGGACTTCTGTTTCTCTCCTTTTATGTATGCACTGCACTGTATGAGAAATCTTTCAGATACAAAATTAAATGACATTTAATGTCTATGAGCATAGCATACGTTATTGGTTTGCTACTTTTTCTAGAATCACCGACATAGTTTGGTCGTAAATTTTTTAATTTTTTATTTCCTATTTTCAATTACATCACAATAATAATTATTATTATTTAAATTATAGCTTTTTTATTTTAAAATACATGTTTCTAAATAAAATCTATTATTTCTAATGAGGTGTTTCGGCACATAGATTATGATTACAGTGAGCTGATTCCCTGACAGCCTAAGAAACTGGTCGAACAAGAAGTGTGTGTTGGTTACTTGGTTCATAGGCACAACAATAAAGGTAAAGAAAAAATGAAAAAAATTAAAATCTCAATATTCAATTTAATAACGGACTAATTTAAGAAATTAATTACGTTTAAAGTCAGTGTAAAGTTCTGTAATGACACTTGATATCCACAATAGTAATATTTCGAGAAAAAAACCACATGAACCTACGTTCACACAAATTTTTGTGGAAGATAAATTAATTCAAATTTTTAAGAGATACATAGAGCCTTATTGTAGAAGTTATGAATAAAACTTCATCTTCTTGATATCAAAGAAAGAAAGAACAATGTTGATTGAAGAAATTACAAATGAATGATTTTAAAAACGTATCAATCACCTAGCCCTAATTAGTATTTATAGGCTAAGTAGGATTAACTGTTTAATAACTAACTAACTAACTAAAGATTACAAGTGGGGAAGTGTATATATCAATACATAAGATATTAGGTATAATTGAGGAGGTGTATTTCCTAAACTGAAGGTTTATTGGATAAACCTTTATACCCCCTCAAAATGGGAGTGGATATCTAAAAGTCTCATTTTGGACTTCTGATTGAGGAATGCAGCTGGAGGAGGCGGTTTGGTGAGTATATCAGCCAAATTCTCTTGAGTTGGAATGTGAATGAGTGTGATTAGGCCTTCCTTGATCTTTTCTCTGGTGAAGTGGAAGTCTAGAGCAATATGCTTTGTTCTTTGATGGGCAATGGAATAGACACTCTTATTGTCTGTGTACATTGTTGAAGGAGTTGTGTGTTGGATCTTCAAGTCATTAAGAATGTAGTGCACCCATTGAAGTTCACAAGTAGTGGAAGCCAAGGCTCTATACTCAGCTTCTGCAGAGGACCTGCTAACAGTGGATTGCTTCTTGGATTTCCAAGATATTAGAGAGTTACCAAAATATATGATGTATCCAGTAATGCTTCTTCTTGTTAGGAGACATCTCCCCCCGTCAGAATCAGGAAAAGGCATGCAATTTAAAGTTATTATCTTTAGGATAAAAAAGGCCAGTGCCAGGATTACCTTTGATATATACCTTAAGATTATGTGCACAGCAATGAGATGAGATTCAGTGGGAGCTTGCATGTATTGACTAACAGTTTGGACAGCATAAGAAATGTCAGGTCTGGTAACAGTGAGGTAAAGAAGTTTACCTACTGACTTTCTATACTGTTCAGGATTTTTTAGAATGGGGGAATGATAATCAAAGGTAACTTTGGGATCCATGGGAGTAGAGCAAGGTTTGCTCCCCAAATAACCAGAATCATGAAGCAAATCAAGTGTGTATTTTCTTTGGGATAGAGTCATGCCAGTGGAATTTCTAGCAACCTCTATGCCCAGAATATATCTTAAAGTGCCTAGATCTTTAATGGTGAATTTTTTGTGTAGATGTTTCTTAATAGATTGAATGATGTCAAGATTAGTGCCTGTAACAATCAGATCATCTACATAACATAAGATAACAGTAAAATGGTGCCCTTGTTGTTTGGTAAACAAAGAAGTGTCAGCTTTGGACTAAGTAAAACCAAGAGATAATAGGGATGTAGTTAATTTGGTGAACCATTGCTTAGAGGCCTGTTTAAGGCCATAAAGACTTTTGTTTAATCTACAAACTAACTCTGGTATCATTAGGGGAACAGTAGCCAGGGGGAGGTGTCATATAAATTTCCTCTTCTAAATCACCATGTAGGAAGGCATTATTAATGTCTAATTGATGAATGTGCCAATTTTTAGAAACAGCAATAGCAAGCAAGATTCTTACAGTGGTGATTTTAGCAACAGGTGAAAAGATGTCAAAGTAGTCAATGCCCTCTTGTTGAGTGAAGCCCTTGGCTACTAATCTAGCTTTATATCTGTCTAAGGAGCCATCAGAGTTGTATTTTATCTTATAAATCCATCTACATCCAATGCAGTGTTTATCCTTGGGTAAATTGATAAGAGTCCATGTGTTGTTTTTAGTCAAAGCTTTTAATTCCTGATTCATAGCATCTATCCAATATTTATATTGAGCAGCCATTTTATAGGATTTGGGCTCCTGATTTTGAGAAATGGAGGCAGTGAAAAGCTTAAAAGAAGAAGACAGCTTATGAGTGGATAAGTAGTTTTGTATGGGATATTGTTTTCCAGTGGAAGAGAAATTAAGCGTCTAGAGCTAGTTTCAGTGGGAGGAGCAGTGTTATCAGTATGAGGATGTTCAAGAGTAGTATGATCAGAAATAACATTTTCAGGAATGGAAGAAAGACTGTCAGAGGTGTTATGAGGATACATGTCATCATCATCACTAATAGCATCACAATCAGTGGCAACATATTTGTTAGATAAAGAAGTAAGTTTGTCAGCAAATGGAAATATGTTCTCAAAAAATTTAACATTCTTGGATATAAAAATAGTACTAGTTTCAATATTAAGAAGCCTGTACCATTTTGTTCCAAAAGGGTAACCAACAAAAACACATTTAGAATCTCTTGGTGCAAATTTGTGTCTGTGAGAAAGCAAAGTATTGGCAAAGCAAAGGCAACCAAAAGTTCTAAGAAAGGAGTAGTCAGGTTTCTTATGGAACAATAACTCAAAGGGAGATTTCTGGTGTAACATATAAGAAGGAATTATATTTATGATATATGCAGCAGTTTTGATGCACTCACTACAATATTTAAGGGGTAAAGAGGACTGAAACATGAGAGCTCTAGCAACTTGAAGTAAATGTTGGTGTTTTCTTTCAACTATACCATTTTGTTGTTGTGTTTCCACACATGAAGTTTGGTGAATTATACCCAAGTTATGATAAAAGTCAGTAAGAAAGAATTCAGTGTCATTATCACTCCTTAAGGTCTGAATTTTGACATTAAATTGTGTTAAGACCATGTTATAAAAAATTTGCAAGGAGGGCTTTACATCACTCTTAGCAGTTAGGAGGTATATCCAAGTGCATCTACTAAAGTCATCCACAATAGTTAGGAAAAATCTATGTCCAGAGGCAGAAATAGTAGAGAATGACCCCCAAACATCACAATGAATTAATTGAAAAGCATGAGAGGACATAGAAGTGCTTAAAGGAAAAGATTTCTTCTTTTGTTTGGCTAAAGGACAAATGAAGCACTTATCGTGTGTAGAACTAGCTTTTACATTGAGTTCAGGAATATGTAACATGCATTTCTTAGAGGTGTGTCCCAGTCTTTTATGCCACAAATCAAAAGTACAATCAGTTTCAACAGAGGAAATAAAAGGAGCAGAATGTCCTAAGGTAGGGGTGTTATTGGGAAGAGCAGTTTGAAGGATGTAAAGGCCCCTAACTTGATCAGCAGTACCAATCACCATCTTGGTGGTATTGTCCTGTAAAATACAATGTGAGGAAAGGAAACACACAGAACAATTGTAGTATCTAGTTAAGTGGCTAATGGATAAAAGATTAAATGTAAAATCAGGAACATAAAGAACATTGTAAAGAGTTAAATGTTCATTGATCACTATATTGCCCATGTGAGTAGCAGTAGAAACAGCATTATTAGGTAAAGATATGTTAACATTGGCTATGGATGGGGAGTAGTAAACAGTGAAAAATCAAAGATCATATGGTCAGTTGCCCCAGTATCCAAAAGCCAAGAAGACATATTGGTATTAATGGAACATAAGCTAGAAAACATACATGAACCAGTGGAGTTTTTGTGTTCCTCAACATGGGAGGTGGATGCCCCTGCCACAGAATGAGGAATGTCTTTGTTTTCTCCAGTGTTCTGCATTTTAGAGAAGCTCAAGAATTTATCATATAAGTCCTGATCAAAAAGGGGGTTGGAATCCATGGGGGTATCCTTGAAGGATAGATTTGCAGATTTAGGAGGCTCTTTAGGTGGAAAACTTCTAGGATCTCTCCAGCCAGGAGGGAATCCTATAATTTGGAAGCATCTATCTATGGTGTGGCCAATGCCATCACAATGGGAACACTTAAGAGGTTTTCTTTTTTTTCTATAGAATTTTGCATTTCTTGTTGCCATAGCAATAGAATCAGGATGAGTAGGGTCAGAGGCAGTGTTTAATGTTCTTTGGGATTCTTCTTGAAGTAAGAGGCCATATATTTTGGAAAGAGGAGGGAAGGGAGATTGCAGCAGAAATTGGCTTCTAAGTGTGTTATAGGAATCATGCAGACCAATCAAGAACTTCATAACAGCATCCTGTTCTTGAGTGGTAATCATAAGTTTTGGTAAATCATATGTGCAACCATCCATAGCACCACAAGAACACTTAAGAACAGGCCTAAAGTTAACATACTCATCCCACAAAGATTTAAATTGGTTATAGTAGGCTACTAAGGATTGGGAGCCTTGGTTGATGGCACTTAGGGATTTCTCTAAGTGGTAAACCCTAGTTCCATCAGATAGAGCATAACGAATTTTCAATTCATCTCAAACATCCTTAGCCAGAGAAAAATATTCTAGGATTCTTTTAATATTAGGAATAATAGAATTTAATATCCACATCAAAACTAAATCATTGGCTCTTACCCAAGCAGCATATATGGCTGGATCCTCGTTTTCATCAGGCACCGGTAATGACCCATCGATCAGCCGGACTTTGTTCTTGACAGAGAGACCACGTTTGATCGCATGGCTCCAGGACACGAAATTTGTGTCGTCGAGTGGCTCAAGGACGATGGCGACTGCGGGGTTGTCGTTTTGATGAAGGGCGAGAATGGATTGAGAGCAGGGTTCAAAGAATCCGGATCGGTGACGGTGGGATCCATTTGAGTAAAAGAAAGGAAACGGGATCAAGCGTGGCAAAAACGGCCAGGATCGCAATCAAAACTCAAGATGAATCGGCCAGAAATTGAGGAACAAAGAATCTGGCATATATGAAGAAAACTGATACCATGTAGAAGTTATGAATAAAACTTCATCTTCTTGATATCAAAGAAAGAAAGAACAATGTTGATTGAAGAAATTACAAATGAATGATTTTAAAAACGTATCAATCACCTAGCCCTAATTAGTATTTATAGGCTAAGTAGGATTAACTGTTTAATAACTAACTAACTAAGGGGGTGTTTGCAAACTCTATAAACAGCTTAAAAGCACTTCTGAAAAGTAAAAGTTGTGAGAGAGTAGTTTTAAAAAAAGTAATTTTGGAAGTTGTTTGTAGTGTTTGAAAACACCCACTAACTAAAGATTACAAGTGGGGAAGTGTATATATCAATACATAAGATATTAGGTATAATTGAGGAGGTGTATTTCCTAAACTGAAGGTTTATTGGATAAACCTTTATACTTATCATAATTTTATTCCACTGCTTATAACTCCTAACAATCCAAAAAAGGTCGATTTTCTACTCTTAGCTTGGAAATAAAGTGATCAACTTTCCTTTTCAAAAGAATGGCTGGGGGGAAAATGGCAATTGCACTTCATTTCTCTCTTTTTTGGAGTGAAAGTGAAATATATATGATCATTTATCAAAATAAAGTCTTCTAGAAGTAAATGAATTTGGGCCCACAGATTTCAAAGAATGGAACAATGGTCCATATTAGGGGTTATCATAAAATTTTCGAAAGTATCCAAATTCATAAAAGTTTTGCCTAAAATTATATGGTATATATGATTAGGATTTTGGATGAAATTGCAACACAACACATGATCCCAATACCTATATGAATGTCGTATATTGTTATATTAATGTGTGTAGATCCCGTGTGCTATACGAAATTTTCTAATATTTATAAAATAAATCTTGTTGTATTGATTCAAAAAATTGATATATAGTTTTGTAATAAAATTAAAATATTTAAAATTGACTATCACTTATTCAATTAATGATACTATGGCGGTTCATTGTAAGTTTCTCATTTGTTTTTTGCATAAATATTAAGAAATAGTATAAAATATGTAGTGATAGTTGAGTTGAGGGTAGAAAGAAGAATGGAAATAGAAGAGTATGAAAGAGAAAATGTATAGAGATATACAAATGAGAAAAAGTAGAGATATGATGTATTTTATCATTTAAAAAAATAGAAAAATTGTGACCGAAAATATGTGACTGGATGTTTAAAATAGGTAAATAAAAAGTTTAAGTAGGATGAAAGAAAAAAAGTACTCCATTATATATTAAAAAAATAAAGAATGTTGTAATGTTTGTATTTTTTATTGTGTAAATTATTATATAAATGGTTCTCATTTATTTTTATAATGGAACCATGTATAATATTTATGCACTTAAAGATGCATTATGCTTTGATATTTCAAGTCATGAATTAAGTGATACGGAGTATTTCAAGTCATGAATTTAAGTTTTCTAGTCAAGGTCCAATCTTGAGTCTTGACTTGTGAATTGAATTGTACAAGTCTGTGAAAGGTACCAAGAAAACTTAAGTAGGGCTTACATAATTCATTTAACATATCTACTTTTAAGAATTTATTTATTAATTCGAATTATTAACGATTTTTATTCTATCAAGCTTTAAAAAATAATATGTGCTCCACCCATATATATATAATTATTTTCCAAATAGTTGTCAGAATCCCAAAACTTTGTCCTACAATAATAATAATATGGATGCCGATCGAGGTCAATAGGATTTTTTTTTTTTCAATTGTCATTTAAATAAATTTCTGAGACCAAGCTGTATAAATTTTCAAGATTTCAGATATCGAACGTTAGACTAGACCACGTCTGCTTCTGGAAAGTTGCTATATATAGAAACACAAACCAAAATATTAATTACATCTTCAAATATTTGAAAGAATATCAAACAAACTAATCTTCAAATAGTAAGACATCAATACTATTCCAGTCGACCATTGGAATATAAATTAAGTATTTTTTTTTATGTGTACAATAAAAAGAAGGAAAAAAAAAGTTATTTGGAAAATAAAAAAGCTTCAGATGAGACACAAAATAAGATTTTCTTTAAAAAAAAAAAAAAAAATCATTTTATTGTTATAGTTTAGGTATGAATTATTCATGATGTGATAACATATGTTGACGTAATTAAATCAGATCCACGAAAATCTGACCCCCATGAGATTTTCAATTAACCTTCAGGTAATTATAAATTTAATCAGTAAGTATTAACCTTTTTCTCAATAAAAAATACCGTTCTACTATAAGTTTCCCACAAGTTTCCCACGGGAAACTTACCCCGGGACGGATGGAGTACTAATCTCGCTCCAACAATTTCAATTACTGGCCATGTTCCCATTCAATTTTATTTTGACTTCCTTAATTTAAAAAAAAAAAAGTTTCTTGCTTTGTAATTTGTCAATTTTCAAGTGGTTGGAATGGTTAGCTTCTGTGATGCAGCACAGGTGTTTCTATAAAAATTCATTAGCTTCATGAAATAATTAGTAGAATAAAATTGATATGTTGCTG
The DNA here is from genome assembly GCA_963675135.1 of Galeopsis tetrahit. Lineage (NCBI taxonomy): Eukaryota > Viridiplantae > Streptophyta > Magnoliopsida > Lamiales > Lamiaceae > Galeopsis > Galeopsis tetrahit. Next base: position 65,538,153 of record OY776127.1, read on the forward strand.
ATTTAATTCGAAATTAAAGAAAAAAGGAGAAACAGAGCTACACTTAGATATTTGAGTAATGTGTTTTCATTTAAAACATATTTGGACCGAGACACAAGCCCAAGAGTCATTAAATGAGACATTGTCTTGGTCTCCTACAAATTTTACCCAGAAGTAAAAATATGTCAACTATTTCTTGGCAATTCCCTCCCTTTAAAACACACTTCCACGCCAGAAGACAGGATATGATGCTCTAGAGGTTAAAACATGGAAATACAATAACCTCCACCTTGAAAGTAGGTTTCTGGGACATAAACGAACAAAAATAGCATACTGTAAGTACATTCAGTCAATGACGAGCTGCCAGTTCAAGAATCTCCTTGTTTGCAGATGTTTTCAACGAGATGTACGGCGTTACTTTGAGAGTCTCAGTACCCTCGCCCAATGAAAAACATTTAACTCCAATTAGCTTGACGCCTACAAAAAGGAGAAACGGGGGAAAATGATGCTAAATCTTGCAGCAATTCCAATTGTGTCTAAAGGAACAGATTAGGTTTCACACACAGAAACGACTTTTTCATGCGACAGTTGAGATACGAAATTCCAGTAGTGAAAGCATTGAAATGCAGGGAATACGTACTGTTATCCACACGTCCAAATACGAATCTCTCCCCTTTCCAGAATTCCAGAGGTCTCGACCTAATTCTTTTGCTCCTCCTTAGTCCATTTTCGAATGTTGTACCAGCCTCTGCAGTGTCAGCATATATAGAATCAGTCAAGAGGAAATATTGATGGTACACATAGATGAACATACATACCTGCAAGACTTTTCCTCATGGGATGTGCATTTCTGATGCGTTCGGTCACTGTTTTCTTTCTTTGTGGCTTGGCTGTGGGTACCTGAAAACATTGATGAAGTAACCAAAATGTTAGCCATAAAAACGGACTATATATATATGTATATATTTTAAAGAAAAATAAGTCTTTTATATTCTACTATGATTACACAAAACTCCATATTCGCCATGACGCAGGAGAGAACCTCATAGATTAGTATATTATTGGCAAATTCAAGTGCTTATATATGCAGTTAGCAAACAAGGTATGAATAAATAGAAAGCTAAGAGAATAAAGGAAAGAAAAATTTTGGCCAATAAAAAGAATTTGAAATGTTTTGTTTTAGTCTCGTTACATGGATTCAGTTTTCTTGCAGAACCAAATGTATATGAAAATACCAGTAAAAAACAAAATTGTAGGATAAATTAAATACTACCTCCGTCCCGTTGTAATTGACACATATGTTTTTGGCACAAGATTTAAGAAATATAGTATTAAATGGTATAAAGTTGGTGGAAAGTGATAAAGAAGGATAAAGGTAGAGAGAGATAGGAAAGAGAAAAGGTAGAGAGATAGTGAGATGTTAGGCATTTTGAAGGCTTAGTAGACCAGCTGCTAAGTAGTGCTTTGAAGATTAAACAGCAGCTAGCAAGAAGGAGAAGAATGAATCAAAGCAACAAGTTGACACTCAGCTACATTGTCAAAAGTTGAGCATGTCAACAGCTGAGAATCATTGAACTCCTGCGGCTAAATCTTTGAAATGACTAAGGCCGATTTTTTAATTCAGTTGTACTCAATCTGAATAAAATAAAATGTACTAACGAGGAAAGCGCATATAATTTGGGACCAGCAACAATCAATTATTAATGACAGTCTGTCAAACCATCTATTTGAATCTTGTGTGATCATATAATTTGGAAGGGGAACACACATACACACACACAAATACAAAAAAATATAAAAGAAATACCATGTCTTTCTTCAAAATCCTAAGGTGGTGTTTGTTTTGGGTTTTAGAAACCACGATTTGGGTTTTGAATTTAAAACCTGCCCTAGTTCGGGATTTTGAAAGCCGCTTTTAAAAAACCATCACTATAACACCTATAAACGTACTATCACACTTTTCAATACAATCAATACTCTCTCCTTACACTTTAATATATTTAAATCAAAATAATTCACATCATGCAATCATTTCAATCACACTCAACAATAATACATTAATACAACTTCATTCACTGTTACACATTGATTTGACAAAAAGAATCTCGCTTTATTAAAAAACCTAAAACAATCACACAACTTACAATTTATTAGGATTTCAAAATCCCATAGATTACAAATATTGATTTTTAAAAGTCACTTATAATAACCCAAAACAAACATCACCTAATTCATTTTTCATACCTTTAGGATTGATTGCAACACAAGCATATATATTTAGAAAGACTCCAAACAAAGATAAGGGAATATAAACTCATACTGACAAACAATAAAATAAGTAACTAGAGAAAATAAAATGAAAATAAAATAACCTCAAGCGGTTGTTCTAAATTCATTTGCTGTCTGCCTGATGTATCAACCCTGGCATCCTCTTCAAATACAGGAGGATTTCTGATGCGTTTTTTACCTGCCACTGTTTTCCTTTTATGTGGCTTGGCTGTGGATACCTGAAAAAATTGATGGAGCAACCAAAATGTTAGAGCCTTAAAAACAGAGAGAGGGAGACAAGAAAATATAAAAGAAATATCACATCTTCTTGTAGACTGTAGGTCTTCAAATGAAACATCACATAGGAAGAGGGAGTTTGATAACTAAATAAATTTCAGGCATACAATAACAGATGTAAAAAACAAGTCCTGCCTTTAAAGAAATATGTTAAAGATCACCTACAAGAAAGAAACAAACACGTTCTTCAAAAGATTGAAATCCTGAATTTTATTTTTATTTTATATAACTCTCTGTGATTTGATTGCAACACAAAAAGATAAGAGAATCTAAATCATATTCACAAATATTAAAATAAGTAACTAGAGGAAAACAAAAACAAAAAAAGAATAATATAACCTCAGGTGGTTGTTCTGTATCCATTTGCCATCTGCTTGATGTATCAACCCTGACTCCCTCTTCAAATACATGAGGATTTGATTCATGAGCTGTAGGAGAAGAACAGATAAGAAATTGTCATTTAGAAAGTGAAAAATGCTTCATAGTCAACCAAATACATCCTATCCTACTCCAAAATAAAATAGAGAAAACTGAGAGCAACTCTCTTTTGGTTTTGGTGTCAGTGCACACACATCAACATCTCATTAACCAGTTCGTAAAAAGTGTTAAAAGCATGTTAACATCTAAATTGCTGAGATCTTCTCCTAACTTGCATCAAGTAGACGATAATGTGAAATCATTCTAAGAGAATTCTCACCATCATTAACATTCACTGCTTTCTCAATGTCGTTATCTGATTCTTCATTTGGCATAATATCAGCATTTCTTCGTATGTTTGCATTCTCATCTACGGACTGCTCAGGTAGGCTATCTGCATCTCCCATCTGAACATCCATATTAGAAACTGCAGGTTCTGCGTTACCAACCCCTACATGTGACTCCAACTCACTAGGAGAAGCATTTGGTCTACTATTGGAATTTTCTCTTTGTATGCTCGCATTCTCATCTACTAACTGCTCAGGAGGACTATCATCATTTCCCATCATTTCCTGTGTATTCATATTAGAAACTGGTGGTTCAGGATTAGAAAACTCCATTCGGGCCTCCAACTCGCTAGACATGTTTATATCATGATGTGCATCAACTTCGTCAATTATCTTGTCCTTTTGCTGAGAAGAAGGAGAAGCATTTGGGCGTGAAGAAAGATCAATGTTCAGAGGAGAAGGAGAAGCATTTGGTCTACTATTGGAATTTTCTCCTTGTATGCTCGCATTCTCATCTACTAACTGCTCAGGAGGACTATCATCATTTCCCATTACGTCCTGTGCATTCATGTTAGAAACTGGTGGTTCAGGATTAGAAAACTCTATTCGGGCCTCCAACTCGCTAGACATGTTTATATCATGATGTGCATCAACTTCGCCAATTATCTTATCCTTTTGCTGAGAAGGAGAGGGAGAAGGAGAAGCATTTGGGCGTGAAGAAAGATCAATGTTCAGAGGTGAAAATGGATCCATCATGGGATTGGGTTGCAAAATTCTCTTTTTAAATACGGATATAGATTCCAATGGACTTCTTGGAGGAGTTGGTGAAGATACATGATTAATTGGATCTGCCCCTGGTTCATGTTCTGAAAGCCGTTTCCTACTCAAAATTTTCAGCACACTGTCTATACCTACTGAACTCTTACGATATTTTTTCCAACTTTCTGATGCAGCCAAAATACTAGTCCTTCCAACATCAGGATGTTCAGTCATGCACAGGTTCTCCATATCCAGAGGCATGATCTTCAACCGCTCTTGCAACAGATTCAAGGCCCCATGCCCTTCTAAATCTTCCATATTACAGGACAACAGTTCCTCCAATATATTATTGACATCACTCCCTGCCTTCTTGGTAGATTCTGTTCAATTAAAGTGCAAACGATACTATATGAGACAAAAATCCAATTTCTCATTTTAATTTTATTTGCATTTGACTAGATTTACAAGAAGATTCACTCACCAGGTTCAACTTCTTCCAGCTCAACTTCTTCCGGTTCAACTTCTTCCAAGTCAACATCAGGATTAGGATCAGGATGCACAAATTTTTCTTGTGATGAATCATTATGTACACTTGGAATATCCTGAGACACTGTCTCTTGGGAGGACATCCACATCTCATCTATTTTACCAGGCGTTGACGAAAAGCGGTGATTATATTTATATGTCTTTCTGAATTTTAAAAAAAAAATTGCCAATAAGTAAATAACCTGCATACTCAATTATTGAAGCATAAACAAATCATTCTGGCAGATTAAAATCAAAGTATACCCCAAAATACTGGGCCGGCGAACCCGCTCTTTTTTTGATGGTTCATAAAGGTTTATGTTGTCCACATTGCCACCAAGTTGTTTGTGTATCTCCTTTTTGGCATCTGAAATAAAAGAAGGTGAAAGATTAAAGAAGTGAAACAAACAAATTGGAATAAAGAGCATATCTGCATATGATATAGAAAAAAGAGAGACACAGCATCTACTTACTTTCATTCCTCTCGTAAACATCAAAGAATTCATCAGGATCTTCAAGCTTATCAATGTCAAAGGTTGGTGCCAAGTTCTCTGAAGGCTGACTGTAGAAAAAGGCAATGTACATGAATTGTTATAATCTACACAAATCTTCTCATGAACCAGAGGAAAAATATAAAAGTGTACATGCATAAACTGTGAGTCTCAGACTTCACCTAAATTTGGCTTTCACCGAAAACGGAGCCCTCTTACGACCAAGGCCAAGAGCTGGTCTTCGATCTTGAGGCTTGTCTTTACCTTTTGCAGCAATGGCATTAGTGATGCCCACATTTTCAGTAAAACCTACTAGACCGGATTCTAGAAGCTCTGCTCCACCATCAACAATTTTCTTTGCCTCCTTCATGAGCTTTTGAGGACTCCTTAACACATTCTATCACGAGGCAAAGGAAAGACCTTAAGACAAAATTCACATACTATCTTGCTAATTGCAGATAAGTTCTCATGATTTAGTGAACTATTTAAACCAACTTCAAACCAGGCTAAAGTCAAATTTGAATAACCTACTCTATTTTTTGTCTTTCATGACAATTCAATTTCAAACCTCAAATAGTCGGGGCGTGATGAAAAAAATCAGTCACTCATACCACTTAGCATTACTATCTATCCAGAAACAAAAGGTAGCCTTCCTACTCATGTGAAACCAAAAGGGAAGAACTGGATAAGAAATAATGCATCGCTCAAAATTTTACAGCTAGTAGAACCATAAATGAAGTTAAATTAAGAAAGAAAAAGCAATTATACCAGAGATTTCATGAAACTGTGGACTGAATCTAGGTCTTTCAAATCGGAAGGCACCGGAACATTTGCTGAGGTCCTAATCGTGCGTGGAAAGAGCGATGGCCCGTTGAGACCGCTCAACGGGTCGCCGGAGTTGGGGACCGTCGCCTCTCTCACCATTGGCGCAACCGTACTTCTCCGTTGAGTGTGTACTTGGTGAAATTGATTTCGAATTTCAGTGGGAACCGACGAGCGGGATACTGAAATGCGGAGTATTTCATTGCAAGAAGCGCGTTTATTATGACTAACGACATCTGTTTAACTGAAGTCCATCTCCAAAATTTGAGGTATTTACTTATACTATGTAAAATAAGAAAAATTTATTTAGGTCAAGTTTAATTATGTAACTATTTTACCTTTGATATTTCATAAATTTGATATAAATTTTAAAATAATTGGATCTTTAGAGTAATTACGATTTAATTAAAGATAAAATTGTCAACAAGGTATTTTAAAATACTTAACTAAAAAAAAAAAATATGGCTATAATTTGAAATATTCAAAATAAAAAACAACGTAATTATGTTCGTGGAATGGAGGAATACCTCTATAACATACTGTAAAAATTAAGCAATGACTACATCAAATTTATTTTTGGAACTTTGTTTAGTTCAATGCAAAAGTAACCATATTAAGCAGTATATATCTAATTACTGGAACTGGATTTTCTAAATGGTAAAATGAATGAGATATGCTTAGTGATGGAGTTAGAAATTTTAAATTGGTCCGATTTACATTAATTTAAAGATAAAATAATATTATATTTATAAAAAAATTATTATAATTTTTTTAATACATCTCATTTTATCAATTTAAATTTAATATTTTGAAGGATTGTTCAGACTCATAATAGAAGAAACAATGTTAAAACTTAACTTGTAATTCCGTAGTTGAGATATTTAGCCACTATTAAACAAATGTAGACTTTAAAAAAATGAACTAATTATATTAGTTATGTGAAAAATTAGTTCAAAAAATATTGAAAAACAGTTCATTTTTTTGCAAAGATTATAAAAACTTTTTTTTTATCACTGGGTATCATAGGTAACATGTTCTCATCATTAATACAATTCACTCTCATATGAGTTGAAGCAATTATTGAACTATCTTCAAAGTATTTGTGCGTACAAAATATTTCAATGACCAACGGATAAATGTTGTCTACTACGGCATTTCATATGATCAAGCATATCATAAATCAAATTATCTTTAGGAATCTCATTATTGACAAACTCATCAAGTCATCATTGATATCTCCGAGGCTCCGAGCTCAATATTATCAACATTCAAAATCCACTTGAAGAATTCAATAACCTCCTCAATTGTGAGTTTCAATATTTTCAGTTTGCAGTTGCTTGATTTTTATTAATAGAAATATTTTACAGTGGAACGTACCAGACAAATCAGACATTGACTCATCAAAACTGAAATTTGTTTTTATTATTATACATTAGATCTTTTTTTTTTTTGAAGCAATACATTAGATCTTGTTAAGATATGGATTGTAGTATATATATAAATATATATATGTGTGTGTCATGATTTAATTGAGTTTGTAGAATAGATGTAGTTAATTAATGCTCCAAAATTATTTAGTTCGTTCTCATAAATCTTGCATTTCTTCAAAAGTTTCAGCGACTTCATGGAAAATCCTACATGGAAGAGTAGCCACGGCAGACAACCTAATGAAAAGAGGCATCAATTCGGAAAGCGCCTCTTGTCCCCGCTGCAGCGCTGTCCCTTAAACAATTCAACATCTCTTCACCTCATGCTCTTCGACCCTCCTGCTGTGGAGTGAGATTTGCCATTGGGTGGACTGCCATTTGATCTACTCAAATTCTACTGGGGTGCATTTACAAGAATTCTGCAACTATGGCCATAATGGGGCTAGAAGGAAAATATTAGGCCTCATTTGGCAAGCCACGTTTTGAAAGATATGGAGCTAGCCATTGCAACGACAACAAGCATTCGGCTGAGGAGACCTCGGAAAGCATAAAGTATAGCCATAAAGTATAGTATATGGAAATGACTCAAAGCACATATGAAGATTGAAATTTCTCTCCATGATTTGGAAAGAGTACCGTAGATGTGTATAAAAGACAAATTGTAGAACTATTATTTTTGTGTTTATCGAAAATGAGAACTGCATGTAACAGAATTTAAGTACGCCTAGTACTCAATTTATTATATTTGAATCACCTCTACTTCTTAAAAAAAATAAAAATATGGTATGGTATCTTTAATAAACTATTAATTTCAATCTTCAATTGATATAAATCATGTGAGTGTTACCTCATAATCTCAAAATCAGCACAGTAAACTACTGAGCTGATATGATCAGATAAGATGACTTAGGCCTTATCAGATGAGTTGAAGGGTTTCAATCAGATGAGAAGGTGATGCTTAGAGTTCAGCACAGTTGGGATCAGCACAGTACTGGATTAAGATCAGTACTTCAGCAGACTGGACTAAGATCAGTACTTCAGCAGAGTGTACCAAGATCAGTACTTCAGCAGAGTAGATCAGCTCAGTACCAGATCAGCACAGTACCAGGTCAGCACAGTACTTGGGTCAGCACAGTACTTGGGTCAGCACAGTACTTGGTCAGTGCAGTAAAGATCAGCACAGTATGGAGTCTATCAGCAGAGTTAGCTTTTGATCATCAGAGCAGAAGAGTTGGGTATCAGAACACTAAGTAGTGATCTGATCTTTATGGGCAAGTCTTCTGGTTCGAAGTTAGTTAGTTTAACTAACAGTTTTACAGTTACAACAACTTGAGGGCATAACTACCATTTCAGTTGGGCAGTAACAGAGCACATGGGTTGTTACAAGCGGTTGCAAACGGTTGATAACTACTCAAAACAGTTCCTAACAGCAGCAACTACATTTGGTCTTTATAAACTCTTGATTGTGTACATTGTAAAGGTTGACACCTTTTTTGGGATGAGAGATTTAGTACGTTATTGTATTCTTTGAGTTGTGTGAGTTCACGAGTGAAGTGAGGAAATATCCTATTCCGAGTGAATGAGTGTGTAAACATTCTTTATCAATCAAAGAAGTACTACTCTGGTCCAGTGGATGTAGATCACATTGATCGAACCACTTAAATCCTTGTGTGCTGTTTGTCTCGTTGATTACTTTTCTGAATTACTATCCTAGAGCAGTTATTTCTTCTATATTCAAGTGTTCTAATTAGTTGGAGACGTCTAACCGATCGGAATCATCTTGACAATTGGCGCCGTCTGTGGGAAATCGAAGTAGCTGCAGATCTAAGATGGGGAATTCTACCAAGTACAACATAGAGAAGTTTACAGGCACTGGAGATTTTGGGCTGTGGAAGGTCAAGATGCAGGCCCTCCTTGAACAGCAAGGATTATTCGAGGCCCTCGAAGAATCTGAAGAGATTGCAGAAGAATCTGCAACAGCTGCGGCTGAAAGGAGCAAGTTGCTCAGGAAAGCTCGAAGCACGATCCTACTCTGCCTTGGAGATAAGGTCTTGAGGGAGGATGCTAAAGAGAAGTCAGCGAAGGAGGTTTGGGATAAGCTTGAGAAGCTATATATGGTGAAAACTCTTGCTAACCGACTCTATTCGAAGCAGAAGCTGTATGCCTTTAGAATGGGAGATGACAAACCCATTACGGAGCAGCTAGATGAGTTCAACAAGATTCTTGATGATCTGGAGAATTTGGATGTCAAGTTAGAGGAAGAGGATAAGGCTCTGATCTTGTTGAGTGCTCTTCCTAAGTCCTTTGAAATCCTAAAGGACACCATCTTATATGGTAGAAAGGAAGCAATCACATTGGAGGATGTGATCTTGGCTGTCAAGTCCAAGCTGTTACATAACAAGACATCTCAAGGAGATAAAAGTAGCAGTGGGGAAGGATTGGCAATCAAGGGAGGTCAGAAGAAGTCTGTCTCCAAGAAGGGGTCTAGTCAACCCAAGGGAGCTGATAAGGGAAAATCAGCAGTGTCAAATCAAGGGGAAGTAGTGTGCCACCACTGCAACAAACCTGGGCACTTTAAGAGTACTTGTTACAAGTACAAACAGCTTATGAGAAAATCTGGTCCTAAGAACCCTGTTGATAAGAATCAAGCAAATCAAACCCAAGATGATAAGGAGCAGAAAGGCTATGAGTCAGCTCAGTCCCTATCCATCACTTCCACTAAAGAGCAGCAAGATTGGATTTTAGATTCAGGGTGTTCTTTCCACATGACTCCAAGAAGAGAGTGGTTTCATGATTTTAAGCATCAGAATGGAGGTTCTGTGTTGTTAGGGAATGATCACACTTGCAAAGTCAGAGGTGAAGGTACAGTACACTTGAAGATGTATGATGGAGTAGTGAGGATTCTCAAGAGGGTCAGGTATGTTCCTGAACTCAAGAGAAATTTGATATCTCTTGGTATGCTGGATTCATTGGGCTACAAATTTCAGTTTGAAGATGGAGAGCTCAGAGTTTCAAAGGGGAAGCTTACTGTTCTTAAAGGTGAGAGAAGAAATGATCTCTACTTTCTTAAGGGGGGAACAGTTATTGGCAGATCAGATGTGGCAAGGGTGCAAGACAACTCAATGTTGTGGCACAGAAGACTAGGTCATGTAGGAGAGAAGGGCCTACTTGAGCTAAGTAATCAAGGATTGCTATGTGGTGACAAGATCACAAAGCTTGATTTGTGTGAGCACTGCATTCTTGGGAAATCCAAGAGATTGAAGTTTGGGAAGAGTTCACACTCTACCAAAGGAATTTTGGACTATGTCCATTCAGATTTATGGGGGCCAGCTAGGAATCAGACCAGAAGTGGTGGGAGATACTTCATGTCTATTATAGATGACTACTCAAGAAAGGTATGGATCACTATCCTGAAATCCAAGTCAGAAGCATTTGAAAAATTTAAGGAATGGCTCACTGAGGTGGAGAACATTTCTGGAAAGAATCTAAAGCATTTGAGAACTGATAATGGGCTGGAGTTCATATCAGAAGAGTTCAATGTTTTCTGCAAGAAGAAGGGTATAGTGAGGCATAGAACAGTACCAGGTACACCTCAGCAGAATGGAGTAGCTGAGAGAATGAACCAGACTTTACTTGAGAGAGTTAGATGCATGTTGAGCAGCTCTGGATTGCCTAAAGTATTTTGGGGAGAAGCAGTGTCAACAACATCCTACTTGATAAACAGAAGCCCTTCCTCAGCTGTGCAATTTAAAACCCCAGAAGAGTTATGGTCTGGCCATGCAGCTGAGTACAGTAATTTGAAAGTTTATGGTTGTTCAGCATATGCCCATGTCAAGCAAGATAAGTTTGAGCCTCGAGCCTTGAAATGTGTGTTCGTAGGGTATCCTTCAGGTGTGAAAGGGTATAGGTTGTGGTGCCTTGAAGCTGGAATGCAGAAGTGTATTATCAGCAGAGATGTAACTTTTGATGAAAGTAGAATGCCATTGAAAGAAGAGGCAAGTTCAAGTGCAGCACACAACAAACCAGATGAGACACAGGTTGAGGTGGAGCATGTTGAAACCAGAACAGTAACTGAAGATCAGATTGATCCAGATGAGGAGGAGATTACTCATAGTGATACTGAGCTTCATGACTATCAGCTGACTAGGGACAGAACCAGAAGAGAAGTCCACCCACCTCAGAGGTATGGTCAAGCTGACATAGTATCATTTGCATTATGTGCAGCTCTTGAGGTGGAGTCTTTGGAGCCTAAAACTTACACAGAAGCCATCAACTGCCATGAAAAAGAGAAGTGGTTAGTTGCTATGGAGGAAGAACTGTTATCTCTTAACAAGAACCAGACTTGGGAGATTGTTGAGAGGCCTAAGAACAAGAAACTTGTTGGGTGTAAGTGGATCTACAAGAAAAAGGTGGAGGCTCAAAGAGGTGGCAAGATTAGGTACAAGGCAAGACTTGTAGCTAAAGGATTTACACAGAAAGAAGGTATTGACTTTAATGAAATCTTCTCACCTGTTGTAAAGCATTGTAGCATCAGAATCTTGTTAGCTATGGTTGCTCAATATGAATTGGAGCTACATCAGATGGATGTGACCACAGCATTTCTTCATGGGACTTTAGATGAGAAGATCTACATGAAAATACCAGAAGGGTTGGACATAGAAGATGGAGAAGACAAAGTGTGCTTACTCAGAAAATCACTCTATGGACTCAAACAAAGCCCTAGACAATGGTACTTGAGGTTTGATGTGTACATTTGCTCAGCTGGTTTTGCAAGAAGCTTGTATGACAGCTGTGTTTACTTCAGGAGGGTTGGGAGTTCAGTTACCTATCTTCTGTTGTATGTAGATGATATGTTAATAGCTGGGGAGTCTATTAACAGTATCAATCAAGTTAAGGAGATTCTCAAAAGGGAGTTTGAGATGAAAGATCTTGGTGAAGCTAAAGTGATTCTTGGGATGGAGATCAGTAGAGTTGAGGGAGCAATTCAGCTTAGTCAGCCTACATATCTGAGGAAGGTGTTAGAGAGATTCAGGATGAATCAAGCTAAGTCAGTTTCTACACCAATTGGTCAGCATCAGAAGCTATCCAATCAGATGTGTCCCAAGAACAGCCAAGAAAGAGCTCAGATGAGTAAGGTTCCTTATGCCAGTGCAGTAGGGAGTTTAATGTATGCTATGGTGTGTTGTAGACCAGATTTAACTCGTGCAATGAGTGTAATCAGCAGATACATGAGTGATCCAGGCTTAAGTCATTGGGAGACAGTTAAGTGGGTCATGAGATATGTTCTAGGATCAGCTGAGAAAGGTCTGAAATTTCAGAAGATATCAGATGAGGGAGAAGCACTTGTGGGATATGTTGATGCCGACTATGCAGCCAATGTAGACACAAGAAAGTCCTTAACAGGGTATGTATTCACCTTATTTGGTACAGCTATATCATGGAGGTCAATACATCAGTCCGTAGTTGCATTATCTACTACAGAATCAGAATATGTAGCCTTGACTGAAGCAGTAAAGGAGAGCATGTGGCTTAGGGGGATCTTGAAGGAGTTTGGTATATCACAAAGAAGTGTGACTGTCTTCTGTGATAACCAAAGTGCAATACATCTTGCAAAGCATCAGGGGTATCATGAGAGAACTAAACATATAGATGTAAAGCTGTACTTTGTAAGAGATATTGTAGAGAAGGGGGTGGTCCAGGTAGTGAAGATTGCTACAGAGGAGAACCCTGCTGATGCGTTCACTAAGGCATTGCCAAAAGAGAAGTTTGGCTTGTGTCTTAGACTTATTGGACTGCATTAATTCCTCTGAGGAGAAGGCTACTGTTCTTGTGGCAGAAGATCAGTAGTGGAGGCTATTCTTTGAGGAGAATAGTGTTGGTGTTTTTGTTTTGGTGGAGATTAGTTCGATTATGAGCTAAAGGTGGAGAATTGTGAGTGTTACCTCATAATCTCAAAATCAGCACAATAAACTACTGAGCTGATAGGATCAGATAAGATGACTTAGGCCTTATCAGATGAGTTGAAGGGTTTCAATCAGATGAGAAGGTGATGCTTAGAGTTCAGCACAGTTGGGATCAGCACAGTAAGATCAGCACAGTACTGGATTAAGATCAGTACTTCAGCAGACTGGACTAAGATCAGTACTTCATTAGAGTGTACCTAGATCAGCTCAGTACCAGATCAGCACAGTACTTGGGTCAGCACAGTACCAGGTCAGCACAGTACTTGGGTCAGCACAGTACTTGGTCAGTGCAGTAAAGATCAGCACAGTATGGAGTCTATCAGCAGAGTTAGCTTTTGATCATCAGAGCAGAAGAGTTGGGTATCAGAACACTAAGTAGTGATCTGATCTTTATGGGCAAGTCTTCTGGTTCGAAGTTAGTTAGTTTAACTAACAGTTTTACAGTTACAACAACTTGAGGGCATAACTACCATTTCAGTTGGGCAGTAACAGAGCACATGGGTTGTTACAAGCGGTTGCAAACGGTTGATAACTACTCAAAACAGTTCCTAACAGCAGCAACTACCTTTGGTCTTTATAAACTCTTGATTGTGTACATTGTAAAGGTTGACACCTTTTTTGGGATGAGAGATTTAGTACGTTATTGTATTCTTTGAGTTGTGTGAGTTCACGAGTGAAGTGAGGAAATATCCTATTCCGAGTAAATGAGTGTGTAAACATTCTTTATCAATCAAAGAAGTACTACTCTGGTCCAGTGGATGTAGATCACATTGATCGAACCACTTAAATCCTTGTGTGTTGTTTGTCTCGTTGATTACTTTTCTGAATTACTATCCTAGAGCAGTTATTTCTTCTATATTCAAGTGTTCTAATTAGTTGGAGACGTCTAACCGGTCGGAATCATCTTGACAAATCAAACTAACAAACTTAATAATCCCTTTTACATGGCGAGTTGGCGACTACATGAAAATCATCAAGTCTTACTTTTTCCAATCTTGATATTAATTTCTTATTATATGCTCTCTTGAACAAAATAGTGTTATGATAAATCTAAAAATATTTCTTAAAGTACGTAATTTTTTCTATTTACATTTGCTACTTTTAATAATAAAAAAAAAAAAAAACAATACTGTAATAGATATCCACACATTTTATAATGTTAAAATAATATAATATAGTTCTGCTATGTAAATTCTAAACCTTGATACCTTCTAAAAAGGGAATATTGTAAGAAAATTAATCAAAGTTTTTTCTCTCCCTAGCTTGAGAGTTTTGATACCCCTCCTCGTTTGGAGCTTGTGAAGAAAGCCTAATCATGGACACCAGATTCAACGATTTGTCACTGGAAGAAGATGAAGAACTACTTTTGGAACCTGGTACTCAAGTAAGCCCTGTTGATCTGCCCGACCATTGCCTGATAGGCCGTTTTCTGACGGATGACCCGATCAACTTCAATGGCATGAGATCGCGAATGACAACCATCTGGCGACCGAAGAGGGGCCTCACAGTGCGTGCAATTGGCGAGAATCGCTACATGTTCTCATTTGTGCATCACCTTGATCTGGCACATGTCCTGGATAGTGCCCCTTGGACCTTTGGTCCTTACATCCTGTGCCTACACCACATCCGAAGAGAACACCCTTTTCAGGTCCCTCTCTCTTCGACCTTTTTTTGGATACAAATCCATGATATTCCCATGGGTTATTTCTCTGAACCCATTGGGATACAGCTCGAGAACTATGTAGGACGATTCGTTGAATACGATCAATCCAACAAAAATGCAGTGTGGTTGTCGTACATGCGAGTCAGGGTAGAATTCAATGTGGATCATCCTCTGAAGAGACAGAAAAAAAATCAGAAAAGCAGATGGTTCATCTTTCACCGTCAAGTTTCGCTATGAAAAACTGAACCATTTCTGCTACATCGGCGGAAAGCTGGGACACGTCGACAAATTCTGTGACATCCTCTTCAATGCTAAATTGGGAAACATGTCGTCCGCAACTGGGGTCCGGAGCTTAAGGTTGACCGGCGAAGCAAAACGGAGGACGGGATCAAGGGACGCGGGGGCGGTGATTCCGGAAATGGTAGTCGCAATCATTGGGATGGAGTTAATTCTGAAACGGCCCCGGAAGACCAGGAGGAGAATTTGAATTCAAATCCCAATAATTCTGCCATTGCCTTTAATGGGAATGAAATAATTGGAAAGGCGGTTACCACTCACGAGTTGACTATGGTCAATAACGCCATCCGCATTAATCCCGTGTATGAGGAAGATTCTCCCCAATTACTTGAAGACAATGACAAAAACACCCTTGAAGAGGAAAGAAAGAGGAAAAGAGGAAAGATGGTTTCACTTGACTGTGCACCCGAACTTGATACCAACTATTTTTTATCCGCAGGCCCGGGTTCCGAGGCCGGCCGGAACCAATGATCCTCTTGAGTTGGAACTGTAGGGGGTTGGGCCAACCCGCTACGGTTCTCGCCCTTTGTGAGTTGTCTAGAGCTCGTAGGCCTGACGTTATCTTTCTTTCTAGAACTTTGTCGCTTTCCAATAAATTAGAGGAAGTTAGAGTTAAATTAAATTTCCAATCTTATCTTGCAATTGATTGTAATGGCCACAGTGGTGGCCTCGCTATTTTATGGAGGAATACAAATGACTGCACTGTTTTGAGTTATTCTAGAAATCACATTGATGTTATTATTTCTGACATTTATGGGGATTGGAGGTTGACGGGATTCTATGGTTATCTTAGTCGAGCCCAGCGACCACTTTCATGGAATCTTCTCCGGTTGCTGGCGGAACAGAGCACCCTCCCGTGGCTCTGTATCGGTGACTTTAATGACTTGCTGACGGCGCAAGATAAAAAAGGTCGGGTGGAACACCCAGCATGGCTAGGGGTGGTTCGGTACGGTATACCGAACCATACCGCGCCATACCGTTATCATACCGAAAATTTCGGTATACCGAAAATTCGGTATGATAACTATCATACCGAATGTCATACCGAAAATTCGGTATATCGTACCATACCGAAATTTTCGGTACATACCGAATCATACCGAAATTTCGGTATGCCGAATCATACCGAAATTTAGGTATGCCGAATCATACCGAAAATTTTCGATATACCATTTCATACCTAAATTAATTATAAAAATCATGAATATGTCAAACACAAATTAAAAGAGAATACAATCCTCGTTCAAATTCAACAATACAAAATACAACATAATTCAAATTCAACAATACAAGATACAATCTCATTCAAATTCAACAATACAAAACACAATTCTCGTTCAACTTCAATAATCTCAAAAGACCTGCAAAAGACTAAACTTAATCAATTTCAATAAACTTAATCAATTTCAATTTATAGATATTAAAGTGTAAAAAATAAATATATTATTACTTTTCAACCTCTTCAAGCTTAGGATTGGATGGTAGATAGAGAACAATCTTGATGGGTAATTGTAGCTGCAAAAGAGAAATTAAAAAGAGTGAACAAAAAATATCATAAAATAGGAATTTAAAAACTATTAATAAAATTTATAATATAAACTCTTACATCTTTCAATTTCTTCAATTTCCTTGTATAATTCAAGGTCATCATCGGTTGGATCCTTATAAAAGTTCATCTCCTCTGATCTTAGCCAATCACTAGTGCACACCAATGCTTCTACCATTTTAGGACTTAAACTACTCCTAAAAGGATCCACAACCCTTTTGCCCAAACTAAAAGCCGACTCACTAGTAACTGTCGAACTTGGAATTGCAAAAATATCTTTTGCAATAATTGAAAGGATAGGGTACCTAGATTCACTCCCTTTCCACCACTCCAAAAGATTGAAAGATTGATTAGATCGTTTTTCAATATCATCAGCTAGGTACTTATCAACTTCGTTGGATATCTCTTGAAGTTGTTCTTCTTCATTTTGTGCAGCCACATCACCATACAATTCATCATAAAGACCATCACCACCACCAATGCTAGTACCATCTTCACTAGCATCCTCAATTTGCACATTTTGTTTCTCAACATTCATGACATCATTCATTCCCTTATACTCCATCCACAAAGTTACCAAATTCGTTTTCATTGTTTCAACGACTTCTTGAACTCTCCATTGATTACCTCCTAATTTTTTGACACTAACCTTGATCATTTGAAGCTTGTTTCTCGGATCCAAAACATTGGCAATAAAAATCAAAGGATTCACATTATCCCAATCCCTCCAATACTTATCAAATTTAAGCTTCATTGCACTAGCAACTCTTTTAAGAGTTCGGTCCGATTCATCATCACTCATTTTCTCAATCTCAATTTGCAATGCAACCATGGATTGATAAATCAATTGAGAAGTAGGAGTCTTGGTTGCACTTAGATCTAAAGTGGCATCATAGAACTTTTTCAGAAAATGTACAAAAGCTTTTGCATTCTCCCAATCATCTTCAATTGGAGGTCCTATCCTTTCCTTACCTTTTTCATTCTTTTCACGAAAATAATGAATAAAAGGTACTGACTCTTCAGACATCCTATCAAACACCCTTTTAAACTTTAATGCAACGTCAAGCATTTTATAAGTTGCATTCCACCTAGTTTTGACTTCCATAGGCACAGTTGACATATTATTAAACTTGGCAAGCACAGCAAACTCCCTAAATTAATTTATTCAATCTTGCAGGGGAAGAATGAATGAAACTAACTGCATTCCTTATGCTTTTAATCGATGTAGTAAGCTCTTTCAAACCATCCTTAACAATTAAGTTAAGAATATGACATGCACACCTCAAATGCAAGTATTTCCCATCAAACAACAAAGTATTTTCACTTTTCATTCTCTTCTTCAAATAATCAATAGCAGTATGATTAGAAGATGCATTATCAACTACAATTGAAAAAACTTTGTCAATCCCCCACTCTCTCAAACAAACCTCAACCATCTTGCCAATTTCTTCCCCAACGTGATTATTAATTTTTGTGAAATTAATAATCCTTTTATGCAGATTCCATTCACTATCTAAGAAATGAGCTGTGATAACCATGTAGTTTATGTTTTGAATGGATGTCCAAGTATCAGTGGTGATACTCACTCTTTGGCTACCAATAACAGATTTTATCTTAGCTTTCTCTACTAAGAATAAATCGTAAACCATACCTGCAACTTTCTTTCGATCGGGAATTTTGAATCTTGGTTGTAATTCATGAACAAAGCTTACGAACCCATTCCCTTCGACAGCTCGAAAAGAGACCTCATCCGTAATCACGTACTCCGTAAGCTTCATTTCACATCGTTTTTTATTAAAACTGTGAGAAATCAAAGCACTTCCTTGTCCCATAACCTCATTCGTCAATATTGTTTGATTATTCTCACTCTTACTCTTCTCGTACAATGGGCTTGACTCACACTTTCTCTCCAAGTGATTTTTTAAACCACTAGTACTTCCTTTAGACACGGGAATCTCAGTTTTACAGTAATTGCATGTCGCTATTACTTTTATGCTCCCATTATCCATTACTCCAGTCCCCTTCGTAACATGCATCCAATATGGGCTCCTTTGTTGTTTAGGAACTACTGGAGGCTTCATCGATTCGTGTCTTGCTCGTTTTCGACTTGAACAATCTTCACGATCATGTGATTCTGGAGTTGTTGTATTGGGTGTTTCAGATGGACTTTGAAGTGTGTGAGAAGATTCAGATTCCATCTGTAAAACAAAAAAAAAATTATTAAAACTGAAAATTATAAAAATAAATTAAAATCATAAATATTTCATAATCTGTAAAACACACCATTGACATCTATAAAACAAAAAAAAAAATTAATTATTAACACAATCAGACTTCTGAATTTAACCACCAAAAATTAATTATTAACACAATCCATAATCTGGTTCTTAAATAAGAAAATTCTTAAAAACTTAAAAAATATTTAACCACACCTAATCATACCTATAATATTATTAAATTGGGTTTTTCGAACTCCTGCAAGATCTTCTGAAGTGCTCTCAAACTGTTCCATTTGGCTCAAGAAAATTACCCTCTATAAACATTTTAGGAGGTTCAGATTGTTCCTCTGTTTTTAGATTCAATTACCCTCTATAAACATTTTAAATAAAATTGGCGAAAATTACCCTCTATAAACATGTTAATCCCATAATTCTTGTTCCAGATTCAGAGTAAGCCAAACTGAAACTTATAATAATTATTAGTCTTGTGTCTCTGTTTTCAATTACACCATTAAACATATGTCTTTGGTTATTTTGATTAATAGCAGCGGAGAAACAGCCGTTTCCAACCTCAATAAAGTCAGTAATAATGATGATGATAATAAGTTAGAGAAAGAAATCAGATTTGTTCAAGAAGAGTCTTGTGATTCACTGTTTTCTTTATCTATAGATTCTAGGAAACGGGTTTGTGCAGTAGATATGGAAGATAAAGAGGTAAATACCTTGACGCGAGTGCAGGGCAGGCGGCGACGCGACGACGAAAGCAGCAGGGGCGGCGACGCGAGTGTAGGGCAGCAGGGGCGGCGCGGTGAGTCGGTGACGCGAGTGTTTGGGCGTGGTGTACTGCAACGGCGGCGTGCAGCGGCCGCGCCTGGAGTGAAGACGGAACAGAGAAAGACTAGATCTAGGGTTTTGTTTTTAATGTTTTTCCTTTTGTGAAGATGGAAGAGAGAAAGACTAGATCTAGGGTTTTGTTTTTAATGTTTTTCCTTTTTAATGAATTAGTAAGTCTACATGTAAATTAATTTAAGACGTAAGAGAAGTTTGGATTTAAAAAAATATTTTTTAATTAATTTTTTTTAATTATATTATTAAATAATTATTTTATTAATATTTCGGTATATATCGATATACCGATATTTTCGGTATACCGAACTTATCAAAATTTTCGGTATATACCGAAATACCGCGGTATGGCCATTTTTCATACCGTTATCGTACCGAAAATATCGGTACGGTATCATACCGTACCGAAAATTTCGACAATTTCGGTATTTTTTCGGTACGATAAGCTCGGTATACCGAAATTTCGGTATATTTACCCACCCCTAAGCATGGCTGTACAGGGGCTTTCGAGAGGCAGTGACGTACTGTGCTCTATCTGACGTCGAACTCATTGGTTACCCTTTCACCTGGTCAAGAGGGCGTGGGACGCCGAATTTGGTAGAGGAAAGGCTGGACAGGGCTTTAGGCACGCCTTCATGGCACTCTCGATTCCAGAATGCTAAGCTACATAACCTGGTGGCCCCAGTTAGCGATCACAACCCAATCTTACTGATTACTGAGCCAGTTATGAACGTGATTTCGAGACGAGGATTCCGCTTTGAAAATAAGTGGCTTCGGGAGGATGATCTCCCCCTAGTGGTGCAACGAGCGTGGTCGAGATATGAGGATTTTGATATGATCCGGCGCCTTTCAGCGACTTCAGACATCTTAAATGATTGGGGCAGGCGCAAACACCTTGCCATGCGCGAGAATAAAAAAGACTTGGAAAAGGAAATCAGACGGATGCAAGGACGAGAGGATGCGCAATATGTTGCTCGCTTCTCAGAACTGCGCAAACGCTTGGCCCAACTTCTAATTGACGAGGAGATCTTCTAGAAACAACGAGAAAAAAATTTATGGTTAAAGGAGGGCGACCTGAATACCCATTTCTTCCACCAAACGACATCTTCTCGAAAGAAGGCGAACAAAATTGTAGGCCTTTTTGATCATACAAGTTGGGTGGACAACCAAGCTGGCATGTGTGGTATTGCCCATGCTTATTTCGCTGATATATTTACGGCCAACAGGGATAATGAGGATGTCGAGCCCGTCTTGCAAACTATTGACCCAGTGATCACGGCGGCCCAGAACAATGCACTGACAAGGGGCTTCACCATGGATGAATTTAAACTTGCAATCTCTCAAATGCATCCGGACAAGTCCCCTGGACCGGATGGTTTCAACCCAACTTTCTTCCAAAAATTTTGGAACACAACAGGTACGGATATTTTCAATTCCAGCACAATATGGCTCTCCCAGAATATTTTCCCGGCTGAATTAAATGATACACATGTGGTTCTTATTCCAAAATGTGAGAATCCTACGTCTATGAAGGATCTTCGTCCGATTTCACTTTGTAACGTTGTTTATAAAATCATCTCTAAGGTCCTTTGTAACAGATTAAAGGAAGTTCTCCCATTTTTGATTGATAAAACACAATCGACCTTTATTAGCGGGCGTGCGATACAGGACAACATTTTGATTGCCTTTGAGACTATCCATGCGATGCGCAAGCGCAGAACTCGAGTAGTAGGGGACGTTGCCCTAAAATTGTTATCAACAAGGTATATGATGGAGTTTATTGGCTTTATTTGGAGAGGGTTTTGGAAAGATTAGGATTCTGTGATAGATGGGTGCAATTGATGATGTTATGCGTCAGATTAGTCTGTTATTCCTTCCAGGTCAACGAAAGTATGGTGGGTCATGTAGTTCCAGAAAGGGGCCTTCGACAGGGGGACCCTCTGTACCCCTACTTATTTATCTTGTGTGCCGAAGGACTTTCAGCTCTGATCCGTCGAGCTAGCAGTGATGGGAGATTGCATGGAGTTAAAATCTGCCGCAGAGCCCCTAGAATATCACACTTATTGTTTGCTGATGATAACATCATGTTTTGTCGCGCAACAACCGAGGAAGCTTCTACTTTGAAAAGTCTTTTGGATAAATATGAGAAGGCATCTGGGCAGGCCATTAACTATGGAAAATCTGGCACCTTCTTCAGTCGAAATGTTAGCAGTGGCCAACGATCGACAATTGGGAGTATTTTTTGGGTTTTCGACCAGCTTAACACGGGACGCTACTTGGGACTACCGTCCCTTATTGGTCGACAAAAAAGGAAGATCTTTTCATACCTAAAAGAGCGCTTATGGAACAAGCTGGAAGGATGGCAAAAAAGGAAAATTTCAAAGGCGGGGAAGGAGATCCTTTTAAAGGCTGCGACGCAAGCTATCCCAGCCTACTGCATGAGCCTCTTCCTAATTCCCCAAACCCTTGTTGAGGAGCTACAACGAATGCTTAACTCTTATTGGTGGAGTTCCGGGGGTCCGGCGTCGGGTATCAAATGGACGACATGGGGAACATCTGCACACCAAAGGAATTTGGAGGTATGGGGTTTAGGGATCTCCACATCTTTAACATTACTTGTTGGGAAAAATTGGATGGAGACTCTAAACCGATCCCGAAGCTTTGGTGTGTCAGATCATGAAATCACGTTATTTCCCGGATACTGATTTCTTACCGGCTCATCTTAGTGCTAGACCAAGCTTCACATGGAGGAGTATCTTGGAATCTTAGGACATCATCCGCAGGAGGAATCCGATGGAAAATAGGCTCTGGACTACACATTAGAGTTTGGGGCCAGCCATGGCTCAATAGCGATTCTTACTTCTGGATTCGATCGCATCCAATTGAGGGGATGAAGGATATCAGAGTTGCAGATTTATTTATCCCACGTCGACGCACATGGAACTTGGAGTTCATCGAATCTATAATTTATTTCTAAATTTATACTTATATTTCAATTTTAAACAATTATACCAAATTTAAAAAATCACGAAAAATCCTTCTCACTCACGCGGTGAAACAAAAAAAAGAAAAAAATGAATTCAAAATACTCAAAAAATTCATAAAAAAATAAAATTCTAAATTTTGATAAAAATAACGACATTGAGTAAAAATGAAGATTAAATGTACCAAATTTACTCATTTTTTTCGGTAGAAAACTCTAAAATTTGAATGTCAAATATGTACGGTTGAAACTCCTAATTTCATTTTTTTTTGTTCCTCATTTCAAACTTAGACTCACTTTTTTTTCTTATTTCACCTTGTTTCTTCCGTTTTGAAAAATATTTTTTTTCCTATTTTTTTTTATTTTTTAGAATTGATTTATAATTGTCAAAAATTGAGATGCGAGTATTAATTTTTTTAAAAAAAAGATTGTGTTTAGATGGGAGAATTTGATTTGAGAAGGTATTTCAAATGAAATGATTTAAAAATAGATGAATTTCAAATGACATGGTTTTTGTGAGGATTTAAAATCCTTTCATTTTTAACTGAAAAAAATGTGAGCAAAAATCTAAGTATTTGAAATCCATTTATAATCCAAACAAGTGGATTTGGATTTGGATGTGGATTTAAAATCTACTCCCTCCGTTTCATTCATTTCTCATTTTGTATATAATTAAGTAGAGATGTTTATTCGGGCCGGGCTAACCGGGCTGGCCCGTTTAACCCTGAAAAATATAGGGTTAGGGTTGATGAATTATAGGCCCGTTTAAAACCGAGCTTTTTTGACCCGGACCGGTTAGCCCATGGGCTGAACCGGGCCAGCCCGCAGGGCTATAGGGCCAGCCCGCTAGTCCGAGTTGTTACCTTTTTTTTCTTTTTTTTTAATAAATAACATAAGAACAAATTTTTGGTCATTTGATCAATAACCATAACTATAAGCAATAAGAAGCCCTTTACCATCCATTAGTCATTATTACTATTTTTTTATTAGATTATGATATTTGTTTAGCTTTATTTGGTCATATTAAGGACCAATGAGTTCTAGAATTGTGTTTAAATTATACTTTTTTTTTCTCATTTACTGATCATTAACTAATTATGTATCTTTAATTTTAAAAGAAAAAAAAATGATTGTAGCCCGTTAGTGACCCGTTTAGCCCGTGGCCCGCTAGGGTTAGCGTTAGGTCCTAACAATTGTAGGCCCGTTAAATATGAACCAGTTAAGACCCTAACCTGTTTAGCCCGTAGACCTGTAGGGCTGGCCAGCCCGATAGACATCTCTATAATTAAGGAACACATTTTTTTTGACACATTTACCTTTCATTAATTTTCCCCTTTTTCTTCTCTTTTTCCTTTTCTTTTTCCCACCTTCCTTTTCCACAATTCTTTTGACCTTTACAAAAAAAAAAGGTCATTAATATATTTCCAAAAAAAATAGGAGTAATTTAGGGAGATCATTGGTAAAATTAAGAAAAACGATAAACTTTTTAAAACAAAATTTAAGACCAAATGCGATAAATTTTTTGAAACGGAGGGAGTATATATCAAATCCCACCATAAAAAAAATGGAGACTTATATTTTATATAGAATGCGTATAGTAATTCAAGTAATGAGATGTGTACAGTAGAACTAGGGGTGGGAATGGACCAGGCTACCCGACAGGGGCCTACGACTCGGCCTATTAAAGCTTAGCTCGGCTCGGCTCGTTTAATAAACAAGCCGGGCTCAAGCTTTTTCATAAGCCTATTTAGCTAAATAGGCCGGGCTCAAGCTTTTTCGTAAGCTTTTTAAGCCCAACAGGCCGACCTATATAACTTCACACACATGTGTGTGTATATATATATATATATATTATAAATATATATTTATATAATATGTGATTTTCAAATAAATAAATAAGTAAGAAAATTTAGTAACATTCTTTGTAATAGTTGAATATTTTTTTTTGGAATATTCTATTAGTTCCATTTCTTCATTTTGAGATTTAAAGAGTTAATTTTTATAATTTGATGATAATATTGTTGTAGATTTTTTTTAAAAAAATACGCTAACAAGATTAAGAGGCCTTTAAAAGGCTTTCGGGCCAGGCCTATAAATTAAAAAGGCCAGACTTGAGCCCTACAAAAAAGCCTATGACAGGCCATGGGCCAGGCTCGGGCCTAAGAAATATATAATAGGCCAGACTTTTTTTCTTAAAGTCTACCAAGGCCTGACCCATTTCCACCCCTAAGTAGAACCCCTGGTTTGTTTCGCCGGGACCTAACAATTTCAATTGGCCCTGGCTATATACCCCTCCAACTTTGTTAAGTATACTCCTCCTCCCTATTTATTAATATAATATTCATGTAAAATACTTAAGCTACCCTTAAAATAAACTAAAATAATCATGATAAATACACTTCTCCATTTTTAAAACTCTAACCCTAATAGTTACCTTCACCGTCGTCATTGCCGCCGCCTCCTCCTCCGACGATCAACACCAACCTATTTTCAACACAAAAATTTTAAAAAACATAAATTAAAAATAAAAAACATATTTTCGACAAACCAGGGTCGATGTAATGCATTATCGTCGACACTAGTTTGTCGAAAAAATAAACTTAAAATTTTTGGCGAACCAGTGTCAACGGAATGCATTATCGTCGACAACAATTTATCGACGATAATGCATTCCGTCGACACTTGTTCATTGAAAGTTAAAAGAAAAAAGAAAAAAGAGGACTTACCTAGGCGGACTGTCGTGTGGAGAGGGGGAGCGGGGCACAGTGAAAGAGGGGGGGGGGGGAGGCAACGCTACTTGACCTATTTCCACGGCTGATCCAGGACATAAATTGGTGGAGGCACGACAGCCTGGGAACGGCCGTGAGGTGGCCGACCTCCGTGGCCTATTTCCATGGAAAAAAAAAAAAGAAGAAGAATAAAGAGAAAAAGGGGCGGCGGTCGACAAAGACGAAGGCTGGAGTGGGGTGACGAGTGAAGGAGTTCGACGGTGGGGGCGATCTTGCCGGCGGCAGGAGCAGCGCTGTGGCCGGCGATTTGAAGGGGAGGCTTGGTGGAGGATTGGTTTGAGGGAGAAGAGAGAAAAGGGAGGGGGAAGAATTAGGGTTTTAATGGGGGAGTGCATTTAATCTATGTCATTGAGGAAGAGGGTAATTTAGGGGGAGTACATCTAACGTAAGCCATTTTTTGGGGAGTGTATGTATCGGGAGAGTATACTTAACAAAGCTGACGGGTTATATAGACAGGGCCTTTAAAAATTTCTGTGTTGAAAATAGGTTGGTGTTGGTCGCCGGAGGAGGAGGCGGCAGCGGCGACTGTGAAGGTAACTATTAGGGTTAGAGTTTTAAAAGTGGGGAAGTGTATTTATCATGATTATTTTAGTGTATTTTAATATAAGGGTAGTTTATGTATTTTACATGAATATTATATTAATAAATGGGGAGGGGGAGTACTTCACAAAGCTGGAGGGGTATATAGCCAGGGCCCAAATTAAATAGAAAAGCCCATATACTAAAACTGAAAACATCAAGAACTTGCCAAATTTTTGAAGAAACGTATTGATTCTTACGATTCCAGGTGGCACTTTGCAATGGCAAACTGCAAATAGTGTAAAATATGAAGTTTTGAGTTCCCGTCGCCGTCAATGCCGAAATGTTCTGCTGAAGCAGTAGTTCGTAGCCCGTAGGTACGCCCTTAGGTAATTTCTTTGCTGTTCTCTGGCTGTAACTAGATTAATTAATCCGGTGTTTGAGGTCAAATAGTTTTGAGTATTGTAATTGGTATCTGCTGCCACGATTAATTGCTGTTCACGCGGCTTGATTACTTTACCGCGACTTAGCTGCAAGAAGAAATATGATTTACTTGTTATTACTCATATTTCTCAATTGAGGAAATGGAAATCATGAATTATGTTTGAAAATTGAAATTAATTTCTAATGTTCTCTCCTTCTTAGTTTTTTCTGCATGTCCATTTTGTAGTTCGTTAATTGTTGTAGCACACAATCATGTCTGAGTCCAACACAAGAAAAAGGAATCTGCCCTCGTGGATGAGTTCCAAAGAAGAGGAAAATGAAGAAGGTGAAAAATCCAAGCAACCGAAAAACCATGGAAAGTCAATCAAAAACCAAAATGAAAGCAAAGGCGATGATGATTCTGTCCTCACTACCGGCTCAGGCGCCTCAGATTTTTCCAAACTCATGGTACTTCTGTAACTTTTATCACATTTCCCCCTTGTTGAAGGCCGTTGTTTTAGTGAATGATTCACAATCTTGCTGGACTGTAGGAAGGTGTAGTGTTTGTGCTATCAGGGTTTGTGAATCCAGAGCGCGGTATTCTGAGGTCACAAATGCTGGAAATGGGGGCTGAATACCAGCCTGATTGGAACTCAAATTGCACCCTTCTGGTGTGTGCATATTCCAACACTCCAAAGTCTAGGCAAGTTAAAGCTGATGGTGGGACTGTTATAACCAAGGTACAACACATTTTTTGAACGAAGCTATGACCTTTTGTAATTATTATATGGGCACTGGCCGTTTACCCTGTTCGTTTGATTATGATAGCTGATAATGACTTGGTGATGTAGACAACATTTAGATCTTTTGCTGTTTTTTCGTGCCAAGTTTTGGGTTGTTGACTGCACTGTTGCCTCTGTATTTACATCTATCGTTATAAGTTGATTACTAACATGCTGGATTAGAGTGAAATTCCTGAGTAGATATCCTGGTCTGATTGAGCACTGCAGTGATCATTATTTCTGGCATTTAATCTGTTAACGCTACAAATACTTGTATGCCATTGAGAGCGATCTGTCATATGTGGTTATTCTAGATTTCGTATGCTTAATGGGTGGTTTTCCTTCACTCTACTTTCTACACACTGTTTCGCAGACCATTTCTGTAATTGAATCACTATTCGAATGTGCTCTGTTTAATACAAGCTGCCTCCTACTGCCTCATCTCATCAGTCCCAAGGGAAAAAAGTCATACATCCACTGAAAGATTTTTCCTACTCTCTCTTTGAAATGTTTCCCTAAATGAAAAACAACTGCATATTATTTTTTTCACTTTGCATCATATGTTTTGGTATTGATGCCTTCTCTTATTTTTGGTTGGCAATATATCCCCTGAGTTTTATTCATCCCATCTTTAACTTAAGTCTTTCTTGGGGTCTTGTTAACTTTGTACGGAGTATTATTAAGCATTAGCTTACTGTTATTAGTCTTCGCTTCATAAATCTGCAAGGCAATTGACATTATATTTATCTCATAAATCTGCATCTGTAATCACTCTATGTTTGCGTTATGTATTTTCCCAGAGGAGTTTCTCTGAAGTCTAATATATCTTTGCCTTTCTAATGTAACTTTTTATATAATTTGTCTACATGTATTAGCTATTTCGCTGCTTAAAACTTGCTTCAGATTCATTTCTCAAAAAAGTAGAGCTTCCGTTTTTCGTTTTTCTTTCTTCTTTTAACCTTTTATTAACTATATCCATCCATTTATTGCAATTGACAGTTTTTCATCTGGTTTAGGACTGGATATCTGAGTGTTATAATCAAAGAAAACTTGTGGATATTGAGCCATTCCTACTTCATGCTGGAAAACCATGGAGGAGACAATGCATTTCTCATGAAGCCAGAGAAGGTCTCTCAACCACCCCGCAAAAAATAAATAAAAATTACAGTTCAGATTTCAGATCTTATCCTTTGAGATTAAGGTCAACTAATTATCATTCTAAGAACTTATAGACAGAAAGTTCATTTGCAGACATAAAGCCATCCACATCTACTAAAACATTGAAGCATGAGCAAACAAGCTTGCCTCCAAAGAAGGGTACTGGTTCTTCCAAGGTACTCATAGTTTCTTTTTTATTTTACGGGGAAAATACATTTTCTATCACTATTTTCTGCTGTTGTTGATTCTTATGCATCCACTAAATATTTGAAGCAAGAAGAAACAAGCCCGCAATCAAAGAAGGCTACTGGCTCTTTCAAGGTAATCAGGTTTTCTCCTTTTAGGGAAAATGCATTAACTACTTTTTTGCCATTGTTGACTCTTTCTTATGAACCCCATTAGCTCCTCAACATCATTAGCTTTCATCTTTATTAGTCTTTAACTGATTCAGGAACTTTTCCTTCCATTTACTCTACGTTTGTTTATGAAACATGTACTGGTTAGATAAATTTGTTAGTTGTTAACTTTTCGTCCACATTTAAATGCTATTATTTTGAGTGATTGTGTCATTGATAAATCATCATACCATCTTTTACCAGATGAAAGGTTCCTTTTCTCCTTCAAAAGTGAAGAAGTGGGCTGTTGAAGATCTTAAAAGAACCATATCATGGCTGGAGAACCAAGAAGAAAAGGTAAGCTGTCATCTCTGGCTAAAAATCCGACTTTCTAATGTTTTTATCCCTTCATAAGCTAAAAGTTTCTTGAGGTTAGTAGCTTAATACTTGTTAATGCGATAAATGATTTTGTTGTTTGATTGACAAATTTTTTGTACCTTTTTATCCATCCAAAAAATACTCTGTTTAAGATGAGACGCTTTGTAATTGGCTTACTGACAATAATTGCATTCTCTCTCTTCATAATCCATACTGCAAACAAGAAGCACAAAGTTTTTTTTTTCAAGTGGTGTCCTATATCTTTTATCCATCTGAAATTCGTGTTTCCGATCAATGTGATTACTCGAGAGTTAAATTTCCAAGACAACTATGTGGTACAATACGAGGAATAAGTTCAAACCTGCATATAATTGTTTATATGGTAATGCCACTGCTTTGAAGACCTCATAAGGGAACTTCAATCCATCCTTATTTTATGCTAATTGCTTTTGAAAAATATGCAATTTTGATATCACTAATCAGAGAGAACAGTATAAACTTGGGACTTGGGAGTGAGATATTAGAAATGAAAGTGGAAAACTGAAGATTTTTTTTATTGATGATTAACTATCTCTCTTGTAAGTTTTGATCGACAGTTGAAGTCTGCTTGTAACTGAAAGGGCAAATTTTCATTTTAGCTGTCAATAGCTCTGACAATTGAAGACTCTAATGAGTTTGCGTTATCTAACTGGCAGTTTAGTAATCCCCAATTTGGAAGATTCATTTCCAATAGCTAAAGGCTTAGAAAACTTTAGTCAAAGTTATGATTTTTTTGTTTGTAAGAATTCTTATTTTGATACGGGGATTGAATTGATTACGGTTTATCGTGATAGAAGCTTAACCTTGCATTTATGAATTGTAGTAGCTCCCTATGTTGATTCATTTTCCTTTTGGAATATATAGCTTATTTCGGGTTTTTTTGCAGCCAGAGCCAAGTGAGATAAAGAAGGTAGCTGCTGAAGGAATTCTAACCTGTTTACAGGATGCTATAGATGCTCTCAAGCAAGGACAGGTATGTCTTTTTGGTTGAATATTGTTTAATCTTCACAGCTATATACTCTTTGGTAATAACCCATGCAATATCATTTTTGTCCAGTACAAGGTTGTATGATCTTGGAAAAAAATTGAATTACCAGACATTTCAAAATAACTTGGGAAACATAGTTTTTTTTTAACGAAAGCTTTATACGTGGTGTTTCTGTTTCCAGGGCATCCAACAGATAGCAGAGCAATGGGCGTGCCTTCCTCGTGTGGTTGAGCAGCTGGGGCAGTTGGATGGCAACAATTCTCCTAGCAAGGAAGATCGTTGTAGAGAAGCAATGGCCTGTAAACAAATATACGAGCTAGAATTTCTCAATATGGAGAATGATGATGATGATATTGTGAACAAGAAGAAGCCTCAAAATCATGGGATCAAGAAAGGAAGCAAGAAGGAAAGCGCAGATGGAGATGGCCCGTCTTATGACAGTGATGCAACGATTGAGATGACAGAAGACGAAATTGAACAAGCTTACAATTCAATTGCTAGTTCATTGTAAAATGATTTGACTTTAGTCTTCGTTGGACGCAACAATGTTTGTTATTAACAAGAATTTTAACACGCTTTGTATGTCAGGTAGGGCGTAGGTGAGTGGAATCGGCTCACCGACTACTTGTGCTGGACTCTAATTGAATGGAGTGGAGTTCGAGCTTAGTAATATAGATTCGGCAGGCTCACACGTGCTTGACTCTAATTTAATGGAGTGGAGTTCGAGCTTAGTAATATAGATTCGGCAGGCTCACACGCCTAAATCAGCTCAAACAATCTTACTATTTTACCCATAATATGTTAATTATTTAGGAATATACTCTAATGATAATAAAATAAAAATCTATAAATAAAGTTGCGTAAGTTATCAAGTTTAGCTTAAGTATTTTGAGTTTTCATCGAGTTAGGTTAAATTTTGAGTCTGAAGCTTTTTAATCGAATTGAGTTCGAGTTTAATAACACTACTTGATTCAACTTATTTATACTCTTGATCTCAAGAGTTTGATGTTGAAGGTACATACGTCATTCATGTCTATTGACTAGGAGTGGCAACGGGGCGAGGCTGGTTTATGCCTCCTCCGGCCCCGACGGGGAATTTTTGTCCCCGAGGACGGGGAAAATTTTAAAATCCCCATCCCCGCCCCGATTGGTATCGGGTTTCCCCGACCCCGACCCGAAAACCGAATCGAACCCGATAAAGAGACTAAAAAACCGCCCCGATCGGGACGGGGGCGGGACGGATTCAGTATAAATTGCCATCCCTACTATTGACATGATTATGCTTCAATGGTGGGAGAAATATATTTTTAGTACTTTTGTGTGTAGTCTTTTTAATTTTTATGAAGGGTCTGACTATTTACACCTCCATTTCGGTTTAGAACACTCCCCCAATTGATGCACCCTCCCATAATTTCGTCAAGATAGATGCACCCCCTTCAAATTGTCATAAATGCCCTTCTCTTATACAATTCCAATTATTACTCACACCCTCCCCTAAACCCTACTTTCTCCCCCAAATCCTCCATCTTCTTCCTCTTCCATTTCTTCCACCTCCATTTCTTCTTTCATCTTCTCCCCCACCCCTCACCACCACCGCCGACGACCTGACCCTCCACCACCCGTCGTCGGCGACGCCACCCCCTCCCTCGCCGAGCCCGTCGCCCACCCACCACGCCTGTAAAAAAAAAAAAAGATCGCCGCCGCGCGCGGTCGCCCCGTCCATCGACCGCCGCGGCCGTCCCCTCCCTCCTTCGCCGAGCCAGTCGCCCAACCCCCCGCCTGTAAGAAAAAAAATTACAGTAATCGGCCGCCGCCGCCCCCGCTCCCGGCTAAATTCAGGTTTTTTTTTCCCTCTTTTTCTTACCTTTCGACCACTTTAGGTCGATTCAAATACACTCCGTCGACAACAGGGTGTCGACGAGTGTATTTTTGGTCGACCTAAAGTTGTCGACGAGTTTTTAATTTTTTTTTTTCGATCAACAAATGTCGAGCATATACAATCTCGTCGACAAACCAGTGTCGACGGGAGTGAATATGGTCGACACTGGTTTGTCGAAATTTAAAAATAAAATTTGAATTTTTTTAAAGTTTTTAGATTTCGACAAACCAGTGTCGATCATAGTGAATACGGTCGACACTGGTTTGTCGAAATCTAAAAAAAAAGTTGAATTTTTTTTTGTTTGGGGAGAAATTTTGGTGTTTGGTGGTGGTGGTGGTGGCGCCGCCGCCGGAGGAGGAGGAGGAGGAGAAGGATGGATAAAACTTAGGTTTTAGAGTTTAAAGGTGAGTGGGTGCATTTAGTAGTTTAATTTGATTTAAAGGGTATTTTTGGTTTTTTACCTCATTATTTTATTATTAAATTCATAGGGGGAGTGTTCTAAACCGAAATGGAGGTGTAAATAGTCCCACCCTTTATGAAGAGTGCATGTCTCTAGGATTGTTCATGATTTGGGTCAAAAATAAGCGACCCATGTTCTAGTGGGCTTTTGAGTGTTGCGTGGACTCGAATATCTGCATTTTCCCTCTTCTTTTTAATAAAAAAAAAATGGAATTTAGTTTCTTTTTAATTTTTTTTAGGTCTTTACACCTATTTTTAAAACTAATTTATATTATAATTGATTTTATGTTTTTATTTACATTTAAATAATACTGGGTGTTTGTTTAGAATTTAGTAATTGTAAAGTTTATTGAATTTCTCGTAAATTCAATACATGAATTAATCGATTATGAATGAGAAAAAATAGCTATGGTAAATTAAATTAAGATTTAAATCAAATTCTATCAAGTATAACAATAATTCAAAAAACAATTCTCGACTAAATCCACGAGAATAAGTTATAATCTTATTTAGATATGCATTTGGAATTATATGGACGATTCTCACAAATTTTCTATTATTTTTAATGTTTACAATTAAAATGAAGTACTAATATGAGTTCATAAAAATAAAGGCATTTAAATCGATAAATAAATGAATTACGAAAACACCCTGGGGTAACACCCTTGACTTTCACAGTAATCTCCGAGCGTACGTTGTTTCTCTTCTGTTGTCTTCCGTGTAGTAGGGTTGCAGCAGATAAACGCCACCCCTCACCTCACCGCAAACCCTTTTTCTCTCTCTACACACTCTCTCTCTTTCTAACTTCGCAAAACCCTTCCAAATCAATCGTTGCCTCTTTCTCTCCGGCGTCCCTTCACTCTACTGAGCTACAATGGGCGCTTCGCTTCCTTCCAAAGAGGCTAACCTCTTCAAACTCATCGTTGTAAGTGTTTTTCTCCTATTAATACTATCGGTTTTCGACTATTGTTTGGTTGTAAATCTTGCCAATTTTACTGATTAAACTTGTAAATTTTGCATAATGTAAAACCCTAGGACT
The DNA here is from genome assembly GCA_963675135.1 of Galeopsis tetrahit. Classification (NCBI taxonomy): domain Eukaryota; kingdom Viridiplantae; phylum Streptophyta; class Magnoliopsida; order Lamiales; family Lamiaceae; genus Galeopsis; species Galeopsis tetrahit. The sequence goes on from OY776127.1 coordinate 65,571,730, forward strand.
TTTGATCCGATTGCTGCTGCTCTCACTTTGTTCATTTTTGTTTTATTGGATGATTTTTTTCCTGAAATTATTGTGTTTTGCTAAAGATTATATTTTATTGAGCATGCAGCATTGCCGTTCAGATTCATGTTTTTTTTTTGGTTATTTCCATTTAGACCTAATAATTTGTATTGTAGAAGAAGTTTAGTGAAATCACTGCTTGTAAATGCTTTAAAAGTTGTTTCTCTGTGCATTTCTTTTGCAGTAAAATGAGTTAATTTTATTAGGCATACTTGTAATGAAAATTTGAATCTTTGATATACTCGGTGTTAGAGAAGGGCATGTGTGCCCCTACGTTGTTGAATGCGCGGGGCAAGAAAATCTCAGTTTAAAAATGCAACCATTGACAGTTATTCTATGCTAGATAAATGAACTTGGCTTCATTGAAGTGATTGTGAAGTTATAAGAGACTTCATAATTTTTTCTCTAGAGAAAATGAGAATTACATGATGTTTGTGCCCTCTACACGAGGCAGTTTCAGCAACTTTTATATGGTCTGGCTGTACATTTTTGGTTTAATACTGCATAATCATATGAATATTAATAGCTTTCATAAAGTGTTCTGCTCAAATGGCATTAGTTAGTAGCATTTGAAATTTAAAATATAAGTAAATGATACATCCATGATAGTAATTTTGTGAAACTTGTTAGTTTTGAAGAAACATTTTTACATTCTATCTAAGCTAAGCAATGCACATCGTATGGTCTTCAATTTACTATTTCAACATCGTATGGTCTTCAATTTACTATTTCAAAAACCGATGGTTCATGTTATCAATTTTATATGAAAATTTACAAATTAATGTCATGGACTCGCAGGCTGATGATTATCATGATTATTGAAGCTTTTATTTGTTTTGTCTTTGCAGAAATCATATGAAACAAAGCAGTACAAAAAGGGGTTAAAGGCTGCTGATGCTATTTTAAAGAAGTTCCCTGATCATGGAGGTATGTGGAAACTTATCTGGTAGTGTAAATTGGTACCGGGCTTTAGGTTTCGTTTGTGGTAAGACGCAAACTTATATTATGCCAAAGAATCGCTGTGTCTCTGAGCTTTTTTGTTTTGTTTGGGGGTTGTTAGTGAATACTTAATACTAAAACTGGCAAGTGGGAACAAGCTCCATAGGATGGATAGTGGAGATCTATCAATATCTTAATTTATTTGTTCACAACTGGAAATAATTCTACAGTAAGTTTGTAAGAAGAATAATAGTAGACAACCTGGGCAACACTATCAATAAGAGGCAAAGTGCTAGGAAAGATTGTTGTTCCTCAGTTCCGGTGATCCTATGGTCCATTTGGATTGAAAGGAACAAGAGAACTTTTGAGACCTCCATTAAAACATACAATAATATTTGGGATAGGGTCAAGTATGGAGTTGTTTATTGGCTGTCTGGACATAGGTATTTCGGATTTAACTAGGGATTTGAGTTTTGCCTTATAATTTATGTAGTCATCCATTAAGTGTAAAAGATTTTGTTCAGGGGAAGGGATCTCGCAGCCCTTACCTTCTCTCCCTAATTAATAAAACTTCTGTTTCTTATTAAAAAATGGTTTATAAGAAGAACATTGCTCCATAGGAGCTCCATCCATGATATATCTTTGTTTATATAAAGCTGCACTTTTATGAAGAATGTATAATTTGTGTTGCAGCTGCTGGTCAGTAGCCTGCTTTTACCTTTTCTTATATTTTCTTTACTACTTCATCTATGTGAAACTGTGCATTGATATTGCCTATGCTTGTTTGATGCTACATTGATGCTATTAACTTTATCAGGGGAAATAAAGTAAGAGTGTCTAAGATTCATCCCTCAAGCTTATGCTATATATAAGCTCCTAGTGGTCATTTAAGATTGTGGACAATTCAATTTCTTCTTTTTAACTTAGTTCTGTATTTCTTGTTTATCAATATCATGTTCTTCTAATTCTTTGCATTTTGATTACTCTTTTGGTCAACAGAAACTCTATCAATGAAAGGGCTGACTCTGAATTGCATGGACCGCAAGTCAGAAGCATACGAACTTGTTAGGCTTGGATTAAAGGTTAATTTCTATCTTTATATTTCTCATGAAGTGATGCCTTGTCTTATCCATTAATCTAGTGCAGCAGTTTGAAACTTGAGTACTCATTTGTGCAGAATGACCTTAAGAGTCATGTTTGCTGGCATGTTTATGGTCTTCTATATCGGTCAGACAGAGAATACAGGGAAGCAATTAAGTGTTATCGAAATGCACTGAGAATCGATCCTGATAATATTGAAATACTTCGGGATTTATCACTTTTACAGGTGCGTGCTTTTCTCTACACGATAATTTAGACAGAAATAATTTTTAAATACTAGAGATGCTTATGGTTAATACTTGCTTGCTAATTATTACAAAATAGATAATCTTGATTATGAAAGATGTTTTAAATGTTTAAAGCTGCAGCTGGTGAATTATAAATCCTGGTCATTCAATGGCATCTTCTGTTTTTCTTCTTCGTCTTTTGAGTAAGGATATGTACACACATTTTATACAGTATGTTTCTGAAAAAAATCCTTTTGGCCTGGTTGAGATATAGAATCCTTCTTTTATTCTTTGCTGGCTGTCCAGAAGTTAAAGACTCAAAGCCCAAGTTGGACTTGGGGATAGTTCAGAAACTGAATTGTGAAATAATGCGTATGTGCTTGTGTCAGTGCATGGATTCTTTCTGTTGCAGTTATGGTTGATTAAGTATTGCAAAAATCCTGAGACCTTTTTAGTCTATTTAGATATTTTTAGTGTTTGATAATTAATTTGGCAGTCTTTCAGACTTCTGCCATGATTATGTACAAATTTTTCCAAGTTTCTCGTTTCTGTCACAAGCTGATCATCACCAGCTACACATTTAATGTTTCTATGGGTGGGCAGCTGGGGCAGGTTACTAATTGAGCCAATTTGCAAATTATGCTATGCACCATATAGAATAACTCATTTTGGCTATATTACTTCCCATTATTAACTTGCACAAAAAATAAGAACAAAATCATCATTAACTTCCCATTATTAACTCACATGTGTGTGTGTGATATTACCTTCTTTTAAATTTGTGTGTACAATTTCTAGACATTTATTATCTCACTTGCAGCTTTTGATGCATTATGTTGTATTCATAATTGTTTTATAGGCACAAATGCGTGACCTGGAAGGCTTTGTTGAGACAAGACAACAGTTGCTCACCTTGAAACCAAATCATCGCATGAATTGGATTGGATTTGCTGTTGCCCAGCATCTGAATTCCAAGTATGTTTTAAATTTAAGTGCCTGTGGGTGAATTCGGTGTCTTCCTTTCATGTTTTGTGCTTACTTTTTCTTTTTTTAAAAACCAGTGGATCAAAGGCAGTTGATATCCTTCAAGCATATGAAGGGACTCTAGAGGATGATTACCCTCCTGATAATGAACGTTGTGAGCATGGAGAGATGCTTTTGTACAAGGTAGCTGGCAGTATTAACTCTAATTATACTACACATGGAATAATTGTATACCTTTAAGTGTTTGAAGTATTTTCTGCTGCCCTTTGGTTCCTCCTTGGTGTTAAATATAAATATATTGTATTGGTGACACTAGTGACTATATTGTACAGTTCAGAGACTGACATCTGGTTAACCTAAGATCTACCATGTGTCGGCATAAGCTTTTGTTGCCTATTCTTAATCTGTAATACTTTCTTGGTCCAGTACTCATATTTTTGCCATGTTTATTAAATTGGTGTGGGTGAATTTTTGTGATGTTTGGATTTCTGTTGAGCTGGAAATTTATTTATGCTTCTGCTATTATTTTTTGTGTTCTTAACATGTGCTTTCTTGTCCGATAACAGTAGGAGTCATCTCACTAAGGCTCTTCAATATGATTTTGTTAACTTACATGAATCTTTCCATTGTAATATTTGCTTTCAGATTTCTTTACTGGAAGAATGTGCGTTGGTTGAGAGAGCTCTTGAGGAGTTGCGCAAGAAAGAGTTCAAGATAGTGAGTGATAATTATAGCATTTGGTGCATCGAATATGGATTTGCATTAGACTTCTGAACTTTTGTCTTCCTTTACTGTAGGTTGATAAATTATCTTACAAGGAGCAAGAGGTTTCTCTGCTTGAAAAGCTTGGACGCTTTGATGAAGGAGAAGAATTGTACAAGAAACTGCTTTCTATGAATCCTGACAATTACAGGTATCTAGATGCTGTTATCATATCCATTCAATAATTCCTTGCAATTTTTGTTCTGCATAAAACTTTACTAGATTGCAAAATATTAAAATTAGCGTGAAGAATTTGCCGTATAACTTTGCTAACTACTAATTGATATGTGTCACAATTTTTTATCTTAAATTCCAGGTATTATGAAGGCCTACAAAGGTGCTTGGGGCTATATTCAGCAAATGGGCAGTATTCTTCTGATGAAATTGATCGACTGGAATCCTTGTATTTATCACTTAGCAAGCAATATAATAGGTCATCAGCTGTCAAGGTTATGAACTTTCTTCGTGGCTGCTTTTCTTTCTCCCTTGCAACTTTAACATCTTTATCTAGAGTGCAATCTGCATATCCATAATGGAATTGAGCAGCTATGCATTAGTGCTTTCTTTACATTTTTATTAGTTGACGTCAAATCACTAAGTTCTGAACAAAGGCTTTTGTATCTCTTTCATTCTTCCATAGTTTGTTTGATGTTCATTGTAGCCAAACGCATCAGGTGTTACATGCCTCTAAAAACGAACAGCTTCACATAGTTAAAAGTGGAAATGATGGTTAATTCTCATTTTTTGTCTTTTTAACCTGGAGATTGCACCTTCTGTAGCTGTACACATTCCATTTCTACCCTTGTGTGTTCTGAATTACTAGAATGCAGGCTTCTTAAAAGGAACATCATGTTTCTTTCTTGCTCCTGTTCAGAAAATTAACATATATTTTCTTTCTCTAAGCAAAATAGTTACACATTAAACAGAAATTCAGTATCCATTACCATGCTAACTTGTATATAAAATATCTTCTGTCTGTAGATATCTAATTTGCTCGTAACTTTTATAAGTGATCCTTTAATATTGTTGCATTCTCTTGAAAAGTATTGCTCCTAGAGATGTAGTCCAGAACTGAAGTTTGTCAATGTGGTGCACTCTTTGATTGTGCCTAAATTTTTGTTTTGACCTCATGTTAAACAGAGAATCCCCCTCGATTTTCTAAGTGCTGAAAAATTCCGTCTAGCAGCTGAGAATTATATGCGACCTTTTCTGACCAAGGTACCCATCTGCAACCGCGTATTTAATACCTGTCCAGGCATTGGAGCATTACTTATACTTACATTTCTTATGCATGTCTAGGGTGTCCCTTCTCTATTCTCAGATCTATCTCCTCTCTATGATCATCCTGGAAAGGTTAGTGGGTTCTTTTAATGGTTGGTAATTATTTCTGTGGATATAAGGATTAAAACTGTCCTAGCTAGTGTATAAGTGTCATTCTACAACTCTTGTATAGGCAGATATTTTGGAGCAGTTAATTCAAGAGCTGGAGCAGACCCTCATGACAACTGGGGGATATCCTGGGCGGTAATTTCACCCACTTCTACTAATATTAATATTTGTGTTAGAAATATGAGCCTTAACAAGATCTTTTCTTTTGTTCATGAAATAGATTGAAATGCAATGGTTATGATTTAGTGGTTGGACCATATTTTCTAATATTGTACTTGGTTGTTGTTTCTGTTTCAAGTGCTGTTTTCTGATTAAGTTATACTGTTGTCCTAATTCTAGCTAGACAGGATCTCCTTTAATTGGTATCAGCATGGGGTTTGAAAATTTTAGATATGCAACCATTATTCACACATTTCCATGTCTTTATGTATGCCCCATCTATTCTGTTTTGGCTCTAAAGAATAGCTTGGTTTGGTGAGTTGAAATGGTACTAGCTGAACCCATGTAACTTAGAAAAGTGCAAATTCTCTATTTGACAGTAGACTTTTATGCCTAAAGACACGAGCCATACTAATGATTTGAAAATGCATCATCCATATATTCACCTATATATCAAATTGATTGGTAATCTCTTTTTTGCTTGTGAATATTGACACCTTATTGTCTTTGCATGGCTTAGTATATGATTTGTTTTGCCCTTGTTCCAAATGGGATATGAAATGATAACTGATTTGATTTGGAAATCTGATTTTTTTTCTTCAATGGTCCTTTTCCATTTTCTGCATGTTACCCCACTAATCACATACATTTTTTTGGCTTTTCAGGGCGGACAAAGAGCCTCCTTCAACACTTATGTGGACTATGTTTTATTTGGCTCAGGTTTGTACTTATCCATATTTTTATGATACTTCTGCTTTCTAGCTCTGCTTATAAAACGCCCTTGTGTTTATAGTTGATTTGTTTTGCTAAAAAGCTTCCTTTGTACAGCATTATGACAGACGTGGTCAGTATGATCTTGCTCTCAAGAAAATTGATGAGGCCATCGAACACACTCCGACAGTCATTGATTTATACTCTGTAAAGGTAATTAAAATCATTGACGTTGTCTTGTAATGCTTACATCTGAGGAATTTTTATTTTATTTTTAATTCTTGCTAGTAACTGCTTGAACTCCTTATTCCTTCTCAAATTTTTAAAAGAAAAAGAATCTATGCATTAGCAACTAAATGCAAATTTGCCCTAGGAATTCAGCTTTGCCTGCTGGTTGTTTCTTTAGCATTGTATCTTCGCCACGTCAAACATAAAGCCTTTTATACCAGCCTGGACTGCTGAGTGATGCGTTTCTTAAATTTAATACATGATCACTCTATGTTTGTGAAATTTCTTCCAGGCTCATGAGAATGTGAAGTGTAAAATGAGAATGTTATATCGATCTGCTATTGTGGTGTATACCTTCTTGGTTTGTTCAAATGTTTGTTATTGTATTCAAAGCTTTGTAACCAGTAAGAAGTGTGTTAAAATAAGTACAAACTTTGGTGACGGGTGATTCATGGGACATAGTTGTGGCATATATTCTGGGGCTGTTTAAATGTAGCAAAATATTGGTAACAAGACTCCCAAAATAAAAGGTGCATATGCACTGTAGCTGAGTTATGTTACCTCTTGATATTTGAATGGTGTGTTCCATCTTCTTTTCTTGAGTTTTTTATTAATTTTTTTTTATATTCTATTTCATTTCGTGACTCGGCATAATATCTTTCTTCGAGTTATTATTTTCCTTGTTGATTCCTCTCATTTCTATTTAGGTCTCATTATGTGTGAAGTTCCCTGATTTTCCTTAGAGAACCAATTAAGAGTAATGTGCACAATATTCAAGTTGCAATAGATAACAAATAATTTTCTCTCACTTGCACACTGCAGAGCCGGATACTAAAGCATGCTGGTGATCCCGTAGCTGCTGCTGCTTTGGCTGACGAAGCTAGATGTATGGATCTTGCTGATCGCTATGTGAACAGTGAATGTGTCAAGCGTATGTTGCAAGCCGATCAGGTCTGGTGTTATTGTGTTTTACTTTTTCCTGGTTTTTTTCTGTTTGATTATATGCTTATGTGCGATATTGTTATTCTAGGTTGCATTGGCAGAGAAGACAGCTGTATTATTTACCAAAGATGGAGAACAGCACAATAATCTTCATGATATGCAATGCATGTGGTGTGTATTTTTTTTCCCCTGAAGTTACTGAACTGTTGGGTGCATGAACACATAGCATGTTATATTTATTCAATTGTACTATCGATGATTCTAAGGTATGAACTAGCGTCTGGAGAAAGTTATCTGCGCCAAGGGGACCTTGGGCGGGCTCTGAAGAAATTTTTGGCTGTGGAAAAGCATTATGCAGACATTACTGAAGATCAATTTGACTTCCACTCCTACTGCTTAAGAAAGATGACTCTTCGTACTTATGTCGAAATGCTGAAATTTCAAGATCGCCTTCATTCACATTCTTATTTCCAAAAAGCAGCTGCTGGAGCTATAAGGTATTGCTCTACTCATATGATATATGCCAGAAATCCTGCTAAACAATCAGTGGACACTGTTGATTTCTTCTTTGTTACATTTTAAACACATTGTTTGACATACAGATGCTACTTGAAGTTGTATGATTCTCCTGCAAAGTCATCTGCAGAAGAAGATGAGGAGATATCAAAATTACCTCCTTCTCAGAAAAAGAAATTGAGGCAAAAGCAGAGGAAGGCCGAAGCTCGAGCTAAGAAGGTAATGAAGTTTGCTTTCATAGATTCTCTGGAAGAATTTTTGTCAAATGGTTCTGCACTAAATGGTTTCGTTATGCAGGAAGCAGAAGTTAAGGACGAATCAAATTCTACTTCTGTTTCAAAATCTGGAAAACGCCAAGTAAAGCCTGTTGATCTGGATCCACATGGAGAGAAGTTACTGCAGGTACTTTTCTAGATCTCTGTTGAAGCAGTTGGTTATTTATTTATTCTTTTAGAGTGTTGGTTATGTATGCTTGGGCTTACAGTCCTGCTTTGTGAATTGTGAGGATTCCTCTTTAGTCCACTGACTTTCTAGTTCATCTTTTCTATGTTGTCTTCTGTACATGCTATCAATACAAATAATATAAACTTCACAAAAATTTAATTAATATAACTGTAGATTTGATGCTTAACATTTACTTGTAGGTTGAGGACCCCTTGGTGGAAGCTACAAAGTACTTGAAGTTACTTCAGAAGCACTCTTCTGATTCTTTAGAGACTCACTTGCTTTCTTTTGAAGTTAATATGAGAAAGCAAAAAATCTTATTGGCACTGCAGGTGATTCTGCGACTGAGTCCTGAATTAAACTCGCCTTTCAATTATTTTTGCTAGAAAGTCAGCCTCTTTTCGATGAAAATGAAAAGGCAAAATAAATATCCTTTTTGTTTTTTGCTTGGCAGGCGGTTAAGCATCTGGTCCGGTTGGATGCTGATAATCCAGACACTCACTGCTGCTTGGTATGATTGATGAGTAATGTGTCATTTTATCTCACTAATATAGTGCTTAAGTGTAGGCACATTCTATTTCTTTGTGTGGTTGAACTTTTAGATTTTAAGTATTTAATTTTCCTCAAATGGAGTAAAGGACACCATCTACTGTTTGTTTAAAATAAAATTCCGATTTTGCAGATAAAGTTTTTCCATAAAGTTGGATCCATGCCTACTCCAGTAACTGATGCTGAAAAACTAATCTGGGGTGTCATAGAAGCCGAGCGTCCTGCATTTAGGTGCTTCTGAGTTTTTAGCGTCTCTCTCTCTCTCTCATGCTTTTTGCTTAAAATTGTTTAATTCCTTTTTGCAGTCAGTTGCACGGGAAATCTCTTGCTGAGGCAAACTCGCTTTTCTTAGAGAAATACAGAGGTAATGATCTTGGACTTATGCATATTTTAATCACACATCCTATTAGTAATATTTTTTATTTTTTATCCTTGGTAGATTCATTGAGGCACAGAGTTGCTGCAGCAGAAATGATATTTGTTTTGGAACCAAACAAGAAGAAAGAGGCCGTTAGCTTGGTAGAAGAGTCAACTAACGACCTGGGTTCAGCGTATGCTACTAGATAGATTTTTTATCAGTTTTCATATATATATGAATGATTCTCTTGTGGCACTGAATTTCATGTTTGTTCCTTTTAGAAATGGTGCACTGGGGGCCATCAGAAAATGGAAGCTAAAAGATTGTATTTCTATCCACAAACTCCTGGGGACAGTTTTGGGTGACCATGATGCTGCATCAAGTAAGCATCTTTCCTCATTCTTTTTACGTGCCACATACTTGGACCTGTTATATTTTTTTTTACTTGGTGCGTTTCATAAACTTGGAATACTGGTTTCTTTGAGGTCGTAGTTTTTTTTTTTTGGCAAAGGAGGTCTTAGCTTCTTGTTAACCTTCCTTGTTTTTTCTCTTGTGGGTTCTAGTTCAGTTTCTCTGTTTTCATTTTTTGACGTACCAAATATGAGAAAAAGGAATATAGAAACTAAGTTTATGTTGTGTTTGGTTGTCCATTTACAGGGTGGAAGGTCAAGTGCGCTGAGTACTTTACATACTCGTTGTATTTCGAGGGGAGTCTCAGCTCTGCTAACCAAAAACTTCACAACGTACCAGAAAATGGAAGCCCAGACAGCTCTTCGACTCCCCCGTCTTCAAATGGAAGCATAGAGAAGTTGGAAGCCCTCAAGGATCTCGCCATCCATTAGTCGCTGTGGGCTCGCACATCATCTAAATTTTCCTCTTAAGAGATCACATTTGCCAATGGTCAGAGCTAAGTTATGTGACGGATAAATGCTGGAATGGGAATTCAAAATCGGAGGAAGATGAGGTACATGTTGAATCTGAAATTAATTTTCCTTTTATGCCCCCGGCCGACCCTCCATCAAATGTGTATACTTTTCATCTGCTTTGTTTGGAAAGTTGGATTTTGTATTTTTCTTGCCTTTTCGCTATGGTGCTGGGAACAGGGATTCTTTTGCCTATAAATTAGAAAGAAACAAAAAAAGCAAGATTTTCAGTAATTTTAGTCTCTCAGCATAGAACACACACACCGATAGTCATCCGATCTGAAGAGCATGTTGTACCCATCAGTTGTGGTGTATAAATGGTATTTTTATGTGGAAATTTTGTCTGAATATCTTTACCAATAAATTTGTGTTGGAGTAAGGATTATTAAGCGTGATTGGATAGTTTGAACAATCTATATGACAATCTAGTGGCGCCCAGTTTTGGTTTTGTGAATGTTTAAGTTTGGCATTTTTTTTATAAGCTTTGTCTTTTGGCAATAAGTTTATACTTATTTTTTAAATACAATTTTCCAAAACGCCAGAGAATTATTATCTCACTGAGTATTTTTCACTTTCCTCTGGAAATAGTGTATTATTTTAAATTTTAAAAATCTGTTGCAGGCCTATTATGTTTCTCTTCATTATCGAAACTTTTATTGTGTTTTTTATAAAAGCGATTTTATACTATTATCTTTAAGTTTATCTACATTTAGTTGCAAAGGCCCTCTTGAATTTCCCATCTTTCATACACTTCCCCTAAGAAAGTGGCAATTTATTATAAAGTCAAGTAGCAAGTGAGGTTTGTAAATTGCACTATTTGTCCCACATGAATTTTCAAACACACTTTTGGTACCATGATTGAAAATGATCATTTTTTTTTTTTCAATTTCCGTCTTACAAGTTGATCAAAATGCTCAAAATTTCTGTGGGATCAAAATTGGTAAAAAAATAAAATAAAATCCAATTTTCAAAATGTATAGCTGCACGTGTATGTAACGTATCTACTTGAGTACTTGTGTTAGTTTTTGAGCGATAATTTTCTGTGAGAGCAAAATTGATAAAATAAAGTAAAGGACGAATTTGGTGGGGGTAAAATTTTCTTTGGACTGAAAATGCATTACCCCTAACAAAATCGTTCCATTTTTTCATTTATATATAGTATTTATTCAATTTTAAAATTAAAAAAATGCAACAGAGAATATGAGGCAGATAATATTAGTGTTGTAGAAAATTTAGGTGGGCCAAGTATGTGGATGAGCCAGTTGTATATGTTAACTAGTATTAATATATTGTCGGTGATCCATAAATTCAGAAAATTTGAATCCATGGATTAATTTGTTCCACATAGCCTAACTTACTTCCACATCTTAAATATCCCCAGATGTTTAAATCAAATGGAATTTCATTTTCAACATGTCTACCAAGAACATGGGCTTCGGCCCATCATTCAAAAACACATGGAGGGATGCAAAAATTATACATTAAATGCTTAGTCTGGATGATTTTTTTTTCCCCATATTTTTCATGGTTTTAGTAAAATTATTAATGGTATAAATAAAATACAATATGAAATACCAACATCAAACAAAGTGATCATTAGTCATGTATGCTTCTATGAGACTATGGCCCATTTTTTTACCACGCACATCGCTATGCTTGTTGTGAATTTGAGGGGGTTTTAAAGTATGGTGGATTTATTGAATAGTAAAAATGTATTTTGAATTTTGTATATGTTTGAGAGTAAGAATTTTGTAGAATTTAATAGAGTAAGATTAGAAAAAGTATGTAATAATAGTAATTATTATACTGTCAAAGTAGTGTTGAGATGATTGATTGATGTAAAAAATACTTATGAATATTAATTAGTTAATATATAAAATAGATAAATTGGAGATAAGATGGAGCAGTGCGAGGTCCACTTATAAATAAAATAAGGTAAGTTGAAAAGAATGAGTATAATGAAATATTGAAATTGGATAATAATTAAAAAATGTGTGACATATAATTTATAGTAATGTATTGAAATTTGTGTTTGAAAAATAATAATATTAATGTATTATAAGTATTACTATAGAGTAGGATTTTAGAGAATTTAAAATTTTGAATAAACAAATAAATATTTGAATTTAAAATAGAGACTTAGTGCACAATAAACTAAGAACATGTACTCATATTTATTGGAAAATGCAATTAGTACTACTGAAAAGTTTAAGTATTAGCAGTATTTTTTAGTTAAAGTGTTAGTAATAGAATATACTAACATTAATATTAGGCATCCACGAATCGATCTCATATAGTTTAAAAGTGAGAAATCATATTAATTAACAATTCCTCGTTAAAAGTTACTCCGTAATAGGTATGATTCATTTGTTATTTATCTATAAAATTACTTTCTATAAACATGTAAGAAGGTTTATCATTTTGGTCAGTCAGTCAACACTGTGGAAATTAATAATGGTGGAACATATTTGAAAATAATTCTGACTTTGCTTGGGCAAGAATTGTCGTTCACGTGAAGGTAGGGGCCAATTTTTTTAATTTTAATTTCTTAATAGGGACCATATCCATTTATTTCATTCGACCTTTTATATGAATTTAATGATGTTTTTCTGATTATACTTGTGTTCATGAGCAAATATTACATTGGTAAATTATTACTTATGAGCTAAAATAATTGACATATATATATGCATTGTAATGATTAATTTAGTTGACGTATATAGTTAGTAATCTAAAATAATTCAAGAACAAATGTTGTGTTGTGACCCCATACCATGTGGAGTTATTCCCGGTATTAATTTTAATTTGTCAATTATCAATATTATTATTATTATTGTGTCAAAATGAACACAATTCAAACTCTAACACTCAAGTGTGCACTTACAATTTCAATGCTCCCTCTATCACAATGTTTGTCTTCTATATATATATATATATATATATATAAAATTAATGGACATATTTTTTTTTGACACAATTATTCTTCATATAAATCTATTATTCCTCTAAATATTAAGACAAAAAACGAGTTAAGAAAAAAGAATGTCAAGCTACATCTATTGTCTTGAAAGAGAGAAAAGAGGGATACATAACATATTTAGAAGTTAGAACTCAAAGAGACACTTAATACTAATCATTATGAATTCAATGTATGTATGATTTCGATTCAGTAGCGATCAGAGTTAATTTCTTGATAAATTAGAACTTAGAACATGATTTGGCAATTTAAAATTGTTAATGTCTCCAAACATAAGCACAAAACAAGTCATTAGAGATTAATGTTTTTTTTTTTTTTTGGACGAAGTTGGATAGCTCAAGTGGTTAGAGCACCACTACCTAGGCTTTAGATTCTGGGTTGGGTTCGAGAGTCATGGGAGGGAAAAAGGGATGTGTATTTAATGTAATTCAAAAAAAGAGATTAAAGTTTTTTTAACATCAAAATAATTATTTTTATTTTTAAAAGAATTTTATAGTCAAATTATTGTCTTTTATCTTTTGGAGAAGAGGCTTATAAAGTGAATACTTTAATTTAATATGAGTGATCCGTAAAAGAATTTTATCTCATCTAAAAGTTTGAATTTGTAAAGAAGTGTATAACTAATTTATTTATATTAATTTCTTGACTTTTATTTTTTGATATATAATTGAAAAAAAGTGGATAATTAGGTTGTTGGCGACATATCTTTTTGAGTTGGGTATTGATGTCTAAATGTGAATTAAACCAAACATAATAAGTATATATATACCTCATTATTTATTTGCCTTTGGACAACTTCCATCACGTGTGCCCTATTTCTCAATTTCTACTTAATTATCTTGTCTAAGCTAAGGAAACATGTGCTCGGTTGGGAAGGGACACTAACCATATATATTTCCCACACATATTCTTGATGACTCTCATCTACTAATTCGTCCCACAAAAGTTACCATACTTTTATTTTTCGTTTGTTCAATTTACAAAAATTTGCTCATCTAAAATAGAAAATTTCTCAAGAAAGTTCACCTTCACAATATTAAATATTTGCATATATGAACAAAATATCATTGCTTTTAGAGTTTATACATTCAATTCAATCAAATTATTTACTTTATATATCAAAGTTTATAAAATTACCTCTTAACATTCCACCTACTAAACACTTTTTTTGTACCAAAAAATCCCCGTAAATTTTTGTGAAATGAAAGGGGTATGAAATCTTTGAGCCGAATATCCAATTATATATATATGTTTTGCATCTCCACACGATTAATCAGGATCGAATGATCTTTGATTTGTTTGTTAAACAGTGATCTGAATATCAATCTTAATCATCAAACTTATCATTTGGTTGGTGTATCATGAAAATTTGGAGTTTATAAGGTAGCTTGATTTGGAATCATATAACATAATTAATGGTGAAGTTGAAGATGTGAGGATGTATACGTGGTTACATGAGTTTTAAATTTTAATTGATTGTCAAGTGATTCCTCCATTTCACAATTATTTGTATTCTTTCTTATTCGTCCGTTTCACAATTATTTGTACACTTCAAAAAAAAAAAAATCTACATAAATTTTATCCTTACGTTTTACAATATTTACATAAAATTTTAATACTTTTACCGTACCTACTCAATCTAATCAATTTATTTATTTTATTTATAAAAAAATAAAAAATTACTCATTAAGACTCCACTGTTTTTTTTTTTTTTTAATTTGTAGGTAAGAAATATATTGCAAAACACTTGAGTTGATCGAGGGAGAGATTCTTTTATGCAACTAGCACATCATATCCTATTTGTCTCCGAGATTATATGCATATATATATATTATGCTTCGTCATTAAATCCTGTAAACGAGTTGGAGATTCATATCTAAGATTTAGACCACTTAATTATTCAGGATTGTGTATACATGTGTCGTTGAGAATGATTCGAGAATTCATTTACTATACGTGTCATTTATCGTAAATAATGAAACACGATATATAAAACTAAAATAGAATTTAGAGACATGTACCCACTTACTTATAAAAAAACTTAATTGTTAATGTTTCAGTAATAATAACTTCCTTTTTTTTATACAAACTTAATTTGCCCATTTCTAATTACTTGAAGAGTTTATATTTTTGTTTTACAAGTGCCAAACAATGAGTAAATCAACTTATTATATATATATTATTATTATAAATCAAAGACAATTCTAGCTACTTAGCGCAAAATAAATATATACATAGTCATCCGTGGATTTTTGACTCGTATTACATTCTCAACTTTAATAACACAGCATATTATTCAGTAATATTTGTGTGCAATTGGTGCAATTGATTACATGTATGTATGTATACAATTAAAATTGCTTCAATAAAATGGATCAAAATGTTGAATTAAATATTAAATTGAACTTTAAAATTTAAGTGTATCTAACTATTTTTTATATGAGTTTTTTTTTTCATTCTCTATATATTCTAGAAAAAAAAAAAATTTAAAATGGTTTGTACTTTACATAGGTAATAATGATACGTAATGCAAGACATAATTAAAAAGGAAAAGAAAAAAGAGTACACCCCAGGCTTATTAATAAAAAAGAGTCCATTTTAACAGACTTTTTAGAGGGAAAAATTATCCACAATTTAAAATAATTGAATGAATATCATATTTCAATTCTGTTCATATACTTATTATTATTATATTTGTAAATAAAAAAAAACCAAAATATATTTCTCACTCAATTTTGTCTTAAACTTTTCATTTGTCTATTTTGAGTGTACCGACATAACCTTCTCAATTTTTTTTTTTATTTTCATTTGTGTATTTTGAGTGTGCCGATATAAGCTTCTCAATTTTTTCATTGCAACACTTAATATTTCTCTCTACATTAACAATCAACTACACATATAATATTATATTCTTTAATTTATGTGCAAAAAGTAAAGATGAAACTTAGGGCTCGTTTGATTTATGTGAAAAGGTACGTAGGAAAGCATAAATAAACCCATTTTAACCCATGTTTGGTTTGTTAGTATTGGGCCCGAGTTTGGGGCTAGGCCCGATTCTGTTTCTGGAAATAAACCCACATATTTGAGTTAATTAATCCCAATTTTTTTGTGAGTTAATTTAGTCCGAGTTTGAGGCAGTCAAAAGGGTAATGTAAAAAGTCCATACCATCCTTCAATTTACATGTTTTTTTGACGAAAATACCCCAACTCCTTACTCAAATTACTATCTGCAACAAATATATACAGATGAAACCCTAAAATTCTCATTCTTCATTGTGCGCCGTTTTGAGAGTGAGAAGGTAGGGCACGCAGACAATATTTCCTTCTTCCATTTCGGTTACGCGATAACTAATGATCTTTCTCCCTTTTGTTCTATCTTAGCAGACAGAAGAGGGTCAAGTGGATACCATTGTTACACTGTTTTGAGAGTGTATGTATTGCAAACTATCGCTTTTTTTCATTTTTTTTTTCATTTCGGTTTGTGTAGTAACTCATGGTCTTTCTTTCTCCCTTTTGTTCATATGACAACATTGTAGTTTGTGGAAAAGGGTCGAGTGGAAAATACGACTGCAACGGTAATGTCAACACTTCTCCACTCCATTTTTTTATTTCAATTTGAATATAAAAACTCAATATGTTGGCCATCGATTTCGTTACCCCCATTTGATTTTGATTTTAAATTTTGTGAATTTCTATATTCTGGCGATTTATGAGGATGGATGAAGCTGTTTTGGATTTTGTTTCTTCTTTATTTTGGTAATTCCTCCATCAAAGAAAAGATTGTTATTTTGAACCGTATATTTTTTTTGTTTTGACAACATTTTCTTATGAATACAATTACAGACTTGTTCCCCTATTTCCTTCATGTTTTCTGACTTTTAATTTGCTCCATTAGGTTATTGTTGTGATATATTTCACTATGGGTGTTGTGGTTGAACTTGAGGCAACGATGGGTGTTGTAAATGAATTATTTACTGATATTCAAACCTTCGTAACATTGATGACATATGGATATCTAAAACTACGTCACCGAACTAGGTTTAACAGAAATCGAGGAACACCGTACAACATTAAGGAAAATGTTAAACGTCAACTAGAGCACATGCATTATTTGGTCAATTTCAGTGATGAATCTTGTAAAGACAACCTTCGAATGAATAGAGATTGTTTCAATCGTTTGTGTTTTCTGTTACAAAACGTAGGGGGACTTTCACCTACTCGTCATGTAACCATAGGGGAACAAGTAGCCATTTTCCTTCTTGTCCTATCTCTTTACAAAAGAAATCAAGTTCTTAAACTTAATTACGTACGTTAATTTAGTGCTCAACACTCTACTTAAGTTACATACTATTTTACTTGTGAGTCCTAAACCTGTTCCCGAAGACAACATTGATTATCGCTGAAAATATTTCAAGGTAAATGTGTAATATTTCACTATTTTAGCAATTGTTTTGCATTTAAATTGTTATTGAGATTGATAGCATTTTTTATATAGGGTTGCATGGGTGCTTTAGATGGCACATACATCCCCGTTAGAGTGCTTCGTGAGGATATTCTCCGTTATAGAAATCGTAAAGGGCATGTGGCTATTAATGTGTTGGTTGTTTGCGATCAAAATATGAACTACGTATACGTACTTTCTAGACCGAATGGATTAAAGGTTCCTAATGGTACATAATACACTGCATTTTTAATTAAAAGACAACTTTCTAGTGGCATATAAGCTATTAAATTATTTGGACTTCACCATTGGCAGGTACATATTACTTAGTTGATGGTGGGTACGGAAATGGATTTCTAGCTCCTTACAGAGGAGTTAGATACCATTTGAAAGAGTGGGATGAGACACGTCAACCTCAAAAGTATCAAGAGTACTTCAATTTAAAGCATGTTAAAATCCGTAATTGCATTGAAAGGTCATTTGAAATTCTAAAGTCAACATGGGGTATACTTAGGAGTAATTCTTACTATCCAATCAAGACTCAAAACCGTATTATCTTGGCTTGTTGTTTCCTGCACAATTTCATTCGTACATACATGGATGTAGACCCAGTCGAATATGACGTGCCTGACTCATTTAATGATGGTGTAGATGAGAACATGGCTGGTGATGACTTTATTAACAAATTAGAACCATCTCTAACATGGACAGGCTGGAGGGACAACTTGGCACAACAAATGTTTACTGATTACGATTATTGGCTTCATCGTAGTTGACTCCATCAACACTAAGTAACCTCGATGTCGATTCTTTAGCTTTTGAACTTAGCGGCAACAACGATTGTAGCTAAAGGACTTCTTGTGTAATCAATTAACCGTAAATTGTGCGTTACTGATTCCCTCAGAGTTATCGCCGGTTGGTGAGAAATTTCCCTCAATTACTTGATCAGAGAGGACTTTCGCAAATAGGTTGTCGGTATTTTCATCCCACATATAGGAAATCTTCTTATTTTTTACTCATGGTAGTAGTGAGATTTAGTTTTGCTTGTGAGTAACATGAAATCTCCATTTATAGAGTGTCTGTAAAAAGTAGTCAAACCTGTAATCATAGGCATATAGAAAATATTACCAAAATCAAAGAATGAGTGAGATGGAGAATATATTCTCTGCACAAAGCAATAAAAGAAGATAAGATTCTACCATTACATGTCATTCAAACAGTAACTGACTACAATCGTATCAAATTAATGCAAGTACAAAATTTATCGTTTATAACAGTAACTGACTATAATTCTTCATCACTCTACCCACTAAAATGAAATTTGCACTCTAAAATAGTAGAAAAAAAATCAAAATAGAATACACCATGAAATTCTAGAACCAATATTTCCCCTCCCCTGCCTAAACACAACACACCTGAGTCCTCAACATTAACCTATATAGGAATTCATTATATAATTAAATTTCACACGATACTGTTTGTAAATTGGATTAAATTTGTACTGATCTTTAAATATTCATTGTCTACAGAGATATCAACCCACCCTAAGCAGATCATGAAATAAAATTACTAAATAAAAAATAGACTTGGTTTGTTGTTTAGGTAATAAAGTTTTAGATTGAAGAAACAGATAATGTAAATCAGAGTTCACATGTTTTGGATGTAGTATAATACTCAAGGCCTTGCGTTTATACAAGTGGACAAAAATGTTGGGATATTCAACCAGCCCCTAATCTGATTGCAATTTATAGTTTAAGTTTTGATGGCCAAAACCAGATCAGTAGAGTACATGTTAGATCAATAATTTGTAATCTAAAACTAAGTTTCCTAAACTGTTCTATAAAGCTTAAAGTATTGAGATTTGTCTAAGTCTAAGTCTGAGGAATCAGCTGTATGTATATCAACTGATTACTCATTAGTATTAACACGTGTTCGCTCAAGACTTAAAGAGAAGAAGGAAAGACTAGAAGACATCTAGAGCTCATTAGTGAAATCAGATCTAAAGGTTGTTGTATACATTATAGAATGAAAGTAACTATATGATAATCTGCATTCTAGTTCAGAAGACAATTCAGCAGATATAAGCTCGCCTGATCTTGTCTAAAGAAGCCTCAATGAACATTTAAGTTAAGCTCATCTGAAGATTCAGATGACAGTTAACATTTATGAATGAAACACCTTCACAAGTGTTAATTCATTTATGATTAACTAAGTCAAAGAAAATAGAGGCAACAATAACAGAAGACAAAGAGAATGTCGAACTAGATCTGAATTGCTCAATCAGAAGACAAGACAGTTGTTCAACTACCAAGTTGATGTGGACCAATGAGAAATCAACACGAAGCTATGGAGTTGACCCAGTACTAGGTCGTACAGAGATCTGCCAGATGAAGTACGAAGCATTAAATGCACATTAGTCTTTAAAGTAATGTCGTACCAGAATATCTACAAAGAACTCTCCTGTTGGTCCCAAGTTGAGTTAATAATATTGAGTAAGCTAGTAAAAGTCTAGAGGGGAGGGGTGAATAGACTTTTAAAAATCTTTCAATATATCAGAATACACAATGCGGAATTAATCAAAGTAACAATGAGCCCAATCAAGTTTATACTCAACTTATATTCGAAATTCAAACTTCTGTATGAACACTCTACTTGTCTTGTTCTTATATACAATTAATCAATTAAGCAGTTAATCAATCAAACACAAATAAAACAGTAAAGTAAATCAAACACAACGATTTATAGTGGTTCGACAACTTGTCTACATCCACTGTCACAAACTTAGTTGTGAAATTCTTATTACTCTTCCAATCGAGTAGTGTGTTCTTGTGGCTTAGAGTCCCAAGAAATAAGACTTTGATCTTCTCGATTATATCTCCAGATATATCTTCGATCTACTAGTGATTTAATAAGCAACTAGCAAGCTTAAAACAATAAATAAAACTTCTCTGTATCTTCAATAAGCCTTCTTGAGTAGTCTCTTCTTGTCTGGGCTTCTTCTTGAACTTCAAACTTTTGCTTTGAACTCTGCGAGCTTCCTTGCTTTGAACTTCTTCATTATACGCACAATAGTTTGATTTTCAGTAATCTCTTAGTAGTCTTTAATCGTTGAATGCCTTCAAGTATTTATAGACTTCACTTTATCAAGATAAGTTAGTTATCCAACAAACTTTCTTGATAACTTCCTTTAACAAACTCTTCAACCGTTTCTGGATAAGTATCTCTTAATACGACGGTTAATTCTGTTAATTAAGTTGTAACCAACTTCTTATCTTCAGATATACGAACCTTCAATTCTGTTAAACTGTCTTGACTCGTCTTGTCTTCAGCACTTAGAATATTTCAGCTTCCTTCAGCACTTGTCTTGTCTACCAGTCATATTCCATACTTAGAATATTTCTGACTTCTTCATGACTCGTATTGTCTGATCATCAAGTCTTCTGTCTTCAGTAGAACTCCGCTTGTTCTATCTATCTGAGCTATTACATTACTTTAAGCTTTGTAGATTAACTTAGTCATCTTAAAGACTATTACAACAATACAAGAATATAAACATAAGCTTCTATACAACATTTCAAGCTTATCATAAAATCCTATAAAAAGTAATATGTCTTTTTATACTTAGTCATATTTCATATTACTTTTTAACTCATCTGATCTTGTCTCATACAAGACGACTTCTCCAACAGATCACTCAATACTTAGAATATTTTCAGGTCATCTTTTGTCAACTGATCTTGTCTTATACAAGACGACTTCAATAACAGATCAGTCAATACTTAGAATATATGCAAGTCTTCTTTTTGGCTTTATCAAAACTCATCTCATCATCAAATAGAACTTGTATTAGGATTCATATCCCAACATCTCCCTTGAAGATATCGACCATACTTAGAAGATTTGGTGCAACGGCTAGTTTTGGAGTCCAAATCTCTCTATAAATACAACACTTGTTCTTTGGAACAAGGTATCGGAAACCATACAAGCAAGAACTCTCTT
This sequence comes from Galeopsis tetrahit, assembly GCA_963675135.1. NCBI lineage: Eukaryota > Viridiplantae > Streptophyta > Magnoliopsida > Lamiales > Lamiaceae > Galeopsis > Galeopsis tetrahit. The sequence continues at coordinate 65,593,439 of OY776127.1, forward strand.
TACGCATACAACTGATATCAAGAACAACCAGTTTCAGAAATATCTTAAGTGTCGAGTTCTTTAGAGCTTGCAAAGATTTCTATCCTTAGTGCTCTAAGTTTCCGATCCTAAGCCTGCATAAAGAACCCAATCTTTAGTGCTCAGAACAAGTTGGTTATACACATATTTCTATAGTTTGTATAAACTCCTGTAAAGGTTACTTGTTACCTAACCAACAAATAGATCCTAGCCTCAATTTGTAGTTGAGGTTCTTGATCACAAGTATTCTCTTGGGACTATAAAGAAGAAAGATAGTGAATTTCTCTATCTGATTAGAGAGAGTGAACGTAGGATATTGAGATCCGAACCACTATAAATACTTGTGTTTTTATTGTTTACTTTACTATTCTGTATTCATATTCTTACTGTGCATATATTTGATAAATGCATTGTTTTACAAAAGAGTCAAAATCCACTAAGTTTTTGTTTTCATAATCAGCAGAAATCAAATCAACTGATAAGCTTACATTGTTTTTAAAGTCATTTTCTAAAAAAGGTTTTCACAAAATACCCACGAGTCTAAACATTTAGGGCCTACACATTTTCGCACCTATAGCTTTTGGGATAGCTTTCAAATTGACCAACTAAATTCAGCAGTCAGTAAGGTTGTTATTTTAATCTGCTATATTACACTTTCGCACTCTACAGATCAGAACATCTTAGAGTCCCCTTATAATTTATAAATAAGGAAAAAATCAAGAGGGAGATTTAGACAATTTACTCTATGGCTTGTGTTCAACTGTGAAAGCCTTGACCTTAGTTTCTAGAAGTGGAATATGTTGACTTCTTCTGTAGTGTCTATCATTAGATCGCAATCTAGCTTCTTGTTTTCCTGCTTTCTCAGCTCCTAAAGAAATTACAAACCAGAGAAGATTAAAAGTGGAAGACAACATGAGTCAACCAACTACAAGAATTTTAAATCAAACAAAAATGTGAGAAGAGATATTAAAATACCAAAACTAAAATTCAGATTGTCTAACATAAGAAAAATCGAGTTCTCAACACCATTACAGTAACTACATGCATATTGTTTATACAACCAAGCATACATATTATAACAATAATCAAGCATACACATATTATAATTAACATAAGGAAGTACGAGTTCGCAACACAATTACAATAGCTACATACATATTGTCGTTCAAGATTTTCCCCATTGTAGGCTCAACAAAATAAGAATTCCCATAATGCATACTAAACCAATTTTCATGATCTTCTTTACAAGTGCCAACTTTGCCTTATATTCACTAATCTGTTGCTCATATTGATCAATCCTATTGTAGAGATCTTGTATTATTTCCATCGACCTCGGTGGTAATTCTGCATCTAACCACGCAAAAAACCTACATTTGCGACCCTACTATATTGGTGACATTAGTTGGCTGTTTGTTAAGTATTGAATCGATTCAATCAAATTGAAATTAAGCATATCAATTAAACATTCTTACGCCTCTAAGAGGACATGCAATAAACCGTCTTTCAAAATTTTACCTTGTTCATGAAGTTTGTACGTCTAAAGAGAATCCATAATAACAACACATATTGGTGTTATCATCTACGCCTCTGTTTCGGGACGAGTCATTATTATCTCTTTTGGAATTATAACTCATACTAGCAAATAAACAAAAAGAAAAATTATGTTGTTTCAAACATCGAATTAGGGCACTTCAAACTTCGAATTAGGGCATCTAAAAAATGCAATCCTACCATGTAATCAAATGGTCTGACACGAAAACAACAAACTTGCATTCCAGACAATTTCAAATCTAAAGATTAATTGACACAACAATTTTTACCTTTAAAATTGCTACAATTCAAACTTCAACTACGAGTGGAGCGGATATGGTTAGGCACAATATTTGTTCAGCGAACTGAATGACACTATTTTTACTACCATCCAGACTACAACTACGAGAGGAAGAATGAATTGACACGAATTGAGTCGAGGCAACCCTAAACCATCTTATGCTTTAAAAAGCGAAAGATGAGAAAAAATATGAGAAATTGTACGGCGGGATGAAAGCACGGAGAAATTGCACGCCGAAATATGATTTATCAAAGTGATGAAGAATAGAGATGTTGGATAATTTCAGATTGAATTGAATAAGAAACGGTGAAATGAGGAAGAAGGAGTAAGCGTTCAGTTTACATTCTCACACAAAAAAAAAAAAAAAAAAAAGAAAGAAAAGTAATATAAAATTGTATTTTAGGAAGTTACTAATTAAAACAAATTTATACCACATACCAAATTACAAAAGTAGAAATATTATCTATTTTTAAAAAATTTAATCAATCCATCCAAACATGAACAAATATTCAAGTTTAGGTTTTAATGAACAGTGCAATCCATCAATTTCCTATCTATAGTCGTCTTTCTCATTTAGCAAACCAAATGAGTCCTTAGGGTATAATATTTCTCATGCAATTGAGTGTACAAATACACTTGAATTTGAATGTTCAATTTAATCTTTGAGCTAACATTTAACTTAATTCATTAGAGCCTAATTTGAATTGTAGGTGCAAACCGATTTGTATAGATGACTCAATAAATATACATGCACACTTTGCTTATTGAGTCGTCATCATAATATTATACATATATTTATTGTTATTTAATACTCCATTCATCACGTAATTACATGTATGGATGAAAATATTCGAAAATATCTTCGATATATCCATTTTTCGTGGTCACCGATATCGATATTAGAAAGAACCAATATTTTCACGATATTTGTAAAAAAATATAAAAAATCGATAAACATCGAGTCTAATATCGGTAAAATATTGAGACAATATCGAAAAATATCAAAAAATAACATTGTATATTATATTTTATACAAATTTATCACTAATATTAAATATATTCAAATGGTTTTGTTAATTTTGTGTATTAAGGTTTGTCATTAAATTTTTATAATTTTTAAAATTTATCGATATCGATATATCCATCGACATTTCCAAAAATTTAAGGTCTCGATATTTCCACCGATACCGATATTTTCATCCTTGCATATTTACAAGTACACTTTGTTTATTGAGTCATCATAAGATTACCTGCACACTACCAATATGAAAATAACCCACAAAATTAATATTCTAATAATATAATTTTAATTAAAAAATTATATTTATTTAAGACCAACATTTTTTCCTACGGACCGTACGTAATGTTTCTTAGCAACGGGTGTTCTCGTAATTTGGAATAGATGAATTCATATCACCAGACTGTATAAAAAGATCGTTTTGTATTTCAAAAGGTCCGTTGAGCGCCTCATAACTATGTCATAATAGATCCGAACACTTGTCCCAGATCGACTTCCAGATCATAATTGCTCCAGTAAAGAACTAAATAAAATAGATAAATGGACCCACTAAATTATATATACAAAGTGTCACTCATTTATTTAACATCTCACCCTCACTCCCCCCACCCAATAATTTCATTTTTCTTATAAAATGAGTCTGTCAAAATATACTATCATTACGAGACGAAATGAGTACATTTTTAAATGTCTGTTAAAGTAGACGAGAGTACGTGTATGCAATTTCAAAGGAAGAATATATCTAACCCTAGCTAGCAAGCTATTACAGTTAAGATTGTAGGATAATATGGGTTAGTACGCGCCACGCGTGCTAAGTAGGGGAGATTTCACCTTGGAGAGTGCGATTTTCACATCGGAAGAGTGCGAATTGGGATTCTGACAACTTGGAGAAGAATTAATTAGGGTTCTACCCACAAAACCGTAGCAATCATTGGATTTGAGTTTCTGTTGGAGCGTGGAAATAAATTTGTCAGAATGAAAGCCAATAGAATTAAATATACAGATCCTCGCGTGATTTGGGGATTTCCACCAGCCAGAGTTTTGAGAGCCCCGAGACGATAGGGGTAGAGGAAAGATAATCATCATCTGGGTTATAGGGCATGGGCGTGGTTGTGGATTGGGCAAAGAATCGGTGGGGCGGAGTATTTATAGGGTAGAGGAAAGGAAGATTCAATCACTCCCAGATCTCGATCTTTTCTTTCACCACTCTCAAATTTCTACCCAGTGCTGTGCAATCCCACCATGGCTGAACATCTTCATGAACCATTAAGAAACGTCCGCATCTCTGACGCCGAAGATGCTAATCTCCAGGTCAATGAGAATGAGCTTGCCGTTCCACAATTTTCTCTCTCGGGACACTTCACCATCAGAAGGCCTCAAGGACTGAGCGAACTCCTCAATATCCTGAGGAGGATATGGAAGGTCGAAGGAGTGATGAGAATCATTCTTGTGGTTGACGGATACTTCATGCTGGATTTTGAGAAGGAGGCGGACTACAGTAGGGTGTTCTATCGACAGCCCTGGGTTGTCAATGGGCCAATGCTCATATTATCAAAACTGCAGGGAGATGAATTGCCACGAGATCTGATAATTAATAGGATCCCACTATGGGTGCAATTCCACGGTCTCCCCATCCTCAGCATGACTAGGATCTTGGCTCAAAAACTTGGTGAAATGTTGGGAGACGTCATCGACATTGACTGCCCGGAGGAGGGAGCTGCATGGGAAAGATGTCTATGGGTTCGAGTATTGGTGGACCTTCACCAACCACTCAACCGAAGCACAAATATCACAATTCGAGGAGAAAGCATACTGGTGGCTTTAAGGTATGAAAAACTAGGAGAGTTCTTCTACCGATGTGGTCTGTTAACTCACATCGAGAGAGACTGTATGGGGCGCTACAACGGTGAAAGCAGTCGTAGGGGGGAGATTCAAGAATTCCCTATGTGGCTCAGGGCGGAAGGACAAAGAGGCTTAGGGCAACAACAATATGAACAACTGAGGAGCATCATTGAAGCCAGGACACCGGAGCAGACACCACCACATTAAATAGCAGCCAGAAGAACTGTAAACTCGATCATCATAAGGCCTAACGCGAGAGCTGGAGGATTGGTACTTGCAGACGGGGTTTGGCACAATCAGAACCAGGAACAATCCCAAGAAGCTGATCGATTTGCTGACTCAGTGCTCATGGAGGATACTCATCAGACCCTACAACAAAACGAAACCAGGTACCTTGCAAATGTAGAAAATTCTTTAAGAACTGATTGGGAGGGGATAGCACAGGCAAGCTATTATGCAACTCTCATATGAATACCGAGATCAATGGAAGCTCGAGCGGAGAACAAGGACTGGGATTTGGAAAAGGGATGTGGAAAGCAAAGCAGGAGAAGGGAAAAGAAATCATGGCAAATGCGTACCAACAGGAAGAAGGGGGCTATAGACAGAAGACACTGGGGAAGGGGCAGCATAAAAGAGGACGGACGGGCACGGGAGGAGTTTGTATGATACTAGACAGCGAGATACCAAATGTGGCATTGGAAGGAAAGGAAGACAGAGGGCACAAAAGGCACAAAAGCGAGGATGAAGGTTCGAGCTCCAACATAGCGGAAGAGGGTGTATCCTCTCTCCGTAAAGGTCCATGATTGTTACATCTTGGATTGCGAGGGGTTTGAAGGGACCCAACGCATGCCAAAAATTAAGGCGAGTAGTAGCCCTAAATAAACCCTCACTTTTGTATGTCATGGAGTCTAAAATCCCCCATAGATTAGCTAAAGCCTGGATGAATATGCTTAATTTCTCTTTTTGTTTTGCGGTTGAGCCGAATGGCAATAGCGAGGGAACAATTTTTTTATGCTATCAATGGAATCAACATCACTATTTGCTCCTACTCCTATTGTCATATTGATGCACTTGTTAGTTTTGATGATTCAAAGTGGTGGTTCATTGGATATCACGACCCTCCGAATCAGAATGATAAACACTTAATGATGGACTTATTTAACAAGATTAAAGATACACACACATCAACTAATGCGTGGCTTGTCGGTGGGGACTTTAATGAAATACTCAGATTCAATGAAAAGAAGGGGGGGAATCAAAATGGTAGAACAACCAATCATATGGAGAGATTCTGCCTAACTCTTAATGCTCTAGATCTACATGATTTAGGGTTTAAGGGACCAAAGTTCACATGGAATAATAAACGGAAGGGATCACACCAAATTTTAGAAAGACTTGATCGCTTTGTAGCCAACACGGAATGGATTAAGTTGTGGAAATCACAGCAAGTCCAACATTCTCATTGGTTTGGATCGGACCATAGGGCGATATCCCTAAAAATAGAAGCCAACACTGGGGGATGGAACCAAAATAAGTTTGGGCACTTTAGATTAGAAAACGCATGGGTCATGGAATCCACTTTCGAAGATGAAATCAATAAGTGTTGGAAAACTTTGGACAAGAAAGATACACTACAAACAAAGCTCACTAAATGTGCTGAACACTTACAAAAATGGGCAAAGGAGAAAGTTGGAAACTTGGAGAGGAGAGTTAAAACTGTATCATCATCGATTTTGCAAATAAAAGAGTTCGAAAATAATGAAGAAGAGGGGAATGGGCTTTCATTTTTGGAGGCTAAAATGGAAGTCCTTCTATCTCAACAAGAGGAATATTGGAAACAAAGAGCTAAAACGAGTTGGATGGTTAATGGGGATCGAAATACAACATATTTCCATAGGTGAGTTATGGAGAGGAGAAGCCGAAATACTATTAACAGGTTGCAAAATGAGGATGGCTTGTGGACTCAATCAAAGGAAGAAATAACAAAACTCATTGTGGATTATTTTCAGGACTTATTCACTTCTAACAATCCGGATCGGAATCAGATGGACACAATTTTAGCACACACGGAGCCAGTTATTACCAGGAATATGGCTAATTTTCTAACTACCACATATACCAAAGAAGAGGTGAAAACAACAACTTTTGAAATGGATGCAGGTAAGGCTCCTGGGCCGAATGGATTTAATGCTAAATTCTTTCAGGAGATGTAGCACATAGTGGGGGAGGATGTAACAAAAGGTGTGCTCGATATCTTGAACAACAAAGAAGACATACAAAGCTGGAACGAAACTTGGATCACGCTCATTCCAAAAACCAGAAGTCCAAAAAGTGTGAAGGACTTCCGTCCTATCAGTTTATGTAATGTGGGCTTTAGAATAGTGGCGAAAGTGATTGCTAATAGACTGAAGGTGGTGATGTCGGATGTGATAGATGAGCAACAAAGTGCATTCGTGAAAGACCGACATATATCTGATAATATTTTGATTGGCTATGAGTGCATGCATTGGCTAAAGAACAACAAAATCAAGTCTGGATATGCGGCGTTAAAATTCGATATGAGCAAGGCCTACGATCGAATTGAGTGGGAATTTCTTCAAAATCAGCTTACGAAAATGGGATTTCCAGAAACACTCATCCAGACCATACTCTAATGTGTCAAAATGGTCAAATACTCTTTCAAGATTAATAACACGATTGTTGGAAGAGTAGTGCCAACCTGAGGAATAAGACAAGAAGATCCATTGTCACCTTTTCTTTTCGTCATTTGTGCACAAGGGCTATCCTCATATATACAAGACTGGGTCTCGAAAGGAAGAATGGAGGGAATCAGAGTAGTTAGGGAAGCACCAATGATTTCACATCTACTATTTGCAGATGATAACGTCATCTTTTTGAAGGCCAAAGAAAACAGCGGGGAAGAAATAAAAGGAGTGCTGGCAGACTACGAAAGAGCGTCGGGACAAATGATCAATTTTGATAAATCCACAATACTTTTCAGCCCAAACACAAGTATTAGCTCGAAGAATATCATTCAACAAGAGCTGGGAATACGAATCACTCAAGGGCATCAAATGTACCTTGGCTTACCCACCTTTTCGGTCAGGGCAAAGTGAGTTCAATTCTCATATCTGATTGATAGAATGAAGAATCAAATTGATAACTGGAAGAACAAGGAATTTTCAGAGGGAGGACGAGAAGTGCTAATTAAGTCGGTTCTTCAAGTGCTGCCTATGTATACAATGATGTGTTTCAAAGTTCCTCTTCAGATATGCAAACAGATGGAGACACTCATGGCTGATTTTTGGTGGGGGAAGAAAGAAGGGGGTAAAAAGATGCACTGGCAAAAATGGGAGGATTTATGTAAGCCAAAGGAGGAAGGGGGTATGCGTTTTAGAAGAATGCACATATTTAACGACTCGCTTTTAGCCAAACAAATTTGGAGATGCATCAACTCTCCTGATCTTCTACTGAATAGGTTCCTAAAAGCTAGATACTACAAGCATATGGACATTATGGAAACTGAAGTAGGAAATAACCCCTCGTTTACATGGCGCTCCTTATGTAGAAGTAGATATATCCTGGAGGATGGAATTAGATGGGTTATAGGTAACGGAAATACTGCTAAGTTGCACAAGCACGCCTGGGTAAATGGATTGGAGGGAGGAAGAATTAACTCAAGGATATCAGCCATGCAAAACATCAACTTTCTCCTCGATGAAAACAGGCGGTGGAAAGAGGACCTCATCGGAAATGCATTTCTTCATTATGAAGCAGAAGCTATTCTTCGCACTCAAGTAGGAAGAAATGAGGACAAGGACTGGAGATACTGGAGGGACGAGGATATGGGAGAATATACAGTAAGCTCAGGATACAAAAGAGGTTTTAGAATGGAATCACACGAGATAGGGCAGTCTTCATGCTCCTCAAATAAAAGAAATTTAGAGTAGTGGAACAACATATGAAAATTAAGACTCCCTCCAAAAGTACGCATATTTTGCTGGAAGATGTGCCATGATTTTGTCCAAACAGAAGGAAACTTGGCTTGTAGGCATATTCATATACGACCTTACTATGGGATGTGTGGGGAAAGTTATCCAACGACGTGCCATGTTTTGTTTCATTGCCAGAAGGCCAAAGCGGTGTGGGCGCATTCAGGCTTCAAGGAAATAATTAACAGAGGAAAATGAGTGGGAACTATGGAGTTGCTTAACTATATACACTCAAATGTGTCAAGGGTCGACTTTGAAATAATTATTATGATAGCTTGGGGGATATGGAGGGAAAGATGTACAATCTTACACGCAACAGAACCGCGTAAAAAAGAATTTGATAATAGGGCAGGGGAAATAGTACTTAAATATTTAGAGGCTTTTCAGGCCCAAAACAAAGATAGCAAGAATCGGTTGAGGAGGTCCCAAGGGAAGAACCGATCGGAAAGAAAGGATGAAGGCCAGAATTTTGTTGTCGAAGTAGATGGGGCTTTCAAAAGGGAAGAAAGACGTTATGAAGTTGGAGGAGCGCTCCGTGGACGAGATGGAAGAAAACTAACAACTTTTGCCGAAAAGATTAGGCCACAAAGGGGGCCTTTGGGAGCGGAATTGACGGCAGTCCTTTGCAGACTCCAAATTGCAAAGGCAAGAGGAATTGATCATCTGGAAATTAGAACAGACTCGCAACAGGTGGTCTCACTATGTACACAAAAAGTGAGATCTGTAGGGCCTGAGAATGGGGTGATAAGGGATATCTTGTCACTGGCTAATGAATTTGTAGTGTGCAAATTCGAGTACTATCCAAGAAACGATCTTCAGGAAGCACATTCTCTGGCCCAGCTAGACGCGAACTCTACCATTTCACGAGATTGAAGTGGAGTTGTCGTTGGCATAACAGGAGTAACATATATACCCCAGTGATTATCTCTACTAGGGGTGACAATTTTCGACACGACACGATAGCACGATACGAATCCGACACGAAAATTGCGGGTTAGTGTTTGGCCTTATTGGGTTCGTGTCGTTATCGGGTCGACCTGATAACGACACGAAAATTTCGTGTCGGGTTCGTGTCGGGTTCGTGTCAACCCGTTAAGCACGATAAAATTAACAGGTAACCCATTAACCTGTTAACAACCCGTTAACCTGTTATTTACCTGATATGACACGACACGATAATGACACGTATCTGATAATAACACGATAATGACACGATAATTTTTTATATTTATATAAATATATTATTTTTTATATATTTAATACAATTTTAAATTAATTTATTTTCTTATCGTGTCGTTATCGTGTTGTTATCGTGTTACGTGTCGTTATCGTGTCGTGTCCCGTCGACACGAAAATTATCGTGTTGTTATCGTGTCGTGTCGACACGAAAATTATCGTGTTCGTGTCGTGTCGACACAAATTCTTATCGTGTCGTGTTCGTGTTTGGCCTTATCGTGTCGTGTCACTATCGTGTCGACACGAAACACGACACGATAGCACGATTTGCCAGCCCTAATCTCTACCTCCTGTAACACAAGCCGCCCCCCTCCCAAAAAAAAAAATATTACAGTTAAGATTGTTGTAAGAAATGGCAACGGAAATGATATACAAATTATAATTCATTAATTCAAGAAGACTGCCCCTTTCATTCTTACAACTTACAACTGTAATCATATTATTATTGCAAATGCAACTTTATATCGAGTGGAGTACCGGATCAATTACTCTGTTCCATTTAATATTTTATTTTTTTAGATTTTTATTGTGTGTTATCTTTATTATTATAAAATATTATTATATTTTAACATGATAAATGTAAATAAATTAGATAGTGTAAGTTGTGTAACACGAGCGAAACACCAAAAGTGACACAAATGATCTTATACAGTCGAGTGGTGGGTGCAAAGGCAACTGCAACTTGACCAGCCGGTCCACTTTTGTTCCTCGTAACCCCACAAAAGTACACAATCCAGTTTACAAACACACACGCATATACCCACTCATTTCCGAATTGACTCATACAGGCTTTAGCCAGCTTCATTTTATCTTTTAATTATACTTTTATAATTTTCATTTATTCTTATTACAACAACCGATGTAAGAAAAATAAAGAAATCGACAAACATAAATACAAGAATTTGTGTTGTTCACTAATAATATGTTAGCTATATATTCAAGAACAAAAGAGATGGTTTTTTATTATTTAAATCATGAGTGCGATGATATAAAATTAACCTTAATTAATTTCATATTGGGGATAAAATGTATAAAAAATAAATTGAAAACAAAAGGTTAAGCCAAAACACAACGTACCCCGTGTGGGACAAGGCGCGCGTTGCCCCCGAACCCCCCAATATAATCCTAATTTTTTTGGATGATAATTTTAAGTTTAAAGTGTAGTTACACTATAATTTGTTTCACATCAATCACACACACATATATATAGTTTAATTTGTGTAACAAATTTAATTAATATATGGCCATATAAGAAATAATTTGAACACTTACCCGAATTGAAGCATCTTAATTAAACTATAATGGGAAGATTATACATTAATCAAAGTACATACTTATTTAATTATAAGTTTTTCAATTGTTTGTCGTTGGTATTGTAAAGTTATCATAGTTGGGAATTTGGTTATTTCACATAAAAAAAAAAATTGCACATTATAGTCCTGGCTTGCACTTTCTGAAGTTTGTTATTTTTTAGTTTGATCTCATGTACTTAATTTGCTATATATTCGTTACACTGTGCTTTCTATTATTTAGATCCTTGTAAATTATGTCTACATCAACTTTTGCCCATTCCCTAAGTAACTAAAGGGTAGAAATTGAATTATAGGAGGTAAAAGGAAAGGAAAGAAAAACAGTAGCTGGCCGGAGAGTTAAAAGTGTAGAAATAAAAATATTGAAATTAAATTTCAATAGTAAAAACATACATATACGTAAATCTGAAAAAAGTATCTATGTATTAATACAGTATTGACATGTCATTTTATGTCAACTATATCACACGTACAATTTCAAAATCATTAATTAAAACTCCCTCCATCCTACAAGAGTCTGCGGACTTTTGAGCACAGAGTTTAAAAAAAAATTGGGTGCATATATAGCTCCAAAATAATTTTATTTTGTATAAATATCTTAATATTGTGAATGTGAAGTTAATTATAGATAAGATTTCTTCTACTACAATTTTTTTTTTTTGAGACAGATGAAAAAGAAATTATGCATACTAATATATATATATATACTCTATTACGTATCAAATCGGCAATTATATTATAGCACTGGCATATCAACGTACATCTTCCTCAAGATATATAAACACTCTGTTCTGATTCTAATTATTTATTTATATATTTATTATAATGTAACTTAATGAAGATTTTCTTGTTTCCTCATAGTTACAGGAATGCATGCATGCTACACAACACAACACATAAATTAAAATAAAAATAAAATCATGATTGACAATTACTTTACTACCCACAGCTATAACAGAAGAGAAATAAATAAAACAAAAAGAAAAACATTATTCTCTCTACCCACCTCAATCAAGCACATCACATGCAATGTCCACATGATCTGAAATCCAACGGCCATGATCAAGCCCTGCAACTCATGCCGAATCCGAACCCTCGGTTCTGCCCATCTCCAACTTTAATCTTGCCGGTCCCTTCAAGTGTTTTACGCAGCAAACACTCCCCCACCATTGTTTTTCATATCACAGACCAATAACTGGCATTGTTTTCCCTTCTCTGCATGTATATATAACCAATCTCTCATCATTTCTCGTTCAAACCTTTTATCAAACACTTCATCTGCACTAACCAAAAAAAAAAATCTGAAAAATGGACAAGTGTTGTTTGGTACTCGAAACCGAGCTGAGGTTGGGGCTTCCCGGCGGCGGTGAAGCGGAGAAGAGCGGGAGGAAAAGGGGGTTCTCGGAAATTTCCGGCGAGGAGACGGCGGCGGAGAATAAGAATCAGGTGGTGGGGTGGCCGCCGGTGAGGGCGTACCGGAGGAAAAACAGCTTTGGTGGGTTGAAAATGTATGTGAAAGTTAGCATGGACGGCGCGCCTTTTTTGAGGAAAATTGATTTGAGTAATCACAAATGGTACTCTGATCTTGTGACGGCTCTTGAACAACTCTTTGGCTGTTTTGGCATTGGTGAGTTCTTTTTCGATTTTTATTTCCTTAATTATTACTAGTATTTTTTTGAGGAAGTTTTAGTTCTTGCCATGCAAAATTACATCATTTTTTTAATATATTGGTGGATTTTGATATAGTAATCCATATGTTTAGAAATGCTTATACAATTTATGGTAAAAATCTGAATGTGAATAGTCGGACAAGAAATTGATTAAAAAAATAAAAATTGAATTAGAATATACTCACTTCATTTCGTAATAAGTGTTATTTTAGAAAATTTGTATAAATCCTATAAAATATTCTTAATAATTAAAAAAATGAGAGATTTTTTAGGGATACTGCAGATGAGGTAGGTTGAATTTAACAAAAAAAAAAATTTAATCCAATTAATTAGAAAATGACAAATATCATGAAATCGAAGGAACATAAAGTGAAAAGTCCAATCTCACGATCTCGTGGAAATTTGATTGTCAAGATTTGGAAAGAAAGTAATCTGTTCATAATTTCCTTTGCCAAATTGCTTTTATAGGAGTGGAATTAATGAATTGATTTGTAGACGAATTTATGAGAATATTTAGAATCAATAATACTTTTTAAATTTATGGAATTCAAGACTTGGACGTTGGTTAGATCTATAATATAAATTAAGCTAGTGGAGTTTTACATAATTTTTTATCTGGAAATATGATATTCATGTCAATATATCTCATAAAAAAGGTTATAATCGAGTCTAGAGTGGTTAGATAAAAATATAGTTTGAGTATAAATCAGATCTAAAAATTAATCGAAAAACGTGGCAAAACAAAAAATGGAAGTTGAAAAGCAGGTAGCAGAAATTATGCCCGAATTAATATTGCCGGGAAAAATAGGGTCCGTGACAGGAAATAAAACTATACTACTATGGAGTATATTTTAAAAAAAATATAGTAGTACTAGTAATTAGGAGTAATTTTTTTTTAGTAATTAGTACTGGTAATTATTTTAGTAATTAAAATTAATGGAATTGTGTTGAAAAATGTTGGACAGGTGAGGCATTAAAGGATGGAGACAAGTGTGAGTACGTTCTAATTTATGAGGACAAAGATGGAGATTGGATGCTTCTTGGAGATGTCCCCTGGGAGTAAGTCACTCGTCTTTCTTTCTCTAATACTAATAATTATATTGTTTCTTCAAAGAAAAATAAAATACTAATAATTATACTACTATATAATAACAGAAAAATCACACCTCACATTTATATTCTTGTATAAAGACTTCGAATTTAATTTGCGAAAGTGTTGAAAAGTTTTTTTCTACCATGTCTACCGTCTAATTTTGGTCCACCTTTCCTTTTTATTTAGTCTCAATATTAAAAAAATTGTCCAATTTTAACCCTGAAGTTGCCGAAAAATTGTACTCCAATGTCATTTTATTGGGCTAATTTTGGATGTTAGATCAATTATGAGATCAAAATTGGACATTCGCGTGACACAATTTTTTTTTTTTTTTAGTTTTTTACATTTTTGGGATCAACATTGAATAAATTTTTTAAATATTAAGAATAAATTGAAAATGTGATTTTTTAAATCAAAATTGGGCACTAGTATGAAACCAAAACTCTTACCTCGCACAAAAAATTGGAATGGTGGGCTTGGACTGTTTGGTGAATAATATTACTTGCAACGTTTTAAAATTACTTTACATTTCATTAAATTATTCAAACAATTTCTCATTTATTTGATTGTAAACCCTACAAAATTAATTTTTTTTTTAAAAGTAAATGGGAGGAGTGAGAGTAATATTTACGTATGGCCGACACATGCGAAAGGTTGATCATAGTTGTTGAATAAGAGAAACGAAAATTCGCAGGTCAACATATACATTATTATTCATGTAGAAGAAGAAGTTATCATGAAGGCCCACATTTTTCTGATTCCCACCAAACACAATTATGAAATTTTACAATAAAGTTTATGTTTCATATTCAATGCCTCCTGTAACAATGAGTAATTATTTCTTGTCCAAAGTCGATCGAGAAGAAACAACGGTCCATTTTGTCTTTCTTTAATAAATACCTACACAGAAATATTATTTTATAATCGAATTAAAATAGAAGAATTAATATTTTTTTATTTTTCAGAATGTTTATAGAGTCATGCAAAAGGCTGAGGATCATGAAGAGATCAGATGCAAAGGAAATTGGGCTTCAAGCTAAAGACCTTCTAAAGAGCCTTGCCAATGAGGAATCATCACTCTAAAATTGTTATATTTAAATTTAAATGAAAGTGCTTCTAGGAAGGATTTTATTATATAAATTTGTAATTTTAATTAATTCTTCAACTAGGTTGATGGTAGGGTTTAGGGGTATTGTGAGATAAAACTGATTAATTATTGTATTCGTACTTCTATGATAGTTTGTTTTATGTTTATTTCCAGCTGGTATTTAAATTTCGAATTAATTGAAAGCTTTTATTAATTGTTGCAGTGATTAAATAGAAATGAAAAGAAGATAATGCTATAGAACTTGAAATTCGTAGTAAGTACGTTTACATTTAAATCTTTAATTTAATTTAAACTTATTAAGGAATTTCCTTTTGGTGCCATATGAAATTTTCCAGCATTTTCCCACCCCCTAATGGAAATCAAATTTATCACCAATTAAGATCATCTATATAATTTCTAACGGAATAATATCAATATAGGTCTTGAAAGTTAATACAATTATCAGTTTAGGACATGAACAAATTTTCATGTCAGATTCAAAAACTGGAAAATATAAAAAATATCGATCTAAGACTTGATTGATACTCCCTCCATCCACATAAAATGTGTCTGTTTTCTTTTTTCGTTTACAATAGCATGAAATTAATAATATCTTTTTTAGAATTATGATTTATATAAATATATGTAGGTTACTCGGAAATGAAAAATGTCAAACAAGATCATATTGAGTGGGTCTTAAATTGATAATTAGGAATGGATAGTTTTCAATTTTTCAAACTCTAAATTGATGTTTTTACTTTGATGAATTTAGTCGTATAAGACCGTGTATATATACATCTTTAATAGATATTTTCTTAATTATTAAATTAATTAATACGCATAATTAGGGGGATTGTTTCAATCAAATGTAACAGCTTGCTCAATCTTAGCTAGCTGTACTGAAACTGCCCGGTTTCTAATTTTTGGTGCATGAATCCTACACATGAATTTATGTTATTAAAATTACCTAATGTTTTTACTTTTTAATTTCTTGTCACAGTTTTTAATTCACCTTTCAAAGTGTGGTTTTCAATGATAAAGAAAATAATAAAATAAAAAAAGATGGAAAAAAGTTTGACCATTGAGTTGATCGAAGTGAAGTAGGTACTGTGAACCTGCCTGCATATTCATTGAACTGCACCCTCGATCACTTCATTACATACTACCATTACTTGTTTGCTGCAAAACCCTTCATCTTTGGTCTACTAGCTATTTATTTCCTTTATTTTTACTTCTTTCGTATTTTATGTTTAAATTTAGAAATACGACAGATAATTATTAAAATATTACTGTATTAGTTAATTTTTAAAGTTAAAGTACCTGATGTGATCAAATATATATATATATATATATAAACATTGTAATCTAATATAAAAATACATAGTAGCATTCAATACAATATTAATTTTGTAATTTCAATTAAAATAATTAGGGTAAATTTTTTTGTTTTGGGTTGAGCAATCACTTTTTTGGCCGAAGTTGGACGCTTTTTAGCCAAATTTCATCGTTTGAGGGGTTAAAATCGTGTTTTATTGTTTTTTGTGTTATTTTTGCACTTTTTAATTTATTTTGGGGCTTTTGTGTAATTTTCGGTTCTTATGACTTTAGGGTTTCGTATTTAAGCCTTTTACAAACATTGTGGGAGGCAGCTTTGAAGATTTTAATATTATTGAAGACGTGTTCTTCGTTTTATCAAGATTCGGGTATTATTTGAATGAACGATTCTTGTATGTTCATTTTTCATCAATGTGTAATGAATAGAAGAAAGAAGATGCATTTATTTAGAATATTACAACGATATTAATGTGTAATATGTTAATCATAACTATCAAACAACTTATAAGAATTTATAATATACCCTTATTTTTAGCGGTAAAATTAACTTAGATACATTTAGGTCGTGAGAAATGTATTGATCACATGAAACTATGTGAGAATTTGGTTTTATTTAATTAGTTTTACAGAGCCTCGAATTGAAAAACCCATACAAATTTATCCTTAATTATATATATGAAGAGGAAGTTGTGTCTGAATTAATTAAATGAAGCACGTAACAAGGACATAATTAATTCGCGTTCGTTGAACTTGCATTCTAAGAGTTCGTTAACTAATTAGTCCAAATGCAATAAGTTAAGTTAAGCCCCATCTTAATTAATAATAATTAATTAGTTCCAAATTTCGAGATTTGTACAGAATTAGCAGCTGAATTAATATTTTTTAATAAAATAAAAAATAGTTAATGAAGGTATGTTCCCTTGTCATGTGTTTAAAAAATTCTGTGAGGTTCATGCATGTCAGCAGGCACCAAACCTGTTTATTGATTTCACAAAATCATGGATTAGTATGTCCTAATTAGGTACACAGAATCTTCAGCTCATGCATACTGGAGTAGTGGACTATATTTTATTCCCTTCAATCTCAAAAGTGCATGCCAAATACAAGTAATCAGCTGGTTTTTTTATATTTTTTCTTTAAATAAATAAGATCAATTTCTCTTTTCTAGGGAAAAAAACATAACTTGTATTTTAATTTTCAATTGAAAAATAAGTCTTACATCATTTGATACAAAATTAATGTTAGTATAAATATACGGTGAGACATGGGTCTCTACATTTTTCTTTTAGTAAAGTTCTTAGAAATTTTTAAAAAGAAAGGCACGTAATTAACAAAATAATAAGTGAAAATAAAAAAGTGATGCATATATATACAAGTAAAATTCAAACAATGGATGAATATATATATATATATATCACAAGAATATTAACAGTATTAATTTCCAATATTATTAATTATAATACATTGTTATAAATCAATTTATTCTCCCCCTTGGATAAAATTAAATACTCAATTTCCATCTACTAATCGAATATACCTGGCATCTTTTCCCTTTTTTTGAAAACAAATGCCATGTCTTATTAATTTGGGGAATTTCAAATAAATCAAATAAGAGTCCATATATATGTATACATATTGTGTAGATAATCGCCAATATTATACATATTGTGTAGAGAAAATCACCAATTTATACGTAGGTTGCAAAAATCACCAAATTGCATATTATATAGTCGGGAAAAGTGTTTTTAGACCCGTAACTTTGAGAGTATGTTTTAAAATCTGTAAATATAGAACAATCGAGCCTAAATTAGAGTAAATTGTTTGAGAGTTGTACGATTGTCCTACATTTACAAACATGTAAACATAGGATATATTATATGACATAGTTTCAGCTTGATAGTCCTCTCTATTTACAAATTTTAAAACATAATGTCCTACATTCATAGTTTCATAAAATTGTTGTCCTTAACAATACAACTAAAAAAACATATTTTTCGTTGTTTAGACAGACTTTGCCAAATCATATCTTATCATGACAGCTGAAATCTATAAGCTGAAGGCTAACTAAAGGTATACTTATATATATTGTTAGGTCCACAATATAATCAATATTGTAGTGCCACATTTGAGGGTTACACAACCTGTCCGTTTTCAGTAGTATTTCATTCTAGTTCATTCAAACAAAGTAGTAATTAAGAAGGTACATGTAGGATTAATTAAAATTTCATTTAAGCTTAACTTGTTCATAAATGCTTCAAGGCCAAAAGTAGGTGGAACGGTTGATGTAAATTAGCTCGTGATGATTTTTTCTATCATATAGGGCATGTTTGCTTCATGGGTAGGAAATCTAGGGATAAGATGGGTTTAAGTGTGGTAGGTTGGCTAGACAAATCCATGGGGGGGCTAGGTTGTCAAAACACATGAAATCTAGTTTATAAAAAGCGGGTTAAATTATATATCCGGATCAAGGTGTTTAAAGTTATGAGAAATCAAATATGGAAGAAGATGAGTTTACATATCAAACCCATCACTAAACCCCCTAAACCCATGAAGCAAACATGTCCATAGGAGTATATATAATTAACCTTATATCCCACGTACTAATTACTCAAATATTGTAGCTATACTTTAGATGGAAAAAGCTTGGAGATTTACAATAGTAAGAATAAGATCATTTGAGTTAGTTAGAAATTGAGCCCTTACATTTAACTATAGAATTGTGATTTTATCATATTTTAGATTTTAAAGATTGAGCCCTAACGTACAGATCCGGCCCATTCAGGGCAGGTCTGATGCGAGCTTGAATATATTGATATGGTTGAATTCAAGATGAACAAAGAAATTAATACATTCCATTCGACTCTTTGATAGTTGTTCATTTTCTTTTAACATATATATTAAGGAATATAATACTTTTTCGGTTCAAATTCATTATCCACATATAAATAAAGTGTTTGTTTATAAATAAAATGAATGATAATTTAAGTGAATAAATGATGATTGAAAGGTGAAGATAAAATTATTTGAATAATATTATTTTCTAAAAGGAATAAATATAATGAAATTGAACAATAAAAAAGCGAAAGTGATTAGAAATTGAACAAAGGGAATATTAAATTGACAGTGGGTAGTGATATGTGATGAAAAAGGGGAAAAATAGAGGTAGGATGTGAAATTTGAGAGGTAATTGTTAATTATGGTGATATAGTTTTTTTTTTTTTTTTTAATATATATAATTTGATTACTTTCGTGCTTAAAATGATAAAATTGATGACAATCGAATATATATGATATTGAAATTTTGAAACATTTCCTACAAAATTAAAATGGTCTCATATATATACATTTTTTTTTTTTAAATGTCGACAATTTAAATCAATCAGATATATTTCACCAATCCTCAAACTAATAAACCAATTAGAATAAGTGGCGTAACCCAATATCGTCTAATTTTCATGTTGAGAGATTAAAAGCGAAAAAGAAAATTATGGTTGGCCAATTAATTTCATGTTTTTCAACTTTCTACATCAAATACAATGGGCGTAGTACCAATTACGAACAACCACGTGTCAATTGTCCCCTAAAATTTTGATTAGTAACCCGACAAAGCAACACGGTCACATGGGCAGGGCCGGGCCCACTGACCCGAATTGAATTTCATTCCTTCCAAACGGTTGACTCTAGAAGACCCGACACGTATGCTCCACCCGTTTCACTCTCTGGCTTTGCTTTGCACACAATATACTGTAATTGCTTTTCTTTAGTTTCCATCTACTTATTTGCTACCAACTCTTTAGAATTTAAAATAAATAGTAAAAGATTTTAATTATTCTCTCCGTTTTCATATTTATTTTATTTATTAACATATATGTCAAAATATTATGTTTTTTAAATAAAAAAATTTCTAACTTTCTTTCAAGTATCATTGTTATGCATATGAACTAACACTATTATACATATGAATTATCATTATACAAATAAAAAATAAAAAAATCAATATATGTGTTACAGTGATATTGAAAATGAAAATTTGTGTGAATTTAGGTTCACACAAATATTTCTTTATTTCCTAATTTAATATAATTAAATTCTCTAAAATTATCATATCGTTGCAAGAAAATTGACTTTTGAAGAAAAAATCATGTCATTATAGCTTATTGGGAATGATATAATGTTCACCGGTGGGCACAAATTTTATGTCCACCGCTTACGTGGTAATGCCACATAATATATTTTTTATTCCATATTTTTAGATTATTCCTATTTTACATCATAAATCTTATCTTTTCATTTTACATCATAAATCTTATCTTTTCATGTAAATAGGATAAAAAAAAAACATAAACAAAAATTATATTCCAAAAAATTAATCCATGTTTAGTAAATAAAATTATATTAAATCAATTTTAAAGTTATTTTGAATATTTATTAATAATTAAATACAATAATTATTATTAAAAAAATTAAAAGTTGTTTCGAAAAATTAAAAAATATTTTTAAAAAATGATAACCATTCCAAAAGTATTTTCAAATTTATTTTTAAAAAAACTTTAGATTAGAGTATATCATTTTTAAATGAATAAGTTTGCAATATAAATTATATTGAAACATCTTCCGTAAATAAATTATGTATTGGAGTATTAAACATTTTTTTTTTCACAAAATTAAATTATTTAAGCATAATAGTAAAAAATTATTATGATAAAATGATTTATTTCATACACTTTTAAAGTTGTTTATTTTATAAATCATGTATTATTATTATTTTTATAAATTTATTTATTTTAAAAATCATGTCTTTTTTTTATTTAGTCTAGTATACACTTGAGTCCTTGTACACTAGTCCAATTTTTTTTATTATTATTATTATAAAAATAATTACATGACCTATAAAATAGGTCTTTTTTTTTTCATTTTTTTCATTTTTTTTATTTTTACTTAAAAATATACACATTCTCCATTTAAATTAAATTTTAAGAAAAAAATTTATTCAATAAAAAGTGCAACACAAAATTACTAGAAAATGTAAGTCGATATAACAAAAAAGTGCAACACCATATTTACTAAAAGTATAAGTTAGTATAACTAAAAGTGAAAGACGAGTCGGTATTACTGAAAAAAGCATCACAATATAACTGAAAAGTGCAACAAATTTTTTTACTAAAAAGTGCAACACAATATTATTAAAAAGTACAAGTCAGTATCACAATTTTTAATGAAAAATGTAAGTTATTAAACTGAAAAGTGCAACTCAATATTACTAAAAAGTGTAAGTCACTATAAATAAAAATATTATTATACAGTTTAATAATTGAAAAGTGCAACACCATTTTACAAAAAAATGTAAGTAATGAAAAAAATGCAAGTTAATATAACTGAAAAGTGCAACATGGACTAGAATGCACAACATGCACTCGAGTTAGCAGACCAACCCATTTTCTTTTAGGTATGATTTTTTTTAAATCCTATTTACATGGAAAGATAAGATTTATGATGTAAAATGAAAATAATCTAAAAATATGGAATAAAAAATATATTATGTGGCATTGCCACGTAAGTGGTGGACATAAAATTTGTGCTTACCGGTGGACATTATATCATTCCCGACTTTCCATTAATCTCAATAAAATAATATGAAAAGATATTTCAAAACAAATTCATAATTTACATTAATTCTTTAAAATATGAAAGACTATTCAAAACTGGTAACAAGCTTCTTAATTAGGTGCTCTTGACCAATACAGTGTCTCACCTATATATTACCTCTTACCAAAATTTGCAATTTTGCTATTTTAAGTAGAAATATTATCTCTTAATATTGATTTAGACATTTAATAAGACTTGTTGTGGGATTTGGACGATCACATTTTGTTGCGTTGCCAAATCAAAATGCTATTTATTGATGCTTAGCTAGCTAGGAGGAAAATTAGAAGTCTAAAAACCTATATATGCACACTACACAGGGAGGGGGTTCCTTATATATTATGTATAATAAATTTTAAAATACTCCTTAATTAAAAAAATAGGAAGAAAATTAATTCAATATTTTATGTATTTCTAATGACTACTTGATAATTTATAGGCATGATTTTAAATATATATAATAAAATTAATATACAGTGATAAAAATTATAAGAATAAAAGTATAAAAAAATAAAGATGCTCATATAGTCATATATAAATAATATCAAAGTTATTTCGCAGATTAATGGTGTATGATTGTGACTTTTGTGAACATATTGAAAGCTAATTTGATCAATTTTTATTAATAGATTATATGTTTAACAAATATTAAGAAAATTCAATTTATCTCTAGTTCAAGATGGTAAAAAGTTGAAAATCGATAATTGGGTAAATTTGCACCGCCTAGCGCCTAGACGCCGACTAAGTTCTGCCTAGATTTTTTTTTTTTATATATATAAATAATGTTTTCACCAATTATTCTATAGAATTTGATAAAAAAAAAAACATCGTACAACATGACAAAGCCATGAGTATTACTTAGATCTTCTTTTTCATTTGAAAAAGTATGTACGATTATTCAAATTGAACTCTTATACCAATATATATATATATATATATGGGCGTCTAGGCAAGACCACCTAGATCAATTTTCCATCAAAAACGTCTAGAGAGGCAAAATCGAATCGATAAACGTTTGCATCAGAGGATAAGACATACCATTACTTTTAAAATAACTCACATTTCATAGTTCCATTACCAAGAAGCATCTTCCCAAAAGAAACCAACCATGACATAGACATAAAATGAGTGTATAGCACGTATCACACGAACAATAGAGACACATGTTTACGAGATACATCTAAATTGTAGAAACATTATAATTATCAAAACATTTTTAATTTGATCCGACAGTTGCGTGGTCGAAGGTTAGACTCCTCTTACAATTTTGGAATGGACTCCTCATTTGTATTTGTATTTGTATTTGTATTTGTATTTGTATTTTATTTTAAATGTATGAATTGATGATACCTGTATTACTAAAGAACGATACATATGTAATTTACTTATTTATCACTCAAAAATGCATTTTGCAAATTACTTTCTCAACCTAACGAAATTAGGCTAATTCATCCATTTCACTCTCTTTACTATAAGATCATTATTTTTAACATAATATATATCAATAAATCAAATAGTAGAATATAAAAACGAACCCGCTTGAAATGCAGTTCGATTCATTTGTTCCGTTTTTCATATTTCACTGGTGTTCTACTCTTCTGCTGGATCTTTAACACGTATAGCTCTTAATATTATAGGACGTTAATTATTTTTTAATATAACGCGTGTCAATCATCCATATAATATAACAAAATATAAAACATAAAAAGTGGAATCGGTCACACCAAAAAGGTTACCCAACACTAAAAGACACAATTAAGTTAAATGGGCCCAAAATGTTGAAACCCTCAAAATCGCAAAAGCCACACACGCTTGCTTCATTTGGATGGCCCCGCATCGCTGTTCTGGACACGTGTCAACGCTTCATTTGCCAACCAAAACGCCGTCGTTCCATTCCCTTCTCTGCAATTTCACAATGCAATACAATAACGCGTTACAGTTTCATATGAATCATATCCTATATATACGTTACATGTATGTATATGTATTGTAGCCAAAGGCAACCAAATCAAATATTCCACTCTTTACTACTCTTAGAAATCCCAACGACGAGAAATAATGTCGATCGTAAAGCGAAACGATCCGCCGGAGTTGGAATATTCCGGCGCTCTCAAAACGGAGCTCACTCTGGCCCTCCCCGGCGCCGGAGGTGCGCAGTCGCCGAAGCTTCGAGTGAAGCGCGGCTTTTCGCAGACAGTCGATTTGAATCTGGAAAACAATTCGGAAGATGAAGCTAGTGTGGTAACACAATCTTCTCATCCAGAGTACGTCTATATTTAGATTCTCTATGTTGATTTAAATTGATGAATATCCATGCAAATGCAGGTTAATTTTTCACCTAGGGTTCCTCAATTTAGGCGCCTTTTGAAAAATTAAATTTAGTTATATTATTGGTGTGGATAACAACAGATCCGAAACTGAATTTGAAATCTTCAGTTATGGAAACAGCATAAATTGATCTATTGCTAATTAAATGCTACTATAATTTTGTATTGTAGAGGTCAAGTAGTTGGATGGCCACCGGTGAGATCATACAGAAAGAAGATGATAAAATCTAGCAAATTTGTGAAGGTGGCTGTGGATGGGGCACCATATCTCAGAAAAGTTGATCTGGAAACATACAGAGACTACCCTGAATTGTTAGCTGCATTTGAGGATATGTTTACTTGCCTAACCATATGTATGCATTTAGTTTTCATGTATCATGTTTAATTTGTCACCTGTATACTGTATGTTTTGGGGATTGATTTTATATAATTTGATGTTTTTAGGCGATTCTGTGAATGAGAAGAAGATCATGGACTGTGCAAATGGAACAGAATTTGTGCCAACTTATGAAGACAAAGATGGGGATTGGATGTTGGTTGGAGATGTTCCTTGGAAGTAAGTTCCGTTTTCCCTTGAATTGGGTTGATTATTGATCGAATCGAGCTTGAGCTCTAATTGTGTTTATTTAATTTTGGCAGAATGTTTGTTGAATCATGCAAGAGGCTGAGATTGATGAAAGGCTCAGAGGCTATTGAATTAGGTATATACACATACACATCAAGCTTGATTAACTTAAAGAATTGTTTATTTGGAGTATTTTTAATTTATTTTCGTAATTTTTGTTGATGCAGCTCCAAAGATCACATCTTCGAAGGGCATCCAAGCATCATCATGAAGTAGATAATAAGTGATTCTTGACAATCCTTTGGGGAGATCGATTTGTATAGAGGCATTAGTACTTTTATTTGTTAATAGTGTTTATTATACCATTTGATGTAATAAACATTTGATGTAGTTTATATGATAATACTTTATAGACTTTTATTTTGCTGCTATTTTTTCTTGAATTCAAGCATGTTAGATTTATTAGCTGATAAGTTGTACTCTAGTTAGGTCATTGTTTGGCAATTTTTAAAATAATAATAATATCAACTTCTTATTTCATCTAAATCATCTGTAAATATTGATGCCACCACATTGTATGGGACCAGTCTCCGTCCTATTTATTATTGAGTAGAGTATAACCTAACCAATTCAATATGTTTTTTAAGTCTTAGATATTCGGCCTAAAATTAATTAATTCATGGAATTAATTTCACCGTTCACGAGATTTTGAATCTGATACACAAAGAGAGACATTTTTAAATTCTAAGTCTACACCACCATGTTAAATTCTTGGTTAATAATAGTAGTATATGCTCCTTGAGTTATTTTTTATTTGATATTTTAACAATTGTTGATGAAATTAAAGAGGAGTATATATTGATAAAGTTAACCTTCATTAATCATTTTACCATGTGAAAAAATTGGAGAGAAAGTTAGTCAATAAAAGATAAGTCGAAATTATAAATGTAAAATAAGAAAAAAGTATGAAAAATATGCTAAAACATTAAATATTTGGACAAAGATTATAACATGAAACATTATAAAAAAGCACTTACCTAATTTTTTTTATTTTGAAGGCAGTAGAATTACAGATAGGGTTAAATAACATATCACTTGTCCTAACCTATCCAAACAGCAAATTCTACCAAAAGATCACAAATTCCAGACTCAATCGTGAGAGGGTGGAAGGATCAACGAGCATACCTTGAGACTTCGAGATCTAAGAAGATAGCAACGGCCGTGCTACAAACCTCCCAAACCACATAAGAACGGACCCAAGGCCTATCAGCTCCAACAGGCACAACAAAGTGCCACCATGGGAAAACCCGAAAACGGGAAGAAAACCCATCCTAACAGGGAAGAAAATAAACCGGGGGAAAGGGAAAATACCAACAACGGGTACAGGAAAAATACCGAAATCAGAAAATAAACCGATCCTAAAAACATCCTAAAAACACCGGATCTAATACTAAAAAGCAGACTAAAATAAAACGAAAATAAAATGGGATCAGACGGACGACTCACCCGATCGGTCACCGTGGCTCCGACGGGGTGATACACCCATTGATCCCAACTAAATCCCTAAAAAAAAACCCTTCGCCCAATAGAAAAGCGGTGCAGCGGCGCTATAGACGGCGCGACAGGCGACGACTCTGTAGGCGGTGCGTTGAGCGGCGGTGTTGCAGGCGGCGCGGCGGCGTTCGGCGGTGTTGCAAGCGACACGGCGGCAGGCGGCGGTGTTGCAAGCGGCGAGGCGGCTTAACTTCTACGCACGATGTTGTGTGATTTTGTTTGGGGTTGAAGAGGGGTTATACGCAGGCCGTGGACTGTGGAGGTTTTGGGATTTTGGAGGTGGAGGAAGCTTATTTTGTAAAAGCACTTACCTAATTGAAAGAGAAGATAATGTATCTATGTATAATTAAATATACACGTAAAAACTACAATTTAACATTCTAGTAAAATATTCATAGATAGATACACCCACTTTTTAAAATTAAAACTTTAACCCTAATTGAAGGAGCCGCCACCGTCGTCACATCCGTCGTACCTGAATTTAAAAAAAAAAAAAACATATTTATTGACAATAGTATATATTTTCGACCAAGTGTTGTCGAAAATTAAAAATAATAATACTTGTTGCGGGGGGTTGCAAAACGCAGAAAGAAATAAAGGGGGGGGGGGCGTAGAGACGGTGGCGGCGCTAGACAGATCTGTTGCGGTGGGGGCTGGGTGGCGGCGGTGCTTGCGGTGGGGGCTGGGTGGCGGCGGTGCAGGGGGCTGGACGGCGGCACTGGGCGTGTGGGGCGGCGACGGCTGTGCTAGGGGCGATAGGTTAAGAAATGAAATAAGGATTTTAGGAGGTATATTTATTTTTAAAAACAAAATGGTATAATAAGGTTTTTTTGGTGAGTACATTTAACCTATTGTAATTTTAGGGGTACATCCGTACATATATCGGGCGGTATATTTAACAAGTATGGAGGAGCATATAGCCTGGCCCAACTATTTAACCCCAATTTATAAGGGGTCTGGGTTATTTGCCCCTCCAACAATATTAAATACACTTTCCTCTCTCATTTATTAATTTTCGCCTCCAACAATATGTAGATTGACCTTGGTTTGTCGACCAAAGAGTACATCGCCGACTATAGTTTATAGACCAAAAACACCCTTATCGATTAGTACATTTTATCGAAAGAATTTTTTTTAAAAAAAATTACAATTTTGACAAGAAATTGTCGACCAAAATGTTTATGGTCGACAATTTCTTATCGAAAATGAAAAAAAATTCGAAAGAAAACCTACCTGAAAAAACGTGAAGAAACGAGGAGGGGTGAGGCGGTAGGGGACGAGGCAGCAGCGGCGCTGGGCGAGGGAGGAGGGGTACCGCCGCCGCCTGTGCAGAAACGAAACAAAAAAAAATAGGAAAGGGTGGCCGCGTGGGGGCGGCTGTGAGGTGGGACGGCCGTCATCATACCTCCATGGCCGAAGGGATCAGAGGTTTGAGCAGAAATCAAAAAAAAAAAAAAAAAGAAAAAAGAAAAAAAGAAGAAGAGAATGGAGTGCGACGACGGGGCCACAAAGGTTGTGGCGGTGGGGCCAAGTGGGTTGCTGTGACAGGAGCAACGTGGAAAAAGATGAAGATGGAGGAAAATGAAATTAGAATTTTATGTTGGGGTTGCATTTATTTAAATTAATTTTTGAAGAAAAAGGGTAGTTTAAATAATTTAGGAAAGTGCATCTATTTTACGTGTGTTTTGAGCGGTACGTCATAGTCATACGTATAGGGGGAGTGCATCAAATATATCTGGAGGGGCAAATAACCCAAACCTTTATAAGGGCCACAAATGGGCTATTGTCATCGACTTTGCGTGGTCAATAGAACAGGCCCAATAAGAATCATAACAGTTACACATTTACATTTTCTCTTAACTTTGCATATAATATTTGTAATGTTATATTGTTTTTTTCAAATATATATATATATATATGAATGTAAAGAGACTTCAATTTATTGACAAATACGAACACCATTCGGAAGGGCCTCCACAAAATTGAACCCCCTAGAGAACTAGAGAACCCTAGAATTTCTAGTTAAACTCGTCTTCATTTTATTATATTTCATTTTATCTAGAATTTCTAGTTAAACTCCTCTTTATTTTATTATATGTAATTTTTGTATATCAATTTTCATTTTTCTGTCATTGAGGTAAAAGTTGAGGGGCTTTAACATGTAATTGTTCGACCCATTTTTGTTTGATAAAATTTTCTAGTGATGAATAATATATATTAAACTAAACTGTAACACTTAGTGTGATACAGTTTAAGTGTTTTTTTTAATGTTATAATTTAAAAATATACTTAATTTTTAAATAATGATGCTTCATAGGCACAATAGTAGAGATGTTTATTCGGGCCGGGCTAACCGGGCTGACCCGTTTAACCCTGAAAAATATAGGATTAGGGTTCATGAATTATAGGCCCGTTTAAAATCGGGCTTTTTTGACCCGGACCGGTTAGCCCGTGGGCTAAATCGGGCCAGCCCGCTAGCCCGAGTTGTTACCTTTTTTTTCTTTTTTTTTAAAATAAATAATCTAAGAACAAATTTTAGGTCATTTGAACAATAACCATAACTATAAGTATTAAGAAGCCCATTACCATCCATTAGTCATTGTTGATGTTGATATAAGTGTTTTGTTTAATGATCCAACACTAACAGCCGAGTGTTGTGTTTAATGTTCCCAACACTTATGACAACATCAGAATTTGCCCTTCCTTTTCTCACTAACTCCGATCTTACGCTTGTTGTCTAATGATGTCCCCAGAGCAGTTAGAAGACGTGGGCAACACCCAAGTCATGTCATTGCGTGGGAGTGAGAAGTTATTAGACATGGTATAACAAGTCCCAAAATTCTAGGAGTGGTGGAGAGAAGTTTATAACCGCATGATCTCACGGTTGTGATGATCATGGGAGTTGATGGCAGTTCGTGCATGAAGTCTATAAATACAGAAGCTGCCCTCAACACAAGATACACAAGAAGAAAAGCTGAAATCGATCACTACTCTATTGAACGCTATATACGCTTCTAGTTAGGAAAATCATTGTTTCTTCTTGTAGTTCTCCACATTATTGTAAACCCGAATAGTAGTGTGTTAGAACATAGTCTTATTTACTAGGTTGTGTGATTAGATCTATGAGGGAGATAGTTTCATAGGATCTAGTAAATTATATACACTTTCATAGTGTTTTTATACACCTCAAAGAGGTTGTACTCGTTTCACATATTTTTATATAGTGAACAGAATAATCTATGCAAATTTTGAATACTTCTATTTTCACAACGTGCATTTTAATTTCCGCTGCATAGTGTTGTCTGGACAGTGCCAACACGACAGACAACATCTCTGATTTCGCACGTACACACACTTTCAGTTGGTAGCAGAGCCAACTACTTGATACAATAAGTAGAGATTCTGCTTAGAGTGTGTAAATCTGAAATGGAGCATCCACTTTCACCAGCACTAAAGCCTCTGATTCTAGATGGCACAAATTATGCCTTCTGGAAACCAAATATGAGAATGTACATCAAATCCATTGATGAACGAGCCTGGAGGAGTGTTCTTGCTGGTTGGACTCAACCAAGAACCGTGGCGGATGAAGACAATGAAGCTCAAATCAAGAGAGAGCTCGACTGGACGGCTGAAGAAATCACAACTGCAAGTTACAATTCAAAGGCGTTGAATGCAATCTTCACCTCAATTGATGCCTCAATGTTCAAAATCATATCAAACTGCATTTCATCGAAAGATGCATGGGATCGATTGCAAGAACATTGTGAAGGATTGAATAGTGTACGAAGGACCAGACTACGTATGCTTGGAACCAAGTTCGAGAATCTGAGGATGAAAGAAGATGAAACCATTTCATCTTACAACGAAAAGCTGACTGAGATTTCAAATGAAGCTCATTCTCTTGGAGATCAAATTTCAAACCAAAGGTTAGTACATAAAATTCTTAGATCAGTTCCTAAACGTTTTGAACCTAAGATATGTGCTATAGAAGAAACTAAGGATACTGATGTGTTAAGCCAAAATGAATTGATTGGTATTTTGAAAACTTATGAGATGAACATTTCTGAAAAGACTGATAATGAAAATAAAGTGCTTGTTTTCAAAGGTGATGCCTCATCATCTACATCATCAGGTTCTGGAAAGTCTCCGTATGTTACTGAAATTGATTCTGATGATGATGATATTGAAGAATATTTGAATAATCCTGATTACATGGCATTTATTACTAAACAGTTTAAGACTCTCATGAAGAATAAGAGATTCAAAGACAACATTCAACTTAAGGTTCATATTAATAATACTCAACAATTGCCTATTAGGAAGAATACCTTTAATCATACTAGACAATTAGAAAGAGGAAACAAGTTTAGATCTGACCAGGATTATAGGAAGAATGTTAAATGTGATGCATGTTCTGGATATGGTCATTATGCTAATGAATGTGCCAACACCATTCTAATAAAGAAACTTAATTTCAGTGCTACCTTAAGTGATGAGTCTGATGTTGAACATGATCCTGAGAAAGACCTTGAAAAAGCCTTCTCTGCCAGAATTCTATATGATGATACTCTTGATGATGATCTGGATGATTATTACGATGTGAGGAAAAATGTGCCATCATTTGATCATTTGGGAAATCACTGAATAATGATATTCCAGAAGTTAACTGTTTTACAAGTTCTGTTTCTGAGACAGGTACATCAAGTAAAACAGGTTTATCTAGAAGAGATGCTGACATTCAAGATTTGTCTAATACTGTTTTCAAACTAGAAAGTCTTTTGACAAAGAAGGATAAGGAAATTTCAAAACTTAAAGAAAGACTAGAAGTGTCAATTCTTGATTTTAAGAAATATTCTTATGAAAAACCCTTAACAAATGAAAAAGTTTTCAAGATATCTTCTGAAACTGAGAAACTTAATCATATAATTAAATCTCTGAATTTTGAAAATTCTGATTTAAGAGAATCAGTTACTAAGCTTGAAGGTATTCTGACAAGAAAAGATATTGAAATATCTAAACTTGAAGAAAGAGTGAAGGAAGCCTCACTGAGTTTTAAAAGATTCTCTGAAGGAAAGATGAAACTAGAAGACTCCCTTATGACCAACAACTCAAGAAGAACAGGTATTGGCTATCAAGGTAAAACCTCTAAAAATTCTGAAACTAAAAAACCTACTGTGTTTGTAAAAGTTGAAATTAATTCTAATGTTTCTGCTAAGACTCAGATCAATGCAAAAGATGTGATATGCCATTACTGTTTCAAAAAAGGTCATAAAAGTTCTCAATGCTTGAAAAAGAAAAACCATCTGAAGAATTCTGTATTGCCTGGAATGACTCAACATTCAAGATCTCACAGCAGTAAATCTACATGGGTTTCAAAAGAAAGTACATCTTGCAATATTGTTCATATGTCTCTAAAAGCATGTATTCCTGGATTATGGTACTTTGATATTGGGTGTTCTAAACATATGACAGGTCAAATTGATTATCTTACTGATTATACTGTTTATAATGGTGGTAATGTCACATATGGTGGTGGATCTAAAGGAAAAATCATTGGTAAAGGGACATTGAATGTTCCTGGTTTTCCTAAGTTATCCAATGTTATGCATGTTGATGGATTACTGGCCAATCTTATAAGTATTAGTCAATTATGTGATGATGATTTGCATGTGAAATTTGACAAAAATTCATGTTATGTGTTAGACAAAGATTCTGAATGTATCATGATGGGAAACAGATCTGCTGATAATTGCTATCTTATTGAATCTAAACTTATTTGTAATAAGGCTAAAATTGATGATAGTACATTGTGGAATCACAAACTTGGACATGCTAACTACAGACAACTTGATAAACTTGTTAGATTAAAAGCTGTTACAGGTTTACCCGATCTGAAATTCTCAGATAAAAAGGTTTGTGGACCTTGTCAAAAAGGCAAACAGGTCAAGGTGTCTCACAAAATGTTGGGACATTGCTCAACCAAACATTGCTTCGAATTACTGCACATGGATCTTATGGGTCCTATGGAAACAGAAAGTATTGGAGGTAAAAGGTATTCTCTAGTTGTGGTTGATGATTACTCTAGATTCACATGGATTGAGTTCTTAAAAGACAAATCTGAATCTTTTTCCATTTTCAAAATTCTGTATAAAAGATTTAAGAATGTTTTCAATTCCAAAGTTTGCAGAATTAGGTATGATCATGGAAGGGAATTTGAAAATAGTTCATTTACTGAGTTTTGTGAATCAAAAGGTATTCTACAAGAGTTTTCATCACCTAAAACTCCTCAACAAAATGGTATTGCAGAAAGGAAT
The DNA here is from genome assembly GCA_963675135.1 of Galeopsis tetrahit. Taxonomy (NCBI): domain Eukaryota; kingdom Viridiplantae; phylum Streptophyta; class Magnoliopsida; order Lamiales; family Lamiaceae; genus Galeopsis; species Galeopsis tetrahit. The sequence goes on from OY776127.1 coordinate 65,626,274, forward strand.
AATAGAACACTTCAAGAAATGACTAGAGTCATGTTATGTTCTAAGAACTTATCCAAAAGATTTTGGGTAGAAGCTCTTAATACTGCTTGTCATATTGCCAATAGAGTTTACATTAGAACAGATTCTACTAAAACTCCTTATGAAATTCTGAACAACAAAAAGTCCAACCTTAAATATTTCCATGTTTTTGGTTGTGTATGCTACATCTTGAATGACAGGGATCAGTTGCATAAGTTCGATTCAAAAAGTGATAAAGGGTTCTTCCTTGACTATTCAAGAAACAGCAAGGCCTATAGAATTTATAACTTTAGAACTGATATTGTACAAGAATCTGTAAATGTTGTTTTTGATGATGATTCAAGTATTACAGGTAAAAGCATTGAAGATAAAGACATATCAGATTTGATTGATACTCCAATCAATACTGAAAATGCTGAACAGGTTCAGAATGTTGAGAAGAAAGATGACACACCAGAGGAAACATTTGACAATGCAGATCCTGAAAATCTGTACAATCTCCAGAAAACTCCCTCCATAAGGATTCAGATGTATCACCCACAAGACCAAATCATTGGTGAACAGTCTACAGGTGTTCAAACCAGAAGAAAAATGGGTATGAACTCAAAGGAGGATGTGGTAAGGTCTATATGTATGTCATGTATGTGTAGTAAAGTTAATCATGAATGCTATCACTCTGAGATTGAACCTAAAACTGTTAAAGAAGCATTAGATGATGAGAACTGGATTGCAGCTATGCATGAAGAACATAATCAGTTTGTTAGGAATGATGTTTGGACATTAGTTCCTAGACCAGACCATGTTAATGTCATAGGGACTAAGTGGATTTTCAAAAACAAGACTGATGAGATGGGAAACATAATTAGAAATAAAGCTAGGTTGGTTGCTCAAGGATATACACAAGTAGAAGGTGTAAACTTTGATGAAACATTTGCTCCAGTTGCTAGAATTGAATCCATTAGGCTATTACTTGCTATTGCATGCTATATTGATATAAAATTACACCAAATGGATGTTAAAGTTGCTTTTCTAAATGGAATTCTTATGGAAGAAGCTTATGTTGAACAGCCAAAAGGCTTTGAAAATCCTGATTACCCTGATCATGTCTTTAAACTGAAAAAGGCTCTATATGGCTTGAAACAAGCACCTAGAGCATGGTATGAAAGGTTAACAGATTTCTTGATTGAGTTTGGTTTTGTAAGAGGAGAAGCTGACAGAACACTGTTCATCAAACATGATAAAAATGATATTATGATTGCTCAAATTTATGTTGATGATATAGTATTTGGTTCTACTTGTGACAATATGCTTAAACACTTTGTGAATGAAATGACATCTACATTTGAAATGTCCATGGTTGGTGATTTGAATTACTTCCTAGGATTGCAAATAAAACAGCAAAAAGATGGGATTTTTATTTCACAAAGTAAGTATGCTAGAAGTCTTGTAAAAATGTTTGGATTAGAGAGTGTTAAACACATGAAAACTCCTATGAGATCAACTCAGAAACTGAGTAAAGACAATGTTGGCCAGAATGTTGATCCAACACTGTACAGATCAATGATAGGCAGTCTCCTATATTTAAGCTCCAGTAGACCTGATATTATGTTCAGTGTTTGTTTATGTGTCAAATACCAGGCTAACCCCAAAGAATCACATATGAATGCTGTTAAAAGAATCATTAAGTATGTTGCAGGAACTTGTGATTTAGGGATCTGGTATAGCAAAGACACAAACTGTACCTTAATAGGGTATAGTGATGTAGATTGGGCAGGTGACTGTGATGATAGGAAAAGTACAAGTGGTGGTTGCTTTTATATGGGAAACAATCTAATCTCTTGGCACAGCAGAAAACAAAACTGTGTCTCTCAATCAACAGCAGAATCAGAATACATTGCAGCAGGGAGTTGTTGTACTCAATTACTTTGGTTTCAAAAAAAATTTCATGATTATGACTTACCTAGTGATGTTTTGACTGTGTACTGTGATAATACTAGTGCTATAAATATATCTAAAAATCCAGTGCAACATTCATTAACAAATCATATAAGTCTTAGACATCACTTTATAAGAGATCTTGTTGAAAAGGAAGTTGTTAAGTTGGAGTACATATCTACTGAAAAACAATTGGCTGATATATTTACTAAAGCTCTTGATGACAAGAGGTTTTCATCTCTTCGAAAATCTCTTGGCTTGTGTAATATTTGAAAATATGATCAAGGGTGTTGTATCAAATGCGGCAGCATTTGAGACAACACTAAGATAGAGTCTCTTATTTGTTTCCTTGCTTTAATTTTCGTAATTATTGAATTAATGAAATTCCTTGTGATTGCTAATTGAATTCTGAGTGACTTGTGTAAAATACTAAAAGAGCCTATACACCTCTCAAATGCTACAAAAGAAAAATCACATATTAGATGCTTTATAAATCACTGAGTAACTATGGGACACGGAGCTCGCTACTACGATGATCTCTTTTCAAAAGGTGATATAAATTGCATCAATATATTCACAAATCCATTGAGTAACTATGGGGCACGGAGTTCGCTGCTACGATGCACTCTTTTCAAAAGATGGATCAATGTGAAGTGTGATAAAAAGAAAAAGTTATTAGAGCAACACATATGATGAAAAATCATGAAAAAACTGTGTTGAGGTGTATAGAATGCTAACAATAGTAAAAACACTCGTTAATTCAAATTCTTATCCCAATTTTCGTGGAATTAGTTATTTTTTATAATTATTAAATATTATTCTCTAAAATTTTTAATTTGACTTAGTCTTAACTTGTTTATTAATTCTGTTATTATATATTCCGCTTTTTATTAATTTTTGTTTTTCAGAATTCTTATTCTCCCTGTTAACCACGATCAATTAGTGGGAAGCTACTTCCACTACTTCACTCCCCTCACTCTCAAAATCGTGTAACTCCTTCCTCTCAATTCTCCATATAAGATGAGTCTCCATAACAGTGTTGGAAAATACTTGAAAAGCCTGGTAATTACTGATCTTAATTTAATTTACAGCACTCAAGTATATCTAGTACCTATGTCATATCATTCCTTGACTCATACTTCTTGAAACCTGCTTTGCATATATCTGTAGAATTCGAAAGGTCTCAAGTTAAACATAACAGAATAACAAAAACAAAAGTAAGACTGAAAATGGCATGAATTGCTATAACAATAGCAGCAGCATCAAGTTCCTGCACATGTGCCATCTGTACTTCAGTACTCCCCCTGTCTTGCATCATCTGTTCTAGATATCAGCATAGAGGATTTCCATATCCTCATCATCTTCAGCAGCATCTGCAAACTTGTCTTCATCAGCCTCCTCTGGTTCCTCAATGAAACAAGTTGATGCAAAGAGTGCAACAACATTGTTAGCAGCAGCAGTTCCTCCATTCTCTGTAGCAGGAGCAGCATCAGGTACACCTTCAACATCTTCAGGATTCAGTTCTTCAATAACAACTCCAGAAGCTCTTGCTGAAGTGGAAGGTGGTACTCCCCCTGTTGTAGTGGAAAGTAGCCTGGTCCACTTGTCTTTGATGAACTGGAGCTCATCAATCTGGTCCTGTAAGTGCTGTAACTGCAGTAATATAAAAGATCTGGGAACAGAAAAAGTGGTGTCAGTGTTACCACCAATGTTCTCAGCATCTGGTGCAGCATTAGATGCAGCTGTGTTCTGTTCAGGTCTCTGTACTGGTTGAGGTTGAGGTTGTGGTTGAGCAGGAGCTGGTCTTTGAGAAGAACTTCCAGGATTGTGCAAGGGCAGATCTTTCACTCTTTCACCAATGAGCAAAGCAGGTGAAATGGTGTATAAAGGAACCTTACCTCTAAGAACTTCAGTCTTCTTAGGGCTAAAACCATGCATCTTCAAGTATGAACATATAAGCACAGGGTATGGAAGGTTTCCTTTATCAGAAATATCACCACTAAACTTCATCATGTGGTGGAAAATGGTCAATCCCAAATTAAACTTCCTCAAAACCACTATCCTATAAAGCAAGATTGCTTGATCCTTTGTCACTTTGGTAGAGTTGGTGGAAGGTATCCAGGTATAAACAATCAATTTGTGCAACACAGAATAAAGAGAAGTAAGGTCTTTGGCCAACATTCCATTTCTCCATCTAGTCAATAAACCACCAGTCATAGAAGCAGTAACAACATCCAAATCAGGTTCATCATCATCAAGAACTGGTTCTATGCCTAAGAAATCATTGATCAATTCTGGTGTAAATGGAACTATACTCCCCCTAAACTGTACATTCCCATACCAACGGGAACTCCTCCTACCATTACTCTTCCTCAGACAAGCATAAAACTCATACACCCAATCAGAAACAAAAGTATCACACAAGTTCAGAGCTTTCATCAACTTTCTATCCTCTAAGAATTGAATCAAATTCTTACTCTCAAAATCAGAAATATGAATCCTCCTTTCCATCAACAATTTCCTCCTAGACAACCTAGTTATCTTATCAACCAATCCATCAATATCAGAATCTACTTCAGTTTCAGAATTACCTTCCTCAGAAGTAGTGTCCTTTGAGCTTGGTTCTTTCACCTCTTCAGAGCTTGATTCAGAGCTTGATTCCCCTTCCTTTTCAGAGCTTTTGTCAGAAGCTGCACTGCTTGAATCACCTCCATCATCAGGTTCTGGTGCTGGAGCACTTGATTCAGCATGTGAGGCAGCATTCTTCTTCAGGGCTTGTTGTATATCCCTGAGACAAATCTCCATTTCAGAATCAGAATCATGTTCTGGTTCTTCAGGCATTGTTCGAACAGCATCAACCTTTGCCTTTCCCTTCCCCTTAGGATCAACTTTCTTCTTAGTTGGCTTCTCAATCACCACTTCTTCTTCAGATTCAGAGAAGACCTGAATTGGTTCAGCAACATCACCACCTAGCTTCTTCTTCTTCCTCAAAGAGTCTGAGTAATCAACTCGAGTAAAAACTCGACCTGATCGTCTTCTTGGAACTGGGCTCCTCTTTCTCTTCTTCTCTTCAGCATTCCTCTTAAAAGGAATCGGTTCAGAGTCGGATTTCGAGATGTCAGAGTCGGTTTTGTCGGATTCTTCAGCATCCTCCATTTGAGCGTCCTCATTGTCGGATGTCTCCGCATTCGACGGCTCCTTTGACTCAGCAACAGGGGATTCTTCAATCTCCTTTTCAGTCTCCCTCATAGAGGCAGCAGTCGGGGCCTCTGTTTCAGCGTTAGGGCTCGGAATTTGGGGCTTTTCGGCTGTGGATGAAGAAGGTGCAGTAGTGATCACTTCTTGGGTGCGCAAGTAGTGAGAGATGTCAATGGACATATCACCAATCGTGAGGATGGGTGGATTAGGTGATCTCATCGATTGAGAAAAATTCTCAACCGCCTGGCTCAGCTCGGAGAGTGTAGCTTGGTTTGGGATGTGGATGGTTGTCGGAGTAGCTGGAGTGGGTGTGACGGTTGTGGCAGTTGGGGGTGAATTTTCGTTTGAAGTAGCCATGGAAGCTAGAGTATGCAGATTAGAGAGGGATGAAGATGACGGTTGTGAGTTGGGAGAGTATGGTTTCTGTGAGTTTAATTTCTTGTTTCCTGCCATTTAAACCAAGAATTCGAAAAGAACCAACACAAGAATCGAGATAAACACAAAATATCTTATAACAAAATCTGCAAAACTAATACTCAACTTACTCAATTAATTACAAAGCTTAGAAAAACATGAAATGGGAGTATTTATATAGAGAGAGCTTAGTAGTTGGAATAATGTACGTGTGATTAAGGCTTGACTTAAAGAAAATTCTAGATTGAATGGATAATGCTCCACAAATTCAGCCACAAGTAAATCATGGGTGAGTTAGTGGGGTAAAATCTTAATTAATTAAATTAAGAATATTCTAGAATTAATTAAAAATAAAAAATGTGTATAATCTGAAATAATAAAAGGAACGTGGTTAGTATAATTATAAATAAATAAAATAAATTCCCACAATTAATTAAATAATTACAATTTATAAAAATATAATTGAATCATGTAATGTTGTGCTCAAGGATTTGACATACACCTCAACATTGGTTTTTCACAGGTTTTACCTATCCAATGTAGCCAATTTTTTCAGCATTTTTCTCTTCATTGCATTTCTTCTTTTTGTGCTACAACATCTAATTCGTATTGATCCATTGTTCCTGTAGAGTACATCGTAGTAGCGAACTCCGTGCCCCATACTTACTTAATGGATTACGAACCTCTTGATGTTTTTACCAAATTCACCTTTTGAAAAGAAGGCATCGTAGTAGCGAACTCCGTGCTCCATAGTTACTCAGTGAATTGGTACATCTTTTAGTATGCTGTAACATTCTCAATTTTTCAAGCTTTTGAGAGGTGTAGTACATGCCTATTTTTGCACAAACAAATTTCAGATTCAAGAATATTTTACAAAGGAATTATTCAACGAAAATAAGAAATAAATCAAATCTATAATAACTATACCACCTTAGGCTGTTGTCCCAAATGCTACCGCATTTGTGACAACATCCTCTCAAGAATTATTCAGATATTACACATACCAAGAGATTTCCTCAAAAATGAGAATCTCTCATGGTCAAGAGCCTTAGTAAATATATCAGCATTTTGATTTTCAGTAGGCACATATTCCAACTTAACTATGTTCTTCTCCACTAAATCTCTCATAAAATGATGTCTAATGCTAATGTGCTTAGTGAGTGAGTGTTGTACCGGATTCTTAGATATGTTAATAGCACTTGTGTTATCACAGAAAATTGTGAGGATATTGTTTTCAATTCCATAGTCATGAAACATCTTACTTAACCACAATAGCTGTGTGCAACAACTTCCTGCAGCTATGTATTCAGACTCGGCAGTGGATTGAGAAACACAATTTTGTTTCTTGCTATGCCAAGACACAAGATTGTTCCCCATGTAGAAACATCCTCCACTTGTACTCTTTCTGTCATCAATGTCTCCAGCCCAATCCGCATCACTGTATCCAATCAATGTGTTGTTGGTGTCCTTAGTGTACCATATCCCTAGTTCACTTGTACCTGAAACGTATCTGATTATCCTTTTCACTGCATTCAGGTGAGATTCCTTTGGATTTGCTTGGTACCTAGCACAAACACACACACTATACATAATGTCAGGTCTACTAGAGGTTAGATAAAGTAAGCTACCTATCATGGATCTATACAATGTTGGATCAACATCCTTTCCACCATTGTCTTTGCAAAGTTTCAAAGTAGAACCCATAGGTGTTTTCATTACTTTTGAGCTTTCAAGACCAAACCGTTTGACTAAGTTTTTAGCATACTTACCTTGAGAGAAGAAAATACCATCCTTACATTGCTTGATTTGAAGACCTAAAAAATAATTCAAGTCTCCAACCATACTCATCTCAAATGTGGCTGTCATTGCTTCAACAAATCTGTTCAGCATTTTATCACATGTTGAACCAAACACAATGTCATCAACATATATTTGAGCAATTAGTAATCCTTCTCCAGTGTGCTTAATAAACAAAGTCCTATCGGCTTCTCCTCTAATAAATCCATATTCTAAAAGAAAGTCCGTAAGCCTACCATACCATGCTCTAGGAGCTTGTTTTAGACCATACAATGCTTTCTTTAGTTTGTATACATGATCCGGGTATTGTGGATCTTCAAAACCTTTAGGCTGTTCTACATATGCTTCTTCATTTAATATGCCATTTAAGAATGCAGCTTTTACATCCATTTGATGTAGTTTAATATCAATAAAACATGTAATTGCTAGTAATAATCTAATAGATTCTATCCTAGCAACGGGTGCAAAAGTTTCATCAAAATCAACACCTTCAACTTGGGTGTAACCTTGTGCAACTAACCTAGCTTTGTTCCTAACAATGTTTCCAGACTCATCAGTTTTGTTCTTATAAATCCACTTTGTTCCAATGACATTAGTATGACTAGGTCTTGGAACAAGTGTCCAAACTTCATTTCTTTCAAACTGATTAAGTTCCTCATGCATAGCATTTATCCAATTTTCATCAGTTAATGCTTCATTTACATTTTTAGGTTCAATTTCAGAATAGTAACACTCAGCATTCACAACATTGCAAATAGAAGACATGCATATTGTTCTTACCACATCTACCTTATTCGATCTTATTCTTCCTCTTGTTTGCACTCCAACTGCAGCATCGCCTATGATCTGGTCAAAAGGATGACTTTTCCCCATTCTTGAAGAAGGATTCGTTTTGGGAACATACTGATCATTCTGTGGAATTACAACTGTCTGTTCTGTAGATGTTGCTCCAGATGTGTTAGCATTTGGTGCAGCATTATCAGACTTCAGTGTATTCTCAGAATTGTCAGTGACTTGTGATACATCCTCTTCATCTTTATCATCTGTAAGACCTTTATCATCATCAAACACAACATTAACAGATTCTTGAACAGTGTTAGTCCTAAGGTTATAAACTCTATAAGCTTTACTATTTCTAGAATAGCCTAAAAAGAAACCTTTATCACTTTTAGAATCAAACTTGTGAAGTTGATCCCTATCATTCAGAATATAACACACACAACCAAATACATGAAAATATTCCACACTTGGTTTTCTAACATTCAGAATCTCATAAGGTGTTTGATTAGTACCAGATCGAATATAAACTCTATTAATGATATGACATGCTGTATTCAATGCTTCAGCCCAAAATTTTTTAGAAAGACTTTTAGATAAAAGCATGACCCTTGCCATTTCTTGTAAAGTTCTATTCTTTCTTTCAACAATTCCATTTTGTTGTGGAGTTTTAGGAGATGAATATTCTTGCAAGATACCTTTCTTATCACAGAAATCATTAAACATGCTATTCTCAAATTCCCTACCATGATCAGTTCTAATACGGCCAACTTTTAAGTTAAACACATTTTTGAACCTTTTATAGAGAACTTTAAAAGCAGCAAATGTTTCAGATTTATCTCTTAAAAACTCAGTCCAAGTATATCTAGAAAAATCATCTACCACAACTAAGGAATATCTCTTACCTCCAATGCTTTCAGTTTCCATAGGACCCATCAAATCCATGTGCAACAATTCAAAACATCGATGTGTAGAACAATGTGACAGCATTCTATGCGGCACTCTTACATGTTTACCTTTCTGGCATGATCCACATACAGTGGTATTCTGGAAACTCAGTTTAGGTAGTCCTTTGATTGCATCTGATGTGATTAGTTTCTTCATTGACCTGTAATTTACATGTCCTAATCTTTGGTGCCATAAGACATTCTCATCATGTTTTGACAAATTGCATACATTAGTTCCAATAAGATAACAGTTATCTGCAGACCTAATACCAGTCATTACACAATCATCATCTTCATTAAGAACATAGCAAGACTCTTTGTCAAATTTTACATGCAAATTATCATCACAAAGTTGACTAATACTAATTAGATTAGCAAGTAAGCCATCAACATGCAAAACATTTTTAAGCTTAGGAAAACCTTTAACATTCAAAGTTCCTTTTCCTATTATCTTTCCTTTTGATCCACCACCATATGTAACATTACCACCATTCAAGGTCACATAATCAGATAAGTAGTCTATTTGTCCTGTCATATGTCTAGAACAACCACTATCAAAATACCATAGACCAGGTAAACATGCTTTCAAGGATGTGTGAACAACATTACAGGTAACTTTTGATTTCCATGCAGATTTCACAGAATGTTTCCTAGGATGTGAAGACATTCTGAATGACTTAAATTCAGCTCTCAAATCTTTAAACATTTTCAAGCAGAAGGGACGAATATGACCATATTTAAAGCAATAATGACAAATATACTTCCTTTTAACCTTGTGAGAATCTGTTTGTGCAGATGTTACACCAGATGTGCTAGCATTTGCCTTCACAAATTTCACAGGTTTTCTAAAATTTTCAGAAATAGAAGCAGTTTCACCATCATAACCTAAACCATAATTATTAGATTTACCAGTAGCTATAGCATCATTCACTGTAGAAGCACTCTTGGAAAAATTTTTGAAACTTAAAGTAGAGTTGATCAATTTCTCCTTCAGTTTACAAACTTCAAGATCTCTTCTGGTAAGTAAGACTTCTAGCTTAGTGATTGTGTCTTTCAGATCCTCATTCTCTTTATTCAAAGAATTCAGAGAGAGTTTCTGAGAGTTCCAATCATCTAACAATTTCTGATATGTCTCATCATCAATCCTTTTTCCTGCATCATCAACAAAGCCATTAAAACAGTTCAAATCTGGGTGACTCTGTTTTGATGTTACTGTAGATGTGAAGACATCATGTGCAACATCAGAATCTGTATCATCCAGATCATCATCTGAGGAGTCATTATAATCAATTCTGGTAAAATGAGCACTTTCATTTTCATTAAACTCATCAAGATCATTATTATCAGATTCATCACTCAAGGTAGCACTAAAATTCAGTTTTTGCTTCAGTCTGGTATTGGCACACTCATTTGCATAGTGTCCATAACCAGAACATGCATTGCATTGAACTGATTTTCTAAATTCAGGATCATACCTTGGTTTACCTTCACTCTTTGATGGTCTTGGTGTGAATTGACTCTTCCTCCTTTCTGGTTGTGGTGTTGATGTGTTGATTTGGATCTTAGGCTGAATGTTTCCTTTAGATTTATGCATAGACTTCTTAAGAAATTTATTAAAATGCTTTGTAAGAAGAGCAATGCTGTCAGGATTGTTAAGGCATTCATCAAGCAATTCCTCATCCGAATCAACCTCAGTAATGATAGGCTGAATCTCAGATTTGTTTGATGTCTCTCCTTTAAAAACAACAACTTTTTTATCATCTTTAGCTTCATCAGTTTGATTAGTGTTTATTTCATAGGTTCTAAGAATACTCACTAATTCATTTTGACTCAACTTATCAGTATCTTTTGCCTCTTCAATAGCACAAATTTTAGCATCAAATCTTTTAGGAACAGACCTTAATATCTTATGTACTACTCTAACATTTGAAATAGGGTCACCAAGAGAATGTGATTCATTAATAATCTCACTTAACCTTTCGTTGTAGGATGAAATGGTTTCATCTTCCCTCATTCGGAGATTCTCAAACTTTGTCCCCAACATTCGAAGCTTTGTCCTTCGAACACTATCGGAACCTTCACAATGCTCTTGTAACCTGTCCCATACATCCTTAGAAGTAGAACAGTTAGATATAATTTTAAACATAGAGGTATCAACAGAAGTAAAAATAGCATTTAAGGCTTTAGAATTATATCCTGCTGTTGTTATCTCATCGGCTGTCCAATCAACTTCTTTCTTAAGTTGAATTTCACCATCGGCATCTGCTGGATTCTTTGGTACGTCCCAACCTGTAAGAATAGTCCTCCAAGCACGTTCATCAATTGACTTGATGTACATACGCATCTTAGGCTTCCAATAAGCATAATTTGAACCATCTAAAACGGGTGGCCTAAGTGCTGTGGATATGTGATGTGTTTCCATTGCTAACATAAACTAAAACACACTTTAAGCAAGGATCTAACCTAGTGTCGTCAGGTATCGGCTCTGATACCAACTGAAAGTGTGTGGGGGGTGGTATCTAGTGTTTAAGTAAAAAACAGAACAATGTTACACTGAATGTTGTGACAATTAGTGTAGCATTAACTCTAACAGAATGTGAATAAGTAAACACAGTACACAGCGGAAGTCTAAAACACTAAAACACAATACGAACACAATGGAATAATTTTTAACATAGATTTTATTAATAACAAAACCTATGCTAAGCCTTACGGCGAAAAGTAACTTAGTTCCTAAGTTATACAAAAATGTCGTGTGAAATGTCTCAGCAATTACTTCAACATTCCACAAACGGAAACTACAATCGAGGCAGGTGCCTGAATCCGCAAACAGACTTAAGTGTAAAACACTGTCTAAAGAACTAATCTAATCTTGTGATTCACTCTCACTCGATTCAAGACTAGAACAAAGTACACTGGAAGGCGGTATCCCTCGGCGTACGTTAAAAGACACAACTACTGACCATAACTCCTAACTAGGGTTGAACGCTCAAGGAGGTGTTACTCGAATAGTGCATACTTTGAAATGAAAGATTCTGGCGGTATTTATAGAGAAATACTCAGCTTCTAGATCCTTCCATTATGAGATCCTATTTTTTAGGACCTCAACCTCCATGATCTCTCTAGATCTTTCTGCCATCTTCCAGGTCATTCTACAATGCTCTAAACTCTTCTATCACGTTCTGCAACCTTCTGGACTCTTCTATGTTCCAGACTCTTGTAGAACCTTCTGGAATCGTTCCTGAATGTGAGAGCATTTAGTACAACATTTAATGTAACATTTCAGAAAAGACTTAGAATAAATCAAGGAAGGTCAAATTAAGATGTTGTTGATAATGTTAAAGCATTTAAGAGTTAACAACATCTACAATCTCCCCCAATTTGACCTTTCGACTACAACACACCTGATGCACATATATTTCTATACATACTCAGTATTATGTATTTAGGTATGTTGAACATTAAAGCTAAATACTAGTCAAGACAATACCTGTTGTAACCGTTTGATCAAATCAAAAGAAGATCAAGAATAATTTTACTAAGATCCGTGCCATAAGATCAAAGTAATCTTATTCAAAACCAAAACAAGTATAAACAGTACACTTGTTTACAAACATATAACATTTACAAAAATCAAAGATTAAATCAGAGCATATAAGGGTATATACCAGATTAGTTCTAAGACTTATGTAAGACTCAAAAAAACAAACAAAAAAACAAACAAGGACTAAACAATATAAACAGAGCAAAAACTATGAAACATAAATAAACTAAACAAGGCATATTCATCATGCAGTAAGCAATTAATGATAGGAAAACAAATTAAGCAATAAGCAGTAATCAGATATCATTAGTGCAAACTAAATTAAGCAAGATAAATATAGACAACCTATCAACTAGAAATAGTAAATATTGTATCAGAATAAACAGAATTTAACTTAAACATAACAGAATAACAAAAACAAAAGTAAGACTGAAAATGGCATGAATTGCTATAACAATAGCAGCAGCATCAAGTTCCTGCACATGTGCCATCTGTACTTCAGTACTCCCCCTGTCTTGCATCATCTGTTCTAGATATCAGCATAGAGGATTTCCATATCCTCATCATCTTCAGCAGCATCTGCAAACTTGTCTTCATCAGCCTCCTCTGGTTCCTCAATGAAACAAGTTGATGCAAAGAGTGCAACAACATTGTTAGCAGCAGCAGTTCCTCCATTCTCTGTAGCAGGAGCAGCATCAGGTACACCTTCAACATCTTCAGGATTCAGTTATTCAATAACAACTCCAGAAGCTCTTGCTGAAGTGGAAGGTGGTACTCCCCCTGTTGTAGTGGAAAGTAGCCTGGTCCACTTGTCTTTGATGAACTGGAGCTCATCAATCTGGTCCTGTAAGTGCTGTAACTGCAGTAATATAAAAGATCTGGGAACAGAAAAAGTGGTGTCAGTGTTACCACCAATGTTCTCAGCATCTGGTGCAGCATTAGATGCAGCTGTGTTCTGTTCAGGTCTCTGTGCTGGTTGAGGTTGAGGTTGTGGTTGAGCAGGAGCTGGTCTTTGAGAAGAACTTCCAGGATTGTGCAAGGGCAGATCTTTCACTCTTTCACCAATGAGCAAAGCAGGTGAAATGGTGTATAAAGGAACCTTACCTCTAAGAACTTCAGTCTTCTTAGGGCTAAAACCATGCATCTTCAAGTATGAACATATAAGCACAGGGTATGGAAGGTTTCCTTTATCAGAAATATCACCACTAAACTTCATCATGTGGTGGAAAATGGTCAATCCCAAATTAAACTTCCTCAAAACCACTATCCTATAAAGCAAGATTGCTTGATCCTTTGTCACTTTAGTAGAGTTGGTGGAAGGTATCCAGGTATAAACAATCAATTTGTGCAACACAGAATAAAGAGAAGTAAGGTCTTTGGCCAACATTCCATTTCTCCATCTAGTCAATAAACCACCAGTCATAGAAGCAGTAACAACATCCAAATCAGGTTCATCATCATCAAGAACTGGTTCTATGCCTAAGAAATCATTGATCAATTCTGGTGTAAATGGAACTATACTCCCCCTAAACTGTACATTCCCATACCAACGGGAACTCCTCCTACCATTACTCTTCCTCAGACAAGCATAAAACTCATACACCCAATCAGAAACAAAAGTATCACACAAGTTCAGAGCTTTCATCAACTTTCTATCCTCTAAGAATTGAATCAAATTCTTACTCTCAAAATCAGAAATATGAATTCTCCTTTCCATCAACAATTTCCTCCTAGACAACCTAGTTATCTTATCAACCAATCCATCAATATCAGAATCTACTTCAGTTTCAGAATTACCTTCCTCAGAAGTAGTGTCCTTTGAGCTTGGTTCTTTCACCTCTTCAGAGCTTGATTCAGAGCTTGATTCCCCTTCCTTTTCAGAGCTTTTGTCAGAAGCTGCACTGCTTGAATCACCTCCATCATCAGGTTCTGGTGCTGGAGCACTTGATTCAGCATGTGAGGCAGCATTCTTCTTCAGGGCTTGTTGTATATCCCTGAGACAAATCTCCATTTCAGAATCAGAATCATGTTCTGGTTCTTCAGGCATTGTTCGAACAGCATCAACCTTTGCCTTTCCCTTCCCCTTAGGATCAACTTTCTTCTTAGTTGGCTTCTCAATCACCACTTCTTCTTCAGATTCAGAGAAGACCTGAATTGGTTCAGCAACATCACCACCTAGCTTCTTCTTCTTCCTCAAAGAGTCTGAGTAATCAACTCGAGTAAAAACTCGACCTGATCGTCTTCTTGGAACTGGGCTCCTCTTTCTCTTCTTCTCTTCAGCATTCCTCTTAAAAGGAATCGGTTCAGAGTCGGATTTCGAGATGTCAGAGTCGGTTTTGTCGGATTCTTCAGCATCCTCCATTTGAGCGTCCTCATTGTCGGATGTCTCCGCATTCGACGGCTCCTTTGACTCAGCAACAGGGGATTCTTCAATCTCCTTTTCAGTCTCCCTCATAGAGGCAGCAGTCGGGGCCTCTGTTTCAGCGTTAGGGCTCGGAATTTGGGGCTTTTCGGCTGTGGATGAAGAAGGTGCAGTAGTGATCACTTCTTGGGTGCGCAAGTAGTGAGAGATGTCAATGGACATATCACCAATCGTGAGGATGGGTGGATTAGGTGATCTCATCGATTGAGAAAAATTCTCAACCGCCTGGCTCAGCTCGGAGAGTGTAGCTTGGTTTGGGATGTGGATGGTTGTCGGAGTAGCTGGAGTGGGTGTGACGGTTGTGGCAGTTGGGGGTGAATTTTCGTTTGAAGTAGCCATGGAAGCTAGAGTATGCAGATTAGAGAGGGATGAAGATGACGGTTGTGAGTTGGGAGAGTATGGTTTCTGTGAGTTTAATTTCTTGTTTCCTGCCATTTAAACCAAGAATTCGAAAAGAACCAACACAAGAATCGAGATAAACACAAAATATCTTATAACAAAATCTGCAAAACTAATACTCAACTTACTCAATTAATTACAAAGCTTAGAAAAACATGAAATGGGAGTATTTATATAGAGAGAGCTTAGTAGTTGGAATAATGTACGTGTGATTAAGGCTTGACTTAAAGAAAATTCTAGATTGAATGGATAATGCTCCACAAATTCAGCCACAAGTAAATCATGGGTGAGTTAGTGGGGTAAAATCTTAATTAATTAAATTAAGAATATTCTAGAATTAATTAAAAATAAAAAATGTGTATAATCTGAAATAATAAAAGGAACGTGGTTAGTATAATTATAAATAAATAAAATAAATTCCCACAATTAATTAAATAATTACAACTTATAAAAATATAATTGAATCATGTAATGTTGTGCTCAAGGATTTGACATACACCTCAACATTGGTTTTTCACAGGTTTTACCTATCCAATGTAGCCAATTTTTTCAGCATTTTTCTCTTCATTGCATTTCTTCTTTTTGTGCTACAGCATCTAATTCGTATTGATCCATTGTTCCTGTAGAGTACATCGTAGTAGCGAACTCCGTGCCCCATACTTACTTAATGGATTACGAACCTCTTGATGTTTTTACCAAATTCACCTTTTGAAAAGAAGGCATCGTAGTAGCGAACTCCGTGCTCCATAGTTACTCAGTGAATTGGTACATCTTTTAGTATGCTGTAACATTCTCAATTTTTCAAGCTTTTGAGAGGTGTAGTACATGCCTATTTTTGCACAAACAAATTTCAGATTCAAGAATATTTTACAAAGGAATTATTCAACGAAAATAAGAAATAAATCAAATCTATAATAACTATACCACCTTAGGCTGTTGTCCCAAATGCTACCGCATTTGTGACAACATCCTCTCAAGAATTATTCAGATATTACACATACCAAGAGATTTCCTCAAAAATGAGAATCTCTCATGGTCAAGAGCCTTAGTAAATATATCAGCATTTTGATTTTCAGTAGGCACATATTCCAACTTAACTATGTTCTTCTCCACTAAATCTCTCATAAAATGATGTCTAATGCTAATGTGCTTAGTGAGTGAGTGTTGTACCGGATTCTTAGATATGTTAATAGCACTTGTGTTATCACAGAAAATTGTGAGGATATTGTTTTCAATTCCATAGTCATGAAACATCTTACTTAACCACAATAGCTGTGTGCAACAACTTCCTGCAGCTATGTATTCAGACTCGGCAGTGGATTGAGAAACACAATTTTGTTTCTTGCTATGCCAAGACACAAGATTGTTCCCCATGTAGAAACATCCTCCACTTGTACTCTTTCTGTCATCAATGTCTCCAGCCCAATCCGCATCACTGTATCCAATCAATGTGTTGTTGGTGTCCTTAGTGTACCATATCCCTAGTTCACTTGTACCTGAAACGTATCTGATTATCCTTTTCACTGCATTCAGGTGAGATTCCTTTGGATTTGCTTGGTACCTAGCACAAACACACACACTATACATAATGTCAGGTCTACTAGAGGTTAGATAAAGTAAGCTACCTATCATGGATCTATACAATGTTGGATCAACATCCTTTCCACCATTGTCTTTGCAAAGTTTCAAAGTAGAACCCATAGGTGTTTTCATTACTTTTGAGCTTTCAAGACCAAACCGTTTGACTAAGTTTTTAGCATACTTACCTTGAGAGAAGAAAATACCATCCTTACATTGCTTGATTTGAAGACCTAAAAAATAATTCAAGTCTCCAACCATACTCATCTCAAATGTGGCTGTCATTGCTTCAACAAATCTGTTCAGCATTTTATCACATGTTGAACCAAACACAATGTCATCAACATATATTTGAGCAATTAGTAATCCTTCTCCAGTGTGCTTAATAAACAAAGTCCTATCGGCTTCTCCTCTAATAAATCCATATTCTAAAAGAAAGTCCGTAAGCCTACCATACCATGCTCTAGGAGCTTGTTTTAGACCATACAATGCTTTCTTTAGTTTGTATACATGATCCGGGTATTGTGGATCTTCAAAACCTTTAGGCTGTTCTACATATGCTTCTTCATTTAATATGTCATTTAAGAATGCAGCTTTTACATCCATTTGATGTAGTTTAATATCAATAAAACATGCAATTGCTAGTAATAATCTAATAGATTCTATCCTAGCAACGGGTGCAAAAGTTTCATCAAAATCAACACCTTCAACTTGGGTGTAACCTTGTGCAACTAACCTAGCTTTGTTCCTAACAATGTTTCCAGACTCATCAGTTTTGTTCTTATAAATCCACTTTGTTCCAATGACATTAGTATGACTAGGTCTTGGAACAAGTGTCCAAACTTCATTTCTTTCAAACTGATTAAGTTCCTCATGCATAGCATTTATCCAATTTTCATCAGTTAATGCTTCATTTACATTTTTAGGTTCAATTTCAGAATAGTAACACTCAGCATTCACAACATTGCAAATAGAAGACATGCATATTGTTCTTACCACATCTACCTTATTCGATCTTATTCTTCCTCTTGTTTGCACTCCAACTGCAGCATCGCCTATGATCTGGTCAAAAGGATGACTTTTCCCCATTCTTGAAGAAGGATTCGTTTTGGGAACATACTGATCATTCTGTGGAATTACAACTGTCTGTTCTGTAGATGTTGCTCCAGATGTGTTAGCATTTGGTGCAGCATTATCAGACTTCAGTGTATTCTCAGAATTGTCAGTGACTTGTGATACATCCTCTTCATCTTTATCATCTGTAAGACCTTTATCATCATCAAACACAACATTAACAGATTCTTGAACAGTGTTAGTCCTAAGGTTATAAACTCTATAAGCTTTACTATTTCTAGAATAGCCTAAAAAGAAACCTTTATCACTTTTAGAATCAAACTTGTGAAGTTGATCCCTATCATTCAGAATATAACACACACAACCAAATACATGAAAATATTCCACACTTGGTTTTCTAACATTCAGAATCTCATAAGGTGTTTGATTAGTACCAGATCGAATATAAACTCTATTAATGATATGACATGCTGTATTCAATGCTTCAGCCCAAAATTTTTTAGAAAGACTTTTAGATAAAAGCATGACCCTTGCCATTTCTTGTAAAGTTCTATTCTTTCTTTCAACAATTCCATTTTGTTGTGGAGTTTTAGGAGATGAATATTCTTGCAAGATACCTTTCTTATCACAGAAATCATTAAACATGCTATTCTCAAATTCCCTACCATGATCAGTTCTAATACGGCCAACTTTTAAGTTAAACACATTTTTGAACCTTTTATAGAGAACTTTAAAAGCAGCAAATGTTTCAGATTTATCTCTTAAAAACTCAGTCCAAGTATATCTAGAAAAATCATCTACCACAACTAAGGAATATCTCTTACCTCCAATGCTTTCAGTTTCCATAGGACCCATCAAATCCATGTGCAACAATTCAAAACATCGATGTGTAGAACAATGTGACAGCATTCTATGCGGCACTCTTACATGTTTACCTTTCTGGCATGATCCACATACAGTGGTATTCTGGAAACTCAGTTTAGGTAGTCCTTTGATTGCATCTGATGTGATTAGTTTCTTCATTGACCTGTAATTTACATGTCCTAATCTTTGGTGCCATAAGACATTCTCATCATGTTTTGACAAATTGCATACATTAGTTCCAATAAGATAACAGTTATCTGCAGACCTAATACCAGTCATTACACAATCATCATCTTCATTAAGAACATAGCAAGACTCTTTGTCAAATTTTACATGCAAATTATCATCACAAAGTTGACTAATACTAATTAGATTAGCAAGTAAGCCATCAACATGCAAAACATTTTTAAGCTTAGGAAAACCTTTAACATTCAAAGTTCCTTTTCCTATTATCTTTCCTTTTGATCCACCACCATATGTAACATTACCACCATTCAAGGTCACATAATCAGATAAGTAGTCTATTTGTCCTGTCATATGTCTAGAACAACCACTATCAAAATACCATAGACCAGGTAAACATGCTTTCAAGGATGTGTGAACAACATTACAGGTAACTTTTGATTTCCATGCAGATTTCACAGAATGTTTCCTAGGATGTGAAGACATTCTGAATGACTTAAATTCAGCTCTCAAATCTTTAAACATTTTCAAGCAGAAGGGACGAATATGACCATATTTAAAGCAATAATGACAAATATACTTCCTTTTAACCTTGTGAGAATCTGTTTGTGCAGATATTACACCAGATGTGCTAGCATTTGCCTTCACAAATTTCACAGGTTTTCTAAAATTTTCAGAAATAGAAGCAGTTTCACCATCATAACCTAAACCATAATTATTAGATTTACCAGTAGCTATAGCATCATTCACTGTAGAAGCACTCTTGGAAAACTTTTTGAAACTTAAAGTAGAGTTGATCAATTTCTCCTTCAGTTTACAAACTTCAAGATCTCTTCTGGTAAGTAAGACTTCTAGCTTAGTGATTGTGTCTTTCAGATCCTCATTCTCTTTATTCAAAGAATTCAGAGAGAGTTTCTGAGAGTTCCAATCATCTAACAATTTCTGATATGTCTCATCATCAATCCTTTTTCCTGCATCATCAACAAAACCATTAAAACAGTTCAAATCTGGGTGACTCTGTTTTGATGTTACTGTAGATGTGAAGACATCAGGTGCAACATCAGAATCTGTATCATCCAGATCATCATCTGAGGAGTCATTATAATCAATTCTGGTAAAATGAGCACTTTCATTTTCATTAAACTCATCAAGATCATTATTATCAGATTCATCACTCAAGGTAGCACTAAAATTCAGTTTTTGCTTCAGTCTGGTATTGGCACACTCATTTGCATAGTGTCCATAACCAGAACATGCATTGCATTGAACTGATTTTCTAAATTCAGGATCATACCTTGGTTTACCTTCACTCTTTGATGGTCTTGGTGTGAATTGACTCTTCCTCCTTTCTGGTTGTGGTGTTGATGTGTTGATTTGGATCTTAGGCTGAATGTTTCCTTTAGATTTATGCATAGACTTCTTAAGAAATTTATTAAAATGCTTTGTAAGAAGAGCAATGCTGTCAGGATTGTTAAGGCATTCATCAAGCAATTCCTCATCCGAATCAACCTCAGTAATGATAGGCTGAATCTCAGATTTGTTTGATGTCTCTCCTTTAAAAACAACAACTTTTTTATCATCTTTAGCTTCATCAGTTTGATTAGTGTTTATTTCATAGGTTCTAAGAATACTCACTAATTCATTTTGACTCAACTTATCAGTATCTTTTGCCTCTTCAATAGCACAAATTTTAGCATCAAATCTTTTAGGAACAGACCTTAATATCTTATGTACTACTCTAACATTTGAAATAGGGTCACCAAGAGAATGTGATTCATTAATAATCTCACTTAACCTTTCGTTGTAGGATGAAATGGTTTCATCTTCCCTCATTCGGAGATTCTCAAACTTTGTCCCCAACATTCGAAGCTTTGTCCTTCGAACACTATCGGAACCTTCACAATGCTCTTGTAACCTGTCCCATACATCCTTAGAAGTAGAACAGTTAGATATAATTTTAAACATAGAGGTATCAACAGAAGTAAAAATAGCATTTAAGGCTTTAGAATTATATCCTGCTGTTGTTATCTCATCGGCTGTCCAATCAACTTCTTTCTTAAGTTGAATTTCACCATCGGCATCTGCTGGATTCTTTGGTACGTCCCAACCTGTAAGAATAGTCCTCCAAGCACGTTCATCAATTGACTTGATGTACATACGCATCTTAGGCTTCCAATAAGCATAATTTGAACCATCTAAAACGGGTGGCCTAAGTGCTGTGGATATGTGATGTGTTTCCATTGCTAACATAAACTAAAACACACTTTAAGCAAGGATCTAACCTAGTGTCGTCAGGTATCGGCTCTGATACCAACTGAAAGTGTGTGGGGGGTGGTATCTAGTGTTTAAGTAAAAAACAGAACAATGTTACACTGAATGTTGTGACAATTAGTGTAGCATTAACTCTAACAGAATGTGAATAAGTAAACACAGTACACAGCGGAAGTCTAAAACACTAAAACACAATACGAACACAATGGAATAATTTTTAACATAGATTTTATTAATAACAAAACCTATGCTAAGCCTTACGGCGAAAAGTAACTTAGTTCCTAAGTTATACAAAAATGTCGTGTGAAATGTCTCAGCAATTACTTCAACATTCCACAAACGGAAACTACAATCGAGGCAGGTGCCTGAATCCGCAAACAGACTTAAGTGTAAAACACTGTCTAAAGAACTAATCTAATCTTGTGATTCACTCTCACTCGATTCAAGACTAGAACAAAGTACACTGGAAGGCGGTATCCCTCGGCGTACGTTAAAAGACACAACTACTGACCATAACTCCTAACTAGGGTTGAACGCTCAAGGAGGTGTTACTCGAATAGTGCATACTTTGAAATGAAAGATTCTGGCGGTATTTATAGAGAAATACTCAGCTTCTAGATCCTTCCATTATGAGATCCTATTTTTTAGGACCTCAACCTCCATGATCTCTCTAGATCTTTCTGCCATCTTCCAGGTCATTCTACAATGCTCTAAACTCTTCTATCACGTTCTGCAACCTTCTGGACTCTTCTATGTTCCAGACTCTTGTAGAACCTTCTGGAATCGTTCCTGAATGTGAGAGCATTTAGTACAACATTTAATGTAACATTTCAGAAAAGACTTAGAATAAATCAAGGAAGGTCAAATTAAGATGTTGTTGATAATGTTAAAGCATTTAAGAGTTAACAACATCTACACTCTCCATCATTTACTGTAGGATCCATAGTTGTTCCTTATGCTGAAGCTCAAACTCCCACTCAAACATCTCCTCTCGAGATCGTTCCTTACAATCCGTTTGACATTCGCACAAAAATTGCAAATGCGAACGAAGTTGCTAAAATTTTGGCCTCCAAACCACTAAATGAGCCCTCATCCGAAATTCCCGCACCTGAAACCACTCCAGTAACCCTACACTTTCCTCTGGGCACCCCTTTCAACACTTTGAAGGATGCCTTCAAAACCCTAAGCCTAAAAACAACACACCCTGTTTTAGTGCTTGAAGGAGAAACACTGGACAATGCCATGTTCAAAAGTGATGTGGACATGCATACTCAGCAGGAATCGTCAGATGATGAAGTTCTAGCCGCTAAGTTCGAAAGGCTACACCGGCAGAAAAAGGGCAAGAAGAAGGCCGCTGTTGTTCCTACTGCAAGAAAGTGGCCGGGTGGAAAGAGGAAGTCCCAAAGGAACCTGGGCAAAATTGTTGACTACACTGGGAAGAAGAAGCCCAGAACAGATGGGAACTCATCCGATCCCATTGCAGTGTCCGACTCTGAACCAGAAGCAGAGCAAGAACAAACTACAGCCCAGATGGAAGAAGCAGTGGCTGTCAATGAAGATGATGTAGATGAAGTTGATGAGGAAATGGAAGAGGAGAGTGAACCCACTCCACCAGTCAGACGATCAAAAAGGCTTCGAGAGCCCGAGAGTGTTGCCTCTCCGATGGCAACACCAGAACCATCAGATCAAGAGCAGTCATCCGACTCTTCGGATGAAGATGAAAACGATGTATCTTCTTCTTCTGATGATAGGAATAATGACTCTGATGAGGATTATAATGATAAGTCAAGCATACAGTATAGAACTATAAGAACTAGGCAGATTCTCAGTGAAAGATTGATTAAAATTCCTGATTTTGAAGAGATGAATCTGCTTGATTGGTTTAAAGAAAGATCCTTACTGAATGTCTTACAATTTGCTTGTCCTTATGTTGTTGACTGGATATATGAATTTTATGCTAATATCCCTCAATTTGCTGGTGATTCAAACTCCACAAGATATGGATAGTTTTAGTTTAGAGGAACTAGACATATGATTACCCCTAGAAGGATCAATATTCTGCTTAAAACAAAAATTATGGAGGATCCCGTTGTTACTGATCATGATGTCATGATAAGCATTTTGACAGGGGGAGTAATCACCAAATGGAGAAGAAGAACTTTAGCCTCTAAACTGACTAGCTTGTATTCTGTCTTGCATAAACTGGTTTGTTTTAATTGGCTGCCTAGCACAAAAAACACCACTCTCACCTTAGAACAGGCTGTTTTGATGTACAAGATTGGACACTTAAAAAGGTTTAACCTAGGACATGTTATTTTCACTAATATGATGACCTTTAAGTCTGATATGACTGGAAGAGGCATACTACCTTATCCATGTCTTGTGTACAAATACCTGCTGGACAAAGACTTTGAGAGATATGAAGATGAAGTTGTAAGCTCCTATATCCCAGGGTTCAGCATCTCAAATCAGTTCTTAGTGAGAGGTGAAAGGGTGGTTGATCTTCCTTTAGGAAGGAATGATGATGAAGCAGGCCCAAGTACAACAACCAATGTTCCAGCAAATGATCCTTTCCACAGTTCCACACTACCTCCAGAAGGAGCTGCCTCCTCTATTTATTTATCTTTCCATTATATAATGAGGCAGATTGATATCTTGCAGGGATCAATTCTTAATCTGCAGCACTCTGTGGAGGATCTTCTAGTCCAAAAGAAATTTTGGATGGATGTCCTTTCCACTTCAACAGGGGGAGTAGCTGACAGTTCACACAATCAACCTACTAACATTGTTGCTCCTGTTGTAGATGAATCGGGTTCAATTCCTGGCCGAACTACTGAACTTGCTGCTGACACTACAATGAGTGAGAGAGATGAGCAGGACATCCAGGATTTCTATGGTGACCTGTGATCTGGATGCATTATAAGCTTGAAGACAGGGGAGAACTTACATTATGGGGGAGTATATGCAGACTATGGAGATGCAACTGATACACATTCAGCCCAATCCTTTCTCATGTGTTATTACAGTTCTTATCTTGTTGTAAAAGCTTTGTACTTATGTCTTTTTATTTTTCAAACTCTGTTATTTACATTCTGTAAGTATTTAGGATTTATTTTTGCTTTAGTCATTTAAATCTAAACAAGTTTTTTTTGGTTTAGATGTTGTTTTTTTTAATTTGATCTTATACTAATTGTTACTTCATGTTTTTGGAATATCAATTGTGTAAATTTCTTAATCAATGTTTCCGTTGTGTGAACTTCAGTTATGTTGATGTAGAAAGGTCAAATTGGGGGAGATTGTTGATGTTGATATAAGTGTTTTGTTTAATGATCCAACACTAACAGCCGAGTGTTGTGTTTAATGTTCCCAACACTTATGACAACATCAGAATTTGCCCTTCCTTTTCTCACTAACTCCGATCTTACGTTTGTTGTCTAATGATGTCCCCAGAGCAGTTAGAAGACGTGGGCAACACCCAAGTCATGCCATTGCGTGGGAGTGAGAAGTTATTAGACATGGTATAACAAGTCCCTAAATTCTAGGAGTGGTGGAGAGAAGTTTATAACCGCATGATCTCACGGCTGTGATGATCATGGGAGTTGATGGCAGTTCGTGCATGAAGTCTATAAATACAGAAGCTGCCCTCAACACAAGATACACAAGAAGAAAAGCTGAAATCGATCACTACTCTATTGAACGCTATATACGCTTCTAGTTAGGAAAATCATTGTTTCTTCTTGTAGTTCTCCACATTATTGTAAACCCGAATAGTAGTGTGTTAGAACATAGTCTTATTTACTAGGTTGTGTGATTAGATATATGAGGGAGATAGTTTCATAGGATCTAGTAAATTATATACACTTTCATAGTGTTTTTATACAACTCAAAGAGGTTGTACTCGTTTCACATATTTTTATATAGTGAACAGCATAGATTATTTTATAATCTATGCAAATTTTGAATACTTCTATTTTCACAACGTGCATTTTAATTTTCGCTGCATAGTGTTGTCTGGACAGTGCCAACACGACAGACAACATCTCTGATTTCGCATGCACACACACTTTCAGTCATTATTACTATTTTTTATTAGATTATGATATTTGTTTAGCTTTATTTGGTCATATTAAGTACCAATGAGTTCTAGAATAGTGTTTAAATTATACTTTTTTTTTTCTCATTTACTGATCATTAACTAATTATGTATTTTTCGATTTTATTTGCTTGTAGGACGTGCCAATTGAGACCTTTAGTTTTAAAATAAAAAGATTATTGTAGCCCGTTAGTGGCCCGTTTAGCCCGTGGCCCGCTAGGGTTAGGGTTAGGTCCCAACAATTGTAGGCCCGTTAAATATGAATCGGTTAAGGCTCTAACCCGTTTAGCTCGTAGCCCTGTAGGGCTGGCCCTATAGGGCTAGGGCCAGCCCGATAAACATCTCTACACAATAGTGACTTCGTATGTATAATAATACTCCATCCGTCCCGTGATTACTTGCACACTTTCCTTATTTGGACGTCCTAAGATTACTTGCACACTCTTAATATGAAAATACACATAAAATTAATACCCTCCCAAAATCATTTTATTTTTAAAATTGCCACCCTCTTTTTACATACATTTTACTTTATACCTCATCATATCTATTTTACATATCACCAAATTACCTAAAATACCCCTCCTTTATCTTACATCACCAACCACTAAATTCATTTTTATTAAAAATTGTGTCGATCAAACCATGCAAATAATTCCGGGACGGAGAGAGTAATAGATTTACACTCATGTCGAGTATACGACGATATTACTTTTTTCTTTTTTAATTATTTTCGCATGATGCGCTCTACTCTTCATTTTTTTCAACCTATTTTTCAGTTTTTTTTTTTCCAATAAAAAATTGTGTTTGTTTGTATTTTTTTATTAATTAAAAAATGGATAGAGTTTTTTTTCCTGTTTTTTAGTTAGCTTTTCCTTTCTTTTTTTTAGTTTTTTTTAATTAATTTTTTTTTTTGTTAATTTAAAAGATGCAGTACAATATTTATATAACTTAGCATAACTAAAACGTGAAACACAATATTTCTGAAATGTGCAAGTCTGTATACCGAAAAAGTGCATTACAATATTAATGTAAAGTGCAACACAATATTACTGAAAAATGCAACATAATATTATAGAAAAGTGCAAATCGGTATAACTTAAATATGCAACATAATATTAATGAAAAATGTAAGTCATTTATTACTGAAAAGTGCAACACAATATTAGTAAAAAGTGTAAGTCACTATAACGGAAAAGTGTAAGTGTTTATAGTTGAAAAATGCAACACAGTTTTTATTAAAAAGCGCAAGTGAGTATAACTAAAAAATGTAACAAAATATTTAGTGAAATGTGTAAGTCTTATAATTGAAAAGTGCAACACAATATTACTAAAAAAATATAATTTTTTATAAGTAAAAAGTGCAACATAGTATAACTGCAATAATGTGGGACTACCATTGGACCACAACTTGATTTATGTAATAATACACAGTTTATTAATTTATATGCGCTTATTCGAGTGCATTAGTGTGAACAATGAGATATGATCACCGTTGAATTGGTGAGGGGGGAATGACTTGTATTTATAGGAGTAATTACAGTATAACCTAATTACATGATTTTAGGAAAAGATAAATACAAAAGATAAATATAACAAATATGTCCTATATACAAGGAATGTTTTGACTGTTCCTTAATATCCCCCGTCAAGCGATGCGTGGGATGAGGAAAAACGCAGAGCTTGGATCGAAGGAATTCAAACGTCGGGCGAGGAAGGCTCTTCGTGAAGATGTCGACGAGCTGGAGATGTGTGGGGACGAACTGTGTGAGTAGCTTGCCAGAGTGACGAGCTCGCGAACAAAGTGACAATCAATGTCGATGTGCTTTGCTCGTTTATGTGCCACTGGATTTTGGCTGAGGAACAGGGCGTTGTTGTTGTCGAAGAGGAGAACGGGGCGAGTTGGTAACGGAACGCGGAGCTCGCGGAGCAGAGAGGTTAGCCAAACGACCTCGGCAGCTGCATTGGCTAAGGCACGATACTCCGATTCACAGCTGGAGCGAGCAACAGTGGGCTGTTTCTTGGCACTCCAGGACACCAGATTTCCACCTAAGAAAACTGAATAACCATAGGTTGATCGGCGAGTTTCCGCACAACGAGCCCAAACTGCATCCGAGTAGGCGACCACAGAGGAGTCTGGTCGTCGAGTGAAATAAAGGCCAAAGTTGACAGTGTGCTTAACATAGCGAAAAATCCTCTTTACTGCCGAGAAGTGGTCGCTGGTCGGCGCCTGGAGAAACTGGCTGACATGATTTACCGAGAAGGATAGATCAGGTCGAGTAATGGTGAGATACTGGAGGGCGCCCACCAAGGAGCGATAAAGAGTTGGATCCGAAAAAGGGTCACCAGTGCTGACCAGGGTTTCGCCCGCGGCCAAGGGAGTGGCAATGGGCTTGGAGTCTTGAAGTTCGGCTCGCTCAAGAATCTCGCGAGCATATTTGGATTGCCCGACGAACAGCCCAGAAGGGGTGTAAGAGATTTCCAAACCCAAAAAGTAATTAAGGCGACCGAGATCTTTGAGTGCGAACTCCTTGTTCGCCCTAGCAATAAAGCGAGCAACAGTGGCGGGGTCATTCCCAGTGACAATGATATCGTCCACATACAAAAGTAGATAGACGACCGAGGAACCCTGAAATAGGTAAAACAGCGAGGAGTCAGACTTGCACGCCTTGAAGCCAATGCCGAGCAGGAAGGAGCTGAACCGCTGAAACCGGGCCAAGGGGGCCTGGCGAAGACCATATAGGGCCTTCTTTAGTTTGCAGACATGATCCGAGAGCCGAGGATCGACAAAGCCAGGAGGTTGAGCCATGAAGACTGGTTTCTAGAGATACCCGTTAAGAAAAGCGTTCTTGACATCCAACTGATGGAGGGGCCAATTGTTTTGAACAGAGAGAGCCAAAATAACACGAACAGTGGTCGCTTTGACAACCGGACTGAAGGTGTGCGAGAAGTCTATGCCAGGGATTTGGGTGAAACCCTGAGCGACCAGTCGAGCTTTGTGTCGTTCAATGGAACCATCTGATTTGTACTTTGTTCTAAAGAACCATTTGGAACCAACAATGTTCGCATCCTGAGGGCGAGGAACAAGATCCCAAGTTTTGTTAACTCGCAAAGCATCAATTTCTTCCTGCATGGCGGCCAACCATTCAGGGGACTTGGCTGCAGACTTGAAACCACGGGGTTCCGATGAGGTAGTGAGGGCACTGAGCAGGGCAGTGGAGGCCAAGTTTAGTGGGTACTTCGGTTTGAAGATCCCAGATTTAGCTCGCGTGATCATTTGGTGGTTGGACCGTGGTCGCTCCATTGGTGGGTCAGTGGTCGGCATAGGTTGCTCGGCCGGTGCAGAGGGAGTAGGTGGCTCCGTAATAGGGACTGGCGGAGGAAGTTGGTCCTCGCCAGGATCAGAGATACATGCCGAGCAGGGCATGGTTGAAGTAGGAGCAATAGACTCAGGAGATGAGTCATTCGAGGAGCCCAGGTCGGTGTCCAAGAAGGAAGAGACCACTGCATTGGTCGGCAGGGGCCTAGCAGAACCTGAAAAAGGAAAGCAACCTTCATCAAATATAGCATATCGAGTAACAAAGACTTTGGAGGAGTCGGGATCATAACACCGGAAGCCCTTGTGAAGGCTATTGTAACCCAAGAAAATGCATGGTCGGCTGCGAGGAGATAGCTTGTTCGAGGCATAATCGCGTAAGTATGGAAAAACCCGACAACCAAAGGGCTTGAAATTCCCATAGAGAGGCATAGTACCGAACAGAACCTGAAACGGCGATTGACCACCCAAAATGGAGGATGGAAGACGATTAATGAGATGTACTGAAGTAGCAAAGGCATCGAACCAAAATTCACTCGGAGCATGGGCATGGAAAAGCATGGAGAGACCAGTGTCAGTTATATGGCGATGCTTTCGCTCGGCGCGACCATTCTGCTGGGGTGTGTAAGGGCATGACACTCGATGTAATATTCCATGGTCGGTCATGAAGGTGCGAACAGTCTTGTTAACAAACTCAGTACCACCATCACTCTGAAAAACTTTTAGAGATGTCGAAAATTGGGTGCATACAAACTTGTGAAATGCGACTAATGTAGCAAAAAACTCAGATTTCGCATGGAGAGGATATATCCATGAGAAACGAGAAAAGTCATCGACGAACACAGCATAATAGCGAAAACCAGAAAGCGCAGTTACGGGGGCGGGACCCCAAAGGTCGCAATGAACTAAATCAAGAGTAGCAAAAACACGTTTTTCATTAATGTGAAAAGACAAACGTTTACTCTTGGCCAACTGACAAGAGGTGCAAACAGTAGGGTTCGGTAAAACGGAATTAACAGATATATGCCCTAATTTATTTAAATCCTTAATAACATCAAAAGGAACATGTCCCAAAAGAGAATGCCATAAATCGAAGGAGGCGCGAGTAGCACCGGGCTTCTTCAAGGCAGCGACCAAAGCTGGGAGTGCCCGTTCCAATACGTACAACCCCTGTTCACAACGCCCCTGAGCCACCACCTCCTTGGTAGCCCGATTCTGAACAACAAATGTCTTGTCAGAAAAGCAAACATCAACTGGAAAGTCAGACGTGAGCTTGCTAATAGATAAAAAATTATTGGTGATATGAGGAACAACAAGAACATCTAGAAGACCAATATCCTTAGAGATTAAATGCAAACCAACATGAGAAATCCGTAGTGAGTGACCATTACCAACAATAACCTGACCATTACCAGAATATGGAGCCGAAGAGTCCAGATGCGAGGTACTGGAAGTCATATGAGCCGAGGCTCCTGAGTCAACATACCAATCCGAGGAGGCCGGCGAGGAGACTGTGCAAGCCGAGTGAAAGGCTTGAGCAAGGTTGGCGGATGGGTCCTCGGACAGGCGAGCGGGGAGACGAGGATCTGGTCCGCGAACAAAACGTTGAGGGCATTTGGTGGCATAGTGCTCGCCACGACAAATTTGGCAACGAGGGACGTAGGATTTCCGCCCTCCGCGACCACCAGAGAAGTCGGAGCGACCACCACGAGAGAACCCAGAAGGGCGACCACCAGTATGGTTGCGAGTGTTCGAGCGAGCAGAGGGTTGATCGCGAGCATAAAAGGCAACTGGAGCGGGTTCGGCGAGATCAGGCTTGTTCATGATCTCAAAGGCATTGCCTGATGTAGTAAGTCACGGAAAGCAGGCACAGGTGAGAGGGCCATTCTGGTGTCGGCAAACCCGCTGAATTTGGGGCCAAGACCCCGTAGAAACCAGTGGCACATGTCAGATTTGTCCACTGTTTTGCCAATGGCGGCAAGTTGGTCGCACAATGCCTTAAAGCGCCGACCGTAGTCGGCAACACAAAGAGAGTTACGCTTGAGGAGAAGGAACTCCTCACGAAGTTGGGTAATTCGTGACTGAAAGCATCCTCCAGAGCAAGCCAAGTGTCACGGGCCGTGTCACATTGAACGACCTCGGCCAGGGTTTCTTCAGTGAGAGAGGAGAGGAGAAGGGCAAGTACTTTCTGATCCTTCGATTTCCAGGCAGCGAAGGTCGTGTGAGTGGCGGCAGGGGGGGCGGATGTGCCATCCACAAGGCCATAGAGATCGGCACAAGTAAGCATCGGGACAACCTGCTTCTTCCATAGGAGATAATTGGAAGAAGAGAGTTTCACTGTAACCATATGAATAAGGACATTCATAGGGATAGAAGAGTCTGCCATTGAAGGGAGAGGATCGAGGGGGACAAGCTCAATGATAGGTGAAGTGGCGGCGGCGGCGGCGGTAGAGAGGGAGAGAGAGAAATTAGGGTTAGGGTTTAGGATCGTGTTTAGGCTGATACCATGTGAACAATGAGATATGATCACCGTTGAATTGGTGAGTGGGGAATGATTTGTATTTATAGGAGTAATTACAGTATAACCTAATTACATGATTTTAGAAAAAGATAAATATAACAAATATTTTCTATATACAAGGAATGTTTTGACTATTACTTAATAATTAGCCTTACTCATAATAATACTTGAAAAGATAATTCACGTAAATTAATTTGAATTCAGATAAGTTTTTGCCCAAAATAAGAGATTTCTATAAATGTGTGTTTTCATGTTTACTATTTAGTCAAATGACACGTAATAATCTACTTAAGTGATGCATACTAAATATCATGAAAAGAAAAATGAAAAAAAAAATGTAAACTAATCAATAGCATATGAAAAAAGATAGAAAACGAAAGGAGGGCCTATTCGCATCACGTGAAATAAAGAACGTGATGAACGTTGCGAAAGTGACAATATAGTGTGTTACTAACTAATATCTTTTTAATTGACAAAAAAATTGTTAATTTAATTTCACATATATTCTTTTTTATTAAGTATTACTAACATATATTAAATTATTCAGTCTATGAGAAAATCATAATCGGCCTAAAGTAGGATGGAACGTTTGAAAAATTAATATAAGAGTATGAATTAATTAATTTTATCCATTTCTACAACATAAAACTTTTAGATGAGATAATTTCAATAACACTAATACTACACCCACACAAATTTTTTGTCTTCTAAGGCCACCTTGTTTTTGTTGTTTTATCTTCTATCCTTAATTTTCTAATTTAATCCTGTCCTAAGATAATTACATGGCACCCACTTAATTGGTTGTATGCCCAAATTAAGAATATATGCATATATGAAGTAATGAACTAGGAATCTTTTCTTAAAACTTAAAAAGTGACCCAAATACAAAGTGTCCCATGTAATTTGTGCAGCAAGAGAAAATTACCAGAGATAAATAGGAGACATTCAAGTATTCAACCATCTTATTTTCTCTCCGATTCCAAGTTGTAGCATTTTCTTCATAATTTTCTTATCCGATTTCCTTCCTTTTTCGGGTTTATCTGGAGATATAAATTCACTCTCATACTTTTCTTCGACTTTTAATTTGGGCATTTTTATCCGATTATTGAAAATGTATTTTGAACAATTTGTGAAAATATTAAAAAGAAAGGCCTAGCCGTTAGAATTTTTTAATACCTTTTTAAATTCATCATATTTTACAAATAGTCGAATACAATTGCAATATTATGATAAAAAAATGTTTGGAAATTTTGGTTTAGATATGTTTCAGTTTGATAAAATCGTTGATGGACTAAACGTTAATATTTAAAAAATTGAATGTGATAGGGTTGTTCTGTTCACGGAGTAAATGAACATATGTGATGCGACCTCATCAAATTCACAAGAGTGAATAAGCGAGAACACATCCAAAGAAATATTTGAAAGTGATGAATACCTAAATGAGCTCCTTTGGAATCCTTGAATGATTGATAGAGGTGGAAGATGACGAAGGTAGTTGAGACCTGCACGAAAACCGGGCCGGAGGGGGTGTCCGGCGACGGACCTCCGACGCTCAAGTCAGTGATGTTTGATGAAGAAGAAGAGTATTTTGATATGAAAGTGAAGAGTTGAAAAAGTGACTTCACCCCTGAAAAAATGAAATGGGGTACCTTTTATACCTTGTGATTGAAGGGTAAAGATGTAAATTCGGATCTAGGGTTTGTTATGAATGGTGCCACGTCATAGTACAATTCTGACACATAACTGAT
Organism: Galeopsis tetrahit; assembly: GCA_963675135.1. Lineage (NCBI taxonomy): Eukaryota > Viridiplantae > Streptophyta > Magnoliopsida > Lamiales > Lamiaceae > Galeopsis > Galeopsis tetrahit. Next base: position 65,659,373 of record OY776127.1, read on the forward strand.
TATTCAGGTAGTGCGCACACATTTACAGAGGTATTCTGAGATATTCTGACACCTCAAGATTTCTTACTCTTCTTGGAGGCCAAGACAATTCATTTCCCTGGTCCTGGACAAGAAAGGTCGAAGGAAGGGTTTTCCTTTATTTCAATGCTCCCCTAATCCAGCTGCTTGCTAGGGTAAAGTTCTTAACACCAGAGCAGATCCCGAAAGGATCTGATCAAGTTGTGTCCGGTTTCATGGGATCAGATCCTGTCATGACCAGGTCCTGGGGGAAGATGATTAGGTTTCGTCTTGTCCTCTAGTCAGTGGCTTCTTTATCTTGGACCTACACCATTATACCACATCATCCATTCCCCCCTATTCTAGACTACTGCAGCTCTCATCGCAATAGTTTAGAATATGGTCTCTTCGAATTCCTCAGGTTTTCCCGCTCATTTCTAAAACCTCTTTTATCTTTTGATCTGGGCTGTTCATTCAGGCCCGACCTTTCACCTTCTGTCATCTGAATCGTACACGTGTCGTCCCCTTAGTAGGACAACCGTCCCATCACCCTTTAGTATAAAAGGAAGATTTCATTTTTATTTCTTACTGTTGAGTAAAAGAGTCTTGCCTTTTGAGAAAATTCTCTTTCTAAAATTCCGGTGACAGATCTTTATTTCCGACGAATTTCTTTGCTCAGGCGTCATCGTCGTTTAAAACCAGGTACTGTCCTCCTCTCCCACTTTCTTCTTCTTTTCTGATCTTTGATGGCCAGTCCATCTCCTTCTGCTCCCGGTTCCTCTTCCTTCTCGACTGAAGAGGAGGGAGCTCGATCTGATTCCCAAAATCGTAGTTCCAGGAGCTTAACTCCTGACCAACTTTTCTCCTCTGGCCATACAGATATTTTGTCTGATCAGTATCCCAGATCCCAATTAGGGCCTCCTCCTTTAGCGCTAATTCCTCATCCTTCCTCTTCTTCTTCCCGTCCTTCTATCTCTCGTCGTCCAAGAAGGTTAACAACTTCTGCCGACTCTTCCGATGAATCATGGAATAAAGTTACCACTCACTCTTCGCTCACTTCCGTAGAACTTAAAGCCATACGACGAAGATGCCACAATGTTTCTGACTTCCTTTTCGACATAGCTCTTCCTGATGAGAGGCCGAACTTCTTTTGCCGACCTTCATTGCCATTCTTTAAAGCCCACATTGATTGTGGAATCCGTTTCCCCATTTGCCCTTATCTTGCCAAAATAGGTCGATTGTTTAACGTCTCCTTAGCTCAAGTTAATCCATCCTCCATAAGGACCTGTTTGTCTTTCTATATCCTCTTAAGGTATTACGGAGTCAACCCTAGTCCTGAAATGTTCGTAGCTTGTCATGAGATCAAGTTAAAGGAGGGTTTCTTTTATTTTAGCTCCCGGGTTAATGGTCCCCCTAATTTCATAAAGAAACCTCCTAGCCTTGAACCAGGGTGGAAGAAGAAATATTTTTGGGTCACTCCCAAGAGTGGGAAGTGGCCTTTTCCTTGTTCCGAATGGCAACAGACCACTCCCTCCTATGTTGCTATTTCCGACTCTATAGTTTCCCGGAGGGATCGAAAGATCATGGGTTCCTTAGAAGACCATGTTCTCGACAAGGAGAATGGTCTTTTCAAAATAATTCAACTTGTACGGGACCGGGGTGTCTTAATTCAGTTTGGCCTTGATAGCTCTGGAGCGGAACTTTCCCCCAGAGCCGGTAAAACCATCTCATCTTTTCTTCCTGTTCCTTCCTTTGTTCTTATATATTTAGTTTTAATTTTCTTTTCATTGTTTCTCTTCAGAAATGGACTTCGTCATCAGCTCCGTGAAGATAGACCTTGGAGATGATGAGGAGGAGGTTACTGCAGTAGGAGCCTCTTCAGGAGATCCTACCTTGGCTACTGGAGTAGAGGGGGCGGTCACGATAGCAGCCCCCTTAAATTCGGCCCAGCCTAGTCACGAGGACGACTCAGGTGTTGTCGTTACCAGGACCCTTGGTGATGATGCTTCCGATGCTCTTCTTCCTATCCCTAAGCGACCTGCTCCTGCGGATAGCGAAAAGGTCCCTTAAAAAAAGTCCAAATCTCATCGGACTCGCTCAGAGGCAGTCGGTACTCGCAGGTCCTCTAAAGATTTCTTTATTCTGGAGATTCCCAAGTCCATTTCCGAGCTGAGAGGAGAAGAGAGCACTTCTTTCGTTAAATTACTTCCGACTCCGGATGACAAGCAAAGGTTCTTTGGCCATTCAGTTCCCCAACTTTGGGAGATCTCTTCGGAGCTGAGCACCCAGGTAACCTCTCTTTTCTTATACCTTTATATTTTATTACTTTGCTCTTCCTAATAGATTTCTTCTTTGTAGCTTATGGCTGTCCAAGGAATTTTATTGGACAAGACTGAGAAAGAATTGGGTAACAAGGACCTGAGACAGCTCCGCTCAGAATTGTCCCAGAAAGATGAGGAGGTCCAGAAAGTGGCTGCAGATCTTAGCTTGCTCACAGCTCAGAATGAGGAGTTAAAGAAGAAATTGGAGGAAGGCTGGGAGGTGGCTGAGAGGGCTCGTTCCGAGATATCTGCCATGAAGGCTCAGCAAGAGAGGGCCTTAGAAGATGCCTTTAAGCAGGGACAGAAACGAGGCGTCGATGATTGCCATCAGAGGCTGCTGACAACCTCTATTGGCCAAGAGTTCCTTCAGGATCTCCATTTAGGACTTGTTGAAGCGTATCAACGTAGCCCCCATTATCTTAGGGATATGAACCCCCATATCGGCCATTTCATAACCCATGGGATCAAGTGCACCGTCTCCCAAGTGAAGAAACAAGGGTTCAAGCCCTCTATTGATCCTACTCCCATCATCAAGAGTTTAACACCTTCTCCTTTCTTTCAAGGAGATCTCAATGCGGGACCTGACCAGACGTGGTGGCTTCCTGTCATTCAGAAGGCGGCTTTGAAGTTGGCATTTGAGAAAGAGTTGGATCCTGAGGTGCCTGCAACTTCACCCTTGATCTACGATATTTTTCCTCCTCGCCAGACCTCGGCTTCCTCTTCTGATCCTTTACCAAATCTCCCTTCAATAGAAGGATCTAGTACTCCAGATTTTGGGCTCTCAAACCTTGCAGAGGAGGGAGCTCCTGCGACTGATGCTCAAACTTAGTATTTTTCTGATTTCAAGAACTTGTATGCTCCTTTTGTTATCGCACCCTGTACTTTTTGTTTTCGTATTCTCTTTTGTGTATGTTTATCGTCCCATGATTAATGAGATCTCTTATCTTTTTGCCCTGCTTATGCTCTCTTATACTTGTATTGTTACTTGAAGAAGTATAATTTTTCCTAAGTGAATAATTTTCAGTTCCTGGATTCAGCTCTTGAATCCTCTTCTCTTCCCCAGAAAAAATTAAAATTTTTTCTAAGTGAATAATTTTCAGTTCCTGGATTCAGCTCTTGAATCCTCTTCTCTTCCTCAGAAAAAATTAAATTTTTTCCTAAGTGAATAATTTTCAGTTCCTGGATTCAGCTCTTGAATCCTCTTCTCTTCCCCAGAAAAAATTAAAATTTTTTCTAAGTGAATAATTTTCAGTTCCTGGATTCAGCTCTTGAATCCTCTTCTCTTCCTCAGAAAAAATTAAAATTTTTCCTAAGTGAATAATTTTCAGTTCCTGGATTCAGCTCTTGAATCCTCTTCTCTTCCCCAGAAAAAATTAAAATTTTTTCTAAGTGAATAATTTTCAGTTCCTGGATTCAGCTCTTGAATCCTCTTCTCTTCCTCAGAAAAAATTAAAATTTTTCCTAAGTGAATAATTTTCAGTTCCTGGATTCAGCTCTTGAATCCTCTTCTCTTCCCCAGAAAAAATTAAAATTTTTTCTAAGTGAATAATTTTCAGTTCCTGGATTCAGCTCTTGAATCCTCTTTTCTTCCCCAGAAAAAATTAAAATTTTTTCTAAGTGAATAATTTTCAGTTTCTGGATTCAGCTCTTGAATCCTCTTCTCTTCCTCAGAAAAAATTAAAATTTTTCCTAAGTGAATAATTTTCAGTTCCTGGATTCAGCTCTTGAATCCTCTTCTCTTCCCCAGAAAAAATTAAAATTTTTTCTAAGTGAATAATTTTCAGTTCCTGGATTCAGCTCTTGAATCCTCTTCTCTTCCTCAGAAAAAATTAAAATTTTTCCTAAGTGAATAATTTTCAGTTCCTGGATTCAGCTCTTGAATCCTCTTCTCTTCCTCAGAAAAAATTAAATTTTTTTTCTAATTGAATAATTTTCAGTTCCTGGATTCAGTTCTTGAATCCTCTGGAATTATGTTTTGTACTCCTCGGGGAGTTGTTTATACTCTGGATATTAGGAGCAGCATTTGCTCATCCTGAGTTATATTTTATACTCTTATCTGAATTATTTATACTCCTCGGGGAGTTGTTTATACTTTGGGTATCAGGAGCAGCATTTGCTCATCCTGAGTTATATTTTATACTCTTATATGAGTTGTTTATACTCCTCGGGGAGTTGTTTATACTCTGGATATCAGGAGCAGCATTTGCTCATCCCGAGTTATATTTTATACTCTTATGTGAGTTGTTTATACTCCTCGGGGAGTTCATTTAGATCCAGATACTTCTCATAATGATAAGATAAAAAGGAACTGCTCTCACCAGCTCCTTGTTTCATTGAAATTTTCAAAGCGCAAAGCTATTACAAAGGTCTTCTATGACCTGGATACATCATCCAGTTCATAATCAAAGAAAGATGACAAAAATAAAAGTTTCAGATCTTGCATGTTTCTTAACAGTAGTATTTCTTGAGTTTGCTCACATTCCACGGACGTGCTACTTCCTTTCCATCTTCTCTCATCAGTTTGTAGGCTCCTCCTTTCAACACTTCACTCACAATAAATGGTCCTTCCCAATTTGGCTCCAACTTCTTCACTGGTTTCAATGCATCAACTCTTCTAAGGACCATATCTCCCTGGCAAAATTTTCGCACTTTTACTCGCTTGTTGTATCCAGCACGGATCTGGCTCTTGTACTTTTCGGCTCTGAGACGTGCTATTTCTCTTTCTTCTTCGACCAGGTCCAGATTTTCTTTCATCAGAGTGGAGTTCTGGTCTTCATCATAGGCTGTGATTCGGTGAGATTCAGATCCTATCTCCACCGGGATCACTGCTGCTGCTCCATAGACCAGGTTGAAGGGTGTTTCTCCAGTGGCTGTTTTGGGACTGGTCCTGTAAGACCAAAGAACAGAATCCAGTTCATCTGGCCAACTTCCTTTCTTCTTCTCCAATCTAGCTTTGATCCCTTCAACTAGAGTTCTGTTAGTTACTTCCACTTGGCCATTGGCCTGAGGATGAGCCACTGATGTGAACCTCTGCTCGATTTTCATCTTTTCACACCAGCTCCTAATAGCTTTGCCACTGAATTGAGTTCCATTGTCTGAGACGAGAACTCTAGGGATCCCAAATCTACAACAAATGTTCTTCCATAAAAACCTCTGGATGTTGTTCTCATCGATCGTTGCTACTGCTTCAGCTTCCACCCACTTACTGAAATAATCCACTGCCACAATCAGAAAACATCTCTTCCCTGATGCCTCAGGAAATTTCCCTACGATGTCAATTCCCCACTTATCAAAAGGGCATGGGGAGTACATAACTCCCATCTTTTCTCCAGGAACATGAATGAGGGGTCCATGTTTCTGACACTTCTCGCACTTTCGTACTAGCTCCTTAGCATCTCTAAGCATTTTTGGCCAATAATATCCAGCTCTTAAGATCCTTCTAACCACGTCTCTGAACCCCGTGTGGCTTCCTCCACATCCTTCATGGACCTCTCGAATGACATAATCTCCTTCTTCATTAGTTATGCATTTCAAGTATGGTTGTGAAAATGATCTTTTATACAGCTCCTCCCCTATCAGGCAATATCTCGCAAATACTGCTCTTTTAAGAACCCCAGGTTGATCAAGCCTCTGACCTGTTTTCAAGTAGTGAATAATTGGAGCTCTCCAATCCCCATTCTCTGCTTCTTCCTCAATTGAGAACACATCTAAGTCTGTCATTCTGCTTTCTGCTGCTAAGAGGGTGATCTGCCCCTTAGCTCCTTCCTCCACTGAGCTAGCCAACTTTGCTAAATAGTCAGCTTTGATATTTTTTGCTCTTGGTATTTGTTCCAAAGAGAACTCCACAAATCTCGTCCTGATACTCTCCACCATTCTAGCGTATTTGATCATTTTCTCATCTTTCTTCTCATAGGATCCAGCCACTTGTTGAGATACCAACTGGGAATCTGAGAAGACTTTTACTTTTTGAGCTCCCAAATCTGCTAACATTCTCATTCCTCTTATCAGGGCCTCATATTCTGACTCATTGTTTGAGGCCTTGAAATTGAATTTGATGGCGAACTGCAATTCTTCTCCCGTTGGAGTAATGATCATTACTCCAGCTCCACTCCCCATCATAGTAGAGGATCCATCCACATAGGCTATCCATTCCTCCAGCTCTGTGGTTCTTGTAGTTTCTTGAATAAAGTCCGCTAGAGCCTGAGCTTTAATGGCAGTTCTTGGCTCGAACTCCACATCATATTCACTTATCTCCACTGCCCATTTTACCATGCGCCCTGACAAATCAGGTCTCCCCATGGTTTGCCTCAAGGGAAAGTTTGTTCTCACCACCACTTTGTGAGCTAGAAAATACGGCCTCAGCCTCCTAGCTGTTATCATTACTGCTAGTGCTGACTTCTCCATTTCTGAATACCTCTCCTCTGGTCCTTGGAGCATCTTACTCACATAGTATATTGGCTTCTGATGACCCCCTTCTTCTCTTAGGAGGACTGAACTTAGAGAGTGTTCTCCTACGGAGAAGTATAAGAACAGAGTCTCACCAGGAACTGGTTTAGTGAGCAATGGCAAGGCTGAGAGATGATCTTTCAGTTCCTGAAAAGCCTTTCTACACTCCTCACTCCACTCGAAGTTAGATCCCTTTCTCAAGATTTTGAAGAAGGGTAAGCTCCTCTCTGCAGATCTGGAGATGAAACGGCTGAGAGCTGCTATACGACCGTTCAGCCTTTGAATCTCTCTTATGTTTCTGGGCTCTTGCATCTCCAGAACAGCTTTTACTTTCTCCTTGTTCACTTCAATTCCTCTTGGTGTGACCATATACCCCAAGAACTTGCCCGATTGCACTCCAAAGGCGCACTTCGCGGGATTAAGCTTCATGCCGCTCGCTCTGATTACCTCAAAAGTCTCTTCCAGGTCTTTCACGTGATCCTTCTCCTTTAAGCTCTTTACCAACATATCATCTACGTATACTTCCACATTTCGCCCTATTTGGTTTCGAAAAATCGAATCCACCATCCTTTGATATGTAGCTCCTGCATTTTTCAGACCAAAAGGCATGTCTGTGTACCCATACGTGCCACAGCATACCACAAAACTAGTTTTTGCCACATCCTCCGGATCCATCTTGATCTGATGATAGCCTTGATAAGCATCCATCATTGAGAGCAGCTCACATCCTGATGTGGAATCCACCAGCTGATCTATTCGAGGAAGTGGGTAATGATCCTTCGGGCAAGCTTTATTAAGATCTCGAAAATCTATGCACATTCTCCATTTTCCAGCTCCCTTAGAGACCATTACTGCATTGGAGAGCCACTCTGGGAACTGGATCTCCACAATATGTTTCGCCATTAGCAGTTTATCCACTTCCTCGATGATGACCTTGTCTTTCTCTGGTCCAAACCTTCTCAGCTTTTGCTTCACTGGTCTCACTTGCGGGTTTACGTTTAAGCTATGCATGGCCAAAGCTGGATCTATCCCCGTGAGGTCAGCTGAGTGGAAAGCAAAGATGTCAGAATTGGCTCTAAGACATTGGACCAATTTTTGTGCTACTTCATGATTCATTTGAGTTCCGATTTTCGTCGTGCAGCCTATCTTGTGGGGCAAGAGCTCCACTGCCATAGTCTCTTCCTCAGGTCTGATCTGCAAGTGGGGATCTTCTTCCATCCTTTCACCTTCTTTCAACCTTTTCCCCACGGGATCATCTCCTCTACCTTGATCTCCCCTAAATACCTTATCAGCTTGATTCACAGTGTCCACATAGCATCTTCTAGAACTGATCTGATCACCACCAACTTCTCCTACCTCATCTCCAACTGGGAACTTCACTTTCATGTAATAAGTGGAAACTACTGCTTGCAGGGAGTTTAGAGATGGTCTTCCTAGGATCACATTGTAAGCAGAGGGAACATCCACGATAAGGAACTCCACCATCCTCACTCTTTGCAGTGGTGGTTCTCCTATCCTGAGTTGTAGAGTGACCTGTCCCCAAGGTTGGATAGCTCCTCCAGTGAACCCATATAGAGCTGTCTTTACTGGCGCGACCTTCACGTTCAGGTCCATCTTATCAAAGCATTCTTTGAACAAGATGTCACAAGAGCTTCCTGTGTCAATGAATACCCTTGCCACATCGTATCCTCCTATCTCAGTCGTGATAACCAATGCATCATTGTGAGGCTGGAGTGCACCTCCTCCATCAGCAGGACCAAATTGGATAATTGGTGTTTTGCTTAGATCTGACACGCTGTGCACTTCAGCTCCCCAAGCCTTAGCTTCCCTTACGAAGGCTTTTCGCGCTCTATTTGAGTCACCGTCAGTAGGTCCTCCTGCAATCATGGATATGTTACCCCTCTTTTGTGGTACTCCTCCTCTAGGTGGCTCCTGTTGTGCCTTTTCTTTTCCTTTATCTTCTCCCCGACCATAGTTCTTATCTCGTTCAGCTCTCACATATTCAGCCAGCTGTCCTTCTCGGATCAGCCTCTCGATCGCATCCTTAAGATGACGACACTGGTCAGTGTCATGACCGTACTCATTGTGGTATTTGCAATACTTGTCAGATCTGGGATTCTTAGGACCTCCTCTGGCGGAATATGGGAACTTAGATCCTGGTTTATTTTGTACCACTTCCAATAGTTCCGAAGGTTGCTTGGTCAGAGGGGTGTGATTTCGGAAGTGCCTGGTCTCTACCCTGGTATCCCTTTCTTCATACATGCGCCTCTTATCCCCCCCACTCTCTTTTTTTATGGGAGAGCTCCTAACTTCTCCCTTTTTGGTATATTGGATCTCCTCCAGATTGATATACTTCTCCGCTCTGGCTAGGAGCTCGTCAAACGTCAGTGGAGGGCGCTTGGCCAAAGATTTAAACAGATCCCCTTCGGCTAAGCCTTGAGTGAGAGCATTGATTTTCACCTCCCCTGTTGCATTGGGCACGTCTAAGGCTGCTTTATTGAATCTCCCAAGAAAGGTCCTCAAGCTTTCTCCTGCCCTTTGCTTGAGGCTCATCAAGGACAAGGATGTCTTGAGCTGTCTTCGGGCACTTGCAAATTGATGCAGAAATAGAGAGCTCATCTCCGTAAAGGAGCTCACATAATTAGGAGGAAGTTGCGCAAACCACTGCTGCTTTAGTGAGAGTCGTCAAGAACACACGACATTTAACCCCATCAGTGTATTGGTGGAGTAGAGCTCCGTTTTGGAAACGGAGGAGATGCTCTTGAGGATCAGTAGTACCATCATACTCATAAGAGAGTGTTTTAAAATTCTTAGGGAGAGGATCCATTAAGATCTCGGAGACAAAAGGAGATCCCACTGCTTTACCTCCACCAGGAGCATTTTTCTCATACATCCCCTTCATTTCCTCCATTTCTCTTCTTAACGCCACAATCTCAGTGTTAATGCTTTCTCGTGCTGAAGATTGAACATATTCTTCCCCCGAACTATCCTCCTCCTCATTCTCCACGGGAAGCACTACTCTTTCTTTTCTCTTCCTCGTACCCCTCTCGGTGGCGGCAGCCAGCACTTCTGTTGGTTCATCCAACACCGGGTCGTTCTGAGCAGGGGCTGGGGGAACATCCCTTGGAAGGAACTGCTCCCGTATGTTTACTGTTGGGGGAGCTGTAGGAGTACCTTGGACCGGCACTCCTCTTCGAGCTAAGGCCTGATCCACAGCAGTACATATCAGATCTCTTAGACTTTCCAGAGGGAGGGTAACCACATGCCCAGAGAGAGGAGATGGATTTGGTACTCCTCCTCCCTGACTTGCAGCAGTATTCTCCGCTCTAGTATCATTAACTGGGTCAGTGACCATGATTGGGTCCGTAACAACAACTGGATCAGTGGCCACGCCCTCGAAATCTTTGCTCAAGTTCTTTTGCACTTGATTCTCCATCGCTAAATGAGTAAGATCACAAAATGAATTTAATATCCCCACGAACACACATAAACAGATCCCATGACTATGGATTTTTTAACAGTAAGTTGAGAGACTGATTTCTCTTCAACCATTTTTAGAAAAGCTTGGAAAAAATGAAAATCTCACGTCCTAGTCAGAATTTCCCACAGGCGGCGCCATTTGATGCGACCTCATCAAATTCACAAGAGTGAATAAGCGAGAACACATCCAAAGAAATATTTGAAAGTGATGAATACCTAAATGAGCTCCTTTGGAATCCTTGAATGATTGATAGAGGTGGAGGATGACGAAGGTAGTTGAGACCTGCACGAAAACTGGGCCGGAGGGGGTGTCCGGCGACGGACCTCCGACGCTCAAGTCAGTGATGTTTGATGAAGAAGAAGAGTATTTTGATATGAAAGTGAAGAGTTGAAAAAGTGACTTCACCCCTGAAAAAATGAAATGGGGTACCTTTTATACCTTGTGATTGAAGGGTAAAGATGTAAATTCGGATCTAGGGTTTGTTATGAATGGTGCCACGTCATAGTACAATTCTGACACATAACTGATTATTCGGGTAGTGCGCACACATTTACAGAGGTATTCAGAGATATTCTGACACCTCAAGATTTCTTACTCTTCTTGGAGGCCAAGACAATTCATTTCCCTGGTCCTGGACAAGAAAGGTCGAAGGAAGGGTTTTCCTTTATTTCAATGCTCCCCTAATCCAGCTGCTTGCTAGGGTAAAGTTCTTAACACCAGAGCAGATCCCGAAAGGATCTGATCAAGTTGTGTCCGGTTTCATGGGATCAGATCCTGTCATGACCAGGTCCTGGGGGAAGATGATTAGGTTTCGTCTTGTCCTCTAGTCAGTGGCTTCTTTATCTTGGACCTACACCATTATACCACATCAATATGATATATTTAAAGTCTCAAAATTGAATTTCCCCCAAATCAGATCCAAATTTAACGATGGATCTTTGGGGTTCATCTATCGGTTTTTTAGACCAGTCGTAATGAATAATTTTAGTCAATGGAATCATGAAATCAACGGCAATTCAATTGAAAATTAATTAAATAAAAATAAGGGCATAAATTTTACTCCAGTTTTTGTGAGCGCTAAATCCCCGCAAGCCCCCTACCGACAGACAAGGATGAAAATATTCGAAAATATTCTCGATATATCCATTTTTCGGGGTAACCGATATCGATATTGGGAAGAATCGATATTTCCACGATATTTGTAAAAAAATTGAAAATATTGATAAATATCGGTAGACAATAATAATATCGAGCCTAATATCGGTAAAATGTCGGAAAATGTCGATAAATTTCGAAAAATATCGATAAATGTCGTACGAAATAACATTGTATATTATATTTTATATAAATTTATCATTGATATAAAATGTATTCAAATTATTTTGTTGATTTTATGTACTAAAGGCTTGTTATTAAATTTTTACAATTTTTAAAATTTACCGATATCGATATTCGATATCCATATATCCGTCGATATTTCCATAAATTTAAGGTCTCAATATTCCCACAGATACTGATATTTTCATCACAGAGATATGCGGTGAGAAATACGCGCTTTCCCTCCCTCCATTATTGGAGTACTACTTCAATTCAATCTTTCTCTCTGATTTTCACATCAATATAAACACGACATTTTCATCTTGAAGAAGAATATACACGGTTTCTTCCACACTCGCTGCTAAATATTCCATTGCTGCTATTCCAGATCTACTAACCAGGTACATTTCGTGTTCTTCTTCTACTTTAATGTTCTGCAAATCAAACCATCTTGCTTCTTTCTTGAATCAATTCTTTTGCAGAAATTATGTCGGATGCGCATCGCTCAAACGGCGATGAGGTAAACAATTCCGATCCAATTCCAATTCCGAGCAATGGGAACGGAAATGTCGTAAATGGAAATGTGAAGTCGTTGAAGATCTTCATAGGCTATGATCCCAAGGAAGATGCCGCATATGAGGTTTGCCGTTATTCTCTATTGAAAAGGGCTTCCATTCCAATTGAGATTTTCCCGATTAAGCAGTGCGAATTGCGCCAAAAGGGGGTTTATTGGCGTGAAAGGGGGAAACTCGAGAGCACTGAGTTCTCATTCTCTCGTTTCCTAACGCCGTATCTGGCTAATTACCAGGGTTGGGCATTGTTTGTTGATTGTGATTTCTTGTACTTGGATGATATTAAAAACCTAGTTGATTTGATTGATGATAAGTACGCAATTATGTGTGTGCAACACGATTACGCACCTAAGGAGACCACGAAAATGGATGGTGCTGTGCAGACAGTTTACCCTAGGAAGAATTGGTCTTCAATGGTGCTTTACAATTGTGAGCACCCTAAGAATAAGACCTTAACCCCTGAGTTAGTGAATAAGGAGTCAGGGGCTTTTCTTCATAGGTTTCAATGGCTGAATGATGATGAGATTGGTGAGATCCCATTTGTGTGGAATTTCCTTGTGGGACATAACAAGATTGTAGAGGGTGATGAGACCACTTTCCCAAAGGCCATACATTATACTCTAGGAGGGCCCTGGTTTGAGCAATGGAAGGATTGTGAGTTTGGGGATGTTTGGTTGAATGAATTGGAGGAGTTTCAGAAGGCCTCTGTGTGAGATTTGGTCTACAAAGGTTGTTTCTGAATCTACTACCATTGGTTTAGTTGTCTTGTTTTCTTAATGCTTCTTATTAGATGTATCCAATTCCAGATCTAATATTAATTTGTTGTATCATATAATTTGTTTGTGCTAGTTCCTTATTGTATAAACCAAGAGCTGTTGAGATCTGAAAGGAATCTTATATATGTGGTGATGATTAATGCAGAATGTTTGGTATTTGATTATTGGTGATTTGGTTGATTCTCTGTATCCATGTTCTTCATTTCTAGTTTCTATCAATGCTACCAGCATCTCAACTAAAATATTGAAATCTCATAGGGGATATGTGTTAGGCTTGAAATATTCGTTTCAGCATAGCTATAGATTAAGATGTATATTTTCACCAATGTTACAGTATGTTTAGTCTTCTGCAATGCTTCCTATCTGTTTCTTGTTGCGAAATTTCATAGGGGATACGAACAAATGTCGAATTCATTTCAACATAACTATAGCTTTAGATGACTCTTTTCACCAAAGTTTCAGTTCCCGAATTAATAGTGAAGATATATTCAGTCCTCCATGCCACAAAATTTCGTAGGGGATTGAAATGAATGAACATCGACTTGAATTCTTCGTTATGTGATCATTTTTAGTCGGGCTGTGAATTAGTTGTTGTCTCTTAAACTTGTGAAACAATCATGCTTACAGTGGAAGCTTAATGTGAAAAGATCAGTTACTCGTATGTACAATTGTCCTTGTAGTTCATGTGCGCACATGGATGCCAGTTGATGTCATGTTTCTGTTTGATCTATCAAATACTGTGATTTTTGTATGGTCTACATCTCTTTCCCTATCTTTTTTATAACGTAGTTGGCTTATCTTATCTTTATTTGCTTGCTTGCTTATTTTCGCATTAATATTGAAGGCTAATATTGAAAATTCCTTTACATTTTTGTTTGGCATGACTTGTAAAGGAACTTATCTAAGGAAAAAAAATATAAAAAATTGGTGTGTGGGGACACCAGTTAGAGAATAAAGAAGTACGTGGTTTTACCTTTCCTTTCACCCTCCCCTCTCATGGAGATCCATGCTAATGCACCCATGTACACTCCAATGTCATAAAATGAACACATATCATCCCATGTAGAAAGACCCTAACTCTCGTCTTGACTTAATTATTTTCAATTTTTTATGACTTGCGCCAGACCGAATAATTCGGAGGACCAATCCCATCTCCACTTGTGGGAGCCTGTTTAAAGTTAGAGCTTTGTATGAACTTGACCCCATAGGAATTATTTGCACCTTAGGGATTTCGAACCTGAGACCTAGAGAGGAGCACACTCCTAAGTCCCAAGCCTACACCACTAGGCCAACTCCTTGAGTTACTTCCACATTAAACTGCGTACATGTAGTAAATGATGCTTTTATCTTGAAAGAGGCTTACGGATCATTGAATATGATCAATTTGACTGAATGACACACTTGGTTGATGGGAGTTATTAGAAGACCAACAATTGGAGTGTGAACTAGGAAAAACCATATGAAGATTTGAAAATCAATTCTTTAAAGATGATGAATGCAAAACAATATCTTCACAAGATGTAAGGAGTTGCTTTTTCCAAATAAGGAAATGTTCAAATAATAATGGGACAAAGTGATGGACAAATTCTTATATGCAATTAGGTGTATAACATGTAATTGAATTTTAAGTGATTTAAATATATCTTTAATTGAAAATTTAACCCCATCCCTACACCCCACATTAGAACCTAAGTTAAAATTATGGTTCAATTACACCAATTGAACCATGCAATTGATTAAACAAAACAAAAGATTCAATCGATGAGGAGGGTCCTATCACAGTTTGTAGAAAAATATTGATTCTTCTTTCATAAATCAAAACTAGGGTCAGAAAACACAAAAACAGAAAAGAAACGGAGAGAAGATCGATCAAATCCGTCGACCGCGTATGCATAAACACTCTTAGAAAACGAACCATGCCAGCGTGACAAGAAAAAAAAAATCCAGCAAAAACATAAAAAATGGATGATTTTGTGATGCATAATCTCAACATCAGACTCTCTTGTGTGCATACCCCACCCATCTAAACATCAGACTCTCTGGCAAATAGACTATACGATGACGTTTTCATATTTGGATTTGTATAACCTGGTAGATGAGAATTCAATTTCCTGTGAATGCTGTTTAGATATGTTGTGCTGTGCTCAACTTCTTGCCAGGTGGGAGCTGCAGTTTATTAATATGTTCTTGCTGGTTTCAGATGGTGTTTCTACTGTGTTTTCAGAGAGAATAGTGAGCTTTATTTTAAAATTATTAGTTATGTATTTTTCTGCCATTAGAAATGCCCTATGTTGCTGCTGGGAACATTATCTTTCAACATGTATGTTGTGAGAAATGTGAAAAATAAATTAAAAGAGGACAGTTTACACAATGTAAATTCTCTTTCTTCTGTCATCTTTAATTTTCAAGGAAACTAGAAGGTTAATGACCTATTATTTCAATGAAAAAATATATATAAATTAAAACTGTTTCACAGGTAAAAACTGAAGAATTAATTTACATTAAAATTAGGCTTCAGAATAACCTGAAAGGCGGTCGATCGCCTAATTGCCAAGGATGGGGTTTCTGCCCTCGTCAATTGGGACCATGAGTAAATGGTTTGGGTCCGAACCACTCGGGCCTTCAGCATACAGGGTAGGAAGATAAGCTTTGTATGCTGGCAAGTATCTCGAAACGAAATCCATAACCTGTCATTACAATACCAAGAGGGGTAATAATAATTTGATTAATAACATGATTCTTGCTGGATGCAGCTTGCAAGCATCGAATAACTTTGATTTACTACAATAATAGTTACATCTTAAGCATAGTTATCTACATAGTTATCTTGCAAGGGATCTTCACTCGGATTTCTATAGGTTTACTTGATTCATTATTTTTACTTCTCTTTTTTAGAGGAGTTCCCTTTTCCTTGACCAAAGTTTTTATTGGGGCTCCGGCCTTTGGACTGGCTTGTAGTCTTATGGCTCTAGGTTTTTTGCTTTTTTAATAAAAGAACAAATTTAATAATTTAAATCTGAAGCATACCTCCTCATCTGACATTCCGGGTTTTCCATCAGCCCTCATAGCAATCTCTGCCTGCAATCGCCACTGATAGACGAAACTGGGGTCCTTTATCTTGATTACTATCCACGATTTGATGAACTTGTCCCATGCATCATAATAAGCTTCTAAGTTCTTATTGACGATCTCCAGCTGCAAGTTATGTTGAAAATCAGCTTACAAGAATGAGAAGTTACCATAAGGTTGATGAAAGGAAGCAAACGTGTACGTCCTCAAACCTGTGGATCTACTTCTTTCACAACTTCAATTGGAACAGGCTTAAAACCGAGCATCCAACCCTCAAACAAAATAGCCTAAAGATCGTGAAAAAACAAACAACGATAATGTTAACCATATCTCTAAGTTACCTTTAATAGGAAAGCAATGTAATACATTATGTAAACTGTTTCAGGCATCAAAGACAATGACTTGGCATACAATCAACCTCATTAGCATGCCTGTGCTTCATTTCCTCAACTACCAACAGAAGCAAGTTCAAATTTAGGGATATTTACAAAAACTACCCCTGAGGTTTAGCCTACTAACAAAAAAAGGCACTCTCAGAACATACAAATACCACCATTGATCATTTTCTTTTGTTCATAAACTGGACCTGTAAACTGCAAGAGTGTTTGTTTATGGCGCCCCACCCCACTTTTTTTTTTCAAATCCAAATCTTCATTTGTCAACCCCCACTTTGGTAAAGGATTTCAAATCCTATAAGATTCTACTCTATAATACCTATAAATACACTTATTTTACTTTTTTCAAACACAATTTTCAATACACTGTCAATCATTTATCTCCAACTTTTAATTATAATTATCTACCCAACTCAACTCTCTCTCTCTCTCTCCCCACTTTTATTTTACACAATCTCTCCCCTACTTTACACACAATTTACAATACACAATCAGTCATCTATCGCCTATATTTTCAAAATTCTACCCTATCAAATCCTTTAGAATCTACACTCCCAAACGTACAGTAAAAAATTCAAATACACCTTTTACTATTTATAATATACAGGGGTTTGTGCAATTCAACTGGGATGTATTCATTGATCACTAGGTACCGTAAACCACTTACTGTTAGGGGACCCTCCACCTCTGGCCATGTAGAAGGGTCAGCTCTGTCACCTCGACCACCATAAGCAGACTGCAACATAAAAATATAATGCTCAATACTTTGTGTCTTTAAAATTATGAGAGCAAGAGTGTGGTCTTTTGTGCTTGCCTTGTTATATCGAGGTAGCTTCAATTTTGTGCCTGCAAGTTACATATTAAACAATACAACATACTCAAAACAATGAAGATCAAAAAGAGCTATGGTTGATCAGTTGATCTAACCTTCTTTAGTTAATTTGCTTAGTGCCGTCAGCGTCTCCACTGATAATGGAAGATCATGGCTTCCAGCATTTCCACGGAACTAAAGGTGAAAGATTGAACCTAATATTTAACAAATAACATCTCTAAGAAAAATACTGAATTTCAAAAAATTATCCAAAGTACCTCCAGAAGTGCATTCCCAGGATTTCCTTGTCTCAGTTTGGCCTAAATTGGATTTTAAAGATTTAAAATTCTTCCAAAATTGAAAACTAAACATGAAAATGAAAATGATTACCTGATCCTCTGCCGTCAGATAAAAATCATCTATTGAAATAGTTGCAGTATTCCTGAGATAAAGTGGTCATTTTACCACCTCTTGGTTAGTCAGTCAGTCTTAATTTCTTACTTTCAACAAAATTATCATTTTGTAATCTACCTCCCACTGAACTGGAAAAGGAAATCCAGGGCAAAAACGAGTGTTGTTTTACCACAACCTTGGGGCGCACTGAAACCAATCTGCATCAGCAGTAAGTAGGTTTAGAAAAAAAAGTGTATCACTTGAGTGCACAACTAATACTTTTTAATAAACTAACCGGATTATTTTTTAATAAAACAACTAATAGTTTTTAGTGAAACAATTTATAAATACACGCCAGTTGCATGGTTGTGTATACAAATATTTGCCTTTATAAAATGCCAGCCTCAACTCTTACTATACGAGGATTAAGAAGTATTTATTAAAAATCAAAGCCTACATTAAAAAATATGTACCACTAAAGGAGGTACGTCTTCTTCATCTTTGAACTTAGAACTATGATCAGCGATTTCCTGTTCACACCATAAGAAGACTGGAATGTAGTAATGAAAAATCCGAATTTTTTGAGCCTCGTTTAGATCCAGTTCATTTAACTGAAATAATTGGCAGAGGTGAGAACCACATAATAACCACTTGTCGATGGATTCGGCCACCTTGTCTGAATTAAGGCCTATTTTATCCAGTAGAGGACCTGAGCATATAAATTCAAAGAGATTCTCCACAGAAGAAACTGATGCTAGTGTTGTAGGAGAAACAGAATGCAATGGGCCTTCACTCTGTATATAATCAGTAGTTTTGTCATGAATACAAGAGTTGTCCTTTATCCACGAGCATCCATTGCCTGTGAAAATAAGGATTATAAGTACGGTCAGATTTTGATTCATTTAGATTGCTTTTAAATGTAATTTACGAGCCCCTGAAGGGAAAGGTAGAGAATCACAAGACAAACTACAGAGCGATTAATATTTTCTATTGAAACATTGCTTATGATTTGTTTCCACTGTAATAATCGATCCTTGTAAGCAGATGGAAGAACATCCAAAAGGGTGCTTCAATGTTTTATCCCTAGCCTTCTATCGTATACATGTCCACCATTTTTAAATAAATAAGGAAATCTTATGCTCTCCAATCCAAATTTCTGAAGCAATATATCCAATGCTAAGTATCACAAATCAATAACTGACGATTAAAACAACAATATCAAACATGAACTTTCAATTCTATATAAACAAACCAAAAATCCTAGTGATCTTGTAGGCTATAAACCTCACCCCACCCTACACTTACAAATCCTCTTAGATTTTTTATTTCCTCCACTTCTTTTCTTTGTAACAAATATCAACCAGAAACCCTTTCTATGGCACAAAGTGTACAGCCTATCATTTTCTTATCAGAGTGGTAAGCACTATCAATATTCATCTACCATTTACAGCCATCGTTAACAAGTATGTATTTCACTTCTCTTACGAATAAGAAAGGACCACTAAACAGTAAAACCAAAAACAACATAAATGCACCAGAAATTACTGTCAACGAATAGATTAACAAACTAACAAGAAACTCTAACAATGCCATAATTTTTGCTAAACCTCAAACCATATTCTTAATAATACATATGATAAAGCCGTACGCAACACCATTGTGCACAATCTTCAGTGCGATTCTAACAATTTTATCCTCCTTCCCTTTTCTTCTACACTTTATCAGTACGCGTTAACTCAATAACACAAAATTTCATAATCGGGATGAACTACAGCCACACAATTACAAAATCTGGCTCAGAACCAAAATAAATAACCGACGGTTTGGGTAAATTACCTGATGAATTGGTTTGAGATTGCATCGATGGTAACTTGGATTTAACTCTTTTTGATTTTTGCTTAGAAAGTCTGGAAAATGGAGGCCATTTGGATATACTTGACTGCAGATTATAGGAATTCGCATCGTAATTATTATTAAAATAACAAGAAATGGAATGTGAGGAGGGGGATGACGTCAGCCAGGCAGAATTGGTAGGCGGGGAGAATACAGTCAGCACCGCCATTGTTATCGGCTCTGGAATTGCGGGAACTATACAATCTTTATTTTATTTTTTAATATTATTATTATAACTAGATAACTGATGGGAAATAAATTATCAGCTTGGGTTAACGCCCCTCACTAAGTAATATACTCCCTCCGTCCACCCCTCTATGTTACTTTTGTCACATAGATTAAAAAAAATTACAAATGATGTGATTGAAAAAAAAAAATATATATATATATATATATATATAAAATGAGGTGTAAAATTAAAAATTAAAAAATATTTATTATAAAAGTGTAAGAAGCTCATAAACGGACGGATCAAAATAATAAAATGAAAAGATTGTAGACGAACGGAAACAGAAGGAGTATTACATAGTAGTATTTTATACTCCTCTATTGCATGAAAGCTACTTATCAACTTTGAACAAAAAGGCTAAAAAATAAAATAAATGTATTAGATGCAATGTAATGTGATTGAAAGAGAGGTGAATATAATCAAATGAGAGAGAGTTAGTTTGAAAAAAAAAAGGAATTTTCTATGGTAAAAAAGAGAGTTTGTTCTTTTAAGTCCTTTAAATGTTAACTTTTTCGTTTTACGTTTTCGAGATTCAATTTACGTATTTTTTAATTATAAATATTAGTAATATTTATTTTTTAATTATAAAAAATTGGATCATTTTAACTCGATGACCCTATAGAAGCTCGGTGGGCCCAGCCCATGTTGGACAAGTCCGATCTGGCCCGAAAAGTGACCCGATGGGCATACACAGAGCAGACTGACATGTTTGACCACCTAAGGGGATGTTTACTTTTGGTTTTAAAAACCAGGTTTTGGATTTCAAGATCCAAAACCCGTTTTACTTTGGGATTTAAAAATCGGTTTTCAAAATTCACTCAAAACCACCCTTATCAAACATATTGATTTGACATAAAGTTATATCTATATAATATTACTCCAATCATTATATTCTTTTTCAACAATAATATAATAATATTATAATAATATAATAATACAATAATATAATACATTTAATCAACTAATCATTATAATCCCACCAAACAATAATATAATAATACAAACTCATTCAATCTTACAACTTGATTTGACATAAAGTTAAATCCTTTACTATTCCAAAACCCAAAAGAAACACCCATATTACTATTCATCGGGATTTCAAAAATCTGGTTTTTAAAACCACCCAAAGCCCAAAAGAAACACCCCCTAATTGTATAGGAGTATGTTATTTATTTTATAATTAAATATTTTTAATTATTTAAATTTAAAAATATATTATTGTCATTTTATATTTATAAATTTACCTTATTAGTTGAACGAAACAAAGGGATTAAACCCATGAATTAGTTTTCATGGAGTAATAGTGTAACTCTTTTTTTTTAACATGAGCAAGTCGAGCGGATTCATAAATTATTGGTGGGTTAGAAAGTATTTAATAAAAAAATGTATATATAACAAAATAATCTACATAGTTTATACTTAATAAATTCTAAAAATAAATTTAATTAGATTATAAATTCATAACACTCAACGGTAAAACTAGATACAGCTTTTTTTTTGAACGTGTTTTCCCCTCTTTTTACCAATAAGAAAATCATTTACAAAAAGAATCTACTTTTGCTTTTAATTTGAAAGATAAAAGAGCATTGAGCACCACTTATTAGTTGGGCCACTTTAACTATTTGATGGCCTACATAATAAATGTTAATGGGCTCCCTCCATTTATGTTCAAGTGTGAGACTTTTATTTTAATTTCCTCATCTCCAAGGACCAATTAATATTATTAAATTTAAATAAATTTAATTTTTTGAGCCCATGCTTCATTATTGTAAGAATAAATAACATGAAATAGTCTAACCACAAAATTCGGTGAAAATATCCAAATAGCATGATCCCCAAACAAACGAGGAGCCTTAGCAATTTTATGAACTACATTATTAGCAGTGCATTTAACAAAGCGGCTAAATACATTGTTTAACTCACTAAGAAGCCGAACACAAGCATGTATATTGTCGCCAAAGTTTGAAATTTACATGGTACCAACATTGATAGCCTCTACCACTACAAGTGCATCACCCTCTATTATACCATCTAACCATTCATTTTCCTTCAACCATGAAAGTGCCTCCATGAATCTCATTGCCTCACCAACATCCACACCCCAACACCATGTTGAGATAAGTGACTTACCCCCTACAACATTGCCAAGATCATCGCGTTTAACCATCCCAATACCCGTCTGAGTCATGTTCTCAAAAAATGCTGCATCAACATGAATTTTCCATTTACCCGTCGGTGGTTTGTGCCAAGGCGTACAACGTTGTGTTCTATGTCGTTGATTGGTGCTAGCATCTACGTCTCTTGTTGACCCTTTCCATTCTATCCAAGCATCGGTTGAATAGTGGACAACCTCGACCAGCAAATTGCATCTACCCGACCAAAATCTATCAATATAAATAATTATGTCTCAATTATTCGCACATTTATTTTATTAGTCCGTTCTACGGTTTTTTGCACACTCTTAAAAAAGAAACTCATCCAAAAACTCCCCTTCAAAGTATTCACATATTAAACAAAATGTTATTAATTTTACACTCATTCAAATCAATCTTTATACTTTATTCATATAAATTTACAAAATTACTCTTCAATATTCTACTCATTACATATATATATATATTTTTTTTTTAAATGTGTTAATTTTGTGGTACAAACAGTTATAAAGCTGATGAAGTAATATTTAGTGAAATTAATTAATATTATTTAGTAAAATTATTAATATTATTAAGTGAAACAACTAATATTGTTCAATGAAAATGTTAATCATGTTAGTTCTAAAAAAGTGTTTTTTGATTTGGGTTATGAAAACTGAATTTGGAATTTTGTAATTTAAATTTGGATCAACTTTGTGATTTTAGAATTCAATTTTAAAATCCAATCTTATAAATATAGGGTGAAACTTGGGTGCAATTAGTTGTATTTATATAATTAAAATTTGATTTCAATAAATTGAGTGAAATGTTGAGTTAGAGATTAAATTGAGTAAATTGAACATTAAAATCAAAGTATATTTATACATTCAATTGCATAGAAAAAATTGACATAAATATATTTATTCTCTACAAATAATTAACTCTATAAATACATATAAATATCTATAAATCCAAACATTTTGACAAAAAATAAATATTCTTACACACTTAAATGTCAAAAGAAACTCGTATCATTACAATCATTAGGACTTTAAAAATATTTTGAAATTCAATTTTAAAATCTCAAATTATAGTAATAGAGGTTTAATATTCCTGGAAATTAAAAAAAAAAAAAAAATTCCCGTGGGATTTCAAATGAATTTTATTTTAAAATTTCATTAAAATCCAAGGACCAAAGTGTAATTGCACTTCCTTCCTCTCTTCGTTGTCGACCGTTAAAACGTTGCCGTTTTTGCCATATCTATGGTGTGAAGTCCACCAACTTCAAATTCTTCACCATTTCCATGTTTCCCCAATTCACTTGATTTTCTTCTTCTTATTATTCTTAATTTTCACTCTGCGTTCTGATTTCGGTTTGAAACCCTAATTCCGGCGAAAGACGGAGTGTATACATATATAAATAAACAATGGTGGGCGCTTCTCTTGCGGGTTTGCAAGATCATGTGAAGTTAGCGAGAGAGTACGCAGTGGAAGGACTCTATGACACTTCCGTTATATTCTTCGACGGCGCCATTGCTCAGATCAACAAGTAAATACCTATCATCTTAATTTCTTGTCAATTTGATTCTGCCGCATTGTTCTGTATTTCCTTGAGAATTTAGGTTAATAATTGGGTCTTTAATTTTGTTTGGATCTTTATTGGGAACTGTTTCCGTGTCTATTTAAGACATTATTGGGATAAAAAAATTGAAAATGGAAAACTCTTGAAGTGCGGATTTGAGGGGATTGTTACATTATATGCTAAATTTGATACCTGTCAATTTTTTATAGGCATTTGAATACTGTTGATGACCCTTTGCTTCGTACTAAATGGATGAATGTTAAGAAAGCCATTTCAGAAGAAACAGAGGTTGTAAAACAGTTGGATTCCGAAAAAAGGTCGTTCAAGGAGGTTCCTCTTGGTAGAAGGCCTCATTCTCCTCCCATTTCAACCAAATCATCTTTTGTGTTTCAGCCATTGGATGAATACCCTACATCTTCTGGTGGCTCAATGGACGACCCTGATGTGTGGAGGCCGCCTACTCGAGATCCAACGGGTAGGAGACCTACAAGAAGTGGTCAAGTGGGCATGAGGAAGTCACCACAAGACGGATCTTGGGGGGCTCGTGGGGGGTCCACTAAGACAACTGCTCGCGGTGGAAAGGCTGGTGGTACTGCTAAGGCCAACACTGGAGTTCGAGCATCTTCTACTGGAAAGAAAGGCTCGGTGAAGGCAAGCACTGGGAAACCGGACTCCCTAGTAAGTTGCGATGGTAGAAGCTATACTTGTTATTATTGGTCACTATTGTTTGTTAGAACTAATGGGCTTGGAGATTTAAATTTTTGGTAACTCTGCCCCCAACACGTTATGTTCTTTAAGTGAGTATCTGTTTTACAGCTGTGGGGATAGTTGTGACTTTTACCATTTCAGTCTATTTCTCTTTTTGAATGCACTAAACGGTCATCATATTTATAGTTATAAAAGGAGACGCGTGGTGCTCAACGGCTAGAGGCTATAGCTTGTGTTTTTTTTTTTTGTGTTTGCGCCATGCGCTGTTTTGGGGTGTGCGCCTCAGTGAGCCTTTTGTTTGGCGCGCCTATTTTACTCTCCAGATCTTCTTCACCCCAAGACGTGGTTTGTGTACAAATTTTGAAATAAAAAACCATTTTTGACTAAAAATTACTCAAAAGTAAACAAAAGTGGATCATAAACAAGAAAAGGTGTTGAATTTAGGCCTAGTGTCTATGAAAAAATTGGTAAAGAAAGAAGAAACTGATAAATAACTCACTCTGCTGCCGCAATACGCTAGGTTCGTATCCCCCCTTTTATTTCTTTGTGAATCTTATCTCTGTTGCTACGTTTTTTACTTAAGATGAGAATAAGAACTCGACTATTGATTAAAATCGACGTTTCTACATTGAATGTTTTTTGTATGTTAATGGAGCTTCACAACTTTAGTGTTTATTTCATGTTTACATTATGTTCTAATGTTTATTTATATATGTTATATTAATCTATAAATGATGTTTAATGAAAAAGGACAAGAGGCTCACCTAAGGCGTTCTACTTTCGCCTCGGGCTCTATACCCCTCTTCAAACTTAACAACCATTATCTTATTGCTTTATGCTTCCTACTAATTTGAGTGTTAATGTGGTTGCAGTAATCTGTTTGATCTGTGTGTGTTTCCTTGTTGGATAGAAAATGGAATATTCCATTGTTCATGTCAAAATAAGTCATAATTTTTCGGCCTAATTGAAGTGTCAGTTTTTTGTTAAGGTTTTGTATTTCCTTTTCTTTGCATTTCAGTAAGTACTATGCCTAAATTTCACAGGAAAGTGAGAGAGATCACAGACACGTGGGCGGTTGTATATTTATCTGAGGAATATCATTTAGTCAGTTTGATTATTTAGATTACTTTCTGAGCCATATGAAAACGATACGGTATTCCAACTCCCTTGAGTTCTCTGCTTTGAGTTGCTATCCGCATAAGGTTTAATTATGATTTGCTGCAGATGGGAATTGACTTTTTATGTACCCCTTTGCTTTCTCGCATGTCATTTTTAATTTGCTGGTTAAAATAGATAAATTGTTTGAGTTCAATGTCAATTGACCACCTTGAAGGCACTTGAAAGTTTTGCCCAAAATAGGATCTTGGGAGTTTAGAGATGTTTAATTCATGTACTTGTTGCTTGCTTCACAATTTTGGCTTCTTTTATGGATCTGGAGTGCATTCTTCTTTTACTTTTCTTTCATTATAAATTTCTTATTAATTTTGTTTAAACTTTTCAGAATGGGGATGCTGAGGATGGAAAGACCAAAAAAGTGCAATATGAAGGACCTGATGCTGACTTGGCAGCAATGCTTGAAAGGGATGTTTTGGACTCCAGTCCTGGTGTTAGGTGGGATGATGTGGCTGGCCTAAGTGAAGCAAAGAGACTTCTAGAAGAAGCTGTGGTTCTTCCGCTATGGATGCCTGAATATTTCCAGGTATGAGAGATTGATTGAAGATGATGATTCACTTCAGCACTACTTTAATGTTCTCTGATTTTTCTTCTTTTTTTTTTTTTTGAACAATGTTCTCTGATTTTACTAAATATCTTAAAATAAGTTTTCAATTTTGTTTTGAGAATCACCTGGAAGGATTTGGTACTTTGTGATCCACGCAATGTTCTGTTTTGAGTTTTAAAATTTGGATTTCAAAATCCCACTACAATTTACATCTAAAAAAACCTATTACCCTATTATTATTATTCCCAATAAAACACACGTTATACACTCTAATAATACAACATCAATCACTCTTACACATTGATTTGACATAAGAAAAATCCCACCCTACCAAACGAACAAATGCATTTACTATTGAATTAACTTACATCAATTATGGAGAGAAGTTAACTTTGCATAATATTGAATTTATAGAGCTGGTATAAAATCTTTAAATCTAAAAGCTGTGTGCTGCTATATTTATGACTAGAAATTTCCGTCCTTGTAGGGAATTCGGAGGCCGTGGAAAGGCGTTTTAATGTTTGGCCCTCCAGGTACTGGAAAGACTCTACTTGCAAAAGCAGTTGCAACTGAGTGTGGGACAACATTTTTTAATGTTTCTTCTGCAACATTGGCTTCGAAATGGCGTGGAGAAAGTGAAAGAATGGTGCGGTGCTTATTCGATCTTGCGCGAGCTCATGCTCCCAGTACCATATTTATAGATGAGATTGATTCCCTTTGCAATTCTCGTGGGTAAGAAATCAGTTGCTTCTGTTCTTTCTTTTGCCGAGTGATAATTAGAAGCATTTTTTAATCTATTAATCAATTAGTTTGGTATAATTTCAGTGTTGGTGTGTAAGAATTTAGGCAGTGTTTTTTATTCAGCAAAACAACTTTCATTCTGCTTAGTGTTTGTGTATGTTTCCTTTCCTCATTTCATCAGAACAATCTATTTTTTGCCCAAACACATTAGGTCCCATCATGCATCTACGTTATCACATTATCAGTTTATATATATATATATATATATATATATAGATATTGTTTTTCCTTTCTTACATTAAAAAAAACAGCATACTTTGTTAATAAAGCCTTGCGACACCACTAACGAAAAAAAAAAACTTATAAGGCATGACATTTATACTAGAAATGACTGCCGAAAAAATTATTTTGATTTCCAGATACCCTTTTCGTGGAACACCTTCACCAAGTCCGATACTATCCAAAACTAACCAAACGTTCCAAAGAAAAATTCAATATAGTCCTTGGTTGTCTGCATCTGTACGTCCGGTGTTGTAAATCTGTCCTTTCACCACTAATATGAATTTGGTAATGGAAAATTGGTGACAATTGGAATGCCTCTTCTAATCCCATCTAAGAGAAGAATGCTCTATTTATTTGTCGAAGAATTCAGTGAAGCACTTTCTTTTAGTAAAAAGATTACTTGGTTTGAGCCCCTCGATTTCTTGATCTTATTTCCATTTCTTTAGGGCTTCTGGAGAACATGAATCATCCAGAAGAGTGAAATCTGAACTTCTAGTTCAGGTAGATGGTGTCAATGCTACTGGTACAAATGAGGATGGTACACGCAAGCTCGTGATGGTTTTAGCAGCTACAAATTTTCCTTGGGACATAGATGAGGCTTTGAGGTTAACCCTTGTTATGTTCACTCTCATTTAGCATCATTATCTTTGATATAATTATAAATTTATTGTTCTTTTTTTGATCTGATACGAATGCAGGAGGCGGTTGGAGAAAAGAATATACATCCCATTACCAAATTTTGAGAGTCGTAAAGAGCTCATACGTATAAATGTGAAAACTGTTGAGGTATAATCCCTTACTACTCCTATGGTCCCAGGTTACAACTGATTTTTCCTATTTATCTTTACTATGCCCCTTGTTCATAATTTTATATTGTTGGCAATATTAATTTTCCTAAACTAACTAAATTCATTAACAATGGATGGCGTTGCTTCTAAAAAAGAACGTATAACTTGCATATTCAATGTCATCATTGCCCAATACACCTGTTCACTTTTTATTAGCAGACATACATATGCTTGATTCCTTTTAGGATTTTTAATGTTGTTTTCAGGATACTCCACTTTTCCGAATTGAATTTCCTCTTGTTAACTTTCAAAATTCAACTTTTTAGGCCTTTGACCGGCTACAATAGGTTAGCAGCTGGTTTTGTGCTGACGTGGCATTATAATTAACTTTCAAAACCGGCCACTAGCCTGTTGTAGTCGATCGAATGACTAAAATGTTGAATTTCGAAAGTTGTCAGTATAGAAAATCATTTCCGGAAAGTGGAGTGTTCTGCATGCAAATAAGGGCAAACTTACCTAATTAAAAAAAACACTCTTTTGCCCAAAATTTATTAGTGGATTGATTTTCACTTTATCCATTAATTCATGCCTTCTTCTTTGCAATCATTAGGTGGCTCCAGACGTAGACATTGAAGAAGTTGCTCGCAAAACAGAAGGATACAGTGGAGACGATCTTACAAACGTTTGTCGTGATGCTTCTTTAAACGGCATGAGGCGTAAGATTGCAGGAAAAACGCGCGATGAGATCAAGAATATGTCGAAAGACGAGATTTCGAATGATCCTATCGCTATGTGCGACTTTTTGGAAGCCATCGCCAAGGTTCAACCTAGTGTTTCAGCTGCTGATATTGAGAGACACGAGAAGTGGTTCTCCGAATTTGGATCGGCTTAGCCTGTCTTTGATTTGTGAGTCCTCTTCTGGGTTTAGATGCTTCGTGTATCTCACATTGTTGTGTTCTTTGTATTATGAGTAGCTTGTAATCTCGACTACAAATCACTCTTTTTATCTAATTCAGATCAGATCTTGAGTTATTTTGCTCCCTTTGTTGGTTAATGAGACATTGAGTATTGAAGGATGATCCATCTATTCGTCTGTTTTCTGAGAATTTGTCTCTGTTTTGTCATCTCTACAAAATTATTATACTGTAACTAATTAGAATAAATTAAAAAGGATGTAATTTTGAACCAAAAATGAATAGTGAATTACTGGAGTGCACACTCTCTTTGTCATGCACACATAATTACTCTCAACTCTCTTGCGAGATGTGCACTATTGACACCATCTCTCACATTTCACAGTCCTCGTGTTTGGCAGCGTGGCATCAAATATCTTCATTGTTTGAAAATCGAATGAAACTTCCATTTCCTTTATTAAATCAAGTGAATTATTCTTTTAAAAAAAACGAGCTAACGATTTTACTTATTTCCTCTATTTTCCGTATCTTTTTTTCCCTCCAAATATTGATATTTCGAGACTCATAATACATCGAAATTTAGGAATTAAGAGATTAAATAAAGTTTTACTTAAAAAAAAAAAAAAAGAATGCACATGGAGAAAACTAATCTTACATGCGACTTGACATGATTTGAGATTATAGACTTAGTTTGTTTGTTTATTGATATTTTGAGACTATTAATTTGAGTTTCGTATAATTTTTAAAGCACGAAAAGACTTCATGCAACATTTTTAAATCACAGGAGATTTGAAATTATCCCTAGACCGGATCATAGCTACTTGATTTGAATTAGACAATTCCTTATTTATTTATTTTTTAGTAGAAAACTTTAAAAACCACGCGAAGTAAATTCCAGTTGAAAGAGCAAACGTGGATTTTATTACTTGTTGGGCTTGAGCCCAATTAGTGTTGGCCCAAGGGGTAAATCACTGGGCCCAACCCTTTTATTTGTTGGCGCGGCTAAAGGCACCCGGATTTCCTATGAGTACACCCACGGAGAATTGTTTTTGTCCCAGGGGTGGTGCGAAAAGACGTTTTTACCCCTTCTATAGTTTTTTTAAAAAAACGCCGGATGAGTACACCCATCTATTCCGATTCACACGCGATTCTTCATTTCACATACGAATCATTCCGGATTCCACCATCAACACCAAAACATCAAAAATCCTAAAAAATCAAAACTTCAAAAATAAAAATAAAATCTTCACATGTTAGAAAATTTTACCAAAATAAATTTGAGATGTTCGAAAATTTTACCAAAACAAACCCAATATGTTCGAAAAAAATTTCAAAACAAATTAGATTTGTTCGAAAAAAACATTCGAACATCCTGTTCGAAATTTTTTCCAAAACAAACTCAAGTTGTTCGAATTTTTTTTCAAAACAAACGCAATATGTTCGAAATTTTTTCCAAAACAAACTCGATATGTTCGAAAATAATTCCCGAACTACTAAAACCTTAATTTTCCTAAATTTTCAAAACCCTAATTTTTTGAAAAACTGTAAAAATTGAAAAAAAAAAAAAAAAAAGCATACCTTCAAACGACGGTGGCGTGGGTTGCTGGGTGAAATGAAGGGGAGTGGGAGGGGTTGCGGCCGCGAACAGCCGCGAAGGGGAGGGGAAGGGACTGCGGCCGCGAACGGCCGCGAAGGGGAGAGGGAAGAGCTGCGGCCGCGAACGGTCGCGAAGGGGAGGGGGAGAGGCTGCGGCCGCGAAGTGGAGAGGGAGGCGTGGGCGGCGCAGCGAGGCAAAGGCGGTGGCGTGGGCGGCGGCGGCACTGTGCGAGCGGCGGCGTGGGCGGCAGTGGCGTGGGCGGCCCCGTCATCTTCAAGAGAGTGGAGGAGGCGGAGGAAATGCGTAGTTAAGGTGGGTGTACTCTTCTAATTTTGAGAATGGGGGAGGATTTAAGATTTTAATAGGACGAAGGGTATTTTTGTATTTTTCACGTGGATGTCCTCATCGCGTGGGTGTCCTCATAGGATCCTTGGGTGCCTTTAGCCGCGCCCTTTATTTGTTCTACGGCGGTTGGCACTTGGCAGCCATACATATATACTCAACATAGACTCTCCTCCTTCTCTTTGATGATAAAATAAAGGCCACGGATAAATGCCCCCCTATTTATTATGTGTTCACCCTCTAGATGACTTGACCCCCCAAAATATGAGTTCGCCCCCTATGAAATACCACATATAACCTTTTTCCCTTCACCCACAATTAATATACAATACAAAATGTTTTGAGTTCACCCACAATTAAAAAAAAACCCTCTTGAAGCGAAATCGTGCAATTCCCACTATCTGCGTCGACCGTCGCCGCCTGCCACCGGCTGTTGCCGCTTGCAGCTCCACCACCGTGCCGTCCGTCGCCTACAGCCCCAACTCCTTGCTCTTCCATGTACAAAGGTAAGTTAGGGTTTATGATAGTTTTTTTCAACATTCTAAATTTTGATTTTCATATATAGATTAGTTTTTGTTGTTTATTAGTTGTTATTGAGAATGATTTAGACTTTTAGTTGTTGAAGAAACTTGGTTTTTGCACAAAATGGGGCATTAGGAGACGAACGCCGAAAATGGATTTTTCTATTCCTTCTCGAGTCTGGTTCGTTGAGTTATGTGACAAAACTCGGCCAAGACTTCCACATTTTTGCATAAAACTCGGTGACAAACTTCCACATTGTTGCACAAAACTCGGTGACAAACTTCCACATTTTTGCACAAAACCCAATGACAAACTTTCACATTTTCACACAAAACTCGGTGACAAACTTCCACATTTTTGCACAAAACTCGGTGACAAACTTACCCATTTTTGCACAAAACTCGGTGACAAACTCCCTCATTCGCAGATTTTCCATGCTCATCTTCATCATATTATTCCTCTATGTAATCTTCAATACCATCAACCAACCTCTGTTAAACAAAAACAAAATAAAAATCTTAATTTGCTACTGTTTGAAAAAAAATTCAGAAAAGTGAGACATAATGTGGAACTATTTTCCGAAAATTGAGACATAATGTGGAACTATTGTTCGAAAATTGACACATAAAGTGAAACGTTTTTTTCGACAATTTAGACATTATGTGGAAGTGTTTTTCGAAATTTGAGACATTATGTGGAAATTTGTTACGACATTTGATACATTATGTGGAAAGTTTTTTCGAAAATTGAGTAAACTCGTGAAATCTTTCGTTGTCTACAGAGCTTAAAACTCGGTAGGGTTGGCCGAGTTATAGTGCAATTCCCGGTGAACCAGTATTGAGTTTTGAAAAAAGCGATTTTTTGGAAGAAAAAAAACGAAAATGAAATGTATGTAACGAACACTTCGTTTTTCAACCATTATTATCAAGTTTCTTCAAGTTAGCTTCATAGATTAAGATTAAAAGGTTTCAATTTTTTTTTTTTTACAGGAAGGGACGGTAGTTTTGGAAGGAATTGAGGATTGCAAAGTCTTTTTTTTTTTTTTTAAAGTGGGGTGAACTCAACATCTATGGGGTAAAATGGTCATTTTACCCATTAGTTCAAAAATTAAATTGGGGTGGAGGGTGAACACATAATAAATGGGGGTGCATTTATCCGTGGCCTAAAATAAAGTGAAATGAGTTTATAAGACTTGTGTGAATTATGTGCTATCCAACCTTGGTCTCTTGATAAATTTCTCTACATTCTGAATAAATTACTTAGGTGACCTGAACTCTGTCACTATGAGAAATCCAACAATATTATTCATGAATCTATTTATAATTTATGAATCTATTTCTAATTTGATGATTAACATAATAAATAGATCATGGTTATCCAAGTAATGATAATTTCAAAAAATCAAGAATTAACATCGATTCCTTTTAACACTCTTGATTTTAGCTCAGAAATCATCTTTTTAATAAACAATAAATTCAATAATAAAAATAAAATAATTCTATTTACTAAAAATATAAATAATAATATTAATATAATATATAATGTCAAGAATAAAAATAATAATATAATAAATTTTAACAAAGATATTATTTTTCAACAATATTAAATAATAATAATTTAAAATACATTTTAATGTTTTATTAATCATAAAAATATGATCAATCATATGTCATTCCAACATTTATTTTATTTAGCCATAATCTCATTTAATCATATCAATTAACCTAAAAGACTGTTTTTATATTTTAAACTACATATCTCTAGGTTAATTAATTCGTAATACTTCCTCAAGTGATAATAATTGTTGTTATAGAGGCACTAGTGGACCTAGGCAAGGGACAAGGGGTAGTGTTGTACCCAATCTCTCAATTTTCGTTTCATATATATACTCACTCCTGTGTAAAAAAATAAGAAAAAAAAATTATAGGAGTATTACACAACTTTATAGCTATTGTTTGGGCTATTTATTTTCTTCCCTTTTTGGCCGATAGAAAGAATTAACCATCGCCATTCATTTTTTTCATACAAATAATTATTCCACCCTCCTAAATTATTATTTTAGTGTTAATTAAATTATTATGCTAATTGATTATAGTTTAGAACATTTTCCTAATATGTTTATAAAATTATTTATTTTAAATTTATAATTAATTCTTTCATGTATGTGAGTTATCATGCTAAATTTTAATTGATTTATTATATTGGTACTACAAATATGGAAATACAGTAGTAGTTTTGAAATAAACTATGTAAAAATAAGATTTGAAATAGTATAGATGATCAATTATATCAAGTTGTTTGACAACTTTTATTGAGAAATTGCGTGTTTCTGCAAATTCTTGACGACGATGTAATAAATAGCTTCAAAAATATGAAGACCAGACATACCCAATTGTTGCCGCCAGAGACGCACCTGACAAGCTGAAAATCTCTTATTTTTCATTGAACAGTGAATAGCGGAGAGAGAAATAGGATACATGATTGGGATAAATAAGAAAATTTATTATTAATATTGTTTCCATTTAATACCATTATCATTTTATAGAAAAATATAATAAATATTTTTTTTGAATAAAACAAATTATACTAATAAAATAATACTACTAGTTGCAAAGGGGATTATATAAAACTTGGTCATTTTCTAAATTATACAACCTGGGAAAAAGATTTCTAAATTATACAAACTTGGACATGGAGACTCGAGAAGGAGGCTAGCTACACAGTTAAATCTGCTTATGCAGAGCTGTTGGACGAGCATTACAGCTAGCTAGGGGTGTGCATGGTTCGGTTTGGTTAACCAAATCGCCCGTAAATCGTAAATCAAACTATAAACCGTTCTTTTTTTTTTCAAAACCGTATTTATATAAACCGTTCGGTTTGAAACCATAATATTTCGAACGGTTCGGTCGGTTTTGACCGAACCGTAGTTTTGCTCATTTTTTCCCTATATACAATAATTAATAAAAATGTAAAACACAATCTCAATAGAATAGAAAAAATGAAATCCCAATAATTCAAAATATAATTCGAATAAACGAAATGTTATTACAACGTTCACAGACTAGTTGTTAAAAAATAACTAAATAACTTCAAAAAGAAACAACAAACTCCTGTCTTCTTCGAGATTTAAGATTGATCAGATTGAGTGAGACTGTTACTAAATAGAAGAGAATGAGTAAAGTTTCTGGCTTTAGGCAATTGGGCTTACCGACTTAAAAAATATCTTGAGTTTACTAGTTTAGAGATGATATAATATAGAGACTATAAATCTATAACATATATAATATTTATTTAGATAATATTATATAATATATATATTTTTTTATATATATAAAACAAGTTCGGTTTGGTCGGTTTTTTGCGGGTTTTCATTAGTGAAAACCGTAAACCAAACCATACTAAAAAAAAATCAATTCAAAAAATCGTAAATAAAAAACCGAACCATATTTAATGGTCTAGTTTGGTTCAGTCGGTTTGATCGGTCTGAACCATACTTTGCACACCCCTAATTACAGCCCAGACCCAAGGGTGGAGGAAACGAGATGTATGTGGACGAAAGGAGTGCCTCTTAAAGCAGCGGCGTTCTCGTGGAAATTAGTGCAAGACAAGATTCCTACGCTCGTGAACCTTAGGAAACGGAATGCCTACAATGAAATTTTTTCCATGCACTGTCATTTCTGCGGAAATGGTGAGGAAGGTGCGGATCACTTATTTTTCTCTTGCCCTTGTGCTGTCAACATCTGGAGCTTGGTTCGACTTTTCTTACCAAGCTGGGGAAACAAAAATCAGCCACTTCATGGAAAGGAGGAAAAGAAAACATTGGTTATGATTTGTTAGAGAATCACAAGACAAACTACAGAGGGATTAATATTTTATATTGAAGCATTGCTTATGATTTGTTTCCACTATAATAGTCAATCCTTGTAAGCAGATGGAA
The DNA here is from genome assembly GCA_963675135.1 of Galeopsis tetrahit. Lineage (NCBI taxonomy): Eukaryota > Viridiplantae > Streptophyta > Magnoliopsida > Lamiales > Lamiaceae > Galeopsis > Galeopsis tetrahit. The sequence continues at coordinate 65,694,338 of OY776127.1, forward strand.
GAACATCTAAAAGGGTGCTTCAAAGTTTTATCCCTAGCCTTCTATCATGTACATGTCCACCTTTTTTAAATAAATAAGGAAATCTTATGCTCTCCAATCCAAGAAGCAATATATCAAATGCATGCTAAGTATCACAAATCAATAACTGACGATTAAAACAACAATATCAAACATGAACTTTCAATTCTATATAAACAAACCAAAAATCCTAGTGATCGTATAGGCTACAAACCTCACCCCACCCTACACTAACAAATCCTCTTATATTTTTTTATTTCATCCACTTCTTTTCTATGTAACAAATATCAACCAGAAATCCTTTCCATGGCACAAAGTGTACAGCCTATCATTTTCTTATCAGAGTGGTAGGCACTAATCAATATTCATCTACCACTTACACCCATAGTTAACAAGTATGTATTTCACTTCTCTTACTAATAAGAAAGGACCACTAAACAGTAAAACCAAAAACAACATAAATGCACCAGAAATTACTGTCAACGAATAGATTAACAAACTAACAAGAAACTCTAACAATGCCATAATTTTTGCTAAAAAAAGCTGTACGTAACACCATTGTGAGTGGAATGAAAAAAAACTGTTTTTTTTTTGTTTTGTTTATGGATGAGGAGTGAACTCAACATACATGGGTAGTATAGTCTTTTTACCTTTTGATTCAAAATATAAATTGGAATGGGTGAACACTGGGGGCCATTTATCCGTGGCCATTCAGTAGGGTGGGAATGGGTCAGGCTACCCGACAGGGGCCTACGACTCGGCCTACTAAAGCTCGGCTCGGCTCGTTTAATAAACAAGTTGGGCTCAAACTTTTTTAAAAGCCCATTTAATTAAAGAGGCCAGGCCTAAGCTTTTTTATAGGCCTTTTAGGCCAGGCCCGGCCTATTTAAATTAATTATATATATATATATATATATATATATATATATATATAATATTATTAATATTATCTTGAAGAATTGAAAAATTGAAGATGAGATTATTCACGTTGAGATTATCTTGAAGAATTGAAGATGAGATTATGTTGAAGAATTGATTTATTTTTCTTTGTAATTGTTGAAAAAAATATTATGCTATTATTATTATTTTTTTGAACATTTGTTATTGTTTTTTTATGATTTGTTGATATTGGTAATTCAATTTATGTATTTTATTTTATTTTGAAATACATTTAAAAAGACCTTTAAAAGGCTTTCGGGTCATACCTATTTATTAAAAAGGCCAGACCAAGCCTTTAAAAAAAGCCTATGAGAGGCCATAGACCAGACTTAGGCCCAAATATTATATACCAGGCCCAGGCTTTTTTTCTTAGGGCAGGCCTGGCCCATTCCCACCCTACCGTTCTGGTAGCAACTAATTGCCTTTTAATTTCATGAGGGCCTGACTATTTACACCTCCATTTCGGTTTAGACCCCTTGTCAGTTTAATAATATAATAATAGTGTAAAAAACTAAAAATACCATTTGAATAATATTACACTACTAAATGCATCCCCACTACTAATTAAATCCTTACTCAACCTTTGAATCCTAAACCTAATTTCTACAGCAAAAGCCGCCGCCAACAACAACAACACAAACACCACAAAACACCACCATTTTCGGTAGAAATCAAACAAGAAAATTTCAGAAAAAACTTAGATAAAAACACCACAAAACACCACCATTTTCGGTAGAAATCAAACAAGAAAATTTCAGAAAAAACTTAGATAAAAACACCACAAACCAGTGTCGACCATATACACTCTCGTCGACAAATTGTTGTCGACGAGAGTGTATATGGTCGACCTACAAAGGTCGAAAAAATTAAATTAAAAAAAAAAAAAGATCAACAATGTAATGTCGATCATATACACTCTCGTCGACAACAATTTATCGACGAAATTGTATATGGTCGACCTACAAAGGTCGAATTTTTTATATACATTTTTGTGGACAACAATTTGTCGATGAGAATGTACACAATAAATGGTTAAAATTAAAAAAAAAACTTACGATGAAGAGAAAAAAGAGAATAAAACATATAGAAATTGGAGAAAAAAACTTATCGGCGGTCAATTTTTGGGGTCGGCCAATGCCGGTGGGTGAGTGGGTGGGAGGCGACGTCGGTGGGTGGGGGAGGTGGGCGGCCGATCGACGGGGGGAGTGAAACAAAAAACAGGAAAAAGAAAGGGGGGGGGGGAGGGGGGGAAGGGGGAGCGACGAAAAAAAGAGGAGAAGAGGGGAGGGAGAGAAGAAAGAGGAAGGGGGCGACGACCTATGGGAGCAGTGGCAGCGACAGAGGGAGGGGACCGTGCCGGTGAAGAGAGGGAGAGGACCGCGGCAGCGGGGGGCGACTGCCGGCGTAGATCATGGTCAGCGTGGCAAGTGGAAGAAAAATGGGGTGGGGAAGGGAAAGAGGAATGGGAGAAATTAGGGTTTGGAGTGTGTGTTTAGTAAATAATTTTTTTGAGATAAAATGGTATTTAGGACAATTTGAGAAAAAGTGCATCTATCCTGACAAATTTTAGGGGGTGTGCATCAATCGGGGGTGTATTCTAAACCGAAATGGAGGCGTAAATAGTCCGTCCCATTTCATGACTACTATGCAAATAAAGAGGCCTGCATTAATTCTCACTTTTAGGCCTATTTAAAAAATGGGCTGCTGTAATGGCTTTTAATTGAGTCAAATGGCATGCCAATTGGGCTTCAATTAATTCATCACGTGGCCTGCTACTTCACCAATTTATTAGTAGGCCCAAATGCAACTCATTCTCTTTTTTTTTTTCTTTTTCATTTTGCTCTCCTTCTCTATTTATTCTCGTCTCATTTTTTCAATTGACTTTATAAAATAATTGAAACGTGTTTTGCTTAAAAAATTCTCAATTTTCCTAAAAAAATAAAAAATAAAATAGCAAAACACATTTTTTCTTCAAATCAAATGCAATTAGTCAATTTAGTATAAATAATGCACGAAATTTTATAATATTATGCAAACTAAACACATAAATTTCGAGCAATTTTCACACTTCATTTAGAAAAGGAACAAGGGGTTCAGTTGTATAAAAAAAATTATAGGAATATTACACATCTTTATAGCTATAGTTTGGGCCATTTATTTTCCGCCCATACAAAGAATTAATCAACGCCACTCATTTTTTTCATACAAATAATTATCCCAACCTTCTACTTTTTTATATTCTAAACACATAACTATTATTTTAGTGTTAATTAGATTATTATGCTAATTGATTATAGATTATAATATTTTCCTAATATGTTTATAAAATTACTTATTTTAAATTTATAATTAATTCTTTCATGTATGTGAGTTATCATTCTAACTTTTAATTGATTTATTATATATTCCTCATGTTATATAGGTACTACAAATATGGAAATAGTATTTTTGAAATGAACTATGTAAAAATTAGATGTGAAATAGTATAAATGATCAATTATATCAGATTGTTTGATAACTTTTATAGAGAAATGACGTGTTTCTACAAATTCTCGATGACAGTGTAATAAATAGCTTCAAAAATATGAAACCTCACATACCCAATTGTAATTGTACTTCTAATTTTTTTGACTTAGTGCAATCTTGTTTATTTGCATATTATATTTGATTGTGTGCAATTTAAATATTAGATATTGATTATGTATAAATATTTTAAAATTAGTTATTAATCATACCCCTCATTTTAAAATTTTGGGTTAATTCTTTTATAATTTATTGTCAATTTAGTTATTTTTCCACATTTCTTCTAAATTTAAATATCCTTGAAAATCACTTATTTTCATTGAGATATGAATAGTGGAGAGAGAAATAAGAGGGGATAAATAAGATAAAATTTATTAATATTCCATTTAATACCATTATCATTTTGTAGAAAAATAATAAATATTTTTTTGAATAAAACAAATTATACTAATGAAATAATACTAAGCAAAAGATTTACACCAAACTTGAACTTGGTCATTTTCTTTGGGGTGGTCAGATTACATGCATATCAATATTCCTAAAATTGCTAAGACCGAGTAAAAGAGGATGCACATTGAACGAGTAAAAGAGGATGCACATTGAATGTTAGTTGAGAGTTGAGGTCTTGAAAGGGTATAATTAAAAATAATACTGTAGTAAATAAAAATGAATGTGATGAATCTCATCCACTGCACGCATATTATATATTTGATGTCTGCACCTACCAAATACAAAGTAATCATCAACATTTTAACCACTGCATGCATATTATATATTTGATCAATGATGTCGGCACCTACCAAATACAAATAGAGTAATCATAAACATTTGCATATTATATATTTGATCAATGATGTCGGCACCTACCAAATACAAATAGAGTAATCATAAACAAATGTTGTAATATATGAACAAGTACATCATCGATTCATTCACCTCTGCTAATTACTTGTCTAGGTAAAATGTATATATATATATATTTTTACACACATTTTAAAAAGTATAATTTATTTTAAAATAAAATAGATAAAGTAGATTAATATATATAATATAAAATAAAATGTGGATAACAAATGTAAAAATGAATATGAAATAGAAAATGTAGAGAGATATAATTAATTTTGTCATTTAAAAAATGAAAAATTTATGTCAGTTCAAAATAAATAAGTGAGAATCTTATGATGGGACAGTATAAAATAACAATTTGAAATTAATATCGGGGTTTTAATCATTATATTCTCAATTAATCATTATATCCTTCTAAAATATAACTTTATCATTTTAATACTAATAACATGGACAAACAATAAATGTTCAATTTAGTACGAGATTGATAATTTTTATATTCATTGTTAGAGAACGAGTTCATAAAAAAACTTGGCAGCCTCTAACTCATTAAGGAGGATATTTTTCGAATGAACAATTTATTTATTTTTTCGAATGAACAATTTAATATTAATGGAGTTGCTTTCAACGAGATTTGAACTAAAGACGTGTTGATGATTCAGGTGGAATTTACACGTTTTAGGAGCACATGTGAAGCATGTTTTGATGTGGATTTCATTGAATTATGCATTGAATATGATTGTTTAAGCCGAAATGAGAGAAAGGTTGTGTTTTGTCGATTTTGTAGGAAATACGATGGAATTTGGAGCAAAACACCAACCATACTTCACTGGACCAAAGAGAGGAGTACACCATTGGATCCGGCTTGAAAAACGGAGTGGAATGAAAAAAAGAATCGAGTCAATCGGAGGTCGGAAGCTCGAGATACGAAGAGACGAAAAAGCATGACCGGGTAGAATCGACCCGGGTAGGTTAAAACCACCCGGGCGGGTCATTTTAGCCCGGCCTTACCTAAAACTTCGTATTTTGCCCGGGTAGAATCGACCCGGCCGGGTCAAAATCACCCGGGCAAGCCAAATTTTCCCCAAGGTTCGTATTTAGGCCGGGTGGGATGCCCGGGTGGAACCCACCCGGCCGGGTGACATGATTCTAGGGGGTTTTTGACCATTTTCTCCATTTTTTAGGGACCAACTTGCAATTTTGGCATCCAAACCCTACCCCAACACTATATAAGCCCTCTTTCTTGAAATCCAAGACACTTTCTCCCAATTCCTCAATTCCCACACATAGTTACACATACTTGGAGGTGTTTTGGCCATATCTTCCTCAATTCTTCATCAAATTAAGCAAGAGAGGATGCAATAGCTTGCAAATTCCATTCCCTACCACATTCTAGACTAAGCTTTCTCTTTCTATTTCTTTTTATTTAGTTATTTCATTTGGATTTTGTAATTTGATTATGCTAGTTATTAGCTAAACATTTGTGGTTCTAAGGCTTTGTAAACATTTGGATTGAAGTTTATGAACTAATTTCTTGCTTTAAATGGTGTTTGTCTCTTATTTGTATGCTTAATTATTCTTTGCAAGCATGTTGTTATTGGCCATGATGATTTGTTTAATTCATTGTTAATTGGGGTAAGATCGAGAGATTTATTCCATTAATCGTATGCAAGCATGCAACCCGATATTATTATGATCTCGAGAGAGGATTAGTTATCGGAGAGGGAATTGAATGGTCTTAGGTGCTATTTTAGGTGGTGTGATGTTTGCAAGGTAGAAATACGAACTTATGTCACATGCTCATTTGGATTAGTTATATCGAGAGATTGATTAATTCTTCTTGTGTGATCAACCCTATATGAGACAACCTTAATGGCCATTTGAACGAGTTACAAATCATAAACGGATATCTAAGTATTACAAATGCCTTGGAACCCACCCTTTCATAATTGAGTTTTCATTCATTTTACTTTCGTTTCTTGATTTGCATGCTAGTTGATCGATTTTTATATTACTCTTTTAGTTGTTTACTAGTGACAATTTGGTAGGCACTCTTAGGGGTAATTCACCATTCACTTTATCGATCGCGTCTATTTAGAACTCCGTTAACAAACTACATTTTTACGCTATACCTCTTCGTGGGATCGACCTCGTATTTACTTCACTACGATAGACACCGTATACTTGCGGTCGTTTATTCTAGTGTTGTAGAATACGTGAATCAAGTTTGTGGCGCCGCTGCCGGGGAGGTTTTAATAGCTCTAGAGTGTAGGTTAATAGAGTTTTAGTTTAGACATTTTACTTGTTTTTCTTATTCTCAAAAATCCAAAAATATTTTTGTTTGCTATTATTGAGCTTACTTGCGATTCTAACTTTCGTTTGATCCTTTGATAGATATGGTTTATGATCACACGATATAGGAGGAATCATCAAGAAGTAGTGCCCCTAGATCCGGAGATCGAAGCCAATTGTCGAAGAAGGAACGCTGAAAGAAGAAGGATTGAATTGGAAGAGATGAATCAAAGGGATAACCCGATTGTGGAAGAAGAAAGGAACCAAGAGGATGTTGGAGGTGTAGTAGAGCCAAATGGAAATGGTGGTAACCGACCACAAGGGGTTGTGAGAGATAACCTCAAACGGAGGGTTGAAGAGAATATCCACATAGAAGGAGATAGGGAGCAAAGGGTCTTGAGAGACCACTTCCGCCCCATACCAAGACCTTATGGAGGAGCGGGTCGGGAACCCGTGGATGCTCATAACTTTGAGCTCAAGCCGGCATTGATAGTCATGGTCCAAAACAACCAATTTGGTGGGCTTTCCAAGGAGGATCCTAACCTCCACTTGTCTCAATTCCTCGAGATAAGTGGAACGGTTAAGATCAATCGAGTTCCACAAGACTACATCCGTTTGCAACTATTCCCCTTCTCCTTCCGAGATCGAGCAAAGCAATGGTACCTCTCCCTTGATTTGAGGACCATTGAAGATTGGAATGATCTTGTTGATGCATTCTTGATGAAGTATTTCCCTCCAAGCAAGACTATCAAAATCCGAGGAGAAATATCTTCATTTATGCAAGATGATGATGAGTCCCTAGCCGAAGCATGGGAGCGCTTCAAAGATTTGATTAGAAGTTGCCCACAACATGGTTTCTCACGAGACCAACACATTTGCTACTTCTACAATGGAATGGATCACCGAACAAGATGAATGGTGGATGCTTCGGCGGGTGGAGGTTCTTTGTTGGGAAAGACAACGGAAGAGGGTTATGTGCTATTAGAGGAGATGGCTAAGAATGTCAATCAACGGCCATCCGAACGAAGGCAAAATCGAAGGGTAGCTTCCACTCAAAATTCGGAAGAAAGCGTCAACTTATCCAACAAAGTGGATAAGCTAATCTCTTTGATGACGGCCAAAGCACTAGTGGAGCTCAATGATGCACAATATGAAGAGGCTCATTACATGAACAACCAACGGGACCGAAATTTTAGAGAAAGAGGTTGGGGAGAAAGACGCCCATGGGAACTATCACCCCTCTAATCTGAACCAATACCATCCCGGCTTGAGAAACCATGAAAATTTCTCATATGCTAACCCACACAATGCCATTCAACCACCGTCGAACTTCAATGTACGAGATGGTGTGAGAGAAGAATCTTCGTCAAAACTCACTATGGAATAAATGTTCATAACATTCATGGGAGAAACTAAGAAGTTCATGGGAGAGACGAAGAGTTTCATGACAAAGACTTGGCAAAAGATTGAGAGTCAAGATGAGAAAATTGGTCAATTGGCAAATGAAGTGATGGGAATCAAGAATGATGTGAAAGCCATTGAGATTCAAGTGGGCCAAATTGCTAATATGGTTGGAAATCAACACAAGCCGGGTCAATTCCCCTCAACCACGGAATTGAACCCCAAGGAGCAATGCAAGTCAATTAAGTTGAGGAGTAGCACAAGCTATGAAGGCCCTATGATGCCAAAGGAAGATGGTGAAGAGGAGCAACAAGGTAGGAAAGTTGAAGAGAAAGATGTTGAGAAGGAGAAAACAAATGAGAAAGAGAATGACACATACAAGCCTCCATCTCCATACAAGCGTCAAATCCCATACCCTCAACGACTCAAGAAGACGAGTTTGGATGCAAAGTTCGTCAAATTCTTGGAGATGTTAAAAAAGATACACATCAACATCCCATTTGCGGAGGCCCTTGAGCAAATGCCTCACTATGCCAAGTTTTTGAAGGAGATTATGTCCAACAAGAGAAATATGGTAGAATTTGAAACCGTGAACCTCACCGAAGAGTGTAGTGCCATCATCCAAGCTAAGCTAGCTCCAAAGCTTAGGGATCCCGGTTCATTTACATTGCCTTGTGTGATTGGCAAGGAGGAAACCTATCGTGCTTTGTGTGATCTTGGAGCAAGCATAAACCTCATGCCATTATCACTCTTCAAATCACCTGGCTTGGGAGAATTGACGCCTACTACCATGAATCTTCAATTGGCGGATCACTCCATAGTTTATCCTTTGGGAACGATTGATGATGTGCTTGTCAAAGTTGGGAAATTCATATTCCCGGTTGATTTTGTGGTACTTGATATGGAGGAAGATAGGGCAATCCCCTAGATCTTGGGAAGACCGTTCCTAGCAACGGGTGGAGCTATCATCAATGTACGAAACGGAGAGCTTGAACTACATGTTGGTGAGGAGAAAGTCTCTTTCAATATCTATAAGGCCGTTAAATTCCGCGACGATGAGGATGAGGAGGAAGAGTATGTGTATTCCAAGGGAGATCATTATTCAAGGCCTATGGAAGAGAAGATGGAAAAAGAGCCCAATATCAACTTTGTGAAAGAGAACCCCAAGGTGGAAGACAAAGATTTGAAGATAGACAAGAAGGCCAAGTTTGGGGGAGTTTTCTTCAAAAACTCCCCCAAATCAAGAAAAGCTACATATGCAAGCTTGGGAGTGAATGAAGCATCAACTTCTTATGACATGATTGAAGAGCCAGATGGGCTAGCTAGTGGATGTTTTGGTGGACTTAAGAAAGTTGCATGGGGAAAGAAGTTCAAAAGCAAAGATGATAATGGGGGGTGACGTGAAAATCATCTCAAGGAAGGACCGTCGCATAGGACGTTAAAAATAGCGCTTCTTGGGAGGCAACCCAAGGTTTTATTGCTTTCATGTTTTTATTGCTTTGATAGTTTTGATAGCTTGGTTTATTTTGTAGGTGAGGATGAGAAGCATTTTGAATATTATAGCTTGAAGAATGAAGAAGAAAGCAAAACCAACTTTGGAGAGGGGAAGCAAGTGTTGCATTGGTGATCTTTGAAGAGCTTTGGATGTGCAAGGAGGAAGGTAACAACTTGTAGCCCCAAACTTAGAATTTATACATAGTAAAATTCTAAGTTTGGGGGAGTTATTTTTTCTTTTATTTTTCTACTAGTTGTTACCCTTGCACCGGTTCGTCATTCTACTTGTGTTACAATTTGCACCGGCGCACACTTTGCTTTCATATGCTTATTGTTGTTTAAGTTGGTTTTGATCATATGTTGGGTAGTGGATCTTTGGTGAAATGTGATCATGAATAATCATTGGAATCCATGGTTGAGTAGTTGTGGTGATGTCTATTTGCTTTGAATGTATGCATGATTGGTGATGGATAGTAGTATCATGTTGTGTTCATAGTTGTGATATTTGATGGCATGAATGCATGTTGTGTTGTTATTTGGAAACATTTGATGAATGTGAGAGTTCTATTGAATAAACCGGTGAGAATTGAGCCTTAAATCGAACATGTAATCCGGTTTAGTTAATTTGAGAGTGGACTAGGTTATTGCTAATGATCCTAGAACTTGCCTAAGTTCTTGTTTGAAAGCATGATTGTGTGAAACTTTGTGATGTGATATAGGCCATCTTGTTCTAAAAGAGTCACTTAGCCAAAAATTTCCCAAAACCGAAGTAATCTTCCGTAGTTAGGCCCTTGAGCTTAATTCCTCATTTTCGTGGCAAACTACAATGTTAACCACTTAGCCTTTTTGAGCCTTTGATACCTACATCTAGTGGGGGATAAAAGACAAAGTGGAAAAACATGTGCTTGAATGAATGTCTTTGGTTAAAGGAGAAATTGGAAAAGTTGAAAGAAAAAAAGAAAGATGAAAAGAAAATCAAGGGAAAAGAAAAGAGGGACAAAGAGCCCCAAAAGCTTGAAAAGAAAAGGAAAATGAAGATGAAGTTTGTAAGCTTTGAAAGTGAAAGCACAAATTGTAAAACAACAAGCTTTATCCTCCACTAGAAGAGTCACAATTCACAAATTCATCCCACCTTATCCAAAGAGCCAATGTTACATCCTTGATAAAGTCCTATTGATCACATTGTTGAGCATTTGAGTGTTGTAGAAAGTAGAAGATTGGACAAGCATATAGTGATTGCATAGCATAACTTGGTTGATGAGTGCATTAATATCCTCAATTTGTTTGTGTGTTTGAGAGAAACACTTTGTCATGTGAGTAGAGGACTTGAGCATTTGGATTATGTTTCCCATTCACAATGTGTTATGTGTTTGTGCATTCTTTGATTCATGAATGTGAATTGCAATAATGAGCCTATGATCTTCATTGAGAAATGCACTTTGAGAAAGAGATATCACTACATTCTTACTTTGCATGTGTGATTTTCATTGAATATTCCATTGTGATCATTCCACCCTCATTACTTTAAGTGCTTAGTTGTTTGAGGACAAACAATATTTTAAGTTTGGGGGAGTTTGATTCGGGTGGAATTTACACGTTTTAGGAGCACATGTGAAGCATGTTTTGATGTGGTTTTCATTGAATTATGTATTGAATATGATTGTTTAAGTCGAAATGAGAAAAAGGTTGTGTTTTGTCGATTTTGTAGGAAATACGATGGAATTTGGAGCAAAACACCAACCATACTTCACTGGACCAAAGAGAGGAGTACACCATTAGATCCGGCTCGAAAAACTGAGTGGAATGAAAAAAAGAATCGAGTCAATTGGAGGTCGGAAGCTCGAGATATGAAGAGACGAAAAAGCATGCCCGAGTAGAATCGACCCGGACGGGTAGAATCGACCCGGGCGGGTTAAAACCACCCGGGCGGGTCATTTTAGCCCGGCCTTACCTAAAACTTCGTATTTTGCCCGGGTAGAATCGACCCGGCCGGGTCAAAATCACCCGGGCAAGCCAAATTTTCCCCAAGGTTCATATTTAGGCCGGGTGGAACCCACCCGGCCGGGTGACATAATTCTCGGGGGGTTTTGGCCATTTTCTCCATTTTTTAGGGACCAACTTGCAATTCTGGCATCCAAACCCTACCCCAACACTATATAAGCCCTCTTTCTTGAAATCCAAGACACTTTCTCCCAATACCTCAATTCCCACACATAGTTACACATACTTGGAGGTGTTTTGGCCATATCTTCCTCAATTCTTCATCAAATCAAGCAAGAGAGGATGCAATAGCTTGCAAATTTCATTCCCTACCACATTATAGACTAAGCTTTCTCTTTCTTTTTATTTAGTTATTTCATTTGGATTTTGTAATTTGATTATGCTAGTTATTAGCTAAACATTTGTGGTTCTAAGGCTTTGTAAACATTTGGATTGAAGTTTATGAACTAATTTCTTGCTTTAAATGGTGTTTGTCTCTTATTTGTATGCTTAATTATTCTTTGCAAGCATGTTGTTATTGGCCATGATGATTTGTTTAATTCATTGTTAATTGGGGTAAGATCGAGAGATTTATTCCATTAATCGTATGCAAGCATGCAACCCGATATTATTATGATCTCGAGAGAGGATTAATTATCGGAGAGGGAATTGAATGGTCTTAGGTGCTATTTTAGGTGGTGTGATGTTTGCAAGGTAGAAATACGAACTTATGTCACATGCTCATTTGGATTAGTTATATCGAGAGATTGATTAATTCTTCTTGTGTGATCAACCCTATATGAGACAACCTTAATGGCCATTTGAACGAGTTACAAATCATAAACGGATATCTAAGTATTACAAATGTCTTGGAACCCACCCTTTCATAATTGAGTTTTCATTCATTTTACTTTCGTTTCTTGATTTGCATGCTAGTTGATCGATTTTTATATTACTCTTTTAGTTGTTTACTAGTGACAATTTGGTAGGCACTCTTAGGGGTAATTCACCATTCACTTTATCGATCGCGTCTATTTAGAACTCCGTTAACAAACTACATTTTTACGCTATACCTCCTCGTGGGATCGACCTCGTACTTACTTCACTATGATAGACACCGTATACTTGCGGTCGTTTATTCTAGTGTTGTAGAATACGTGAATCAGTTGATGGATACATGATTTTTAAAAAATTAATTTCATCTAAAATTTAAAAAGTGTAATCTGATGTGGAAAATAAGAAAAATAAAAAGAATTATGTGTAATCTGATTCTTTTATTTTTATTTTTAATAAAGTGTAATCTGAGGTAGAAAATAAAAAAATACTCACAAAAAAAATATATGTGCAATCTGACGTGGCGAGCTCCGACAAGCCGCATGATCAATTGTATGTGTATCATGTGATCATCAATTGTTGGCAAGAGAAAAAAAAATGTGTATCATGATGAAATTGATATTGACACTAAGGGTGATGTATTTATTTATAATTAACCCTGAGAGATATTTAATTTTGTCATTTAAGAAAATATAAAGTTTACGATGGACGTCTAAAATAGATAAACAACGTTTTTCGTGAGACGGACCCTTTTGACCCATATATCAAGGAATTATTTTCCTAAACTTCAATTTTTTCAATTTCTAATGAATTTATCTTAAATTAATATTATGGCTAACAAATAAAAAAAAATCTCAAATATAGTGTTTTTTTTAAGTTGTAAAGTTAATGACCAAAAGGCACAAGAATGCTTCTACATCCCCAATATTTTGTTTTATTTGCATTTTTATCAATATTTTTAGACTTGGTTTTTTTGAACAATATTCAAATGAGTAATTTTTCTATTGAATTTGTATAATGATGGGAGATAAAACTTATTTCAAACTAGTTATTTATTTGAATTCATTTTCCTTATTTATAATTATTCAAGCATGCTCATCTATTAGACTATTACTAACATATTAATGGTAAAGAATTCTCTAAAATTATTAATTCAAATTAAGAATATTTCAAAAAATTATTTTCCTTATTTTGAAAATGCTTATAAGTCTAGGTGAATTTCGCCATGTTGTCTCTGTTAGTCCTGACAAATTGACTAACAACATGATCATGACCAAATCTGTTAAAAATGTAAATTTCGATGACCAAAAGTGATATTTTCCTTTGTAAAAAAATGATAATATATGTCCAAATTTAAACTTAGATATTAGATATCGTTAGAATAGATGCACCACAAAGAATGAATTTCATTCACCTCAAAGTGACCAAAAGGTCATAGTTATATACAAGAGAAGTTAACTATTATGAGAAGTTATGAGAGTTAGTTGTAAAACAAACTAACTATTAAAACTAACTTGAGTTTTTCTTAGTGTAGTCAAATTGTACAAAGTGACTATGTAGTCAACACGTCGAATCGCGTCACGTGGCGTCGTATGAACCTGCTACCTGTTATGCAGGTTTAAATTAATTAAATTATTTTTTAAATTGTATTTTGTTATTTACTATATTACCCTTCTTTAATTACATTATTTAAAAAATTAAATAAATAAATAAAACGAAATTATTATCCTAATCGTTTAAATACAAATTTCATTATTTTAAAAATCAAATAAATTAATCAAACAAAAACAAATTACAATTAGGGTTCTAAACCAGATTTGTTAACAAATTACAAATTACAACTGTAACTAGATGTGTGGTAGCAGGATTTGTATAGACATATATTCTTTTAATAAGAAGCTGATTATGCCAGCATTAGTTAATAATTTGTGTACCAAGAGTAGTATGATTTAGTACAATTACAATAAATTTACTATAATCTGATTTATTCTCTTACTAGATTGCAAGACATTCTGCTGTAAAATATCACAGCTGTAAGTCCCTAGTTGAGTTTATAATATTGAGTAAGCTAGGAAAATGTCTAGAGAGGGGGGAATAGACTTTTCAAAATCTTTCAATATATCAGAATACAGAATGCGGAATTTATTAGATTAACAATGATCCCAATCAATTATACTCAACTAATTCGCGAACTTATGTATGAACACTCTACTTGTCTTGTTCTTATATGCAATTAATCAATTAAACAATTAATCAATCAAACACAAATAAAACTGTAAAGTAAACACACAAGATTTATAGTGCTTCGACAACTTGTCTACATCCACTCTCACAACTCCAGTCGTGAAATTCTTATTACTCTTCTTTTCGAGTAGTGTGTTCTTGTGGCTTAGAGTCCCAAGAAATAAGACTTTGATCTTCTCGACTACACTTCCAAGTGTATTTTCGATCTAACTAGCTATTTTACAAGTAACTAGCAACTTGAACAACAATAACAAAAGAAAAACTTCTCTTAAGTCCAGTAGCAGTCTTCTTGAATTCTTCACTTGTCTTCTGACTTGAACTTTCTGAACTTGAACTCTGTGAGTGTTATTTGCTTCGAATATCTCTTTTGAATGTTTCAAATCTCTTGGTAACAGTAGTCTTCAAATGTAGAATCTACCAAGATATTTATAGACTTCCAATTATCAAGATAAGTTAGTTATCCAACAAACTTTCTTGATAACCGACTTCTAACCGCTTCTTCTTATCTATCCACGCGTTTCTTCAGTTAATTAGTTATTCCATAACTAACTCTTCAATACTTATCTTCATACGCGTTTCCAACTAAGCTGTTTCTTCTTTCTTATCTTCGCACTTGTCTAGTGTCCATACTTAGACAAATCTTTAGTCTTCTTCAATACTTGTCTTGTCTTGCGCAACTTCTAGTCTTCTTCTTCAGTAGACTTCGATATAGAACCAACCTATACTAGTCTTATCATCTAATCTTAACAAGACTATTACATTACTTTAAGCTTTATAACTCAGGTTAGTCAACTTATCATCTATACATCAATAAACATTTACAAATCAATACAAATAATGAGCTTCTATACAATGATTCAAATAGCTCAGTACACAAATCTATACAGTACTTATAATTCGTACTTGTCTTTAAGTCATACTTAAACTTTTTCATACTTATGTTTTTACTCTTCTTTTTGTACTCTACTGATCTACTTAAGACGACTTCTTTAACTAGACTAGATCAGTCAACACTTAGAAATTATTCAAGTCTTCTTTTGGCTTATCAAAACTCAACTCATCTTTTCATCATTTAGGACTTGTATCAGGATTCATATCCCAACAACTGCCTCTCCCCAGTCCTCAGATTTCTCTTAGAAAAAGCTCTGAACTGTTTAATATTGTTGTGGTTGATGTTATTACAATTTTATCTTTAATATAGTTACATAGATTACCTAGTATTTTATCCTTTATCACATATAAATTGAGCAGATAAATTGAAATATAATTAAAAAACAATGGTCTTATATTCATCACAGTAACAATCAAGTACCAACAAAAGTAAGTAGAAGTTGATTGATTGTTTATTTGACTTGTTGTGGACCACTTCGTAATATGCAATTTGCGGATCTGTTTTATTCTTTACATTCTTATATATATACATGGTTTAGGGATGTCCTAGCCAACAACATTTTTATTTATTTTTCCATTTCCTGGTTGCCTTATGATTTATGTGTGCTTATGCAGGTCGCAGCCACTGATGGAACTAAAATATTTCCCTTTTCATTCATACAATATCTTCAAGTTTTACAAATCATTACCAAATGAATTTTAGTGATGCACATTAGATGAGCAGTGAAATGAGCTACTTGAATGTTGATATACTTCTGGACACATATTAGTGTATAAATTTATTGGATTTTTATTGGAGATATGTAGATACTCTCCCTATGAGCAACACAAATATATATAACTGAAATTCTAGAATTAATCCCCAATTTTCTCTATATCAGTAGAATCAAGACTTTGAAATTCGCTTACAATAGAAAGAGCAACCGTTAAAGGAAGTATGAGCTCATGGACAACGGATATTCCCCCACTATATGTATTATTTTTTTGTTTTACTGAATTTCTTAGGCGTATAATCACGAAGATAGGGAAAAACACGACAACCAAAGACATGCAAGTTATCAAAGCGAGGAGGATAAGCAACTTCAAGTTCATGAGGAGTTTTATTGTTTAGAACAGAGGAAGGAGGGCGATTAATAAGATAAATAGTCGTCCCAAAGGCTTCGACCCAATACTGGGAAGGAACCGAGGAGTGAAAAAGAAGAGAGGAGACGTGGAGCAGTGGCGGCGACGGAGGAAGGGGGCCGCGCCGCTGAAGAGAGGGAGAGGGCCGCGTGGGAGGGGGGCGACTACCGGCGTAGATCGGGGGCGGCGGCTGGCGTGGCAAGTGGAAGAAAAATGGGATGGGGAAAGGGAAGAGGAATGGGAGAAATTAGGGTTTGGGGGGTGTGTGTTTAGTAAATAGTTTTTTTAAAATAAAATGGTATTTAAGACAATTTTAGAGAAAATGCATCTATTCTAACAAATTTTAAGGAGTGTGCATCAATAGGGGTGTCTTCGAAACCGAAATGGAGGCGTAAATAGTCCGTCCCATTTCATGACTACTACGCAAATAAAGAGGCCTGCATTAATTCTCACTTTTAGGCCTATTTCGAAAATGGGCTGCTGTAATGGCTTTTAATTGAGTCAAATGGCATGCCAATTGGGCTTCAATTAATTCATCACGTGGCCTGCTACTTCATCAATTTAATAGTGGGGACAAATGCAACTCATTCTCTTTTTTCTCTTCTCCATTTTGCTTTCTTTCTCGATTTATTCTTGTCTCACTTTTTAATTGACTTTATAAAATAATTGAGACGTATTTTGCTTTAAAAATTCTCAATTTTCCTAAAAAGTAGCAAAACACATATTTTCTTCAAATCAAGTGAAGTTCCTACAAATTGAGTCAAACACGATATTTTGACAACTTTTATTGAGAAATGACACGTTCCTACAAATTCTGGATGACGATGTAATAAATAGCTTCAAAAATATGAAACCTGACAAACCCAATTATAATTGTACTTCTAATTTTTTTGACTTAGTGCAATCTTGTTTATTTGCATATTATATTTGATTGTGTGCAATTTAAATATTAGATATTGATTATGTATAAATATTTTAAAATTAGTTATTAATCATACCCCTCATTTTAAAATTTTGGGTTAATTCTTTTATAATTGATTGTCAATTTAGCTATTTTTCTACATTTCTTCTGAATTTAAATATCCCTGAAAATCACTTATTTTCATTGAGATATGAATAGTGGAGAGAGAAATAAGAGGGGATAAATAAGATAAAATTTATTAATATTCCATTTAATACCATTATCATTTTGTAGAAAAATAATAAATATTTTTTTGAATAAAACAAATTATACTAATGAAATAATACTAAGCAAAAGATTTACACCAAACTTGAACTTGGTCATTTTCTTTGGGGTGGTCAGATTACATGCATATCAATATTCCTAAAATTGCTAAAACCGAGTAAAAGAGGATGCACATTGAACGAGTAAGGGAGGATGCACATTGAACGTCAGTTGAGAGTTGAGGTCTTGAAAGGGTCTAATTAAAAATAATACTGTAGTAAATAAAAATGAATGTGATGAATCTCATCCACTGCACGCATATTATATATTTGATGTCTGCACCTATCAAATACAAAGTAATCATCAACATTTTAACCACGACATGCCTATTATATATTTGATCAATGATGTCGGCACCTACCAAATACAAATACATTAATCATAAACAAATGTATATATATATATATATATATTTTTTTTTTTTTTTTTACACACATTTTAAAAAGTATAATTTATTTTAAAATAAAATAGATAAAGTAGATTAATATATATAATATAAAATAAACGGTGGATAACAAATGTAAAAATGAATATGAAATAGAAAATGTAGAGAGATATAATTAATTTTGTCATTTAAAAAATAAAAAATTTATGTCAGTTCAAAATAAATAAGTGAGAATCTTATGATCATGGGACAGTATAAAATAACAATTTGAAATTAATATCGGGCTTTTAATCATTATATTCTCAATTAATCATTATATCCTTCTAAAATATAACTTTATCATTTTAATACTAATAACATGGACAAACAATAAATGTTCAATTCAGTACGAGATTGATAACTTTTATATTGATTGTTAGAGAACGAGTTCATAAAAAAACTTGGCAGCCTCTAACTCATTAAGGAGGATATTTTTCGAATGAACAATTTATTTATTTTTTCAAATGAACAATTTAATATTAGCGGAGTTGCTTTCAACGAGATTTGAACTAAACGTGCCGAACGATACATGATTTTTTTAAAATTAATTTCATCTAAAATTTAAAAAGTGTAATCTGATGGGGAAAATAAAAAAAATAAAAAGAATTATGTGTAATCTGATTCTTTTATTTTTATTTTTAATAAAGTGTAATTTGAGGTGGAAAATAAAAAAATAATCGTAAAAAAATATATGTGCAATCTAACGTGGCGTCGTGGCGAGCTCCGACAAGTCGCGTCATCAATTGTATGTGTATCATGTGGTCATCAATTGTTGGCAAGAGAAAAAAAATGTGTATCATGTGTATCATCATTAAATTGATATTGAGACTAAAGTAGTGTATTTATTTAGAATTAACCATTAGAAATATTTAATTTTGTTATTTAAAAAAATATAAAGTTTACTACGTCTAAAATAGATAAACAAATACTTGTGTTAGACGTGAGACAGGCCCTTTTGACCCATATACCAAGTAATTCTTTTACTAAACTTCAATTTTTTTAATTTCTACTGAATTTATCTTAAATTAATATTATGGCTAACAAATAAAAAAGGGTAGTCTAATGTGAAATATTGGCATTTCAGTCATTCACACTCACATTTTTTATAAATACGCCAATTGACAGCTTAATTCACATTTTTTATAAATACACCCAGTAACAGTTCAATTCACATCCATATTTTTTATAAATACATCCACTAGCATAAATTGTACTTAGTTGTCTTCTTAGAGCAGTTTTCGGCCACCCCAGACGCTACAATTTACGACGGCCTTAATCTTTAAATATTTTATATTTCTTTAAATATTCTTTAATAATTATTATGAATCAAAGTTATTTTATATTAGGGTAAATTCTTAATAAGGTCATTTCACTAAGACTTTTATCTAATAGGGAATAGATTTTTAATTTTTATCCAATAGAGTCAAATTGACACTTAAGAAGACAAAGTTGCCCTTTTCCCATTTAAATAATTTCAAATTAATTAATATTAGACAAATTAACATCAAATCAATTTTATAAATGCATAGTCTTGAAAAACGCGAAAATCTCTCTCCTTCCTAAATTCAAATATTCCTAAAAATAAGGCAATTCGAATTAATTAGCTTACTTTTATGATCTTAATAATTCTGCATTTTATGATCCAGAATTAAATTACACAAAACTCATAACACAATTAAATCACAAAAAACAAAAAGACTAAATAAGTGTGTCATAGTGGATGCAGTTCCCGGTTATTTGAATATGCATACATATATAAAAATTGATTATGAAGTTTAATATGAACAGTGAAATGAATTTTGGTATATATAAATGAGTCATAATAAAATTATGAGTTTATAAGCTTAGAAAAAGGTTCATACATGGATATACATATTAATATGCACGGAAAACGGGGTACATACATTTTACATATGTGCATATGTGAAATGCATTATACGATATGCATGTATACATGCATACGATAATGTGCATATCTAATGTTCACCTCCATGTCAAGCTGTTGTATCCATGCAACTTCTCATTTTTTCGCCTAATCCTCGAGTACTAAGTTGCAGCCTAAAGACGTAATAGTTAGGGTGATTCTTGCTCAGAAAAATACTAACCGGTAATTCCAGCTGATCTGAATTCTTCCAAGCGAAGATTAACAATTCCAGCCGTGAACGTTCACCAATGGACTCTAGAAACTCCGGTTTTAATGGCGTGAACAGTGGTCGATTTCGCACCAATTGCATCAACAATGGCAGATTTCAAACAAAGCTTATCAACAATAGCAGATTTCGAAAAAGCTCATCAACAATGACAGAAATTAGGACTAACCCTTTGTGATTTTTCCCAAATCGCATCAATGGCAGCATAGATTGAATTGTTTCTGTAGCCCAGCAACGCAATGGTGAATTCTCCTTCGTTCCTCCCAAAATGTATCAATGTGTTCTTCCCATTTGCAACAATTTTGGGAAAGTCAAGTTTTTTTTTTTGAATATGCGCTATAATTGGGGAATTGATGTGCTGCAATTATGATTTGAATTTAAAATTTGAATTAATGGGTAAAATATATTAATTAAGGAGTTATATGAATATTCAGGGCATTTAAGGTTTTTTGACATTAATTTGACCCTATTAGAGAATTTTAAAAGTTGTAGGTTTTACTTGCTTAAAACTCTATAGAAATGACTCTATTAGGGAATAATCTCTTTATATTAATACATGTAATAATATATGTTACTATATGTTATAATGTGAGTTATTTAATCAATAAAAAATTTAGAAAAAAATACTACATAAAATAATCGATATTACTATATAAAAAATTATATGTTACTATGTACTACAATTTGAATTACTACATTGAATATGCATTTGATACTATATGTAACTTTATCAAATGATTTGCATTACAACATGGTTATTGTGTTTACTACATGCGATAATATATATTACTACGTATTATAATGTGAGTTACTACATTAACAAAAACACTAGAAAAAAACGTGTTACTAAATAAAAGAATTTGTATTATTATATAAAATAGTTTGTATTATTACTACATAAAATAATGTGTGTTACTACATATTACAATTTGAATTACTACATTTAATATCCCGCGTTCGACAATAAAATGAAAGATAAAAAATCACACTTAAAATTTTTGGTCAAAATTAGAACACAAGCGGGTCAGTTGACAAATAAATTAAGAATTAATCCAAATGAATGAATGGTGGTCCAATAATATATATTTTCAGCCAATTAGCTTAATAAGTCAATATTTTCAGCCCAATTGACTTAATTAGTCAATATGTATACAATATTGCATATAAGTTTTTGTGAATAAAAAATCCACAAATAGAGTGTTTTTTTTTAAGTTTGTATGAAGAAGTGAAGTTAATGAACAAGACTGCTTCTACACCCCCAATATTTTGTTTTATTTGCATTTTTATCAATATTTTCAGGCTTGGTTTTTTGAACAATATTCAAATGAGTGATTTTTCTATTGAATTTGTATAATGATGGGAGATAAAACTTATTTTAAAGTAGTTATTTATTTGAATTTATTTCCTTATTAGGGTAAAATCCCGCGTATTACGCGGGACATAAGAAAATATAAAATTTTTATATATTTATTAAAAAAATAATAGAAAAAGAGAAGAAAAAAGAGGAGAAAAAAGAATTTAAATTTAAAATTAGATAAAAGAAAGAATTAAAAAAATGCATATTTTTTATAAAATAACAAAAGTTAAATTGAAAAAAATAAGTTTGGAGTGGATAGAAGTTAGGAAACTAAACTAAACCGCTTAATTAAAAAATGTAGAAATTTAAGAAAAATAGAAAATTGAAAATGAGAGAAGAATAGATTTAGAATTAGTATATAAGGGTATATTTATAATTATTCGAATCATCTATTAACACAGATTTTAATGGTAAAAAATTATCTAAAATTATTAATTCAAATTAAGAATATTTTATAAACTTATTTTCTTTCTTTTCTATTCTTAGATAATTTTCTATTACAGATTTCTTCAAACGTTAGCCAAACAATTACAGTTATTCAGAATTATCAAAGGAGTAGATTTATGCTTGTAAACTCTTTTACAGTAGAACATATAGAATAGAAACATGAAATACAAGTTCTTTTACAACATTTTATTACTCTACTTTATTATTTAAAAGATTTTCACATTCTCGTTATAATCATATACTTCTTCTCTATTCCATTTCACTGAGTTTGTGTTCTACCAGAGTTTTTAATATTAGTCGACCTAGTGCTTTGTATTAAAATATTATTCTCTCTGTCCCATTATTAATTGAACATTTATTATTTATACATATTTTAACATAGAATTAAAAATGATCAAATTAATTTTTAGAAGAGATATTATGGATATTTCTACTTTATTGAAGAAACAAATATTATATTTGTGTGTAAAAAATAATGACATAAGTTGTAAATAATAGATGTTAATTTTTTTTTAAAAGAATAAGAAGCATGTGACAAATGTTTAAATAATAATGGAACAAGAGAGTTTTTATTTAATTTGAAATTTATAATTCTATCTATATAAAGTCTTCCATTTTTATACTAAATATATTTATTTTCAAATACGTAAAATAAAAATATATTAAACATTTTACTCACTTTATTAACTCTGTTGAACTAAGTGAGTAGAAAAACATTCTAGACTGTGAGACAAAACCTATCCAAATAAATATTTTAAATTACAGATTTTTATTTATATGTCTAAAATATGGAGTAAACTAATTGTATTGTTTTTTTAAACACGTTACTATAATTTCCCAAAATAATTTGATTTTTCTTTTAACTGCGTTCTAAATTGGGTTCACATACATTTGTTTAACTAATTCTATGTGCTAATATTTTTGACACATTTTTTTTTCGTATAATTTTGTGTAAAGCAAAAAATATGTTTGTTAATTTTTTTAATTAAAATTATATCATAATTAGATCCATCAGAATGGGTGCAAGTAATACAAAGTAATGTAAATCAATAAAAAAAAAAATTCACAATCCTATTAAGTCTATGAAAATTCATATAAATCAATAAAAAAAATCATTATAAATTTTATAAATCCACATACTTCTTAAAATTCTAATTATTAGTAATACCACGAACAGTAATCTGTAATATCATTAATATTAATTAGTAAAATTTTATACAATAACAAATAATTTCACACATCTAATTATATAAAGTAATACCAAAAAATAATTATCAGTAATACCATGAAGGAATGAACAGTAATTAGTAATACGGTAATACCATAAACATTGATCATTAATATTTTATATAATAACAAATAATTTCACAAATCAAATTATATTTAATAATACCAAAAACAATTATCAGTAATACCATAAACAATAATATATAATACCATAAACAATAATAATAATCAGTAATGCCTTAATTAATAATAAATAATTCCACACAACCAGTAATACCACAAACAATAACCAGTAATACCACAAACAATAACCAGTAATACCACAATTAATAATCAATAATATCGTAATCAATAATCATTAATATTAATTCAATCGTTTATTAATAGTAATACCACAATCAATAACTATTAATACCAATACCACTAAAAATAATACCATAAAAAAAGTGGAGGGAGTGCAGACCGGGGTGTACTGAAGAAAATAGGGGCTGCACATTACCAAGCTCAATTGAAGTGAACCCTAGCCAAATAGAAGGGCACCCTAGGTCAGCAGTCGCCAACTGAGATTTCATCGACAAGCTCACCGGCTCCGAGTGTCGACTGATCAGAGATCCATCGACAACATACTCACAGTCCTCCGTCGGACCGTCGTCAACCGGAGGAAGAGGCTGCGCAGAAGCATGGTGAAGAAGACGAAGCAATGTAGCTTCAATTTGGACAAATATGAACAACGAGAGTGAAGTGAGTGTTGCAGGCGAGCGCCATTGATGCCGGAGAAGCTCCTGGATCGCGAACACAAAGGATATTGATCGAAGCAGTCGCGTCGGTGGTCGAAATGAGCAGAGGTTTTTGACCGTCATGGATCGTGGCCGAGATGGAAGATGATGTCGATTGTCATGGAATTGAAGAATCATGATTGCGATTTGAGGAGGGGTCTCGGGCTTAAGCGGCCGGGACGGAAGCGCCGCCGTCGAAGGGGTGGTCGGATATGACGTGGTGGCTGGGTCACCCACCGATCGACATGGTTTTTCGGTAGGTCCTTTACTCATCAAATTAAAATTGAAATTCAGGTGCACCACCGACCGACTATAATAAAATCATACCTATAATATTATTTTGTATTAAGATTAAAAAAATACACATTAAAAAAATGAAAAAGAAAGGCAGGAAAAAAAACGAAGAAATAAAAAATTTGGAAAAAAAATTGAAAATGGGAAGAAAAAAGGAAAAGAGGAGGGGAAAAAATTAAAAAGAAAAAAATCGAGATTTGTGGCTAATTTTGATAGTTTTTTATTAATTATATTTTTACAAATTTTTAAAAAAAGTATGGGTGACTTGGTGGTGAATCGACCGTAACTCGACAATAACTCGTCTGTATATTGTAAATATATAAATTAGAGTTTATTTTATTATATTTTGTGTAAATTAATAAAAAGATAATATAATTTTTTTAAATGTGATTATTTTTTAAAAATTATTTTGGGGTGAACTCATAAAATGAGTGGGTACAGATAATCGTGATAAAATAATAATTTGGGAGTGAACTGATAAAATGAGCGGGTGCAGATAACCGTGGTAAAAAAATGATTTAGGGGTGAACTAATAAAATGAGTGAGTACATATAACCGTGGTAAAAAAAGATTTGGGGGTGAACTCATTAAATGTGTAAGTGCAAATAATTATAGTAAAATATAATTTGAGAGGTGAACTAATTAAATGAATGAGTACAGATAATTTGAATTAAAAAAAAAAATGAAATTGAGGAGGTATGCACTCGCATGCATACTTGGCATCACTTACATATTTGTAATTTAATTTAAAATTTTAAATAATTATAAATAAATCACCAATTTTTTTTTCTCTTGTAAAAAAAATATTGTGGTCAAGTTTAACTTAATATGTCTTTAATAAAATAATATTTTTTTAATCTAACTTAATTTCGAAACATTAAATTCTCATGTAAAAGAAACCGTTAAGAAGTATAAATTAAAATAATATCTAGAGTTAAAGATTTATTTACAATTTTTTTAAAATTTAAAATAATTTGCAAATAAGGTAAATTATAAAAAAATCATAAGAGAAGTTCGAATGACCCCTAAAATATTATTTTGGCCCGTCATTTTCGTATTTATTTTCTTTTAGTTTTATTTTTATTTTTGAAACTATAACAGAAACGTTGCACTGCGTTTTAATTTATTTCTATGTGAATTTGTGCTTATCACTAATTTTCTTAGATCGACGAATAATTAACCCTACTTACCACTAATTTTCTTAAAATCGACGAATAATTATTATAGAATAATATAATTGACCAATCATAAAATAAAATAAAATTTAATTAAAGTATTATATCAATTAAACTATTAGATATTAGAAAGGGCAGTATATAGATTAGTAGGTCGGCAATTTTTTTTTTTTTTTTGAAGGTAGGTCGGCAATTAATACATGAGGTTATTTAAATATGAAATTTTATCATTTTGAAATAAATGCATTTTTTCATACTTACTATTCATTCACTTTTAAAAAAATATTATAATAAATAGAATTTTGAAATATAATTTTATAAAAAAATAAATAATTGAATTGATTTATTTGGATGTAGATGGACCATTAAAACAATGACATTAAATTTAATATTATAAATATTGTACAAGTGGAGTTTATAAAAGATCAAAAAAATATAGGTGTGAAAGGTATTATGGAATGGGTGGGGAAGTAAACAAGAGTGGTCAAAATAATGAATGAAATATTTATAATTCTCAAAATAAATGAATAAAATAAAACAAGTTATGAGCCTGAATGAATGTTGTTAATTTAATTGGATAATTGAATTATTTATAAAAATAATTTTATATAAACTATTATCGAAAATTAAATCTGCGTAATACATACCTATCTTATTCTATTTATAATTATTCGAGCATGATTATTCCGTGAAGATTAATGGTAAAAATTTCTCTAAAATTATACATACATATTAAGTATATTTTAAAAACTTATTTTTATTCTTTATTTTATATTCTAGATATTTTTCTTTTGTAACTAAAAGTTATATTTTTCAATTATAATATTACATATATGACATAGGGGTGTGCGGTGCAGTTCCATGCCCTCCCCTAAGCAAAAAAAAAAATATGACATAGGGGTGTAAATAATTGATGTTTAAGAATTTTTTTTAAAGGAGTAAATAGTATGTGACAAATGTTTCAAATAATAATGAAATTTAGTGACTATTTATTTAGTTTGAAATTTATAATCCTATCAATAAAACTTTAAATATGCTCTTATATTATGTATAATAATAAAGTCTTCAATTTTTATACTAAACATATTTATTTTCAAGTACATACAATAAAAATATTTTAAACATTTTACTCCCTTTATTAACTCTGTAATTACAGATTTATATTGATATGTCTAAAATATGGAGTAAACTAATTGTATTTTTTTTTTTTAAATACGTTACTATAATTTCCCAAGATAATTTGATTTTTTCTTTTAACTGCGTTCTAAATTGTGTTCATACATACATTTGCTTAACTAATATTATGTGCTGATATTTTTGACACTTTTCTTTTCTTATAATTTTGTGTAAAGCAAAAAAAATAGGGTTGTTAATTTTTTTTAATCAAAATTATATTATAATTAGATCATGAATCACAAGGGGTATAATTAAAAAAAAGTAAATTGCAAACTAAATAATCACTACACAAAATATAATTTAAAAAGAGTAAATTGTAAACAAAATAATCACTTACACTTATTTGTAATTTAATTTAAATTTTTAAATAATTATAAATAAATCACCAATTTTTTTATCTTTCTTGTAAAAAAAACTGTGGTCAAATTTAACGTGATATATCTTTAATAATAATGTTTTTTAATCTAATTTAATTTCGAAACGTTAAATTCTCATATGAAAGATACCATTAAGAAGTCTAAATTAAAATAATATTTAGAGTTAAAGATTTATTTACAATTATTTAAAAATTTAAAATAAATTGCAAAGACTTAATTTACAATAAAAAAAAATCATAAAAGAAGTCTGACCCTAAAGTATTATTTTTGCCCACATTTTAATATTTATTTTCTTTTAGGTTTATTTTTATTTTTGAAACTATGATAAAAATACTGTAATGTCAAAGTTGCACTGCATTTTAATTTGTTCCTATGTGAATTTGTTTCTCTACTTTACCACTGATTTTCTTGGGCAGTATATAATATACAAATGAGTAAGTCGGCAACATAGATTAGTAAGTCTTAGGTTAAACCATATAGTATAATTTAAATATGAAATTTTATCATTTTAAAATAAATGCATTTTAATGTATGTTACTTTGTAAAAGTGTACAAATAATGAAGTACTCCCCAAACTAAGTACATAATGCGCTCTTGTTGAGATTAATGCAATATTGGAGAACTGTTCTTACTATCAGAAGTGGTAGTGTGCTGATTTTCAGAACTGTGCTTAGTATAAGCACAGTAACTAGTGTTCTGATATTTGGTTATTTCAGTACAAGTAGAGTAATGAGTACTCTGCTGATAAGGTTTAGTGATCTTAGGTATCAACTCTGCTGGTCGGGTCAGAACAGTACTGCTCTTAGTCTGCTAAAGAGTACTGTGCTGATATAGTGTTCTTAGTCTGCTGAGACAACTGTGCTGAGTTTTACTGCGCTGAGTTCTACTGTGCTGATATTCCAGTTTCAGAGTTAGTTGTTTTCTGTTAGTTAGTTAGTTTGTTAGAGGCAGTTACAACTTGCATTGTACATCTATAAATACACCATCTAGTGCATAGATTGTGGGTTACACACATAGAGAGTTTAAGAGAGAGATCAAGCTTTGTGTACACTTGTAATCTGTAACTTTCATTTGTGATTAGTGAAGAGAGTCTTCTATCCTCCGTGGACGTAGATCATTTGATCGAACCACGTAAATCCCGTGTTCTTTCTTTGAGTTCTTTATTCGTTTCAATTCATTGCGTTTCTAGTTGTCTTGATTTATCATTTGTAAGGAGTTGCTTTGTGGATACAATTCCGTAACAATTGGCGCCGTCTGTGGGAAGAACGAACCCAGGGCCATAATCCGGACGAGTGTGCTCGATGTCAGTAAATAGTTGGACGAACCAGAACCCCTTGGAGGAACGACAGTCTCGATGAGATAGGCAATATGGTCTAGACAGAGCAAACCCGTCTCTTTGCGGCAGTAGTCTAGCTAGCTAAGTGATCTAGTTAGAGCGGGATCGTTTGAGGGGAGGCACGTGGTCCATTGTTTGAAGGGGAGGATTGTTGAGTAAAAAGGTCAAACAAATGTCCCACATCGGAAAGGCATTGAAGGATTGTGGCTATAAAAGGATGGACTAGTATCCCCATTGGTATGAGGCCTTTTGGGGAAACTCAAAAGCAAAGCCGTGAGGGTTTGGCAAACCCAAAGCGGACAATATCATACCAAGTGTGGGGGATACGGAAGGGTCCAGTCCAGGAAGAACCATAACAAATTGGCGCCGTCTGTGGGAACCGAAGATAAAGTCAAGAATCAAGAAATGGGCTCTGTGAAGTTGGAGATAGAGAAATTCAATGGTAAGACAGATTTTGGCTTATGGAAAGCCAAGATGAAGGCTCTGCTGTCACACCATGGGCTGAAAGAGGCCCTTACTCCCCTTGACCCTGCTGCATCCGATGCAGACCAGGCCAAGAAAGAAGAGCTTATGGAAAAAGCTTACAACATTGTTGTCCTGAGTTTGGGAGACAATGTGTTCAGGGAAGTTATGAAGGAGAAGGATGTTGCTGCAGTATTTGAGACCCTTGATGATCTGTATTTGACACAATCTTTGTCAAACCAGATGTTTATGGAGAGGAAGCTCAACAATTTCAAGATGACAGATGATAAGACACTTGATGAGCAGTTAATAGAGTTCATGCAAGCTGTTGATGATCTTGAAAATGTTGGAGTTACTTTAGATGATCACAAGAAGTCTTTTCTACTTTTGGAGTCCTTACCACCTTCATATGATAGCTTCAAAGATGCTTTGCTGATTACCAAGGAGGGTAAGGCAAAATTCAAAGAAGTCTTGTCCATTCTGAAAACTAAGAGTTTACATGTAGCAAACTCAACCAAGAAGACCAAGAACCAAGCTGAGGGTCTTAACATCAAACTTAAGAATGACAAGAAGAAAGGGCAAGGCAAGAAGTTCCATGCCAAGCCAGCTCAGAAGAAGAATGGATTTGTAGCCAAGGACAGAGCTTGCTACAAATGCCATAAGGAAGGACATTTCATAAAAGATTGTCCTGAGCATAAGAAGACTACTGATCCTGCCAAGGCTGATGTAGCAGAAGGAGAAGGATATGATAGTGCTGAGGTTATGAGCATAACAGATAGCAAGCTTGTTAATGAATGGGTGCTGGATTCTGGATGTTCATTTCACATGTGTCCTACCAAATCTTGGTTTCAAAACCTGGAGATGATGAATGGTGGATCAGTTCTGTTGGGTAATGATGAAAGCTGCAATGTGAGAGGGATTGGCACTGTGAGGGTGAAGATGTTTAATGATAAACATGTGATCCTGACCAATGTCAGATTTGTTCCAGATTTGAAGAGAAACCTTATATCTCTTGGCACACTAAATGCTTTGGGTTATGAATTCAAGACTGAAAAAGGATGTTTGTTTGTCACCAAAGCTGATAGAATAGTGATGCAAGGGAAGAAGTCTAATGGGTTATATTCTTTAATTGGTGAGACAATCACAGGTGTTGCTGATGTTACCATGAGTTCTGAAGATGCTATGCTTTGGCATAAGAGGCTGGCACATGTAGGAGAGAAAGGCCTGATGGAGTTATCCAAGAAGGGGGTTTTCCACCAGAAGACATTCAAAAGCCTGGAGTTCTGTGAGCAGTGCATTCTTGGAAAGGCCAAGAAGAAGTCATTCCAGAAGGGTAAGCACACTACAAAGGAGCTGCTGGATTATGTTCATTCAGATGTCTGGGGGCCATCAAGAACAGAAACCATTGGTGGAGGTAAGTACTTCATGTCAATTATAGATGACTATTCTAGAAAAGTTTGGGTGTTCATTCTCAAACAGAAAAGTGAGGCCTTTACAAAATTCAAAGAATGGCTTCTTGAGATAGAGAACAAGAAAGGAAAGTCCTTAAAACATTTAAGGACAGATAATGGCCTTGAGTATCTATCAGCTGAATTCAATGAATTTTGTAAAGAGAAGGGCATTACTAGACATAGAACTGTCCCTCTTAATCCACAGCAAAATGGATTAGCAGAGAGAATGAATAGAACTATTCTAGAACGGGTCAGATGCATGTTAGCTGATGCTAAATTACCTAAAAGTTTTTGGGGAGAAGCTGTATGTACTGCATGTTATTTGATAAATAAAACCCCATCATTTGCTTTAGAAGGTAAAACCCCAGATGAGATCTGGTATGGCAAGCTGAGTGATTATTCAAAACTCAAAGTGTTTGGATGTCAAGCTTATGCCCATATTAGACAGGATAAGCTTGAGCCTAGGGCTCTGAAATGTATATTCATTGGCTATCCAATAGGTGTCAAGGGCTATAGATTGTGGTGCCTTGAACCAGGTCATAAGAAACTAATAATCAGCAGAGATGTTGATTTTAATGAAAAGGTAATGGGATATCCTCATAATGGAAATTCCCATGACCTAGATGGAAGAATTGTAAATGAGTCAGAAGAGAGTTTCTCAGCTGAGGTGGAGTTTCCCACATCAGATCAGTTGGCACCAGAGGAGGTGGTCAACCCTACTGATCTGGGAAATAACACACCAGATGAGGTTGTTCCAGAACAGGTACCAGAAGATAATTCAGAAGATGATACCATGGAAGACAACCCTGCTGATTTGAGAAATTATAGTCTTGCAAGAGATAGGCTCAGAAGGCAGATTCACCCCCCATCTAGGTTTGGCCAAGCTGATCTTGTGTCATATGCTCTGATCACAGCAGAAGAGGTGGAGCATTATGAGCCAAGAAACTATAGGGAAGCTATCACCAGTCCTGAAAGAGAGCAGTGGGCAGCAGCCATGTCAGAAGAGTTGCAATCTTTGGAGAAAAACCAGACCTGGATCCTTGTTGAGAAGCCTAAAAACCAGAAGTTAGTGAGCTGCAGGTGGCTGTTCAAGAAAAAGCTTGAAGTTGGATTTGGTGGTGCTAGAGAGCAGATCAGATTCAAGGCTAGGTTGGTGGCAAGAGGATTCACACAAAGAGAAGGCATAGACTTCAATGAGGTATTCTCTCCTGTTGTTAAACACTGTTCAATAAGATTACTTTTGTCTAAGGTTGCTCAAGATGATCTTGAGTTACATCAGCTAGATGTTAAAACTGCTTTTTTACATGGAGAACTAGCTGAAACAATATATATGCATCAACCAGAAGGGTTTATCATGCCTGAAACTGAAAGTAAGGTATGCTTGCTTAAGAAATCATTGTATGGGCTCAAGCAGAGTCCTAGACAATGGTATAGAAAGTTTGATACCTTCATGCTTTCTATTGGTTTCTTAAGAAGCAAATATGATGGATGTGTATATATTGGTAAACAAGATTATCTAGAGAGCACCTATCTACTGATCTATGTAGATGATATGTTAATAGCTAGCAAGAGTATGAGAAAGATTACCCAGCTGAAGCAGCAGCTGAGTAGCAAGTTCGAGATGAAGGATTTGGGTGAAGCCAAGAGAATATTAGGAATGGATATTCTCAGAAATAGGAAAGCAGGAAAGTTGTTCCTATCCCAGAAGAGTTATATTCAGAAGGTCTTGAGAAGGTTTCTTATGCACCAGTCCAGACCAGTTAGTACTTCATTTGGTCAGCAATTCAAGTTGTCAGTCAAGCAATCTCCTCAAACAGATGAAGAGAAGAAGTAGATGCTTACTGTTCCTTATGCAAATGGAGTAGGAAGTCTCATGTATGCTATGGTCTGTAGCAGACCAGATCTTGCCTATGCTGTTAGTATGGTGAGTAGGTTCATGGGAAATCCAGGAAAGTTTCATTGGGAAGCTTTGAAGTGGATTCTAAGATATCTGAATGGATCAGAAGACTTAGGATTATTGTTCGAGAAGTGTGCTGATACCAAGAGTCCTTTAATTGGATTTGTGGATTCTGATTTTGCTGGAAACATAGATACAAGGAAGTCTTTATCTGGTTATGTGTTTACATTGTATGGCACTGCTATAACATGGAG
Source organism: Galeopsis tetrahit (assembly GCA_963675135.1). Classification (NCBI taxonomy): domain Eukaryota; kingdom Viridiplantae; phylum Streptophyta; class Magnoliopsida; order Lamiales; family Lamiaceae; genus Galeopsis; species Galeopsis tetrahit. Next base: position 65,726,950 of record OY776127.1, read on the forward strand.
AGCAGCTTTACAATCTATGGTGACCTTATCCACAACAGAAGCTGAGTACATAGCCTTGACAGAAGCTGTGAAGGAAGCAATGTGGTTGAAGGGCATTCTGAGAGATTTTGGCATATTCCAGAAGAGTGTTCCTGTGCTGTGTGATAATCAGAGCACTATCCATCTAGCAAAACATCAAGTGTTTCATGAGAGGTCAAAGCACATTGATGTGAAGCTGCATTTTGTTAGAGACATCTTGGAGAAGAGCATTGTTGAAGTTCAGAAGGTAGCTTCAGAAGAGAATGCAGCTGATATGTTAACTAAGGCATTACCAAGCAATAAGTTCAACCATTGCATGGAGTTGGTAAACCTTAGTACCTGGGATGTTCATTAAGAAGAGAATGAACAAACAGCCTTGGGGAGGGCTGGGAAGAAGGCAATCTTGCATTAAGGTGGAGAATTGTTGAGATTAATGCAATATTGGAGAACTGTTCTTACTATCAGAAGTGGTAGTGTGCTGATTTTCAGAACTGTGCTTAGTATAAGCACAGTAACTAGTGTTCTGATATTTGGTTATTTCAGTACAAGTAGAGTAATGAGTACTCTGCTGATAAGGTTTAGTGATCTTAGGTATCAACTCTGCTGGTCGGGTCAGAACAGTACTGCTCTTAGTCTGCTAAAGAGTACTGTGCTGATATAGTGTTCTTAGTCTGCTGAGACAACTGTGCTGAGTTTTACTGCGCTGAGTTCTACTGTGCTGATATTCCAGTTTCAGAGTTAGTTGTTTTCTGTTAGTTAGTTAGTTTGTTAGAGGCAGTTACAACTTGCATTGTACATCTATAAATACACCATCTAGTGCATAGATTGTGGGTTACACACATAGAGAGTTTAAGAGAGAGATCAAGCTTTGTGTACACTTGTAATCTGTAACTTTCATTTGTGATTAGTGAAGAGAGTCTTCTATCCTCCGTGGACGTAGATCATTTGATCGAACCACGTAAATCCCGTGTTCTTTCTTTGAGTTCTTTATTCGTTTCAATTCATTGTGTTTCTAGTTGTCTTGATTTATCATTTGTAAGGAGTTGCTTTGTGGATACAATTCCGTAACAGCTCTATATAATACTCCATCATTTCTTTAATAAATGTATTTTTAGAATTTAAATTATGTTTCAAATTATTTGTCTTAAATGCACTCACTTAACTGATGTATCAGAATTTAGTAGAATTTCGAAAGTCACACCCAACCAACTTTAAAAATTCGCAGACCGCGTCTAACCAGCATAAAAAAAAAATGCTAATATACTCATTAAAAATTGAATATAATTTTACTAAAAAGTGCATGAGAAGAAGATTTAAACTTTTACATAAAAAATTAAATGGGGGTAGAAGTCCATGGGGATTTCTACCTCAAATGTAGGGTAGAAGGGGTTGTGGGAGTGTTTATGTGGAAGAGAGAGGAGAAATTGGGTAGAAGTTCAGAGTGAACAACACATGAAAAAAACAAGAGAACAATTTGGAGAGTGTAACTCACTTGCGAGAGTGGGTTTTAATGTGGTCACAACTATTTTTTATTTGTATTTTTTTTTTTGAGGTAGAATGCATTCGAGGGGGTATAAATTTTTTGAAATAGGAGTATGAAATTTTTGAGGTGGCGCACATGTGTCAAACTTAAAACTCAGAATTTCTCATCAAGACTGTGGATGCTCTTAAGAATGAGTCACATTTTCATTAGACTACCATCATATTTACTAGTTAATTGAATTTTCGTAGTGTATAAAGAGAGCTTTGCGACACTTAATCTTTGTTAATCAAGGAGGGCAATGGAATTTTCGTTCATTTGAAAAAAAAAAAACAAAAAAAAACCCACTTCATAAAAAATTGTATGACTGCCGAACATGTAGAAATGTATTGTATAATGTCAGGATACAAATATAGTAAATTGTATGATTTCAGATGAAGTTAAAAAAAACTTGATGCTCACAATTTATTTACTCTCCAAACACTATCTTCAACAGGTGCAGTTAAAATATTTAATAATTTAGAGGTTCATAATTTTTCTTACAATGTCAAATACGATCTCAATGGTCGAGTAGTCGTAAAAAGAAATCACCTACTCACATACACACATATTTCACTTCTTTAAATTTTACAATTTGATGAATCATTATGTTTTTCAGTCAATTTTAATGTAGCGTCCAAAATGTTGAACTCACCACGTACACGGTGTCACTATTAATAAAATTATATTTTATGAAAGAAACACATTTGAAAATCTAGTAGTAAATTTTTGTATGGAGTTTAATTCAATGCTTAGAATCACAAACTCAAATCCTCCTATTTGAATGAAATACATCAAATTGGCCTACTTGTCGAGTTTGAATTTTTCAACGCCACGTCAAATTGCCACGTTAAATTGAAATTGGTCAAAAAATATCGATGTATCTAATAACAAACCATGCAAAAGTGATGTTCAAATGGTAAAAGAAAAAAATTTGTAATTGATAAATAAATTAGGGCCAGTCTTGTATGAAATATTGCATATATGCATTTCAATCATTCACATACATGTTCTTTATAAATACACCCACAAGCTTAATTTACACACACATTTTTTATAAATACACCAACAAACTTAATTCACACACACATTTTTTATAAATACACCCACTGACAGCTTAATTCGAAATTTTTAATCCGTTTATTTTACTCGTTTCTGTGATTTTTTTATCTTTTATTGTATTATCGAACGCGGGATATTAAATGTAGTAATTCAAATTGTAATATGTAGTAATACACATTATTTTATGTAGTAATAACACAAACTATTTATATAATAATACAAATTCTTTTATTTAGTAACACGTTTTTTCTAGTGTTTTTATTGATGTAGTAACTAACATTATAATATGTAGTAACATATATTATCGAATGTAGTAAACACAATAATCATGTTGTAATACAAAATGTTTTATTGTAGGATGATGCAAAAAATATTAGATCATTTGATAAAGTTACATATAGTAACAAACGTCTATTCAATGTAGTAATTCAAACTGTAGTATGTAGTAACATATAATTTTTTATGTAGTAAAACAAATTATTACATGTAGTAATAACACAATTTTATATAGTAATATTGATTCTTTTATATTTTTATATTTTTTTTATTGATTAAGCAACCCACATTATAATATATAGTAACATATATTATTGCATGTAGTAAGATATATTATTGCACGTAATACAAAATAATATTGACCCATAATAATTAGTATTAAAGAATACTTAAAGAAATATAAAATATTTAAGGATTAAGGTCATCGTAAATTGCAGCGTCCGACCGCGGCCTGAGGTGATCGAAAACTGCTCGGAGAAGACGATCATGTTCAATTTCTGTCAGTGGGTGCATTTATAAAAAATGTGGGTATGAATTGAGCTGTCAGTGGGCGTATTTATAGAAAATGTGTGTGTGAATTAAGTTGTGGGTGTATTGATAAAAAATGTGTATGAATTAAGCTTGTGGGTACATTTATAGAGAATATGTGTGTGAATGACTGAAATGAGGCTGGGCTGCTTTTTTTTCGGCGCCCGCCCTTTATTTTCTTTATTTAGATGTTGAGGCAAGGCAAGCCCCAGGCTCCGTTTAGAAAAAACCCAATTGGTAATATTGCATGTATGCAATATTGCATATAAGGGTGGACTATCCAACAAATGTTATACAAACCCCAAATGTTATACACACCCCATTAAAATTTAAAAATCAAATTTTATTACTAAACATAACCCAAATCTTTTCTATTTACCCTTTATTCTTCAAAATAAATATAAATTGAATAAAAAATTTAAAAATAATATAAAATTCAAATAAATCTTCAAAAGTATATATAAATTAAAGAAAAATTGCTTTCTATAATACGAAAAAATGAAATAAAACTTGAAAATATTTTAAAAAATCAACTAAATATTAAAAAACATTTGAATTGAAAAATCAATTAAATCTAAATAAAATCTAAAAAATATTAAATAAATCAAACAAAATTTATAAAATAAATAAATTTAAAATATCAATTAACGTTTCAATTTTTAAAAAAACTAAATAAAATAAAAAGTGAAAGAAAAATTAACTCGATCATAAATAAATATCTAATTAAAAAATTAAATAATTTTTTTTTATTTTTTATTGATTTTTTTAATTTAATTATTTTTGACAATTTATTAAATATTTTATTCATTTTTTTATTTAATTCTTTTTTGATGATTTTTTTTTTAATTATCTGTTTTATTTTCTCAGAATTTTTTCAAAAAAAATAATTGATTTACGTAAATTACTTTTTTTTAAGATTTAGTTGATTTTTTAAAAATACTTTTAAATTTTAATTACATTTATTTTTAATTTTTTTCAAATTATGTTTTTAATTACTTTACTCACTATTTATGTAAAGGGTTACTTAGTCATTTTATATTTATCTATTTTTATATTTAAAATTATGGGGTTTGTATAACATTTTATGGGGTGTTATTAGTCCCACCCTAAATTAAAATTAGTGAATTTTTTTACCATTAATCCTTAAAAAAATTAGATATAAATATGGTGGTTTTAAAAATATTTAGAGGCTCATAATTTCCTCTCTTTTTATCTCAAAAAATAGATATGACCTAGTTAAAAAGTTTATGGGAAAATATCAAAACTTTACCACTTTTCACATTTGGTCACCCACATTTAATCACTATCAAAATTGGTCATTCACTTATTCTTTATTATCAAAATTGGTCACTCACTTATTCTTTATTATCAAAATTGATCACTCACTTATTCTTTTTTTATCAATTGATGTTGCTGTAAAATCCGTCATTTACTAACGGAGAAGAGGTTTTGAGCGCGAACTTTTATTTTCCCTCTTTTAATTCCTTAACCCTTAACCCCCAAATCCTTTTTTTTTTTTTTTTTTTCTGAATTTATCTCCAATTAATATTACTTGTGTGTGGATGTGGAAATGAATTCTAATAATTAACTATTTTGAAATAAGTTTATATTTCCCATCATTATACAAATTAAATATGAAAATCATTAATTGAAATATTATTCAAAAAAGTCTGAAAAAACAGAGTACAATGATATTTCAATTACTGATTTTCAGACTTTTTTGAATAATATTTCAATTAATGATTTCCATATTGAATTTGTATAATGATGGGGAATATAAACTTATTTCAAAATAGTTAATTATTAGTAATATTAATTGAAGATAAATTCAGTAAAAAAAATTTTAAAAAATGGGTTTGGGGGGTTTAGGGTTAAGAAATTAAAAGAGGGAAAATAAAAGTTCGTGCCTCAAAACCTCTTCTCCGTTAGTAAATCCGACGGATTTACTAACAACAACATAATAAAAAAAGAATAAGTGAGTGACCAATTTTGATAGTAAATAATAAGTGAATGACCAATTTTGATAGTGATTAGATGTGGGTGACCAAATGTGAAAAGTGATAAAGTTGAGTGACCAGTGATATTTTCCCAAAGTTTATTGATTCATACTCTCTGTCTCATTCTTAATTTATCATTTATTAAAAATAGACGTTCAGAATTATATTTATAATTTTCTTAATTTATCATTTATTAAAAATAGTTGTTCAGAATTATATTTATAATTTTCTAATTGGTAATAAAAAACAATGTTTTTCATATTTAAAATAAAATTTTTAAACATCTTACAATATTTTATTAGTCTACTTTCACACCCTTAATTTTCCATCAAAATTATGGAATATAGTTGACCAGACAAAGATACTTACAACTTTGTATTTATTTACTTAAAAAAATTAGTCGACCTACAGGGTTTTATGATACAGCCGACCTGCCTATAATTATATACTTGTTCTCTGTTCCACTTTCAGTAAAATTAGTCGACTAGCGTTTTATTATTATAATAGAACCGTAATTAATTATATACTTCTTCTGTATTCTATTCCACTACCGACCTGTATATAATTATATACTTCTTCTCTATTCCATTCCACCCAAACTTTATCAATTTTATTTTAGATTTGTTCATTAATGTTATTAGTTACTATTAGTTATTTTATTTTAGATTTGTTCATTAATGCTATTAGTTAAACGATTTTGAGGCGAAATCTCTCTCGAGTTTACTGTTCATGAATTCTTAAAAAAAAATAAAAAAATATATATATATCATTTTCCTTTCCTTAACTCCAATTTTTTCAATTTTTACTGAGTTTATCTTTCAATGTAATGCTAACTTTTTTAGGTCTTTTTTAGGTTTAGATATATGGGTTAATTAGTATTGTTTTGTTTGCATTTTATAATTTTTTTTTAAATTTAGTTTCTTTAAACAATATTTCAACAGCGGGTTTTCTATTTATAATTATTCGAGCCTGGTTATACATTCATATTAAGTATATTTTAGAAACTTATTTTTCTTCTTTATTTTCTATTCTAGATATTTTTCTATTAATATCATTATTGTAGATTTATCAAAGAAGTGGTAAACTTAGGTGACAAAGTGATATTTTCCAATTATAATATTATATATATATGAATAAAACATTATTCTTCCTGTTTCATTATTAATTGAACATTTACTATTTACACATGTTTTAACGTAAAATTGTTTAGTAGTATTAAATGTGATAAAATTAACTTTTATAACAGATATTATTGATATTTTTACTTTATTGAAGAAAAAATATTTTATTTGTATGTAAAAAGTAATGATATAGGGTGTAAATAATAGATGTTTAATTTTTTTTAAAGGAGTAAGTAGTATGGGAATAAAATTGAATTTAATTTTTTAATTGATATGTCTAAAATATGGAGTAAACTAATTGTATTTTAAAAAAAAATAAGTTACTATAATTTCACAAGATAATTTGATTTTTTCTTTTTAACTGCGTTCTAAATTGGGTTCACACATACATTTGCTTAACTAATATTATGTGCTAATATTTTTGACACTTTTCTTTTCTTATAATTTTGTGTAAAGCAAAAAAATAGGGTTGTTAATTTTTTTTTTATCAAAATTATATTATAATTAGATCATGAATCACAAGGGGTATAATTAAAGAAGATTAAATTGCAAACTAAATAATCCCTACACAGAATATAATTAAAAAAGAGTAAATTGTAAACAAAATAATCACTTACACTTATTCGTAATTTAATAAATTTTTAAATAATTATAAATAAATTACCAATTTTTTGTCTTTTTTTTATTAAAAAAAACATGGTTAAATTTAACGTGATATATCTTTAATAAAATAATATTTTTTTAATTTAATTTAATTTTGAAACGTTAAATTCTCATATAAAAGAGACCATTAAGACTTAAGAGGTGTAAATTAAAATAATATTTAGAATTAAAGATTTATTTACAATTATTTAAAAATTTAAAATAAATTGCAAATAAGGTGACTTAATTTACAATAAAAAAAATCATAAGAGAAGTTCGAATGACCCCTAAAAATATTATTTTGGCCCATTATCATTAGTATTTATTTTCTTTAGTTTTAGTTTTATTTTTATTTTTGAAACTATGACAGAAATACTATAATGTCTAGAAACGTTGCATTGCGTTTTAATTTGTTCCTATGTGAATTTGTTTTAATTTGTTCCTATGTGAATTTGTTTCTCTACTTTGCCATTGATAAAATTATCATTCCATAAATAATAACTAGAGTACTTACTTAGAACCAATATAGCTCCAACTATACTTTATTCTAAAATATGAAAATAAAGTTTTGAATATATATTACATTTTTCCCTAACTTTTATTATTAATATTGCATACTATTTAGTTTGAGAATTATTGAAGCTTGACTCATTGTTCATCATGATACAGTAAATAACCCATATCATAGCCAGTAATAAATAAAAACCGTAGTATATAAAGCACATATATATATACTTTAGTTTGTTTTATTACATTACTACATCACAATTATTAATTTATTTAGGTATGGACTACATTAGCTTTTTTCTAGGATTGTTCAATTTATTCACGAGAGTCTCTTATTTGAGATAAGACATTGGGTATGATGTATCACAAATTATTTTACTTTACTGGCTCCCACTTGCATAGCCTAATGTATAATGGCATTCGACTTTTTATTGTCTGCCCTTTAATATATATAACTAGTAGTAGTAGTATTCAACAACAAAAATCTCTTAGATATTTTCTGACTTCCACCGGCCACTTGATTTTAAAAATATAAAAATAATTAATATATATATATTATTAAATTTTTTTTTTTTTGCATATATAGTACTCGTATTACTTTTCTCAAAATTTAACTAGTATTCAACAAGAAAAATCTCTTAGATATTTTCTGACCACTTCCACCACTTGATTTAAAAAAAATTTAAAAAAAAATTAAAATATGATTTTATTTTTTTTACATGCATCATTCACATTGCATGTCATTCAATTGATGCATGATACACGTGCATGACTACAGTGGATCATGTATTATATAACCGTGTTAAAGATTTAGAGAAATAAACATGTATGTAATGAAAAAATGGAACCGATGAATAGTACTGTCACACTCAATCATATAAATTATTTATTAACCTATGTATTAATGTACTAGATGGAAGAGATTTCATATTATTAATTACACTTTAATATGATCACCACTAGTCACTAGACGAGTTTTCGCATATATATCATGTATTGTATTTAAAAATGTTAATTATACAAGATGGAGTAATGTATTATGCATATATGAATTAATTTTTTCATCTGTAAAATATTATGAAACTCACAGTCACTGACCAGTTGGAAATTGTTGGTAGTTTGACAAAGATTTGTGAATGATCTTCTTAAATTATCCTTATTAATCTTTATAATTTTTTTAAATATATTAATAATTTTTTTAAACATGTCAAAGGAAGAGTGAGAAATTAATAAAAAGTAAATGTGTAAAAGAAAAATATATGTTGCTTATTTCTATACAAAATGAAAAATTTGAAAAATTTTATGAAACAGGGGGAGGGAGTAGTTGTAGAAATAAATTTTAAAAAGTTAAAATTATGAGATCATATTAACTTTAACATGAAAAGAACAGAGTGCAATCAGAAATTATGAGGCGAATTGCCCGTTGCCATGAAATTACCATCGTACAATATTTATCTATATTTGGATCCCAAATTAAGTTTAATTTGTTTTTGAGTTGTTTTTATACATAAAGTCTAGTAATCATGTCGGTCAGAAAATAATCATATCATTATGGTATAATATTTTACTGAAATTTAATGATTCTAGCTTTAAACTAGTACTCCCTCCGTTTTTTAATAAGTGTCATTTTGATTTTTTTTAATAAATTATGATCTATATTACCCTTCATTAATTATAACTAATTTTGATATAGAAATTTTGTTTGGTAAAGAATGTAGTAAAAAATGTAGCTAGTATTCATAAACCAAATTAATTTTTGTATAAACAATATTTATGGAATTTATTTATAAACAATATATATGGTAAATGGGTAAGGGTAAAATAGTCAAAATTAAAGAAAAAAACTCAGAATGACACTTATTTTAAAATTAGTTAAAAAACCAAAGTGACACTTCTTGAAAAATATGGAGTGAGTATTAATTAGAGAGTTTAATATTAAAATGATATTTAATGACTTTAATCACGGTACTTAAAACTGAAGAAGGAGATCGATAAATCTAGAAACCAATGATTAGAATGACTAAAATTGGTATTGTTCTCCAGATTAGTGGCAAATAAAACAAGTCAAAAGTTTGTTTAATTGTAGTAAGTACTAATTACTCGTCATAATATCTGATTAATTATTACTTTTATATTTTCTAGGGTCTGCCGACAACTATTGACTAACTAATACGAGTACTAGAAACGAGGAAATTTTTTTTTGGTCCTGTAAGTTTAGAATATTTCAAAATAAATCCTTTAAGTTTCAACTTTACAAAATACGTCCTTTAAGTTTTAATTCAGTCATTTTTTATCCAATTTCAATCCTTTATCTTTGGAAACCCTTAAATTTATTCAAATAAAATTAGGCTTGACGTACATTTTAAATTGACAATGTATTTATAAATCAAAACTTCATTTCAATTTTTTTTTGACAACATCAAATCATATTTTTTTTTTTGACGGGAACATCAAATCATATTGTTAAAATCAATTAATTATAAAATTATGTATATAATTTAAATATAATTATAAAAAATACAAAAATTAAATTTTCAACCAAATAATAATACACTGTAAATTTTGAAATTTAAAAAATAAAATTGATCTGTTTATAATTTTAAAAGGCATATTCTTTTATTCATCAACAAAATAAGTTGTGGTATTCATTTCGTCTTTGCACATCATCATCATCGAACTTTCTTTTGGAAATTTTTATTTGTGTTGGCAGGTTTTTCAGGAAAAATCGAAGCCCATCATCATCATCGAACTTTCTTTTGGAAATTTTTATTTGTGTTTGCAGGCTTTTCAGGAAAAATCGAAGATAAAAAATACAGAAAATATATTTAAATAAGAAAAGATGTGTATTATCTTTAATTTAATTAAATATATTAATAAGATTATTTATTTTAAATTATAATTTCCTAAGTGATGATTTGACACGATAACTCACTAATCTGGTCTATATAAATATATGGGTACAAATAATAGTAGTGTAAAATTTGAAATTTAAAAAAATATATATTGATCTATATATAATTCTAAAAAACGAAAAAGTTATAAAAACACACAACAAATATAAGTTTTGTACCCTAAAATAAAATAAAAATATTGAAATGAAATTTTATTCCATAAATACGTTCTCAATTAAAAATTGATTGTAGGCCTAATGTTATTTGAATAAATTTAATTAAGTTTAATTCATTGAGTTTTTTTTTAATTATTTTAATTAATTTTAATTGTTTTCAAAGATAAAGGATTAAAATTGAATAAAAAAAGGACTAAATTGAAACATAAAGGACATATTTTGTAAAGTTGAAACTTAAAGGATTTATTTTGGATTGTCTTAAACTTATAGGACCAAAACAAATAATTATATAGTCAAATTAAATATAAAAAGCTGAAAAATATTGAGCAAAATATTCTTTTTCTTAATTAATTATCTGGATATATTCAGCTATTTGGATTCATGATATGTGTGTACTGTTGACATATATATTTATAAAAATTAAAATAGTACTAACTAATTAGCTAATTATTATTGGTATTCACAACAAAACCATCTTAAAAACATACTGATTTTATAGGGGTCTCCAAGTATAAACAATTTTTTAGATGACTCTGTAATAGAGATAATCGAGATTAATTTTAAGTTATATCCTCATATCTTATACGGAGTAATTAAATTCAAATATTAAAAATTCTTGTAATAGTTATAAATCTCTTTTGTTAAATTTAAGATTATTAACTCACGAATTCAACTGATTTTAATAGTGGATGTACGGATTAATTAGTTTCTCGAATTAGTCTGTACTTCAATAGAAATCGAGACTTTATCTTACAAATAAGGTCATTTTATAACTTGGACGTACAAAGTAAATTAACATATTTCCAATAGATGAAATTTTTTATATAAAATAACATGCTTGTATTTACTGATTTGCATTTGACTACTTTTAAACTAATAAATTAACTTGAATTGACAATGGTGGTTCCCCCTTGGGACAGAAAGTTAATCAACAGAATCCTCCATTTTCTTGGGTATTAAAAATCATTATTATTATCTTTGATCGAATGAAAAAGTAGAAAATAGTGAAAAGTTCCAAATTTAGGTAATTTTAGGCAGGGCCCTTGCTTCACCAGAAATAACCGTCATTAGGAGTTAGGCATACTTTTCTTAATATTAGTATTTTTTTGCAATACATGCGAATATCTTATGTGTTCAATCCTCTAATATAAATTAATTATGTCAAGAAACTGTATTACAAAAAATTACTCTCCCTGTTCTTGAAAAATGTGTACATAATTAGCACAGAATATATAAGGAATTTGAAATTATAATATATATGAGTTTGTTTAGATTAACTAAATCACTATCTTCAATTATTTGAAGATAAAAATTGTTACTCCTTCTCTCCCAAAATTATTTGCATTATATTTTTTTGCAAACAAAATAAGAAAGAAAATATAATGAGGGGAGTGTTGGAAAGGTAAATTTATAAACTTTTATGAATAAAGTAAAAAAATTGATTGTATTGAGTAATGCATTTTGTGTAAATATTTGAATATTGTGAAATTAAAATTTATGGAGAAGTTTCATTTTTTAAAGTGTACAAATAATTGTAGAACAGACGAATAAAATAAATATACAAATGAATATTGGTTACGAAAGGGAAGGATTCAAATAGATGGAGATAATGATATATACTTGCAATCTAGTGTGTGTATATATGTGGGTGTTTATAATTGGAATTTAGTCATTTGTCTTGGTTGTCTATATACATGAGAACTTTCATTAATCTAAATTATTTTGTTCGTGAGATTAAATTTAAAAAAGAAAAAGGAAAAAAAGTTTAACCATGTTAGAAGCACGTGAAGGGCATATGCATGTAAAATGATACATATATGTCCATGTGTATGTGTCCTCTAAAGCACATGACATGCCCATCCAAAACGTTTACATGGTTTTCTTTGTTCCTATCCTATTAACGTTGTCACCATAATCACCACATAAAAAAGTGGAAACAAACAACAAACATAAATTTAAATGGAGATGAAATGATTTTTTTCTTTTTTTCTTTTTTTTAATTTTTTATGTGGAGATAACTAGAAGAGGCAATGGATGGTGATAACGAGTTCTATTATTCCAACTCCAAGTTCAATTATATATGTGATTAATACTTAAAATGCTTAAGCATTAATCAAGTTGATGTTCCCCCACTTAATTGATCTTAAATTAATATATGGTCAAAACCCATCAATTTAAACATATAAACCAAAAGTGACTAATAATTTACAAAATAAAATTCACCGTCGGTCAAATTTAATTATTCATACTTTACTCTTTTGCTTAACATAATTCACAATTTATCTCTGTGTTTACTAAAATTGTTATTCACTTAATTTATAAACAATAATTTTATTTATAAGTTTGAATTTGAATTACATTAAATACCCATCCTTTTTTCTCACTCGAATCAACTTCGTCATAATTTTATTTATAAGTGAATCTCATAATAATCAAATAAACTCTTCAACTTATCAACTTTATACATAAACTAATTAATACTCCATTAAATTCTTATCCAAAAAAAGTAAACATAATATCTTTCAACGAAAAGTACATATTAAGAATTTCAATAGAGCACTCCCACATCTGGTCAATTCTTCTTGAAAATGTCATGCCATTTCTTCACAGTTGAAATGCCCTCACAAGTCTCAATCATTAATCGTATTCAGGTGAAAAAAATTGTTTATAAATAGAATTAATTAGCAATAAAATTAGGACGAAGTCTTTTTTGTTGATACCATCTCACGGGTTAGACAAAAGTATAAAGGGCATGACATGTTTTAAAACCTTGAAAGAGATATGTGCTTATTTGTAAACGGTCCAACAAAATTCTTTGTCTAAAATGAATAAATTATTAAAATAAAGTATGATAAATATTTATGCAATTCAATTTGATTCCACGTTTTCTCCATTTTCATATGCATGCATTCTCAACAAGAGTTTAATTTGAGAGCAGATTAACAAGCCGTCCATGTCCTAGATTTGGATGTTGTCTGTTAGTGAAAGAGGGATTAGGATCAAGTAGGGAGAGGTGAAGAAGATGTTTTTCTAAATGAGGACAAGATAAGGGATAGGCCCCCTATTATATTTATAAAATATTTTATTAATTTAATCAACTTAATTCTATGATTTATATTAATCATCTCATCATCTCATCTACTCTATCAGTATGTGGTACAGTAAATCATATACTACCCCTGTTTTGAATTAAGTGTATTTTTTAACTTTAAATTTTGTTACTACTCTTTATTTAATTGCCTGAACTTTTAATTATTCAATTATTTCTGATTTCCAAAATAAATGTCTAAAATATTTTTCTTAATTTTTCATAATTCACTAAGAAAGAATAGTCCTCTGTTCCACTTTTTTTATAACCGCCCTGAAATATACATTGCGAGTCCAGATCCATTCCGTAGAGAGGACGGGATGGTACTTTCCAAAACTTGTTGTTTGTTCCCATTTCCAAAATAATGAATACAAAAACAAATACTCCATACCGTGTGATGACTGGTCACCACATTTCATGTCTATATAAAGAGAATACACCCCTCTCCCTCTTCCTACATCGCATCTCAATTAAACCTAGTACAACACACATTTTTTTTCCAATATGTCTTCAACACTACTCTCCGATGCTTTTATAGGTCATCCAGTAGTCAATCTATCCAACAAATCCAGCTTGGATCTCAGTTCCGTGAAGGAACTACCCGAAACTCATGCATGGTCGTCGCAACTCGACGACCAGCCATTCTCCGGTTGTGGTGGTGGTGGCGACGACGAATCTGTCCCCATCATCGACTTAAACCAAGAAAACGCCGCCGAACTTATAGGTCATGCATGCCAGACTTGGGGGATGTTCCAGGCAATCAATCACAATGTTTCCCAGAATTTGCTTGATGAGGTTGAGTTGTTGGGAAATAGCCTCTTTGCCCTTCCCATGCACCAGAAGCTCAAGGCGGCGCGGACCGCTGACGGCGTCTCCGGCTTCGGCGTTGCCCGTATTTCCACCTTCTTCGAGAAGCACATGTGGTCTGAAGGCTTCACTATTGCCGGTTCCCCGGAAGAACACGCTCGCAAACTTTGGCCACAAGATTACCAGAAATTCTGGTATGTCAAATTCCTCTCATCATAACTTTTTAGCATTTTAAGATGTGTTCCCATGAACTTTTACTTTTCAAATTTAGTCTAACTCAGTATGTATTTAAATTGTATACTTTTTGTTCCAAATCATTGAAAAATGACAAACAAAAAAACATACAATTAGAATATATGTGGAACAAAATTGAAAAGGTAAAAAATTGTGGTATATCTTATATACTTTCTCCGGTTTTGTGAAAGCTATCAAACTTTTAACTTGTAGATTAAAAAATATATTAAAATAAGTTGATATTTTTTACTGTATAACTCCAATGTTGCAAGGCTATAAATATGTTATACTGATAAAATAAAAAATTAATAAATTTGATGTTTTGTTTTAATTAATTTATTCAGTGAAGCAATAGAAAAGTACCAAAATGCAATGAAGGATCTATCCCAGAGGCTGATGTGGGTCATGCTCGAGTCGTTGAACTTAACAAAAGAGGACGTACCAAAAGAGCAAATGGAAGGAGGATGTGCAGCACTACAAATGAACTCGTACCCGGCGTGCCCTGACCCGAGTCGAGCCATGGGTCTAGCCATGCACACGGACTCAACGCTTCTGACGATTCTCCACCAAAGCAACACGAGCGGGTTGCAAGTGACCCAGGAGGGGGGAAATGGGTGGGTGACAGTGACGCCCCACCCGGGAGCGCTGGTGATTCACGTAGGAGATCTGCTGCATATTCTATCAAACGGGTTGTACCAAAGTGCTGTGCACCGGGCGGTAGTGAATAGGAACCAACACAGATTGTCTGTAGCCTACTTTCATGGCCCCCCATCAAATGTCAAAATCAGTCCACTGCCAAAATTGGTAGACCATAATCACCCCGCCCTGTATAGGCCAATCACTTGGAGTGAATACCTATGCACTAAGGCCAAGTATTTCAACAAAGCACTAACAGCCGTACGCATTTGTGCTCCAAGAAATGGATTTGTCGACACCAACGACCATAGTAGTGTTCAAGTTGGATAATAATTAACATAATAATATTATCGTTTACCTTTTTCATTTTTGTTTTTCATTTTCGTAGTTTAATTTCTCATGTAATGTTATGGGATGAAAAAGGTGTTATCGAATGTATTAGTCAAAATTAATAATACCAAGTCTAATATTTGTTTACTTGTTTCTTAGAAGTTTTATAATTATGTTTTTCTTTTTTATATATCAGTAACCAATTTTATAATTACATATGAACTCGGTATTATTATTTAGAAGAATAATATAAAATTAAACATTTTAAAAAACATAAAACTTAATAGGGTCATAAATTAAATTAATAAATATAAAATTACGAAAATATCCATTTTAATTTAAAATAAATAAAAACATTTAATCATATACCGTACATTAAATTGAAATAGAGTAGTTTAATTTAAAACATGAATAAAATTTTATAAATTTGTAAAAATATCATAACAACTGAAACATTTAAGGCCAACGCTTCTCTCTCTCTCCCTTCCGTCAACCGCGAAGAATATGGAGCAATGTTGATAAGCATATGACAAATTCACTTAAAAAACTGGAACTGAAAAATAAAAATTTAGTGTAATGGTTGATGAATTTGACTATAGATTGTCGGGACAACCAAAACGATTAGAGCAGTAAATAGAGCTAGGGGTGGGTGACCGAAAAACCTGACAGTGATTTTTCATTATTACGAAAATCATGATTTTCATAGTTAAAATTGAAGAACATTTAGGCAACAAAGTGGAAAATAGATATGGAAAAATGATCCTAGAGTCAAGATAAAACTATCGGTACTAGTTATGATCGGGAAAGTGATCGGAAACTGAACGCCGATGAGCGGGGCTGCATTTCTGGACATTCTCAGGAGGGAGAAGAAGAATAGTTTTTTTTTTTTTAATTTTTAATTAATTTGGGTGGAGTGAATTAGAGATTTAATATATATGTTCATACGCGAGGGAACAAATTCGAAAAAAAAGGTAAACGAATGACCAATTTGGATGTTTAGTAAAATTGAGTGCCAAAAACGAAAAAAGGTAAATTCGAGTTATCAAAAATGATATTTTTTCTTTTTTAATTAAAAAAATTAGGACATTTTGATAATTTCTAACATTTGTAGCATGTATAATGAAATGTAATTTCAAGTGTATTTGATTGGTGTATATGATTTTGACACTCATTAAGTTTAATTAGTGTATTTGATCTTAATACTCAAGTAGTTTAATTGGTGTATTTGATTTTGACACTTATATAGGGTCTGTTTGCAAACAATAGTGATTGGTTCAAATGAACTAAAATAGAAAAGAGAGAAGGAAAAAAAATTCTTAAATAGTCTTGATATGAATTGAGAATTTTAGAGAATTCTTGACAGATAATCTTGTCCACAAATGTTAGTAGATGATCATGCTTAAACAATTATAAATAGGGATATGAATTCAAATAAATGACAAAAAAGAAAAGTTTGTATCTTACATCATTATACATATAAGTTTGAAGAAAAACAGAGGACAATACAATGTTTTAATTATGTTCGACCATATTTAATACAATAATTATAACTAAACAAAAAAAATCTTTAAATCTGAAAATCAGTAATTGTAATATTGTTAAAAAAAATTGTTAAATAAAACTAAGTCTAAAAACAAATAGAGTACCATAGGAATAAATTATGTGTGTAGAGAGAAAAAACAGAGGTAATTTGCATTTTAAAAACATCAATTTTTTTATTTTAGAAATGGAGATTATTGAGAAAATGAATAATTTTTTTAACGTTAAACACCCAGATTGAATTTGTGTGAGATATACTATCACGTTGTTTAGAGAGTATGTTGAAATGTTTACATTGAAAGTCCTGTCTCATTGATGGTGAGATATGTTTTCTAAAGTTTATGACTTAGAGAATGAGAAATGATGTATTTTTTTTTTCTTACAGTTAGATGGGGATGAGATATGGAGAAAAGAACCATCTAATAGTGGAATATTGTTATTAACGATTTGTGCTTATTGACAGCTATATTAAATTTTCTATTTAGGATTATTGGACTTGAGATGGTGAATTATACGAGAACTATTCGATGAAGTCCCAGAATTACAATACTCAAGCAAGAGCAACGATTCGACGAGAGAATTACAGTACTCAGAAGTGAACAATCCAACCTTTTGGACGAGGAGTTCCTCTAGATACTATAAAATACCAATTGTGTTACGATAGGAATTATTTACAATGCAAACTGTGCAGCATTAGAGTCAAAGATACAAATCAACTCGTCTTAGCATATCTTTTTATTTTAAACATTTGGAATATGATCAAGAATCCTTCATTTCAATATTCATAGATACAAGGCAGATGAGAAATGGAAACAAACATACACATAATACGATCTGAAATATTTGAATTAAGGGAAACATCAATATGCGTAGTTTGGGATGTGGGTTGAAAAGAGAGAATGAATAATTTGTGATGAATATACTATCATCAATGTATGAGTAGTTTAGGGAGTGAGTTGAAAAGTTCACATTAATTGAAAGGGCAATTGTTGTAAATATTGGTCTCATCAAGTGCTTGGTTCTTTGACAATTGTTATTTGATCGTGTGTAATGGTAAAATATGAGGTTTTGAGAGGATAATTAAGAAGGACAATACCTTAAAATAGTGTCTTGTTTCTTAGGGTCAGGTGAGTGTGCAAACTTATTGACAGGTACATTAAATTTTCTATAGAATTATTGAAGATGAGTTCGTGAATCATGGGGTCGTGAATCATAAGAGAACTATTCGATGAAGTCAGTCTATTAGCTGCTGCTAGAGAATTACAGTACTCAACCAAGATCGGACGAGAGAGGTTCCTCTGAAATGACAAACATTTTCGTGGAGAATGCTGAAAGATAAAATACAGTTACAAATCTTAGGAAAAGAGGGGCATACAAAAACATTTTTATTTACCATGCAAACTGTGTGACATAGAGTCGAAGATACAAACTACCTCTTCTTCTCATGTTCGATTACTTTAAATATTTGGAATAGGATCTACAAGGTAAGATAATTATCCTAACAGAATAGTAAGAACCACAGTTGAAGAATACTTCATTTTAATAGTCATAGATTGAAGGCAGTAAGGGAATTAACCTAACATACAGAATAGTAAGAACTAGCTGAAAAATGCTTCATTTTAATAGTCATAGATTGAAGCAGGAGAAAAATGGGAACAAACATGGACAATTGTTTAGCATGGTACGATATGAAATATTTTGATTAAAAAAAATAAGATTATGTTCAAAGAAATATGCTTTGATTAACAAAAATAAGAAATATGCTCAGACGAAAACAAAACGTTCGAGAACATCTTATAGATATTTAATGCTAAAATTATGCTAACTTTTTAGAATTATCAACGATCTTGAATGAATAGCATGCAATTAGAATAACCTATGACTAAATTGAAAATGTAAAAAATTATGGTATATATCAAAAAAGGTAAAAAAATAGATTACATCAGAATTATGAAAAAATATGAGGTATTGGGAAAATACTTGGGTAGGACAAATACCTTAAAATACTGTTTTTTTTTTTTCAGGTAATTAAGTTTTCTATTTAGGATTATTGGACCAAGGTGGTGAATCATAGGAGAACTAGTTGCTTTAGAGAATTACCATACATACTCAGGTAAAACCAGAAGTGGAGGGGTTTCTCTGAAATGATAGCGTTTTGACATACTACGAGCATTTTTATTTACAATGCAAATTGTGCAGCATTAGAGTCTAAGATACAAACCATTTCTTCTTCTCGTGTCCAATTACTTTAAACATACCATTTCTTTCTTCTCATGTTCGATTACTTTAAACATTTGAGATAGGATCTACATATGATGAAGGTGAATCAAGAATGTTTCATTTCAATAGTTATAGATAGAAGGCACAGCAAAAATGGGAACAAACATTGTGGACAATTGTTTAACATAGTACAATCTATAATATTTGGATTAATAGAAATATAATTACATTCAAAGGATATGCTTATAATAGAACCTTCAAGAATATTAGGTTAGAATCTTATAGATGACTTAAGGCTATCAACTCTGATTATGTTGTAATTAAGTTTTTGGGTATTAAATTTTATTGATTCCAAAAAAAATATACTAAAAATGACATTGTTTCGTGCATTTTTCGATGGCTTGGGATGAAGATAATACAAGTAGAATATATGTGGGGACTAAATATAAATAGGGTACATCAAACTAGTACCTGACCAACCTAATTAAACTAATTAATTATAAATAGGGAAATGAATTCAAATAAATGAAAAATGAAAATCATCAATATTGTTAAAAAAAAAAAATAGGGAAAACAATATAATTAAACTAATTATAAATAGGGAAATGAATTCAAATAAATGAAAATCATCAATATTGTTAAAAAAAAAAAAAAAGTCTAAAACTAATTATGTGTACAATGAGAAAAGCAAGGGTGGTTTGCATTTTACATACATCAATTTTTTTTAATTTTTAGAGTTAGGTGGGAGTATCGGATACGAAGGAAATACTAAGGAGAATATTGTTGTTAAGGAGTTGTGCAAACTTATTGACAAGGTACATTAAGTTTTCTACTTAAGAGGAGGATTATTCGACGTAGAGTCGTGAATCATACTAGAACTCCTCAATGAATCAGTCTACTAGCTACTGCTAAAGAATTACAGTAGCTAATGGGTGTTTGCAAACTCAGTTTTTTTGCAAACACCCACTTAAACAAGTGGACGATCTAAACTGCGGTTGGACGAGAAAGGTTCCTTTGAAATGACAACGTTGGGAAAGCATTGAAGTATGACTTGGACCATTGAGAATGATTTCTCTTTAAAAGTCAACCTATGCAAGCATTTTCATTGAGTCGTTCATTGAAGCTCTCAATTCTAATTGCTCTAACTACGGTCTACAATGCCTTCTTAACTATAAATCATTTTCATCTAAATCATTCATGGAAGCTCTCAATTCTACTTGCCCAGCTGCTGTCATAATGCCTTGCGTCCTGAAAAAAAAAATCAATCATTTTCATGTTGTGTTATATTATATACAAGAATATGCTCTTAAATGCTAAGACCAGCCCTTTTCGTCACTCGTGAAAGTCCAAACAATTATTAAACTCAATATTAATGTTAAAAATCACTCTCAAATATCCATAGTTTCACTCTCCACTAGTTTATAGACAATTGTGAACAAATTGTTGATGGGATCAATCCCAACTCCATTTAAAAACTGACCACCCCCTTCAGAAAACAACAATCAACCCCAATAACCTTCGTACACGATACCTAAACTGCAAGTCCTGAAAAATCATATTTTCATGTTGTTGTGCCTTAGGGAATAAGATCGGCATTTTGCTTGTAACTTGTGGAAAGTCCAAACAATTATCAAACTCAATATTATTAATTTTAAAAAATCACTCTCAAATATCACTAATTTCACTCTCCACTAAAGGTAAAGGCAATTGGGGACAAATTGTTGTTAGAATCAATCTCAACTGCATTAAAAACTGACCATCATAATGTCCCTTCGAAAAACAACAATTAACCCCAATAACTTTGTACACAATGTCTTAACTACAGGTCCAGAAAAACCATATTTTTTATTTGTTGTGTTGTATCCAAAATTTGTTATTTTTTGGTTGTCACTCGTGAAAGTCCAAACATACTAATTATTAAACTCAATATCATTATTAAGCAATGTTAGAAACCATTCTCAAATATCACTAGCTTCACCTTTTACTGCTATACTAATTGGGGACAAATTGTTGTTGGGATCAATTCCAATTGCATTTAAAAGCTGACCACCATAATGCCCATTCGAAAAACAACAATCAACCCTAATAACCATCGCATAAGATTTAAAACCTTACTTGCATGCCTCAAAACATATATACAACCTCTGAAACTATCAACAACTCTTCACAATAATCTAGATTTTATCAAACTGTTCTTTCAGGGTGCCCTCTATTTGTGCCTTCTTCCTTACTCTATATTCTTGTTGCATTAAGATATTGACTTTCAGTTTGGTGCATACCTCAGCTCTAAACTCATTTGCTTTTAACTTGAATTGTTTTTTAACTTCTTCACACAATGCTTTCCAACCCAATTTGCTTAATACTCTCATTCTTGTAATTCCATTGAGCATTTTGTGTGTTATAGATTATAAGCTTTAATCTATCGAGATCTGTCATGAGCATTTTGTGTGTTATAGATTATAAGTTTTAATCTGTCGAGATCTGTCAGAGAAAATTTCATTTTACGTCCTGTAACTTAGGCCTAATCCAATATATATCCTTTAAATTTTTACTTTTTCGATTTACGTCCTTTTTTGTCCAATTTACGTCCTTTCCACCGGAAAATTTTAAAACCCACCGGAATGTAAATAATAAATTGGGATTCCGGCCAAATAGTCCAATTTACGTCCTTTAAGTTTGAAAATTAAAATTTAATAATTAAAATTTTCTAAAAAAATCTCATTAAAGATATAAAAAATTTATAAAAGTATCATTAAAAACCAAAAATCTCATTAAAATTAAAAAAAATAAAATGTGTAAATAAAATTCAAAATATATCACTAAAATTTCGAAAATATCATTACAAATTATAAAATGTGTAAAATAAAAATAAAAAAATTCTAAAATTTTGAAAATACAAAAAATAAAAAATTCTACAATTCAAAGAATGGAAAAGGTGAAATTTATAAATTAAGAAATTCAAAATCTCATTAAAATTTCTATAAACTCTAAAAATCTCATTAATTTATTAAAAATGCATAGATAAAAAATTACTAATTCTAAAAATCTAATAAGAATAATAAAAATTATTAACATTTCATTAAATTTCAGATTTGATTCAGAATCGTCTACCATTAAATTTTTGCTCGAACTCCAAAAAAATTTGGGTCCCACGAGATTTTCCAAGTCATCGTCGAAGTTGAGTGGAAGTTCCACATCTTGATCGATTTTGGAACCGTCCCAAATTCATTTTCACGATATTTTTAAAATTGTGGAATTTTTTATTTTAAACATTTTTTAAATTTTAATTTATAGATATTTTTATTTTTATGAGTTTTTAGAATTTTTTTTTTAATTTACACATTTTTCAGATTTCTTGAATTGTAGAAATTATAGATTTTTTTATTTTTATGAGTTTTTAGAAAAAAAAAAATTACACATTTTCAGATTTTTTGAATGTAGAATTTATAAACTTTTTAGATTTTTTATATTTATTTTACACAATATATAAGTTTTTAATGAGATTTTTTAATTTTCAGTATTTTTTAATTATTAATTTATAATTTTGAAACATAAAGGATGTAAATTGGACAATTTGACCGGATTTCCAATTTTCCGGTGGAAATGACGTAAATTGGACCGAAAAGGATATAAATTGGACAACATAGGACGTAAATTGAAAATGTGAAAACTTAAAGGATATATTCTGAATTAGACCTAAGTTACAGGACGTAAAATGAAATTTTCTCGATCTGTCATTATGCATTAAAGATACCCACACATACCAAAAAACCTATTTTTTTTTTCATTGTATTCTAATTGATTGGCAAAATCATGCAATTCAATTAACTAAAACATATCAGCATCAACATAGTCAAAATAATCTATATACATTTTTTTTTAGATAAAAATGCAAGAAAAATAAAACTAATTAACTCATATACCTTAGATAAGCAAGAAATATAAACTTATGGTATTGGGTGCAGAAGTATTCTCGTTCCTTTTTGCCATTAACTTCAATTCTCGTGTTCACTAAAAAATGCTCTATTTGTGGATCTTGTATTTGTTACCCACACACCACATACTTTAATTGAAGATAAAACACTATAAATTGAAAAAATGGGATTGAGAAAAGGGATTTAAAAAGGGAAATGAGATATCGAATTTGAGGAAATTCTTTAACCAGGTCATTTTAGGAGACTCACGCTAAAACCCGTTGCCTCTGTTAGTTAATGACAAATTGACTAACTGTAGGACCAACTTTAATAGAAAAAGAAAAGAATGAACAAATTCAAAAAGTGGTAAACTTGATTGACTAAAAATGATATTTTCCCAATAAATTCAACAAACTTAAATATGGGTCACACCATACAAAAATCAATTCCAATGAGGACTTCATTGTAGATTTCCCTACAAATCGAGAGACTGAATCTCTAGGTTTTACAAGAGATTTTCCAAATGAAATATTCATCATGTGAAATCTAGGTGCGGAATAAACATTTCTCTTAGAAAATTATAAGATGTATCTCATAATTCTTTATTCAAATTTCAACAAATTCAATTCTAACATACCTACAAAAAGTGTAATATCTAAGAACGGAGCTCATACTTTTCCTCTTCGGTAATGCAAGTTGAGCTCTCTCCCACATATAATAACAACCCCGTGTGTTTGAAAAAAATATCAATTTGTATCCAATAAAAAATAATTTAACCATTTACTGTTGATTAGAATCATATTTATAATCACAATCCTTTCAACTTTACTCTCTTCATTTCATATTATTTCATATTGTTTATTGCTTTTGCTTTTGAATTTAAATTTTATTTTAAAATAATTATCTATTTAATTATTGTTTTCCGTTTCTTTCTAAATTTTCCTTACGAGTATTTCTAAAATTTCTCTTTTTAATTGAAAAATATATTTTGCACAATTATATATATTTCTTTTCATTTTCTTGAATATTAGTAGGCTAGACGATGTTGATTGTCGATATTTGCATGATAGCTAGCCCCATGCATGTTTCAAATTGATTTTATAGTTTAGAAACATACCCCTTCCGTTTAATAAAGTTTATGACATTTCTCATTTTATATAAAATTAAGTAATATATTATTTTAGCAAATTTATTCCTCATTCATTTTGGTTCTTTTTCTTTCTCTTTTTCTCTTTGCTTTTCTTTTCCTCCACATACCTTTTCCACTCTTCCTTTAACGTTTTTTTTAAAAAAAAGTCATTAATATATTTCCAAAAAAAGATATATATTATAGAGATTAATAGTGGTGTTTTAGGGAGATCATTGGTAACAATAGAAAAATGACAAAATTTTTAAAATAAAATTTAAAATCAAATGTGATAAACTTTATGAAATGGAGAGTATAAATTTGTCTAGGATTAGGACATTTAATAAAAAGCTTATTTAGACAAAATGCAGTTGTCACCTAATAATAATAGTGATTATTCATTTTGATACAAAATCCAACTTCTCCCCCCAATTTAATACAACCACTTTTAAATGTGAAATGTTTGTTTGTATGTGAAATGTACTAGAAAGTAATTGTACTACATTATAGTAAAAAATCCTCAAATGTACTAGAAAGTGATTTCCCCATAATAATAATCACTAGGTTTTGCCAGCCTCGTCTTCTTTGGCAAATTCTATTCTTACATTACTAGTAATTTGCACACATCGATCACTTAGAGCACCCACAGTGTAGTGAGAATTTTTGAGTTTTAAGTTTGCCACATGTGTGTCACCTCAAAAGTTTCTTACTTCTATCTTAAAAGACTTCTACATTCTCAATGCATTTTACAAAAAAATAAAAAATGCAAATAAAAAAGAGTTGGGACCACATTTAAAGTCCACGCTTGCAAGTGAGTTGCACTCTCCAAATTGTTCTCCTTTTTATTTTATGTGTTATTCACTCTCCCCCTATCACATCCTTCAATTGAGTTAGGAGTAGAAATTCACATGAGACTTCTACCCCATTGTGGATGCTCTTACATGGTGAGATCGAATTAAAAAAAATACTTGTTCATTCCGTTTCAAGAGGATAGTTTTACTTTAAAATTTAAACAAACTATTAAAATATCATTTATTATAATTGAAATTTTGTTTTACTAAAGTTTTTCGTCTCCTAATTATTTACACACTTTTAATATAGAAATAACCCACAAAATTAATATTCTTACAATATTATTTTATTTTAAAATTGTCACTCCTTTTTTGTCCACATTTCCCTTTACACATCACTAAATCACCTAAAATACTGCTCTTTTATTTTACCCACACAACATTAAATCTCATTTTCATAAAAAGAAAAAAGTGTTGATCAAACCGTGTAAGTAATTATGAGACGGATGAAGTATTATTTTTTCCAGTTTCACAAAATAATTTCAAAAACCCACACAAAAAATGACATTCAAATTAAATTACCTTTTCGATGATTTTTTTTTTTTTTTTTTACTAAACTAGAAAACTAAATTCAAAACGGTGTTATAAATGATAGTATTACATGATATTTGTAATATAATTGACATGACAAATTAATCATCATTAACGATAACATGACATGTATTAGAAATAGTAAAATACAATATAAAACACTAATATGTGTTAACTCTAGTCTGAATAATGTGATAATATCATTAAAAATATAATACAATACTAAAGTGAAATACTTGATCTTGACTTAACATTTTGAAAGAGACTAAAAATGCGATCGTCTAGAAAATACAATAAGTCGATGGATTAATTAAGAATTTTGCATATAATTATTATATAATATTTCGGTAAAGGCATATTTATTCACAGGGTGAAATATTTAAATAAAGGTGTCACTCGCGCGATGATGTTTGCCACCATTAATTGTGGAGTTCCATTTTCTTAATTTATCCCAAGCAATTTCACATCATGCGCTCTCATTTTTTGGAGTTATTTCCAGAAATTTCTATATTTGTTTAAGCCTTTATTTTGTCCCGATATGAACAGTAATGCCAAAACACCACTCCCACTGAGGAGACAATTAGGAATTAGGATATGAGTTGCACTCTTGTGTACTAGTTACATGTATGTAACTACTATATCCAATCCAGTAGTTACATGTAACTGCTATATCCAATCCAATATATGTAACTACTATATCCAATCCAATAATCCATTACAAATAACACATGACTCATTTATTATATCCAATTAAATAACTCATTACAAATAATACATGACCCATTTACTATATCAATTTAACACATAAATTTTTTCTTGGGCCTTTATTTTACTTCAATTAATTTTTTTTAAAATTTTATCATTAAAAAATAATACTCCATTAATTTTTTAAAATTTTATTTTTTATTTTACTCCATTGATATTTATATTTATCTTTTTAATATTATTTTTTTAATTTATTTTTCTTCCTATTTATCATTTGTGTTTCAAATGATAATTTTTTTAACGTACTTTCTTTTTATGTCATAAATAATTATTCTAAAATTTTAAAGTCTAATAAAAAAATTTTAAAAATAATATTAATTGTTTTAAGTATTAAATAGTATAATAATAATTTGTTTTAAAATATAAAACTCGCACCTCTCTTACGCAAGTGTTTAATTTTATTGATACTATTTTACTTTAATTAATTGGTGTATAATTTTCACCTTATCCTTTTAAAATTTTACTTCATTCCTTACAAATTTCACTTCGTTTTACATTATTTAATTATTTTTTTCATTTGAACTTTCATTTTTTAATCACTTTATTTTAATTTTTTATGAATATAATTTTTAGTTTATAAGTGTTATGATAACAGTTGATAAGTATTATGATATATTATTAGTTAATATGCAGTATTGTATATTAGTTTATACTGGTACAAGTTCTATTTTTTTCGAGTTTCGAGTTCACATATTTTATGGTAATAGTTCAAATATAGTATAGTATTAGTTCACATATTGTATAGTATTAGTTCACATACTCTATGGTACTAGTTCAAATATAGTATAGTATAAATTCAAATATTGTATAGTATTAGTTCATATATTAAATAATATTTTTATACCCACATTAATCTCTAGTACTATACAATATATTAACTAGTACTATACTATAGGCGTACTAATACTATATTGTATTTAAACTAATATTTATATTTAACAAAAAATACATAACTTAACACATTTATTATCCCAGGCATACCATGCAAATTAATACATCAATATTAAAAAATTGATATTAACTAACTAGTAAGAAGAACAAAAGTGAGAATGAATCACACTGAACAAACAATTCAATTAATAGATACGATCACACTCAATAAACATATGAATGCATCAACATGGCGATGACCTCAAAGAAAATAATAAAGCTGATGCAATATTATGTTGGTTTCTTCCCCAATTCTCCACTCATTTAAGTTTCTAAATATAAATTTTATTTTTCAATTAAATTATGTTATTAATTAGTTTTAAAAAATAATCTACAACCTTAAAAAACTTGTAACAAATCAGATATCATTTTAGAAATAATGAAGACATAACAAAATAATCTTAGTTATTATAAATTAGATTAAAGCTAGAAAGTGAGCATGTCATATTCATACATTTATACCCAAATTAGAAAAAAAAATTGAATTTTTTTAGTTTAGTTTTTTTTTTCGATTTTTTTTTAATTTTTTTTCTAAATTTTGGTTATTTTTTGAAAAAAAAAACTGGAAATTTTATTTCATAATTTTATTTTTGAGTTTCATATTTTTTTTAATATTCGTTATGTTTTTTATATTTATTTTTTAAAAGTTAAAAAAATAGAATAATATTTGACTTCGTGGTGTTTCATTGGTGAATCGATAGTCGGTGTATAATTATAATTTTAATGAGTTGTATTTTAATTTAATTGATATAATGGTAATATAGTATTTTACATGTATTTTTGTTATAAAAAATTTGGGGGTGAAATTAATAAAAAAGAAGGTAAATAACTAATAACCCATATAAATAATTGGATTTAGTTACATGTATGTAACTTGTACACATAAGTGCCTAAAAAAAGGAGTGCCTAAAAGAAGAAAGTGTAGACTTAGTTAAAAAGGAGGGTACATGTAACTGGTACACATAAGTAATTGCCTTAGGATATATTCCAAAATATATAAGATTGACTCATGCTTAATATATTTTTAAGCTATCCACTTTTATTACAATTTTTTTTTTTTTAAAACTCTATTTTTCGGTTCCATTAAAAAAAAATGACAATTTTTTTATTCATCTTAATAATCATGTTAAATAATACTCCATATAAGCACGACACAATATCACAATATGAAAATAACAAAGAAGCGGTACATAGACTAGTGTTTAAACTTATTGTGTTTAATTATGTCGTTATCGTGTTGACATGATAATGACACGAATTTAATTTGTATGATGTTCGTATCCGTTACACTTGAAAAAAAAATGTACATATGACCAGGCCCGATCCTAATGTAAAGCCAACGAGACCATCGATTCATGTCCAGAATTTTTTTATTTTTTAGGGACTTCTTTTTTTTTTAAATATTATATATATATATATATATATTTAAAAGACACATAACTAAAGTCTTAGAATTGTTTTATGTTATATATACCGATCCTGCATATGACCGATACTTTTGTAGTTTTATTGGAGATCATATTTTTTGTATTATCATGTAATGATAATATTATAATATGAATTCTATTTTTAATATTTTTCTTATCGTATCTACACAAAAAAAATTGTGTTTGTCTTTAGTCTCATCTCGTGTTGGGTCGTTAATCTGCAAAATGGGACATGAAACGAAAGCATGAATTGTTAACTCTATCTAAATTGACCAGCAAAAATATTTGTGTATATAATTAAAATTAAATAAAGCCAACTTGTGTGCGTATTATTTAATAGAATCGTTTAGGTGACTCGATATATATGTTCCGTCATGTTCCATATGGTGGGATCTAGGGCTGGCAATTCGTGCTATCGTGTCGTGTTTCGTGTCGTGTTTCGTGTTGACACGATAGTGACACGACACGATAAGGCCAAACACGAACACGACACGATAAGGATCTGTATCGATACGACACGAACACGATAATTTTCGTGTCGACACGACACGATAACAACACGATAATTTTTGTGTCGACATGACACGACACGTAACACGATAACGACACAATAAGAAAATAAATCAATTTAAAATTGTATTAGATATATAAAAAATAATATATTTATATAAATATAAAAAATTATCGTGTCATTATCGTGTTATTATCAGATACGTGTCATTATCGTGTCGTGTCATTTCAGGTAAATAACAAGTTAACGGGTTGTTAACAGGTTAATGGGTTACCTGTTAATTTTATCGTGCTTAACGGGTTGACACGAACCCAACACGAACCCGACACGAAATTTTCGTGTCGTTATCAGGTCGACCCGATAACGACACGAACCCGATAAGGTCAAACACTAACCCACAATTTTCGTGTCGGATTCGTATCGTGCTATCGTGTCGTGTCGAAAATTGTCACCCCTAGTGGGATCTCATGAAGTAAATTTTAATATTCGACAAGAAAATTGAATTTTATCGATTGAATCCTTTAATTATAAAATTTTTAATAAAAAATCATGATTTATGTCAATATTCTTTTAGGGGGTGTATTGGTTGTGGATTTTGTAGGATTTGTTTGGACTTTCAAAGTTTGGGATTATTCAATTCGAATTTTCAAAAGTCTTTAAAAATTCTGAGGTATTCAATACGGATTTTAAAAAGTCTTTAAAAATTTTTAGGTATTCAACAGTTTATGAATTTTAATACTCTATGTATTTTGTTGGATTCTCCTTAAAAAATATAAATAAATTTCACTATCTAAAATCTCTTCTAAAAAGCAGAGATTCTCTCAGAGAACTTGAAAACAAAGATCAAAAGTAGAGATGACAATATTGACCCGACCCGTAGTACCCACCCCACCACGCGAGCTTTGGGTTAGGTCGAATTCGCCCCGTATTGAGTATGGGTCGGATTTGGGTCTTATGTCCGATCCGCGGGTATTCGTCCAGCCCCGAATTAATATATAAACTTTATCTAATATATATATATATTTTATTGGTAAAATATTATATATATATATATAATATTAATTAAAAAAAACACTTCACATTGAAAAATATCTTCCACAATTAAAAAAATCAGTCAAACTCTACATGAACGGATTTTAAATCCATGTAATTTTTAAAGTCCAAAAAAAATTCAATAGAATCCCAATTGAATACACCCCTTAGTATTTTTAAAAATAATACTACAAATTTGATTATATATATTTTTATCTTGAAATTCAAATAGTAAATTTATAATATTGTTTATATTTCAGTCTTATAATTACAAATTTGATATTACGTTGTAATTGTGTTATTATCAGTTTATATGAAATATACAGAAGTAGAAAATACGAAATAGCTAGATGTACAATTATTGGTGCTTAAAATCAAGGATCCACTCAATCAAGGTCTATAAAATTCTTGAACAATTATTGCACACTATCGTCCAATTTTCTTCATACTCCTACACAAGATGACAAAATGGCCCAAATAAAAGACTGAAAATGAAGAAACACACAAAGAAAATTGCCCTTATTGCTTTCTCTTGTCAACTAATATTAAAGTGTTCTCAAAGAATAAAAAAACCAAACATTATACTATTTACAAGATAGGGAATACCGACGCAAATATAAAAGTAATCTACATATAGATATAGGTGTTTGTGGCATGCACCACTTTGTAAAAAAACACTCTCAAGAATTCAAAAAAATTATCATGATCATTCGACAATAATTACGATTGTGTGTGACTGTCCCTAAACTTGCAAAATATATTCTTTAATGTAAGCAAATGTCTATATATTGGTTTCTTTTTAAATTGGGACAATATCTTGGAAAGCTCTGGACAACATAATATATATCGTTCAAATTTATATATGCTTTAGTTAGAGGAGATAAGAAGTAGTAGAATTACCGTCAAAAAAAAAAAAAAAAAGAAGTAGTAGAATTGAAAATCGGTCATATAATAAAAAATTAAGATTATAATTACTTGAACTTTTTAATAGAGATGTTATATTACGTCTAACGATTTGACATGTACATTCATAAATCGGGTACAGAGGATACGTGGAGATGGAGACATTCAACATGGAAAAAATACAAAATAAAAGAAGTGTACAAGTGGCTCCGGATATAAAAGTGGCTTTGGATACAAAAGAGAGAGACGAACAATTATAGACAAAGAGGAATTCAAGATAATTTAGAAAAGTTCCACACCATTGAAAGTTCGACTAAGTGCTTGGAGAGTCCAGACTACCGATGTCGAAAAACCTACAAAGAAGAAAAATACTTTCGGATGGAGCAAATATAAACTACTGTGATGAAACGACCAAACTAATAAGTCACGTCGTCTTCGAATACAAGTTGACCTACAAAGTGTGGACGGATTACTTTAATTGGTTGGGAGTACGTATCGATGACACTATGTTTAAAGCTTGTCTTAAACTTACTTCATTGTAGCATGACATTGAGCGGAAAAAAATGATCTTGACATGTTTATGGAAGTGTATTACTTCGTTGTAAAAAAAAAAAAAATCATTTCTTAGAACAAACATGTGTCTTTAGAAAAATATACTCGTGTATATGAAATTTCGACTTTAGAACTGAGTGGAGGTAAAAGATTTGAGAATCAACCCATACAAATATGAGGTCTGAGATAAAAAAAAATTCTTACTGCTCTAATTTGTTATGACAAATTTTGATTTTGTTTTGCTTTCCATGAAGAACATAAATTGGTACTTTGGGGGTATTTCTCACATATTTTTATAAAACCTCATCTAATTTGTACATAAAATAAAATGTGAAAACAACAATTTGATGGAAGATTTTTTTAATTTGATGTCACATAGAAAATTACATGTAGATGGACAACAACAATTTTGGAAGGGGGCCATGGTCACATGCATATATATATATGGCCAACGACTACTTTTATATGTGCGTGCATCATTGATGACGTTAACGGGGTCCACCATAACAGGTGTAAGTAAAGATGGACAAATCCTACCTTTCACTCAATACTTTTTTATATATTTGTGATACTTTTTAAACACGAATGTCTCACATATTTTATGTTTATATTTTAATACAATCATGTGCACATCAGGTGGTTTTTCTCCTTATTTCTTATTCTCAAGAATAAAGATGCATGAATTATATTTACAAATTTGTTTACGTCGAACTCGATAATTATCATATAGAGGTATCACTGATTTTAAAAAAATAAAACATAAAATGTTTTTTTTTTTTAATTAGGAGTAATACTGTGTGTATGTAAAAACATGATATTCATATGTTAAAATTAATAAGAATAGGAGAAGTTAATGAAGATAACTTCCTAAAACATAAAATACGTACCATATTTTTGTTACCTAAATAAGAGATGCAGATGATCTCTTTTCTCTGAACACCTAAGTTCTCCCAAGTGACAAGAGCCAGAAAATTGAGAAACAAAAGAAAATGAATTTATTTTTTTCTGTATATATGTATTACATAATCAATTTGTGAATCAAGACTGAGTTTCGACAACGAGAATCACAGTTTGTATCTGAAATTCAACAGGCTCGAATATTCTTCCACTGCATTACGAGATTAGTATGTTTTAACCATCCATGTTTAATAATATTACTCTAAAAAAGAAAGTTCACGTGGACAAAATCAATTCCACAAATACATTAAAAAAAATCTCCCAATTTGAAACATCACGTAAAGGGAATTTCCGGTTAAATTTCCAAACTTTTGGTGAAAAAATGTCATATAAAAAAATTTGACAGTTTTGACTCATCGTGTTTTAGAGGACTGATTTTGCCATTCTCTATAATCATAGTACAAAACTCGCCGTATTATGCGATATTGTAAAAAAAAAAAATATATATATATATATATATATATATATATTATATTTTGTTCATACTCTATAGTATTTTATAAGTTGATTTTTTTTTTCTGATTCATCATTACATAAATTTAAATTGTAAGTTAGATAAAAAAAATAATTTAAAATTAGATGAGTTAACTATAGGAAGAAAACTTACACAAAAAATGAAAAAAATGTGAATTAGAAAAAACAAAAAAAGATATTTTTTTAACATTAGATGAGTTAACCATAGGAAAGAAACTGTTAAAAAAATAGAAAAAGAAAATAATTGGAGAATTTTTATTTTTTAGAAATTTTGTAAAATTAGAAAAATAGAAATAAAAAAAATTGGATGCCACGTAGAAAATAATTGATTCAAAATTAGTATTTAAGAGTAAATTATTTTTATATGGCATACTATCCACCCCTGAATTTTCATTTACTCTAACTTTGTCCCACTTACTCTAAAGTGTAGGGGGCAAAAGTAAAAGTAATTGAAATTAAATGGGATAAATAGGGCATTACTTTTTTTTAATTATCTACCCTTAATTACTTCTAAATTTTCTCCCTCCTACGTGGTTTCTCGCTTTTCTTTCTTTCTAACTTTCTAATTTTCTTAAAATTTACATTTATTTTTCTTTTACCGTTTTCTTCAGTTTTTTCTCTCTCCCCTTTTCTCGATCTTTTACAGTTTTCTTAATTATTTTCCTTTACCATTTCTTCAATTAATCTAATTTTTCTTATTTTCTTAAAACTTACCATTATTTTTTTTTCAGTTTTTTTCAATTTTCTTTCACGCTCATCTCTCCCCTCTCTCTCCTTCCCCTTTTTTTACATTTTTCTTTAAAAAAAATTCGTTCTCTTCCTTTTTCTCTTATCTCAATTATTTTATTTTACACTTTTAAAATACTATGAATTGAATTTTCTTTAAAAGAAAATTCGTTCTCTTATCTCAATTATTTTATTTTATTTTACAGATTTTTTTTTTACAAATTTTTTTTTTCTCATTTTTCTCTGTCATTTTTTAATTTTAAAATACTATGAATTGAATTGGATTAGGATTAAAAACGGTTAATCTTTTCTCTTCTCCCCCTCTCTTTCCTTTTTTTAAAGAAAATATTAAGGTAATTTTATGTTTTTGTGTTCTCCAATTTTCTATAAAAAAATTTATATTCTGTTAATTTTTTTTAGACAATGTAATTTTTTTCTCTCATCCATTCCTAGACATGACGTAAAAGGAAGATGAATAAGAGTTGAAGGAAGATGCGAAGAAAATGAGAACTGAGTTCAAGGCATACATGTCCCTTTTTTTTAAAAAACGGTTGTTCTCAAATTTTATTAGATAATGTAATGTAATTTTTTGACTTCTCTATTTTTTTATAGACGTTGTAATTTTTGTATTTATTGAATTATGTATATTTTTGTGTTAAAAAAAATTTACTTCATTCGTTGAAAGAGTTACAGAAGCTCTAATTAATTTATTTTCATTTCTCATATCAATTTTATTATATCATTTTCTTTTTCATAAAACAATTTATTTCTTAAGGGGTAATCTGATTCTTTATTCTTTACAGTTTTCTTCAATATTCTTTAAAAAAAAATTAATTCTTTAAAATATTTTCAAAACGCGTAAACAGAAGAATTACTTTGAGATGGTAATCAGTGATGAAAAGGTGATCATTTATACTCTAAATTTCTTTTGTTTACTCTTAATTTTTATACTATTTTTTTATTCTCCATTTTATGTGACGTTTACAGGAAGGTAAATGGCACTTTACCGATCCAGTTTCAATATTTGGTTCATGAGAAATTTATTTTCAAATTCCACATCTCTCAACAATATTTTTAAATTACACATCTCTCAACAAGACTTGAAAAATAACTGGAATAACTATATAGTGGTGAAGTTATCGGATGAAAGTGAAAGTAAATTGATAACAAACGAGAGAAAATTTCATGTACTACTTGAAGATGAGGATAACACATTCATTCTAAAATGTTTACAACAAACCAACTTATCCAGGTTAAAATTGAGAAAAGTTGATTGAAAACAGTAGTCATGTTAAATATATGTTTATATATATTTTTTAAATGTTTCGTTTGAAAATGTATTTTTAAGATTTTGAGCTATATTTTTTATATTATGGATATTTATTATATTTATGTTCCCTTGACAATGCTTTATATTTATATTGTTTTTAATGTCGATAATTTTTTGTTACGTAAATCTTAAAATCTAATTTTTATTCATTTTGTTTGCATAATTTAATATTTTAAAAAACATTCTGACTATTTCATTGTATTCTACTTCCATATAGTTGACGTTGGATTAAAAAATAATTTTGTATAGTCAATAATATTTATCACTCCATGTAATTCTCTTAATTTCTATTTCATTTTTTTATTCTACATTCCATGTGATGTTAATTTTGCATTTTGAAAATTAATCTTTGTCCTTATTATTCTACAAACTTATAAAGACTATAAATTGTGATCTTCATAATTGTTCTCAATTTTGTATACTCAATAATAATTCACTACATGTAATTCTCTAAATTTCAATTTCATTGTTTTATTCTTCAATTAACATTAATTTTCTATGTCATGCTCCAAATTTCATATATGTTTACTTTTTATAATTTTATAAGTATTTTAAAATACAAGCTACAAAACATTATTAGACAAAGATTCACATACAATTGATATAATTTTGGAGCCCAACGCTCTCATATTATTTATAAAACGCCTCTACAAACTAACATATTACAACCAACACAAATGACAACATATTCTGTTATTCAATCTGAACAAATGACAACACATTCTCTTATTCAATCTGAATTTAGGTTATTCAATCTGAACAAATGACAACACATTCTCTTATTCAATCTGAATTTAGACATTCTTTTATTCAATCTGAACTTATGCATACACAAATGACAACTAATTCTCTTATTCAATCTAAACTTATGCAAGAGTGCATTGTTGAAGATGACATGAATTATCAAATACATTATCATCAAATATATTTTAAAATAATAAATTATAATTTTTTATTAAATAATAATATAATTTTTTTTCAATCCCGCGAAATTCGCAGGTCACTAGTTACTAATATTTCATGAAATTAAGTTCATCCACCAATAATAAATATTTTCATGGATTAAGAACCAAATGCCATAATTAATTGAAATTTCAACTAAACACCAATAATGGTTAGATTTTTTAATATCTAACTTCAAATAAAAAAAGAAAAACGTCGTAACATCATAGGAAAAGAAAAAAATTCTGCCCCAAAAAATAAAATAAATAAAAAAACCTAATTTTCTGGGCTATATGGCCCAAACTTTTGTATGACTAATGGGCTATAACAAATCGTAACATTCTGAAAATCGTGCTCCAAATATGTAGAGTATAATTTTAATGTTTTAACCGTTTAACCATTGAAAAATGATTGAATGAGACAATGAGAGGGTGTTTAATCAAATGTCTTGGTCTTGCGGGTGAACTTATCACGGTGAGCCAGCATAATTTAGACATGACGTTTTAACAATTTAAAAGAAAATAATATGAATCCAATTTTTGATATTTGTGATGCATTGTATAAATCATTTTAAATGCATATATAAAAGTTGTTGCAAAATGTACAGAATCATCACTAATATTCGGTCACAAGTCACAACCCCTACAATATAAATGACATATTGCAACACACAAATATAGCAATGGTATATAGTATAACACATCATTAGTTAATATAAGACTTTTATAATTAGTAAGACAATTGTAACATTTTATTAATAAAGCAATTTAATTATGGTCTTATCCATTAATTATTTTTTCTCCTCCACTTATCATTTCATTTGCGTTTACAGACCAGGGCATTGAAAGTTTGAAACAATAAACTACATGTCAAAAGCCACTAGTCTTTGATAGGCTATGGAGTGGGTTGGGCTCACGTACTTGAGTAAACATGATGGATTGGGCCTTAGCAAAAGATTAATAAATAAAGGCTTTCTGCCCAATTGATATATTCTTTATTTAAAAAAAAAAAAGAATTCCAATTTAAATTATCACATGAACTTGAAGGGCACATGGGATTTCCCATTTACATTTCTATAATTTTTGGTAAAGTTTTGCAATGTAATTCCTATAAATAAATAATAAAATTTGTATGGAAGAAATGCATCTCTCTATGGTGATATGCACGGTTGTATATTTGCACAGTATAACAAATTAATATATAGGGTGAAAGAAAAAATGGCATTCAGTCACCAAGTCTACCCATAAAATGTTGATATTTGTGATTGTGGTACATTATATAAATCATATTATATATATATATATATATATATATATAAAAGTTCTTTGTAAAATGACATAATGCAACGAACACATATAACAATAAATTCCTCTCTAAATCTCAAGTTCAAAATTCTAAGTTGCAAATAATTTTTAAAAGGTTAATCTTTATAGAACTTTGTTCTGACTTTAAATGGACCCCCTCAAATGAACGGTGTAATTAATCTCCCGAATTAGTCAGTTCTTGTACTGAGTACCGTTGTATAAAAAAATATCATTAATTAATATTAGACTTTTATTATCAATTATTGCAAATATGTAACAATTAACACATTTTAATATTTTATTAATACCTAAAATATCTTGAAAAAACTTATGCACATGCAATATTAATTAGCACAAATTAGGAAGGAGACCGAAAATCTCGTAGATCTTATGCGGGTCGAATTGGGTCAAATGAATCTTCTAAACAATCGTGCAAAGACTATAATTTTGGGTTTTGACCATTTTCAAGCTAATGTTGCATAGCTTACCACCACGACACCTTCACCTCTATTTTCTTGCTTTCACCACACCTCAATTCCACCATTTTTCTACAAATTACATCTTCACAATATAATTTTAAAAATTACACCAAAATTTTCCATCTTTAACCTCGTGTCAACCCATTCCTGTTTTTTAACAACATTATTCACAACGTAGTCTTAGATTTAAATGTAAAAGAGGCGAGGGAAGCACAAGGTTATATTAAGGGATTTTAATCAGTGGTGGAACTATATCAATATAGGCTGGTCATTTAGTGTATATATGTATGACTAGAACTTTCATATTTTTCGAAGTTGAGTGGTTTATACTTGACATCTTTTGAACTTTTATATTTTTATGAAAATAATAGTTGTGTCTTATAGTTTATTAGTTGGGTCTTATTTGACTAATGACTTTAATTTTATTTTCTTCTTAAAATTCTAATATCTCTTATTAATATCATTCTCTAATTTTTTTATTTATTTTTTTAAATCTCGGAGAGGATAATAAATTTTAAGGTTTGAGCCTATGAAGGAATTTGAACATGATTCCAATGTAATACTTCTGTTGTCGTAGAATCTTAATTTGAGTTGCACTTTATTTTTATATTAATCATTATAATGTGTAAATTATTTACCAATGTATATTATTTTTATTATATGCTATCTTAAAAAATATATTTATTTTGAGATATTTAGTAGTGCACATTGGAGTATATTTTAGTGTAAAAATATAATATTTAAATTTTATAGTCGAACATATATATTATTAGTTTTGTTCGGTATTTCGGGCCCTCCACCCTAAATTTTAGTTCGTCCTAATTTTAATGTAAAATTACATTGTGATTTTTTAGAATTTTGGTTTAGTTTTTGGAATTATGTCGTGTTGTTTGGAAGTTATGATTTTTGTAATTTTTTTGAATTGCATCATTATTTATGTAATTTTTGTCAATTGAGCTAATTGAGTCTGAAATTGCAAAAATAAATAAATTACGAGTCTAATTTTACTATTCCGTAATGTTGCGATTCTCTTTTTATCACCTCCAAAGTTGAGATCTTAAAAAAAAACTGCATATTAATTAGACATAAAGTTAAATTCCATACAACTACTAAAAACTCAAAATTAAAAAGGTGGCAAATCTAATGCTCTATAGTTTATAGGGTATAGTTTAAAGTGAAAAAAGTGATTTATTGACTAATAAGGAAATGCTCTATCTAAATTGGGACGGAAGGAGTATCTAGGCTAGGCGCGCTCCACAGTAAGCGTTGAGAGCAGTTGGAAAAGTTTGGCCTGGTTGAGAGTAGTAAAACTCGACATATTTGTGATGATCATAAGGCTTGAAAAGTAAAGGGTGTTCATCATCCACCATCTCTTCAGGGGCTTTAATCATATACCCTGCTTTTGAAATCGCAAATAATCCGATAGAGTACCTAGTTTCGTCTCCTCTCATCATCACCCTGTGAAACGAAGGGTGCATCCGCCCATTTGTCCAAGCCTACAAATAGTACTTAATTAGTAGTAGTATTATTTAACTGGAAATTTGGTCTTATGTGTAAGCTGGAAATATATTAAAAGTATAGAAGTAGTTACATGGAAAGCCTCCCCAGCCATGACAATGAAAGAGTTTAGTGAGGGTTGAAGAGTGATCCAGTCTCCATCTTTTGTTTGAAGTTCCAATCCACTTACCTCATTCTGATACAGTATAGTGGTGATATTCATGTCTGTGTGAGCTGGTAATCCAAGCTTAGTTTCATGGCTTCCAGACCCATCATACTTCTGAACTCGAATAAGGTAATTTGTCGAATCTATGTGCTCCTCCTTGTACTTTTCTAGTCCAAGGCTTTCTAGAACCATATTCCTCACTGTTTTGTCCAGTTCTTGCAACTCCTCTGCAAACCTCTCTACACTATTGCTGATAATTAACAAGAAAACCCAAGCTCATTTTGAGTTTTAATTTTGTTTTTTACCTTATTCATAAAATTAAAAATAATATTTGAAAAATAAACAAGCTCATTTTATGTGGACGGAGGGAGTACCTGAAAGCGGGATTGCCTTGGGGCCACATGCGATTGGCGAAGGTGTCGATTTTTCCAGGGGAGAGGGCGTCTTCGATCCCCAAACTTTCGTAAAGTGGAACCGTCGCATGTTGTCCGATGTAGCCATGGTACGGCTTGTCGGACCTGCGGTTAAGTAACTTAGTCTGTAAAGGGAGATCAAAAAGTTGTTGTATTGCTTCAATTACTGATTTTCGGAGATGAAGAGGAATCTCATCGAACTTCGCCTCAAAGCAGCCATATTCTTGGAGGGCTTTTTGGACTTGAATTTTCACGGATTCCCATTTGGGAGTTTCTTGTTTGAGGTTGGAGAAATCTATGAGAGGAAGGGGCTTCACGGTTTGATCAGAACCCATTTAATTATTTTGTTGTTAGAATTAAAATGATGAAGGAATATTGATGTTCTGTACGATTATTCATATGTAGGTGGCATTTATATATAGTTATCAACTTGTAGTTGGTTGATTCTATGATAATGCTATAATTGAGTGTATTGCAAGAAAATTATTGATAACTATATATAAATGCCTCCAACTTGTAAGAATAAAATATTTCACTAAAAAACAAATTTTAGTTAAATTAACTTAAAAGTTACTATTATGTAATATGTAAAAAATTAAACAAAATCAATTTTATTTATGGGTGCTTAGCAAATTAACAAGTAGAAATTATGTCATTAAACACTATAAGAAAATTATTGAGTTTTAATGACGTGGTCTTTCATTATAATTTTTCTAGTTAAAAATTTTAATAATATAAATTGACTTTTAATGATAGGTCGTCATGAATTCTTAATTTGTGTTATTAAAAATTAATTTTCTTTTAGTGAGAGATTTTTAATTAGAGAAACTAATTAAAATAAATTAATTTTCTTAGGGTTAAACGCTTTAGCATGCAACTGATGGAATTGTGATAATTTGAGTTTTAATGTGCTAGACCCAACGTTGGCTTGCAGCTAAATTAAAGGCGGAGCAATCTCAATTTGGCTTGTCATGCGTACTTTTAAAGGATTAAGTCGGGTTTTGAGGAGTTTTTTCAGGATCTTCACAGGTTTCAACCCCATCTAGAACTTTGCAATTTCAATTTTTCTATATCTAGACGGAAGAAGTATTTTATGGCCTTGTTTGCTTGATGAGCTGAGGTTTGAGTTTGATGTGTAAACATTTGGTAGCATTTTACTTTTATATTCATGTGTGAAATATAAATAAATACTATGAGTTGAGTTTATAATAAGGTTTACACATCCCAACACACCTCAACTCAATCCACCGAACAAACAAGGTGGAGGTGACAATATTTACTCTCTCCATCTATTGTGAAATATTGTGGGTCCATTTATGATAAAGTGATTTGTAATTTAATACTCCTATGAGATATTCATCCCAATATAGCAAGTTTACTCCATATGTCTATTGTGGAATATTATGGATGCATTTATGATAAAATGATTTTTATAAATAAATTTGAGTGATAATTTAAATAATTAAATAATAGTTAAAGGGTAATGATAAAATAAAAATATCACTACAATATTTGATTGACATGATCCGAGGGCCACGAATATTCGTGTGTACATTGTAATCTCATTAATTATACAAAGGATGTACACGACTCTTAACAAAATTATGATGAGAGAATCACTCCTTTAATTTGTATGGAAGAAGAGCTTTTTGCTCGTACAAGGTTATAGATTCAAAACGAAGTTGGATAGTTCAAGTGATTAGAGCACCACTACCTAGGCTTTAGATTCTGGGTTTGAGTCATGGGGAAGGGAAAAGGGATGGGTATTTAATGTAATTAAAAAAAAAAAGGTTATAGATTCAAATTGAGTTGGTCTGCTATGGACTCGAGTGCATGTTGTGCACCCTAGTCCATATTACACTTTTCAGTTTACTAACTTACACTTTTTGGTAAATGGTGTAAATTAAAAAGTGAACACCATTTACCAAAAAGTGTAAGTTAGTAAACT
The DNA here is from genome assembly GCA_963675135.1 of Galeopsis tetrahit. NCBI lineage: Eukaryota > Viridiplantae > Streptophyta > Magnoliopsida > Lamiales > Lamiaceae > Galeopsis > Galeopsis tetrahit. The sequence continues at coordinate 65,769,319 of OY776127.1, forward strand.
GAAAAGTGTAATATGGACTAGGGTGCACAACATGCACTCGAGTGCATACTAGACTTTACCATTCAAATTTCACTGAAAGCAATCCATCCATAATTAATTAATTGTCGACTTCATGGCCTCGCATCATTTTCAAATGATATAAATGAGCAGTGACGGAGCCAGAAATTTTGGGTTGGGGGGCCCGAATAATATTACTATAAAAATGTACTCCAATAGATAAAAATAAATGTAATTCGACGTAAAGTGTCTTTTTTTTCTTTATTGACTGTCTACATAAATGATAAAATGTGCATGTTTCATTTTTTGGAAAATATACATATTTATCAAATATATTTCATTAACAAATTGTTAATAATCTCATATTATTGATTAAATTAAAAAGGGGAAAAAAGAGGTATTTGTTATGTTTTGGATAAAAATTGATTGTTTCAGCTTAGAAGTGATGAAATAACTTTAAAATTGTTAAAAATAAGTAGCAATATCAAAATAATTAATAATTTTTTTTTACACAAGGGTTATTATATATAAAAAAATTAAAAAGTAAAAAATTATGTCATTGCAAATAGCATGAATTGAAATCTAATCTAGTAGAGATATTGAGAATTTTCACAAAGCACTAAACTAACTTAAAAAATAAAAATAAACTTTTAGAACTGGGCCAATATACATACTCAGCCGGGGCCAATTTGGGACTATAGTAAATATATTGGGAAAAAAGAAAAAGGGGTGGGGGGGGCCAGTGACCCGCTGGGCCCTATGTCCCTCTGTCCCTGTAAATGAGTTGATTTTATACTAACTAATTCAACAAATTTTTAAATGAGATGAAAAAGTGCTTTCAATTCTTATAGATTCATATGTTTCAAAAAATAATATTCAATAGTCAGTTAGAGCTGTCAAAATGCGGTAGGTCCGTTGGATCAGTTCGCACGTCCCCGTCTATAACCTATATGGATTAGACCGTATGAATTGTAAATTTTAGCGGATTGGACTGTGTGAGGTTTTTTTTTTTTTTTTTAAAATAAGGTTAAAGATACAAAATTACAAAATAAATACTAAACAAATTTAAAATTTGAGAATGAGAATACACAGTTGTCGTCCATGTATTCACATGACTCAGAGAGGGAGACTTGATAATTAATGTACATTTGAATTTTTTTTTTAACTCTCTTTATAAATGCATAATTATCATTAATTATCACGAGTAGCTTAAGAAAATAAGTGGTGATATGTGTATTCACATATTGACATTTGTTAGTGATAATTGGGTTGATTTGCTCATTAAATTTTTGTTGAATATTATATACTTTTGTTACTAATAGTTGAGTTGATTTGCCATAAACTTTTGTTGAATATTATATATTGATTCTGTCCTTTTGAAAATAAGAATTTAAACAATATTAAGGTTTAAATTTTAGTTCGATTGATTTGTCAATTAAACAAAAAATCTTATTTGAGGTTTACTTTTAAAATTATAATTGATTAAAATTATTCCCGTGGTGGATTTAATTAAAGATTACCCAAAATTATTCATACTTTATTTTTTTTATTTTTAGTAATTATTTATGTATTGTTTAATAAATGTGAAAAAGTTAAAAATAAATATATTATGAAAAAGTCTGTGAACTAGCCCGCAACCTGTCATGGATTGGGTTGGGTTGAGTATTTTTCAACTCGTCCTCACTATGGACCATTCTGTCAAAACCCGTAAAATGATGGGTTGAGGTGGATTATGGACCACCCGCATCGTTAGCCCGTTTCGATAACTCTAAGTTCAGGGCAGGAGTAAACGTCGATTTTCTGGTTCAAGATTATGATATTGTAGCCCAATACAAACTAATGATGTGGTTGACTCCAATTTTGTTGAAATTGAGAAAAACATGCATGTATAGAAATTTCAGAGTGACTGTTGAGTGAACCAGCGTTACACTGTTAAGACAAGTACTTGTGTTTACTAGTTACATATATGTAACTTGTTTCTATTTAATATAATTTTTTAAATAGATGAATTTTACTCATGAGTTATAATAAATACACTATAATATTAGTTTAAATATAATATAATATTAGTTTAAATATTAAATAGGAACCAATTACATGTATGTAACTAGTACATACATTAATTATTTTCATGTGTTAATTAAATTTGTAGAATCCGCTATCTCCTCCGTGGAGTAGGATCACTAGTTAGAAAATTAAGTCATTAATATAATAACTCGTTTACTCCCTTAAGTACAAACGAGAGAATTCCATAGACACTTGTATTAATTGCTTCACGTACTATTACCAGTTCACCACTCTAGCTGTGTCCTTACTTCTCCGTTACCATATAATATTTGTAGTATTATTTTTTATTAATTAATTATTTGTAGTATTTCTTGGATCATGCCGTGTAGAAATTCTTTAATATTCCAAAAGTAGTTCCGTCTAGAAATTCTTAATTTCAACGACTTTATTTAATCATCAATATATTCTTTCTCCTAATAATATTTTCCTATTATTGAAAAAAATATATCCTTTCTAATAATCAAAAAAAAAAATTCAGAGACAAAGTGGGATAGTTCAAGTGTTTAGAGCACCACTACCTAGGTTTAGATCCTGAATTCGAGTCATGGGGAGGGGAAAAGAGATGGGTATTTAATGTAATTCAAAAAAAAAAAAAATCAGAAACTTCTTTTTATGTGATTAATTTTTTTTTTAAAAGTGAATAAAAAATAGAGTCATCAATCAAAACTTCAGAAATTTCTTTTTGAGGGATTAAATTAAATATTTTAAAAGCTAAGTGAATAAAAATAGTGTCATCAATCAAAACTCCAAAATTAAAAAAAATATATATACTCCTCCGTATCTGTTTTTATTCACTTTTTAAATATTTTTAAAAAATTAGTCGTAAAAGATTTACTTCAAAATAAGGGATTATATTTTTTTAGTCCATTAAGTTTCCATATTTTTAATTTAGTCCACCAGATTACCACTTTTTGAATTTAGTCCATTAAATTTCGATTTATTTTGATTTTTGTCCAATTACCTGCTATATAGTAGGTTTAACCGGTCATTTTTTAAAATAAACCACACACCCTATAAAATATTATACACACCCCAAATATTAAACACACCACACAAAAATCTAAAAATTATGTTTTATTATTATACACACCTCAATTCTTTCCTATTTAATAAATTGTCAAAAATAAGAATTCAAATTAATATGAAAATTATAAATAATTAAAACCTTCAAAAAAAATAGCTTAAATCTTCAAAAATAAAACAAAGCTAAAAAAAATTAATTAATTTAATTAGTATTGAAGATTTAGTTGACTTTCTACTATTTTTAAATTTAATTTAACCTTATTGTCGACATTTTTATAGAATTTAGAAGACAAATAAAACATTAATAAAGCATTGGAGTTTTAATTTTTTATTTTACTTCTCTTTTAAATATTTCTTTTATATTACATGAACCTACTTAACACCCCATAAATATTATATACACACCAAATGTTAAATATAAAAATTCAAAAATCAATTAAAGTTAAATAAAATCATAAAAATATTTAATAAATTATCAAAAATAATTTAATTAAAAATAAGGTAAGAATTCAAATTAATATGAAAAATATAAATAAAATCTATAAAAAAATACATAAATCTTCAAAATTTTAATAAAGCTAAAATAATAATTAATTTAATTATTTTTTAAAATTTAGTTGATTTTTTAATATTTTTGAAATTTTTTTAATAAAAATAAAAATCTTCAAAAATAGTAAAAAATCAACTAAATCTTCGAAACTAATTAAATTAATTAATTTTTTTAGCTTTGTTTAATTTTTTAAGATTTAGGTTATTGTTTATAGGTTTTATTTATATTTTTTATATTAATTTGAATTCTTAGATTTTTTAATTTAATTATTTTTGATAATTTATTAAATAGGAAAGAATTGGGGTGTGTATAGTAATAACAAAAGTTTTTTAAATTTTAGTGTGGCGTGTTTAACATTGGGGTGTGTATAACATTTTATGGGGTGTGTTTTAAAAAATGACCTGCTAAATCTGCTACAACAGGTTATTGGACTAAAATCAAAATAAATCGAAACTTAATGAATTAAAATAAAAAAGTGGTAATCTGTGGACTAAATTCAAAAACATGATAACTTAATGGACTAAAAAAAAATATAATCCCTCAAAATAATTACCCTAAAGCATCAGTATGTAATATGGAAAGGGGTATTTATTTAATTATTTTGTTTATATTATATATTGATAATTTGACGGACAATCATTTCGATAAATCAACCATCAACCAAGAAGCTACACGCCAATCACGTACTCCCTCAATTTCTATTATTTAATTGTTGTTTAAACTTTAATTTTTTGTGTCAAAATAATTGTCACGTTTGTTTCTAAAATTTTCATATATGCATGTATTTTAGAAACTCATGATCACTGCCTTGAAAAAAAAAAATAGGAACAATTGGTGAATCATATATTGATAAAATAATTTTATTTGGAATATCCGAAAAGGATAGAAGAAACAAACAAATATACATAAATTAAATATTATATATTGTTGTTGAGATATTGCATGGATGGAGGTCTGAGTTTGAAACACTGCTTCTGGCAATCGCCTACGCAGGAGCTGCGGCCAGAGGGTGGATCTAAACATGTGCTTAAACAACTCTTGATACACTGGCTATAAGCTTCTTGCCCCCCACCTTGTGCATCTGCCACAAACATGGCCATAAGAGCCATAATCACCATAATCACAACACTCCACTTCATTCTTATTTCTCTTCTCTTTTCTCAATACCTTGATTTATTTCTCTACAACTATAAGATCGAGCTTACAATTTATAGCCTTTTTTACTACTACAATTTTGGATGATTTTGCATATCCTCACCCTCTTTTTAATATTTATTTAATCATCAATGCAGATTTCCCTCTAATCAATGCTTTAATTAATTTATTATATTAATTAGATTCTTCCAATGGTTTGACTGAATTTAATAATAAATTTTAATTTGCTTTTTTTTTTTTTATCATGATGTATACCTTTTGAATTTTATATAATCATTAATATTGATTGTATTTGCAAAGTGATTATAAATCCTATCATTATAATTTATTTTAATGATAAAAGTAATTTGTATGTCATTAAAGATTTTTAACTAGAAAAGCATACTATAGTAATACATTTATGTTTAATAGTGATAATAGAAACGCTCTAATACAAAACTTGCTCGAATGTATTAATTTTTCATTTTTAGTTATGAATACTAAAATCATCTTTATCATTTGTCTAGCTAGCTAATGTAATTAAAAATCTCTCTTTTTTCACTTTTTAAATATTTTAAAAGAATTAACCCTAAAAAAATCATTAAATATTTAATATGAAATTAAAGGAATATTTATTTTGCTTATATTATTGATAATCAGACGTGTAATTAATTCAATAAACTAGCCATCAATCAAGAAGTTCCACGCTAATCATGTAATTTCTCCATTTCATATTATTTTGTTGCTATTAAACTTAAATTTGTATTTCAAAATATATGTATCCTTAATTAAAATCCTTATTTTTATTAAAAAAAAAACGAGTCTCGACTGTACCGTGTACTCTAGTTGACCAATCAACGGATAACTATTGACTTTTTTTTTTTTTTTAATTTTCATTTTAATTTTTTGTGTTGTACTTTTCAATTATAGTGACACACTTTTCAATAATATTCAGTTATACTCTATTAACTTACACTTTTTGGTAATGTTATATTGCACTTTTTAGTTATATGGTGTTGCATTTTTCAATTATTGGTTGATTTTTTTTTTGTTGCACTTTTCAATAATATTTTAATTATATTAACTTACACTTTTTGATAATAGTTATATTGCACTTTTTAGTTATACGGTGTTGCACTTTCAATTGTAGTGTCTTACACTTGACAATAATATTTTCATTTATAGTGGTGATACACTTTTTAGTAATATTGTGTCCCGTTTTTTAGTAATATTGTATTGCACTTTTTAGTTATACATTAAAAATTGTGATGTAATATTATGGGATAAGTGATGATTACACTTTTTAATAATGTGGTATTGTATTTTTAAAAATATTGTATTACACTTTTCAATAATATACGTTTCATAAAAAAAAGTTGGAAAAAAAATTACTGGTGAATTCGAGTTCTTATAAGGATTAAAGTCTATACGAAAGACTATGCGTTAAAGTAAATAAATTGAAGGTATGATGTGATATTATGGGATAAGTGATTATTAATATATAAATAAATTCAATGTTATTTTAAATGGAATTTATTTTTAAGAAAGAGTTATTTTGTTATATTACTGATAATTTGACGTGCAATCATTTCAGCTATCAATGAAGAAGATCCTGCATTTATTACATCAATTTCTATTATTTGTTGCTTTTAACTTTAAATATTTAATTAAAAATAACTACCGATTTAGCTATTTTTTGACATTTTTTCTAAAATTCCTCATATAAATCGATTGTGTGAGTGACCAGTCCGAGATGGCCAGATAAATAGGGTGAATTCTAAAAATATCAACTCACCTCATGTTTGATTAAATGAGTTCAAATGCACCCCAATTAAACAGGATAGGTTCAATGAGGGCCTAGGTTTAAACCCTCTTCATTCTGGTTCTAAAAAAAAAAACATGGATTTTTGCAAAATAGTACTCCGTAATAGTATTGTGCATATATATTCCAAAATTAATTTGCACTTAAAGTATAAGAAATACAGGATCTCTACCTTGAAAGAAAAAGTAGGAACAATTGGTGAACCATATATAATATTGTTTTATTTAAAACAAATGAATAATCAAACAACGTCATTATTGAGAACGAATGGAGGTTTGAGTTTGAAACACTTCTTGTCGCAAACAGCTACGCAAACGGTGCGGGGGGAGGAACATGCACTCAAACAACTTGAGATGCACTTACGATAAGCCTCTTGCGTTAATCCACCTTCTGCCGCAAACATTAGAGCCATAAGGGCCATAATCACAATCACAACACTAATCCACTTCATTCTACCTTATTTCTCTTCTCTTTTCTTTTCTCAATTAATAACTTGATTGATTTGTGTTAAACAATAAGATTAAGCTTACAATTTATAGCCCATTTTACTACTACAATTTTGGATGATTTGCATATCTCACGCTCTTTTTATTTGGAAACAAAGGAATTAAGGATTAATCTTTAATCATCGGTTATGCAAAATTTCATCTAATCAATTAATATTTAGATTCTTCCAATGGTTAATTTGACTACTGAATTAATTAATACTACTAAAATAAAATTTTCTTCTTTTTTATTTTGATCATGTACCGTATATAGGGGTGAGAATAGGCCATACCTTTGTAGGCTTTACAAAAACAATTTCATCAAATATCTAATATGGAAAGGAGTATTTATTTGATAATTTGACGAATGACGCGCAATCATTTCCACAAATTAGGTAGCCATCAATCAAGAAGGTCCACGCCAATCTATTACTTTCTCCATTTCACATTATTTGTTGCTATATTAAACTTAAATTTGTATTTCAAAATATATAATTGTCATTTTTTTACCAATTTTACACGTTTCTTCTTAAATTATCAACAAATGAAACGTATCGAGTATAAGAGAATTTTTGGGCCTGAAACACTTTAAAAACGTTAGAAAGTATTTATAATGGCCTATCATTATTTGCACCCACGGATTTGATGAATCACCACTGGGCTCGAGCTTCTTGTCGCAGTAGGGATCCTTACCTCCATCAGGGGTAGGGCCCATATTCAAAGGGGCTGACTATTTACACCTCCATTTGCGTTGAGAACACACCCCGATTGATGAACCCCCATATATATATGAGTCGAGATCAAAATCCTCTAGCATTCATATATATAGTAGAGGAAATAATAATAGTTAGAGCTATTCCTTGAAATCTTTCCCTGTATAGATTGATTTGTTCTATATTTGAATTACAAGATCGCCTAAATATTATTTTATACATTTAATCTCATTTTATAAATGATGTGAGAATATGATATTTTTTTGTCCTACGAACCACGAGCTCTCATGAATTTGGTCCCATGACTTTCAATTGTAGTCTCAATAGACTATAATTTGACAATTTTGGTCTCACTATTGTACAAAATTTACAATTTCGTCCCAGCCCCGTTAACTTATAACGGACAGACGCACGTGCATATCACATGGCCGTCAGTCGTTAATTTTTACTCCAAACCAAACGAAAAACTTAACAAAATTTTCCAAATCGTGCAGAACCCTAACTTTTGCGGCCAAATCCCCAAATTCTCAAAACCAAAATCCCCAAAAGGCGTAATTGACGAATTAGTGTGTAATCGACGACAAAATGTTGCGACAAAGGCGTAAGATGAAGAAAAGGTGTACCCCCATCGTAAGTTTTGTTATCACTTTCTTCACTAGTTTCGATTTTTTCTCAAGAATGAGCTTACCTAGTAGTATATTCTTGCGAATGAACGATTGTGGTTGTATTTGCTTACGAAGAACCTAAATGTGAACGCATGTGGTTATTTTGGGTCAATTTTAGATGGGTATTCACTTTTAACGGACAGACGCACGTGCATATCACATGGCCGTCAATCGTTAATTTTCACTCCAAACCAAACGAAACACTTAACAAAATTTTCCAAATCGTGCAGAACCCTAACTTTTGCGGCCAAATCCCCAGATTCTCAAAACCAAAATCCCCAAAGGCGTAATTGACGAATTAGTGTGTAATCGACGACAAAATGTTGCGACAAAGGCGTAAGATGAAGAAAAGGTGTACCCCCATCTAAGTTTTGTTATCACTTTCTTCACTAGTTTCGATTTTTGCTCAAGAATGAGCTTACCTAGTAGTATATTCTTGCGAATGAACGATTGTGGTTGTATTTGCGTACGAAGAACCTAAATGTGAACGCATGTGGTTATGTGGGTCAATTTTAGATGGGTATTCACTTTTAACGGACAGACGCACGTGCATATCACATGGCCGTCAGTCGTTAATTTTCACTCCAAACCAAACGAAACACTTAACAAATTTTTCCAAATCGTGCAGAACCCTAACTTTTGCGGCCAAATCCCCAAATTCTCAAAACCAAAATCCCCAAAGGCATAATTGACGAATTAGTGTGTAATCGACGACAAAATTTTGCGACAAAGGCGTAAGATGAAGAAAATGTGTACCCCCATCGTAAGTTTTGTTATCACTTTCTTCACTAGTTTCGTTTTTTGCTCAAGAATGAGCTTACCTAGTAGTATATTCTTGCGAATGAACGATTGTGGTTGTATTTGCTTACGAAGAACCTAAATGTGAACGAATGTGGTTATTTTGGGTCAATTTTAGATGGGTATTCACTTTTAACGGACAGACGCATGTGCATATCACATGGCCGTCAGTCGTTAATTTTCACTCCAAACCAAACGAAACACTTAACAAAATTTTCCAAATCGTGCAGAACCCTAACTTTTGCGGCCAAATCCCCAAATTCTCAAAACCAAAATCCCCAAAGGCGTAATTGACGAATTAGTGTGTAATCGACGATAAAATGTTGCGACAAAGGCGTAAGATGAAGAAAAGGTGTACCCCCATCGTAAGTTTTGTTATCACTTTCTTCACTAGTTTCGATTTTTGCTCAAGAATGAGCTTACCTAGTAGTATATTCTTGTGAATGAACGATTGTGGTTGTATTTGCTTACGAAGAACCTAAATGTGAACGCATGTGGTTATTCTGGGTCAATTTTAGATGGGTATTCACTTTTAACGGACAGACGCACGTGCATATCACATGGCCGTCAGTCGTTAATTTTCACTCCAAACCAAACGAAACACTTAACAAAATTTTCCAAATCGTGCAGAACCCTAACTTTTGCGGCTAAATCCCCAAATTCTCAAAACCAAAATCCCCAAAGGCGTAATTGACGAATTAGTGTGTAATCGACGACAAAATGTTGCGACAAAGGTGTAAGATGAAGAAAAGGTGTACCCCCATCGTAAGTTTTGTTATCACTTTCTTCACTAGTTTCGATTTTTGCTCAAGAATGAGCTTACCTAGTAGTATATTCTTGCGAATGAACGATTGTGGTTGTATTTTCTTACGAAGAACCTAAATGTGAACGCATGTGGTTATTTTTGGTCAATTTTAGATGGGTATTCACTGTAACTAGTAAGCTCGATTCTGATTTTTTTAATTTCTTCATTTTTTTAAAAATAGGTTTCTCTGTAACTCGTAATCTGTTGATTTAGAGGTCATTTACTTGTTTATTTCATTAATTAGGGAAGACAGAGTTCTTCAATGTAGGTGATGTGGTAGAGAAGGAGGAATAGTTGTTCAATTTGTTTGAGGTGCAGATTGAAGATAAAGAGAAAGAAATTGAGGTGCAGAATGACAAAGTCATGTAGAGAGATTGATGTACCAAATCAAGAGATTGAAAAAGAGTTTGAGTGGGGTAATGTTGAGCAAAATGATGAACAAAATGACATCTTTGATGATGATGCCCAGATTCAACACATCTTGGAGGTAAAGAAGGAGCTTTGTAGTGATGGAGAAGCTCTTATGGAGAATGTTGAGCATGCTATCAACAAGGGAAAAAAAATAATGCATTATGTTCATACTGAAGATAATGAGGATTTTGATTTCATTGGTAGAGAGGAAAGTGATGAGGAAATGATAGGTGATATCATTTATAAGGAGAATGTTGACAGTGAAGTTGAGTGGGGTGGTATTGATGACCACCATTCTTATTCTGATTCATATAGTGAATGGGGTGAAATTGACCAAGACAATGAATCTGATTTTGATAGTGTTGTGAATCTGAAGATGAAGAAGATGAAGGTGATACTGATAGGCCAAATCTTATTTTCAGGAGATCTCAAGTTTCAAAACATTTTTTTCTTCCTTGAGCAAATATTTGGGACCAAAAAGCTATTCACATATGCAATTACCTACCACAGTGTGCAAACAGGGAGAAGTTTGGCAATAACAAAGAATATGAGAGGAGAATTTATGCAAGATGCAAGGCAGAAGGATATGATTGGCATATTAATGCACTAAAGATGGCAGGTGAGGAACAATTTCAAATCAGACAATACAATCCAGATCGCACATGTGCTAGGAGTTATCATGTTCATAATGTAAAATCTGGATGGTTGACAAAGATTTATGAGGTAGATTTGAGGATAGAACCAAACAAAGAGGTCAGTGGCTTAAAGAATCAGTCAATGAAGAAACTTGGATGTTTCATCTCTCACTATCAGGCCTACGTGGAAAAAAAGAAGGCAATGATGGAAATTGAGGGTCAAATCGCAGATCAATGCATCAAATTATGGGACTATTGCAACACCTTAAGGGAAAAGAATCCTGGTTCAACAGTCATACTGAAGTTAGATCAAACACCCACTAGTAACAGATTCTCAAAGTTGTATGTGTGCTTGAATGCATTGAAGATGGGTTTCAAAGATGGATGCAGACCATATTGGTGTTGATGGTTGCCACCTAAAGGAAGTTGCTCAAGGTGTGATGCTTAATGCAGTTGACATTGATACTATTGGAATATGTTGTAGTTGGATCAGAAACTAAGGAATCATGCGAATGGTTCTTAACCTTATTAAAGGAAGACTTAATTAAAGGAATGGAAGATGGATACATCTTTATGTCAGACAAGTAAAAAGAGTTGATTCCATCTTTTGAGAAGGTGTTACCTTGTGTGGAAAACAGATTCTATGTTAGGCACTTGCATGAAAATATGAAGAAGACTGGATTCAAAGGTGATGCATTCAATAAGGTTTTGTGGTTTGCTGCCAAGACAACAAAAATCCCATATTTTGACAGGAGTATGAAAAAATTGAAAGACATAGATGCTAGATGCTTTCAATGGCTTCAAGAGAAACCATTTTCTCAGTGGTCAAGGTCGCATTTCAACACCTTTGAAAAATGTGATACTTTAGTGAACAACATGTGTGAGATAATTAACTCTGTCATCATAGAAGTAAGAAGGAAGTCAAAAGATGAAGCCTGTTCTAGCTTTCCTTAGCTTGAGCAGTGATAGAATGCAGAACATACATGATGAGAATGTATATCTGCTGGAAGAGATGAAGTCTCTGAACCTAGCCCAATCCCTGATGGCTACAACCATGAGTGAGCTCAAACCTCAATGCTTTGATGCTGCCAAAAAGGGGGAAAGGGAAAGAGCAAGGGCAAAAGGTGCTTTGATTATTGGAGGTTCAGACAAGGGCAAGGAAAAAGCTGCTGAAGATAAGGGCAAAGAACCAGCAGTACTGAACTTGGAAGAATTGGATGAAGAGGAGCAGTTAGCAATTGCCTTAAAGAACTCAATGGCTTCAGCACAGGAAGAAAGAGTGAGGCTACAACAAAGACCAGGAGGAGAGGTATCTGGTTTGGACAAAGATGCTGAAGGTGTCCAAACTAGAGGAAAAATCAACAAGGCCAAAGGAAAGAAAAGAAAAGCTGAGACATTTACTGACTTTCCCAACAACCTTGATCTGCCCCCTGAGTTTAGAATTGATGATGAAGTGCCTGCCTCCAAGAAGGCCAAAAATGCTGAAAAGGACAAAGCTACTGAAGTGTCCAAAATTGCTGAAAAAGACAAATCCTCTGAGAAAGAAAAGCCTGATGAGACTAAGTCCTCTGATGGTGCCAAAGCTGCTGAAGATATAGAAGAATTGTATGAAGAAGGCTTTGGACCAGGACCAAAGAAGAAGAAAGTTGTGTTGTTGAATGATCCATCAAAGCTGTTTCATGAAGGGTATGGCAAAGACCCTGAAACTCAACAGAAATTGGCCATGATGAGGGCCCAAGAGAAAATAGACTTGATGGATGAAGCACAAAGAGCAAGTGACCAAAGAAGAGCAAATTTTCAAAAGCCCATAAGAAAGAGAGCAACTTACAACAAGTTGAAACCACAGCTCTTGATCCCCATGGACACCAAATATCCTCACTTGGATAAATGGGTGTCAATCCAACTGAATGACTCATGGGAGGAAGCCAAAAGGGAGTTTTTCTATGACTATTATGTCATTGATAGGTGGAATGGAAGGGAAGTTAACACCACCTTTGCTGAATTCATGATTGAATACTTCAGAGACCTTTATCAGCAACTACTTGCAGCTGCTGATCTTGCAAGGATTGAATTCACTGCTCCCAAGCCAATCATCTATATGCCTCCCAAGATGGAAGGATGGATTGATCAATCTAGGATTCTCCAAGAGTTCCTAGAAATTGTGAAGCTGAACAAGATGGTACTTGGACCAAAGGGAACTCATCAAGAGGCCATGGAGCTTAAGAAGAGAGTGTGGGCACAATATGGGATGGTGCCACCTCCTGAAGATGATCTCTGAAATTGGCTAAGTCCTCTTAATCCCTTTCTGCTGAATCTGACTGTCTTGAATACTGATTTTCTGAAATTGGTCATCTATGCTGAAGTTTGGTCAAGAATGCTGATGTGGTGTGCCCTGAAAATATGTTTGCTCTGATATGCTTTTGTGATCTGATACTTGAAGATCTAGATGCTATTAAATATTTAGTATATGCTCTGATATCTTGTAATGAAATGCTCTAATGTAATAGTGTTTTGGATTTATGCTCTGATATGTTAACTTCAACTATCAACATGCTTGTAATGATTTTTCAAATGAATGATAGTTGAACTTACTTTGAATCAAGAAACATTATTGCAGAAATCTCTCTATGCCTATCTTTGAAACCTATTTGCAACATGAATGGTGAGTACACTAACACATTCTTTTTCAGGAAAATTGACTCTAGTCATGTCTTCTGAAGATAAATGTAATAGGTGTAGTCAAGTCACTTTTGCATAAAATGTATAGGTTTTGGCATCATCAAAATGGGGGAAATTGTTGGGAATAAAATGAGATATGTTTTGATTCAATACCAAAACCCCCTGAGACATGCCTAAGCTTAAGATGATTATGTTCTAAGCATGTTAGAACATATAGAATAAGGCTAGATGAGAAGCTGATATGTTAGGCAGCTCTTAGTTGTTAAGATGCACAATTTGAGGGGGAACATATGCTTTGAAGACTATCAAGAACAAGTCCCCTCAAGGCTCAAATTCTGGAACAATCACTAAAGATATTGAAGGCCAAGTATGCTGATCAGGAGAGTTGTCCAGAAGAGTTGTCTCTGCACAATTAAAACAAGAACAAATGTTCTGAAGCTTAAAGGCCAAGTATGCTGATCACGAGAGTTGTCCAGAAGAGTTGTCTCAGTGCAATTGAAGCAGAACAAGTGTTCTGAAGCTTAAAGGTCAACTATGCTGAAGAGAAGAAGACAACTACACTCTAAAAGACTTCAAAGAATGATGCTAAGATCAATTCCAAGTGAAGCAAAGGGTAAAGAGCCAAGTCATCTGAAGAGAGCAAGCCAACTATGCTGATAAGCAAGAATGCTGATAGTGATAAGCAGAGTTGTGCATTTGATAAGGAATGTTGTCCTATCATTGGAACAACCTTCAAAAGCCATGTCCAAGTCTTAACAGATGAATCTTAAAGTCAGACATTGGGAAGAGTGCTGCAGAATGAAGACAAAGTCTTAACAGCCGTTTATTACCCAAATGAGGACATGTCACTATCAAGAATCTGTCTTCCAGTTTTGAAGAACTCAAGGAAGACACTTATAGCAATTTGGGACTGCCTCTCCAACGAGCAAATCCTCAAATTTGTCTATAAATACAGAAGTGTGAAGACCATTTGAAGTATCCATTCTACATCCAACTGAACAAGCATTCTGAAGCTTCAAAAATCATAAGACATTCTTAGTCTTGAAACACTTCTTCTAAGTTGAACCTATTGTATATCCATACAAAGCTTAGAGAGATATCATAATCCTTATACACTGACCTTCATTGTAAAGGATATCTCATTAGTTGGAACCTTACTTCAACCCTTACCCCTTTCAAGTGAGAAAGTAAGAAGGTTGTAGTAGTAGAAGTGGTAGGAGCTGACTGTTGAGAGAAGAACAATTCAGTTCTGAGTTGAGAAGAGGGTACTAGGACTCTAGACATCATATGGATCAATTCACCAAGGAGTGGTGTTCTTGATCAAGTGCACCTTGGCACTATAAAACAAGTTAATTCCAAGAGTGAAGGAATTATCCTGTTAAATCAGGGAAAGTGGATGTAGGAGCTTGAGTCTCTGAACCACTATAAACTCTTGTGTTGATTTACTGTCAAAGTACTTTCATACATTCAACACTGCACACAAAACTTATCTTTCAAAGGACATATATTCAAAGACTGTGCAAAAACTGAATTGGACAAGTTCCCTGAAAACAGGACTGTATTGATTTAAGTGATTTCAGAACTTAAAGGAGTTTAAACTAAAGGGTCAACCACTAATTCCGCACTTATAACCAATTTAGATAATCATTCAACTAAGTAGGGATGGCAAAATGACCTGCCCCGGAGTCGCCCCGCCCTGCCCCGAGAGATTTTGACCTGCCCTGCTCTGCCCCATTCTGAGAATGGGGCAAGTCAGCCCCGCCCCGCGCGCAGAGCAGGGCAGGCATGGGTTTACATATTTATTGCTCTGCCCTGCCCTGCCCCGCCCCGCCCTACCCTTCCCTGTACCGAATTTAAATATATATATATATATATATATATATATAATAATTTAATTAAGTAAACTAACCCTAATTTATACCAATATTTATTTTAGTTTAGTTTAATGATGAATTTTAATGTTTAGTTTATATCGTTTTAAATAATTTATATACATATAAAATGAGACTTGGAGCAGGGCGGGGCGAGACTAAAAAATGTTGCCCCATATCAAGCGTGGGGCAGAGCGGGGCAGGGCAGGGCATAAAATGCTGCCCCGTAGCAGATCATGGGGCAGGGCAGGGCAGATGTGTATATGCGCGGGGCAGGTTTGGATATTGAGATACCCGCCCTGCTCTGCCCCATTGCCATCCCTACAACTAAGCACTCAATAGTACTTAGTAGCTTGGTTATCTTTGAAAAGGTTATACATCTTCAGCAGAGTTGTCCAAGACAATCTTGCTGAACTCTGGTTTGATCAAAGTTGAAAAGAATTTGCATACAAGTGTATTCCCCCCCCCCCCCCCATACACTTGTTCCTTTTAGGACCAACATAATATATGATGAGAAAACTTCAGAAGAATAAAGAAAAATGTGAGAGAAAGTGGGAAGGCAGAAAAACTTGTGGAAGGATTACTTCTCTTATTTACAAAGAAATTGATGCTTTAAAGAATTGTATCCTAGTGAAGTCAAATGACTTCAACTATGAGATTTTTGTTTTTGATGATTCAAGATATGCAGTGGATTTGAAGGCTCACACTTGTGATTGCAGAAGATGGGAATTGTCTGGTATACCTTGAAAGCATGTTGTAAGTACAATCCTAGCTCAAAATCATGATATTGAGGATTATGTGAACCGCCGTTATTCTGTTGAGGCATTTAAAGTTGTGTATCATTATTCAATTAGCCCAATAAATGGGGAAGAATTGTGGAAGAAAACAGGGTGCATACCACCTATGCCTCCAAACATT
Organism: Galeopsis tetrahit; assembly: GCA_963675135.1. NCBI lineage: Eukaryota > Viridiplantae > Streptophyta > Magnoliopsida > Lamiales > Lamiaceae > Galeopsis > Galeopsis tetrahit. The sequence continues at coordinate 65,785,892 of OY776127.1, forward strand.
GGTAAGAAAAAGCGTGGTAGGCCTACCGTGAAATGAAGAATGGCAGCAGATCAAGGTGGAAATTGAAAAAAGAGAAAAGGTGTGCAAGTAATGCCAAAGAAGAAGAGGCAGAAGAAACAAAGTCAAGGTGGGCAAGGTGAGGAAGGCTTACCAAAGCAAAAGAGAAAGATCTCTTGCAAGTTTTGAAAAGAGGAGGGTCACATGGAAAAAACTTGTGAGCAGAAGAAGCATGCTGAAGATTATATTGCAGATGTCGAGACAAAAGAAAGGGCATGCGGTGCTTCAACAAGTGTGGCACAAGAAGAGAGGTCCATTACTGAGGTACGTGAAGATAGGGCACCTCTTGAAGTACCTGAAGAGATGACACAAACACAAGATATTCCTCCAATTGACACACAAGAAGACCACCAAGATATTGTAAGTTTGTATTTATTTGAATAATGTTGAGTGTTTTGGAATTTTTATACTCCCTTCTTCCCAAGTTAGATTGTGCATTTGTAAAAAATGGATGTCCCAATTTAGATTGTGCATTTCCTTATTTGACAATGAAGCACCTTTTCACTTTAAATTACACCCTTCAAACATCTCAAAATTGCATCACATGTCATTACTTTATCACTCTACTTTATTACTCACAATATTTTATTATTTACTTTATTACTCAAATGACTTTTCATATCATCTACCTTGTCTTTTTAATACTAAGAAACAACTTCCATATTAAATGCACTATCTAACTTAGAATGGAGGAAGTACATTTTATTATACAAATGCAAATCATGGTGCCAGAAGAGAATAGTGATGAGATAAGGCCTATTAGGCCAAACACTAGGGCAAAGAGAAAAATAATGTTGTTTTGTTTTGATCTGCATTTGTATAATAAAATGTAGTATAAGATAGATACACTCCCCCAAAATTACATACTCCCTCTGTTCCATAGGAATTTGCACACTTTCTATAAATGGATGTCCCATACCAATTTGCACACCCCATAAAAGAAAATATCTTCATAACTCTCACCCTCAAAATATACTCTTATTTACCCATATGACATTACTTTTCCACACTCAATCTACTTTCTACTTTACTTTATTCATAAAACTTTACAAAATTACCCCTCAAAACATCACTCATTATCTTTTTTTACACATTTCTTAAATTGTGTGTCATCCCAGGTGTGCAAGTTCCTATGGGACGGAGGGAGTATTATACTCTTTCCATCTTAAAATTAGTTTGAATACATATACCCCTCTAAACCCTAAATTCTTCCTCATTCTTTCCCCACTTCTTCTTCCTCACCACACTTTCACACTCCAACCTGTCGGTCGCCGCCTGCCGCCCAGTGTCACCGACCTCCGCTACCCCTTCTACCCAGCGCGTCACCCTTTTTTTTTTCTTCTGCAAAATTCGATGCCACTCCTCCTCCCCCCACGCCGACGCCGCCCCTCCTCCTCCTTCTTCCCACGCCAATGTCGCCCATCCTCTCCTACCCAGAGTCGCCACCCCCTCCTCCCCTACCCAGCGCCGTCGCCCCCTTTCTTCCTCTCGCCGACCCTCACCACGCCTCCACACCTCACTACAGCTCCATTCCACACAACTGCCCGCCCCGTCGCCGTTCATTTTTCCTTTTCTTGCATAGGTACGGTTTCTTGTTACTATTTTCTTTTTTTTTTCTTTTCAAATTTTCGACAAGAAATTGTCGAAAATAAACATTATGGTCGATAAATTGTTGTTGACCATGATGTTTATTTTCGACAATTTCTTATCGAAAACTTTAAATTTTTTTCCTTTCGATAAAATGTTGTCGACAAGGTTGTTTTTCGTCGACAAATTATAGTCGATGGTATATTCTATAGTCGACAAACCAGTGTTGATCAACCAGTAATCTAACTTTTTTTTTAGATTTTTAAGTTTTTTTTTTCGAATTTTCTGTAAATATTGGATGGGGTGACGCCGGAGGTGGCAACTGCTGGAGGAGGTGGGCGATGGCTGCCGGAGGTGATGGTGTCGGCGACAGCAGCTGCTGCAAAATTAGGGTTAGAGTTTTGTGCAAAATTAGGATTAGAGTTTTGAGAGTGGAGTGTTTGTATCTATAATATTTTACTAAAAATGGCAAATATAGTACTTTACATACATATTTAATTAATAAATGAAAGGGGGAGGGCATCTAACATTGTTGGAGAGGCAAATTACCCACGCCATTAACTAAATAGGTCGCACACATAATTTGTTAACCCCAATTAATTTTTAGCTTCCATCCCCTCCTTTTTTTACTTTATTCTCGGTTCACTTCTTCAATTGGCTTTATAAAATAATTAAGGTGTGTCTTATCCCAAAAATTCTCATTTTTCTACAAAAATAGCAAAACATAATGCAATGAGTCAATTTAGTGTAAATAATGCATGGAAATCTATTAAATTAAGCAAAATAAATATATGAATTTTAAGCAATTTTTACACTAATCAGACACCATATCAAAGCAAAACAGAGCAATAATTTTTGGGGTTCTTGCCTATAGAACAACTAAGTCAAAAAAGAAAAGAAAAAGAAGGTAGAATGAGTCAATGAGGTACCGATATTGGGGGCTATGCTTCCTAGCTAACTCTAAGACGAGACTACAAACGTGTAGCCTCATCGAAAAAAAGGTGAGCAGAAAAGGTACAAGATCACATGTGTCAGTGTTGTTATTGCACATTATGATTTACTATCTGATTTATTAATATGGTGGGATTAAGAAAAATCCAGTCTAATAAGTTGGACTGATTTTGAAGTTGGTGATGTATTACACATTTTAATTTTGGTTCAATTTAACATTTATTTATATTTATTAATTCAAGAAAAACTATGAATATTGATTAAAATACTAAATAATAGGAGTTTGTTAAAAAATCAGAAAATAAATTGTGAATAATATCTAAATTACTAAAAAAAATCTGAAAAATCAGTAATATTGATAAAATAAAATACAGTATCAAATAAACTTATTTCTTTAATTAACTTACCTAATTAATTATTAAGAACTCGATTAATATGAAAATCTGAAAAATTACCAGATTGATAAAATAAAATATCAATTAAATTTATTCCTAATTAAATAAATTAATTACTTATAAAATTAATTAACTTACCTAATTAATTATTAAAAACTCAATTAATTAATTTGTCTAATTAAAAAAATATCTATATTAAAAAATCAATTAACTTACTCAAATAAATATAAAATTGTCAATAACTCTTATTAAAACTTTACAATTATTTTAAAATTCTAAATAAATCCAAAAATCCACAAATATTTTAAATCCTCAAATAAATCTAAATTAAATATGTGGAACCATTTTTTTATAATACTCACTTAACATAAATATACTTTTATTTATTGGATTGATTTAATGATTTTTGGGGGGTTTTGAATTTATTTTAGAATTTTAAAATATTTATGGATTTTTTAATTTTTAAAAAAATATTTAAATTTTTATAGTTAATTAATTTTTATTCAGAATGTTTGACAGCTTAAATATTTTTTTTTTTTTGGAGTTTTAATTATTTATAGATAATTTTTTATATTTATTTGATAACTTTAAAATAAATAAACAATTTTCTAATACTTATTTTGTAATTATAGAGTTTTTTTCTAATTAGGTAAGTTGATGATTTTTATAATAATTAATTAGGTAAGTTAATTTATTTTTCTAATAATTAATTAATTTATGAATGAATTTATTTGTTTTATTATTTTTCCATATTACTATAATATTTCAGAGTTTTTTTAATTTTTTATGTATTCTAAATATTATTCACAATTTATTTACAGATTTTTTAAATATTATTTATTATTTTAACTAATATAAATTATTTTTTCGAATTAATAAATATAAATAACTCTTAATATTATTTTTATGGAACACCTAATAATAATGGAAAAAACATGTATTAAAGTGAAGGTCAGTGAAGATGGACCACTTGGCAATTTATAAAAAGATACTCCAGAGTTTTTATTTTTAGGCTAGTGTGTTTGTTTTATTTTATTTTAAAAAATATACTCTATCACCATTATTTTATCTTTTTCTAATTTATTTATTTTATTTTATTTATTTATAAACAAACAATATTGGGAAGAGAGCTGTGAAGTGGAGGGATGTGACAATATATATGGACCTCCACATAAGCAAAATTACCGAAATTGCACCATCTCATGAAAACACACACTCAATTTCGGTCCAACTTGAACTGATTCATGCTAATTAATTTGACCTTTAAAAGATGTGAACCTTAAATTGTCAGATCGAAATATTACTATTCTCATGATTGAGTTACGTACCATTCTTAAGGTGGGTTTACTTTGGGCTTTGTATGGTTTAAAAAATCAGATTTTTAAAATTCTAATTTTTGAAATTCCGATAAATAGTAATATGAGTGTTTCCTTTGGATTTTGGAATAGTGAAGGATTTAACTTTATGTCAAATTAAGTTGTAAGATTGAATAAGTTTGTATTATTATATTATTGTTTGATGAGATTATAATGATTAGTTAAGTGTCTAATGATTAAATGTATTATATTATTATAGTATTATTATATTATTGTTGAAAAAAAATATAATAATTGGAGTAATATTATATAGATATAACTTTATGTCAAATCAACATGTTTGATAGGGGTGGTTTTGAGTGGATTTTGAAAACCGATTTTTAAATCCCGAAGTAAAACGGATTTTGAATCTTGAAATCCAAAACCAGCTGGTTTTTAAAACCAAAAGTAAACGTGCCCTTAAAAAATGACATATATGCACGGTTACATATAAATCATTCCAATACATATATAAAAGTTGTTGTACTTTTCTCTCTCAAAAAAAAAGTTGTACTTTTATAATTATGTTACACAATTGTAACAATTTATTAATGTGTAACAAAATCTAGGCTTGAGAAATTATAATTAGATTCCGCAAAAATCCTTGAGAACGGATTTAGAAGAACGACCTGCTTCAGAGTAGGCAAAATCAGTAAATTGGTGATGATCAAATGGCTTGAAAAGTAAAGGGTGCTCTTCATCCACCATCTCTTCAGGGGCTTTAATTATATACCCTGCTTTTGGACTCGAAAATACTCCGATTGAGTATCGATCTTTGTCTCCAGACATCGTCACCCTGTGATACGGACAGTGCACTCGCCCATTTGTCCATGCCTACAACGTAATGTGAATAATTAATTATTGAATAATGAATTACAATGAAAATGATAAATTAAGGGACTTACATGGAAACACTCTCCAGCCATGACAATGAAGGAATTTGGAGAGGGTTCGGCGGGGATCCATTGGCCATCTTTTGTTAGAACCTCCAATCCATTTACCCCATTGTGGTACAATATTGTAATAATACCACCATCTGTGTGAGGTAGCAATCCAAGCTTAGTTTCATTGCTTCCTGGCCCTTTATACTTTTGGAATCGGACAACGTAACTTGTTGAATCCATATGCTCATCCATGTACTTTTCCAGTCCAAGGCTCTCCACAGCCATCATTCTCACTATTTTGTCCAGCTCATACAATTGCTCCGTAAACTTCTCTACATTCTTGCTGATAAAGTAGAAATAAAGTAGTCAGTGACAATAATATTTTTTTTTTTTTTAGAAAATGAAGATTATAAAATTGAACAGACCTGAAAAAGGGATTTCCTTGGGGCCATAGGAGATTGGCGAAGTCGTCAATTTTTCCGGGGGATAGGGCGTCTTGAATCCCCAAACTTTCGTAAAGTGGAACCATGGCATATTGTCCGATGTAGCCATGGTAGGACTTGTCGTACTTGTTACGTAACTTTGTCTCTAAAGGGAGATCAAAGATTTGTTGTATTCCCTCTAACACTGATTTTTGGAGATGAGGGGTTATCTCATCGAACTTGGCCTCAAAGCACCCATATTCTTCGAGGGCTTCTCGGACATGGTTTTTTAAACTCGAAGTTTCTTGATTCATTTTGGAGAAATCTATGATAGGGAGGATCTTCATGGCTATTAGAAAATCGAAGGATGTTTTTTCCTTGTTTTGTGGTTATTTGTTTATATATTTTTGAGGTATTTATAGTTATCAAAGTAATTTTTTTCTTTAATTTGGTTTAATTAAAAGTGTAAAAATTAATTACTGATTTTAAGCTCACAAATTATCCACTCGAATTGGACTCATCTTCAAATGGGTAGAGTTGAGAATTGAGTCCATTAGTGGGAAAAAGTGTAAATATAAATGAATTGATTCAAGTTTGGAATTTTAGATGAAATGTAAAAGTGTTAATATAATATAAATATATTGATTCTACAATTCATTATAAGTTTGTATTTTTAAATGAGACTGTAAAAGTGTTAATGGATAAAGTTTGAACTTTAATTAGGATATGAGAGAGTTAATGAATTTTGACTTTTAGAATGAGAGATGGGTATTGTTAATGAAATTAATATAATATAAATGAATTGATTTTACGCCTTTTTTTTATATATAAATTTGGATTTTTAGATAAGATGTAAAAGTATTAATGAAATTAATATAATATAAATGAATTGATTTTATACTTCTATTACTTTATACACATCCAAATTAATTTTTAGATGAGATGTAAAAGTGTTAATGCATTTCAACTTTTAGATGAGGTTTAATGAATTATTTATTACTTTCTATGTCCAATTTTATTATGCACACTAATTTGGGAACAAATTTTTATAAATATTAATTAGTTTATGTATAAAGTAGATAAGTTGGGGGCAGGGGCGGACCTAGGCACACCATGGGGGTGGCATGGCCCCCCTCAACTTTTTTTTTTTAATATATATTATAGGTATTAATTATTAAATTAATAAATTTTATTATAAATAAATTTATTTCTTAATTATTAGTTGGATTATTACTTAGACTGTTCTCCACTTTTTAAGTAACGAGCTCTTATCTAAATACTAATATTAAAATATACTTTAATTTCTTATATTTTAATTTTACAAGTTAATAATTTTTTAAAAGGCCACATATATATTTTTATTGATAATTTTTTATATACAATTGAGTGTATTTTTAATAAATATTATCAATTATTCAATTGAATATCAACCGTTAGAACCAAGTTAAAATTGCACCATATAATGTAGATGGGTCTCATTTCAATTGCTTATATTTTATAATGTGAATTAGTGATTATAATTTATTTTTTACTTGTTAAGTTTCTTTTTCTCGTGTTAACAAGTTCACAACACAAGTACAAGTAGCAAAATCACATTATAGAGTTTGAAATATTTATAGAGTTTTAGATATTTAACAGAGAAATATATAAATATAGAATATTTAAATTTTATTAACGAACATATAAAATTGCCCCCCCCCTCAATACCAATCCTGGGTCCGCCCCTGGTTGGGGGTATGATGGGATATTGTGTGATCCATTTTTAGATAAAGTGATTGTTTATGAATAAAATCGATGATAATTTGAGTAAATAAGTGATGGTTGAAGGGTGGAGATAAAGTAATGTGAATAGTAAAATTTTCAAATAAGGAATGAGAATAATAAAATTGGACAGCCCGAAAAAAAAAAGGGGAATTATAAAATTGGACGGAGAGAGTATAATATACTCAAATGATCGAATTGATTCCACATCTCTGTACAAGTTTAAAATTTTAGATAAGATGTAAGAGTATTGATGAATAGTCCACATTTTTAGATAAAATGTAATATTGTTAATGAATTGAAACTTTTAAATGAGATGTAAGAGTATTATTGAAATTAATATAATATAAATGAATTGATTTAACACTTCTCCATAAATTTATATATATATATATAAAAGAGTGTTAATTAATAAATTCGATTTTTAGATGAAATGTAAAAGTGTTATGAATGCTTTTTTTTTTTTTCTATTTTACTAACTAATTACCATAGTAACAAGTAAGATATCGATTCACTGAAACTTTAAAATATTAGATAAATTAACAATTTTGATGATATTTTTTTATTTTCGACATAACAAGTATACACAAGTTTTAGCAAGTCACAACATTAATCGTTGATCCAAAAAAAAACGTATATCGAGTTGCAATAACATGAAACTTTAGAATTTTTTACTATAATATCTGAAAGTTGGGAAAAAAAATGTACATCGCGCGTGCTTATACGTACACTACTACATGAAAGACCCTGGGTACACACAAATACAACACTTATTATATAGATTATTTTATGCAAACCATTGTACAATTATAATACTTATACCACACAGTTGTAACACTTTATTAATATTGAATGCATGTTTTTAAATAACTATGCTCCACAGTAAGCCTTGAGAGCAGATGGAGAAGTCCGGCCTGCTTCAGAGTAATAAAACTTGATAAATTCGTGATGATCAAAAGGCTTGAAAAGTAAAGGGTGCTCATCGTCCACCATCTCATCTGGAGCTTTAATTATGTAGCCTGGTTTTGAAACCGAAAATAATCCGATCGAGTACCTCGTTTCGTCTCCGCTCATCATCACCCTGTGATACGGAGCGTGCACCCGTCCATTTGTCCAAGCCTGCAAACAACTTGTCTAAATTAGTACTTTATAATTCCTCTTTCATAAAAAAAAATTATTACTCTCACCCACTAATTTATTTCTACTTTATCTTCACCCTCATCAAACTTTCACATTTTACATAAACAATAAAAAAAAATTAAAACTCGTGTTAACCCAATTGAAAATTATAAAAATGGACGGAATGAGTATTGTTTAATTGGAAATATAAATACATTTACATGTAAAAAATAAAAGTTTTTTTTTAATTTTAATCGCAAAGAGCTTTTAATATTTTTTAAACATTCTCATATAAGTTTTTTATTTTTTATGATAGCTTAAAAACATTTAAAAAAATTTAATTAATATTTTATAACTTACGTATGCTCGCTCTGCCAAAACATGTTCATATATACATAAGATTCGATTAATTGACAAATATTAAAAAGAATATGGGATGTCCTCGTCAACAAGGGCATGCCAACTATAATTTGGAGATTGAAACAAAATAAATGAGCTCATGATGTGAACTCCAACATTATTTAAATTCATCTCCTACTCAATGTGGGACGGAGTATTTTATAATATGTTTAAAACTCAAAGTGAGACAATTTTCCCTATACAGAGGGAATAGATCATAAATATGTGTATGTTGTGAAATTGAGAATTGTGATGATTATTTTTATTTTGATGTATGCAAGCTTTTATGAAAAAAACTAATAAAAAATGAAAGTATGAAAAGTACTTTTGTGGAACGGATGAGTAAAACTTTAGGGAACTTACATTGAGAGCCTCTCCGGTCATGACAATGAAAGAGTTTGGTGAGGGTTGAAGAGTGATCCAGTCCCCATCTTTTGTTTGAAGTTCCAATCCACTTACTTCATTCTGATACAATATTGTCACAATATTCTTGTCTGTGTGAGATGTTAATCCAAGCTTAGTTTCATGCAGGCTTCCAGACCCATCATACTTCTGAACCCGAATAAGGTAATTTGTCGAATCCATGTGATCCACCTTGTACTTTTCCAGTCCAAGGCTCTCTACAACCATATTCCTCACACTTTTGTCCAGTTCTTGCAACTGTTCTGCAAACCTCTCTACACTCTTGCTAATAATTAACAAGAAAACCCAAGCTCATTAAAAAACATACTCAGATCCCTCCACTTTGAGTTTTGCGTATACCAATAAAACATTATTTTATTCCTAATAAACATTTATTTATTTAATATAAAATCTATTTACCCATTATTAATGTGGAAGACACTATAATTTTTGGGGCAAATTAAAAAAGGGAACTAGTATTATCTTTGTGTAACGAGCTAGGGAACAATAATAATTTGGATGAAAAGTTTTGCATGAGATATAAGATATGCTTTTGCATATTTTGTGCTACTTTCATTTCAAAGTATCCTAAAATTCTACAAAAGTATCAGTCTCATGTATGAGACATGTCATATCAATTTTTTTGCAATTGGATATTTTTTTTACTTTATTTATAAAGAAATAATATTCTTTAAAACATGTGAAAAAATAAATAAAACACATTTTATGTGGACGGAGGGAGTACCTGAAAGCCGGATTGCCTTGAGGCCACATGAGATTGGTGAAGGTGTCGATTTTTCCAGGGGAGAGGGAGTCTTCGATCCCCAAACTTTCGTAAAGTGGAACCATGGCATGTTGTCCGACGTAGCCATGGTAGGGCTTGTCGGACCTGTTACGTAACTTTGTGTGTAAAGGGAGATCAAAAAGTTGCTGTAGTGCTTCAATTACTGATTTTCGGAGATGAAGAGGAATTTTATCGAACGTGGCCTCGAAGCAGCCATATTCTTCGAGGGCTTTTTGGACTTGGATTTTGACGGATTCCCATGCTGGAGTTTCTTGTTTCAGGTCAACGGAGAAATCTATGATAGGAAGTAGCTTCACGGTTTGATCAGAACCCATTTAATTTTGTTGTTAGTTAGAAAATGATGAAGGAATATTGGTGTTGTGTTTTTCGTATATTGGATGGAGGTATTTATTAATTTTTTGATTGTATGATAATATGGTTGGTAATACTACTTTATTTGAATATGATGTGGACCAACATTTGACAGGTTAGTTATTAATCATTATTGAAAATGCCAAATTGTTGGAACCATTAATTTGACATTTTCGCCCTTTGTTCTGATACGATTTGGATCATTGCTTTTAAGTATTGCTTTGCTTTTTTGCATCTCGATGCATTATGACCATAATATTTCAACCAGAGTTGCATTGCTTTTTTGCATCTCGATGCATTATGCAATTGGTGGATTTTATGCAATTAATCTATAATTTTGGTTTGATTCTAAATGTGACGTGTTAAAATTTTAATTGGATAATTAATGATATATTCCAATCATGCATGTACTCTCTCGTCCATCAAAAGCGTGTCCATTTCTTTTTTTGTTCAAAAAAAATGTTCTTATTCTATTTAAATAATTAACTTTTAAGTATTTTTTCTATTTTATTAAGAGTATCTATCAACAATATTTTTTACTGGTTACCTCACATATCTTTTTTATAATTAAAATATGATTTTTTTTTTTTTAAACATGTATTCCCTCCGTCCCGCAATTATTTTCACATTTTTCTTTGCGGACGTTCCACAATAACTTTCACACCCTTAAAATGGAAAACTCTTTATATAAACTCCATTCTCAAAATATCCTTTACACAAATGTCATTACTTTTTCTCCATACATACACAAAAGTCAACTCATTTTTTTTACTTTATACATAACGGTTTATAAAATTACCCCATTAAATTCACTTTTTTTATTTTGTGTGTCACTTCAATGTAAAAGAAATCACAGGACGGAGGGAGTATAAAAAAAAGTAAGCACACTTTTAGTGAAATGAAGTAAAATTTAATATGCATCAAATTGAATACCAGAATTGTGATTGAGGCAGAAATGCAAAATCTACCATACCAAGAAATCCTTTAGGTTGCGTTTGGATTGGGGGATTTGACTTGAGAAGGCATTTCAAATGAAAGGAGTTAAAAATACATGGATTTCAAATGACATGGTTTTAGTGAGGATTTGAAATCTCTCTCAATTTTAACTAAAAAATGTGTTGACACAAATCTAAGTATTTGAAATTCATTCCTAATCCAAACATGTAGAATGGATTTGGACCGTGAATTTGAAATCCATAAGCCCAAATCCACGTAACCTTATATTTTGGGAATTAGAATTAAATGACCTCTGCTTCCGTCCTCTGTTTTTTTGCCTCTGCTCATAGGATTTAAATCCATAGTATTCGCCTCTATCTTCTAATATTATTAGGTATAAAACTCAATCGGCCCAAATTCACCTCATCTTTAGTTTATACATACCACCAATGTTTCGAATTAATATTTTATGGTACAAAAAACGATATGAAAGATAATTGGAAAATTAAGAGCATGAAATAAAGAACAAAACAAAATTCTTAATTAAAAATGTGGGTAAATTGAAAGGAGATGAGACAAAAAAGTAAAAAAGGAATATAATTACAAACATAATTTAGGGTTTAAAAAGACACTTAAGTTGGAACAAAATTTAGGGTAATGTTCTTTTTGCTGATGCCGCCTTCAATTTGAATAGCGAGTTCTTCGCGGTGGGTTTTGTAGCTGTTAAGGGCGGAACTTCTATTCTATTCGCTCGGGCAATGCGAATTCTGAAACCAGATTCGGTTTGTGCAGCGGAATTACAAGCTATAGAGAGGGGCTTGATTGTTTGTGAAGAAAAGAATATAAAGCTCAATGGTGTTCGTTCGGATTCTACCGATGTAATTGAATTAATTATGAATGGAAAAGATGCAAATGGTGTGGTTGGTCAGGTTATTAAGAACATTTTGGGCTTGCTTCAAAAACAGTCACTATGGGATTGTCAACAAATTCCTAGGCATAGAAATCAGGTTGCTCATGAATTGGCTCAACAATGCTTATACACTTCTACTCCTCACGATTGGAATGAAGATGTTTGTCCTCAATATTTCAAGGATCTTTTATCTGCTTCTTATGGATGAAGTAGAGTTGGTTTTATTTGCTATTCCTTGATGTATTTGTCAAAAAAAAGGTTGGAACAAAATTAATATTAAATTGACATTTTCTTTTATTAGTACTTACTACATGATGAGACTTTCCAATAGCGATTTCCTTCCCTTCATGTTTTTTTTTTTTGAAACGGGAAAAGGTATATTTCATTCGAGTACAAGGGGTACTCAACCCTTAAAATTACAAGGAATAGAACAAGTGCATTTCATCAGTGTATATAGCTCTATTACAGCCACTCCCTCCAAAGGTGCAGTTAGCCTAAGAATCAATCTGTTTGCACACCTGAATATGGATCTGCGCACCAAGCCACCACCGACGCATTCGGTTTTAACATCCCACGTCCTTCCAACCAAGACCAAAGATGAATTTTGATGCTCTCTACAACTTTTTTCACCACTGGTTCCTTTCCTGAGAAGACTTTTTCATTTCTAGTTTTCCAAATTTCCCATATAATACCACACCATAAGCTTACTGCTATTTTCATACCCCTTTTCTCATAACCAAAAATCCAACTATGTTGAATAAGATGAGATGCTACAAAATTGTGGGGTGCCATACTAACCTTGACCCACTTTCTACATTCTTCCCAAATTGCATTTGCAAAATTGCACTCCATTAGAAGGTGGTAGTTGCTCTCCTCCTCTATTCCACACAATTTGCAAATTGATTTCGCAGCTGTGATGTTGATGCCCCTCCTTTTCAGCAGGTCCGTAGTGGCCAACTTGCGCTTCAATGCTTTCCACCCGATTGTTTGCACCCTTTTCGGTGCCAAGCAGTTCCATACCAATGAGAATTCCTCACTCTTGCTTTCCGGCTAGTCTGTATCGTCAGCTCTTTGCATTAGTGATCCGTATACTTTGCTCGTCGAATAGATGTCGTGAGGTGCCAGTTCCCAACTCCACCCATCTTCTTCATGATGCCTGAGTTTACACCTGTTCATGAGAGAAGACAGTAAAGCAAAATCATTAGCCTCCTGGACATTTAACTCCCTCTTCCACTTCCACTCCCACATCCACCTTTCTTCTTCCCATCTCCCCATCTCATCTATCCTAGCCTTTTTCTGGACACTACGTTTGAACAGTCTGCCAAACTTCTCTTTGAGAGTCCTCTCCCCCTCCACCCATAAATCTTCCCAGAAAAAAGTTTTAGTACCATTCCCCACCACTCTCCTAAATTTATTTTTAAATCCCTCACCCCCTCCTCTCCCTCCTAAATATAATTTTTTTATTTCTTTCCACCACACCGACTCCCCTATTCCTCTCCCTCGGCTACCTCTCTCCACCCCTTCTAAACCCCCGTATTTTGATTTCAACACGTTCACCCATAAGCTGTCCCCCTCGTTTAAAATTCTCCACACCCATTTACCTAGTAGTGCTCTATTGAAATTGTACAACTCTCTAATACCCAGCCCCCCCTTCTCTTTTGCCTCACAGATTTCTGCCCACTTCACCCATGCCACTTTTTTCCTACTTTCACACCCACCCCAAAGAAATTCCCTCTGTATTTTAGTAATTTTTTTCAGCACTCCTTTCGGTATTAAGAAGAAAGATAAGTAGTAGGTTGGCACCGCTGATAAGACCGCTTGAACTAGAGTGATTCTTCCACCCATCGAGATGTGTCGTCCTTCCCATTTTTTTAATTTGCCCCCAATTTTCTGTACTAACCCATCTCATGTAGATTTCCTACGGTGATTGATACCCACGTTTAAGCCCAGAAATGCTAAGGGCAGGCTGCCCGCTTTGCACCCCAGATGACCAGCCATACGTTCAGTCTCCTCATCACATAAATGGATCCCCGTAAGGCTGCATTTCTCAAAATTCACCCTTAGCCCCGAAACCAATTCGAACAGCCATAATGTGTGTTTGATTGTCACTATGTCCTCCCATCTTCCGTTGCACATAAACAGAGTATCATCCGCGTATTTCAGTATAGGAATCTTCACTTTTTGATGGCCGATACTAGCCGGTTCGAAGGCTCCAATTTCAGCAGCTTTCTCGATCATTACGCTCAACCCTTCAGCTGCAATGAGGAAGAGAAAAGGAGATAACGGGTCTCCTTGTCTCAGTCCTCTCTCCAACTTGAAGTTAGGGGTGGTAATTTTCGACACGACACGATAGCACGATACGAATCCGACACGAAAATTGCGGGTTAGTGTTTGGCCTTATCGGGTTCGTGTCGTTATCGGGTCGACCTGATAACGACACGAAAATTTCGTGTCGGGTTCGTGTCAACCCGTTAAGCACGATAAAATTAACAGGTAACCCATTAACCTGTTAACAACCCGTTAACCTGTTATTTACCTAATATGACACGACACGATAATGACACGTATCTGATAATAACACGATAATGACACGATAATTTTTTATATTTATATAAATATATTATTTTTTATATATTTAATACAATTTTAAATTAATTTATTTTCTTATCGTGTCGTTATCGTGTTGTTATCGTGTTACGTGTCGTTATCGTGTCGTGTCACGTCGACACGAAAATTATCGTGTTGTTATCGTGTCGTGTCGTGTCGACACGAAAATTATCGTGTTCGTGTCGTGTCGACACAGATTCTTATCGTGTCGTGTTCGTGTTTGGCCTTATCGTGTCGTGTCACTATCGTGTCGACCCGAAACACGACACGATAGCACGATTTGCCAGCCCTACTTGAAGTCGTCTGAAGGACTACCGTTCACCAACACTGATGCCCTTGCCGTGGAGACACACTCCATAATCCAGGCCCTCCATTTTGGAGAGAAATTCATGGCCCCCATCATTCTGTCTAGATACCCTCATTCCACCGAGTCGTAAGCTTTCGCGAAGTCCACTTTGAACAACACTCTCGATTTTCTCTTCTTTTTCGCCTCATCAATCGCCTCGTGTGCGATTAGTATCCCGTCCAGAATCTGTCTCCCCCCTATGAACGCTGATTGACACTTGGAAATCACATTATCCAACACCTTGGCCAATCTCCTAGCTAAAATTTTTGAGATTATTTTGTACAGGCTCCCAATAAGTGAGATACGCCTATATTCTTCAATATTGCTCGCCCCCTCTTTCTTTGGTAAGAGAATAATAAAAGACGGATTGAGTCCTTTTACTATCCTCCCGTGTACATGAAATTCTTCCATCATTAGGGTAATCTCCGTTTTAAGCAACTCCCAACTATTTTTGAAAAATCCAAACGAGTATCCGTTCGGTCCCGGACTCTTTGACCCCTCGCAATCCCAGATGGCCGTTTTGATTTCCTCCTCGGTAAACTTTGTAGTGAGAAATTCATTGTCACACAGATCAACCTGTTTGAAATTCATTCCTTGTCCCAATATAGGACGTGTGCTACCTTCAGATTTAAAATGGCTGTTGAAGAATTGAAAAATCCCACCCTTTACCTCCATGTAACTTATTTTTGATGGTTTCTACATGTATATGATAGTTGTTTGGTTCTTGGTGAATCTGTATTTTTTATTCTATCTATAATTTTTTTGACACAAAAATACATAAGGTTGAGGTGTTGTCACATACACAAAAATGCATACGTGTACATGGACAAAGTACACTTATCTTACCTTTTTCCTCACAATTGAAATGAAGTGACACTTCTAATTTGATTCAACGTGAGTTGAAGATATTTCACCTCTTTATCTATTGATCTTATAACCCTTTTAAAAAAATGATTATAAACATTCAATCCTACAAAAAAAAAAAAGTGAGTGTATTTAATAAAAAGGTGCAGATATTGAGGCTAATATCAAATTAATGTTCGTGAGATGGTGATCCAGGCCCATCAAACTTCTCGAATCGGACAAGAGTACAAGACCACCCTCCTCAATTTGTCAGGCTGAAAAAGTACGAACAATTTTTTCAAAAAATATTATTTGAGGCCGCCCAATTGATTAAAATGGGCCGATAAGCAACTAGCCCACTGTAAGGCCACGGATAAATAACCCCCACATATTATGTGTTCACCCCACCCCCCATTTATATTTTGAACTAATACATAAAAAGACTATATTACCCCTATGTGCTGAGTTCACCCACCCATAAAAAAAAAACAGGGTTTTGCATTTCTTCCCCACCAAAAATATATTATTTTTTTATAATTGATTATATTTCATATTATTGTTTTATTTGACTGTATTGTTGCATGATTGTGTAGTTGTAATAGATATATGTGTAGTGTATTTCATTTCCGAGTTTTTTTTTACAAAAATCGCGTTTTACAAAAACTCAGCACTGGTTCGCCGAGTTTTGTGAGATTTTTCGAAAAAAAGTTCCACGTTATGAATCAAAACTCGGCCAACTTTTCCACGTTATGAATCAAAACTCGATCGCTGAGTTTTGAATCAAAACGTGGAAAAGTTGGCCGAGTTTTGATTCATAACGTGGAACTTTTTTTCGAAAAATCTCATAAAACTCGGCGAACCAGTGCTGAGTTTTTGTAAAACACGATTTTTGTAAAAAAAACTCGGAAACGAAATACATTACACATATATTGAACAACTAAAAGTCTAAATCATTTCCAATAACAACGAAAATTGCACGATTTCGCTCCAAGAGGGATTTTTTTAAAATTGTGGGTGAACTCAAAATATTTTGTATTGTATATTAATTGTGGGGGAGGGGAAAAGGTTATATGTGGTATTTTATGGGGGGTGAACTCATATTTTGGGGGGTGAAGTCATCTAGAGGGTGAACACATAATAAATAGGGGGCATTTTGACTTGTATATATTTTTGCACACTTTTTACAACTATACGATCCCCACAAGCGTATGGGTTCGTTAGTAGTACGATAAGTATACCAAGTAAAATTTCGTTCCAAGGACTTAATTGAGTGCTAGTGAATCCCTAAAGTTACAAGTTATCATGCTATTGTAGTAACTAAATGATGTTGTTTGGATTTTTGGGAATAAGAACAAAGGTATTAAACTAGATTAACTAAGCTAACAAGAATATAACAAAAGAAATAACGAACTATCTAACTTTCGATAGAAAGTGCAAGGGAAGTGTATTGCCTCGGGTGTTTCCGTTTTGTGAGCAATTAAGTGAACTAGTGGATCAATTACATGATTTTACTACAACTTTGGTTAAACTAAAGGCTATCACATAAGTGTGCAAACCCCCTCGAAAGGCATAGGTAAACATCGTGCATTGATTAGCAATTATAGGATCTAACCAAATACCATAAGCTCCTAAGATAGTGTTGCATAAGCACTTTCAACACGGTTACTAATGCTTATGAAACGCCCTCTCACCAAACTCCTAGACGACCTCTATTCGTTTAGTGTCTAAAGTTGTCGGTCTAGCCATTAACACCCCTCTCGGGTGAGCTAATTACTAATTAACTTCTATTCAATTGATCAAAGCTCACACTCACACTCCCAATCATGCTACCCAACTTTCGTTGCAATAAACATAATCGAACATGCTTGCTAATTGGGTTGATCAACCAAATGAATCAATCAAAGTACAACTCTAGAAACATAAACACCAAAAGTATAAGCTAATCATGCAATTAATCCACAATTACACTAAATTCTCATCAAAACATCCACACCCAAGGCAATTGAGGATTAGCCCATGGTTCTAGAAGAGAATCCCATGGCTACAACAACAAATAACATCAAACTTATAATAAAATAACAAGAGATTGAAGAAATTAAGAAAATACCAAATTGAATTGCAAAATAGAGTAATATCACCTTGATCATACGAATTTAGCTACACAACGATGTAATAGACGATGCCCGATGATAATGGTATCTTGATTTGAAGTAAAAACCACTATTCTATCTAATCTATTGAAGAAATTAAACTAAAAATGAAGAACACCTACAACTATGTGAATGTGTGTGTGGAAAAATGCTTGTAAAAGGAGTTCTCCTCTGGATTTTAAGAAAGGGAGTTTATATAGTGTTTGGGAAGGGTTTGAATGGCATAATTGCAAGTTGATCCCTCAAGAATGGAGAAAATACAAGTTTGGCACCGAAAATGGGGTGACTCGGCCGAGTTGGGGTCATTCGGCCGAGTGGAACACTTAAGAAGCGTGTAGCAACTCTTTCCAGTCGAGACTCGGCCGAGTGACCCTCACTCGGCCGAGTGCTCTTCAATTTCAGTAGCTACGGCATTCAACCTTACTCGGCCGAGTTGGCTCACTCGGCCGAGTGCGCAGTAAAATGCAAAATTGCAGATTCGGCCGAGTAACCTTACTCGGTCGAGTGATGTCCGATTCCAGGAGCTACGCATTCAACCTTACTCGGCCGAGTGCGCAGTGAAGTTCAAAGTTGCAGATTCGGCCGAGTAACCTTACTTGGTCAAGTGATCTTCCCCTTCTCGTTCCATGCATAACTTTCGCCTCGTATGTTGGATTGACTCGATTCCTTTGGCTAATCCACTCCGTTTTTCGAGACGAATCCAACCGTGCACTCCTCTTTCCGGTCCGATCACTTGTGGTATGTGTTTTGCTCCAAATTCCATCGTATTTCCTACACAATCGACAAAACACAACCTTTCTCTCATTTCGGCTTAAACAATCATATTCACTGTATAATTCAATGAAATCAACATCAAATGAGCTTCAAATATGCATCTAAATCGTGTAAATTCCACCCGAATCACATTTATCTGTGGCCCCACTGTAATTTGAAATTTTATGATGCACAAATCTTTTTTTTTGGGTCCGACTATTTACACCTCCATTTGCGTTGAGAACACTCCCCCTCTGGACGCACCCCCCTCAAATTGTCATAAATGCCCTTCTCTTATATAATTCCAATTACTACTCACACCCCCCTTAAACCCTACTTTCTCCCCCCAAATCCTCCATCTTCTTCCTCCTCCACCAATTCTTCTTTCATCTTCTCCCCCACCCCTCACCACCACCGCCGGCGACCTGCCCCTCCACCACCCGTCGTCGGCGACGCCACCCCCTCCCTCCCTCGTTGAGCCCGTCGCCCCCCCCCCCCCCGCCTGTAAAAAAAAGAAGAAGAAGAACAGACCGCGGCCGCCCCGCCCATCGGCCCTCCTCCTCCCTCCCTCGCCGAGCCCGTCGCCCCCCCCCCCCCCCCCCTCCGCCTGTAAAAAAAAAAAGAACAGAACAGATCGCGGTCGTCCCCTCCCTCCCCTCTCCTCATCCCTCCCTCCCTCCCTCCCTCGCCGAGCCAGTCCCCTCCCTCCCCCCTCCTTCTCCCATCTCGATTTGTAAAAAAAAAAAATTACAGTAATCGGCCGCCGCCGCCGCCGCTCAACGGCCCTCGCCCCCGCTCCCGTCCATCGGCCAAATCTAGGTTTTTTTTTTTTGTTTTTTTTTTCCTTCTTTTTCTTACCTTTCGACCACTTTAGGTCGATCCAAATACACTACGTCGACAACAGGGTGTCGACGAGTGTATTTTTGGTCGACCTAAAGTTGTCGACGAGTTTTTAATTTTTTTGTTTTTTTTTTCCGATCAACAAATGTCGAGCATATACAATCTTGTCGATAAACCAGTGTCGACGGGAGTGAATATGGTCGACACTGGTTTGTCGAAATCTTTAAAAAAAATTTTGAAATTTTTTAAGTTGATTTTTTTTTGTTTGGGGAGAAATTTTGGTGTTTGGTGTTTGGTGTTTGATGTTTGGCGACGGCGGCGGAGACGGCGGAGGATGGATAAAACTTAGGTTTAAAGGTGGGGTGCATTTAGTAGTTTAATATGACTTAAAGGGTATTTTTGGTATTTCACATGATTATTATAATATAAAACAAGTAAGGGAGAGTGTTCTTAACGCAAATGGAGGTGTAAATAGTCGGACCCTTTTTTTTTTAGGGGAGATGATGCACAAATCTTGTTGATTCTATAGGTTTAACAACTCCATCAATATAATCCATCTATGACGACACTAGTACCCAAATTATTGGCAATATTAATATTAAAAAACAACTAAAATATAGTATTAAATTCTAATGTTATGTGGTGTCATATATTTGATTTAATTAGACTATGTGGTCCTTAACCTCGATATTTAGATCGTTATTGTGAAATATATATATGTATCTTGGCCAAAATTTGAGAGATATGTCTATTTGGACTAAATGGTTATTGCGAGTAAATATTTGTTTTAGTACTTTAAGTTTAAGTGATTCCAAAATAAATCCTTTAAGTTTTTAACTTTACAAAATATATCCTATATTAATTTTAGTCTTTTTTAAAATCTATTTTAGTCCTTTAAGTTTAAACTCCAATTTTAATAAAATTTAAGGTATAATTTATTCCTTCTAAACAGAAAATATTTTATTTAAATCTATTTTCTGTTTTATTGAATACTGATTTTATTTAAATCTGTATTTCAATTTAATACAATTTTATTTACATAAAATTCTATTCCAATTTAAATCCGTAGTTAAACTCCAATATAACCAGAAAATATTTTATTTAAAATTTAAAAAAAATACATCATTAAAATATTTAAAAAAATACTGATTTTAATGTTTTTTTTTTAAAACATCATTTAAAATATTTTTTAAATGGGTTATTTATTAATAAGGTCATTTCACTACTAGTTTTATCTAATAAAACCTACAATATAATTTCTTGTCTAATAGCATCAAATTGAAAACTTTGAGACATTTATACCCTTCAATTAATTTCAAATAAATCGGATATATTATAGGAATTCAAAAGTCAATTATATACCATAATTATCATAATTATCCGATTAAGGGAGAATTTCAAAAACAGAGAAATTTTAGCACCTTCCAAAGATTTAAAAATTTCCTAAAAAGTAGGTATATCTAAAATATAAAAAAATTTCCTAAAAAGTAGGTATATCTAAAATATAAAAAAATTTCTAAAAGATAATCTTGTTAAACTGAGGGTTTTGAGAAATCTGCAATTCAATCTACAGGTTTAGGAAAAAGCTTCTGGCGAAGTGTAGAAGAACAGAAAAATAGAAGCGTATGTATTATCTAAACATATGCATATTGAAGTTCATGTGAATTACGTTCACTGTTATGCAAACTAAAGTGCATTTCGACAATTTTGCATAAAAACATGCAAACTAAAGTGCAGTCTAAAAATATGTATATTGAAGTTCATGTGAATTACGTTCAGAAGTATGCAAATTAAAGTGCATTTTAATAATATGCATATTGAAGTACATGCAAACTAAAGTAACGTCATTTCAATGCATATTCCATCACTTCAGAATCAATACAACCAAAACTTAAACAAAACTAAAAAAAGTAGAGATCATAGCCTAAACAGAAAATTCAATTACCTTAAACTTCAAATCAAAATCCAACAAAACCTCAATCCTAATCTCTTGCCCAGTTCTTCGCAATGGATCTGGAGCTCATCACCTTCGCGATCTCGATGACGTCATCGAACGAGATTCTAAAACGATCTCGATCCACTTCAACCACGACATGGAATTGGGGTGAGATTAACACATGGAATTGATAATATCAGAAAATGCAGAATTAATACTCATGGAATTGAAAATGAATATACGTACGCGCGATGCAGATGATCGGAATTGAAGATGAATATCGAATGTGAATTGGTAGAATCTGGAGATGATCGAAATGAAAATTTGGGAATTCAAAATTTGGAAAGTCGTAGTCTTTTCAATTGTATAACCTAATTAATTGAACCCGATAATTAAGGCAGAATAAAAATTAGAGAGAGTTTTGAAAATTTAAATCTGAATTTGAATAATTTAATGGTAATTATGATTTAAGGGTAATGAGGGGTTTTTATCTCGAAAATGAAGCAAATAGACAAACTATTAATTAGGCGTTGCAATTAGATTAATGTAGGGTGATAATGACCCTTTTAGTAAAAAATCTCTTTTTAAATTAAATAAAAATATCATTAAAATCTGAATTATGCTCAAATTCTACCTAGTCATTTTCCCTAATTAATTAAAAATATAAAAATTAGAAAATAAAAATATATACTAAAATTTAGAAAATTGAAAGAAAATTATAAATATGTTTAAAAAAAAAGGGACAACTCTAACTACCCCTGTCATATTCCCCAAATGTAAATTATATTATGATTTATATAATAAATTGAACCAGATTTTATGTATTCGTAGACCTCCCATCCAATAAATTATTTCTCGAATTAAATTGAACACAAGTATAATTAAATTTAAACTCTATAAGTAATTACTGTGATAAACATAATATTAAATCATATAAAAATGCATTCCAATTAATTTAATGCACATTTATTAAGTTTTGAAATTCTTATTTAAGCTTGTTTGATAATTATATGAGTCGAACTAAAATGAGCTTTAATCGAGTCGAGATTAATTTAAACCCTAAACCCCTGTCATATTCCCAAATGTAAATTATAAATTATTATATAAAGCATATAATTTACATTTGAAGAATATGACCGGGTAGTTGGAGTTGTCCCTTTTTTTAATACATATTTATAATTTTTTTTCAAATTTTCAAATTTTATTATATATTTTTATTTTTGAATTTTTATATTTTTAAGTAATTAGGGAAAAATGGCTAGGTTGAATTTTAGCATAATTCAGATTTTAATAATGTTTTTATTTAATTTTAAAAAATATTTTAATGATGTTTTAAAAAAAATATACATTAAAATCAGTATTTTTTTAAATATTTTAATGATGTATTTTTTTAAATTTTAAATAAAATATTTTCTGTTTATATTGGAGTTTAACTATGGATTTAAATTGGAATAAAATTTTATGTAAATAAATTTTTATTAAAATTGGAATACAGATTTAAATAAAATCAGTATTCAATAAAACAAGAAAAATAGAAAATAGATTTAAATAAAATATTTTCTGTTTAGAAGGAATAAATTATACCTTAAATTTTATTAAAATTGGGGTTTAAACTTAAAGGACTTAAATTGATTTTAAAAAGAACTAAAATTAATAGCTTGTAAGATATAGGATGTATTTTGTAAAGTTAAAAACTTAAAGGATTTATTTTGGAATCACTCAAATTTAAAGGACTAAAACAAATATTTCCTCTGGTCAATTTTGATTAATTTGTGGTCCTATACTCCTTTAATTATATATAATTATGCAGAGTTGGTGTCATCCATAGTTTCATATTATAAAACGGGTTGCATGTTTGAATATATAACAAATTTAATGTATAAGTAAAGAGTAACAATTTGATGCACTAATTGCATCGTTCAATTATTCAGTATGTATAAGACTAAATCCATTCGATTTCAATTTCATTTTTTTTTTTTAACATTGTTCGGCCTTTAATAGATTTAGACTTATGTGGTCCTTAGTTGGTAATTTCTTATTACAAATATCAAGCTAGGCCAAAATTTGAGTGGGCATTGCAATTCGTACATAATAATATTTGATTGTCACCATCAATATTGTTTATATATCTAGTGCAGTCTTTGTGGTCCTGTGATTCTAATAAACAAATTTAATTATGTGTAATGATATTGAGAGATTAATGTTGTTAACTCTAGTTTGAGTTCCTTCGATGACATTTTCTTCTACATGGGATAAAAACTTATTGTTATTTTTTAAAGGGCTAGTCCTATGTGAAATATTTCACATGCATTTCACACTAATTAGATTAAGTTAAAATTTTAAGTCCATTTAGCCCAAAAGTCAAACTAAGATAATTTAAAAAAAATCACGGGTCATAAGTCTGGATCCGGGTTGTCCAAAAAAATTGTGGGTCGCAAACAGGTGATTTACTACATGACCAAAATATTGTTACTACAAGGTAAAAAAAATTACAACTACAAGGCCAAAAAATTAATAATACATGTTAAAACTTTCTGACAAATTCACCCAAAAAATTAATTGTCCAAAATATTTTTGGACATGTAGTAATACACTTTTAACCTTATAATAATAAAATTTTAATCTTGTAGTAACATTGTTTTAGTCATGTAGTAGCCGAATAAGTTAGAATTATTTTAGTAATTTTGCTAAAAAAAAAAGTGTATATAATATTTTTAGATCTTGTAGTAACATAATTTTAGTCATTAGTAAAATAATATTTGAGAGCGAAAATAAATATTTTAATTAAGGTAGACCCGCGTTCACCCACGAATTTTGACTTATTTTGTCAACATTGCATGTATGCAATATTACATATAAATTTTTGTCCACTTTAAATTTTAAAATCTCATTCACTCGAACTTTAATTTAGGTGAATAATAGTATGTCAAATCAAAGCTCTCCTCGAAAATTGTATTTTTCAACGAGTAGGACTAATAAAATAACAGATATATATTTGGTCCCCCAATCTCTGGTCAGTTGCATTTACATCTAAAAAAATAATTAGGACTAATCTGGAACCATTCTTTTGCTGACCATAACTATTTAGTGTGGGCTAAGAAGAAATGTAACTTGTTTTGGTCCCCCTTAATTATGCAGAACAAGGGACACATTTAAAGATAAATACAAAATTACAAGAGTTTTATTTATGAATATTAATTGTTCTCTCTTTTGTGATTGAGATTGAAATGATCAATCGATGTGAAATCACACTATATACTGCATGCATGCTGTGTTTGTGGTCCTGTGATTATAATTGGTCAAATTATTCATAGTTAATGTAAATCAAATGTGAGTTGGTCTACTAAGATAACAACAAATTAAATTAATATTTGATTAGATCGTTCTTGTCATTCATCACATAATTAATATACACATACGTACTATCTATATTGCAACTTGCAAGAGCCTCACTTTGGTCGAACAACCCTTTAGGATATTTCAACATCAATTTAATAAATATTAATTAATTTAATTTTAAAATAGATATGTTTAAGGGTATTATGGGCTCACTTAGTTATATATAAAATTATTGTTTATATATAAAATTATTGTTTATAAATAAATTGAATGACGATTTGAATAAATAAATGATAATTGAAGATTGAAGATAAAATTGAGAGAAATAAAAATAATGAAATTTGATAATTAAAAAAGAAAAATTAAAATAATGAAATTGGACGAAAGGAGTAGTATATTTAATATATTATTAAACAAAACAAAACAAAAAATCAAGTTTTCCTTAAAATTTTGTAATTATATATGAGGTGTGTTTTAAATATCAATAATGTAAAATTAAAATTATGATGAATTTAAAATAAAAAAAGATTTACAAAAGTAGATACCTTCCAATTTCGTATGTTATGAATTAATTAGATCCATAAAAAATATTTGTATTTAATTAAAGACACTGAAAATCTAGTTTGTCCATTTTCATTAATCAAATACTCTCCTCGTTCAATTTGAACATTCACAAGTTTTAAAAAATATTTATTAATAAAAAACATATAAAATAAAGTAGATAAAATATTAGAGTGGAAATAAAGTAATGTGAGAAAGTATTATTTTTAAAGAGGGAATGAAGAACATTGAAATTGAACAGACCAAAAATAAAATGGGGAACACTACGTACCAAGAGAGTATATGTTCAGAAAATATTAATATGAAATGATATCAATTACAATTATTTTTATTTTTTTAGCTTAGTCACTAAATTCTGTTCCCCAAATTCTCCTCGAATTTTATAGTAGTTTTAGCCTTTAGGTTGTGTAAGATTTCTCTTCAGTGTATTATTATGCAATTTAATTTTTAAATATATCTTCAATTATTAAATTAAAATTTTGATCTATCACATTACAACAACTTAAAATTATACTTCAATTACATCAATAATATCGTACTATTGACGGCACACAAATTCACTTCTACTAATAATTTATAGAATCACTTTCTTTTTCAATGAGTATTGTTTTTAATCAAAGAAAAGAAAAAATAAGCTAACTCTCCTTTGCTTAAAAAAAAAAAAAAAGCAAAAAGCTAGATCCTCATTGTAGAGAAGTTTACAAACATATATGCACCCTTTAATACTAATGAAATATACAGGGTTAATTAAAGAATAATTTAAAAATAGTAGTTAATTAAATTGATGTAATATATACAGAGTATATATATATATACTTCGAAAATTTGGAAACAGTTTTATTTTTATTTTTTGACGGGTGAAATTCGAAAACACTAACTTTATTATTTTTCGTTTTGTCGTTTGCTTAAAATGTTAGACCTTATAATTGCTGAAATTATAAATGAGAACGATATCATTATCGATCTCAATAAACGAGTAGGCCTAGGGATCTTTACCAATCCACAACATTTTGACTTTTTTATAACCCAAAATTAACTAAATAATAACACAACGTTACGTTTTTAATATACAAGCGCTGTTGGGGAATTGTTATTTTATACTAACTATTAAAATGAGCATTTTAGTCCTATATTCACAAATTAATGAATTTTTAAACATGTCGTACACAAGAGTTGTTAGAATTCTATATTAGTGTTTGCAAACATTAAAAGTGCTTAAAAGCATTTTTTTATAAATAGAATTACTTTTGAAGTGTTTATAAAAACAATCAAGTGATTAAGTTAATTTGTTAAAAGTGATTTTGGTGAAGCACCCCTCCACCTAACTACTTCTAATAGCTTCTATGTGCTTCTCATCATTATAATAATCAATTTTACAATTTTGTCCTCACAATTTAAATAATATTTCATATTTACACATTACCTATCCAAATGTAATAAGAGTGTTTTTTGTAAATTTATAAGAAAAAAAAAAGTGGTTTATTTTGTAAACACCACAACATATGCACAATTGATTAAAAGTGTTTAATTTTAAAACACTATTAACATTCAATTTTATTGCAAAACTCAATATTAATCATTATCACAATGATTTGCACACACGCTACAACTTGACTAACCTTGTTTACATCGCAAAATGAGTCCAAATATATTAATTTCAATTAAAACAAATTTAAAATCACAAATTAGTCATCAACCCATTTAAAATAAAATAAAATGTCATTAAAGGACTAAAAATGTAGCACTTTAGAAGTTACGTACTAGGCTTAGTTAAGAAAAATGATATGAAGTAGATATGAGATCAAATTTACAATTTACTCTTAATAAACATATGATTTTTTTATTTTTTTTTTGAGAGGATTAATATACATATGATGGATTGGTGTAATAATTGCATTATGAGTTTGATTATTATTAATTCTCTAACCCACTCCTTATTATTAACTTCTATTGTAAAGAATAATTTAATTCTATTGTAAAGAATAATTTAAAAATAGATTATTATTTAATTCTCTAACCCACTCCTTATGTAAAGAATAATTTAAAAATAGTAATTAATTAAATTATCGTCTCTAACTTTTGTAAAGAAGGTCTATCAAATGGCCTAAATATTTAAATATCAATTATAAACCAGGGACAACGTACATTGAAAAGGTTACAATAAAAAGAGGACACTCACAAATATATATTAATAACACCAAAAGCAATACCAAATTACCAAAATATCCACAAAACAAAAAACTTTAATTAACTAAGCTTAGCCAGCTAGCAAAGGATTTTGGATTTCGAAATTTTAATTTGTCCTTTTTCAAATCCACAATAATCCTTTTACATAGAGTACAATACTTTTTTTTTTGTAATGTCACACATCTTTACTTTATTACAATACATTATAATAATCCACTTTCTCACAATCTTACCATACTAGGTTCTCACAATTAAACACACATGCACCAAATACATAATATTTACAATTTGTAAGAAAAAAATTCAAAGTGCAGTTTGAATCTTTGTGGAAGACAAATATATATAGTGAATTAAAGACCACAATAGGTGTGTATGGCAGCTTTCATCTTGGGGCCTCCTTCCTTGCAGTAGTCAAGAAATTCCAAATTCTTGAAAGCTTTGAATTTCAATGGATTTTCATCATCTATTAGCTCCTCTGGAACTTTCAAAACCTCACGAACGAAAGAGAACACGCCCATTGAATATTTCACTTTTTTTCCTCTTGCTATTACTTTGTGCATTGGACAGTATATTCTTCCATTACTCCATGCCTAATCAAAATTATTAGTATATATTAATTTCACCTTTAATTAACACATATTAATTCAAAAAAAATATATATATATTTTCACCTGGAGTATTAAAAAAGACTATATTAAAATGTATATTTAATTTATATGATACAGAAGTAAGTTGAACAATATATGTGTGAATTACCTAAAAGCATGTTTAAAAAATGAAGAAAATAAAAATCAATTTTCCTCTTTTCATTTAATTAATTATTGGTGTTCAAATAATACTTTCTTTTGTCCAATTTTATAATTCTCATTTGAGTTGGACACAGATTTTAAAAAAAATTGATTGTTTATGTAAAAATTGAAAGTTTAAGAATGGAGACAAGTAGAAATAAATTAAGTAGTGAATGTGAATAATATTTCCTTGTTAGAAAAAATGAATTATAAAATTAAACAGACAAAGAAAATTAGAAATTATAAAATTGGAGAAAAGGAAGTATTATTAAGGGAATTTAAGGTTCATACCATGAGAGCTTCACCAACTATAACGATGAAGTTTCCAATAGATGGCTCAAAATCGATCCATTCTCCATCTCGAGTTTCAATCTGCAAACCTTTGACTTCATTTGTACTAATAACTGACATGAAACTCTTGTCCCTATGAGCTACAAGACCAATATCACTCTCTTTTTCAGCCAAATCGTATTTCATGATTCTCGTCATGTAAAACGATGATTCTGTCACATCATCGTAATATTTTTCCAAACCATAGCTGCTAACTATCATTTTCAACACCGTCCGATCCAATTCCGTCAACAACTTACCATATGACTGTAACGTCTCGCTATATATAAATTAAATCAAAAACATTAGAATTTATAGAAATTTCAGTAATTAAATCTCATCTAAAAGTTCGAACTTGTAAAGAAAAAGAAGTGTAAAATCAATTCATTCATATTACTCAATTCCTAAAACTATCTCTCACCAATGAGCCAGATTATTACATTTACCCTTTCAGATGGAGACCCATCGAGTGAACAATTTAATATGGGTGCATTTGTTAATTTTACGTGTGTGCATGAGCTAAGTCTATGATACAATGAGAAAATTATATCTTATCTAAAAATTCGAATTGAAACAGGGCCTAGATCAGGTGTTGTACAACATCGTTATGTGCACGGTTATATTGTGAATTTTTAGATGCACGTACGACACAGTGTTGTACAACAAAAAATTCAAATTCACGATTTAATTGTGTGATTATATTGCACAAGCGGTACGTGTTGTACAACACCGGATCCAAAACCATTAAGATCTTGTTTGATAGTAAAAACTGATTATGTGAGATTAGCTAGGATGATATTTTAACTTTACAAATTTAAAACTATAATTTACCCTTAAATTTTAATTATTTATAAGAGGTGAAAATATATAGAGTTAATCTGTCATTAATTTTAGCTATCAAACAAGGCTTAAACCTGATCAGAGTAAAATAAAAATGTAGTTACCAGAATTTATCATGGCCGCCAGGCCACAAGAGGCTAGTGAATTTTTTCTTGGCTTCAAGAGTGGCATCATCTTCAATTCCAAAGTATTCAAACAAAGGCATCACTGAAAATTTTCCACCATAACCAAACCCTGGAATTTCAGAAGTGTGCTTCTTTTTAGTCTCCAGGGGGAGACGGAACAACTCTTCCGTCGCACCAAACATTGCCTCGTGCAACTCTGAAATCGTTGGGTTTTCGTATGTTAATACGAAACAACCGTGCGATTCCAGGGCCTGTCGGACTGAATCTGAGGTCGATTTCCAGGAAATTGTGCCAGGTGTTACATTCGTTTCGTTTAATTTTATTACGGGGAGCTTAGATTGTGCGTGAGGTCCCATTTTCTCTTTTTGTTTAGTTTCTTGGGGGTTATACTAATTTTATTGCACAATGTCAATAGTACTTATATATAGAGAAATAATGAAATTGACAGGTACAAAATCAGAATTCGGATCGATCAGTTTTAATTTGAAGAATGGCAAAGTCAGTTAGTTATTTCTGTTATTGACAGTTAGGTTAATTAGTCGTGGACCAGAACTTTCGAGTATCTTAAAGCAAGCAAACGTATCAGGCTGTAAATTTACTTAATTAATTCCCTAACAATTAATATTTACTTTTTTCATAGTTGCTTGATAACTTTAAAAAAAAATTTGGTACGTTGTCATGATTTTAATTAGTAGACTGATTTTTCGATCTGATTGATTATTGGTCTTGATCAATCACAACCGTATGAGTATATATATTAATAATCTTATACTTTAGAAAAGATTGACAGAGGAAATATTTTTTTTAGTCCTATAAGTTTAGGTGATTCCAAAATAAATCCTTTAAGTTTTTAACTTTACAAAATACATCCTATATCTTACAAGCTATTAATTTTAGTCCTTTTTTAAATCTATTTTAGTCCTTTAAGTTTAAACTCACTAAAAAAATTTAAAGTCGTTTAGTGGCTTGGTCAAATATGCAATTTTGATTCTTTAAGTAATTAAAATATATATATAAAAAAGTAAACACT
This sequence comes from Galeopsis tetrahit, assembly GCA_963675135.1. Lineage (NCBI taxonomy): Eukaryota > Viridiplantae > Streptophyta > Magnoliopsida > Lamiales > Lamiaceae > Galeopsis > Galeopsis tetrahit. The sequence continues at coordinate 65,816,901 of OY776127.1, forward strand.
AAATAATTTTATTTTTTTAAGTCAACTAAATAATTTATTTAAAATCTGAAATTATAAAACTTATTTATTTAAAACCTGAATGTACGCCCCTACCCAAATATCAATTTTAAATTATTTAAATATCTCACTAATTCAAAATTTTCAGTTTAACAAAAATTTATTTAAAATATAAATTATAACTTATTTAATAAAAAATATTCAGTAAAATAAAATAATTAAATACCAACAAAATAAAATATAAAAATTATTATATAAATCATAAATAAATCTGCATTTTTAACAAAATAATAGTACAAAATATATTTATTTAAAATAAGATTTTTTTTGCCAAATAAATTATGAAGATATTAAATTAAAAAATATATATATATATATATAATTAAAAAAATGAAATAATTCTAATTTTTTATTATATTGATAAATTAAAAAATATAATGTAAACCATAAGTAAATTTTAAAATAAATTCAAATTTGAATATTTGATCATTATATTAATATAATTTACATTTAGGGATATGAAGAGGTTGGACTTTTTTTTTTTTTTTGTCTTTTTAATATATATTTATAATTTTCTTGATTTATTAATATATATAATTTAGGCTTTATTAATACATTTTCTAAATTCAAATATAGAAAATCTATCAATTTATTTTTTATTTTGAAAACACGATCGGATCGGGGTGGGGAGTATATTTTTTATTGAATTAGTAATCTAATTTTTAGATTTTAGTAGATTGGAGTAGTATTTTATTGTAGTATTTTGTTTGTTTAAACTTAAAGGATTAAAATAGATTTGAAAAAGGACTAATATTAATAATTTAAAAGATGTTGGATGTATTTTGTAAAGTTTAAACTTAAAGGATTTATTTTGGAATCATTAAAACTTATAGGACTAAAAAAAATATTTCCCCAGATTGACATGCTAATTTGGAACAGCCGAGTATATATATATATATATACTCCTCAATTTTTTCGTTTTTTAATAAGTGTCATTTTGACTTTTTTCAACAAATTAAGATTATAAATTAAGATAATTAACCCTTCATTAATTATAAATAATTTTAATATATAAATTTTGTTTGATAATGAATGTGGTAAAAAATGTAGCTAGTATTCATAAATCAAATTAATTTTGGTATAAATAATATTTATGGAATTTATTTATGAACAATATATATGTGGTAAATGAATAAGGATAAAATATTTAAAATTAAAGAAAAAAAAATTAGAATGACACTCATTTTAAATTTAGTTAAAAAGTTAAGGTGACATTTATTAAAAAATGGAGAGAGTATAATTTATTTAAATTTTCAATGTTTAATTAATCTATGTGGATATGAATGAATCCGGCCACTATGCGTTCCCCTATGCACAAAAATAAAAAATAGACCCGGAATGCTAAAAAAAAAAATAGTTTGGAATGATCTCATCGGATTTTATTTTTCTTTCAAAAGACGTCGGCAAGCTTTCCATGGATATGGATTGTAAAAAAAAATTACGGGATACGTAGATAATAATTAGACGTCGGATATTAGCACTCCCATTTCTTATAAATAAACCCACAACTAAATACACTCATCACTAGATTTAAAAAATAATTAATACAAATTAACTCCCTATTAAATTATCAAATATACCCTTACAAATAAAAAAGATATGAATTATAACATACACCCACCTTTGATCCCCTTCTCTCAAAAGCTCAAATTTCTTATTTTCAAAAAAACAACTCACATTAATCACATATATGTATTATTCATGATATATTCATCCTACAAGTTCACCTCTTCAATTTGATTAGTTTCAGAAGTTCCTTTCGATTTCGTCACACGTGGGAGCTTCGATTTTGTCCATAGGACCATAACAGGATATTTGAGGGAATATTATTTTCTTAAGATGAAAAGTTTTTTCCAAACTGACGTCTCATATCCACACCCAGAGGCGAACCCCAGTATGACTTGGGAGGGCCTTGGCCGGTTGGCCCCCCTCATCCTCCCTCCATTTTCTTGTATAAGATGCATATGCTTGCCACAAATTTAGTTTTCTTTAACATCTTTTAATAAAAATTTTCTCCCTCCGTCCCATACTTGAAGGCAAATTTTACCATTTTGGGCGTTCCATATTTGAAGACACATTATCTAAAATAGCAAAAACACTTTTAAACACTCCCCTTAAAATATCACAATATTACAACAAATGTCACTACTTTATTACACTAAAAAGTAACTTTATTACTGTGAGGGAGTGTTATCTCATAATCTCAAAGTCAGCACACTAAGTGAGTAGTGAGCTGATAGGATCAGATAAGATAACTTAGGCCGAAATCAGATGAGTCATGAGTGGAATGGTTTCAATCAGCTGAGGAGGTGATGCTTAGACAGTTAGACTTCAGCAGAGTTGTCTAGCAGAATTGTTTCAGCTGAGTTGTTCAGCTGAGTTGTTCAGCAGAGTTGGTCAACAGAGTTGGTTCAGCAGAGTTGGTCAGTACAGTACTGGACTAAGCACAGTACTGGATCAGCACAGTAAGGAGTTTATCAGCAGAGTTAGCTTTTGATCACCAGAAGAGAAGAGTTGAGTATCAGATCACTAAGTAGTGTTCTGATCTTTATGGACAAGTCTTCTGATATGAAAGTTAGTTAGTTTAACTAACTGTATTACAGTTACAACAACTTGAGGGCATAACTACCAATTCAGTTGGACAATAACAGAGCACATGGGTTGTTACAAGCGGTTGCAAACGGTTGATAACTACTCAAGCAGTTCCTAACAGCAACAACTACCTTTGGTCTTTATAAACTCTTGTTTGTGTACATTGTAATGGTTGGATAGAGAGATTTAGTACGTTATTGTATTCTTTGAGTTGTGTGAGTTCACGAGTGAAGTGAGGAAATATCCAATTCCGAGTAATGGTTGGATAGAGAGATTTAGTACGTTATTGTATTCTTTGAGTTGTGTGAGTTCACGAGTGAAGTGAGGAAATATCCAATTCCGAGTGAATGAGTGTGTAAACATTCTTTATCAATCAAAGAAGTACTAGTCTGGTCCAGTGGATGTAGATCACATTGATTGAACCACTTAAATTCATGTGTGCTGTTTGTTTTGTTGCTTACTTTTGGAATTACTATCCTAGAGCAGTTATTTCTTCTATATTCAAGTGTTCTACTTGGTTGGAGGCGTCTAATCGACTGGAATTACTTGACAATTACTATTTATAAAATTGAAAAGTCTTTACTACCCCACTTTATCTTACACAATATTAATAAACAATTCATTCATTAAAACTCGTGTCCATTTGATATGAGCCTTCAAGTATGGGACGGAGGGAGTAGTTTTTAAACTTATCCAGTGACATATATCATATATGCGTTTCTTTTGCAAGCTTTACTGTATTGTTTTATTTTTCAATATACTAAAAGAATATGTATATATATTTGTGAACATGTCAAAGTGATTTTGAGATTAATTCATTATAAATATAATGATATTGTGATACATATTACAAATATTAATATATATTATTATTGAAAGAATTATTATTTATGAATAAATTAAAGCAAATAAATTAATTGAATTAAGGGTAAAAGTTATAGCATTTGGGTAAATATATGAATATTGTGAAAGTGGAGTTTATGAGTAATTTAAATTAGTCACTACTTAATTTTTGACAAGATCAATTCATCTTGTTTCACTTTTTGTAACTCTGCCGAATTTTTAACATGTATCGTCCATACTATTATAAGACATTGATTATTTTTTTACATGACACGTGTCAATAGATTAAATATCGAAATATAAAGTGAAATTACATGCACGTACAAGTGATCTCATACTATTTTTGGCCCCTCTCTGTTCATTCCTGAGTCCGCCCTGTCCTCACCCAAGCTTTAAATCTCAAATTCTCAATGTTTTTTTTTTTTTTTCAATTCAATGATGTGGGGTTGCTGTTAATTTTTCACAGAGAAAATGAGTATATTTTTTTTTAATAAAGACAAATAAAATGGTATAAAAAATTAAGTGGATTAATTTGTAAGAAACGTGGCTGTGAATATTTGGCGGTACGCATATCATGCTCTTAGGTGTTTGCAAACCCTCTCACATTCTCACTTTAAAAGCACTCACAAGTCACAACCCAAAATTGCTAGGAAGCTGCTTAAAAAAGGAGGGGGGCGGGGGATTCTAACCCTTGTACTAAAGTTTGCAAAACACCCTCTTGGTCAATCAGAGAATGACAACGACAACGGTCAGTCGGTCACAAGTAGGAATGACCATATAAATGACAATCAGAAAAGTTTTTTTTTTTTTTTTCTTTTTTTCACTTTTTCTCCAGCTATTTTTAGTTTTTTTTAATAGGTACGTAATATATTAAAATGTATTCAATATAATTGAAACATGTACTCTAATATGACGAAGTTGGATAGTTCAAGTGGTTAGAGCACCATTACCGTACTCTAATATTATCAAACAAATAATATGGAGAAGAGTATAAAAGTTTTGAAAGAGTTGAGTGTTCGTATTAAAAAAACAAATAATATGCATATAGGGTGTTTTTTATGTTATGCGTGTAATATTTTATTTTCTTCGATCAACGCCTCTTTTCTTATTATGTGGTTGAGATGGACTACTAATTAACAATGATTTTCTTATTTTTTTTGGTTAATTCTAAATAAATACACCACCTTTAGTCTCAATATCATTACGATTATTGTAAAAAATCTCAACCTTTCATCGTGTTGCAATTATATACACATTTTGACGAAGCTTGCCACGTCAGATTACACATATTCTTTTTTATTTTTTTTATTTTCCACCATTAAATTTTATATAAATAAAAATAAAATTTTATAAAAATAAAACTTCTTGTTGTGCGTCTTTCACAACTTCTCAAACTCACTGCAGTGACCACACCAACAAAAAAAAAAAAGAGACCAGAGAAATTGCATGTCATGTTATATGTTTGTCATGTTTGAAGAAAAATGGCAAATCAAGACATGAATGTATTGATTTGCGAAGCCTTTGACACTATTATATTATATGAGGGTAAGTTTCTTATTTTATTAAATATTTGTATATTTCTTATATATATGTAAAGATTTGAGTAATTTTAGGAAAAGAATTATAACGAAATATCAAATTTTATATTTATTGCTGGAGTATTTAAATATTATTAAGATAGATAAGATAAGATTAAATTTATTAATTTTATAGAGTTGGAATTATAAAATATTATTGTTTGTTGGAGTAATTTTAGAGAAAAAAAATCAAATCTTATTGTTGGAGAGTAATTTTAGGAATAAGATTAAAATTAAATTTATTTACATATTATTAAGATAGATTAAATAGGGGAAAAATTAAATCTTATTGTTATAGTAATTTTAGGAATAAGATTAAAATTAAATTTATTTATATATTATTAAGATAGATTAAATTTATTTAAGTTAGATTTATAAAAATTAAAGCAAAATACGTGAAATTATGATATTGTTGAAGTAATTTTAGGAAAACAATTGTTGGATAATAAAAAATTAAATCTTATTGTTGGAGTAATTTTAGGAATAAGATTAAAATTAAATTTATTTAGATATTATTAAGATAGATTAAATTTATTTAAGTTAGATTTATAAAAATTAAATCTTATTGTTGGAATAATTTTAAGAAAAAAAATTGTTGGATAATTTTAGAAAAAAAAAATAAATCTTATTGTTGAAGTAATATTAGAAAATATGAAGATAGATATGATTAAATTTATTAATTTTATAGACGAATTGTTGGATTTATAAAATATTATTGTAGACAATCAAATTGAAAATGAATTGGAGTGGAATATAAAATTAAAATTAGAATATTATTAAGATTAAGGGCGTGTTTTGAAACTCTACAAACTGCTTCCAGAATCACTTTTTTTCAAAAGCTTGTGAGAGGGAGCTTTAAAAATAAGTGATTCTAGAAGCACTTTGTAGAGTTTCAAAACACGCACTAAATTTGTATAAGATTAAATATGATTATTTTATTAAAATTGAATTTATAAAAATAAAAAGATCAGAAATATTAAATTTATGACAATGGATTTATAAAATTTGATACATCAAGGAAGACGAATTGTTGAATTATGACAATTAAGATGGATTTGTTGGATTAAAAAAAGTAAAAAGACGAATTGTTGAATTTGTTGGATTGAAATATTAAATTTTTGGATTTATAAAATTTGATATATAAGAAAGACGAATTGTTGGATTTCTATTGAGAAGATTAGAGACCATCATAAATTAAAAAAAAATATTCAAATGTAAGAAAAAATATACATAAATATATTACAAAAATCTTCAAAATTTATATTGAATAGACAATCTTCAATCTTCAAAAAATCTTCAATGGATTATAATCGATGGATGACATAAGAAAGACGCATTGTTGGATTTCTATTGAAAAGATGAGAGACAATCATAAATTAAAAAAAAAATCTTCAAATGTAAGAAGAAATATACATAAATTACAAAAATCTTCAAAATTTCTATTGAATAGACAATCTTCAATCTTCAAAATTTCTTTACAATCTTCAAAGTCACAATCTTTAAAATATGATATCATCTTCAATAAATTGATTATAATCAATGGATGACATAAAAAGTAAAATTGAGAATGAATGAGAAATTATGGATTTTGAGAAGAGATGAGAGATTTATATAGAAAATAAGATTAAGAATGTAAGGGTTTTAAAATGGATGGATGAGATTAAAAGAAAAGTGTAGAATGAATGAGAATTTAGGGATTTTGAAATAGAGTGATTTGAGAAGAGAGAGATTGAAATAAACCAATGAATTAGTGACTGTAAAAAATGTTTGCAAATTTTATTAAATATTTGTATATTTCTTATATATATTGTTGCAGAAGAGGAGGTGGTGAAGCCCGAGTGAGGGGTAGAATAAGAGGTGGAATGAGTGGGAGTGGAAGTGACTTGGATATTTATAATCCTACAATTGTAAATGTTTTGTACATTAGACCGTCTAAGTATAACTTTTAGTATGCTAAATATATTTTTTCAGAATATTTTCTAGAATATTTTTGTTGAAGTAATCATTAATGTTAAACACGTACATTAATTACTAGAATATTTTTTAAGAATATTTTCCTCTCCCATAAAGCATATAAATTATAGTTTTTGAATAAAATAACAAAACAATTCAATAATTGAAGAATTTCTGAAAAAATTAACCATCAGATTTGGATGATTTTTTTAGGGATTTTGATTTTTAGGGTTAGAATAGAAGAACTAGTTTGAGAAGTGAAAAAGATCGGAATAAGAACTCTATTGATTTTGAGAAGGGGAGAAGAAGAACTAAGGAGTTTGAGAAAGACGCAGAAGAAGTTGAAGTTTTATTTTTTATTTTTATTTATATAAAATTTAATCTGATGTGAAAATAAAAAAGAATATGTGTAATATGAAATTATGAAAAATTGAGGATTTTTACCGTAATCATAAAAGTTGTGATTAAATTGATACTGTGACTAAAATAATATATTTATTTAGAATTGTCCCTTTTTTTTAGGGAATTAAACAATGAATTTATAAAGACAATTAACTACTCTGTTGGCCGGATTTAGCTTGGGACATGGGGGTACAAGTGTACCCCAAATCCCAAAATTTCCTTTTTTTTAATATGTATAAAAATAATTTTATAATAATAAATTATTGAAAAATATCAAATTATTAAATATATGCCATATCTTTTGATTCGGTGAATATGCTAATTAGATATGTTACCTGTTTTTCTTATTTTTCTCTATTTTCGACCCATAATTAGTTGAGGTCTTTATGTATATAATGCACCCTCTGTACAACAATTTAACATTATGAGAAAATATATTTTCACGTGTCTTTCTATTTGGTTTTATCATGAATTGGTGAAAGATGATGAAAAGTTCAATACATTTATCTTCTAAGTTCATTTAAATGTTTTTTAGCTTATTTTATACTCGTTCCGTCTTATTTTTCATATTTTGTCATTAAACAGTTTAAATCCTTATATTTCATATTAAAAAAAATTCTAATAAAAATTACAAGTATGTCATTCTAATGAACATTATTTTTTATATTTTGTTGTAATACTTACAATCCACACATTTATTTGCATATATTTTAAAACATTTATACATATATTTATTTTTATCACCCCCAGATTCAGAATCCTGGGGTACGATCTAGCCACCTGTATCTGTATCTAGCTAGGTTGTACGTATTGAATGATCTAAAAAGCTATAGAGTGGTATTTGTGTTGAATGTTAAGAATCCCTTTATTATTAGGTAAAAGAACATTTATAGTATAACTTATGCAATAATGAGTGGTACATAGATCGTGTCGTTACAGAGTTACACATGATATCTTATGTGGCACATGAACCCTAACGGCATGTTTGTTTTGAGATGAGAAATTTGGATTTGGGATTTTGAAACTCCACTCCGTTACAGTTTGGGATTTTGATTTAGAATTTCAAAATTCCACCCTATTGGTTCCAAGTTGAGTTTATAATATTGAGTAAGCTAGTAAAAGTCTAGAGGGGGTGAATAGACTTTTCAAAATCTTTCAATATATCAAAGTACACTATGCGGAATTATCAGATTAACAATGAGCCCAATCAAATTTATACTCAACTAATATTAACGAACTTCTGTATGAACACTCTACTAGTCTTGTTCTTATATGCAATTAATCAATTAAACAGTTAATCAATCAAACACAAATAAAACAGTAAAGTAAACAACACAAGATTTATAGTGGTTCGACAACTTGTCTACATCCACTCTCACAACAACAGTCGTGAAATTCTTATTACTCTTCCAATCGAGTAGTGTGTTCTTGTGGCTTAGAGTCCCAAGAAATAAGACTTTGATCTTTTCGATTATATATATCTTCGATCTACTAGTGATTTAATAAGCAACTAGCAAGCTTAAAACAATAAATAAAACTTCTCTGTATCTTCAATAAGCCTTCTTGAGTAGTCTCTTCTTGTCTGGGCTTCTTCTTGAACTTCAAACTTTTGCTTTGAACTCTGCGAGCTTCCTTGCTTTGAACTTCTTCATTATAAGCACAGTAGTTTGATTTTCAGTAATCTCAGTAGTCTTTAAACGTTGAATGCCTTCAAGTATTTATAGACTTCACTTTATCAAGATAAGTTAGTTCTCCAACAAACTTTCTTGATAACTTCCTTCAACAAACTCTTCAACCGTTTCTGAATAAGTATCTCTTAATACGACGGTTAATTTTGTTAATTAAGTTGTAACCAACTTCTTATCTTCAGAAATACGAACCTTCAATTATGTTAAACTGTCTTGACTCGTCTTGTCTTCAGCACTTAGAATATTTCTGAGTCTTCAGCACTTGTCTTGTCTTCAAGTCATATTCCGTACTTAGAATATTTCTGACTTCTTCATGACTCGTCTTGTCTGGTCGTCAAGTCTTCTTGTCTTCTGTCTTCAGTAGAACTCTACTTGTTCTATCTAGTCTATTACATTACTTTAAGCTTTATAGATTAACTTAGTCATCTTAGAAACTATTACAATCAAAGCACAATATAAACATAAGCTTCTATACAACAATTCAAGCTTATCATAAAATCCTATAAAAAGTAATCTGTCTTTTTATACTTAGTCATATTTCATATTACTTTTTAACTCATCTGATCTTGTCTCAAACAAGACGACTTCTCCAACAGATCACTCAATACTTAGAATATTTTCAGGTCTTCTTTTTGTCATCTGATCTTGTCTTATACAAGATGACTTCTCCAACAGATCAGTCAATACTTAGAATATTTTCAAGTCTTCTTTTTGGCTTTATCAAAACTCATCTTTCATCAATTTAGGACTTTATATTAGGATTCATATCCCAACACACCCTATAAATACCTATAAACTCTATAAAAGTCAACCCTATAAATACCTACAAATCCTATATAAATACCTATAAAATCTATAATCCTATTCTATAAAGTTAAATTCTACCCTACATAAATCTCAAAACAAACACAAAACATAAAAAGTAGGGTGCTGCTAAACATCCAGAATCTGGATATCCAGAAAAGGGCAATTTAGTCAATTTCTATTTTAAGTCGTGTTAAAATGACTAATATATCCTTAATGAAAATATAGGGCTGAGTTATTATTTTTGAATTAAATATTGAAATCTGACACTTCTTTCTCTCTCTTCTTATTTGTTTAAAGTAGATAATAATTACACAAACACAAGTTTCAATGTTATATTTAATTCAAACTTTTCCTATTTTCTTAACGTTAATTACCTTTCTTCTTCTAATAAAAAATGAAAAATAATATAATAATATTCATTATTTAAATCCCAAAATCTAATTTTAAATTTAAAAAATATTAAATTGACTAAAATTCTAATATAACAATAATATTCATTATATAAAATTAGAATAATCTTTACCTAAACTAAATTATCGAATCATTAATAATATTTAGTACTATAAATTTGGGTTTAACTCATGAAATAATTTGATAAGATTATTCTAATCAAATATTTTGTAATATGTTATTAGTGGAATAATTAGTAATATAATTCAAAATTATTATGAAATATTCATGGCACAGATTAACCAAATTTTATTTACCTAGATTAATTTAATTTTTAACATATATCGTTTAGTGATGGAGTGTCCAACTATTTATTTATTCATATTTTATTAAAATATTTAAAAATTGTATCGATTAAATTAAATTGTCTGACTTACTTAATTAAATTTACGTTAATTTAATTTTAGATAATTTAATTTAATTTCAATAAATTTTGGTTAACTCAAGAGTTAATCTAAATTTCAGTAAATATAATGTAATTATTATTCTATATTTAAAAAATTCGAAAGGTTTAGGCATTGAATTTACGGTATTTAATAACTTATGCAATTATTATTCTTTTAAAATATTTAAGTTAAATTAATTTAAATGATTTAAATTAATTATTCAAATTATTTAATTTAATTTAAATAATGTATTTTACTACTTCTTTCTCACATATATTGTTAAATGATAAAGTATTCGACTACTCGTTTCTCAACATATAATAGTAGCGTTAGAGAAAAGTGTTTAGGGTTTGGGGTTTAGGGTTTATAGTTTAGGGTTCAGGGTTTACTCGTTTCTCAACATATAATAGTAGCGTTAGAGAAAAGTGTTTAGGGTTTGGGGTTTAGGGTTTATAGTTTAGGGTTCAGGGTTTAGAGTTCGATTACTTTTTTCAATGTGTTGATTCCATTAAATTAATTTTTAATATGTACACTTAGTGTCCGATTACTCGTTTCTCAACGTATAGAGTTTAAGGTTTAGGGTTAGTGTTCGATTACTCATTTTAATGTGTTGATTCCATTAAATTAATTTTCAATGTGTTCATTACATTGAAATTCAATAGTGTACACTTAATGTTCGACTACTCGTTTCTCACCGTATAAGATTTACGGTAAAGTATTCGATTACTGGTTTCAATGTGTTGATTCCATTAAATTAATTTACACTGTGGTCATTACATTAAAATTTAATAGTGTACACTTGGTTTCTGACTACTCGTTTCTCACCGTATAGGGTTTAGGGTTAGTGTTTGATTACTCGTTTTAATGTGTCGATTTCATTAAATTAAAATCTAATAGTTATGTTCATTAAATTAAAATTTTCACCAATATGGTAGTGTTGATTAAATTAAAATCAAATAGTTAGGTTCTAAAAAATAATTAAAATCTAATAGTTCAATAAATTTTAAAATAGTTAGGTTCATTAAATTAATTTCAAGAAAACTCCAACACATATTTACTATTACTAAAGTATTTTTTAACGTCTCTTTTATTTTGGGTTCATGACCGAATATAATATAAGGGGTTAGAGGGTTAATTTAGTTGAAAAAATTTAGAAATTATGGATAATGCAGTTCTTTCTCTAATAGATATAGATTTGAATGTTTATATTAACCAACCATGAGAAAATGGTGAAAAATAAATTTTGAAAAAAAAATTTATTTAAAATCTATATAATATATACGTATTTATAATACCTACTACACATACATATCTTATAATATATATATATATATATATATATATATATATTAAATTATCATTTAAAAATATATATCAATGCATATATATATACATTTAAAATTATGGAATGTTATACTCATTGTCGGAGTTATGATTAGTGATCTTGAATATTTTTTTCATTGTCGGAATTATCTCAAAAAATTTGATTGAAGTAATTCACGAACAATCATTTTTTAATCTGTAATGTTCAAATTTCGTGTTTTGATGGAGGTAATGGAGGAAACTACACTTTTTTTTAATTTGATGGAGTAGAAAAAAATTTACCGTTTAAATTTAATTTTGTGTATTGGAAGAGTAAATTTCGCTAGGTGGAATAATGATGTTAATTAATATTAAACCGAGAAATTAAAGGGTGGTGCATATATTACCGTTTCAAAGCAATGATTATATTTATGGGGAGATTAAGTCAACACATTGATAGACGAGAAATTTGGAAGAGTGTGAGCATGCGCATTTAATTATCATTATATATAATAAAGGGTATAACGGTAATCAAGTAATTAATAAAACATTAATTAATTAAAAAAAAAAGTTTCTGAATATCCAGATTCTGGATGGAGATCATTTCCGTAAAAAGTATTAGAATTTTAAAATCCACTAGATTTTAAAATTCGAATTTCAAAATCCTCCAAATCCCAAAACAAACATGACCTAAAGATTTCATGATTAAATTATTACACATCGTTAGACAAGCTGACTTGACCCTCTTACCTTGCATATATATAGGACAACCTGGTCAAGGTGTAACGAAGTCTTGTCCAAGGTGCATGGTAGATCGTTGCCCTAATGGATTACCACTTGGAATGAACTTGCCAGCCTAGTCTATGAGGTGGTCAATCAAGTTGCGCCGAACATGAGATGGCCTACGAGATGGTGATCAGAAGTGTCGAGGTGGCCCTATAGAATTGTCTTCATGGTGTTGATTATTGGCCCGTCTTCGTCGACTCTGAGGTGTGATCGTCCTATTCGTTGATTGTCTTGGTGATTAGGACGAATTCGTTGACTTGACTATATTATTGAAGACTAGGTTTAACAATGCGAACATGTATAATTGTAATCGTATTTAAATTTGCTTTTAAAAAAGAAAAATAAAAAATTAGAAGGGTATGAAAGAATTCCGTCTCATCTAAAAGTCCGAATTTATAGTGAGGTTGAGAATTAATTCTTGTATATTAATTCCTAACACTCCCCCTCACTCGTGGGCCGGATTAACACATCTTACCCTTTTTGGGGAAGAGGCCCATCGAGTGGACAATTTAAATGGGTGGAGTGCTTTCAACAGGAATCGAACCCAGGTCGTTTTGCCCGGTTTGCTTTGATACCATGAAAGAATTCCGTCTCATCTAAAAATTCGAACTTTTATTTCCAACAATGAAAAAGAAAAAGAGATAAATATCCAACAATATTCCAAACTTTTATTTCCAACAATGATTAAAGAGATAAATATCCAACAATATTCCAAACTTTTGTTTCCATTAAAATTACACAAACACTTAACCAAATATTATCCATACCTAGCTTAATTCAAACACAATTCATTAATTAATTATACAACATACATAACACACACAAATTAAGATCAAATCTCATCAAACTCCACAATAAGCTCTAATGGGGCACTTTGATCTCTTCCCCTCCTCGGTATAATAGAAATGTATGTATTTGTAGTGTTCAAATGCCTTAAACTGCAACGGATGATCATCATCAACTAGCTCTTCTGCCACCTCTATTTTAACATCCTTAATAAATGTAAACAACCCAAGTGAATGCCTTTCTTCACTCCCCTCAATCATCACCTTATGACTTGAAGGCTCTATTCTTCCATTACTCCATGCCTACACAAAACCTAGGATCATTAACTCATAATTACTTTAAATAAATTAGACAACTTATAATATTTTTTTAATGTGGATATTACAGTAAAATCACTTTTCATTTTATTTAATCAATTCTGACTATATATTCAGAATCTGAATAGCCATCTTTTGCGTTAAATTAATTAACATCAACATAAATTACTTATACTTAAAAAGTAGTAATTTATGTTGATGTTGGACTCCATATCATAACAAACCATGCAAGCATCGCCGGCCATGACGATGAAAGACGAGGGCGTTGGATCGACGGTGATCCAATGGCCAGTCTTGGTCTGAACTTGTAGGCCCTTGACTTGGCGTTGGTGAAGAATGGACATGAAACTCTTGTCCGTGTGAGGCACAATCCCCAAACTAGTCTCATCTTTCCTAGGTACACGATACTTCATTAACCGAAGAAGATATGACGTTTTTTCGAGCAACGATTTGTAGCTTTTCTCTATCCCATAATATTCAGATACCATTCTCATCACCACTTGATCTAGTTCAGCTACAAACTTCGCGTATACCAAAGCAGTTTTACTAAAAAAAAAAAAACCAAGTAAAAAATTTAGGCCTAATTTTAAAATAAATTCACAATTTGGATCATAATATTTTTTCCCCTGAAAGTTGAATATATACTAGCATTATGTTTAGGCAATATAATAGTATCAAATTGTGATGAATGTCGGTTCATGCTGCTATTGAATTGAAAAAACTGAATTTTGTCCCAATTTTTCTGCAAAAGATTCCAAAAAATTTGGAATTTTCAATTTCATCCCATAAGTCATAACTTTTGATCAATTGGTCTGATTGGATCTTATTTTCACCGAAAAAGTAAAAAACGACGTTGTATGGTGCAAAAATAAAATGAGACTATACGACATCGTTTCTGATTTTCAGGTAAAAAAATAATCGAAATTAGACCAATTAGTAAGTTACGGGACTAATTAATTAATTGAAAATTTAGAGAGAAAAAATTGAGACCTTTTGGGACGAAATTGAATTTTATATAACTCAAGACATCGAGATGATGAAATTAGAAATTGCAAAAATCTTAAAAAAATATATATATATATATATACCTGAAACGATCATTTCCAGAAGGCCATAGAAGATCCGTAAACTTGTTGACACCTTCCTCAGTTGTAGCATTTTCGATTCCTAAACCTTCGTACAGAGGTATAATGGACTCTTGTCCGACGTATCCATGGGAGGGAGTGTCGGAAACGTTTTGTATTTTTAAATCCCTGGGAAGATCAAATAGTTGGTCTGATGCTTCAAAAATTGCCTCATGTGAATCCAGACTGAATTTGCTGTAAATTGCGATGAAACAACCGTACTCTTCGAGTGCCCCAACAACATCTTTGGTTGTCGATAACCAAGAAGCCGAACCATGTTCTAAATTTTTCTCTGAAAAGTTTATTGTGGGAAGGCTGAGATCTACACAAGAACCCATGATGGATTGTGTGTCCTAAAATTTATTTTTTCACCTTTTCTTGAAAGTTAGTTGGTCGAGATTGATCTTGATGTAGTAAGAGCATATACTTCTTAATTAAGTTAAAAAGTCATGGGCATCAGGTGGGTGTATTCAGCACGTGTAAAATCAAATAATATATTCCATTTGTTTTTTTTTTTTTTTATGGAAAGTTAAATACGCATCCTTTTTTTTTTCCTCCCATGACTTGAATTCAGGACCTAAGGGCCTAGGTAGTGGTGCTCTAACCACTTGAGCTATTGTCAATATATTCCATTTGTCCTGTCATAAACTTTTAAGTTAACTATTTTAGACGTGAAAAACTTACGGATATGATAGAATGATATTGGAGTTAAATATAATGAATTCAAGAATTGAATGATAATGGGAAAGGAATTAAATAAGAATGGTAATTCTTATTATTAGTATTGAGAAGGAATGAAAAAAATATTTCTTATGTGATTCTAATCTCATTATTGGTATGCTAAATGTAACAAATTTTTAAAATTTATCTTAAATGACTAAATTATCCTTGAACATGTATTATTTTTAAAAAATATATAAATTAATTAAAAACTATGTAAATTTTTAATAATTTCACGAAACTTAAAGTTCCTACCTGGGGAGTATTATTTTTTACATATTTTTCTATTTAAGTTATTTCATATTTTATTGTAGTAAACCAACTACAATTTTTTAAAATTAGCCAAAATAATTTTAATGAATATAAATTAGTCAAAATAATTAAAAATATTCTTAAATAACCTTTTATAAAACTAGGGGAAAGGGATGAAATGAGTATTAATACAATAAAACTTATCAATCATAAAATTAAAAATATATTAAAAATGCACATTTCATTCCTACTTCATTTCTTCTTACCAATCATGTCGGTGAGAAGGAAGGAGTACATTATTTTAAAAATGAAATAGATTTGGTAAAATGAAAAAAGTTAACTGAATCTTGTTAATTACAATAAATTTAAAAGTTAAACAGTGACATAATCAATAATTATAATTATTAATCCTTAATTATTTTGAAAACATATAGTATGATCAAATAGAGGCAACTAGCCACGCGACAAAAACATCATACTTTGACAGATGACGTGGACACTCTCGCTGATGTGTAGCTAACGTGGGTGATAGCAATTTCCCAATTTTCCAACCACAAACTCTCAAGGAAGATCTCGAAACTTCAAAATACACTTTTTTATACTCTATTTTAAAAATCTTCTCCAACCATGAAACTCTATATCCTACCCTATTTATTATTTTAATCATTTTAATATATTACAATCATTAAATAATATATTTATCTTTGTATTTAAATAAATTTATACAATTAAATATTCAATTAGTAAATTAAATATTATTGATTTTATCAAAATCATAAAATGTAAATACACTTGTAGTTTTCAAATAATACTTTTATTTAAATATAAAATTACGAAACACATAATAACGTAAAACGATACATGTGACTATGTTATGTGAGTATAATCTAATCCTACAACTATTTTTTAGGGGAACTTCTCCATCTGGATCCAACATTCCTTCGTACTAGTGTATTGTTTTTTTATTATTTGTATTTATATTTCTTTTCAGTTTGTGTTCACTTATTTTAATATGTCGGTGTTATATGTAGCTAGGTAATGAATGTATGTCCATTTTAATATGTAATGTAATTCATATTTAATATATAATGTATGTTTTATTGTATTTTAGGTTTTTTTTTGTAGATAATAATAATACACAAAAAAAATTTAATTACACAATTAAAATTAAATTATAAATTAGTATAACAATAGAATTATAATTATATTTAATAAACTATTAATATAAAATTGTAATACAAAATTGTAAATATTAATAAAATAATAGATATAAAATATAGAGTTTTGAATAGTAAACTTTCATATATAGAGTTTACTATTCAAAACTCTATTTCAAATCTTCAAAATAGAGTACGGTTGAAGGGAACAAAACTCTATAAATGAAGTTTAAGATGAGTTTGAGATGGTCTAAATCCATATCTTATGGAATTTGGTCCTCCAAATCAATTGTTTATTGGGCCAAATAACAAGATTAAAAAAAAAAATCTTATGGAGTTGACATAATAGGATGCCGCAAAACTAATTCAATCTAAAATTATAGGACATTTCATTAATTATATATATATATATAAATCATGGTTATTTGCAATTTTAAATTTTATGAGTTCACCTCAAATTATCCTAAATTACCGAAACAACCCTCCCAACACTAATCATGTTCGTGCCCATTAGTCCATTACCCCCACACACATTACAATTTCATTCAAACCGCGTGAATTCGATCAATCGTCATTGCCGTTCATTTTCTTCTTCATTATACTTTTCATCATATGATTCATATTTCCTTCTCATCATCAATCAACCTCTTTAAAACTAAATAAAAAAAGTATTAAGCGTATTGTTTGACAAAAAAATTGAAAAAAAAAATCCAAAACTTCTGAAAAACTGGAGTTCATCTGGCAAAAAATTTTTTTTTTGAGATTTTGATATTCATTTGGTAAAAACTTTTGAGATTTTAGCATTCACTCTAAAATTTGTGCCGATTTAAAAAAACCAATCTAGCTCACAAGAGTCGAGTTTTGCATCATTCGCGAAATAAGAAAAAAAATTGGAGGAAACCAACTTAAGTTAACATATATTGTTTCCATATAATTTTAACTACACAATAATAGCATGAATAACCACCAAATATACACACAGTATCCAAATGTGTTAAAATATTAACCTATCACATATTTTTTAGGGTTAATTGCAAAAAAAAATCACGACATTTAGTAGATTTATCAATTACAACATATACTTTTTTTCTTTGCAGTAGATTTATCAATTACAACATATACTTTTTTTCTTTGCAATTCAATACACCAACTTTTTTAGTTTTACAATTTAATGAACCAGTAATTTTTTTTGATTAATTTTAAAATGATGTGGCGCCGAAAAGATCAAAATCCCACATTGACGCCAAGTAAGACTGCTAACTAACTAATTAATTATTATTTTTTAATGGAAAAAAAACAATTTTAAAACTCTAAAATAAATACAAAAAATTAAACAAGCCCTTAGTTGCACATAAATCTTAATCGCGTTCTTCAATTCCTCAATCCTTCAATGGATTTGTTTGTTTAAGATGGGATTAGATTCGACTCTTATTCTCCATGAAATTTGGGAAGAGAGCATTGAGAAATTCAATTTTATTAACTAATCACACAATTTTATTGTCTCTATTGGCTTAATTTTCCTAATAGCACACCAATAGCACCAACCACACTTATTGATAAATTCTAGAAGAGTAATTAAATGACACCATGAACAGAAAATACCCATAATAAGAAGAAAAAAAAAACACTCCATATAATTACAGGCGTGCATGCTAATTCTATTGACTAACCACACTTATTTCTTATATTGACTAAGGATTATAGGAACCACTGTGTGCACGGATGCGTGCGAATTCCGAATGAATAGAATTTATGTCTTCTTGTGCGTGTGCGTTTACGATAATTATTAATAAGGATTTGTTTAATTTTGTATTTTTTTTAGAGTTTTAAAATTGTTTTTTTTCATTAAAAAATACTCGTAATAACTAATTATTTGGCAGTCTCACTTGGCACAAATGTGGCGATTTTGATCTTTTCGGCGCCACGTCATTTTAAAATTAATCAAAAAAATTGCTGGTGCATTAAATTGTAAAACTAAAAAAGTTGGTGTATCGAATTGTAAAGAAAAAAAGTATATGTTGTAATTGATAAATCTACTAAAGGTCTGATTTTTTTTTTGTAATTAACCTATTTTTTATTTTAACTACTCCCTCCGTCCACCAAAAGTGTGCTCACTTATTTTTTTAGGTCCACAAAAAATACGTTTATTCTATCTAAATAGTTCATTTTTGAATATTTTTTTTACTTTAATAACAAGATTGAGTATCTAATAAATATATTCTTTACTCGTTATCCAAATATATTCTTTATAAATATAATATGATTTTTTTTAAAACATGTATAAAAAAAAGTGAGCACACTTTTGGTGGACAGAGGGAGTATATTAAATACCCACACTTCACTTTTTATCAAGTCTAACACATATTTTTTTCCTTAAAAAAAAAAAAACAAATTTGATCAAACAACTGGTTCATATGTGCCATCCCCAGATTTTTTTTTATTTATTATTATGAGGTAGCCCATTTAACTATAATGGACCTAGAAGCAATCGGCCCACCTTCCTTTTGCATTATAGACTTTATAGTAGGTGGGCATACCATCAAACTTATACCAATTTATTATTTACACAAATTTTAAAAATTATACTCCAATATTTAATTTTAAAAATTATAATATTTAATGTCTTATAAGTCATTAAAGTACATAGAGATAGGAAGTAAAGGGTAGAGAGATAAAAGTAGGGAAAGATAAAAAATAGAAAATACACAAAAAAGATAGTGAGGTATTGATAAAAATCAAAATAAGTAACTTAACAAATAACATCTATAATGATAAAATCAGTGATTTAACGAGCTATGGAAGGAATGTATTTTAAGTTAAAAAACTGATATATTTTGAAAATAATAATAATAACCTGTAAAAAAAAATAACATTAATAATAATAGAAAAATTCTTATATACACTAGATACACAATGTAACTTATGTATATTCTTAAAAGAAATTAATTATTTTACTAAAAAGTGATAATTATGCATCAGTTGAGTCGTGTCACTAGGCAAATTAAAGGGATTAAAAAAATATTTAGTCCGTTAAATTGAACTGATTTTGAATTTGATCTAGATGGATTAGATATTTTAATTTTGTTCCAATAAGTATGCTAAAATTTTAAAATCATTCATTTTACCTACAATGACAAACAGGTAAAATGTAACCGGTCATGCCACATGGATTTAATCATTTTTTAATTTTATATGTTATGTGACATTTTTTTTATATTTTTGAATGAATGAAGATTAATTTATATTTATTAACTCAGAAAAAAATTATGAATATTAACAAAAATAAAATTTAAAAAATCTTAAAATAACTTGAGAATAATATTTAAAATTCAAAATAAAAATTTGAAAATTATAATATTGATAAAAATTTTTAAAATAAATAAATTCATTCTTAAATCAATATATTATTAGAAAAATCAATTAAATTTTTCTGAAAAAAATTTACAAAAGATATTAGATCATAAACCATTTTTATAATACTCTATTTAGATAAATATACTTCTATTTATTGAATTAATTAAATTATTTTTGGATTTATTTTGAGAATTTTGGGATTTAAAATATTTGGAGAATTTTATGTATTTATTTAAATTATTTAAATATTAAAATATAAGTAACGTTTTAGCGCTTTTTTTTGGCGGTTTTAATATTTTTTTTCATTTGGGAGTTTTATTATTTTAAGGTCAAATTTGTATATTTATCATATTATTTTAAAATAAATAAATAAATAAATTTCTGTTTTTCTAATTAGGTAGATTAATGGAGTTTTTTTAATAATTAATTGATTTATGAAATAATTTATTTTTATTTTTTCCATATTATAATATTTCAATTTAAGAAAAATCATTTTGTATTTTAAATACTATTCCTAATTTATTTTTAATAATTTTAAAATATTATTTAGTGTTTTAAATAATATTCATAATTTTTTGAATTAATAAATATAAATAAGTCATAAAAAAAAAGGTTGTATGTGGAAAGAGAAAAGAATAACTAAAATTAAAATTCATATGTGTTAATTAACCTGTTGATCTGCTATAATAGGTAAAATGATTATTTTAAAATTTTGAGCATACTTATTGAACAAAAATTAAAATGTGCAATTTATTTAGATCAAATTTAAAATCAATCCAACTCAATTGAATAAGAAATCTTTAATCATCCCCAAATTAAATAAATGTTAATCAAAATAATAATATAGGTTGGTCTCAATAATAAGGAGTATAATATAAAGTAAATAATTGAGAAGATAAGCTAGCTAGATTGATAGACATTTTAAATGCTAATTAAATGAGAAGACAATTTCATTAAGATTTGAATAAGACAATGTAATTTGAAAATTTCGTTCAATCACTTTTATAAATTAAATTATATATAATGTGATGGCAAAATTTTGTTTTTATTAATTATTAAACTATGTGGTCCTTAACGTATGTCGATTTCGAATCCTTGAGAAATATACTTCTAACCTATCAAGACAAAATTGATATGCATATATATAACTTAATGATATATTTTTGTCATCAATTTTGACTAATTTTTGTTCCTAGGGACGGGATCTCCTGTTACACAATGGTGTTACATCTTCTGTTACACCATTTAGATTTGCGCCACGTGTCTATCCATCAAAATTTAAAAATATGAGAATAACACCATAACATAACCCTTTACCCTATTTAAGGAATGATATTAATTATTTAAAATAATTTCCTTCCAAAATTCTATCCCAAAAAATCTTATAAATATCTATAATAATTTTATATATAATTGAAGCCACAAAATATTAATTGAAGTCGCATATATTAATTAACTATAACATCAATTATTATTATTATATAATTAATATTATTATTATGGAGGTCAGAAGAAAAATATAAACTTAACCATTTAAAAATATTGGAGTATAAAAATTTACAAGCTCTTAAAATACACATAAAATTGATAGCATATTATTAATATAAAAATTTCTACGCGAATATATAATATTAAGAATTATAATATTTAGTACTAGATATTAAGAATTATAGATGTTAAGAATTATAGCAATTTATACGTAGAATTATAGGTATTTATAAATATATATATATATATTTAATTAGTATATATTATAAGTGTGTCATTTTATGTTATTATTTTTATGTAATTTTAATTTATTATAATTAACGTTTGTATAGGGAATTTGTTTGTAAAACATGAAGTATAATTTTTACAATATTTATTATTATGCATAATTTTTTAATTCTTCCAATTTATTTTTATTTTTTAAGATTATTTGTTATCTAAAGAATTATAATAATTACGTAAATTTTATATTATTCACGTAGAAATTTTATATTAATTATATGCTATCAATTTTATGTGTATTTTAAGAGTTTGTAAATTTTTATACTCCAATTTTATGTGTATTTTAATTAATATCATTCCTTAAATAGGGTAAAGGGTTATGTTAGGGTCACTACAAAATAATGCTCAAATAACGAGGGGAATTGGCGAGGGGTATTTCACCCTTGCTATTTGGCGAGGGATTTAAAGAGGGGAATAAATAACGAGGGATTTGGCGAGGGGCGGAATCACACTCGCTATTTAGCGAGTGGAAAAAGATGCCCTCGCCAATTGGCGAGGGATTTGGCGACGGCGTGTTGTGCACTCGCTCATTGGCGAGTGCATTGTGGCCCTCGGAAAATGGCGAGGGGGGTGGGGCCCTCGTAATTGCCCTCGCCTATTTCCCAATTAAAACCCCTCCTTCTTCCCCAACTTCGTACTGCAGCCTCCTTCACCCCCAAAAAAAGAAAACATGCGAGTTTCGTTCCACCGCGCCAACGCCGCTGCCGGAGCTACCGATCGAGACAAATTTTTGGATATTTCTGTTCTACACTTCGAGGGGTTCATTTCTACGGTAAATTTATGCGTTTTTATTGATTAAATTAAAAGTTGTATATATATATATATATGTTTGTATTATATTATATATGTATATTATATATGTATATATATATATATATGAATGTATATATATAGTTTTGTTGTGTAATGTTAGGATTGTAATTATGTTAGAAAAATATGTATAATGTTTATTAGGATTAATTAAGAATATTAATTGTTAATTGATGAAAGTTATAAAAATTGTTAATTGTTATGAATTAATGTGTTAATATAATTATTGTTATATATATATGTTTTATATATGCATGTATATATATGTGTTAATTATTAATTGGTACGGTGTGTTAATTGTTATGCATGAATGTGTTAATTAATTGGGAGAATTAATTTTATAATTAATTGTTGGAAATAAGTGAAATTAAATCGATGTTGGAGGCCGGGATGAGTTGTTTAATTGTTTGTTGTAGATTGTGCGTTCCGACTTGAGTAATTTTACTCGAGTCGGAAATGGATGCACTAGGAACCTAAATATTTGGTGATACGATAGATTTAGATGAAACTTTGCCGAAATTTTTAAAAATATTTACATTTGAAACAGATCGAATAACATGAATTATTCAAGTCGTAGTTGGATGTATAGGCCAAGATTGGTCAATGGGATTATGAGCCCCGAATTTATTAGTGGTGTAAATGGATTTATTGAAGCTGCCACTAGTAATCCGAATTCGATTTGGGAAGGGAAAATTAGGTGTCCTTGCTCGAAAGCTAGATGTCGAAATGAGACTTATAGAGATCCTAATGAAGTAAAGTCTCATTTATATCGAAATGGGTTTACACGAAATTATTATAATTGGATTTATCACGGTGAAGAGACTTGGGGTCCACGTCCATTTCAAAACACTAGTGAATTTGCGTCAACTTCAAATGAAGTTGACCCTATGGGACCTAGCTCGTACCACACTATGGTAGAAGAATTAATGGGTAACCCAAACATTGATTTTGGAATCAACGCGGAAGAGGAGGCACATAATGAAGAACCCCCTAATGAGAATGCGTCACAGTTCTACGACATGCTTCGTGCAGCGGACCAAGACTTGTATCCCGGTTGTGAATCTCATTCGCAGTTGTCGTTCAATTCCAGATTGTTGAATATTAAAACCGAAAACAGATTGTCTGAAAGGGGATACAATCAAGTCGTTGAGTTGATTCGTGAGATTTGTCCTTTAGAAAATAAGGTTCCCAAGAAATTTAACGATACCAAACACTTGATGAGTGGGATGGGTCTTCCGGTAGAAAGGATTGATTGTTGTGCACAGAACTGCATGTTATTTTGGGGTGCAGACAGCGAACTAGAGTTCTGTAAGATTTGTGGTGGACCACGGTATAAGCCGAGTAGGGTTGATGCAGATGGTCGGTTGAAAAAGAAACGTCCGGTTAAGGAAATGTTCTACTTTCCCATAATTCCTCGTTTGCAAAGATTGTACATGTCCAAGGCCACTGCGAAGGATATGACATGGCATGCCTCGTGCAGTTCTGATGACTCTGGTGTTATGCGTCACCCTGCAGACTCGTTGGCTTGGAAGCATTTGGACCGTTCGTATCCTGATTTTGCAGCTGAAATTAGGAATGTTAGGTTGGGCTTGAGCACAGACGGTTTTGCACCGTTTGGAATGACGGGGAAGCAATATTCGTCATGGCCAGTTATTCTTACTCCGTACAATCTACCCCCGTGGTTATGCATGAAAGATCAATTCATGTTTCTTTCGATTCTTGTGCCCGGGCCAAAAAGTCCGAAGGACAAGCTTGATGTGTTTTTACAACCTCTGATAGCTGATTTGAAATTTTTATGGGAAAATGGGGTGCAAACGTACGACGTCTCTAGGAAGCAAAACTTTATTATGAGAGCTGCACTGATTTGGACCATTAGCGACTTTCCAGCGTACTCAATGTTGTCTGGTTGGAGTACAGCTGGAAAGCTTGCTTGTCCATATTGTGGGGAGTACACCGATGCATTCACTTTGAGGCTCAGTCGAAAGCAATCGTGGTTCGATAACCACCGAAAGTTCTTACCACCTAATCATACATGGCGAAAGAACAAGACGGCATTCAGGGCTGGAGTAGCAGTCACAGATGATCCGCCGCCTATCCGAACAGGTGCGAGTCTCCTATACGAAATTGATCATTTGGGACTTAGAAAGGTTACAGAGGAAGGTGCTGAGGCACACAACAAAAAAATTGACGGAGGGTGGAAGAAAAAAAGCATTTTTTGGGATTTGCCTTATTGGAGTACTTTGTTAGTTCGACACAATTTGGACGTGATGCACATTGAGAAAAATGTGTTCGATAACGTGTTCAACACAGTGATGAATGTGGAGGGGAAAACAAAGGACACGTCAAAATCAAGAGATGAGTTGAATGAATATTGTCGTCGTCCCTCTCTCAAGAAATGTCCACGTACAAATAAGTATCCCAAGGCTTGTTATGCGCTTGATAAGAAAGAAAAAGATGTTATCTGTAAGTGGATAAGTGGGTTGAAGTTTCCCGATGATTATGTGTCTAACATGTCTCGATGTATTGACTGGACGAAGTTGAAATTGTATGGAATGAAGAGTCATGATTGTCACGTGTTTATGCAGAGACTACTACCGATTGCTTTTCGTAATATTCTGCAGACTGAAGTGTGGAAAGCAATCACTGAGCTTAGTCTCTTTTTTAAGGACTTAACTTCTACGACCATAACAGTTGACAACATGACTCGGTTGGAAACGGATATCCCAGTAATATTGTGCAAGTTGGAACGTATCTTTCCACCCAGCTTCTTCAACTCCATGGAACATCTACCTGTGCACCTTGCATATGAAGCAAAAGTTACTGGTCCAGTTCAATACAGATGGATGTATCCATTCGAGAGGTATTTTAAGGAATTTTAAGATATAATGGTCATATTCAATGTTTTTTATATTATCTTAATCACGATCCTTGAATTCTAATTATAGGTATCTTCGCACCTTGAAACTGAGTGTGGGTAACAAAGCACGTGTTGAAGCTTCGATTGCAAATGCATATTTAACTAGAGAGGCGTCAATGTTTTGTTCTCATTACTTTGAGGATCATGTTACGACGAGGATACACAATTTACCTCGTAATTACGATGGTAGTGGAGATGTACAACAGTATGTGGATGGTACATTTTCCATATTTAAGGCGCCTGGCAAGCGATTTGGGAAACCAAAGAAGAGATGGATTTTGGATGAGGAGAAAAAAGTTGCTCATACGTACGTGTTGTTGAATTGTGATGAGGTGCAGCCGTATGTTCAGTAAGTGACACTGGCCAGAGTATAAATATATATTGGTTAGTTTTGAGATGTCTTATTAATCAAAATACGTATGTAGGCTATTCATGCATCAACTTCAAGTTGTTGAACCAAATCTCTCGGCTGCTGCATCGGACAATAGGCTACAAAATGAATTTGCTTCGTGGTTTGAAGAAATTGTAAGTCATATTTTATACAAATATATATATTTAATAGCAATAACGTAAATCTCACATAGAGTCGATTTATATAGGTGAAGATAAATCCCGTGGAGAACAGGTTTATTTCCGATCTTTCTGCAGGTCCGTCTGGTCACGTTCTTACGTACTCAGGGTATTACGTGAACGGGTACAAATTTCACACTATGGCTTATGGTGCATCTAGAGCAACATCAAACAGTGGGGTTTGTATCAAGGGAAAAAACTATGATGCAGATGAAGAGGATTTCTATGGGAATCTCGAGGAAGTAGTCGAATTGGACTACCAGGGGTACCACGAGAAGAAAGTGGTTTTGTTCAAGTGTCAGTGGTTTGATAACTCAGCCAGTGGTACAAAAATTGATCCTAACTACAAGCTTGTGGATATTCATCAAAGGCGACGATACGGTCGGTACGATCCATTCGTACTAGCAAGTCAAGCCACCCAAGTCTACTATTGTTCGTACCCTGGGCCCCGTACTGATTGGATAACTGTATGCAAAATCAAGCCGAGATCCTTCTTGGACGCACAACAGTCATCCACTACTGAAGATGAAGCAGATGTTCCCGCGTTCCAAGAGGAAAGCATAGAACATCAAATGATTGTGCAAGTAGATGATGATCCTGTTATATTAACTGATACCACCGGTACATTGATGGACGTAGCCGGAGATGAAGAACCAGAAGAAGAAGAGGAAGAAGAACAAGAACAAGAAGATGAGGATGAAGATGAAGAAGATGATGAAGAAGAATATTACTAGAGTGTTCATGTATATGTTATATTATATAAAGAATGTTGATTATGACTCGGTTTTAGTGTTCTTAATGCATGTTTATGATCCAGTTTGAGTGTTCATAGATGTTATTATATCAAGAATGTTAATTTATTAATTGTTATATTTTAATATTTATTTTTACAGATGAGTGGATATGGGGGTCATGGACAGCGTTCTGGTGGACATGGTTCTGGTAGTCAGGGTTCTGGTGATTCGGGTGGTAGAGGTAGAGGTAGAGGTAGAGGTATAGGTAGAGGTAGAGGTGAGACGCCGCCTGTACCTATACCACATCATCCGGGTTTCTATTTGCCGGATATGACTGGGATCGTCCAGATGCCCCAGATGCAGGGATCGACCCCCTATCCGTACTACACACAAGTCCCCCAGATGCCCCACATGTATCCAGCGCAGGAGGATCCACCGACGTCCGACCCAGTCGGACGTGCGTCTGTCGAGACAGCGGCCAGCCAGTCGACAGACGCACACGATGGTCGTATTCGTCTTACGATCTATCGTGGATCTTAAGTATTACATATCTTATAATTTTCATTATAATGAAATACATAATTATTCATTTTCAAATTAATTATGTGTAACAACAGGTTGATGCCTTCGGGTCCAATCTCGACCACCATCAGACACATCATGTACCGGAATATGGAGGCTGGCGCACACACATTCGGCTTGGTATCCCCAGGTGTACTTCAACGGTGGTGGGATACATTCCAGGTATAATTTAATGATGTGTAACATATCTATTCATTCACATCTTGTTATAATTAATAAAAAATTTTTGGCAGAATGAGGTTACGTGGGATCCAGAGATTACTGACACTGCATTAGTGTACAAGCTCTTTCTTGAGAGAGCAGCAAATCGATACAGTGACATGTTGAACCACTACAAGGGATTGTGGGAGCATGAGAATAAGAAGCCGCAATGGGACAACGGTGTCTGGGAGCACTTGGTTCGCCACTGGAATGATCCGGACACAATTAAGAAGAGTGAGCAGTGTCGGAAGAACCGTCTATCAGAGCCTGGAGGCCCGGGTACCGGTTTTGCTAGACATAAAGGGGGATCTCGTGGGGCAGCCGAGGTGGCCAAACGGATTGTAAGTATTTATGTTCAATTATATAAGTAATTAATTTGAGTTCATTTTAATTAATTTAATTTTATGTTCTTCAAAATATAGGAGGAGAGGACGGGACGACCAGCGTACGACTGGGAGATTATCGAATATTACCACCGTTACAATAACGGAAGGTACACATACGGGCATATAGGTGATATTCTGGTAAGTGTATACATATATTATATTAAATATATTATTTAATTGTGTTGACATGTATATTAATCAAATTTTGTGTATGCACAAATAGGATCAGGTGCAAGAGGAATTGTCACATCTCACCCAGCCGTCATCTGATCATGATCCTTCAGATGATGGTTCCAGTAGCCAGACCCCACCCTTACCGGAAATGTCTGAGTTGTACGTGAAGAAAGTTGGAAGATCTCACGGTCGCGTGAAGGGTCTTGGGCAACTAGGAAAGAACAGACGTGTCACTTCTGGTCCTGGTGAGACATCTTCCGGTACGACGTTTGGACGATTTAGTCAGGCCGACATCGACAATGCTCTTTTGGAAGAGCGGAGGGCTAGTGAAGAGAGAGAGCGTCTCATACGTGAAGAACTGCAGCAATCAGTCACTCAGACGGAGGAGCGCTTACGTCAAGAGTTTGCTGCTCAGATGGCATCACAGATGACATCAATGATGAGACAGTTCAGAAGGGGGTCGGGTAACAGGAACGGGGATGATGATGATGATGGTGATGATGACGCTGATGAGGATGGTCGATGATTGATACATTTTAAGTTATGTTGTCTTGTTGGATTTTAAAAAATTGATGAAGTTGTTTGGAATTTTTTTTTGTTATGTTGTGTACTTGAATTGAAGTGAACGTACGAGACGATGTTTTATTTTATATGGTTTTAATTCATATATATTGCTTGTGTGTGATTAATAATTAAGTATTGATCTAATATATAAATGAATTGAGTTAATAGCATATAGTTGTTAAATTAAATTTAGTAATGAAGGGCTTTTGTTAAATTAATTAAGTATTGAGTTAATATATAAATTAATTGAGTTAGTAATCTATTCAATTAATTGACTTAATTAATAATAAAAGAATAAATTTGAGTTAATACATACATATATAAGTATAAATTATTAAATTTAGTATTAACGAAGGGATTTGTTAAATAAATTGAGTTAATTAATATATATATATAAGTGTAAGTTATTAAATTTAGTAATGAGGGGTTTGTAAAAGAATAACATATAGTTGGTAATTTATTAAATTAATTGAGTTAAAGAATAAAAACAGAAATTAAAAGGGATAAATATATAATGCATTTGAAATATTACGACTAAAGCTCCTAGCCTAATTGGCACACGGGGGTGCATAAACTCTTCAGCCTCCGGGAGGTCGCGAGTTCGACCCCCTATGCTCGCGAAAATTGGGAATAAAGGGTGGCCTGGCTTAGAGACCTGGGTTCGAAACCCAGGTCTGTTTTTTTTTTAAATCTCGCGAATTGGCGAGGGGGATTTGCCCTCGGGAATTGGCGAGGGTTATGACTCTCGCGACTGGGCGACGGGATTCACTCTCGCTATTTGGCGACGGCACGCGCCCTCGCCAATTCGCGAGTGGGTATGGCCCTCGCCAATTCGCGAGTGTGTTTGGCCCTCGCCAATTAGCGAGTGTGTTTGGCCCTCGCCAATTTGGCCTCGGGATTTGGCGAGGGCACCCTCGCCAATAAATTAGCGAGGAGCAATTAGGCGACGGCGACTGCCCCTCGCCTATGCTGTCGCCAAATTGTTTAGCGAGGGCTTTACCCTCGCCAAAACCCTCTCCATATGGATGGTTTTTTGTAGTGGGTGTTATTCTTATATTTGTAAATTTTGATGAATTAACACGTGGTGCGCATCTAAATGATGTAATAGGAGATGTAACACTATTGTGTAACAGGAGATCCCGTCCCTATACTAGTATGGTTATAATAAACCAATTTATGGCAACTGGCATTGAGATTTGTGTCTCCAAATTAACTTTTAATATTGTAGGATAATAACACAAAATATTTTAATTACTATAAATGATTATGATAAATTAATAAAATTAAATAATTACGAAACGAGTTGATCTCAACGAACTTATTCATGAACATATATACATCTAAACATACAGTAAACAATCTTATTCACGAGTCACTCGCCATGTATAAATATAATAATATTTTTATATATACATGTATTTATATGTAATTTTTTAGCATAAGATTAATATAAAATATTATTTTAGATAATTATATATATTAAAATTAATTAATTTAAAAAAATAGATGGACGGGACCGGACAGGTTGAATCTGGCTGGTTGTCATGCGGGTGGAGCTGATCATTGGACAAAGACAAATCTGTCTCAAATCCATTCTGTTGTCATCCATACCTTAAAAAAAACAAATTGAATTTGTGTTGGTCCCCCTCATAACACATGAATATCGTTTCCTCTTTTAAAATGAATTTTATGATACTACAATTAATCATATCTTATTTACGAAATCACTATAGTATATCATTTCTGATTGATTGAGATTGAATGATGTGAAAATCAATATAGTAAGCGTAAGTTCATTGTCATATTGGTCCCTTTAATTATTATTAGGTGCCCAATGATATTTCTTTTGGCCACTATAGTAAGCCCACTTTGTGCGACATTAAATCAATCATTCGATATATTAGTAATTCTTTCCTTGTTAAATTAAGTACGGAAATAATCTTAAATAAATCTCATTTCGTGTATTACAACCAAAATTGAATTGAGAGCAACAATTTGATATATTTTTTTAAGTAATAGGAGTATAGGACATATGTAATACTTCTAAAACCTTAGATAATTTAAATAATATTAGTCGCTTTTCTGTTAGTTGTCACTCATTTAGGTCCCCTAGCTTTTTTTTTTTTTTTTTTATTAAGATAATTTGCAATTGTTATCTCAATAATTGCATTAAATTAGTTTAATTTCCGTGCAATAATTCATAAACTCATGAAAGGTTTGATGTTGATTTATAATTAATCTACCCATTTTTGACGAGATGCATATAGTCACCTACCCATGCATTGCTACCTCATGCATAAATCTTGTTGATTCTATAATTTTAACAAATCCATCTATTAATAAACAACTAAAATACATTAAATTATAATTTTACGTGACGCAAATATTTGATTTAATTAGACTATAAGTGGTCCTTAACCTTGATTTAGATCGTCTTTGTGAAATATATACACTTCTAAATTCTAATATTGATTAATTCGTGGTCCTATACTCCTATGGTTACATATTAATAAATAACTAAATTAAATTATAATTTTACGTGATGTCAAATACTATTTGATTTAATTAGACTAGGTGGTCCTTAATTATCGTGTTTGTGAAATATATATTGGCCAAAATTTGAGAAACATCTACGGATCGAGTATATATTTGGATTAAATGGTCATTGTTGTCATCAATTTTGATTAATTTGTGGTCCTATACTCGTATGGTCCTTAATTAGCTGGTAATTACGTACTTATATATTACAAATATTCGCCTTTGATTCATACTTAATTAATTAGCTAGGTGGTCCTTTACTTGATTTGGATTCCTTGTCCCTAGCTAGCTTCTAATCTCTGTACTTAGGAGTATTTGATTGTAACATCAATAATGTACGTATGTTAGTGGTCCTTTGATTCTAATACACAAATCTAATTATGTGTAATGATATTCGAGATTTAACCCAGTGACGGATCTAGGATTTAAAATTTGGGGTACGAAAAATATTAAGTAAAACACTATTACTTCCATTTTGGCGAAATCTTTAGTCGTTGTTGAGGGAGAGAAAAATATATTAAAAATTTAAAACTAGAATAGCACCCGCGTATTACGCAATAAAAATAAATATTTATATTATACTTCATATAATTAAATAATTTTATAAAGTAAATTCTAAATAAAATTTGTGAGAATCGCACGAAATGAGACATTGAATTTTTAACATTTAACAAATATAAAAACAACTTAATAACTCTTAATAAATTGTAAGTCAATCAGCCTTCAATATTAACCATAAAGCCTTAAATAAATAAATATTTTAGTTAATTGCTAATTAAATCACAACATTTTCCTCATTTGCAATCTAATCTAAACTTTAAGATAATTGCAAATATTATTGCAATTTAGTCTTTTTAACAATTTTAATTGTGTTCGAATCTAACATAATTTAGACTTCTTAATGACATAACAACACCTTAATAAAACAATATTGTTTTTCAATCAAACCAAATATCAAAAGGTATGATTTAGGGACAGAGTAGACTTCTAAGAAGTCTAATTTGCAATAATATTTAAAGTTTGTGATTTATTTGCAATTATTTTAAAGTTTAGATTAGATTGCAAATAAGCGTAAGGTCGTGATTTAATTTGCAAATTAACTCCTTTTAAAATTAACAACTTCATTAAATTGTGACACATAAGTCAAATCAACCACAAAATAACACATCATCAATTTAAACTCCCTATTAAAATATAAGGGGATGTGAAAGAAAGTTGTTTGTTAAAAATGAGTAAATAGTTTTCGTTGGGACAAACAAAAAAGGAAAATTTAATTAGCTTTCACTAGAACGGATGAAGTATTTGATAATAAAAGTAATACGACTTGATGCAACTTAAATAAAAAAATTGTATAACGTCATTTAGTCGGTCCGGTCTCCAGTAAAATAACACTATATATTTGGTCCTCCCGTCTCTCCTCGAGTTGCATTTAATTAATTACAATCTAAAATAATCAGGAAATGAATAATATTAAAAAGAAAGTTTTATTTTTTTGTTTGACATAACTAGTACTTCCGCCGTTCTATAATAAGTGTTGTTTTAGTCTTTTTCTCTTGTACACAAATAAGTGTTGTTTTAGAATTTTTACACTGTTTGTTCCCATTATGCCTTCCAATTTGAAAATTATTTGAAACATAAACTTGAAAATAATTGAAAAAGATTAAAAAATTTGAAAAGATTTAAACGAAATTAATGTAATTAAAATCTTCCTTTATTATTTAAGGGTATACTTGTCAATACATACTCTTTCTTAATTCCAATAAATTTCATGAAAACAACACTTATTATAGAATGGAGGGAGTATACTTTTAAAATCTTGAACCATTATCTTATTAGGTTTCCCTGACCTTAACTATTTTTTTTTTTGAAAGCTGACCTTAACTATTAACTGTGGGCTAGTTAAAAAAACTAATGTAACTTGTTTTGGTCCCCCTTAATCATGACAACTGACAAAATGCAAATAAAAAAGGGTTGGTCTGCTATGGACTCGAGTGCATGTTGTGCACCCTAGTCCATGTTGCACTTTTTGGTAAATGGTGTTGCACTTTTCAATTATTAAACTGTATAATAATATTTTTAGTAATAATTGAAAAGTGCAACACCATTTACTAAAAGGTGTAAGTCAGTAATCTGAAAAGTGCACATGGACTAGGGTGCACAGCATGCACTCGAGTGCATACTAGACTTTACCAATAAAAAATTACTCAGTTTTATTTATGAAAAGAATGATTGAAATTTAAAATAAAATAAAAATTAAAAAATGTATATGGATGAAGAAGTGAAAGGAGGGAGGCAAAAAATTTAAAATTCAAACTTAATCGAATTTAAGAAATTTTAAAATTGAGGCATGTGAAAAAGCACATGGAAATAGTATATACATTGACGGACTCGGGGGGTCACTGGCCCACCACCAATTTATTTATATATATATATATATATATATATATATATTATATTTTTTTAATAATTATTTATATTATGTTTTTATATTTTAAGATTACTTCCACACTTTAAATATAAAAATAATTCACAAAATAGATACATTTACTATATCATTTTATATTCACATTTTCTCTTATTAACACACCTCACTAATATTTTTTAGAACTCACAAAATCTATTTTATACATTATTAGATCACCAAACTGATTCTTACTTATTTGATCTCACACTCCACTAAATTTACATTTCATAAAAAGTGAGACAATCAAAATATAAAAATCACTATAGACGGGAAAGTATATTTTAAGTTTTACATTTGACTAATAGTGGCTAAAGTCTCAACAATGATCGGAGTTGTATACTTTTTCACAAGCTAGAACAATCAAAATTACTTTCTTTCAAAACATAACAAAAATCGTTAAATTTAAATTAATGAAATGAGATGTATTGAAAAATTTATAATAGTTTTTTTTGTATATATAAATATTTTGTCTTTGTATTAATGTAAATTGGACCCCATAATTTCTATATAGGAAAGATTTATATTGTTCTATTAATTTGTGACTTGGATTATAAAATGAAATTTATTAAATAATCTTAACTTATGAAAATCACTAAGTTTTATTTATGAATTTATATTGCTCTATCTTTTGTGACTCAGATTATAAAATGAAATATATTAAATAATCTTAACTTTAAAAAATCACTATAGGAGTATGGATTTTTTTTTTGATGACTCGAACCCAGGACCTAAGGTCTAGGTAGTGGTGCTCTAACCACTTGAGCTATCCCACTTTGTCATAGGAGTATGGATTATAGTGCAGTGTTTGTGGTCCTGTGATTATAATTGGTCAAATTATTGAGATGTAATGTATATCGAATTTCATAAGATTGTGTCATTGTGTGTGAGTTGGTCTAATTAATAAGATAACACCAAATATTTGATTATATTAGATCGTTCTTGTCAGGGACGGAGGCAGGAGGTTTACAGGGAACTGCCCCCGTCATTTTCATTTTTTATTATTATTATTATATTAGCAATTTAATATATTATTAAATAAAATTAAAAAACATGAGTAAATATAAATTTGCACCAATTTATTATAGTAACGGAGCAATAAATGATGAGGTCGGATGTACATTACTATAAAAACAATTCTTTTTTTTTGAATTATCGGGTATCCGATTCAAGGAACGACTAATCTCGTAGACAAATCTCACCGTCCACTTGCGAAGATCCCGTTTAAAGTCAGAGTTTTGTGCTCTATATGAACTGACCTCATAGAAAAAATAAGATATTATTATATTTAAAAAAAATTACATTATAAAACTTTCAATACATCTCATTTCAATTATTTAAATTGAATGACTTTTGTTATATTTTAAGGAAATTAATTTTATTGTACCGATTCATAATAGGGGGAAACAATGTTAAAATTTAACATACAACCTTGGTGAGACACATTAGTCACTATTAGATAATTAAAACTTAAAATACACTTCCTTTATCTTGTGATAACTTACATACCTTAACCAACTCACTTTTAAAAAAAGTAAATTTATTGGAGGTTGTGGAGTCAAATTAGAGTCGGCAATTTGGGCCGGCCAACCCGAAGCCCAGTGTGGGCTAGGCTTTAAAATTACAAGTCCATATAGAACCTTACCTATTTGGCCCGGCCCGACGGGTCTAATGGGCAAGGCTGAATTTGGCCCGACGGGTCGTGGACGACCCATTTGATCTTTTTTTTTTCTTTAGGCAAATAAACAATTAAAATTAGTAGAATATTTATCGTATACTTAAATATAAGGGTTGCGCTCTCGTGTACCATGACATGTATGTAATTGGATCCAATAACCCATTACAAATAACACATGACTCATTTACTATATCCAATCCAATAACCCATTACAAATAACACATGACCCATTTACTATTTCCAATCCAATAACCCATTACAAATAACACATGACCTATTTACTATATCAATTTAACACATAAATTTTCATGGGCCTTTATTTTACTTCAATTTTTTTTTATCATTAAAAAATAATACTCAATTAATTTTTTAAAATTTTATTTTTTTTATTTTACTCCAATTGATATTTATATTTCTCTTTTTAATATTATTTTTTAAATTTATTTTTCTTCCTATTTAACATTTGTGTTTCAAATGATAATTTTTTTCACGTACTTTCTTTTTTTGCCACAAATAATTATTCTAAAATTTTAAAGTCTAATAAGAAAATTTAAAAAATAAAATTAATTGTTTTTTTTAGTATTAAATAATACTAATAATAATTTATTTTAAAAAATAAAATTCTCATATCTCTTAGCTGCAAGTGTTCAATTCTATTGATACTCTTTTACTTTAATTAATTGGTGTATAATTTTCACCTTATCCTTTCAAAATTTTACTTAATTCCTTACAAATTTTACTTCGTTTTACATTGTTTAATTATTTTTTTCATTCGAACTTTAATTTTTTAATCACTTTATTTTAATTTTTTATGAATATAATTTTTAGTTTATAAGTGTTATAATAACAATTGATAAGTATTGTGGTATATTATTAGTTAATATGCAATATTGTACGTATTAGTTCATATACATTATAATATTAGTTTATATTGGTATAAGTTCTAATGTTTTCGAGTTCACATATTGTATGGTACTACTAGTTCAAATATAATATAGTATTAGTTCACATACTCTATGGTATTAGTTCAAATATAGTATAGTATTAATTCACATATTGTATATATAGTATTAGTTCATAAATTAAATAATATTTATATACCGACATTAATCTCTAGTACTATACAATATATTAACTAGTACTATATATCATAAGCGTATTAATACTATATCGTATTTAAACTAATATTATATTTAACAAAAAATACATAACTTAACACATTCATAATTTCGGGCATACCATGCAAATTAATACATCAATTAATATTAAAAGATTGATATTAACTAACTAGTAAGAAGAACAAAAGTGAGAATGAATCACACTGAACACACAATTCATTTAATAGATATGATCACACTCAATAAACATATGAATGCATCAACACGGCGATGACCACAAAGAAAATAATAAAGCTGATGCAATATTATGCTGGTTTCTTCCCCAATTCACCACTCATTTAAATTTCTAAATATAAATTTTAATTTTCAATTAGATTATATTATTAATTAGTCTTAAAAAATAATCTACAACTTCAAAAAACTTGTAACAAACCAGATATCATTGTAGAAATAATGAAGACATAACAAAATAATCTTAGTTATTATAAATCAGATTAAAGCTAGAAAGTGAGCATGTCATATTCATACATTTATACCCAAATCAGAAGAAAAAAAATTGATTTTTTTAGTTTAGTTATTTTTCGATTTTTGTTTCCTAAATTTTGGTCATTTTTTGAAAAATAAAAACTGAAATTTTTATTTTATAATTTTATTTTTGAGTTTCATATTTTTTTTATATTCGTCATTTTTTTATATTTATTTTTTGAAAGTTAAAAAAATATAATAATATTTGACTTCGTGGTGATTCATTGGTGACTCGATAGTCGTGTATAATTATAATTTTAATGAGTTGTATTTTAATTTAATTGATAAAATGGTAATATAGTTTTTTACATGTATTTTTCTTTTAAAAAAATTGGGGGTGAAATTAATAAAAAAGAATGTAAATAACTAATAACACATGTAAAAAATTGGATTTAGTTACATGTATGTAACTTATACACATAAGTATTTGTCTAAATATAATTGTGTTTTTAATTTTATTTTGCCTTTGAAATTTAAACTTATTAATATTATTTATAATTCCAATTGAATTTGCTAGTGTAAGGTTATACTGGTTATGACCGTAATTATGTATAGTTAATAGTTATGTATATTTTTAATTATAATTATTTATGTAAAAAGAAATTATATGTGAGTATATGACCAATACATAATATAATAGGGTCTGACTATATGCACCTCCGTTTCGGAGAGATGCACTCCTCCTTTTAATTTATTAATAAAATAATGGAGTAAAAAACCAAAAATACCCTTCAATAAAATAAAGGGTACTAGATGCACCACTCCTACTGGACGCACCCCCTTCTTTCCCCAAATCAAACTTCCGGCTTCCGGTCGCCCCGTTGTCATTTTTTCCGGTAGCAAAAAATGAAAAAATTCAAAATTTTCAAC
Source organism: Galeopsis tetrahit (assembly GCA_963675135.1). Taxonomy (NCBI): domain Eukaryota; kingdom Viridiplantae; phylum Streptophyta; class Magnoliopsida; order Lamiales; family Lamiaceae; genus Galeopsis; species Galeopsis tetrahit. Next base: position 65,855,352 of record OY776127.1, read on the forward strand.
AAATCAACAATATTCTCCCTAAAACACCATTATCAAACTCATTAACAAACACCATTATCAAAACTTAGAAAAACTAACAATTTTTTTTTTTAATTTCGTCAAACCAGTGCCGACCATATATCCTCCCGTCGACAAAATGTTGTCGACGGAAGGATATATGGTCGACCAACAAAAATCGATCGACACTGTGTTGTTGACCATACACACTCTCGTCAACACCCTGTTGTCGACGGGAGTGTATATAGTCGACAACACAGGGTCGAATTTAAAAAAAAAAAAACTTACTGGTGCGGGACGGAGGGTGCGGTGGCGGAGGCCGCGGAGGAGTGGAGTGATCGAGACGGAAAAAAAAAATTACAGAAAAAAGGGGGCGAGTCGAGCGACGACGGGCCGCGGCGGCTGGGGCTGACGGCGTCGGATGGACAGGGGAGGGGGCGGTCGCAGCGGCCGATGGACGGGGGCAGCCGCGCGCGGCCGCGACATAACTTTTTTTTTTTTTTTTACAGATCGGGTTGGGCGGGGAAAATAGAGGGGAATCCTCACGCCGGCGACCTCGGGGGAAAGGGCTGAAGGCGTTGGATGGACGGGGGAGGAGGCGGCCGTGCGCGGCCGCTAACAGATTTTTTTTTTGTTACAGATCGGGGTGTGGGCGGGGAAGAAAATGGAGGAGAGTCCTCGCGCCAGCGAACTCGAGGGAGAGGAAGGTTGCCGGCAACAGGGGACGGCTGCTGGCGACAGGGGACGGCTGCCGGCGAATGGTGGTGCGGCGGCGGCGTCGTAATGGAGAAGAAGATGAAGTGTGAGGAGGAAGATAGAATTAGGGCTTTTGGGAGGGTGGGTCTAGTAATTGGGTATTTTATAGAAAAATGGAAGAAAAGGGTATTTAGGACATTTTGCTGGGAGGGTGCCTCTATTTTGACAAATTTTGGGGGTGCATCTATCGGAGGAGTGTATCTCTCCGAAATGGAGGTGCATATAGTTAGACCCAATATAATATATATATATATATATGTGTGTGTGTGTGTGTTTTGCTAAAAATATGGAGTAAGAAAAAAAAAATTCTCATGGCCTGGATAGCCCGATGGGCTAGAATGGTCTAGGCTGGGCTCCCATTTCATAGACAAAAGTACACAACTAGCTCATGGGCTGGTGACATCGCTTTATCTTTTGATACTATTCGATTCGATTTTTTTTAAACATATTCTAAATAATATTTTTCGAGTATTCGATTTGAAAATGATTCATATTCGATTTGTATTCGTTTATTTTTCGAATAAAAAATTTGATTCGATATTCGATTCGAATGATTATTTGATACTATTCGATTTTTTTGAAACATATTCTAAATAATATTTTTTGAGTATTCGATTCGAAAACGATTCATATTCGATATTATTCAATTCGAGTTGAAACTATTCGATTCGAATTTTATGAAAAAAATATGTAAAATAATATTTTAAATAATATAAGATAGATACAAAATAAACCTAATTGAGAAAGAGAGCATATTTAAAAATATATTATAAATATAATCGAATACTTACGAATATCGAATCGAATATTATAATTGTGTATTTGTATTTGTTTACTAATCGAATCAAAAATAAAACTTGTATACGATTTTGAATAAAAAAAATTCGAATACGAATACTTTTTTTTTGACGGGGGAATACGAATACGAATACTGAATCGACCAAAATTATTTGATTCATTTACAACCCTAGGCCTGTAGGTCATTAAAGGAGAAGTATTTTCATTAATAGATCATACACTTTTCAGTTATAATATCATACACTTTTCAATTATAATAACATACACCTTTCAGTTATAATAATATACATTTTTCATTAATATAATATACATTTTTCAGTTATAATAACATACACTTTTCAGTTATAAGAACATACACTACTACAGAATTGGACTTGGAGAGCTTTGCTTTTAAAACAGCTCTCCAAGCTAAGAGAGCTGTTAAAAACCGCTCTCTAAGTAAAAGGACTTGGAGAGCGGTTCAAAACCGCTCTCTCTATGTTAATTTTGTTTTTTATTAATTTCACTTGGAGAGCGGTTCAAAACCGCTCTCTAAGTAATTTTTTTTTTTTTCGTAATTTTTTTTATATTATTTTTTTAATAATTATTTTATATTTTAAAAATCGTATTTATATTATTTTTTTAATAATTATTTTATATTTTAAAAATCCTATTTATACAAAATCAAAACTTAATTATACCACTACAATATATATATACGTCAAATACGAAAAAAATCAAATAAATAAACGCACACAAACATATCATCACAAATATACAAGTCAAGTTAAGACAAAGTGGGATAGCTCAAGTGGTTAGAGCACCACTACCTAGGCCTTAGTTCTGGTTCGAGTCATGGGGAGGAAAAAAAGGGATGATATTTAACTTCAATCAAAAAAAAAAAAACAAATATACAAGTTAATACATTACATTCTACCAAAAGTTATACTAATTTAATTATACGTTTACAAAAATCGATTGTAAAGGTATCCTGTCCAATCTTTTTTCCATTTGTCCATTTTTTTGTTGTTGTAAGTCTTGAGCGGACAGTTATAGATAAACTGCAAACAACGATCAATCAATATAGTTAGATATATAGTATATGAATTTTTATTTAATCAAAAATAATTTAAATAAATCGATGAATTGACTTACCATGTTAGGAATCGTCGTTTGATAAGTCGTGATTATATCCTCAATATAACAACATACAAAATGTCCTCAATGATAACTATCACGTTGGCTCAAATTGGAAATGTAGAAGAACAACCAGCCAACATACTTCTTCTTCACAAACCTTACCAATTTTGATTTTTTCCTCTGTTTTTTTCAAGAACCCACCTTTTTCAATCCTTTCTATCTATCACTCTTTTGTTTTTATACTGTTTCAAACTGAATACTTAAACCCCCCGAAGAAAATTATATTGTAAGGAGAAATCAAGAGAAACAGAACAATGCTTTTTTTTTTTTTTTTTTTCTATAGTGAGTGTGTGAGTGAGTTTCAAGAAATGAAAAAAACAAGAAAAAAGAAAATTGGAATCCGATGTCAAAACAACACAACTCCCTCTCTATCTGTCAGTGTATATATTATAGATATATATATGCTATTTTGTGTCCTATTATGAATATATTTGTATGTATAGAAAAGAAGTATGAAACACTTATATGTGCAACAAAGAATTTAAAGAATTACTATTAAACAAACAAACAAACAATAGCACCCCAAAAATAAAGAATCAAAGAATGAAGCAATATATTGATATATATATCAACACATGTAACTAAGAAAAAAAAATGACAATCGAATTCCTCAACTTTCAAAGACGAATCATTCGCAATTTTTCATCAAACAATGCAAAGATATTTCCCCAAAAACACATCTAATTCCCTCAAATAAGAACACAGAATATGACTTGTCAAAGCAGCTTTCAATTGCTTCCTTAAAAACGTCCATGCTCTGTAATTAATCCAACCAAACAAAAAACACCCCCCCGTAAAAAAGCATGCATGCATGTATATATCATATAAATTCAAGAACGCCCAATATCCACCCAAAAAGCCATAAAACAAAATATGAGTAAGATTTTAAATACTGAACAGGGCAGCAGCCTCTTCTATACAGTTTCTACAATTTTTATAATTTATATAAATAATTATACTAATTAAATAATTATAATTTATATAAACTTAGATCAAATTGTAAACACTATCAGTGTTCGATTTTTCATTCTAAAAAAACAATTCAATGAACACACCTAACCTAGAGTTTATTTGGAATTCACTTTCTTCACTGTGTTTAAGATCCTCTTTGTCCAAAAAAAAAAAAAAAAACAATTCAATGAACACACATACGAATAATTAAATTAAATTATTTGTAGTCAATTAATTTGAAAACCTTAAGATATATATTGAAAATGATATAAACTATATATACACGTACCTACAACAAAGGAGTGGGAGCTACGGAGCTGGGCGAGGGCGAAGGCGACGGCAACGGAGGCGATGCGACGTACGGCAACGGAGGCGAAGCGACGGCGACGGCTGGAAAGAAATTCGACGACGACGGATGGAGAGGAAGCTCGACGGCGACGAGGAGTATGTGAGAGGCCGGGAGTGAGGCGACGGCGCGAGAAGGGAGAGGGAGGGAGGGAGGCGACGGCTGTTGGTTGATTTGGGTGAGAAGGAATTGAAACTTGAAAACGCGTTAATGAAATTGACTTAGGGGGATTTAGGGTTTTTTACCAAGAATTGATCTTGGAGAGCGGTTCTAAACGGCTTTGTATCCAACCTTGTAAAGCGGTTGTCAATTGCTCTCCAAGAGTTTCACTTGGAGACTAAATTTTTTATTTTTTTTATAAAATTGCTCTCCAAGCGCTATCTTGGAGAGCTTTTAAAAAAAAAGAGCCTTCCAAGTGAAGCTCTCTAAGTGAAAATGTGTAGTAATGATATACACCTTTAATTAAAAACAAGAGATTATTACCTAATAAGGTCACTTTTATAGACTATTAAACAACTAAAACATACAACTTTTAAAATTTCCTAATAAGGTCATTTTTGTGTCAAAAAACCGTATTTGCCCTTAATATTCATATACTCCTTTAATTTATATATTTGAAATGTAATTCGAAATTTAAATTCATAATTAATTGTTATCAATTAATTCCCAAATTATAGTGCACATTCATTCCAAAAAAACAAAACCCTAGATCCCTCTCCCCACCCCAATCGGTCGAGCTCCCTCCCCACCTTGGCCGCCGCACTCACCTTGCCGCCGTCATCGCTGCCCATGACCTCCTCGCCGCCCCCTCCATGGCCACGGTCGTCGCCCCCTTCGCCATGGCTGATCTGTTCGCCGTGGACTCCATGGCCTTCTGAATTTTCGTAGAATTAATTTGGGGCTTTTCAATCAAACCCTTGTTTCTACGATTTAGGGCTTCTGTAATTAACTTTTCCGCTTGCGATTCATCGACAGTTTGATGAAGAACACCGAATCGATTACACTGAACACCGAATCGGGAATTTTGGTTATATCAGTAGCTTTAGCGGAGAATTTGGAGAAGGGTTTCACGGCGGCGATTTGATCTAACTCCTGGAAGTCGCCGCGGCCAGTGAGGCTCTGATCGGCAACGCCGCCGCAGGTTTCACTTTCCCACGCTTCAACGGAGTTTCTGTGACTTTCTTAATTTCCTTCTCCCTTCCGCCGTTGCCGTGAAACTGAACGATGAGATTAGTCTTAATTCCATCACTGTTACGCAAAAAATCTTTCAATTTACATCTCTTCGAGTAACCGCCGGCGGAGCTGCTCTTCTTCTCAAAACAGACGGCCTCCGCCGACTTCGGCGGCCACGCGCATTAGCTTTCCCCTGCTAATCCGTCCAGAGTGTCGGATTCCGACGAAGAGCTAGACGACGTCGTTAGAGCCGTTTCCCTTTCCTCAAGAAATAGCTTCCGTAACGGAAGCCGTATCTTCACTGTTCATATTAATTTGGTAAGGTTCTGGATTTTTGATGGTTAATTACTTTATTTGTTTTTGGTTGTTTGAATGCTTTGCTTTGAAGTGAAAAATGGATTTTGGTTTGAGCCGAGCAGTTGATGTGGAATATAAATTGTTGTTCGATTAGTGAATGTTTGTGAATTTATATAAGTTTCTAGAGAGTAGTGATTTTTGATAGGGTTTTACTATTTAGAGTTTTAAGGAAATATTTCACATTTGTCCTGTAAACTTGTGTGCCTCTTAATTTTTATGCTGATATTTGCATATTCAGAGAATGGACCATTAGAATTGTGACATTGGTAAATGTTTTACCGTAAAATGTTTGTTATTATATCAAGTGTGATGCTGTTCAAATGTAATTGATGGAGGTTTCATATCTTGTTTACTGATTTTCATCATATTTTTCAGACTTCTCCTTTGTTATCCACACTTCTTTCAAATCATGGTCAGGGTGAATCTAGATTTTCTGGCTCGAAGTTCGTGAAAACAATTGCACTTCTTGGTGCAGGAGCTTCAGGGTTAATGAGCTGTGCAACAATAGCATATGTTGCTGATGAGGCTGAGCATGGTTTAGAATCTCCCAGCTATCCATGGCCACATTCAGCTGTTGAGAGGCCGTGAGGGTGCAACTGCAGAGGGGTTTACAAAAGCACCATGGGGAAAGAATGTAACATGTAATTTTGGTGTTGTTTTATGCGATTATACTTAAGTTTATGGATAAAAAAGTTGTTTATTCACATGTTATTTGGTTTACAATCAGCTTTTCCAGCTTGAATTTCGATAGACTTATTATTCAATTGCTATTCGTAGTGCATCTGAAAGGTGCATATACTACTCTTACAACTTCATATTAAAATGAACTTTCCATATGAAACATGGATACCGATGTAGGCATTATCATTTTATGTCTTCGTCTTATTATTCTGAACAATTCTTTTCAGTGATATTAACTGAATTAAGTATGAAATCTCTACATCACAACAAAACGCTTTTTGAATATGTCATTTACAAATGTGCACATTTATTTTGCATATTGATATGCATGTCACTCTGTGCACATTGGTTCGTGTTATTTTATGCATACCAAAAAATTCAGTCTTGTATGCCGTTTTACACTTCATATTGAAATGAACATATGTCTTCATAACCCATATCTACATACCAAAATTCATTTCATAACCCATTTCTACATACCAAAATTCATTTCACTGTTCATATTAAAATTCATAATCTATTTCATATATATATGCATATTCAAAATATGGGGAATTGTATACTCTATGAAACACTTATTTTTGAATCATAAAATGTCGATTTTTTAATTTTTTTTGTTTGGATAATTAACAATTAATTCGAATTGCTTAATTTTAGGAATATTTGAATAATTGGAAGGATCATAAAATGCAGATTTTTTAATTTTATTGGTTTGAATAATTATCTATTAATTCGAATTGCTTAATTTTAGGAATTTTTTAATAATTGGAAGGTGCGTATAACTAGGAACTGCATTAATTCAAAATTATTAATATTTATTAATTTCAAATTATTTAAATTGGTAAAGGGCAACAATGTCTTATTAGGTGCCATTTTCACCTTAATAGATTTAAAAAAAAAACATATGCCCTATTAGATAAAACTCTTAGTGAAATGACCTTAACAATAATTTCCCCAACAAAACAATGTTGCACTTTTTAATATAGTAACATACACTTTTCATTAAAAAAACAAAGATGCACTTTTCAAAAAAAAAAAAAAAGTCAAAGTTTGACCGTTGACTGGTCAACGGTCAACACTTGACTAGTTAAAGTCCACTCAAATACACCATGTACTTGAGTGCATATAAGAGTTTAACTTAATTTTATGTATTATTTCTATATTAGTAATGTACAATTAGTAATTTTAAGAAAGTGTACAAGTAGTATATACTAGTGCGCATAGTGGCTCCAACACTGATTAATTATGCGGCAATTGGTTTCATTAATATTTTTACTAATATAACCAAACAATTAATATTTTTTACTTAAAACAAGTTAACTATTTTGAATTATTTAAATGCCATTTATACATATATAAGTTTGTCTCTTGGTACGTACAAAAGACACATAATCCACGTGAAATCAAAGTCATATATATATATAACACACATGCATAGCTGGTACAATTATTACACGAGAGAATTGAAATGTTCAAACAAACAAATTACAGCAAGTTGCATATATAATAATCAAATTAACTAATTAACACCACAGAAATCTTGGAGTATATTTTGGGATCTTCGGCCATGATCTGTATCGTAAAACTTCAACAAATCGACGTGAACAAATGGCTTGAATTTTAAAGGATGTTCTTCATCAACCATCTCTTCTGGCACCTCCACTTTGTTGCTAATGAAAGAAAATAGTGCTATTGTGTATCTCGTTTCCTTTCCTTCTTTGTTCAAGCTCACTTTGTGGTTTGGTGAAAGCACCCTATCGTTACTCCATGCCTAAATCAACCAAACCAACATTATTAATTATAAAACTAGCTAGCTAGCTACTAATTTAATGACATCACTTATCACATAAATATTTGAATTAATTATATATATCATGACACATGCGTTAATCAAATCCCAATTAAATTGTACTCCTCCCATCCTTCAATAAACTTCCATTTTGTCATTTTGATCTATCCATCTATAACTCTCTCATACATTTTATTTTTCTTTTGCAAATACTTTTAAATTTATATCCCTACGTACACTTCACTTTATTTATATATAATAATACTAAATTTTGTCCTCATATTTTACTTTTATTCCTCTCAGTTACATCACTTTGTACTATATTTATTATTGGGCTAGTTTTGGGTGAGATTGTCTCCCAAAATGAGACCCGTGAGACCGGTCTTCAAACAAAAAATCTGAGAAAAATTATGGATTACCCTACTCAAAATTTAAAAATATGGGTTAAAAAAGATTCATCTCACAAAAAAAGAATATTCGTTACAAAAAAAGATTTGTGAGATAGTCTTACACAAGTTTTTACCTTTATTATTTAATCACCTGTCTTAATTGTGTCAAAAAATAGTGAAAAACTTATATACAAACGAATGGAGTATCATATTAGTCTAAAGAAAAACACTAAAACAACGTCGTTTTAGCATAAGACATTAGCCAATTCCGCATAACGAAGCATGTGACTGACACAAAGCTTAAAACAATGTCGTTTTTTCTGGCAATTTCGGACTAAATTGAAAAGGTAAAAAATTGTGAAATCATTTCGAAGTTATGTGACAAATTTGATTTTAATCTCAGCCTAATTAGTAAAACTCGATCAAGATTAAATTAACAAGTAACGCAGCCTAGCTAATTACTTACATGGCCATATATACTATGTATATAAAGTATAAATAAAATATCTTAACTGATTAACATAAAAGTGAAGGAGTATTGATAATTACCTTGCATGCATCACCAGCCATGACAACGAAAGAGGAGGGTGGGAATGCAACGTTGATCCATTCACCGTCTCTCGCCCTAATTTCCAAACCAGAGATATGGTTCTGATACAGTATGGTGATGAAGCTCTTGTCCGTATGTGACGGAAAAGCCATGCTACTCTCTCCCTCCTCAGGTGCTCGGTACTTCAAGTACCGAAGCAGATAAGTCGTCGACTCTATGTGCGAGTCGACGTGCTTCTCCACACCATAGCTCTCAAACAACATCCTGATCACTATTTTTTCTAGCTCCGACACAGCCTTAGCAAACGACAATGAGCTCTCACTAATAATTACACAAACACAACATTAATTTTTATTTAATTAATTAGTAATACTTCCAAAAACAAAATTACTCCTTCCGCCCCCCTTTTTTTTTTTAATCATTTAAAGATGTTTCACACGAATTAAGCCAATAATACAAGTCTAATGTGACACTTTTACTTTCTTATTACAAAAAGCAGCTATAGGGGTAAAATTGGAATTTGACATTTATTTCTCTTCAATTAGTGCAAAATAACAATTATTTTGGGACAAAAAAATTCTAATGTAATAGATAGTAAAAATTAAATATTTCATACCAGAAAGAATTGTTCCCATTGGGCCACATGAGATTGGTGAAACTTTGTACTCCATCAAGAGTGGTAGCATAGTCAATGCCTAGGCCTTCATGGAGGGGCACAATGGGGATTTGACCAACATAGCCATGGTAGGGCTTTCCATTAATGTTTTGTATTTTAACATGAGTAGGGAGATCAAACAATTCATCAGCTGCTTTGAAGATGGAATTGTGAAGTTGTGAAGAAATATTGTTATACGAGGCAACGAAACAGCCATGGGTTTCAAAGGCTTTTCGGATGTTTTTGCAAGAAGATAACCAACTACTCGAATTTGGTTTCAATTCTTCATTGTTGAAGTCTACTACTACAAGCTCAGGTAGGGTTAGTGAACCCATGATCGATTTTTTCACCTTTTAAATTTGGAGGATTTTGGTTGAAGAATATATATTAAAGTTGGTTTGGGATAATATAATTGGCACTCTTGTTGTAGCTTTTTATAGTGTGATTTCACCCTTGGCCAATTCCTCTGTTTTAAATGGGAGCAAAGTATCACACAGTGAAATCGTCTCATGGAATGTGTTTTTTGTGAAACAAAACACATACATTTGACTTTACACATATATTAAGAAAAATCAATAAATGTTGTCAAATTTAACTAATATGCATATTTACCCTTAATATTTCATAAATCTGGTGTAAATTTTAAAGTAGTTGAGTCTTAATTACTCTTAATTTAATGTAAATGAGTAATTACAGAGTAAGTTAAATTAAGGATCGATAAAATTGTCAATAAAACATTTAATATTTAAGTAAAAGAGAAAACGTGACTATAATTTGAAACACCTGAAAAAGAAAAACGTGGTTATCTTTGTAGAACGGATGGAGTATAAATAGGCACATGCAACCTTCTTGTTACACACAAAAATAATACTCCCTCTGGTCCAATTTTATAATCCACACTTTCCTTTTCGAACTGTTCAATTTTATTATTCTCATTCTTTATTTAAAAAATTTACTATTCACACTACTTTATCTTCACCCTTCAACCATCACTTATTTACTCAAATTGTTATTGACTTTATTCATAAATAATCACTTTATCTATAAATGAACCCCACAACATCCCATCATATCTCAACTTATCTACTTTATACATAAACTAATCAATATTCATTAAAATTCGTGTCCGAAAAAATGGACAAAATAAAATTGTAAGAAATGAGTACATTCTTCTAAAAAAACTTTAAACCACGTGCTTCTCTCTTTTTCGTTTCCCTTTAGCACGCTTATCCTTCTTCTTCACGCCAATCTCTCTCTCCATGTTTCCAGTTTCTTGTCATCTTAGTTACCATCATCAAGGATGAAAATATCGCTATCGTAACCAATATCGCAACCTTAATTTTACGAATATATCGCGGGATATATCGATATCGATATCGTAAAAAATTGAAAAAATGACGGAAATCTAGCTTATTAAAATCTTAAAAATTTAACATGAAATTTTAGGGATTATTAAAACATACTATTATACATGTATTCCATTCAAAAGTCGTTAAAATTATATGTTTAAAACAAACATATAGATAATAAATTATATAAATACTGGCTGACGAAAACTAATTGACAACATAATACAATATAAAATGATTAAATATACATGATGAAATACAATTAATATCAAAATGATGACCTGTGATATTCAAATATAGTAGGTGAAATGACATATTTGTCCAAACAACTTTGATAAAATACAATTAAATAGGGGCTGACGAAAACTAATTGACAACATAATACAATACAAAATGATTAAATAAATATACATGATAAAATACAATTAATATCAAAATGATAATGAGGTTCACAAATAGTAGGTGAAATCACATATTTGTCCATAAGGACATTCATACTAACTTATCACATTATAGTAATTTAGAATATAATTATGCACGTGTAATTCATATGTTTTAAAAAACTAGGAGTACTAAATATATGAGGTGAATTGAGAATATTGTATATTCGCTTGCACTATTAAAAATAAAATATACTCCCTCCGTTTTTTATTGTAAGATGTTTTAGACCTTTTCCCTCGTACATAAATGTAAGATGTTTTAGAATTTTTACTCAATTTATTCCAATTATGCCCTCCCTTTTAACTTTGGAAACAATCATAATTTCTAAATTACTCTAATTAACTAATGTGTGTTATAGAATGACAATAATTTAATTAGAAATTTCCTTTATTATCTAAGAGTATATTTGTCAAAACATATATTTTCTTAATTTTAGTCAATCTATATATATATAATAACAGAATAGTCTACCATTTTTAGTAACATCCTATTTTCCCGCCCATTTTAACCTTCTATTTCTGAAAATACTTTTTATTTTGTATTTATTTTTGGCACATACTACCGCCCATTTCAGTTTTCTCCCTGATGGAAAATTACTTTCTGACAAGAATATTGAGTAGTTCACGGGTCACGGAGTAATTTTTTTAATAAATGATGTTGATCAATTATTACACATTCTTGAAAAACTCATCCAAAATGAACTTTTAAATTAATTTATTATTTTTCTGTAATCAACATACTTGCTCAGTGAAATTTCACTATAAAAGTCGTGCCAAACAACAAATACTGCTCAGCTTCTCTCGAGGCAAAAATCATGCCAAGCTGAATTGTAAATTTGAATTTCACCAATACTCTAATTTTATTAATTTTCATGTAAATATAAATAGATATTATAATTATTTCTCGGTTGAATTTCTATTCAGTATTTAAGAGTCAGCTCACCTTCATTTTTCATCTTTCAGAATAATATTTCATAGGCTTAGCTTCAACTGCTTCATTTAATTTAATTTTTTTTTAAAGTTTGTTCTTTTTTTTTTTTTTTTTTAAATTTGCATCCATATAGCACGATTTGCAAATGCATGCATTTTCATATTTTCTCATTTCATTATCTGAATAATCAAGGTAATTGTAGTTGTTAATGCATGTCTACATTTTCCCTCTGTAGATTAACACAGTGTTTTTATATTTCAACAGAGTACTGTACATGTTCTCCAGTACTTCAATGTAAGAAATCATTTGGTAAACAATCACAGGTATGTAAGTTATACGTTTAAAATTATACTCCCTCAGTCCAATTTTAGTATGCCCACTTATTCGGGCACGTGTTTTAATGAATATTGATTAGTTTATTCATAAAATAGATAAGTTGAGGGTATGATAGGGTATTGTGAGGTCCATTTGTAAATAAATGATTGTTTATGAATAAAGTGAATGATAAAGTAGGTAAATAAGTGATGGTAAGAGGGTGGAGATAAAGTAGTATGAATAGTATTGTTTCCAAAAAGGGTATGAGCATAATAAAATTGGACAACCAAAAAAGAAAAGTGGGAATAATGAAATTGGACGGAGGGAGTATATAGTATTTCATACATATTATACGCTCATTACTTAAATAAACTGATACCTTTTATGTTCCATAAACTAATAAAGTTAGCATTCATAAGTTTTATGAAATTTCAGTTTTGTGTACATCCAAACAGACTGAAAATATGTTTTATATATAATATTTAAAAGAAACGTATGCATATTAAACATGAAATTAAAAAAAAAAAAAATTTGTATGAAACTTAAATGGATTAGCTTAGTTGAGTATTTAGCAACCATTTAACTAATTTCTGGATAAATTGTTTAATGACTTATCAGTCTCAATGTCTCATTTTTATATTATCATGATTTTCTCTATAAAAAAAAAACGATTCTAAAGCAGCCAACAAATGTTAGAATACTAACAGTCATGAAACCATTAAACATGTAATTCCCAATTTAAAAAGGTTTATATTTTAATTTTGGAGTTTAAAAGTCGTAATTACGATTTGTGTCATGTTAGGATTATTGAAGGCCATTTAAATAATAAAAATCAATAATTGTTTAATATATATTTTTGCATGCATTAGATTTCTTTAAAAAAATTAAAAAATGCAATAGTCACCAGGAATTGTAACACGTTGTTTTCCTCCCAATTATTCTTTATTTTGAGAAATGTATAATAAAATAGGAGTATTAATTTATTATCTGCATTAAACTAAATTTTTAATAATTATAAGTAAAAATTGATTAAAAAAAACTAATTGAAGCTTCAAAAAATTATTATTATTATTCTAAAGGAGCTTCAAATTATCAATGGCTTCACATAAAATCTCAGGTTAATGAAAGATTTCAAAGAATTTTAAAATTTAATCTTTGAATTTATAGATTTTAAGTAATCTATAGATGTCATTGAAGAATGTCGTCTATACGAAAAAATGTGGTTAGACATTTCATGTTGGGAGCCTCAATATCACTTTATAAATTTTAGTTTTAATTGTGGTGATTTTAGTACATAGATTAATTGACAATAAACAAAATATTTTAATTTAATTTTCCATCACATTTTTTATATATTACACTGTTACATTAATAAAATTTAGAAATATTCAATCCGTGCATCGCACGGGAGAATTACTAGTTACTCTAAAACATCTTAAAAAAAAAAAAACGGAGGGAGTATAATTTTGTACATATAAAAATAAAATTTCGAATAAGTTTGCGATTTTTTTTCAAATTTTGCGATATCGTGCGATTTATCCGCGATATTTCCCGATTCCCGTCCAATTTTACACTACGGTTGAACGATATCGATATCGACATTGATATTTTGCGATATATCCGCGATACTCGGGAAAAAATACATTAGACCCCAATATCCATATCGCAATATCCAAATTTGCGATATATCCGCGATATTTCGCAATATTTTCATCCTTGGTTACAATTGAATCTGATTTTTTATTTTTTTTTGTGCTTTTTTGTATCTCTTTAAATCTAAGTTTCTTTTTTTCGCAATTTTTACCAGTTTTGATAATGTAGAAACACGTCTTTCTCCATATAGCAATACATTTATATTTATATAGTAACATATTTTTTAATATCTTACTTATACGTCAAGTATGTGTTATTTGTCCTTACAATAACGCATACTTGTGCATATAATAACACAAATCGAATTGGAAGGGTGTTTTTCGCTTGTCTTTGTGATTTTTTTGAAACAAGTATCTATTACTTATTCTTACAATAACCTCATACTTATCTTTACAATTATAAACATTTACCTTTCATAATAACAAATACTCCCTCCGTCCGCCTATAAGCTTTCCGCTACTTTTTGGCACAGAGATTAAGAAAAGTGATTAAATAATAGATATAGTACGAGTGATGTGATTGGAAGAAGGAGATAGATAGAGAGAAAAAGTAAAATATAAAGTGAAGTGTAAGAAAAAGTATTTACTAAAAAGGGTATGAGAAGCTTATAAGCGGACGGACTAAAATGGTAAAATGGAAAACTTATAGGCGGACGAAGGGAGTATATGAAAGCAAGTTTTCATTTGTCTTTGCGTGATTTTTTTCAAAAGAACTGTTTAATCAGATTCAACCTGCGAATGATCTCTGATCAAGGTTTGTGCTCATTAATTTCTTAAGTGATCTAATACGCATAGGTGTAATATTAGACAAGAGCGTGCCCCTTCTAATTATTTTCACTAATTATCGATCAATGTATTAATTATGTACATATATATGGACGATCTATATTTGTTAAAAGTAATAAATTTCATATGATAATGGATTTATAACATAGATAGAACATATTTTTTTTAAACCAAAAAAAGTCGGCCTTCCTTTTGGTTGTTTTGATTAAAAAATATAATTAAATAATAAGTATAGTACAAGTGATGTGATGGTGAGAGAGAAAATAATAGATGAGTATGAGATGAAGTAGAATAAAATAATACATAAAGTATAAGTGATGTGATTGAGAGACAGAAAATTATATGCCAAAAATGGAAAAAAAATGAAATGAGAAATTTATTGTAGGACATCCATAAAAGGAAAGTGAGAAACTTATAGTGAAACGGAGGGAGTACTATATTATCGAAATACCAGTTACACATAGATAGAACATATATATCCGACAGAGCAATCAAAGGGCTAAATCTCATTGATTAAACACGATTAAGTCCTTATCAGATACTATTAAATAGAAAACTACATATGACCTTTGTGCTGATTTAATACTGGGTCCCGGTGGACGGTGGACGGTGGACCAGTGAATTTTTTGTTTCTCTTCTATTTTTTTAAAACAAAAATTACTAAAATTTATGTGACAACTATATACAATGATATGATGACACAATAGTTTTGTATTAAAAATATAATACTTTATTTCAAAGCATTACTATTAAACAATAATGACAGTATCGTCTATTCTGATTGCTTTCCCAGCCATTATTTAAGCATAATGTTTATAATTAAATCATTTGGGCGATATCGCGAAAGGTCCAAATTTGTGGTCCTTTTTTGCAAACAATTAACGTTGTAGTGACGTAAGACCGTGCACATACACTACAAATTCAAAATTCAACTAGTAGTTGTTAATGTATGATCTAATACAATAGAGACAATTAATTTCTTCAACAAATGAAGGGCCAGATATAATCTTTTTTCATCAAGTAAGATTTCACTTTTAAAATGATTTCAAAAAAGATAAACATACAAATTTAATCCCAATTATTTATTATATGTACAATTTTGTTTCGAAGTTACCGGAACCTCGGAATGATGTTGTTTTTTGTCAGCAAATTCTCCGGAATCGACCGTCCACGTGCTGAGCACATGATCAAAAAACGACGCCATTTCGAGATTTTCGACAGCTTGGCGGCAAAATTAGTACATATAAGAAATAATTGAGAATAGATTCGTACATTTATATTTTTTGTACCATTTTAAAAAAGGTAAAAAGTTATGGAATGAAAAATTATATCCCAACAAATGAAACTAAAAGAAGTTATGGGAAGAAAAAATTATATATTGTCACGTGCAAAGTTTCGAAGTAGAGAGTTGGCTCTGATACCATATAAGAAGGCCTAACTCTACACTTAAAACCAAGGTGTTAAGTGAGAGGATTGTCTAGGCTTATAAGTCCACCCAAGACCATCTCTCTATCCGATGTGGGATGCCTTAATAGTAATGATATGTAGTTTAATAATGAGTTTCTAATGAAATTAAGTTCAACAAATTTAAACGAATTTCACTATATATGTAACAAAATATGATATACAAATTCTTGAAATTATTGTTCCTCTGGACTACGTTGGCACTCGAAATTATATACTGATCGATCATATCGATTTGATTCCGACTGCCCAACCATGCATTATTTAATTAAACACATGCAACATATAAAATCGAAAGGTCCAAATTTGTGGTCCTTATTTTTGGCCAATAATTATTCACGTTCTCCTGTACTAAAAATTCAAAATTCAAACAATTTAGTTGTTGTTAATGGTATGAATCACGATGTAATGCAATTGAGACAGTATTTTAAAAAATTAAAGTGAAGGTCGAAACATTATTAATATATGCATTATTATTATAAAGGTATACACTTAACAAATAATAATAAGGATAAGATGACAAATGGGATCAACTATGATATACCAAATTTCGTGACTTTAAATATAAATAATTTACATTGAAATCAGATCATTAATTGGATTAACAAATATTGGGCTCCATATGAATTATAAATGGCTAAAAAAGCATCACAAATTTTATTTTTTATGTCTGGGTTAAATTCATTTTAAGTTCCAAAGAAAATTTTCCTCACGAAATTGGTCCTTTTTATTTTTATCAATTTTGATCCCATAGGAATTTTCTGTTCAAAACTAATTGATGTACATGGGTGAGATACACATGCCATTAGGCGAAATTGATCCTTTTTATTTTTTACTCCTAATTATGGTTCCATAGAAATTTTGGTATTTTGATTAACAAATGGATTCAATCGAATCAACCCCCCTCCCCCCCTCACCCACCCAACCAAAAGGCAATTTTTGAACATGGTACCAAAAGTATTTTCTCGGTATGGGTCTTTTTTTTTTTGTTAAACAGAAAAAAAAGAAAAGAAAACATTAATTGTACAGCTAAATAGGTAGAGATTACATGTAGGTTGTGACCAACTCCATGACCCATAAATTATCCTACTACACACATGTTGTTCTAGGACTTTTGCACACCAGTCATGAAATGTAATAGAAGGACATTCTTTGTGCTGAGAAAAAAATACTCCACGCCTCGACTCTAATTTCAATAGAAGATTTTGAACTCCTCTTTTTTACAAAGATTTTGCTGTTTCTTGCTTTCCTGAGGAACAAGACAGTCATATACTTGGTTGGAAAATAGTGAGTTCGATTACTCAATATTGTTACTCATACCGTGTCGTGAGACATTATTTAATCGAATGCCATTTAGAGTTTGTGATGTACAAATTTATTATTAGTACTTGATTCGTATATGGAGGAAATAATAAATGAATTAATCCATTCATATTTAATTGTTACTTCATAGGTCTCCTCAGCACAGGAAATCACTTATTATAATTTGATGTTTCATTGTATTCCACCTTATAATCTGTTGACACGTGTCGTTTAAAAAAATAAACAATACTCAATAATAATGAGGACGACACGTGATAAAATTCTACCAGAGCAGAAAAGTGGAACATAGGAATTGAACTGCCTCCTCAGAGTATATAAATGAGTTGATTTTATACCCTACATTTCTACAAGTAATTCGAACTTTTATATGAGATTAAATATGTACTTTCACTTCTTTTCAGATTCATATGTTTCAAAAAATAATCAATAAGCCAGGGCATAACTAAGTGACGATTTTCTGGTTCAAGATTATGCTACTGTTTAAATGTATATATATATATGGAGTCCTTTTTGCATATTATATCATATAACTAATTTATTGCAGAGTACATTATGTAGTACTACTTGCCAATACAGATTTACTACTTGCGAAGCAGAAACAAGATTAAGTATTAGTTGCTAGTAATTTATTCTGAAGTTGATTTCCAAAGAAACATTCGACATGCATTGAGCTTAATACCTGCAGAAAGCAACTTAAATAAGAGCAATTTTATTCAGATGCAAGAAACTGGCACACTTATATATCTTACATACAGATTGTTTATTTGACACACCAATCTACTTATGCAAATTAAATTAAAGGTAGCAAACACAATTGTAGAAACAGTACTGGACCATTTAATGATTAATACTAAATAATTAAACACCACAATAAGTTGTGATAGCACTCTCGAGTCTTCTATTCTCTTCTTTGCTGTAAAAATCAAGGAATTTTAAGTGATCAAATGGCTTATACACCAGTGGGTGTTCCTCGTCCACTAGTTCTTGGGGTGTATGCACCATTTTTTCCATGAATGAGAATTGTGCAATTGAGTATCTTGCTTCTTTCCCTTCCATACTCACTTTGTGATGGGGTGACTTTATCCTGTTATTACTCCATGCCTATATAATATCAGACGAGTTAATGATCCAGCAGATGAAACACGCGCGTACATAGTGAAATACAAAAAGAAATTAAGCTAGCTCACCATAATAGCATCACCAGCCATGACAACAACGGATGAGAGAGAAATCTGATTATTAACACCAAACCACTCACCATCTTTGGCCTTAATCTCCAAACCATCAACTTGATTTTGATGAATTGTTGACATAAAGCTCTTATCCGTATGAGACACAAATCCCATTTTATTTTCACCATCCTTTGGTGGTCTATACTTCATCACTCTACACAAATAGTTACTTGAATCCACGTAGGATTCATAATACTTCCCTACTCCATACCCCTCAAACACCATTTGCACAACAATCTTCTCCAACTCTGCTGCTAACTTCGTGTATAAAATGAGATTTTTGCTGAAATTATACATTATAATTTTAGTCCCATAACAGAGTGACATGTATTGAAGACAATGAAATGTACGTACCAGAATGTGTCGTTGCCATTAGGCCACATGATTTTGATGAAATTTTGAATTCCTTCGGGTGTATCGGCATTATCAATTCCCATACTTTCGTAGAGTGGAATCAGTGGGATTTGTCCGACATAGCCATACAGGGGCTTAGAGGATTTGTTTTGGACTTTGGTTTGTGTTGGGAGATCAAATAATTCTTGCAACGATTCAAACACTTGAGTGTGTATTTCTTTTGTGATTTTATCGTATAATGCCACAAAACAGCCATATTCTTCAAGAGCAGAAATTACTTCACTGCATGTTTTGGACCATGATTCTGAACCGGGTTTGGAGTTTTTGTCTGTGAATTCAATGATGGGAAGTTTGTGTGCTGTGACTGTGAGAGAACCCATATATGTATATAATTAAGTTAAACTTTTTTCAATATCAAAAAATATATAGCTATGATGCATCTGCAAGAGCTTATTTATAACTACAAAGTAGATGGTTATCTTCCAAAAATACCCCCAAACTCCACTTGTGTATCATTTTGAAGAAAGAGAAACACACATCCGACATTATTAAATATTTTAAGATGTTACTCCGTATTATTAAATATTTTAAGATATTATTATTAAATATTTTTTTCACATTTATTACCATTTTCAGATTAAAAAAAAATCAAATTAGTAGGAATTGTACTTTCATGCAAATAATTTAGGTGATACAAATTAAAATGATGCATCAACAAGTCAAAACATAGCAGTAAATGAGTGGTGTTTGATTTAATTAATGAAAGGGCACTATAGTCTTTTAACATGCTATTTTTAATTTTTTTAAAATTTAGGGGTGAACTCATCAAAGAAAGAAAGGGAGAAACAGTTGGTACATTTGTAACCGGAAGATGACGACGGTGGAGAAGCTGTTTGCACAGATCTTCGAGCGGAAGGAGTCGATAATCGAACAGGTGAATCAACATACGGAGTTGTACAGGCAGCACCTTGCTTCCAAATGCCTCATTGACGCAATTACCCCGCCGTCTTGGCTTTGGAACCCTAACTCCTCAGATTCACAAGGTAAATATTCGCATTATTTTCCCAGGTGATTACTTTGATTTATAACACGGAATTCAATTGTCAGTTGTCTGTGACTTTGAATTTAAGGGCATTTGATCTGATCGAACTCTCGCATTTCTAGTTTGTTTCTAGGTTAACTTTAGTAAATCATGGGTACTCCTAATACTTTTCGCATGATTGGGTTATTAACTGTTGAGTAGCATATCGTTATTTATCCTTGTTGTTATTGTGTAATTTCAGAGCTAAGCAAAGACGAGCTGATCTCAAAAATTCTATGTCCATATCCGCAATCATCTGCCCGTTGGTCGTTTGCGCACTACCCTGGGTACAATAACTTGGTCACTACAGGAGATAATGTAGGATTTTGTGATACAGTGTCCGTGGAAAATCAAGCTTTCTGTGAAGGTCTTAACAGACAAGATGATCCTGCATTGAGCACTGATGATCATTCTGAATGTACCCTCAGCTATGTTCCTGAGCTAGACTCTAGTGTTACATCACCTGAGGATCACACAGATGAAAGGATCTCAAATATCTACTGTGCAATCAATAGATCCAAGTCCAGACAGAAAGCTCTTGAGCTTCGCAGTAGTGATAAGAGCAGCTTGGGACATGTGAATGTTGACGATGTTGATTCTAGCCAGATTAGGTATTCTCTCTTGGCTACTCATCAGGAAGGGCAAAATGAAGAGCTTCCCCAATTGGCTGAACCACGTGCTGTTGGTGGTCAATGTTGTGAGGAAATGAATTTGGATGAAGCAGATTGCACAAGCAGAGAAATGGGGACGGGTACTTACTCTGATATGATATCTAGGTCTAGAAGTCATACAAAAGTCCCAATTTCTGGTCAAGGTTCGCTTATATTACATTGCTCATCAGAGGATTGCAAAGAAAATACTTTCTCTCATGTTGCTAAAGCAAGGAGAACAGAATCCATGCCTATTCCACACTCTGAGCGTGCTGATACTTGTATTAATTTCTCAAAATCAGTTGGACCATCTGACATGTGTCGTCACAGCTGTGGAGACAGGAGAGTAGATGAACTGAACCTTCCAAGGGCTACTTTGGAACGTGCTAGCATTCTTGCAGAAATTTGCAGATCTGCTAGCTTGGATAGACCCTCATATCAGTTCTCATCTGATTTTGAATTCCAGGAGACTGAAAATATATTTCAGTCTGTGCCCAACAATGTTAATATTGAGCACTTGGACCTTGGAGACACTTTTCCCTTAAGTTCTGATGTTGGGAAACATGGTCAATCAGTTAGCAGTTCTCCAGATGATTACAAGGATACCATTGATGGGATGCCATGTTCGGTTTCTGCTAGCTTGGATAGACCCTCATATCAGTTCTCATCTGATTTTGAATTCCAGGAAACCCAAAATAAATTTCATTCTGTGCCCAACAGTGTTAATCTTGAGCACTTGAACCTTGGGGACACTTTTCCTTTAAGTTCTGATGTTGGGAGTCGTCTTCAATCAGGTAGCAGTTCTTCAGATGATTACAAGGATACCGTTGATGGGATGCCATATTCGGTTTCTCTAGCTTATTCTGGTGCACGGTATGGTTGGAATACAAGAAACCAATATCCATCTCCAGTTGGGAAGCTATGGGACCGACCCTCATCATATACTGGGAGTTCAGAGAAGCGTTTCAGCTCAAATCCAGAACTTACTTGCTTCCCAATTGAGGAAGATCTCAGTATCAGCGAGGAAAATAAAACTGTGGATGAGAATGCAGGTGATACACAAGAAGAAATAAATTCATCATTGGCTAACCATTGCAATGAAAGGAAACCTCTGAAGGATTTGACCAACCAGAATTTGTCAGTTTCTGCAGAAGAGGAAATCTTCAACACTGATACAGTGGATTTTGTGAGCACAAAATTTAGTGTCACTGGGGCACAGGAGAAGGCCCCCTGTGGTCCAAGGGGTTCAAAATATCAGTTCAGAAATAAGAGTGGGGTTAGTGAAAACCAGACTTCATCTGCTGGCACCGTTGATGTTAGGACAAACCAACCTTCACACGTTAGTGCAAATCGAATTAAGAAGGTCAAAGAATCAACGAACAACAGCATCAGCAAACCAAATGTGTCAAACAAAACCAGTTTGAAAGGGCATGATCAAAAGCTTTCTTTGAGAGGATCAACGAGGAATAACATTCTTTCAAATGTTAGTTCCTTCATACCTCTGGTACGGCAGAAACAAGCAGCCACGGCATGTGCAGGTAGCTTTTCTTTGTTGGCTTGATTAATACATTATTTTAAGTATAACATGTAATCTATAGAATAGATTTCACATGCTCTAAACCTGGTATGGAACTGTATTACAACACACAAAACTTGGATGAACTGTAGGTGTGTACAATCTTCTTGTATTTGTTCTGTTTATATTTTTCTCTAGTTGAAGATGATAATTTTTGTGGTCATGTCTAGTTCTGGGTATCAACCGTACCATCTTCAGGTCGATAGTGTATTGAAGATTTCTAAGAGGCTACATTAAATGAATTTTTGGCAAAGGCATGAGTTGGCTTATGTTTTGCTTTAGTCATTTTATGACTTTAAAAAAAGGGTCAACATATCTTTCCAACTACATTTGTATCTCTAGGGTGTTGCCTGAAGAAGCTTTGAACTGAATCTATTTTATGAAAAAAATGGGTTCTATATTTGTCTCTGTAATTTTCGTGTTATGTTAAGAAGTTCAACAAAGATGTACATTTATATGTAAAGATTTAGGAGCATTATTAGAAGCTGTAGCTCTTTCTGTTGTCATGATGTGTGTCGGGCTAAGCTGTCAATTCTCTACATTTTAAAACTGTGCAGTTGTAAAAGAGATGGTTGTCTGGTTGAGGTGGCAAAGAGATGAATTTGCTTTTCCTTTGCTCAATTGTTATTTATATACACATGAAGAACTTCTCATCTTGTAGGAAAAAGGGATGTCAAGGTGAAGGCCCTGGAGGCTGCGGAGGCTGCAAAACGTTTAGAAGAGAAGAAAGAGAATGAACGCAAGCTGAAGAAGGAAGCAATGAAACTTAAACGAGAGGAATTTTTTTTGAGACAAATGGAATTAGAGAAGAAAAAGAAAGAAGAGGAACGCAAGAAAAAAGATGCTGATATGGCAAAGAAAAGATTGAGAGAGGAAGAAGAGAGGAAGGATAAGGAAAAGAAACGAATGCGACCTGATGTAAAGCAGCGGCAAAGGGAAAAAGAAGAAAAGAAGCGGGGAGAAAAGGCTGAAAAAGAAAATCATCGGTCTAAGGTTGTATGCTATTATTAATTTGGTTCAAGTGTTGGTGCCATTG
The DNA here is from genome assembly GCA_963675135.1 of Galeopsis tetrahit. Lineage (NCBI taxonomy): Eukaryota > Viridiplantae > Streptophyta > Magnoliopsida > Lamiales > Lamiaceae > Galeopsis > Galeopsis tetrahit. The sequence continues at coordinate 65,879,162 of OY776127.1, forward strand.
TTTTTCTTTGCTAACACAGTCACCTTTGCTTTTTATTTTTTTATTTTAGGATCAGCAATTTAACAGCAAGGAATCTTATGGTGAACCCAAAAAGCAAAAGAGTGAAACTGCTAGAGGAGATGGAGTGGCTTTGCAAAAGGCAGAGACTAAATTGACACTCACTGGGGTTGTGACGAACCACGGAGAATGTGGTACTTCTGTTATAACTGGTGAAGTTGAAAAGGTAGGAGATCAGACACAGTTGAATCATGAATGTTGTATTTCAGTGTTTTTTTTTCTTCTTGAGCAATAAAATAGTTAGATAAGTTAATCAGGCATAATATTCTGTTCATTTGTCATTACACTTGTATTTCACCAGCACTAAGCTTCTAACAGGAGTTTATATTGGTTACTTACATTTGCTGCATTGTATTCTCCTAGGCAATGCATTCGGTAGATAAATCACCCAGAAAGGAGGACATGATAGCTCAGAACCGTCTAGCAAAATCATATGAAATCTCTCCATACCAGTGCTCTGATGATGATGTTGAAGAAGATGATGAGTTACCTACCAAGAAATATATTCCTTCATGGGCCAGGTATTTTCTCCATCCTTCCATGCTGGATTTCTATTACTCCATCAAGTTGAAGTTAATGAGGCACACAATTAAACATGTTTTCAACCATAAACCTTTCCTTATTAAATTTAAGCTCTGATTTTATTTGTTCCTTCTGCAGCAAAAACTCTGTGGCTATGTTTTTACCCTTGCAGCAAAAATTGGACCCTGATGTGATTTTTCCAATAGAAAGTTTTTGCAGTGTGGATGAAGGTACTTTTTTTAATATAGGCATTCTATTTGCAAGGGAAACTTATCAATTTCTAACCTTTTTTTTTTGGGTATTATATAGTTCTGCTTCCTCGCAAGCTACAGCAGAGTTGGGTTGCTACATGAGTCGAATTGTTGACTGTTGTAATCACCATTTTGTTGATTCATTTCGACTGGGGCTTCTTACACTGGAAAGGTTTTTCTTGAACTTTTTCATAGCCTGCTATAGTTATGAATATATTCAATTGAGAATAATGGGACTTAAAGGATGTCTATGAAAATAATGTAGCAAACTACAACCTGGAAGATTGATTGGATTCAAGTGTGTGCTGCCCCCATAATTACTTTGTGCATATCTTTCTCTTGTGTATATGTGTGTACGCTCTCCATAGCATGTGCCGCACCAAAAGAATGGAAGTAGAATTTGCGATATATTGTGAACCCTATAAAAACAGTCATGATTGTCGAGTAAATTTAGATTAGGAGATTGATGTGGTTAATAGAAAGAAATATAGGTTCACACTTGCTCTGCTGTATTGGAAGCTATATGATGCGATGTTCCACTTAAAGAAATGAATTTGTTGCTTTAGTAATTGATTGCTGATCATAAATTGCAAATCACATACTAGGGCCAATTAAAAGTAGGACCATAATTTCACATTTTGACTTGATAAATACCTATTTTATCTGGTGAATCACGATTCTATGTTTTCGTTGGAATGTTTTACTTACTACCTGGACCCACTACGTATAAGGATGCGTAATGTGACATTTTTAGTCTTTTGTTTACTTATTACATGGAGTAAATTTGCTTTAGTTAATACTCCTCTAGTACATATTATCACAAAAAACAAGTAGAAGGGTGACATTGAAATATCAAATATGATATTTAATTCTCTTATCTTATAGTATTAGTGAAAAATGTAAATAATTTTGGGTAAAAAATGATTGTATGGTGAGTAATAATTGCATGCGTCTGACATTAGCATCTTGTGTTTCTAAGAATGTCATCTCAACTTGTTTGATTCATTCATTCTTGTGTGAGTTGGTTTGGAAGTGTGATGAAAGGTTGCTTACTAAGCCTAAACGGTTGTCATTTTGCTGCAGAGAGTTGATGTGATGGTATGGTACCTGCCTTCAAAATGCTCGGCTTGTATGTATACACTACACTTGTTCAACAGTAAGCAGAGCAAATCATACACAATGCTTTCAATCAATCATAATTATATCCTTCTCTTTTCGATCAATCTTTTTGTGTTTATAATGTGGTAGTATTTTAAAATGTATGTTACAGTAAGTAATAAATTAACCTTGTAGAAAAATGTGGTGTCTTTCCCCCTTAATCATGTAGTAATATATTGAAAGTAGGGTCCAACAAATGTGCTTCTTATGTAATAACATGCGTAGCAAATGAAAGGGTCATTTCTAGTTAGAATTGAAAAATGGATAGTTAAATAAATGATGTTAATTATAAAACGTGGACAAGATCCTTGATCCTTTGGTTTGTTCCAAGAAGTTTACTCCAACAGCCTTGTAATAAATGGTTGTATTTCAATGAGATCCAAGAAAAGGAGAATTGAATGTAGTGTACATACAGGGCAGGCAGTAGTCCAGTCTGTACTTCTAAGTGAGAGGCAACAATAACATTAAGGTTAATTACAATGGGGATTTGACCCACATAGCCATGGTAGGGCTTTCCATTAATATTGTTTTGTAATTTAACATGAGTTGGAAGATCAAATAATTCATCAGCTGCTTTGAAGATGGAATTGTGAATTAGTTGTGAAGAAATGTTGTTATACAAAGCAATGAAACAGCCATGGGTTTCAAAGGCTTTTCGGATGTCTTTGCAAGAAGATAACAACTACTTGAATTTGGCTTCATTTCGACTTCATTGTTGAAGTCTACTACTACGAGCTCAGGTAATAGGGTTAGTGAACCCATGCATGATTTTTTTCACCTTAATTTTAAATTTGGAGGATTTTGATTGAATAATTTGCACTCTTATTGTGGCTTTTTATAGTGTGATTTCACCTATTTTAAATGGGAGCAAAGTAAGTCATGTGAAAACGTTTCATGGAATGTGTTTTCTCATACAGATATTCGAATAGATTATGACAAGTTGACAACAAGTACAAGTTTATGTTTAACCCTTGCTACAGGGTAAATTGTAGTAGAAGCTATTTTAGTTAGTTTTATTTATCTATCAAATAATCAGTCTAAGAAACTAATGGCGTGACATAATAATTTGTATCCGCGCAATGTTTTCATGATGCTCTCTGTTTTTTAATTCTATTTTACATTAAAAAAAAAAGTTGTATCCGCACAACGATTTCTCGGGGGAGAAATCATTCATTTATCTTCACCTTTCAACTATCACTTAATTACTCAATTTCTCATCCAACTTTTTATTCACACACAATCACTTTATTTATAATGGACTATCTCGTATAACATAGATAGGACATATATATCTAACAGAGTAATCAAGGGCACGATTAAGTCTTTATCAGATACTAATCATACTATTAAATAGAAAACTACATATGACCTTTGTGCTGATTTAATATTGGGTCCCGATGGACGGTGGACCAGTGAATTTTTTTGTTTCTCTTCTGTTTTTCTAAAACAAAAATTACTAAAATTTATGTGAGAACAATATACAATGATATGACACAATAGTTTTGTCTTAAAAATATACTAATACTTTATTTCAAAGAACTACTATTAAACAATAATGATAGTATTGTCTATTCTGATCACTGCTTTCCCAGCCATTATTTAAGCATAATGTATATAAATCATTTGGGCGATATCGCGAAAGGTCCAAATTTGTGGTCCTTTTTTGCAAATAATTAACGTTGTAGTGACGTAAGATCGTGCACATATACTACAAATTCAAAATTCAACTAGTAGTTGCTAATGTATGATCTAATACAATTATATTGGAACAATTAATTTCTTCAACAAATGAAAGGGACATAATTTTTTTAGATCCAATAAATTTTCACTTTTTTCAAAATGATGCCAAAAACGATAAATATACAAATTTAGTCTCAATTATTAATTATTAATTATATGTACAATTTCGTTCCGAAGTTACCGGAAACCTCGGAACAACATCGTTTTATGTCAGCAAATTCTTTGAAATTGCCCGTTCACATGTAGTGCACATGATAAAAAACGACGTCATTCTGAAAATTCTGGCAACTTGAAGTCAAAATTGGTACATATAATTAATTGGGAATAGATTTGTACATTATATAATATTTTTTTGACCATTTTAGAAAAGGGAAAAAGTTATGGTACATTATATTATATTTATATTACATTTCACTTCATGTTCCACTCTCTAAATTATTGACATGTTTAAAGTTAAAAAATAATCAACGCTTAATAATAATTATGGCGAGACGTGTTAAAAATTCAGATAGTAAAACATACTCCCTCCGTCCCGTTATAAGTTTACCCTTTCTTTGGAGTGTTTTGTTTAAGAAATATGATAAAATAATAGATGTAGTACAAGTGATGTGATGGGGGGAGAGAAAATAATTGATGAGTGTGAGATGTAGTATGATAAAATAATAGATAAAATATAAGTGATGTGATTGGGAAAGAAAAAATAATATGTAAAAATGGAATGGAAAACTTATAGTAAAACATTATAAAAGAAAAGTGAAAAACTTATAGTGGAACGTAGGGAAGTAGGGAGTATAATAAAACATGATAAATGACATAGAAATCGAAAAAAGTAGCCTACGTAAATTTTAACAAGTTACACATGACAAAAGGGATCATTCAACTATGATATAAAACACTTAATTTATGTATTGTGATATAATAACGAGTAATGAGATGTAGTTAATGAGTTTCTAAAGAAATTAAGTTCAACAAATTTAAACGAATTTTACTATGTATGTATGTAAAAAAATGGAAAAATTGCACTTTTAATCCTGTAGAATTTTTTTAAAATTACTTTTGATCATAAAATTTGTAAATAGTCCTGTTTATTGCGGATTCGGTCATGTAAAAATTTTGGATTGAAACCGTTAATTTTTAAATGGAGGTCGTTAGTTGACCAAAAGATATTCCTAAAAGAGTAATTATAATTAAAAAAATATATATTTTTAAAACTAATAATAAATTATACTCATAGAATTAAAATATAAATAAAATGAATAGAATTTAGAATATTAATTTTTTTTACTATAAATGAAGAAATTTCACTAAGTTATATAATTTAATTTTAATTTTATATATAATTGATTGAATTTTTAATTTAGATCATAAAATTATTTTAAGTAGATTTATCGATTTTAAATAATTATTTAAATAAATTGTTAAAATACATTTGGTAGTTTTATAATTTTAGTGATATTACCAAAATTTTAATTCAATATTAGGCTTTTGGTTGTATTTTAAGGGATGTGTGACTTTCACGCAATTTTCTTCCATTAAAACAAACATAAATTAATATGAGAATAAAACTGTATGAAAAATGACCGAAAGTGATTTAATCTTATTCTTACAGGACCAAAAGTGAAATCTTTAACGGTTTATGCAATTTTCATCCGTTAAAACTAACGGAAATAAACTATAGGACCAAAAGTGTATGAAAAATGATCGAAAGTGATTTGAACTCATTCTTACCGAATTAAAAGTGCAATTTTCCAACAAAATACAAATAATTCGTGATATACAAATTGTTGAATTTTGATATACAAATTCTTCAAATTTTGATTCTGATTGCCCAACCATGCATTATTTAATTTAACACATGCAACATATAAAATTCCGAAAGGTCCAAAATTTTAATTTGTGGTCCTTATTTTTGGTCAATAATTATTTACGTTCTCCTGTAGACCTGTACTAAAAATTCAAAATTCAAACAATTTAGTTGTTGTTAATGGTATGAATCATTATATAAATAATTTACGTTGAAATCGGATCATTAATAGGATCCACATATGAATTGTAAATGGTTAAACAAGTATTCCAAGAAAATTTTCTACACGAAATCGGTCCTTCTTCTTCTTTTTTTTTTTATACCAATTTTGGTCCCATAGAGACAATAAAAGGTAGATCATACTCCCTTCGTCCCACAAAGATCGATAGCTACGTATTCTTTTTTTAGATGTCCCAGATTATAACTACATTTCTTTTTTTACTTTAGTATTAAATGCATTATTGTTAATTTTACCCCTAATTAATAAGAGTAGTTAATACTTAGCAGATTTTGAAGTATGAGATTTCAAGGGCAAAATTGACATATTGGCTAAACTTGACTACATTTATTGTTTTTTCTTAATATGTGTGTAAAGTCAAATGTGGCTATCTTTGTGGGACGGAGGGAGTATAAAGGAAGAAAAGAAACCTAGGACCATAAGCTCACAAGTCGAGCTAGAGGCCGGAGTGCCATTAAAACCTTGCCTGGGAAAACCCTCCTTAGGGATAAAACCCAGGTCAAGGAAAAAGGTACACTCCTCTAAAAGTCAATGTCTATAGAAAGTAGTATATAAATCATTATGCAGAAATGAGAGTAAAAAGTCCGGGGGTAGCCTCTCCAAACACAATCAAGGCCAATCTTGGTCACAACATCCGCCGCCTGGTTGGCCTCTCTAAAGACGTGTGAGTATCTGATGTGCATGTCTTGTGTAAGAGGGTGGATCTGGCTCAAAAGACCTTGCAGACGCCAATAAATAGAGGGATTGGTGCTCATAAAAGTGTCAATCATGAGTGTCGAGTCCGACTCAATCCAAAGGAAGTGTCATCCCTGATCATGTGCATACTTAATGGACATAAGTATCGCTGTCAACTCAGCCTCATGAGGGAGGCCCCAACCCACCTTAGTAGCGACCACAACTACGAAGAATCCCCTGAACGTCTTGAAAACCGCCCTCGCATGCAGACTACTCGGGGAAGAAGAGGCACTACCGTCTGTGTTAACCTTGTACCAACCCAGATCAAGCGGGAACCAAATCACAGATGAACCTTGTCTCGTTGGTCTGTGTCTGCTCTAAACACCAAGAGCCATAGCAATCAGTAGATCCCGAATTGTGCCGTCCGAAAATCCCTTAAATATATTGTTGGGCGAAATTACCTAAAATGATCTGAGCCATACATCTCCTAACAGAGGGCGAAACCCCATCAAATATTACCCTGTTCCGCAGAGTCTAAACGGTCAAAATAGCAGTGACGAAGCCCGCCCTCCACAACTCCAAAGACTGCGGACCCAACCAAACTCTAGTGTCCTGAAGAAAGATGTTAAGGAAGCTGACCCTTTGTGTGAATCGTGACCCCAAACATGTGAGTCAAGCTGCGCAGAATCTCCAACGTGAACGGACAATGGGCAAGCAGATGGTCCAGCGACTCAAAATCTCCGCGGCACAGCACACAAATCGACGGACCCTGAATCCCAAAAGACGAGAGTCAATCCGTCGTGGGCAGCTTGCCCCAAACCGCTCTCCAAATCGCAGTGGAGCGACACATTGGCATGAAGGTTCCCCAAATCCTTGATGCCCAACCAAGCCTGGGCAGGGGTGATTTGAGCAAATCATATGCCATGCTGGAGGAGAGTTCCCCTGAAAGTGAGCCCTCCCAAATACGTTTGTCAAGTCCCCTAAGCACCGTGATCTGCAGGATATCCTTGACAATCTCCGTAAATCTCATGATATAGCACCTCGGGAAGTGCCAGCAATCATCATAGAAGACATCCCCAACTGTGGAAGTGAGGGTAGAAGCTGCTGGAGCACGCTGACTTGGTTCATATTTTTGTACACTTTTTAGTACAACAATAACAATCCCCACAAGCGTATGGGTTCGTTATAGTTGAGTAAGTATACGACCTAGTAGTTATCGTCCAAGGACCTAGAGAGAGCGTGGAGCCCCAAAACTATAAGTTAAAATGGTGTTATAGAAGCTAAACGTGAGAATAAAGCAAATATCAATAAGAAAAAGAAACAATAATGCAAACAACTAAACTAACTCTCAATAATGAAAGTGCAAGGTGAGAAAGTATTGCCTCGAGTGTTTCCGTTTTGTGAGCAATTAAGTGAATTAGTGAACCAATTACATGATTTTACTACGAATTCAGGTTAAGCTAAAGGCTATCACAAATGTGTGCAAACCCCCTCGAAAGACATAGGTAAACAACGTGCATTGATTAGCAATTATATGATCTAACCAAATACCATAAGCTCCTAAGATAGTGTTGCATAAGCACTTTCAACACGGTTACTAATGCTTATGAAACGCCCTCTCACCAAACTCCTAGACGACCTCTATTTGTTTAGTGTCTAAAGTTGTCGGTCTAGCCATTAACCCCCCTCTCGGGTGAGCTAATTACTAATTAACTTCTATTCAATTGATCAAAGCTCACACTAACACTCCCAATCATGCTACCCAACTCCCGTTGCAATAAACATAATCAAACATGCTTGCTAATAGGGTTGATCAACCAAATGAATCATCAAAATACAACCCTAAAAACCTAAACACCAAAATTATAAGCTAATCATGCAATCAATCCACAATTACACTAAACACCCATCAAAATATCCACACCCAAGACAATTGGAGATTAGCTCATGTCTAAATTAACAACTAGAATAAAACTAATGTAAATTAAACTACAAAACATTAATGAAATTTAAATTACCCAATTAAATTTGCAATAAATGGAAAAATATCACCTTAGGTCTTCAATGCCAACCAAAATTGAATACACCATTAAAATCTATCTAGGAAATTGAAATAACAAACTAAACTATCTAATGAGTGGAGTGAAGTGGGGAGGAGGGGAGGGTTTCCCCTCTTCGAGCTCTACGTCTGTTTCCAATTCCCAGCTTCTGTGTATATCCCCCTGCGTGTGTTCTGCCTCTCCTATTAATGAAGGGCGCGGCTAAAGGCACCCAAGGATCCTATGAGTACACCCACCAAATTTTTTTTTAACACAAGTGGTATGCAAAATGACGTTTATACCCCTCCTGCATTTTTTTTAAAAAAAGGACGGATGAGTACACCCACCAGAATTTTTCAAAACATAATCATCTCATCCTCTACCAAAAACACAAAAAATCAACACCATTCCTCAACAAAAACACAACAAAAATAATTAAAAAAATTCTTAAGATGTTCGAAAATATTAACCAAACAAAATCAAGATGTACGAAAAAAATTTCCCAACAAACTCAATATGTTCGAAATTTTTTAATGAACAAACGTATTATGTTCGAAAAAATATTCAAAACAACTTACATTTGTTCAAAAAAAATAATCGAACAAGATGTTCGAAATTTTTTCCAAAACAAAAACAGATTGTTCGAATTTGTTTCCAAAACAAACATAGATTGTTCGAAAATAATCCCAAAACATCCAAAAACCCTAATTTTTTCACAAACCTAAATTTTCTAATTTTCAAAAACCTTAACAAAAACCTTAACTAACCTGAAATGGCAGACGAGGAAGGAGGCGATGCGAACAGGCGGCGTTGATGGTGGAGGCGTCGCTGCGAACGGGCGGCGTTGATGGTGGAGGCTTGGCGGGCGGCGTCGCTGCGTGAGTTGGGAGGGAGAAGGTGGGCGTCGCGGCGTGAGTGGGGAGGGAGAAGGGCGGCGTCGCGCCGTGAGTGGGGAGGGAGAAGGGCGGCGTCGCGACGTGTGTGGGGAGGGAGAAGGGCGGCGTCGCAGCGTGAGTGGGGAGGGAGAAGGGCGGCGTCGCAGCGTGAGTGGGGAGGGAGAAGGGCGGCGGCGGCGATTGGGAGGGAGGGGAGGGAGAAGGGCGGCGGAGACGGCGGCGATTGGAAGGGAGGGGAGGGAGAAGGGCGGCGTCGCGACGTGAGTGGGGAGGAAGAAGGGCGGCGACGGCGGCGATTGGGAGAGAGGGGAGGTGGGTGCACCTTTCTGTGAAAATATGAGCAATGGAGGAATGGGAAGAATTTAATTAGGGTTTTAAATCTAAGGGCTATTTTTGAGATTTCCACGTGGGTGTCCTCATCCGTTTTGTGGGTGTTCTCATCACGTGGGTGTCCTCATAGGATCCTTGGGTGCCTTTAGCCGCGCCCATTAATGAAACATGCGTGGGCTTCTTTTTATTTCACGCTGAATTGGCCCAAATGCCTTTGGGCCTTCATCAATTAAACTTTTCCCACTTGTGCTTACATTCCAATGCTCACGGCTGCTTATTAATTCTAAATTTGATTTCTCACTTTCAGCATCTTGGTTGATAAATGGCCATGTAATTCTGGAGCCCAATTAATTAAATGGGCCCATCACTCAATACTCCAACAATTAATTAAATGGGCCATCAATTAAATTGTTGGCCCAAATAATTTACACCTTCCATATTTTCTCGTTTCAACTTCTTCTCGATTTCTTCCTTCGATTGACTCCACAATATAAACAAGGTGTGTTTTGCATCAAAAATACTCTTTTTCCTATAAAAATAGCAAACAACACCCTTTCTCCAAATCAAGAGCAATGAGACAAATTAATGTAAATAATGCAAATTAAATACATGAATTTCAAGCAATTTTCACACTAATCACACGCCGGCGAAGGCGGTCCATCACCGGGATCGTTGTCGGATGCCAAACGTATAAATAACGAATTAAAACCTAAACATGCGTCTAAAGCAGAATTTAGATTCGTTACCCTTGAAAATCGAGACGTTGATTCCAATCTACGGATCTTCTAGCCTGTCTCCCAACCTCGCTCGAACACCGGGTGGATGGCGCGCTATTAAACGTGGAGAAGGTGCCTCAGTTTCGTCTCCTTGAAACCCTAGCTGTTTTTCTCAATTTCGTGTGTGCTAGGGTTTCAAAACTGAATTGAGGCTCTTATTTATAATTTTCATAAGTTTCATGGGCCAGACTAAGGATCCATTAGAAGGTATAGGGCTTGGGCTTCTTACAGGCCCAAATACTCTTATGTTCAGCCCAAAACATATAACTTGGCCCGAGAACATTAATTCATTCCATTAGAGAATTAATGTTGCACTCCCGTCCTATCCCAAACCGAATCAGGGCTTCTATTAGACTTTATAATTCCCCGTGTTAAAGATATCGCACATCCATTAATTATTAAAGCTTCTGACTTCTTTAAATAATTAATCTCTATAATTCCTTTGAGTAGTACCACTCAACCTCGTTGTCGTACGGATTAAATCCACATACAGGGTTTAGTACGACAATCCTTTATGAGTTTCCTCAAGGGGACGTCATCAGCCTGGATGTACAGGACACGGTGCCCTAATGCCAATAAGTAGACATCATGCGAGCGATGCCACTACCAAAAATACGGAGCATGAAGAATCTACCAAGATTCTCACCTATGGTACATCAAAGTAGTGAACAAGCACCCCACACATCTAAATATCACACTTAGGGTTAAGAATCATAAAAGTCACCAAGACCTCTAGTTCTTCATAACAGTCAGAACAGAAGAACACGTCTTATCTGTGATCCATTCAATACGCCACAACGCATTAGTATAAACTAATGGCCAAGACAAGCCACTAACAAGTTTACACTACAACTTAAATCAATAGTTTTGTCCAGAACTATCTCAGTTGTGAATACTGTTTATATCTTACAAGGAACTGACAATGTGATCTTCTGTGTGACTACAAACCCACCACATCTACAATGCAAGATAAGGAGACATACAAGTAATCACAAAGAATGCAATAATGTGAGAAACCATTTATTTCAAATAAAAAGAAATCGAATATACGTCACAAAAGCCCACTAAAAGTTTGCTTTACAGTATACACCAACAATCTCCCACTTATACTAAAGCTAAACTTTTAGTATACACATAAAGACATCAACATTTCTCCCACCTATACTCAAAGTCAAGCTTGTAATACATCGTAAACCAAGACCCTCTACATGTTTCTCAAAGACTTTTATTGCCAGCGTTTTTGTGAAGGGATCAGCCAAGTTATCCAACGACGCAATCTTAGCTACAGCCACGTCTCCTCGATTTACGATATCTCGTATAATGTGGTACTTTCGCTCTATGTGTTTACTTGCTCTGTGGGCTCTAGGTTCTTTCGAGTTTGCCACTGCACCCGCGTTATCACAATAAACAGTGATACACATCGGCATACTCTGAGATACCCCTAATTCCAGAAAGAAATTAAGCAGCCAGACAGCCTCCTTTGCGGCCTCTGAGGCAGCTACGTACTCGACTTCCATAGTGGATTCCGCGATGCATTTCTGCTTCACACTTCTCCAAGATATGGCTGCGCCTCCCAGCATAAACACATAACCCGAGGTTGACTTCCGTTCATCTCGATCAGCTTGGAAATCTGAATCGGTATAACCCAAAGGAATCAAACTATTTGACTGGTATACTAGCATATAATCTCGAGTCTTTTTCAAGTACTTGAGAATATGCTTAACAACAATCCAGTGTCCTTGACCAGGGTTAGACTGATATCTTGCTACCATGCCGACTGCATAGCAAATATCAGGCCGCGTACACAGCATCGCATACATAAGGCTTCCTACAACCGAAGCATAAGGAACCTTAGCCATCTTCTCTATCTCCTTCTATGTCTTAGGACACATATCTTTAGATAGAGGGACTCCATGTCTGAAAGGTAGTACACCCTTCTTGGAATTCTACATGCCAAAACGAGCAATCGTAGTATCAATGTAAGACGCTTGAGATAAACACACCATTCTCTTTTTTCGATCACGAGTGACCTTAATACCAAGAATGTACGATGCTTCTCCCACATCCTTCATTTGAAACTGTTCTGAAAGCCACACTTTTACGTCTGATAATACTTTCACATTGTTGCCAATAAGAAGAATATCATCTACGTATAGTACTAAGAATACCACTACGTCTCTGTCACTCTTCTTGTACACACAACTTTCATTTTGACATTGTTCAAATCCAAAAGATTTGATCACCTCGTCAAAATGAATGTTCCAAGACCTGGAAGCTTGTTTTAGCCCATAAAGAGACTTTTTCAGCTTCCAGACTAAATGCTCTTGGCCTTTCTTCACATAACCCTCAGGTTGCTGCATATAGATGTCCTTATCCAAATTTCCATTAAGGAAAGCTGTCTTGACATCCATTTGCCAAATCTCATAGTTCATGTGATTAGCTATGGATAAGAGAATCCGGATCGATTTTAGCATGGCTACTGGTGAGAAGGTCTCGTCATAGTCGATTCCTTCTTTTTGGGTAAAACCCTTTGCCACCAACCGTGCCTTAAAAGCAGTAATCTGCCCATCACACCCTCTCTTACGTCTGTAGATCCACTTACACCCAACGACTTTCTTGTCGTGGGGAAGTTCACTTAGGTCATACACTTCCATAGCATCCATAGATTCAATTTCTGAATCCATGGACTTGTGCCAAGACTCTGCATCTTTGTCTTTGATTGCCTCTTTGTATGTCCAGGGGTCGTTATCATCATGTTCATCGCTTGGAATCAAGTCTGTAGACTCTCCCACAAACATGAAACGATCAGGCTGGCGAACAACACTCCCACTACGACGAGGCAATGTATACAAAGGTTCATCAGAGTCGCCACGTTGTGCAGTCTCTTGTGGTATTTCCTCTTGCACACTCGGTGTGCCATTGTCTCCTCTCAACTCATTTAGAATGATCTCAGTATTGGACTTATGCTCATTCATATAATCTTCTTCTAAAAATTGGGCATTGGTACTCACCACCACTCTCTAATCATTAGGACTTTAAAAATAACCACCTCTCGTTCCCTTAGGGTATCCTACAAACAACCGTACTTCAGTTCTAGGTGCCAACTTATCAGCTTCCTTGTTCAGCACATGTGCTGGACAACCCCAAATCCGAATGTTGTTTAGACTAGAATTTCACCCAGACCACAATTCAATCGGAGTTTTTGGAACCACTTTAGAAGGTACATAATTTAGAAGGTACGCTGCTGTTTCCAAGGCATAACCCCAAAAAGAGGTAGGTAATGAAGCATAACTCATCATCGATCTCACCATATCTAATAGAGTCTTATTCCTTCTCTCAGCCACACCATTCTGTTGCGGAGTACCTGACGCGGAGAGCTGGGATCTAATCTCGTTCTCTAATAAGTATTGCCTAAATTCATTGCTAAGGTACTCGCCACCACAATCAGAACCCAGTGACTTGATACTCTTACCATGACGGTTCTCCACTTCTGCCTTAAATTCTTTGAACTTGCCAAAGCATTCAGACTTGTGGCGCATTAGGTAGATGTATCCATATCTTGAGTAATCGTCAATGAAAGTGACGAAGTACTCAATGCCTCCTCTAGCTTGAACAGTCATAGGCCCACATAAATTAGAGTGAATCAATTCCAACACATCATTAGCCCTATTACACTTGGCCTTAAAAGGCCTCGAGGTCATCTTGCCTTCCAAACAGGATTCGCAGACTGAGAATGGTTCCACTTGGAGAGACTCCAAAAACCTACTACTTACTAGTCTTTGAATCCTTCTTAGGTTGACATGACCCAATTTTAGATGCAAAAGGTATGTTTGATTCAACTTAGAAGGTTCATTTCTCTTATTTAATGATGATGATGAATGAGCTTCAATCACAGTGTGATATGCACACGTAATAGTATAAAGATTGTTTTCTAACGTGCTATAACAGATTAAAGAGTCATATCTCATAATAACAACATTGCCATTAAAAACAACTAAGCATCCATCCAAAAACAACTTCGAAACAAAAATTAAATTTCTTCGAAAATTCGGTACGTATAAAATGTTCTTTAATACTAAAACAGAATTTGAAAAACATAAGTGCACGTCTCCCAATGCAACCACCGATACTATCGCAGCATTGCCCAAACTAATAGTAATCTCGCCCTCACTCAGTTCCCTTGCCTACAGAAACCCCTGCAATGTATAACAAACATGGTCAGTGGCTCTTGTATCTACTACCCAAGAAAAGGCAGAACAAGCCGCAAAACATGTTTCAACAACTAAAGCGAGAGACGTACCAGAGTTGTTCTTTTTCAGAAGGGGACAATCAGACTTCCAATGTCCTGTCTTATTGCACTTGAAACATTTGCCCTTCGGCTTTTTAACGCCACCAGAAGGCGCCAATTTCTTGCTCCCACTGCTTTCACCACCACCCTTTTTCTTTAAAGACTTTTCCTTCTTGCCATTAGACGAAGAAGGTCCAGCCTGAACAGTAACATTGGCTTGTGGTCGTTTACCCATGAGACCCTCCACCGCGACCAATTCCGTAAGAAGCTCGGTTAAAGTATAATCCTTCTTACTCATGATCGCGTTTACACGGAAGTTCTCAAAAGACTTTGGGAGCGAGTGTAGGATCATATCGATCTTGGTGTCATTATCGATTAACCCTCCGAGGACCTCAATCTCATTCAGATATTCCATCATCTTGAGACCGTGGTCCCTCACGGACGCTCCCTCTGGCATAGAGATTTACATGATCTTCCTCATAGCCTTAAAGCAGGCAGCCCTATTTTTCTCACCAAAAAGCTCTTTGAGGCTCAACATCATAGCTGCGGTACTAGGCATAGTTTGATACTGCTGTTGTAAAACATTTGACATCGAGACCAAAATGTAACAACGAGCCATCTCATCAGCCTTGTGCCACTTCTTATGAGCCTCATTTTTCTCTTCAGTAGATTCGGGTCCCAAAGGGGCAGGAGCAGGTGTGTCGAGCACAAACTTGTACTCATCTGCAACAAGGACAATGTCCAGATTTCTTTTCTAATCCAAGTAATTTTGACCAATAAGCTTATTTTGATTTAAGATAACCATAAGTGGGTTGAATGTCACCATAATGTATCTGAAATAAATAAAATGCAAGCAATAAATCACATATGTTTGAAGCATAAAACATTGGAAACCTTCAAAACCAATATTCAACACAACCTCCAACAACCCAACTAAACACATATGCAAGCCACATTAGGGTGGTCGTTTACACATGTATTCATCGACCAGACATTCAGTCTTTAATTTCAATATCACGTCAACTTATCCTTATGACGAATGAAATTAACAGTCGAACTTTAACTGGCCATGTGAACTAGAACAGTGACCCCGTTGGGGGGTTATATTAAAATTCACATCTAAGTGATGACCACAATTTAACAACAGTTATCTTGAATTATTCTTTACTGATGAACTCATGGATGACACATCCGTCAGGGAAGATCACACACTTCATCTAAAGATTAAAACAATTTTATTAGAAGTCTTAACTAGTAAGCTCGTGAATGTTGCACCCGTTAGGGGGAGACTCCCAAGGTCCCACGAGCAACATACACCTTACTTAAAGACCAATTGTGGAGGCCTATAAATTAATTAAAATTCAATTATCTCACTTAGTCATTTTAACATGAAGATTATTCATTGGCATAACAAATTAACAAAAATTAACACATGCATGCCATAACAAATTACAAGATGCGATAAACATAGGCAAAAATAAATAAATGCACATCTATCGCAACCCCTTGAAAACCTATCAAAAATAGCATATTATAAGCTATTACAATGATAAAAACAGCGGCGCAGACGAATGCCTCGCATCGGCCTCTCACGCAATGCAAAAACCTCGAATTCTCGTCCACCGACAAAAACTGGCAAAAAACTTCATCAAGGCTATTGAATAAGGCATCTCCACTCGTCATCCCGGCATAGCCATGACTCCTGTAAATCTTGTCGAGACGTTTCCGAAAAGGTCTTGTGGGTTGAAAACGGACACCCGAGTCAAAAGTTATGGCCAAAACAGTTTTCACCGTCCAAGGCCATAACCCGAAAAACTCAGATTACTGTTTTCAGATCTTCCATCGACACCGCCCGTTCTCACGATAAAAAAATACAATATAAACGAGCAAAGCCCTACTACAGTGATCTATGAAATAGTCCTATACTACGCACACTTATTATCTGGTGGGAAAAACGATTACATAACACTAGGGTTGCGATAGAAGAAAAAAAAAACATAACCAACAGAAACGCATACATACATGAAACAAAATAAATTGAATCATACAATCATACGTTTCAGGCAGAGCCAACAATCCACGAATCCAGGCTTTGATACCAATTGCTAGAGCACGCCGGCGAAGGCGGTCCATCACCGGGATCGTTGTCGGATGCCAAACGTATAAATAACGAATTAAAACCTAAACATGCGTCTAAAGCAGAATTTAGATTCGTTACCCTTGAAGATCGAGACGTTGATTACAATCTACGGATCTTCTAGCCTGTCTCCTAACCTCGCTCGAACACCGGGTGGACGGCGCGTTATCAAACGTGGAGAAGGTGCCTCAGTTTCGTCTCCTTGAAACCCTAGCCGTTTTTCTCAATTTCGTGTGTGTTAGAGTTTCAAAACTGAATTGAGGCTCCTATTTATAATTTTCATAAGTTTCATGGGTCAGACTAGGGATCCATTAGAAGGTATAGGGCTTGGGTTTCTTACCGGCCCAAATACTCTTATGAAATCTTGCATTCCTTGGAGGGTGTCGGCATTATCAATTCCCATACTTTCGTAGAGTGGAATCAGTGGTATTTGTCCGACATAGCTGTACAGGGGCTTAGAGGATTTGTCCGACATAAGTGTGTTGATACTTTTAACTTTTTTCAATATCAGAAAATAGCTACGCATCATGCTTATTTATAATAAAAAGCAATGAGGTATGATGGAGGAGGTTTATTGGTTTTTTATTTATTTAACATAATAAGGTAATTAAAAAATTCGGCATCAAATATATAAGTGAAAACTGCAAAAGTATATGTTAGACAACTTGCAAAACATGTTACAAATGTTAGGGCTAGCAATTTATGCTCAATTTCACCTGAAATGAGAAATCACCATCTTTTGCCACTTTCGTCACCATCTTCCAATGAATTGAAGGTCAACGGATATATCAACATGTTCATGTCTCCAAGCCTGTCAATTTAGTACCTCCAATTGCACATTTTGTATAGTAAAATCTATGAATTTAAGCTTGAGAGTCAATTCGTGACTATCTTGTTTCCGACTTAAATTAATTCAACAATGTTTATAAAGTTAAAAAAATTTATTCATCATTTTTGGCAATTACGTGACACCTCACGATAGTTCTGACAATCACATCATTTTATTGTTTTCAGAAAATGGACAAATGTATTAAATTGTAAAATTTGAAAATGTGATATATGGAATAGTAAATAAAAAGAAATTGTAATTGATAAACATGGTGATATATTATTTAAAAAATTAAGATACAGTAAGACCAAATTATAATAATTCAAATTAAGAAATTATATTGATGGGCCAGACCAAGTTTGTAAGCCACGGCCCAATTACTGAGGACACAGTTAGCCTTGCAGTCCAGTACAGATTGAACTTAAGCCCCTAAAGAAGAAGGGCCAGGCTATATACCCCTCGACACTTGTTAAGTACACTCCCCCTTCCCATTTATTAGTTTAATAATCATGTTAAATATCTAAACTATACTTGTACTAAAATGACCATGATAACAACCCTCCCCCTCCACTTTTCAATCCTAAACCCTAACCCTAATTAAAAGAGCAGCCGCCCTGCACCACCAGAAAAAAATAAAAATAAAAAGAACATAATTTTCTTTTATAAATACATTTTTTTGACGAAAACACTCTTAGTGAAAAAACACTCTTATCATCGACAACTTTTATTGAAATCAATTTTAAAAAAATCAATATTTTCAACAACTTATTAAAAAAAAACCTACAATGCAACAGAGAAATGAAAAGAAAAAAAAGAGGGGCGGCCACGGGGCGTGGAAGTGAGGGAGGAGGGGGCGGAGACGGTTGCCATTGGAGGGAGGTGGAGGCGCGCGTGAGTAGGAAAAAAAAAAAGAAAAAAACAATGAACCTACGTGATCGACGGCGGCGTGGGGTGGAGAGAGCGGAAGGGGCACCGCCGCTGCGAGCATAAATTTTTAAAAAAATAAAAATAAAAACCACATCGCCTCGAATTGTTTCAGGTCTCTGTCACTCATTCGCTATTCAATTTTTGTCATATCGGTTGCAACCACTTCTGATAAGGTGCATGTAATATATCAATCTATTTGTCTCTCCAAACCCGTGAATTTGGTATCATCAAAATCTAATTTTATAAACTAAAGCACCACAAATTTGATTTTTTTTTTAGTTGATTTTTTGTTCATCACGATTCTAGCTAGCTAGACGATTTTGGGCCCTACATCTACATGTGAGCAACACTGTGACATTTTAATTAACTTGGATTGAGGTGTTTCAGACTAATTTTGCTTTAATGTGCCAAAAATTAAAATATTGGGCTGCAATTTAATGTCTACAATTACTACTCCTTATTTACCTACTAAAATATTCCCATTAAAAATGTGCATGAGATCGAAGAAGTGAACATCTTAAATGATGGTGGAACCATATTGCAAATTCATATTCAATTCTCGCCATAAAAAATAAAAAAAAAAACTCTCATAATAATTGGGCGTGAGCTGATGCAATTTATTGAAAGTCACCAGCTGACGCAATGTGATTTCCCCAATAATTAATAGTAGGATATAATTTGTTCTAACATTTTCATTAATTATAATTATAACGTTAATTTATTCATTAATTCCTTATTCATCCATGCATGAAGATTAGTTGAAATTCGACAATTCTTCAATTCCATCTAAAAATTCTATATTAACCATAAAATGGTTGTTCATTAGTCGGTTATATATCCATTAACCATTTTGTTGTATTGTATTATATAGTGCTTGTCCAAATAAAAAGAATTGGGCGATTCATGGTTAAATATTAGCTGCAGGTGGCACAAAATCTAGCTAATATCTATAAGATTATAGATGCGTATATCGTTTGTTAGCTAGTTCATTAATTGATATGATGATGTAAAAGTTTATTAAGACCTTTCTTCCAATTACTCAATAATTAAGGGAGTGGTCAGAATCAAATATATATAGCGAGTGAAAACGGTTTACGAACTACTCATGCTTAACTCAAAATTTTGAAATCGACTTGAAATTAGTTAAACTTGAGGTCGAGCTGATCAGTATGCTATGCTCGCTATGTTCGGGGGCTTAATCGAGTTCACAAGATTGTTTTATATCTTACCCTTATATAGTATGCTAATTATTTACAAATATAAATCTTTAATTTATGTTATGCAATGTAGGTTATTGAATTAAGGCGAGTCAAGCTGAAGAATTAATTTTTTATTTTTTATTAAGTCGAACTCGAGTTTAGAAGAATTCGAGATTTTTTTTAAAACACAAAACTTGGAGGGTTTTGCAAATCAAGGATACTATTATTTTACATGCCTGCATGCAAAGGTAGGATAATTTTTGTCGCGAATCATTTCAAATCGGGTCAAAATGTTACATGAGTTGCATGTGACGGGTCAAATTAAATCAGTCTAAAAACTACGGAGTATAAATTTAAAATTAGTAATTAAATCATTTTTTAACAATGAATAAGTAATTGGGATTTACATGTTCATCCATCAGATTCATCTCCTAACCTCAGAACAGAACCCCTGTTCTACATCCCAAAATATGAAAAACTGAAATTACATTTTCTTCATCCCAAAAACTAAAAAAGAAAAATTGAAATTAGTTGTTCGTCATCGTTTCATCCCCAAATTGAAAATTAATGAATGGGAAAATGGAAAATGTTGCTCTTATAGAATGATATTAAACTTTTTTGTTAAAAAAAAAAAAAAAGAATGATATCTCCATCTCATTATTATTTGCATTTTTTTTTAATTGGGACTTCCCGCTGAAGAAAAAAAAAATCTTCATTAAATCTCATGAAATTACACTTAAATTAAGTCCTATTCATTATTTAATTTGGGTGTTAATATATGGGGGCGTATATTATTTTTGGACTCTTGGCAGACGAAATGAGTAAAGATGTGTGTGGATTTTTTTAGAAAATTTGCCAATTTTCAAAATAAACTGATTAATCTTAGATTGAATATCGTTAAGTAGCTCGTGAGATTTCTATCAACTTTCGGTATAATATAATTGACACCCTTTTGTTATATTGACAATTCAGGTAATAAATTAATCAATTATCTAGATAATTAAATAATAGGCTACCCTACACTACACTTTCCGTTAATGGTCGTGTAATTGCGGATCGTTAATCTTAATTTGTAGAAAGAAAAAAATTACATCCATTAATATATTTCACCACATACTAAATGACAAACATTACTCAAGTAAAAGAAAAAAAAAATAAAACGGTTACATGATAACTATAAATACATAAACCTTGAACTAAAAATGCAAAATTCATCCTTCATTATTATCTAAAAAGATGGTGGATGATAATTGCCAATGGTCTGCAGAAGATGAAGTAGCATTAAAATGGGCTGCACTTGAAAGACTTCCTACTTATGATCGTTTAACAAAAGGTATTCTACTCGGATCAAGGGGTGCTATCAATGAAGTTGATGTACGAGATCTCGGATTTCAACAACGGAAGGAGCTGATCGAACGCCTGCTCAATGTTTCTGATGGTGATAATCAGAAGTTTCTGCTCAAGCTTAGGCAACGGATTGACAGGCATGTGAAATATGTTATGTTTAAGTTTGCCATATTTATTATATATGACGAATGAAGAATTTTCTTATCTCTTTTTTTTTGCAGAGTTGGGATTGATTTGCCGACAATACAAGTAAGATTCGAGCATCTAAGTGTTGGTGCTGAAGCCTACATTGGTAGCAGATCCATGCCAAGCTTTTTAAACTTCACTATTAACATGGTTGAGGCAAGAATATTTACCAATATTATTTACTTGCATGGGAACTTTGTTTTTTTAGTCCGGTAAGTTATGTCTATTTTGGTTCGATTTCTGTCGAATTGAAAATATTTCAGAAAATTTTGACGTTTTGACCCGATAACTGGCTATAGGAGTGGTTGACACTGACATGACAATCTGATTTGTCCATGTAACAAAGTCTGATTGGTCAACCAAATAGTTCACCTATTACTGCTGATGATCGGACCAAAATGTTGAGAAATGAAAAGTTACATGACTAATTTCAAGTTGTGAAATTAGTTGAGAACTAAAATCAAAATAAGGATAATTTTTTTTTTAATTACTTATTTATTGGCAGAGAAAGCAATGATGCAATTAATTAACGTCCTCTCCTCCTTCTTCATCATCAGGTATTTCTTAGCTTTTTTCATATACTTCTAAGCAAGAGGAAACACATTTCTATTCTGCAAGATGTGAGTGGAATCATTAGGCCTTGCAGGTTAGTTAATTACTTTATAACATGTTAAGTACTCCTTTTACGAATCGTGGTCTAATTGTTGGTGTTTTTGGTTTGAAGAATGACATTGCTGCTAGGTCCTCCAGGTTGTGGAAAGACAAGTTTGTTGTTGGCTTTGTCTGGAAAGTTGGATGCTGCTTTGAAAGTTTCTGGAAGTGTGACTTACAATGGGCACGGAATGGACGAATTCGTTCCTCAAACGACTGCTTCTTACATCAGCCAGCATGATGTTCATATTGGGGAAATGACAGTCAGAGAGACTCTGGAATTCTCTGCTCGATGCCAGGGGATTGGCTCGCGCTATGGTACATTCTTTTCTCTTCAATTTATCCATTGATGCCAAGGCAATATATATAACATTAATTGGATTTTGCAGAGATGTTATCGGAGTTGTCAAGAAGGGAAAAATATGCACACATCAAGCCTGAACCGGATATTGACATCTTCATGAAGGTAAAAATATATAATTTTGATTATGTGGTATGATTCATATGGTGTTATTGCACTTTGTAGGCTGTTGCTACACAAGGGCAAGAGGCGAGCGTCATCACCGATTATGTCCTTAAGGTATCATGCATCATAATCTGGAAGCTTCCATTCCCTGGAAAAGCTAGTTGTTTCCATTCTTGATTTGTATTTTGCTTTGCAGATTTTGGGTCTGGAAGGTTGTGCAGATACTATAGTTGGAGACGAACTAGTCAGGGGAATATCCGGGGGACAGAGAAAACGCGTTACCACTGGTACGAGACAGACGATTGAGCATTTGTTAGATATTAAAACACAACATGGAAAATGTAGATATGATTGAAATGATAACTGATGCTTGTGTCAAAACAAAATTAAAACGACAGGCGAAATGCTGGTGGGACCAACAAATGCTCTTTTTATGGACGAGATATCGACAGGATTGGATAGTTCTACAACGTTCGAAATTGTGGATTCACTAAGACAATATGTCCACATTCTCAATGGGACTGCTCTTATATCATTATTGCAGCCAGCACCAGAGGTGTACGATTTATTCGATGATATCATCCTGTTATCGGATGGGGAGATCATCTATCAAGGCCCTCGAGAAAACGTGCTTGAATTCTTCGAATCTGTGGGGTTCAAATGTCCTGATAGGAAAGGAGTTGCTGATTTCTTGCAAGAGGTAATAATCGACACTCTGCATGCATGTCGTTATGATCAATATATGTTGTAATTTAGAATGGACTTGTTGTCTTTTCAGGTGACATCGAAGAAAGATCAGCAGCAATATTGGATGAGAGTTGATGAGCCTTACAGATTTGTGAGTGTGCATGAATTTGTCCAGGCGTTTCAATCTTTCCACGTTGGGCGGAGACTGTCCGAAGATCTTGCTACTCCGTTCGACAAGAGTAAAAGCCACCCTGCCGCGTTAAGGACAAGAAAATATGGAACCACGACGAAAGAATTACTGAAAGCATGCTGCTCAAGAGAAGTCTTGTTGATGAAGAGAAACTCATTTGTGTATATGTTCAAGATTGCACAGGTTAGTATATGTGGCCTATTTCTTTTTATTAGAAATTATCAGTTAATTCATTAGCATGACATTCTTTCAGACAACTATAATGTCATTTATTACCATGACAATATTTCTCCGAACGACCATGCACAAACGCAATCAAGAAGATGGGATTATCTACATTGGTGCTCTTTTCTTTATAGCGACGATTATTATGTTCAACGGATATGCTGAGGTATCTATGACGATTTACAAGCTCCCAATTTTTTACAAACAAAGAGACTCTCTGTTTTTTCCAGCATGGGTGTATGCTCTTCCGACATGGATACTCAAGATTCCGATTTCCTTCATTGAAGCAGCTGCTTCGGTTTTTATTCCTTATTATGTTATTGGATTTGATCCAAATGTTGGAAGGTAAAGATTCTGTAATTTGCATACAGATGGATTATATTTGATTATCTCTAAATCATCTTACAATCTGCTGTCATTTTACTACAGATTGTTTAAACAGTACCTGTCATTCTTACTTCTCAACCAGATGGCTAGTGGATTGTTCCGCGCCATCGGGGCAATAGGTCGAAACATGATTATTGCAAACACATTCGGTTCAGCGGCATTGTTTCTGCTTTTCGTGTTGGGCGGAGTTATCTTGTCACGAGGTACATACTGATGCATAAGTTTTTGTAAAGAAGAAAAAAAAGGTTCAAAAACTTTTACTCATTTGATTTAGTTTCATGTTGGTGGTGCAGAGCACGTAAAGAGTTGGTGGATATGGGGTTATTGGTCTTCTCCTTTGATGTATGCGCAAACTGCAATTACTGTGAATGAATTTAGAGGTAACAGTTGGAACAAGGTTAGTCTATTTACCACAAAATATTTGTGCTTTGAATAAAAAAAAACATAATTAATTAATATTTATTTAATCCTAAGGTAATTGCAAATACAAGTGAAGCATTAGGAGTTGCAGTTCTAAAGGCGCGAGGATTCTTTCCAGAAGCATACATGTACTGGATATCAATAGGGGCTTTATTTGGATTCATACTTCTCTGCAATATATGTTACACTTTAGCTCTTTCATATTTGAATCGTGAGTATCTCTACTTCCATCTTTACACGAATTGCTGGAAAAATAGATTTTTTTTAGTTCTATGAATTTTAGTCTTGTCGACTTTCACGAATTGAAAATAGTACTAGAACTTTCAATACTTGAACATTTTGATATGTGAACTTTCAATACTTGGACAGTTTGTCACAAATTCTTTATTCTTGAACCCCCGTCATGTTGTGTTATCCAGCATTTGGAAATGGACAAGCAGTTATACTAGAAGACAGCAATTGGGACGATGATGAGACTGGAGGGAATGGTCGTGCTCGTCAGGAAATGGAGGCCGAGCAAAACAGGAAAAAGGGAATGATTCTTCCATTCCAGCCACATTCTATGACCTTTAATGAAATTGTGTACTCTGTTGACATGCCACAGGTATTTTACAATTTTTAAGGTTGTTATATATGTGCATTGACTGACTAATTTGAAGAATTCAGGAAATGAGAGGCAGAGGTTTTGGGGAGGATAAACTGGTGCTTCTGAAGGGTGTGAGTGGAGCTTTTAGGCCTGGAATTCTTACAGCTTTGATGGGTGTAAGTGGTGCTGGTAAGACAACTCTTATGGATGTCCTGGCGGGTCGAAAAACGGGCGGATATATAGATGGGAGCATTACTATTTCAGGGTACCCCAAAAAGCAAGAAACATTTGCACGAATTTCAGGATACTGTGAGCAGAATGACATCCATTCTCCTCATGTCACTGTCCATGAATCTTTGCTTTATTCAGCATGGCTTCGCTTGTCTCCAGAAATCTACGTTAAAACACGGGAGGTTAGTTATCAATACCCCATTTTGAATTACTATTCCTCGACCAGCAATCATTTTTCACAACTTATGTTAAAGAAACATTTGAATTTTCAGATGTTTGTAGATCAAGTGATGAATCTTGTGGAACTTACGCCATTGAGAGGTGCAATAGTTGGTTTGCCAGGGGTGAACGGTCTCTCAACTGAGCAACGAAAGAGGCTAACTATTGCAGTCGAGCTGGTGGCAAACCCCTCGATTATATTCATGGATGAGCCCACGTCAGGGCTGGATGCAAGAGCTGCTGCAATCGTCATGAGAACTGTGAGGAACACTGTAGACACTGGCAGAACAGTGGTGTGCACCATACACCAGCCTAGCATCGACATCTTTGAGGCCTTTGATGAGGTGAAAAACTTGATATTGGAATCAAACTTTAACCATCGTTACAATTCTGTCGACTAAAAGTTCTCTCAACAGCTATTTCTACTGAAACGAGGCGGAGAAGAGATATACGTTGGCCCATTGGGACAACATTCTTGCCACCTTATCAAGTACTTTGAGGTGAGTTAATTTGCTCTGTTCCAAATAATTTCTAGCATCTTAATAATGAAATTTTAAGAGGACTATATAATTCCTTGTATATTAAGGATATTCATGGAGTTGGTAAAATCAAAGAAGGCTATAATCCAGCAACCTGGATGCTGGAAGTTACCGCTCCAGCGCAGGAGGCGGCTTTAGGGTTAGATTTTGCTGAGATGTACAAAAACTCCGAATTATATAGAAGGAACAAAGCTCTCATTAATGAGCTAAGTACACCTAGACCTGGGACGAACGAGCTACATTTTCCTAGTCGATATTCTCAACCGTTCCATATCCAATGCTTGGCTTGCTTATGGAAACAATACTGGTCATATTGGCGAAATCCGACTTACACTGCTGTTAGATTTCATTTTACCACTCTTATAGCACTGCTTGTGGGAAGTATGTTCTGGGGCCTAGGCTCTAAGAGGTAATATTCATCTAACGTGTAACAGGTGATGTTACATTATTGTGTAACAGGACATACTAACTAGCAAAATTTTCTATCTTTCATGGATTTTTTAAACGAGCAGGGGCAGCATACAAGATATTCACAATGGTATAGGTTCCATGTATGCATCTGTCCTGTTCTTAGGCATGAAAAATGCCTCCATGGTTCAGCCAGTTGTTTCTGTCGAAAGAACCGTTTTCTACAGAGAAAGAGCAGCTGGGATGTATTCATCCATGCCATATGCCATTGCACAGGTCATATATATAAAAGCTACTTATTTAATTAGCCATGTTCATCTCACAAATTAAGTAAATATGTTTGTGTTACTGCAGGTTGCAATTGAATTTCCATATGTATTTGCACAAGCTTTAGTGTATGGCATCATTGTGTATGCAATGATGAGTTTTGAATGGACAGCACTCAAATTCTTGTGGTATTTTTTCATCATGTACTTCACACTGTTGTACTTCACCTTCTTTGGCATGATGACAATGGCTGTATCTCCAAATCACCACATTGCTCACATTGTCAATTTCGGATTTGTCGGATTCTGGAACCTCTTCTCTGGATTCATAATTCCTCGTCCTGTAAGTTCAAACCAGGCATAGATAGATTCAGGAGGGCTTTGTTAATGTAAAATATTCGACTTTTTCGTCCAGTGACCAGCTATATCTTTTAAAAATAGTCCTGGAAGTTTACTACTTCAGTTTTCATTTTCTAAATTTGATCGCAGTGACCAGCTAGTTACCCGTAGTAGCTGATCACTGGATGAAAAGGGTAAATTTACAGGACCGGTTTCAAAAACTGGAAACGTCCTAGACCAAAATAAAAAAATATTTCTGGCAAAAAAAATATGAACTCTAAAAGTTACTAATACATGCAGCAGTGAAATGTTTTTTAAGTGTTTGTTTTTGGTGATGATAACAGAGTATACCTGTGTGGTGGAGATGGTACTACTGGGCGAGTCCGATTTCTTGGACGTTGTATGGGTTGGCGACGTCTCAATATGGTGATGGTGAGGAATATATAAGCCCAGAGGTGACAGTGAAAGAGTTCTTGACAAGTTTCTTTGGTTTCAGACATGATTTTCTTGGAGCAGTTGCAGCTGCAATTGTTGCATTTGTTGTTGTCTTTGTTTTCATATTTGGTTCTGCAATCAGGGCTTTCAATTTTGAAAGGAGATGATATGCTATGAGATTTCACCTTGCAAATACAAGAGGAGATCAATTTGTAGTTGAAGTTCATGATTTCAGATCAACTGCAAAACATAGTTATCAAAATAAATAAACAAATGTTAATTTGTCCATTTCCAAACCTTATAATTTTTCTCTAGTCCTACTCCTTTGTTTTTGCAGGTATATATGTTATTGTGTACTGTAGTTTGCGTATAATTAACATGTACTGTAGCTTATTATGAAATTTAGCCCCATAATGGTGATGTAGCCTAAACTGAAGCTATAGCAACTCTGCATCTAACTTATTTAATTTCAATAAGCTATACAAGTCTTCAAATTTTAAAAAGTTCATTTGAGCTCGACTTGTTTAATTATAAAACAATAATTTTAAAGTTCAATTATAGTAAAAAATTGTTGAACTAATCGAGCTCGACTTGTTTAATTATCAAACAATAATTTTAAGGTTCGATAATATTTTAAACAATTTTGAACTATGTACATGAAGTTCGGCTCGACTCAATTTTTGCTCGAATCAAAATGGGGCCTCAATTGTACTAATCAGACTAGTGACGCCCAACTCTTGTGTTCTCTAATTAACCTTCCGGCACGGGGATTGCGTGAGCCAATTAAGGTATCAAGATTGCGCACAAACAGCACGGGGATTGATACTTAGGAATTTGAGAAAACAAATTGTGGGTAGTGACTTCTTTCCTGAATTGCAGCAACTTAGTGTGAGAAATCTCCGAAATTGAAAGGTATAAAAAAATAGGGTTCATAACAAAATTGGGGAAAAAATCAAAATTTGATGAAAACATGAAATTGAACTCTAGATCAGAATTGAGGGGAGCAGTGGGAGACTGCTGATGTCGAAACTTGGATTTCTGGTGGGAGATACTAATTCGGGTGGAATTTACACAATTTAGATGCATTTTTAAAGCTCATTTGATGTTGATTTCATTGAATTATTTGTTGATTATCATTGTTTTGATCAAAATAAGAGAAATGTAGTGTTTTGTCGATTTTGTAGGAAAAACGATGTATTTTGGAAGCAAAACACCAATCATACTTCACTGAATCAAGAAGAGAAGCTGACCATTGGATTCGTCTCGAAAAACGGAGTGGAATGAAAAAAAGAATCGAGTCAATCGGAGGTCGGAAGCTCGAGATACAACGGAACGAAAAATGACGAGGCCGTACCACATTTCTACCCGGCCGGGTTACTTCCACCCGGCCACAGTACTGTACACCCACGTTTTTGATTAGTTCACCCACCGAAGGTTTTGGCCGGGTAAAACCCACCCGGCCGGGTGGATTCTACCCGGACAAGGCCAATTCCATCAATACCTTCGTATTTTGGCCGGGTAAAACCCACCCGGCCGGGTGGATTCTACCCGGGCAAGGCCAATTTGCTCCAAGGTTCGTATTTAGGCCGGGTGGAATCCACCCGGCCGGGTGACATGATTCTCGGGGGTTTTGGCCAATTTTCTCCATTTTCGAGGAACCTAAGTGCAAATTCCATCCAAGTCTTCTACCCCAACTATAAATAGCTCCAATTTGAGTTTTAGAAGGGGTCTTACTCCTTTTCCAAGCATTTCCTCACACACAAACACATAGTAGTAGGTGTTCTTCATAGGTAGTTTAATTTCTTCATTAGACTAGATAGAATAGTGTTTTTTACTTCGAATCAAGCTACGATTATCATCGGGCATCGTCTATTACATCGGTTTGTAGCTAAATTCTCATGATCAAGGTGATATTACTCTATTTTGCAATTCAATTTAGTATTTTCTTAGTTTCTTCAATCTTTTTCTATTTTACCATTAGTTTGATGTTATTCGTTGTTTTAGCCATGGATTCCTATCATAGAACCATGGGCTAAGTTCTAATTGCCTAGGGTGTGGAAGTTTTGGTGGTTAAGTGGTGTAATTATGGATTAATTGCATGATTAGCTTAGGAATTGGGTGTATATGTTTCTAGTGTTGTAATTTTCATGATTCAATTGATTAATTCACCCTATTAGCTAGCATTGTTAGTTTTGTCGACTTCAACGATCGTATTGGGTTGCATGATTAAGAGTGTGTGTATGAGCTTGAATTAATCGATTAGAATTAACATAGTAATTAGCTACACCAACCGGGGGTTGATTGCTTAGATCGACGACACTAGACACTAGTCGATTAGAGGTCGTCTATTAGATTAGTGAGAGGGCGTCTCATAAACATTAGTAACCGTGCTGAACGTGTTTATGAGACACTATCCTAAGAGCTTATGGTATTGATTAGACTATATAATTGCTAATTGATGCAAGTGTTCACCTAAGCCTCACAAGGGATTGGTCGACACACACGAGTGATAGCCTTTAGCTTTACCCAATACCTTAGGTTTAATTTGTGTAATTTAATCCATTAATTCACCACACAACCTACAAAATAGATACACCCGAGGCAATACTCTCTCACTTTGCACTTTCGAAAGGAAGTTAGATAGCTTGTTATTTCAATTTTCCATTTCTTCTTGTCTTAGTTCATCTAGTTTCGTACTTGTGTTTTAAATCCCGAAAATCCAAACAAACACGTTTAGTTACTACAATAGCATGAATACTCGTAACTTTAGGGATTCACTTACACTCAATTAAATCCTTGTACGAACAAACTACTTGGTCGTACTTACGTACTACAATCGGACCCATACGCTTGTGGGGATCGTATTGTCAAGTGCTTAAAAAAGTGTTGAAAAATTAGACAAGTCAAATACGTCCACCAGGGGGTGCCGAGAGGAGGGCAGTGACTGGAATTGTAGGAGGAGCAGTGGATCGATCAGCCATCTATGCTTCAGAACTTAGAAGTTTATCGTGAAGTTCATCAAAATCAATAGTAGTGTCACGGGCTTGAATAGCATGAGAGAGTTCCTTATATGTATCATACAGTCCAGTCAATACAGTGAGAACAATGTCCTCAGGATCAGTGGTGACGCCAAGTAAAGAGAGTTCATCAACAAGGCCCCGAATTTCAAGCATATAATCCGAGACAGAGGGGATACCTTTTGATTGATTGTGAAGGTTGGTTTTGAGGGCAAGTATGCGCCCACGAGACGACTTGTCATAGGTCTTGACAAAAGTTGTCCAGGTCTTGGCAGAGGTTTTAGCGCCAGCAATGAGGGAGATGAGCGAGGGGGAGAGGGCACTGAGTATGGCACTGAAGATCAATTGATCTTAACGAATCCAGGTGGTGTAGAGTGGATTCGGGCTAGTGGTGGTGCCTTCGGTGATGGTGGCCGAGGGACACACATTGGTGCCACCTAAAAATCCAAGCAATCCATATCCCGTGAGAAGGCTGCTGAATTGGAGGCTCCATGCCGTGAAGTTGGTGGAGGTGAGTTTGTGAGGGAGTTGGGAAGAGATTTGAAGGTGATGAGGGATGTGGTGGTGACGTTATTTTGTCCGGCGAGGACAACAGCGGGAGGAGCAGGGGTGTCGTTGGCCATTGATGAATCTGGACAGAAAGGTGGGTTAGGGGAGTGGGCGGTTGATCCACAAATTGTGGAGAAATTAGGGTTTGGAAGAATGTTTTTGTGACGTTAGTCAAAAAATGGCTCTGGTTACCATAAAGAGAATGATTGAAAGGTTTGATTTTCATTGACAAAGATACTCCTATTTATATTACAATGTGAGGGGTGTGATCCCATCTAATTGGCTACCGTTACGATTTACACTAATGATGATTTACCGTTACGATTTACACTAATGATGATTTACTATTACAATTTACATTTAATGATGATTAGCAAAATATTATCCTTAATACTTAATATGTACTCGGCGTCGGCCAATCACGAATGACAACAATCTTCGAGTTGTCAACCTGAATACCCTTGGCCGAAATTACATACCCCAGAAAAAGGACTGATTCCACACCAAATAAACACTTCTTTGTCGCCGAAAAGAACTTCTACGTCCGTAAAATCACAAGGTGATGAGCCGAATTTATTGCATATTTTTGTGCTTTGATTGAATATTCTTTGAGAATTAAATTGGTATTTTTGTGCATTATTCGACTCGTTATTTTGTGACTTCAACCACTTTGATACCTTTGTTTTATTTAGGAAAAATTGAAGCATTTTTGGTGAGAATGAAGTAAGTGGGCTGAGTTGATTATTAAAGCAAAAAGATTGAGCCTAATTGATTCTAATGGGCCGAAATAAATTAAAAGAGGAAAGTGACCAGGAATTAACCCCAGCAGGCTTTAGGCCCATTAGTAGGTGGCTGGGCCAGAATTGTTGAGGGGGCAGGAAAGAGTGAAAAGAACGGCCGCCATTGAGGACCAGAAGAAGTCAACGCCGTGATTTGGAGGAGGGACAATTGGCCACGCGACTGAGAAGGAAAAAGAAGGATTTTGAATGACTACTTTTGGTTCGATCAATTAAAACTTTTGTTTTCTTTGGAGATTGATTTTTGTAAAACATGAATTCATCAACTATTTGTGTTATCTCGTTCATCATGAGTAGCTAATTTCTTTATTCTAGCCCGAGGACGTAAAACCTCATATTGATTATGCCTATTTAATTAAACAATTCCTGGTTGATTTTGATTTGTATATCGATTTTGTTATTATTTGAGTAGATGTTATGCATGTTTGAATTAGGAGTTTAATAGGCTTGATCATCCAATTTTATTCCTATTTCAATTCTAGCTATCCTATATATTATAATCCGTAATTGTTATAATATTGTGGGAATTGTAGCAACTAAGGCGTTCACCTTAGGGAGTAGTAACATTTAGGTTGCATGAAACGAGCGTCTCGTATTCATGGTCTAATTTATCCCATTGTTTTAATTCTTGAATGCGTCTCTCGAGTTGAACCTTAGATACATATTTTAGGGTTATTCGTAGGGATAGATTAATTGGGGGTCGTACCTGCTGATTAATTAAACATAAGAAGCAATTCGAACTAGTTTGGTCGTACCACTGGTTTAGGGATAAGATTCGAGAATAAATTGAGTTAACCGGGTTTGTTGATTAAATTGGTATAATGAATTGAGGGGACACTATCTGAGGGCTAGATCGTTCTTATTATTTGAATACATATTATTTTGCCTGCTCTTTATTATCATTTCTTTGCTATTTAGTAGATTTTAGTTCACCAATCCAAATCCCCCCCCCCCCCTACTGCTTTCGTACATAAATTAATTCAATTAAATTACATCATTCCCTGTGGATCGACTCTTACTTGCCCTACTATATTAGTGGGTAGTTAAGGAATTATTTTTGGGTGCCGGCGACAGCACACCAAATTTTGGTGCCGCTGCCGGGGAATCGGTTGTTAATTCAATTGAATACTTTGTGTTTTCAATTTTTGTCAAAAAATCAAAAAAATTCTGAACAGAAATTTTGTAATTTCTGAACAAGAGCAAAAAAAAATTATATTACCGTGGCCTTCTGTTGTTGCTGTGAGTTGTTGTTTTGCTGATTTGAACTAACACTGAACCCTCAGTGTTAGCTCTGTTTTTCTTTGTTTTGTTTTCAGTGAATGATCACTCGATCAAATCGGAGTGAACGACTTGAATTCAATCCAGAAGTAGAGAGAACAGCAAGGAGGCTTAGGAAGGAGACTCGTACACGTCGACAAATCAATTTTGCACCGACAAGAGAGACGAGCAGTGAAGAAGAAAGCGATACTCGTGAAGAGCCAATTTTCGAGCAAAATATTGAGAATACGGCTGAAGAAGCTCAAGAGAGAACGATGAATGAGTTGGCAAACCCAACCATCACTCGTCAACCCCTTTGCATTACAATTCCTACTCTTGCTGCTAATGTTAATTTTGAATTAAAATCGGGACTAATTCATTTGTTGCCTTCTTTCCATGGTCTTGCAGGAGAAAACCCACACACATTCCTCACAGAATTCCATGTAGTATGCTCAAGCATGAAACCAACCGGAGTCACAGTAGATCATGTCAAGTTGAGTGCATTCCCGTTTGCACTAAAGAGCACTGCAAAAGATTGGTTGTATTTCTTGCCACCTAATACAGTGAACACATGGAATGACATGGAGAGGGTCTTTCTCAAGCACTATTTTCCAGCCACTCGAGTGGCAACTTTGAGGAAGGAGATCGCAGGTGCTAGGCAAGGGTCAGGGGAGACGTTGTATGAGTATTGGGAGCGTTTCAAGCGCCTTATAGCTTCGTGCCCACAACACCAGATTGGTGATCAGCTGCTTATACAATATTTTTATGAGGAACTTGCCCTCACAGATCGTAACATGATAGATGCAGCCAGTGGAGGAGCTTTGATGGATAAAACACCAACAGCTGCACGTGAGCTGATATCTAATATGGCAGCAAATACTCAACACTTTGGTGCACGAGATGCTATGCTTATGCTGGATCATGAGTCAAAGGATGATGCCTTCGAGAAAATTGCTAGCATAATGCAAATGATGATGAAGGGAAAGACTCCATAAATCCGACCATGTCGAATTTGATCCACCACAGATCATGCCACTGATGATTGTCAGATTTTGAATGAGGAAATAGAGCAGCATGCTAATGCAATTGGTTTTGGAAATTCTCAAGGTCGAAGGTATGGCCCACACTCCAACACTTATAATTCGGGGTGGAGGGACAATCCTAATCTACGATATGGGAACCAACAAAACTATCAGCATGGGGAAAATCAAAGGCCTCAACACCAAGATCGTAAGTTCCAGTTGTTTAGAGGGAATGATCGCAATGTTGAACCTATGGGACAGAGTAGTGGTGGTGGAAGTTCTGATATGTCTTTTGAGGATATGTTGAAGTCATTGGCTGCCACGACGATGAAAGCTCAACAAGAGAGTCAAGTAGTCGTGAGAGACTTTCAAGTCAGACAAAAGAATTTGGAGTCCCAAATGAGTCAAATAGCTACAACCCTCAACCAAATGCAAGCCCAAAACAGTGGTAAACTACTATCTCAGCCCGAAATTGACTTGGTTCGTATTTTGCACACTTTTTAGTACAACAATAACAATCCCCACAAGCGTATGGGTTCGTTATAGTCGAGTAAGTATACGACCTAGTAGTTATCGTCCAAGGACCTAGAGAGAGCGTGGAGCCCCAAAACTATAAGTTAAAATGGTGTTATAGAAGCTAAATAGGAGGATAGAACAAATACCAACTAAGAAAATAAACAACTAATGCAAACAACTAAAACTAACTCTCAAAAAGATGAAAGTGCAAGGGAAGGGTATTGCCTCGTGTGTTTCCGTTTTATGAGTAATTAATGAACTAGTGAACTAATTACATGAATTAACTATGGTTTCGGATTAAGCTAAAGGCTATCACATATGTGTGCAAACCCCCTCGAAAGGCATAGGCTAACAACGTGCATTGATTAGCAATTATAGGATCTAACCAAATACCATAAGCTCCTAAGATAGTGTTACATAAGCACTTTCAACACGGTTACTAATGCTTATGAAACGCCCTCTCACCAAACTCCTAGACGACCTCTATTTGTTTAGTGTCTAAAGTTGTCGGTCTAGCCATTAACCCCCCTCTCGGTTAGCTAATTACTAATTAACTTCTATTCAATTGACCAAAGCTCACACTCACACTCCCAATCATGCTACCCAACTCTCGTTGCAATAAACATAATCGAACATGCTCGCTAATAGGGTTGATCAACCAAATGAATCAATCAAAGTACAACTTTAGAAACATAAAAACCCAAATTCTAAGCTAATCGTACAATTACTTCACAATTACACTAAACACTCATCAAAACATCCACACCTAAGGCAATTGAAGATTAGCCCATGTCTAAATTAACAACTAGAATAAAATTCATGAAAATTAAACTACAAAACATGAATTAAAATCAAATAACCAACTAATATTGAAAGAAGGAAAGAAAGCACCTCTATTGTCTTCAAATTCTCCAATGCTAACATTAAATTGAAATACTAAATTAAACACTAGCTAAGAAATGAAAGAACAATTAAAACTAACTAATCTATTGAGTGGAGTGGTGGGGAGGAGAAAAGATTTCTCCCCCAATGGAGTCGTGTGCCCTGTTTCGCCTAATGCGCTCTGCGTGTGTGTTTCCTCTCCCCCTGCTTTTGTATGCTTCTCTCGAATTCCCTTTAATTGAATATCAAATCTTGGGCCCAACAATACAATTGGTGGGTTGCATGTTAATTTAACAATGGGCCCAATTTAATTCTCTTTCTTAATCACAATGCCATCTGCTCAGCTGCCTTCTTTTTCATTTGATGCACAATTGAAGGAATTGATTAATCAATTCTTTAATTTCACGTGGGCCCAGCCCATAAGCATTTTTCCATTTCCCATTTTTCAACTCACAGCATTTTCTTTAATTCACAGCTTCAGGGCCAACCCGAAATGAGCCTGTATAATTGGACTTTAATATTCTTTTTCCTTTTTCTTTATTTCTCGATTTATCTTTCGATTGACTCTACAATATAATCGAGGCGTGTTTTGTACCAAAACTTCTCATTTTTCCTATAAAAATAGCAAAACACGTACCTTTCTCATTTCAAGTGCAACGAGTCAAATTAATGTAAATAATGCATGAAATCCTATCAAATTATGCTAAATAAATCCATGAATTTCAAGCAATTTTCACACTAATCAGAAATTAACCCTCGAAATGTAAGTGCCATCACTTTACGAAGTGGTAAGAAGTTAGAAGAAATTTCGGCACCCAGACGAAGTGAGGAGGATGGAGGGCAGGTTGGAGCAGGTGATGAGGGGCATTCCCAGGCCCCTAATGGTCAGATTGATGCTCGGGACGAGCTGGTTGGACCCGAGAAAGTTGTCCGAAAAAATTAGGATGCAGATTCCAGTAACACTGACCCCCTCAGTGTCAGTACACCAGAAATGGAAAATGAGGTAAATGCTCGTAATTCAATTCCTATTATTACTAACCCTTTACCTTTCCCATCCAGGTTTAAAAAGGCAGAAAAAGGTGTCAAGGACCAGCAAATACTTGATGTGTTCCGAAAGGTTGAGATCAACATTCTGTTGATTGATGCCGTTAAGCAGATTCCAAGGTATGCCAAGTTCTTGAAAGAATTGTGCACTAATAGGCGTAAGTTGGCTGGGAATGAAAAGATCTTCATGGGAGAGCATGTCTCAGCCGTCTTCCAAAAGAAGCTGCCTCCCAAAAGGAAGGATCCATGTATGTTCGTTATTCCTTGTACAATAGGGGATCACAAGATTGAGCAAGCTATGCTTGATCTTGGAGCCTCTATTAATGTCATGCCTCGATCTATATATGAGAAGTTAGGCATTGGACCGTTGAAGGAGACGGGAGTGACTATCCAACTAGCTGATAGAAGTGTCACACATCCAGTTGGTGTAGTTGAGGATGTTCTCGTACAGGTAGATAAGTTAATTTTTCCTGCAGATTTTTATGTGTTAAATATGAATGATAATCTGGGACATTCCATACCTATTTTGTTAGGAAGACCATTTATGGACACTTCCCAAACAAAAATAGATGTTCATGGGGCACCCTCACAATGGAATTTGACGGACAAATCATTCATTTTAATATATTTGATGCTATGAAATTTCCTAATGCCTCTGACTCTCTTTTTGCTGTGAGTGTCATAGATCCAATTGTGCAGGAAATTTTTGAGCTTGATTGCAGGAATGATTTAGAAAATTTGCAAGAGATGGAAGAAGAAGATGAGCAAGAAAAAAAATTCTAGGTATGATGTTGCATTTATAAAATTACCTGATACTTACCCAAAAATTCTTCCATCTTCTTTGCAGGCACTAGAGCTTGAATTGAAGCCATTACCTGAACATTTGAAGTATACTTATTTAGGCCCGAAGGATACACTTCCCGTCATCATTTCAGCAAAGTTGACGGAGGCCCAAGAGACGATGTTGGTTTCGGTGTTGAAAGAACACCAACAGGCTATAGGTTGGACAGTGGCAGACCTCAAGGGGATCAGTCCATCATTGTGCATGCACCGAATCCTACTCGAGGAGGATTCACGTCCCACTCGAGAAGCCCAACGTCGATTGAACCCACCAATGATGGAAGTGGTGAAGAAGGAGATCTTGAAGCTACTACAAGTTGGGATAATTTTTCCAATATCGGACAGTAAGTGGGTTAGTCCTACACAGGTGGTACCAAAGAAATCTGGAGTGACAGTGATAGAGAATGATAAGGGTGAATCTATTCCAACCCGTGTGCAAACGGGATGGAGAGTATGCATAGACTACCGCAAGCTAAATGTCATGACAAGAAAGGATCATTTTCCTTTACCCTTCATCGATCAGATGTTGGAAAGGCTTGCAGGTCATTCTTATTATTGCTTTCTTGATGGATTTTCTGGTTATTTTCAGATTGCTATAGCTCCAGAGGACCAAGAGAAGACGACATTCACTTGTCCATTTGGCACATTCGCATATCGTCGGATGCCATTTGGGCTTTGCAATGCCCCTACCACATTCCAAAGGTGTATGGTAAGCATTTATTCCGAATTCGTTGGGAATATAATTGAGGTTTTCATGGATGATTTTAGTGTCTATGGTGGATCATTTGAAACATGTCTAGAAAACCTTAGTCTAATTCTTAAACGATGCATTGAAACTAATTTGGTTTTAAATTGGGAGAAATGTCATTTTATGGTGGAGAAGGGGATTGTGTTAGGGCATATTGTTTCTGAAAAAGGCATAGAAGTAGACAAGTCTAAGGTTGAACTTATTTATGATTTGCCTTACCCCACCACTGTGTGGGAAGTTCGTTCTTTTCTTGGCCATGCAGGTTTTT
Organism: Galeopsis tetrahit; assembly: GCA_963675135.1. Taxonomy (NCBI): domain Eukaryota; kingdom Viridiplantae; phylum Streptophyta; class Magnoliopsida; order Lamiales; family Lamiaceae; genus Galeopsis; species Galeopsis tetrahit. The sequence continues at coordinate 65,917,550 of OY776127.1, forward strand.
ATAGGAGGTTTATCAAGGATTTTTCCAAGATAGCATCACCTCTTTGTAGACTTTTGCAAAAGGATGTGGAGTTCGACCTTGATGGGGCGTGTAAGGAAGCTTTTGACACATTGAAGAGATTGTTAACCACACCACCCATCATCCAACCCCCGAATTGGAGCCTACCATTCGAGATCATGTGCGATGCAAGTGATTATGCTTTAGGGGCTGTTCTTGGGCAGCGTGTGGACAAGAAATCTCATGTGATATATTATGCATCACGAACCTTGGATCAAGCTTAAGCTAACTATTCTACCACGGAAAAAGAACTTCTTGCTGTGGTTTTTGCTTTAGAAAAATTTCGTTCATATTTACTTGGGACTAAAGTGATTGTATTTTCTGATCATGCAGCCTTAAGGTATTTGATGGCGAAGAAAGAAGCTAAACCGAGACTTATTCGGTGGATTTTATTACTCCAAGAGTTCGATCTTGAAATTAAAGATAAGAGGGGTGCAGAGAACGTGGTGGCTGACCATCTTAGTCGCTTGGAGAGAGCTGAGGACGCTGAACCACTGCTGGAAAAATTCCCAGACGAGCAGTTGCTCGTTATGACGAAAAAAATTCAGAATTCAGCAACACTGACCCCTTCAGTGTCAGTGCAGTCTGCCCCATGGTTTGCTGATTTGGTGAATTTTCTTGTTGCTAGAGTTTATCCGAAGGATATGAACAAGGCTCAAAGAGATAAGCTACGTAGTGATGCTAAATACTACGTTTGGGATGATCCATATTTATGGAAGCATTGTGCTGACCAGGTAATACGAAGGTGCGTACCCGATTTTGAATTCTGTTCTATTCTCACCTTTTGTCATAATTATGCTTGTGGAGGACATTTTGGGTCCAAACGTACTGCTTTTAAGGTTCTAGAGTGTGGATTTTATTGGCCATCGTTGTTTCGAGATGCATATGATTTTTGCAAGTCGTGTGATAATTGTCAAAGAACAGGAAATATTTCTCAAAGGACTGAAATGCCCCAAAACCCAATAATTGTGTGTGAAATTTTTGATGTGTGGGATATGGATTTCATGGGCCTAAGGAGCACGTGGAATGTGTGGATTTAGATAATCCACAATACTAGAGGGATTCACAATCCTAAGTCGAGCCAGCAACAATAAACAAAGGCGCTTATTGGGAGGCAACCAAATATTTACTTAGTTTTTTATTTTGTTTTGCTTTTAATTTCGTTTTTGTGTGTTTGTGTTTTAGGAGAGGATTTCAGATAAGGCGTGGGCACGCCTTAAGGAAAGACTTCTCCTGGATTGTTTCTTTTATTGAAGTGGCTAGATAAGGGGTGGGCACGCCTTAACAAAACACCTCTCCTGGAACTAGTTCTTGCAGGCCCAAGAGTAAAAGCCCATCTCAGAAACCCTACCCCACCCCAACGTGTTCCTCTTTGCCTCCCACAATACCTCTTCAGCCGTCCTCTCTTTCTCACCGGCGCAATCACTCTAGCGGCAACCTAAACAGCAAGGCCGCAACTCAACGTGTGCCGCCACAATTACTCCGATCGGCGATTCAAGTTCGACGCGGCTGCGCACAACCATCACCACCCGCCGCCTTCACCATAGTTACAGCGCCGCATCACCAACGACCGCACCACTACCTGAGCGCCGCGCCACCACCGCGCATCTCGCCGGACTCGCAGCAGCGTGATCTAACACCTCACGTCGCATACAGCCGCTCCGCCTGCCGTCTAATCCTCCCATATCTGATGCCTCCCCATCCGAAAAGGGTCGGTAAAGGCTCGACCTCTAAAGCCCTAGTTCGGACAAAACCAGTAGAGCCCGAACCACCTCTGGCTGATGACGAGCCGCCACGAACTGAACCGGAATCAGACGCTGCCCCATCTACACCTGTGGCTCAGAATCAAGCTCCATCCGGTAACCCTACATATTGCTTTCCAAATCCTCATTCGATTAAATTTGATAGTATAAGGCAGGTTGATGAATATCGTCGTATTCGTAAACGAAAAATTAAATCTCCTACGTATATTGATTTGTCACTGCTTTATTCTTTGGGTTTACTTGATGATGTTATGAGGTTGTTGGATGTTGGGTGTTTTCGTTTTATTGCTACTGGAAATTGGCAGGCTTATGCCGATTTAACTTATGAGTTTTTTAGCTCTTTTGAAAGATGCAGTGAAGGTGTTAGGTTTCGACTATGTGGAACTACATACACGTGGCCTATTTGTCGATTTATGGAAGCTTTATGCTTTCCCCATGTTATTATAGTCATTCCAGAAGTTCACCCAGCTGTTATGTGGAACTGCATTATGGATGAGAGTGTGTTGTATAAACCGAGCAGTGTTAAGGCCAGCGCCATTCAAAATCCCGTATTTCGATATGTTCAGCGTCTACTAGCTGATACAATTTTTGGTCGAGAGACGAACAAAGGAGTGGCAGAATCCAAGGAAATGGTTGCCATGTACTCTATGTATCACCGGATGGCCATTCGTTGGCACGATTACGTGTTGGATCACTTTGAGCATGTTTGTAGAAGCAATGGAGGCATTGCTATAGGTGGGTTGATCACAGCCATTGCCATCAGTGTGGGTGTCTCTTTGGAAGAACGAATACCTGTTGGTGAGACACAGTTACTGGGAATTGATTTACTACGTCAGATGGATGCCCTTGAGGAGGTTCATGGCACTTACTGGTGGATCGTATCGTTGCAACATAGGCTGCCACTACCAAATCCCGAGTTCACCACTATTGAGAACATGCTAAATGTTCAGATGATGTTCAACTCATGGCCTGACACTCCTGCACCATCTCCAGTACCCACGATTGGATTCAGATTTGGTGACACGGAGATTCACCGCCGCTTGGATAGGATCGAGGCAAGACAGGAGGTTCATGGCAGCCACATGAAGGAGATTCTATGTCTGTTGAGGGCCCGACAACCGCCACCACCTTAGAATCTGGTACCCCCGTACCACTCTGCTTTTCATTCTTATATGGTGTTTGATTTTTGTATCTCTTGCTTTAGTGCTAAGGGTCTAGCACCTATTTAAGTGTGGGGGGGAGATGATTTGCATCAAGTGGTTTATGTGTTTATGTCTTTCTGCTTCTCGTATATATGGGTGAATTATATCGTTTGCTGGAGTGTTTGAAACTTGATGACATGAGTATTTGCATGAGTCTAGTGGCTGGAATTTTTGTTCTTTTTGTTAAATATGCTATGACCTTGGGTATTTTATCCTAATTGGTGACTGGATTCGATGTTCATATTTAAGTAGTGGAATCGAGTTATTTTTTGGTTATTCTGGGTGCTGAAGTAATCCTGAATTTCATGTGTTTTGGTGATTCTGTTTAACGCTCCTTAGAAGGAAAAATCTGAGTTGGTTGGCGTAGTTGAAAATTTTGAAATAATTGTGGTTGGAGGAAAAGAAAAAGGAGTTGAGTTGAAAAACAATTGAAATGAAAAAATAACGAGGGGCTAAAACAGCTACCTACTTGAGGGGGCTCATGTTTAAACAAAAAAAAAAAATCAATAACACCAAAAGAGCTAAAACCCGAAAAGTAGAGAGGAGCTACGGTCCTCGTTTGAAAGTTGAAAAATTCCAACTCCGGAATAAAAGTCTCAAAAAAAAAAAAAAAGGGAGACTGCCACCACTCGTTTTTGTACTTTGATGGAGAGCTAGATCGAAGAACCAAAATCAAGTTTTTTTAGGTAATTGTGGATGCACTTGGAGTAACCATTAATCGATGAGATTCTCATGCTTAGGTGTGAATAGAAGGTCTTAGTTGCACAAGAGGGATAAGTTACTTTTGTTTGTGGCTCAAAAGGTAAATTCAAGTGCTAGAATTGTGTGAAAGTATTCTTGTTAATCTTAGTTGAACATTCAAGTAAGTGGTGTTGGTTGGGTTGTTGATGTGATATTTTGTTCTCTTTGATTGTAATTGTTGCTTGAGGACAAGCAATGGTTTAAGTGTGGGGGGATTTGATGAGCCGAATTTATTGCATATTTTTGTGCTTTGATTGAATATTCTTTGAGAATTAAATTGGTATTTGTGTACATTATTCGACTCGTTATTTTGTGACTTCAACCACTTTGATACCTTTGTTTTATTTAGGAAAAATTGAAGCATTTTTGGTGAGAATGAAGTAAGTGTGCTGAGTTGACCGGCCAGAAGGAATCAACGAATGTGCTTAACACAGTCTCGGCGAAAGCCGCAAAGGAGACTCCACGCCGCAGTATCAAAGTCTAAATTACTGTCTAAGCCCGGAGCCACTAGTGTCTGCTCAATGGGAGAACTATCGAACTAAAGGGGGAAGTATTAAAGCAAAAAGATTGAGCCTAATTGATTCTAATGGGCCGAATTAAATTAAAAGAGGAAAGTGACCAGGAATTAACCCCAGCAGGCTTTAGGCCCATTAGTAGGTGGCTGGGCCAGAATTGTTGAGGGGGCAAAATTGTTAAGGACCGCGCGCAAGTGAATCAAGTGCTTGTCAAGAGAATGACTGTACACAAGGATGTCGTCAAAGTAAACCACCACACATGCCCCAATGAGAGACCATAGCGCTTGATTCATAACGCGCATGAAAGTGATATGTGCGTTGGATAAGCCGAAAGGCATCACTAGCCACTCGAAAAGGCCCTCTCGAGTCTTAACGGTCGTCTTTCACTCGTCCTCGGAATGAATACGAATTTGATGATATCCACTACGAAGGTCCAACTTATTAAAAACGGAGGCCCCACTCAACTGATCAAGCAAGTCATCAAAGCACGGAATAGGGAACCTGTAACGGACAGTAATCTTATTGATAGCACGACTATCAACACACATTCTTCAAGACACATCTTTTTTGGAAATGATGAGAGCCGGAACAGCACAAGGGCTCAAGATCTGACGGACTACGCCCCGTTGCAACAATTCCTCAACCTGTTTCCGTAATTCTGCATGCTCAACTAGGCTCATTCGATAGTGGAGTCGGTTCGGGAGTGCAGCCCCTGTAATCAAGTCGATATGGTGTTGGATGTCCCGAAGGGGGTGTAGACCCTGGGGAAGGTCGTCCGAGAAGACATCTGCGAATTCTGTGAGTATGGTCTGTATGTCCGTGTGAATGGGGGTGGCACTGGTGGGAGAATCCACAGTCAATAGTAGAAAAAATATGGGTGCTTCTGAAACCTCCTTTAGTGAGACCCTCTTCGAAATCAGAAGAACCGGCTCACTTGGCAAATCCTGCTTAGGAACAGATGCATGGAGCACAATTCGAGAACCGTCAAAGAGAAAGGTGTAGGTGTTGAGGCGACCATCATGAACCACGGACCTACCAAATTGTCACGGACGACCCAACAATAAGTGGCAAGCGTCCATTGGAACAACATCACACCAAATCGAATCACGGTACCTAGCGCCAATAGACAAAGAAACAAGAACACAGCGATCGACAGTAATAGAATTCCCTCGCTGAATCCATGCCAAAGTATATGGGGGGTGGGGAACAGTAGACAAATCAAGTTTACGCACAACATCAGAATAGATAACATTCTCACAAGATCCCGAATCAATAATAAAGCGACAAATCTTACCCTGAATCGTGCACGTGGATTCAAAAATATGTTGGCGTTGTGCGTCCGAGGGTGAAGTGGCCTTCGGCGCCAAACATGTTTGCCGAATGACGAGCAGGGGGCCAACATCGCCCGTAACGTGCTCCTCTAGAGGGGATTCCACGTCCTCTGTGTCAAACACCGGTGGACCATCATACTCGGATGTCTCCCACTCATCCATGAGAAGTGCTTGATGGCGAGCACGAGGGCAAGCGGATTGACGATGTCCCGATTCGTCTCACCCAAAGCAACGAAACGACGAGGGCCCACCCCCCCTCGAACGGGTGCGATCGGTGCTGCTAGGGCCTGGCGCGGCACCAAGGGTATGCCAGAAGCGGCGACAGGCAAGGGAGGCCGAGCTGTGCCAGATCCAAAGCCGGTGGTGCGTCGCACAATCTGTTGTTCGAGCAGCAAGGCCTGTTGGTGCGCCTTATAAATGGATACAGGCGCGAGTAGGGTTAGGGTTTCCTGAATCGATTGTTTCAACCCTCCCAAATATCGTGAGACCAACCGGGGCTGGGAATCACGAATGTCAATCCTCGACAAGTATTGATAGAATTCCTCCATGTACGCATCCATGAATCGCGAACCCTGTCGTAACTTATGCAAACGTTGATACAACGTGCTCGCGTAGTTATGTGGTAGGAACTCGCGTTCCAGGTATTTGTACTCTAGGAGACTATTCAAGACTTTCGTTCACGAATACGAGACTGTTTGAGTTGTTGCCACCACGAGGACGCGCGGTGGCGAAAACGGGTGGCGACCAAAGCCACACGACGAGTATCAGGGACGGCTTTGAAATCCAATATGTCTTCCACAGTAGTGATCCAATCTAAGAACTCGCACGGATCAAGCCCCCCCATGAACTCCGGTATTTCAAGCTTGAAACCCGTCTCCCAACGACGATCGTCCTGTCCTCGCGCAGCCTGATCGCGAGCTAACGAGGCAAAAGGGTTTATATCGGACATTGTTTCGTCCTCGTCGGACTCGGCACCATCTGGGGAAGGCGAACGTGCGTGAGGGGGTTCGCGACGACTGGTCGTTTCAGGCTCCCGTGTTGTTATTGGCAACAGCCTGCCAGAGATCCTCAAGGCCCGCCGTGAGAGCAGCCACTTGACGGCTGAGATCCGCTACCGCATCGCGCTGGGCCTCAACGTGGGCGGCGGCTGCGGCGTCGAGTGGAGGTTGACGGCGAGGAGGCATCGTGCCTGGTCTCTGGATACCAACTGACGTAGCGGAAGTATGAAAACGAACACAACGAGAAGATGAACACCTTGATACTGCGTACACTAGGCGTCACTCTCACAATTTTATTTCAATATCAAAATCAACCAACCATAATTTGTTCACTGACATGAGCTTAAATAGTCTGTTCATAAAATAATCTAATTGGCCTCACAGAAACATAGTTGTGGACTTCATTTAATAATTGGACTGAAATTGAAAGTGACCAATAATTATTAATTAATTAGCTTTGGGCTTAAACATTCTGTCATAAGCCTCTATGAAATTCAGTGATGAAGCTGCCACATCAATAGACTACTGACGCCCAACTCTTGTGTTCTCCAATTAACCTTACGTTGTTATGGAGATCGCGTGAGCCAATTAAGGCATCAAGATTGCACACAAACAGCACGGGAATTGATACTTAGGAATTTGAGAAGACAAATTGTGGGTAGTGACTTATTTCCTGAATTGCAACAACTTGGTGTGAGAAATCTGAGAAATTGATAGGTATCAAAAAATAGGGTTCATAATAAAATTGGGGAAAAATCGAAATTTGATGAAAATACAAAATTGAACTCTAGATCAGAATTGATAGAAGGGGTTGAATTGCTATTTCAGAGAACAGGGGAGGGGTACGAGGGGTGGGGGTGTTGCCGGAGCAATTTACGGCCTATACTTTCAGATTTACATAGGGACTAATGATTAAACATGGTTATCAAAGTTAATTGCAACTAATTCTGACCTAAACGTGAAGGTACTGGTTTCCAAATGTTATATATTCGACAACATTTTACAAAGTTTAAGTCGATGGTCTCGTCCAGTTGAAGAGCTGGTCAGTGAATTGGAGGATGACAATTTAGAGTTAGTCAAGAGTCAAAGGGGGATTGTGGATGCTCGTCAAATGCCACACCGGAGGTCGTCGATTTCCGACTCACCTCATCCACATCGGAGGTCAATCCTTTGGTTGGTCACCCTAGTAGGCCAAGCTGATGAGCAGCCTACATTTACATGTCCACATAGGACGAGCAGTCACCTCAGTCAAGCTGGATTCTCGTATGGAGCAGGTCGTCCTATGTGTAGGTAGGATAGTGAAGTCAATAGTTGAGTCAGCTCGTCTACAAGCATTGCGTCTACGAGTCATGAAGTTTAGTGGACAAATGTGATACCCTATAGGACACATGACTTCATTTAAGATCGCATTGTAAAGAGGATAGGACACAAGTGCGTGTAATATGAAATGGATTTTTTGACAACTTTTTCAGTATAATTAAACAAGTCATTCTCTTCTACTAAATATTTTGCTCTCCCTTCTCTCTAAAATTACTCCACACTTATATTTATTTTATGTTTGTTGCCTTGGATACTTCAAGCCACATAATCCACTTCCACAAATCAACTAACAACAGGTGGAATCGTCAACTAACACTGAAATCAAATGTAGGGATAAAAGTGTACTCTCATCATCAAATTTGAAAGTGTTATACGAAAGAAGGGATCAAAGTATTGAAAAGAAAAAAAAATAGTGATCAAAATTATATTATATCTGTTATAGAATGTATTGTGTGGTTTCCATCATAACTAAGTGTTTTCAATTGCAACTATGTGACAACGTAGAGCTGACAAAATTGATTAGACTAACCTTGCAACTATAATCTTTAAGACCAATTACAATATGCTTGATAATCTCAACCAAAATTAATCTAGATCCATGAACCCTATACATGGTTGGGGTTTAAAGGAAACAATAAAACAGTTAAAAACTAAAAAGAAATAAATAGGAGAATTAATTAATTCATAAAAAGAATACTGAACAAAGAAAATTAAACTTCGATTCAAACTTTTGCAAGTTGATAAAAATACATCTAATTTATGAGCTGAATTCAACTGCAAATTCATCACTTGTATTTGCAATATATGTAGACTGTCATAACATATATATCATCTCCTTTCAAAATTGAAAGCCCTGATTGCAGAACCAAATATGAAAACAAAGACAATAACAAATGCAACAATTGCAGCTGCAACTGCTCCAAGAAAATCATGTCTGAAACCAAAGAAACCTCTCAAGAACACTTTAACTGGCAACTCCTCTGGCCTTAAATATTCCTCTATATCTCCGTATTGAGACGTCGCCAAGCCGTACAACGTCCAAGCAATGGGACTTGCCCAGTAGTACCATCTCCACCACACAGGTATTCTCTGTTATCATTAGCAAACAGACAAAAAAAGACTCGTAAAACAGTAGATAATGTTCCATGTATTGAAAATACTCCTATAACTTTTTTTTCGACATTTTAGTCTAATAAGATGTAGCAAGTGAAACATCTGATTGACCACTTAGACCTGTCTCGTGGATAAATCAAACTCTGTCATGTCAGTATGAACCAGATGTCTCATCTTTTACAGTCAGTTAACGGACTAAAATGTCGAACAATTGAACTTTACTAAACTATTTTCAATTCGTAAAAGTTGACAGGACTGAAATAGGGATAGGTGTAACTTAAATGACTAGAAAAACTACTTTTTGTAACTGTTATAATATCATATAGTGATACAAATGAGAGGGGAAACTCTTGCGTATTCATAGAACTTACAGGACGAGGAACTATAAATCCGGAGAAGAGGTTCCATAGCCCGATAAATCCCAAATTGACAATGTGAGCAATGTGGTGATTTGGAGACACAGCCATGGTCATCATGCCAAAGAAGGTGAAGTACAATAGTGTAAAGTACATGGCGAACAAATACCAGAAGAATTTGATTGCTGTCCATTCAAAACTCATCATTGCATACACAATGATGCCATACACTAAAGCTTGTGCAAATACATATGGAAATTCTATTGCAACCTGCAGTAACACAAACAGATTTACTTAGTTTGTGAAATGAACAAGCCTAATTTAACAAGTTTAGTGTAATATACCTGTGCAAAGGCATATGGCATGGATGAATACATCCCAGCTGCTCTTTCTCTGTAGAAAACGGTTCTTTCGACAGAAACAACTGGCTGAACCATGGCGGCATTTTTCATGCCTAAGAAGAGGACAGATGCATACATAGAACCTACACCATTGTGAATATCTTGTATGCTTCCCCTGCTCGTTTCCAAAATCCATCAAAGTTAGCAAATTCTAGTTCGTTTATCCTGTTACACAATAATGTAACATGTTCTGATGAACGAGACGTAAATTACCTCTTAGAGCCAAGGCCCCAGAACATGCTTCCCACAAGCAGTGCTATAAGGATGGTAAAATGAAATCTAACAGCAGTGTAAGTCGTATTTCGCCAATATGACCGATATTGTTTCCATAAGCAAGCCAAGCATTGGATATGGAACGGTTGAGAGTATCGACTAGGAAAATGTAGCTCATTCGTCCCGGGTCTAGGTGTACTTAGCTCACTAATGAGAGCTTTGTTCCTTGCATATAATTCAGAGTTTTTGTAAACCTCAGCAAAATCTAAGCCTAACACCGCCCCCTCTGCTGTAGCGGTAACTTCCAGCATCCATGTTGCTGGATTATAGCCTTCTTTGATTTTACGAACTCCATTAATATCCTTGATATGTATACAAGGAAAGGGTTAAAATTTCATTATCATGAATATTAGAAATTAGGAAACATGGCAAATTAACTTACCTCAAAGTACTTGATGAGGTGGCAAGAATGGCGTCCCAATGGGCCGACGTATATCTCTTCTCCGCCTCGTTTCAGTAGAAATAGCTGGTAAAGCAGGTTTAATTTAGACAAAGAAAACAACAAAACAAACTTAACAAGTATTTATTTCACCTCATCAAAGGCCTCAAAGATGTCGATGCTAGGCTGGTGTATGGTGCACACCACTGTTCTGCCCGTGTCTACAGTGTTCCTCACAGTTCTCATGACGATTGCAGCAGCTCTTGCATCCAGCCCCGACGTGGGCTCATCCATGAATATAATCGAGGGGTTTGCCACCAGCTCGACTGCAATAGTTAGCCTCTTTCTTTGCTCGGTTGAGAGGCCGTTCACCCCTGGCAAACCAACTATTGCACCTCTCAATGGCGTAAGTTCCACAAGATTCATCACTTGATCTACAAACATCTGAAAATTCAAATATTTCTTTAACATCGTTTGTTTGGTTCAAATTCTTCGATTCATAAGTTGTGAAAAATGATTGCTGGTCGAGGAATAGTTATTCAAAATGGGGTATTGATAACTAACCTCCCTTGTTTTAAGGTCGATTTCTGGAGACAAACGAAGCCATGCTGAATAAAGCAAAGATTCATGGACAGTGACATGAGGAGAATGGATGTCATTCTGCTCACAATATCCTGAAATTCGAGCAAATGTCTCTTGCTTTTTGGGGTACCCTGAAATAGTAATGCTCCCATCTATATATCCGCCAGTTTTTCGACCTGCCAGGACATCCATTAGAGTTGTTTTACCAGCACCACTTACTCCCATCAAAGCTGTAAGAACTCCAGGCCTAAAAGTGCCACTCACACCCTTCAAAAGCACCAGTTTATCCTCCTCAAAACCTCTGTTTCTCATTTCCTGAATTCATCAAATGCACAGATGCTACTTTAAATAATTATCCAACACTGCATAAAGCAGTTGTACACTATAGCTTTATAAGCATCTAGTTTTATATCAAAACCTTAAGCTTCTAAAACACCTGTGGCATGTCAACTGAGTACGAAACTTGGTCAAAGGTGATGGAATGTGGTTGGAATGGAAGAACCATTCCCCTTGTCCTGTTCTGCTCGACCTCCATGGCTGAACGAGCACGACCGTTTCCTTCATTGTCCTGATCACTCTCTCCTAGTATAACAGCTTGACCAGCTCCAAAAGCTGGATAACACGACATGACGAGGATTCAAAAGTTAAGATTTTGTGAAAACATTTGGTGTAAAGATGGAAGAGAGGGAGAGATACTGACGATTCAAATAAGAAAGAGCTAAAGTGTAACATATGTTGTAGAAAAGTATGAATCCAAATAATGCTCCTACTGATATCCAGTACATGTGTTCTTCTGGTAAGAATCCTCGGGCCGTTAGAATTGCAACTCCTAATGCCTCACTCGTATTTCCAATTACCTTGCCACCCAAAAAAAAAACTAATATGATTACTTAAGTTATTTTTTATTTTATTAAATATTAAGGGAAATTAGTTACAATTTTGCTCTTTTCTGAATTGAAAATAGTCATGTAACTTATAAATTTTCTACATTTTGATAAGATGACCACTTGTAAGAGGTGAGACATCCAGTTAATCAACCAAACTCTGTCACTAGCGTCAATTGACTTGTACAAAAGGTTGAAAAATGAAAATCACAGGACCATTTTCAATTCCGATCAAACTAAAAAGGATAACTTACTGCGCTAAAAAAAACAATGTTTCATTAAATGAAAGCCCAGATATTTTTTTTGTGTTGTATAGACGACTAACCTTGTTCCAACTGTTAGCTCTAAATTCATTCACAGTAACTGCAACTTGCCCATACATGAGAGGAGAAGACCAATAACCCCATAACCACCATTTCTTTACGTCATCTGCAGCACCAACAACAAATGAAGATATATGAGACTAAATCAAAAAATTACATATAAAAAATATTAGTTGTGCATCAGTTGCCTGATGTAATACCTCGTGACAAGATAACTCCGCCCAAGGCGAAATACAGAAACGATGCTGCTGAACCGAATGTGTTTGCAATAATCATGTTTCGACCTATTGCCCCGATGGCGCGGAACAATCCACTAGCCATCTGGTTGAGAAGTAAGAATGCAAGATATTGTTTGAAGAATCTGCGGGGGCCGTAAGTAGATGGTTTAGAGTTTAGAGAGAGATGAGGATGCGGCAAATTAGAGAATCTTAATTTACCTCCCAACATTTGGGTCATATCCTATGACATAGTAAGGAATAAAAGTCCAAACTCCTACTTCAATCAAGGAAATAGGTATCTTGAGTATCCATGTCGGAAGAGCATACACCCATGCCGGAAAAAACAGAGAGTCTCTCTGTTTGTAAAAAACTGGGAGCTTGTAAATCGTCATAGATACCTCTGCCAATCCGTTGAACATTATCATTGTCGCTATGAAGAAGAGAGCACCAATATAGATAAATCCATCTTCTTGGTTACGTCGGTGCATGTTTGTTCGAAGAAATATTGTCATGCCAATAAATGCCATTAATATTGTCTGAGACCAAGAAATATTGTCAATATCACTAAATCGTATTATCGAATTCATCATAAAACCAAACAAAGTTTATACAAGTTTTTATGAGATAATTGTAGAATGGAATTAGGCTATAATGATAATGGTGTTCAATTACGTGAACTAAACGAAACTTAGTCGGATAAATTAATAGTTCCACTTACAAAACAAGATAGAAGGAAATAGGAAACACATATATACTAACCTGTATAATCTTGAACAAATAAAAAAATGAGTTTCTCTTCATTAACAAGAGTTCTCTTGAGTAGCATGCTTGCAGCAATTCTTTTGTCGTCATTCCGTATTTTCTTTTCCTTAACGCAGCAGGGTGGCTTTTACTCTTGTCGAACGGAGAAGCAAGATCTTCTACCAGTCTCCGGCCAACGTGGAATGATTGAAAAGCCTTGACAAATTCTTGCACGGTTACAAATCTGTAAGGCTCATCAACTCTCATCCAATATTGTTGCTGATCTTTCTTCGATGTCACCTGAAATCACACCAACTCCATTCATATAATAAGTCATTTAGAAAATGACCTGTGGGCTAAAATGGACTTACATGCAAGATTGTTCATCCTTACCTCTTGCAAGAAATCAGCAACTCCTTTCCTATCAGGACATTTGAACCCCACAGATTCGAAGAATTCAAGCACGTTCTCACGAGGGCCTTGATACACGATCTCCCCATCCGATAACAGGATGATATCGTCGAATAAATTGAACACCTCTGGTGCTGGCTGCAATAGTGATATAAGAGCAGTCCCATTGAGAATGTGGACATATTGCCTAAGTGAATCCACAATTTCAAACGTCGTAGAACTATCCAATCCTGTCGATATCTCGTCCATAAAAAGAGCATTCGTTGGTCCCACCAGCATTTCGCCTGTCGTTTTAATTTAGTTTTGACACGAGCATCAGTTATCATTTCAATCATATGTAAAATCAAGCATACATTTTCCATGTTGTGTTTTAATTTCTAACAAATGCTCAATTGTCTGTCTCGTACCAGTGGTAACGCGTTTTCTCTGTCCCCCGGATATTCCCCTGACTAATTCGTCTCCGACTATAGTATCTGCACAGCCTTCCAGCCCCAAAATCTGCAAAGCAAGATACACATCAAGAATGGAAACTAGCTTTTCTAGAGAATGGAAGCTTCCAGATTATGATGCATAATACCTTAAGGACATAATCAGTGACGACGCTCGCCTCTTGCCCTTGAGTAGCAACAGCCTACAAAGTTCAATAACTCCATATGAATAATCGTACCACATAATCAAAATTATATATTTTTCCATCTACAATTCTTACCTTCATGAAGATGTCAATATCCGGTTCAGGTTTGATGTTTGCTTGTTTTTCCCTTCTTGACAACTCCGATAACATCTCTGCAAAATTCGATCAATGTTATACTTATATGGCCTTGCCATCAACATAAAATATAGTATTAGGGATAAATTGAAGAGAAAAGAATGTACCATAGCGCGAGCCAATCCCCTGGCATCGAGCAGAGAATTCCAGAGTCTCTCTGACTGTCATTTCCCCAATATGAACATCATGCTGGCTGATGTACGAAGCAGTCGTTTGAGGAACGAATTCGTCCATTCCGTGTCCATTGTAAGTCACACTTCCAGAAACCTTCAAGGCAGCAGCATCCAACTTTCCAGACAAAGCCAACAACAAACTTGTCTTTCCCGAACCTGGAGGACCTAGCAGCAATGTCATTCTTCAAACCAAAAACACCAACAATTAGACCACGATTCTTAGACACTCAAGTCGTAAAAGGATCAATCTAACTAACCTGCAAGGCCTAATGATTCCACTAACATCTTGCAGAATAGAAATTTGTTTCTTCTTGCTTACAAGTATATGAAAAAAGCTCAGAAATACCTGAGAAGAAGTTAATTAATTAGATCAAGACAAAAACTAATATACATCAGATCAGATGCACCGTGCACCTCAAGTGTATTACCTCGAGTAAGTTAATAGTGAAGTTTAAGAAGCTTGGCATCGATCTGCTACCAATGTAGGCTTCAGCACCAACATTTAGATGCTCGAATCTTACTTGTATCGTCGGCAAATCAATCCCAACTCTGCAAAAAAAATAGAGATAAGAAAATTCTTCATTCGTCGTAAATTTGGGAAACTTAAACATAACATATTCACTTGCCTATCAATCCGTTTCCTAAGCTTGAGCAGAAACTTCTGATTATCACCATCAGAAACATTCAGCAGGCGTTCGATGAGCTCCTTCCGTTGTTGAAATCCGAGATCTCGTACATCAACTTCATTGATAGCACCCCTTGATCCGAGTAGAAGACCTTTTGTCAAACGATTATAAGTGGGAAGTTTTTCAAGTGCAGCCCACTTCAGGGCTACTTCATCGTCATCGTCTTGTCGCGCCGAACCTGACAACATTTCCATGCCAGTACGGAATGATGCACTGTTTGCTCTATAAACATTATCACCCTGCAGATTCATGATATTAATATTCCCTAGCTGATTTAGTTTGCATGAATCTAAAGGATACTGCATGCCAATATATAGGTTACATGTTTTTTCCAGAAATTATAGCTGATATGTAGGGTTGGCCTGGAAATTAATTTAATCAACTATATGCATGTGACATAAAACGTCAAAAATTTAAGGGACAATTGAAATTATATCCAAATAACATAAAATGCAATTGCTTGTATATATTGGATCTATATTAGTAAATACACTCTCATTCTTATTTATTGTATAGGCCCATCTTAATTTCCTATGGGCTCTCTTATAAAGCCCATTAGGGTTAGGTTAGACCTAATTCTCTCTTGTATAAATACCTATTGTAAATCTCCTTTACAACTAATCAAGAAATTATATTTTCCAATATTGTTTATTTCTCTATATGGTATCATCGAGTCATTTGGCTCACGCCTGATCCAAACCATAGTCGCCGCCGCCGCTACAAACCCTAGCCGCCGCCGCCACTACATTTTTTGTCGCCGCCGCCTTCGTTTCAGAAGCGCCGCCGCCGCCTTCGTCTCCGACGCGCCACCGTCGCCATCCGTCTTACGACGCCTCCCTCCTTGCTGCATCTATCTCCGCTGCTCCACTCAACCCAATGGCCGCTCCTCCTCCATCGCCGGCACCAATCACCTTCAAGGGACTCGCAAATATGTCCCTGAAGCTCACCTCCACCAACTATGGTGCTTGGTCTTTCCAACTTCGGCTTCTCCTCACTGGACACAACCTCCTAGGCTATGTCTTGGGCACACATCCATGCCCCTCGTCCACATCCCCAGCCGCCGACGGCAACACCAACACCACCGTCACAGTTCCCAATCCTGCACACGACTTGTGGGTGTGTCAGGACAACCTCATTTTCTCGGCCATGGTCGGATCTATGTCCCCGGAACTAATACCCTTTGTTGCTTCCTCAAAAACCTCCTGCGAAGCCTGGAAAATGCTTGAGAGCATGTATGGGAAGCCCTCGCGAGGTCGCATTCTTGCCCTCAAAACCAAGTTTCGCTCTCTGTCCAAAGGTGCTCGCCCGGTCTCCGACTTCCTCATGGAAGTTCGCTCTATAGTCGACGAGCTTGCTCTCCTCGGCATTTCCTCTGATGCCGAGGACGTCACTCTCCACGTCCTCACTGGCCTTGACGAATCTTACAATGACATTGCCAATGCCATCCAAGCTCGCGAACAGCCCATCACCTTTGCTGAGCTCTGCGACAAGCTCCTCAGCGCCGAGGTTCAAATTGCCTCGCGACCATCCTCAGCCGCACTGCATGCATCTGCACTTACTGCTGGTACACGTCATCATCGCTCCTCGCGACCAGATACGAGGGTTAAAACTCTTGATACTCGCCCTCGCCACTCCTCGCCAAGACCCTATCTTGGCACATGCCAATATTGTCGGGCACCGGGCCACACTGCTCGCACCTGCCCTGAAATTCCTTCTTCACCCTCGCCTCCTGCCTCCTCTATGGGTCCTCGCCGCCCGCATGGGCAGTTCCCACCACCTTCCCGTCTGAATCGGACAGTTGCTCGCCCGGCCTACTCGGCTCACTCAGCCTCCTCGGCACATCCTGCCGAGCACTGGATCCTTGACTCTGGCGCTTCCCATCACATCACATCACCAACGACCTCGCCAACCTCTCCCTTCACTCGCCCTTCGCTGGGTCTGACAATGTAGAAATTGGTGACGGTAAAGGTTTACGCATATCGCACACTGGCTCTATGCACTTTCCTCAACTTAAGTCACTCAGTTTTTCGAATGTCCTGGTCGTCCCACACATCTCGAAAAACTTGATTTCAGTTTCCAGTCTCTGTCGTGATAATAATGTTAACATTGTTTTTGATCGCTCTTCCTTTCAGGTACGGGATGGTCACTCGGGGAGCATTCTCCTCGTTGGGAGTCGTATCAATAATTTATATGTCTGGCCGGCACAAATGTCCATCACCCCTCCACAAGCCTTCACCACTCAACACCTCACGACGACCACCTGGCATGCTCGCCTTGGCCACCCATCAACAAAAATACTTGCTCACACTCTCTCTACACTTAGCCTATCCAGTGCACCTTCCAAACACTTCAACTGTAACTCATGCTCATGTATCAAGAGTCACAAACTACCATTTTATGATTCAAGCATTATATCTACTAAACCACTTGATGTTATCTTTTCTGATGTTTGGACGTCGCCTATTCTATCTCCTGATAATCTAAAATACTATGTGCTATTCGTTGATCACTTTAGCAAATATGTATGGGTGTACCCCCTAAAAAGGAAATCGGATGTTCTTTCCACATTTATCACATTCAAAGCCCTTGTTGAAAACAACTTCCAAAACACGATCAAAACCTTTTACTCTGACAATGGGGGAGAGTTCATTGCTCTTCGCCCCTTTCTTCAATCTCATGGCATCGCCCACCTTACCACCCCGCCTCACACCCCTGAACATAATGGCTTATCTGAACGTCGCCATCGCCACGTGGTCGACACAGCTCTTGCCCTTCTTCACCATGCTTCCATGCCCCTTATCTATTGGCCCTATGCTGTCTGCTCGGCCGCCTACATCATAAATCGTCTTCCTAAAGTTAATCTCAACATGTTATCTTCTTATGAAAAGCTCACTTCTCGCCCACCCAATCTAGCCAAACTCCGCATATTTGGTTGTCTCTGCTATCCTTTGCTTCGCCCTTACACAAATCACAAACTTGATCCCCGCTCCACTCTATGTATCTTTATTGGCTACTCGCCCACGCAAAGCGCCTACCTTTGCCTTGATCGCTCCTCAAACAGAATCTACACCTCGCGGCATGTTCAATTCGTTGAACATACGTTCCCCTTTTCCACCCCCCCTCCTCATCCATCTCCCTTGGCGACCTCCATCTCCTCGCCACCCACCTCCTCCGATTCCAACTCCTCGCCCATTCTTCTAGCGCCTACACTACCCAACTCTATCACACCTGTCCTCGCCCCTAACCCAGTGCCGAACACGCCCCAGCCGAACACAACTACACCTGATCTCCACCATCCAATTCCAACCGCACCTCAGCTCGCCACACCCACACCTGACATCCCTGTGCCGACCAATGCTCCCCCACGACCTTCTGTACCTCGCATGGTTACTCGGGCTCAGAATCACGTGTTCAAACCTAATCCAAGGTATGGACTTACTTCCACTGTTGCTTCTGACATTGAACCAAACTGTGTCTCTCAGGCACTCAAGAACGAAAATTGGCGAGCAGCCATGTCGGCTGAATTCGATGCCCTCCTTCAGAATGGCACTTGGGACTTAGTTCCTCCCACTACATCTCAAAATGTGGTCGGCTCCAAGTGGGTGTTTCGTATTAAGCGAAAACCTGATGGCACCTTGGATAAATACAAGGCTCGTCTGGTCGCCAAAGGCTTTCATCAGCGACCAGGTGTTGACTTCACTGAAACATTCAGCCCCGTCGTCAAACCCGCCACTGTGCGAACAGTCCTCAGCATTGCGGTTACCAACGACTGGCCCCTTCGCCAATTCGACGTCAACAACGCTTTCCTCCATGGAAAGCTCTCAGACACAGTCTTCATGGCTCAACCTCCGGGCTTCAAAGACAAGACCTTTCCCACTTATGTCTGCCAACTTCGCAAATCCATCTATGGCCTGAAGCAGGCTCCTCGCACATGGTACTATGCTCTTCGCTCTTTTCTTGTAGAAATTGGATTCATCCCCACTCACTCTGATGAATCTCTGTTCGTCTACAACAACAATGGGGTGGTCGCCTACTTCCTTGTTTATGTTGACGACCTCATTCTGACGGGCAACTCCTCGCCCATGCTCGCCCGGGTGGCTGCCGACCTCAGTGCCAAATTCTCAGTCAAGGACCTTGGTCCTCTATCCTATTTCTTGGGAGTGGAAGTTCTTCGCTCTAAAACTTCATGCCTGCTCTCCCAACGCAAATACGTCACTGATCTGCTCGCCCGATACAACATGATCGACTCCAAACCAGTCCAAACTCCACTATCCACCTCTGCTCGCCTTACTCTATCCGATGGCTCCTCTCCCACTGACTCCACTCAGTATCGTCAAGTGCTCGGCAGCCTTCAGTATCTCTAGCTCACCAGACCTGACATCGTCTTTGCCGTCCATAAGCTATCTCAGTTCATGCATGCACCCACCATCACTCACTGGAATGCTGTCAAGCGTCTACTCCGCTACCTCAATGGTACAAGGGATGTAGGAATCAACATTACCCCATCCTCATCCTCCTCGCTCCACTGCTTCACGGATGCTGACTGGGCAGGCGACCATGATGATCGCACTTCCACAAGTGCTTATGTCGTCTTTTTGGGGGCCAATCCTATCTCATGGTCGTCCAAAAAGCAGAAGTCTGTTGCTCGCTCATCAACTGAGGCCGAATACCGAGCCATTGCCGCAGCGGCCTCTGAAGTGCAATGGCTAACATCCTTACTTCAAGAACTACACTTTCCCAATTCTCCGGTGCCAGTCATCTACTGTGACAACATTGGGGCCACCTACTTATGCTCAAATCCTGTGTTTCACTAACGAATGAAACACATTGCCATCGACTTCCACTTTGTTCGTGATCTAGTCAAAACTGCTCGGCTCCGCATCTCGCATGTCTCGACTGCCGACCAGCTTGCCGATGCCCTCACCAAACCTCTCTCCAGTGCTCGCCTTCAGCTCCTTATGACCAAGATTGGACTATCCTATGGTACTCCATCTTGAGGGGGCATATTGGACCTATATTAGTAAATACACTCTCATTCTTATTTATTGTATAGGCCCATCTTAGTTTCCTATGGGCTCTCTTATAAAGCCCATTAGGATTAGGTTAGACCTAATTCTCTCTTGTATAAATACCTATTGTAAATCTCCTTTACAACTAATCAAGAAATTATATTTTCCAATATTGATTATTTCTCTATAGTATACAAATACAAGAATTTGCCTTAGTTTTGGTTTTCATGATTTTTTATAATTAAAATCAATTTCCTAAAACTTGAAAAATATTAAAACTAAATTACTAATATATGAGTTATTAATGTTGCATTATATGTAACCTGCTTATATGTTTATTATTAAATAAGTTCCACCTTGAGCTTACAAAATTGATTAGACTCACTGTTAATAAATCTATTAGAGTAAACAAAATTGATTAAAACTAAATTAATATGTAGCAACCGTATCCTAAACCTACCAATTACATGCTTCTAGAAGTCTAAATTTCAACTTAATTTTCCATGAACCCTGTATGTGATTAGGATACAGCCACAGGGGGCTTAAAGAAAACAATTTAAAAACTTGTTAGCTAGGCTTTTCAAGTTTATTACTCTCTCAATTCAATTTCATTATTTTAACTTTTTTCTTTTTGTATTGTCCAATTTTATTATACTCGTTTTCTTTTTAAAAAAAATACGGAGTACTATTTACACTATTTTATCTCACCCTCCAACCATAACTTATTTACTTCGATCTCAACTAAAAGTCAATTCCTATTACTCCCCCTCTCTACCCTCCAACCATAACTTATTTACTTCGATCTCAACTAAAAGTCAATTCCTATTACTCCCCCTCACTCGTGGCCTCGTGGGCCAAATTATCACCTCCTACTCTTTGGAGAGAAGTCCATCGAGTGAACAATTTAAATGGGTGGAGTTGCTTACAACAGGAATCGAACCCAGGATGTTTGGGTGTGAGCCTTTAGGCTCTGATACCATCATACCATGAAAGAATTACGTCTCATCTAAAAGTCCAAACTTGTAGAGAGGTGGAGAATTAAATCTTATATATTAATTCCTATTAATCATGAATACAATTTTATCGTTTAAAAAAAAAGTTGAGTTGAACTAATAAAATTTTATAGGATAGAAATGTGCTCAAACTTAGTTTGGGCGGCTTCCAATAATTTATTGCTAATTAAGTATCAACTAACTTTATTTATTTAATTTTAGTGCTAAGGGAAAGTATTAATTATATTTAATTTTATTGTTTGGGTCTAATGATCATTATAAGGGGCCAAATTAAATGCTATTAATTAAAAAAATCAGAAAAATAAAGATACAATTTTTCCTGTGTGTGCTTAGGGCTGCGAAGAAATCAATATGTTAGGACCATATTTATGTAGCTAATTAACTCTAACAAGCTAGTAGTATTAGTATATGATTGAGTCAGCCACCCAACTCTATGAATTGCCTAATGCCTACTAACCAACGTTTGCTCTTGTGGTTCATAATGCATTTATTTTTGTAAACTTCATAGTGAAAATCATACAAATCGCTTCTTTAATCACAAATAATTGAAATAGATTACATGAATCAATAATAGAATCATATATGCAAGAATTAATTTTCTCCACTTGCTTTTTTTAAGTAAATCTTCATTTCTAACCATGTCTTTTTTTAGTCCCCCACAACACGTGCTCTTCTGAAATGACTCAAGTCCATCAATTTCACTCTATGTACATATAAACCTTTTAAATGTCAAAACAAACAAGTCCTTTTTCTTTTCTTTTTTTCATTTAGCATATAAATTCTTGTGACTAATTGTAACAATGAAATTGTTAATATATCTAATGGAGATATCAATGAGAATCAATATTAATATTTAATTAAATATTTATGCTTATATTTAGAAGATTTGTTTTGATTTCATTATATTTAGTATTTATATGTTTCTTATTCTCCAAGTATTTCATATTATAAATAGATAAGTTTTAAATTGTTATTAGGGAGTTGAATTGATTAATAAAATATATGGTTTTGTTCCTTCGGTTTATTATCGTCCCTTCGGTTTATAATTGTCCCTTCGGTTAATTATCGTCTCTTCGATTTATGTGTTCGTTGTTCTTGATCGTTAATAAGATCATAAGCTTGCGCTGCGTTAGTTGGTAATCAGAGACTAGGTACGATTCTCGATGATGGTTCCGAGATTTCATCATGTTTACGATACTCTTCGTGATGGGCAATCAACGTATGAAGATGATAATATGCAGATCTGTCATAGTGAATATGATGGACCACCAATTTTCGATCAATATTTTGATGAAGATTGTGGTTATGATGAACCACCAATTTTCGATAAATTTTTTTATGAAGATTGTGGTTATGATGAACCACCAATTTTTGATAAATATTTTGATAAAGTTTGTGGTTATGATGGACCACCAATATTCGATGGAGATATTGATGAAGATTATGGTTATTATCCACCAATTTTTGATGAAGAAAAGAAGAAGGAATTTTTTTTTGTAGTTGAGGGTGTATGTTCATCCTAATATGGAGGTTGAGATTAATTATTTTGTGGTTTTTACCAATGATAATGGAAGTTACACTACTTTGACGACATCATATCAAGTTTTTAGTGTTTTGTGGCCAAAAGAATTCAAAGATGTTCCAGCTCGTCTTCGTACCTTTTCCGATGAGAACCAACATGATTCGAGGGCGAATCATCTTCAAGAAGAGGAGAATGATGGAGATATTGATGAGAATCAATATTAATATTTGATTAAATATTTATGCTTATATTTAGAAAATTTGTTTTGATTTCATTATATTTAGTATTTATATGTTTCTTATTCTCCAAGTATTTCATATTATAAATAGATAAGTTTTAGATTGTTATTGAATTGGTCTTATATAGAATCAATTAAGGAATTGAGTTGACTTGGTGAACTTAAATCTTAAATATTCAAGAATATTGTGAACCCTAAATATTCAAAATTATTGTGAATAAAAATTTTAACTTGGTTAATTTTTTTTTTATTATTATTATTTTTTTTTTGTAATTTTTTTTTATTGATAATTTTTTTTCGAAATTGTGTGTGTTGAAAAGTGTAAGTTAATATTACTAAAAAGTGTAACACAATATTACTTAA
Organism: Galeopsis tetrahit; assembly: GCA_963675135.1. Taxonomy (NCBI): domain Eukaryota; kingdom Viridiplantae; phylum Streptophyta; class Magnoliopsida; order Lamiales; family Lamiaceae; genus Galeopsis; species Galeopsis tetrahit. The sequence goes on from OY776127.1 coordinate 65,940,931, forward strand.
AAGTGTAACACATTTTTTTATTAAAAAGTGTAAGTCACTATAATTGAAAAGTGCAACACAACTTTTAATGAAAAGTATAAGTCATTATAACTAGAAAATGCAAGTTAGTATAACTAGAAAATGCAAGTTAGTATAACTAGAAAGTGCAACACAATATTATTAAAAAGTGCATGTCAATATACTTGAAAAGTGCAACACAATATTTTAATGAAAAGTGTAAGTTATTATAACTGAAAAGTGTAACATAACATTACTAAAAAGTGTAAATCACTATAACTGAACATATTGTTGAAAATTGTAAGTCACTACAACTAAAAAGTGCAACAAAATGTGACTAAAAGGTGTAGCATAACATTACTAAAATGTGTAAGTCAATATAATTAAAAAATATTGTTGAAAATAGTAAGTCACTACAACTGAAAAGTGCAACAAAATATGTGTAACATAACATCACTAACAAGTGTATGTCATTATAACTGAAATTATTATTGCAAATATTGTAAAATAACATGCTAAAATAACATCACTAACAAGTGTATGTCATTATAACTGAAATTATTATTGCAAATATTGCAAAATAACATGTTAAAAAATTGTAAATTGCATGTTACACTTTTCCTTATTTTCGACATGCACTTTTATAATTAAAAAAAAATATATGTGAAAATAGTTAGATGTAAGAGTTGAACACTAGACCTCAACATAAAAAAGACTATTTTCAACCGTTTAAGCTACATAAATTATCATACATGTTTTTCGCGTATTTTATTTTTATTATCAATCCTAACAATTTTTTAAAATTTACTCAATTCCTTATAAGGAATTGAGTCTACAAGAGACCTACCCATTGCTATTAGGGAGTTGAATTGATTAATAAAATATAGTATGGTTTTGTCCCTTCGATTTATTATCGTCCCTTCGGTTTATAATCGTCCCTTCGGTTTATAATCGTCCCTTCGGTTAATTATCGTCCCTTCGATTTATGTGTTCGTTGTTCTTGATCGTTAATAAGATCATAAGCTTGTGCTGCGTTAATATCATTATAATTTCTCTAACTAAAAGTCTTTAATGACATAAATTAAAAATTAATTAGGGGATCCTCATTAAAAGTCAATTTTCTATCATTAAAAATTTATAGCTAAAAAATGTTTTCTATCGTGAGACAAGAGATTCACCCTGACAATAAGCGTCTAATGAATAATTGATACGTCATTTAACTTTGTCATGGATGATTGCATTTCAATTAAATAAAATGTTTGTTTTTTGCAAAAAGAAAATATAGAATTACTGAAATTTCCCTATCATATTTTTAACAAATGTATATGGAAAAATATTGGGTCAACTAATTAAATAATTTGAATCTCACCTTCTCTGCAAACTAATTGAAGGAATACAACGCAAGCAGATGAATTCACTTCACATGGCATCAAGAATTATTGATAATTTGATAGGTTAAGCAGCTTCCTTCAATTATCATGCTTGAAAATGAGAAATAATGATAAGCTAGATGAATTTTTCAGGGTATTATTAACCATTAATTTCATGGTGTCCGTAAAACTGAAGTGGAGCGGTCGATTGCATTGGTTGTTGATGAAATTCATTTTAAATTAAAAATTGGTTAGAATTCCAAACATTAATTTTTGAGGGGCTAAATATCAAAATTCTAAGGACACTAAGTCGAATTACAAAAGTCTGATTCACGTATTCTACAACGCTAGAATGAACGACCGCAAGTATACGGTGTCTATCGTAGTGAAGTAAGTACGAGGTCGATCGATCCCACGAGGAGGTATAGCGTAAAAATGTAGTTTGTTAACGTAATTCTAAATAGACGCGATCGATAAAGTGAATATAGTGAATTACCATAAAGTTGCCTATCAAATTGTCACAAATAAGCAATAAAGAGTAATAAAGAATCGATCAACTAGCATGCAAATCAAGAAAACGAGAAGTAAAACGAATGAAATTCAAGTATGAGAAGGTAGGTTCCAAGGCATTTGCAACATTTAGAAATCCATTTATGATTTATAACTCATTCAAATGGAAATTAAGGTTGTTCTCTTATAGGGTTGATCACTAAAGAATGATTAATCAATTTCTCGATACAACTAATCCAAAGGAGCATGCAACATAGGTTCGTATTTCTACATCACAAACATCACACCACCTAAAATAGCCCCTAAAATCATTCAATTCCCTCTCCGATAACTAATCCTCTCTCGAGATCATAATAATATCGGGTTGCATGCTTGCATACGATTAATAAAATAAATCTTTCAATATTATCCTAATTAACAATAAATTGAGCAAATCATCATGGCCAATAACAACATGCTGACAAATGAGAATTAAACATACAAATAGAAGACAAACACCATTTAAAGTAAGAAATTAGTTCATAAACTTCAATCCTAATGTTTACAAAGCCTTAGAACCAAGTGTGTTTAACCAAGAGCTAACATAATCAAATTACAAAAATCAAATGAAATAACTAACTAAAAAGAGAGAGAAAGAGAAAGCTTAGTCTAAGATGTGGTAGAGAATGGAATTTCCAAGCTATTGCATCCTTCCTTGCTTTATTTGATGAAGAATTGATGAAGATATGGCCAAAACACCTCCAAGTATGTGTAACTATGTGTGGAATTTTAGGAATTGGGGAAGAATGTCTTGGATTTCAAGAAATGGGGCTTATATAGTGTTGGGGTAGGGTTTGGATGCCAAAATTGCAAGTTGGTCCTTAAAAAATGACCAAAATAGTGAAAAGGCACCGAAAATGGGGTTGGCACGGTCGTGCACGGAGCACGGCCATGCAAAAAATGGCATTGAGGCGAGCAGGTGCTCGGCCGAGCAGGGAGCTCGGCCGTGCTGGGCGAATGGTGGACATGGAGGATGCTCGGTCGTGCATTGATCTCGGCCGAGGCGCGCGGAGCAGGGGAGATGGGGCGCTCGGTCGTAGCATCATTTCGGCCGTGGCGCGCGGACGAAGCTGGGCTGGGGTGCTCGGCCGAGCTTGCTTCTCGGTCGTGCCCTTGATGTGGCCTAAAAACCTGTTTCGGGGAGAGCCGGCTCGAGCATGATGCTCGGCCGTGGCCTGGAATTGAAGAGCTGGGACAGCTCGGCCGTGGCCCTTGCTCGGCCGTGGCCTTGTGGTGCTCGAGCTCGGCCGTGCAAGGTGCTCGGTCGTGCCCTTTCTTGGCCCAAAAAGCCTGTTTCGACCATGGCCTCCTCGAGCACTCGTCTCGGGCGTGCTTGCTCGGTCGACTTCGATTCCTTTCTCGTTTCGTGCATAACTTTCGTCTCGGATGTCCGATTGACTCGATTCTTTTGGCTATTCCACTCCGTTTTTCGAGACGAATCCAACTGTGCATTCCTCTTCCTGATCCAATAAAGTATGGTTGGTGTTTTGCTCCAAATTCCATCGTATTTCCTACAAAATCGACAAAACACAATCTTTCTCTCATTTTGGCTCAAACAATCATATTCAATGCATAATTCAATGAAATCCACATCAAAATACGCTTCACATGTGCCTCTAAAACGTGTAAATTCCACCCGAATCAAACCCCCCCCCCCCCCCCCAACTTAAAATGTTGTTTGTCCTCAAACAACTAAGCACTTAAAGCAATGGGGGTGGAATGATCACAATGGAATATTCAATGCAAATCACACATGCAAAGTAAGAATGTAGTGATATCTCTTTCTCAAAGTGCATTTCTCAATGAAGATCATAGGCTTATTATTGCAAATCACATTCATGAATCAAAGAATGCACAAACACACAACACATTGTGAATGGGAAACATAATCCAAATGCTCAAGTCCTCTACTCACATGACAAAGTGTTTCTCTCAAACACACAAACAAATTGAGGACATTAATGCACTCATCAACCAAGTTATGCTATGCAATCACTATATGCTTGCCCAACTTCTACTTTCTACAACACTCAAATGCTCAACAATGTGATCAATAGGACTTTATCAAGGATGTAACATTGGATCTTTGGACAAGGTGGGATGAATTTGGGAATTGTGACTCTTCTAGTGGAGGACAAAATTTGTTGTTTTTACAATTTGTGTTTTCACTTTCAAAGTTTACAAACTCCATCCTCACTTTTCATTTTCCTTTCTTTTTCAAGCAATCATCACCTCATCTTTTGAACCATTTTTCTTTTCAAGCTTTTGGGGCTCTTTGTCCCTCTTTTCTTTTCCATTGATTTTCTTTTCATCTTTTTTTCTTTTTCTTTCAACTTTTCCAATTTCTCCTTTCACCAAAGACATTCAAGCACATGTTTCTCCACTTTGTCTTTTTATCCCCCACTAGATGTAGGTATCAAAGGCTCAAAAAGGCTAAGTGGTTAACATTGTAGTTTGCCAAGAAAATGAGGAATTAAGCTCAAAGGGCTAACTACGGAAGATTACTTCGGTTTTGGGAAATTTTGGCTAAGTGACTCTTTAGAACAAGATGGTCTATATCACATCACAAAGTTTCACACAATCATGCTTTCAAACAAGAACTTGGGCAAGTTCTAAGATCACTAGAAATAACCTAGTCCACTCTCAAATGAACTAAAACGGATTACATGCTCGATTTATGGCTCAATTCTCACCGGTTTATTCAATAGGACTCTCACATTCATCAAATGTTCCCAAACAACAACACATCATGCATCCATGCTATCAAAGATCACAAATATGAACACAACATGATACTATTCTCCAACACCAATCATGCATACATTCAAAGCAAATAGACATCACCACAACTACTCAACCATGGATTCTAATGATTATTCATGCTCACATTTCACCAAAGATCCACTACCCAACATATGATCAAAACCAACTTAAACAACAATAAGCATATGAAAACAAAGTGTGCGCCGGTGCAAAATGTAACACAAGTAGAATGACGAACCGGTGCAAGGGTAACAACTAGTAGAAAAATAAAAGAAAAATAACTCCCCCAAACTTAGAATTTTACTATGTATAAATTCTAAGTTTGGGGCTACAAGTTGTTACCTCCCTCCTTGCACATCCAAAGCTCTTCAAAGATCACCATTGCAACACTTACTTCCCCTCTCTAAAGTTGGTTTTGCTTCCTTCTTCATTCTTCAAGCTATGACATCCAAAATGCTTCTCATCCTTATCTACAAAATAAACCAAGCTATCAAAACTATCAAAGCAATAAAACCTTGGGTTGCCTCCCAAGAAGCGCTATTTTTAACGTCCTATGCCGGACGGTTTCTTTCTACTTTCAAGCCTCAATCAAATGGAGTGTTTCCACCCTTCGAAATTGCCCATTTCCAAAGTAATGCTTTACTCTTTGACCATTCACCACAAAGGTTGCTCCATCTTTATCAACAAGCTCCACATTTCCCATGGGCGTCACATTCTTAATCACAAAGGGCCCCGACCACTTTGACTTCAACTTACCCGGAAATAGCCTCAACCTTGAGTTGAACAATAGAACTTGTTCTCCCACTTGGAACTCCCTCTTTTCAATCATCTTGTTATGGAACTTCTTGGCCCTTTCTTTGAGAATCTTGGAGTTCTCAAAAGCTACATTTCTAAACTCATCAAGCTCATTTAGCATCATCTTTCTTCTCTCTCCGGATGCCTTAAGATCAAAATTTAGCTCCTTAATAGCCCAACGAGCTCTCAACTCCACTTCCACGGGTAGATGACAAGACTTACCATACACAAGTTGGTAAGGAGATGTGCCCAAAGGTGTCTTGTAGGCGGTTCGATATGCCCAAAGAGCATCATCCAACTTGATGGCCCAATCCTTCCTCTTCAACCCAACGGTCTTCTCCAAAATTTGTTTCACTTCTCGATTAGCAAGCTCCGTTTGTCCATTAGCTTGAGGGTGATAAGGTGTGGTCACCCTATGCTTTACTCCATACTTTGTCAAAAGTTGATCTAGCCATCGATTGCAAAAGTGTGAACCACTATCACTCACTAGTGCTCTTGGAGTGCCAAAACGAGTGAAAATGTTCTTCCTTAAAAAGTGGAGGACTACCTTGGCATCATTCGTAGTGGTTGGAATGGCCTCAATCCATCTAGAAACATAGTCAATGGCCAAAAGGATGTAGGAAAACCCATGGGAAGTAGGGATTGGCCCCATAAAGTCTATCCCCCACACATCAAAGAGCTCCACTTCAATCACATTCTTCATAGGCATTTCATGCCTCTTTGAAATGTTTCCCATCCTTTGACACTTATCACACTTCTTCACAAAAGCTTCACAATCTCTAAAGATGGATGGCCAATAGAAACCACTTTGAAGAACTTTGTGAGTCGTTCGATTTGCTCCAAAGTGACCTCCATAAGGAGATGAATGGCACTCTTCAATCACTTTCTCCCACTCATCTTCCCCTAGGCACCTCCTCATGATCATGTCCGAACACCATCTATAGAGGAATGGATCCTCCCAAACATAGAACTTGACATCATGATAGAACTTCTTCTTTTGATGAAATGAGAGGTTTGGTGGGTGTGTTCCGGTGGCTATGTAATTCACAAAGTCGGCAAACCATGGACATGCTTCTTTGATAGCAAGAATTTACTCATCGGGGAACCACTCCTTGATAGGGACTTGTACATCTTTTTCCTCCACATTCTCAAGTCTTGAGAGATGATCCGCCACCACATTCTCACACCTTTTCTATCTCTAATCTCCACATCAAACTCTTACAAAAGGAGTACCCATCGTATCAACCTTGGTTTAGCCTCTTTCTTCTCAATCAAGTAATTAAGAGTCGTGTGATCCGTGTACACTATGGTCTTAGCTCCCACCAAATATGCTCTAAACTTGTCAAAGTTATAGATCACGGCTAGAATCTCCTTCTCCATTGTGGTGTAATTCTTTTGAGCCGGATTCAAGGTTTTGCTTGCATAGTAGATCACACGAAAGAGCTTGTCTCTCTTTTGGCCCAAAGCTACTCCAATGGCATAATCACTAGCATCACACATGATCTCAAACGGTTGACTCCAATCGGGTGTCACCAACACGGGAGCTCTAATCAAGGCCTCCTTCAATATCTCAAACGACTTCACACACTCTTCACTAAAGGTGAAAGTGGCCCCTTTCTCCAATAATGAACACATGGGCTTGGCTATCTTGGAAAAACTTTGATGAATCTTCTATAAAATCCGGCATGCCCAAGAAAACTTCTCACCGCCTTCTCATTGGTTGGTGGAGGTAACTTCTCGATTGCCACAATCTTTGCTCTATCCACCTCAAGTCCCTTAGCCGAAACCTTGTGCCCAAGCACAATTCCTTCCTTCACCATGAAGTGGCATTTCTCCCAATTGAGCACCAAATTAGTATCTATGCATCTTTGCAAAACACAAGAGAGGTTACGTAGACATGTATCAAAACAATAACCAAATACGGAAAAATCATCCATAAACACCTCCATTATGTTTTCAATCATGCCATGAAAAATAGCCATCATACATCGTTGAAAGGTGGAGGGAGCATTACACAATCCAAATGGCATTCTTCTAAAAGCAAAAGTACCATAAGGGCAAGTAAAAGTTGATTTCTCTTGGTTCTTGGGATCAATCAAAATTTGATTATATCCCGAGTAACCATCAAGAAAGCAATAATACTCGTATCCCGCCATCCTATCCAACATTTGATCAATAAAGGGCAAAGAAAAATGATCTTTCCTAGTGGCATTATTCAACACACGATAATCAATGCATACTCTCCACCCCACAATGGTCCTAGTGGCAATTGCCTCTAAAGTATCGGTTGTAACAATAGTCATGCCCCCCTTCTTAGGTACCACTTGTGTTGGACTCACCCACTCACTACCACTTATGGGAAAAATTATATCATTATCTAACCACTTCAACACCTCTTTTCTCACTACCTCTTGCATTATGGGATTCAATCTTCTTTGACCTTGGGCTTTAGGCTTAATAGACTCATCTAGTCTAATTTTATGCATGCAAATATGAGCCGGTATACCCTTCAAATCCGAAATATCTCAACCAATAGCCGATTTATAAGTTCTAAGCACCCTAAGCAAATTTTCTAATTCAAGCTCATGCAAGTGTGAAGAAACAATAACCAGAAAGAGGTCACCTTGTTCAAGATAAGCATATCTCAAGTGATCCGGAAGTGGTTTCAAGTCTAGCTTCCTCCCTTTCTCTTGAGCTTTTGGTTCCTCTTTAGCTCCATCCTTTGGTGCCTCCAATGAGTAACATGAGGGCCAAGTGTCAAGATTTTTGTTCGGAAATCTTTGACACTCTTCAAGTAAAACCCCCCCAAACTTGGCTTCTTGTCGTATCTCCATGAATTTCTCCTCCTTCTTGATTAGAAGCTCCTTCAAAACATCAAGAGAAGACATATATTCAAACAATTCCATATCATCAAGTTCATCATAATTAAAATCAAAAGGGATAAAAGAAGGAGAAGTAAGAGAGCTTCTTATGCAAAAGTCAAGTGGATCCTTTGAGTTGCTCTTCTCCATGTGCATATCCACACAAGCTTGCACACTATTGATCATGTTGCATTAAAAAACCTCATCCTCATCATCTCTAAACTTGATGGCCTTGTAGATGTTGAACAAAACTTTTTCATTGTTCACTTGAAGCTCTAACTCCCATTTCCTCACATTTATGATAGCTCCACCGGTTGCCAAGAACGGCCTTCCCAAGATTAGTGGAATGTACTTGTCTTCTTCCATATCCAACACCACAAAGTCCACCGGGAAAATGAATTTGTCCACCTTAACCAACACGTCCTCTACTATACCCAAAGGGTACGTCATGGATCTATCCGCCAATACGAGACTCATTGTGGTGGGTGTAAACTTTCCTAAACCAAGAGTTTTAAATATGGATAATGGCATAAGATTGATACTAGCTCCCAAATCACACAAGGCTCGAAATGTACCTCCATCCCCGATGACACATGGCAAGGTGAAAGATCCGGGGTCTCTAAGTTTTTGAGGCAACTTGGCTTGAATAATCGAGCTACACTCCTCGGTCAAATGCACCGTTTCGTACTCCACCATCTTCCTCTTGTTTGACATGATCTCCTTTAGGAATTTGGAGTAGTGGGGCATTTGCTCAAGTGCTTCGGCAAATGGAATGTTAATATGAATCTTCTTGAACATTTCCACGAACTTGGTGAATTTATGATCCAAACCTTTCTTCTTCAATCTTTGAGGGTATGGGAGAGGTACCTCACTTTTCTCTTTGTCTTGAGGAGGGATTGCCTCCTCACTCTTCTTCTCCTCTTCTTTCTCCTCTCCTCTCACTATCTCATCTTGCTTTTCTTCCTCATGCCTCTCTTCTTTATCAACATCTTTGGGTGCACTCACTATTTCCTCCTCTTGTGGCATACTTGGCCCCTCATAGCTTGTCCCACTCCTTAGTTTGATGGCCTTACAATGCTCCTTGGGATTAAGCTCCGTATTTGAAGGAAATTGACCCGGTGTATGTTGACTCCCAATGACATTAGAGAGTTGGCTCATTTGTTTCTCCATAGCTTTCATGTGAGTGGTCACATCCTTGATCATCTCTCCTTGTTCATCAACCCTTTGCCAAGTTTTGGCCGCATTATCCCTCGTCTCTCTCATAAAATTCTTGGTTTCCCCCATAAATGCGCCAAACATGTCTTCCAAATACGGTTTTGATGAAGACTCCACAATTGTTCCATCTCTCACATTGAAATTTGGAGGTGATGGCATTCCTTGTGTTAGCATAAGAGAAGTTCTCATGTTGCCTCAACCCGGGGTGATATTGATTCGGATTAGGAGGGTTTTGCCTCTCATTCCAACCTCTATCTCGAAAATGTCGGTCCCTTTGATTGTTCATGTAGTGAGCCTCTTCATATTGATCATCACTTGGTCCCACTAATGACTTAGCCATCATCATCGAAGTCAATTTATCAATTTTGTTGGATAGAGTAGCAAAATCCTCTGATTCTTGAGTGGAAGCAACTTTTCGGGCTTGCCTTCTCTCGGATGGCCATTGGTTCCCGTTCTTTGTCATCTCCTCTAATAACACATAGCCCTCATCCGTTGTCTTTCCCAACAAAGACCCTCCACCGGCCTAGGCGTCTACCATCCCTCTTGTACGGTGATCCATCCCGTTGTAGAAATAACATATCAATTGATCTCTTGAGAACCCGTGTTGAGGACAACTTCTTATAAGATCTTTGAATCGCTCCCATGCCTCGGCTAATGATTCATCCTCATCTTTTCAGAATGAAGATATTTCCCCCCGTATTTGAATGGTTTTGCTTGGGGGAAAATACTTCAGTAGGAAAGCATCCGCCAAATCATTCCAATTCTCTATCGTCCTTAGATCAAGAGACATGTACCATTGTTTTGCACGATCACGGAGTGAGAAAGGGAACAATTGAAGACGAATGTAGTCTTGAGGAACTCGGTTTATCTTAACCGTCCCACTTATCTCCAAGAATTGAGATAAATGGAGGTTGGGATCTTCCTTCGACAACCCTCCGAATTGGTTGTTTTGGACCATCATGATCAACGCCGGTTTGAGCTCAAAGTTATGAGCGTCAACGGGTTCCCGACCCGCTCCTCCATAAGGTCTTGGTATGGGACGGAAGTGATCTCTCAAGACCCTTTGATTCCCAATCTCCTCATTGTGGACATTCTCTTCAACCCTCCGGTTGAGGTTATCTCTCACAACCCCTTGTGGTCGGTTACCACCATTTCCATTTGGCTCTACTACGCCTCCAACATCCTCTTGGTTCCTTTCTTCTTCCACAATCGGATTATCCCTTCGATTCATCTCTTCCAATTAAATCCTTCTTCTTTCGGCGTTCCTTCTTCGACAATTAGCTTCGATCTCCGGATCTAAGGGCACTACTTCTTGATGATTCCTTCTAGATCGTGTGATCATAAACCATATCTATCAAAGGATCAAACGAAAGTTAGAATCGCAAGTAAGCTCAATAATAGCAAACACAAATATTTTTGGATTTTTTAGAATAAGGAAAACAAGTAAAATGTCTAAACTAAAACTCTATTAACCTACACTCTAAAGCTATAAAAACCTCCCCGGCAGCGGCGCCATAAACTTGATTCACGTATTCTACAACGCTAGAATAAACGACCGCAAGTATACGGTGTCTATCGTAGTGAAGTAAGTACGAGGTCGATCCCACGAGGAGGTATAGCGTAAAAATGTAGTTTGTTAACGGAATTCTAAATAGACGCGATCGATAAAGTGAATATAGTGAATTACCCTAAAGTTGCCTATCAAATTGTCACAAATAAGCAATAAAGAGTAATAAAGAATCGATCAACTAGCATGCAAATCAAGAAAACGAGAAGTAAAACGGATGAAATTCAAGTATGAGAAGGTAGGTTCCAAGGCATTTGCAACATTTAGAAATCCATTTATTATTTATAACTCATTCAAATGGAAATTAAGGTTGTTCTCTTATAGGGTTGATCACTAAAGAAGGATTAATCAATCTCTCGATACAACTAATCCAAAGGAGCATTCAACATAGGTTCGTATTTCTACATCACAAACATCACACCACCTAAAATAGCCCCTAAGATCATTCAATTCCCTCTCCGATAACTAATCCTCTCTCGAGATCATAATAATATCGGGTTGCATACTTGCATACGATTAATAGAATAAATCTTTCAATATTATACTAATTAACAATAAATTGAGCAAATCATCATGGCCAATAACAACATGCTTACAAATGAGAATTAAACATACAAATAGAAAACAAACACCATGTAAAGTAAGAAATTAGTTCATAAACTTCAATCCTAATGTTTACAAAGCCTTAGAACCAAGTGTGTTTAGCCAAGAGCTAACATAATCAAATTACAAAAATCAAATGAAATAACTAACTAAAAAGAGAGAGAAAGAGAAAGCTTAGTCTAAAATGTGGTAGAGAATGGAATTTCCAAGCTATTGCATCCTTTCTTGCTTGATTTGATGAAGAATTAATGAAGATATGGCCAAAACACCTCCAAGTATGTGTAACTATGTGTGGAATTTTAGGAATTGGGGAAGAATGTCTTGGATTTCAAGAAATGGGACTTATATAGTGTTGGGGTATGGTTTGGATGCCAAAATTGCAAGTTGGTCCTTCAAAAATGGCCAAAATAGTGAAAAGGCACCGAAAATGGGGTTGGCACGGTCGTGCAAAAAATGGCATTGAGGCGAGCAGGTGCTCGGCCGAGCAGGGAGCTCGGCCGTGCTGGGCGAATGGTGGACATGGAGGATGCTCGGTCGTGCATTGATCTCGGCCGAGGCGCGCGGAGCAGGGGAGATGAGGCGCTCGGTCGTGGCATCATTTCGGCCGTGGCGCGCGGACGAAGCTGGGCTGGGGTGCTCGACCGAGCTTGCTTCTCGGCCGTGCCCTTGATGTGGCCTAAAAACCTGTTTCGGGGAGAGCCGGCTCGAGCATGATGCTCGGCCGTGGCCTGGAATTGAAGAGCTGGGACAGCTCGGCCGTGGCCTTGTGGTGCTCGAGCTCGGCCGTGCAAGGTGCTCGTCTGTGCCCTTTCTTGGCCCAAAAAGCCTGTTTCGACCATGGCCTCCTCGAGCACTCGTCTCGGGCGTGCTTGCTCGGTCGACTTCGGTTCCTTTCTCGTTTCGTGCATAACTTTCGTCTCGGATGTCCGATTGACTCGATTCTTTTGGCTATTCCACTCCGTTTTTCGAGACGAATCCAACCGTGCATTCCTCTTCCTGATCCAATAAAGTATGGTTGGTGTTTTGCTCCAAATTCCATCGTATTTCCTACAAAATCGACAAAACACAACTTTTCTCTCATTTTGGTTCAAACAATCATATTCAATGCATAATTCAATGAAATCCACATCAAAATACGCTTCACATGTGCCTCTAAAACGTGTAAATTCCACCCGAATCAAAGTCCCACGGGAAAAGAGACCCATAATAGGGGAGAGGCTGCGAAAAACAAACTAAACCCATGGATATGACATATGAGGAAAAGGCTGTTGAAGCCAACAAATGTGGGTATGATAATCCAGTGCAGTGAAAAATATAGATCAAAATTAATCGAACTGACCAAATACTATCATCAAACGATATAAATTGCAACAAATTTTTTTTTGGAAATAATACTATTAACACTACTTTATTTATCCCTCGTCATTTATTTACTCAAATTATTATCACTTTATTAATAAACAATCACTTTAAAAACAAATAGACCTCATAATATCACATCGTATTCCCAATATATTCACTTTATGCATAAACATATCAATATATATATTAAAACTCGTCCCCGACAAATTGGACATAATAAATTTGAATCATCAATTTCGTGCAAGAGTTACTAGATTGCAACCTATGAGTTTTTCCGTGATTTTTTTGTGAAAGTACGTAGATGATCATATCATGTCAGTCATCTCCTTTCAAAATTAAATGCCCTGATTGCAAAACTAAATGTGAAAATAAAAACAACAACAAATCCAACAACCACAGCAGCAACAGGTCCAAGAAAATCATGTCTGAAGCCAAAGAAACCTCTCAAGTAGTCTTTCACTGTCAAGCCTGGGCTTATAAACTCCTCCACATCTCCATATTGAGACGTCGCCAGGCCGTATAGCGTCCAAGCAATCGGGTTCGCCCAATAATACCACCTCCACCACACGGGGATTCTCTGGAGAAAATAACGAATTAAGGAACAGTTGAAAGCTTTTAGTACATGTAACATGCATTGTTGAAATTAAATGATTTGAACTTACAGGCCGCGGAACTATGAAGCCTGAGAAGAGGTTCCACAATGCAATGAAGACGAAATTGAGTATGGAAGCAATGTGGTGATTTGGCGACACGGCCATTGTCATCATGCCATAGAAGGTGAAGTACAACAGTGTGGCGAACATGAAGAATATGTACCATAAAAATTTAGCCGCTGTCCATTCAAAATTCATCATTGCATAAGCAATGACGCCGTAGACTGCTGTCTGTGCACATATATATGGAAATTCTATGGCCACCTATACAACGATGAGATTTGCGAATTTTGTGATGAACAAATTTAAAAGGGAAAATGTTGTTTTGTCCCTTAACTTGCACTAATTTTGATCTTAGTCGCCTAACTTTCTTTACTTTGAAATTCGTCCTTTAAGTTTACCAAATCTAACTTTTTCGTCATTTAGGCGGTTAAAAGGACGAAAAAGTTGAATTTGGTAAACTTAAGAGATTGTTTTCAAAGTTAAATAGTTACCAGACTAAAGCCAAAATTGGTGAGAATTTAAGGACAAAAAAAAAAAAAACTTTACCGTAACAAGTATTAATTGTTTTACTAAAAAGTAATAGTTGAGCAACTAGTACACAGGAGTGTTAGTCTTAAGGTAGGTATATATATAACCTGTGCAATGGCATATGGCATGGATGAGTACATCCCAGCCGCTCTTTCTCTGTAAAATACGGTTCTTTCAACAGAAACGACTGGCTGAACAGTGACAGAATTTTGTATGCCTAAGAACAGGACAGACGCATACATAGAACCTATGCCGTTGAGTATATCTTGCTCACGACCCCTGCAAAATCACGAAAGTTAGCAAATTCTGTTATGCTCAGAACAGTGCAGTTAAGTTTTTGTATGTTGTGTTTACCTCTTAGAGCCAAGATCCCAGAACATGCTCCCTACAATTAATGCTACTAAAACTGTAAACCAAAATCTTACTGCAGTGTACAGAGGATTTCGCCAGTAAGACCAGTATTGTTTCCATAAGCAAGCCAAGCATTGGATATGGAAAGGTTGAGAGTATCGACTAGGAAAATGTAGCTCGCTCGTCCCAGGTCTAGGTGTGCTTAGTTCACTAATTAGATCTTTGTTCCTCCTGAAAGGTTTCAGATGTAAATTCAGCCTTTGATTGCAGATTTCTTGTGAAGTTAGGACCAAAGAGAAATAGCATGAACTACTATTACTAACCTGTATAAATCGGAGTTTTTATACACCTGAGCAAAATCGATTCCTAAAGCAGTTTCTTGTGCTGGTGAAGTAACTTCAAGCATCCAAGTTGCTGGATTATACCCATCTTTGATCTTATTAACTCCTTCAATATCCTACATGAAGGAAATACCCCTCTCAAGATTTTATATTAGGATATTTTTTGGGGTTTTATATTTGTTTAGACCAATAACTTTACCCATTTTGGTTCATGACGTTTCCACTTTCTGAAATTGGTCGTGTAAGTTTACTAATTCAACTTTTTCGTCCAATGGTCAGCTACTGGGGGTAACCCAGCTGGTTACTGGACAAAAAACTCGAATATGGTAATTTTACAGAACCAATTTCATAAAAATGGAAGCAGAGATTGTAAACTTACAGGACCAATTACAAAAAAAAAAGCGATGCGTGACCAGCTGGATTACTATCAGTAGTCGGTCGCTGGACGAAAAAAGTCGAATATGGTAAACTTACAAGACCAATTGCGAAAAGTGGAAACGATTTGGACCAAAATAAAGAATATGTAAATTTACTGGCCTACAAATAATGTAATCCCTATTTATTATTATGACTAACTTACCTCAAAGTACTTGACCATGTGGCAAGAACGGCGTCCCAATGGGCCGACATATATCTCTTCTCCGCCTCGTTTCAGTAGAAATAGCTGTTGACAGAACTTTTAGTCGACAGAATTGTAACGATGATTAAAGTTTGATTCCAAAATCAAGTTTTTCACCTCATCAAAAGATTCAAAAATGTCGATGCTAGGCTGGTGTATGGTGCACACCACTGTTCTGCCCGTGTCTACTGTGTTCCTCACAGTTCTCATCACGATTGCAGCAGCTCTTGCATCAAGCCCTGACGTGGGCTCATCCATGAATATAATCGAGGGGTTTGCCACCAGCTCGACTGCAATAGTTAGCCTCTTTCGTTGCTCAGTTGAGAGACCGTTCACCCCTGGCAAACCAACAATCGCACCTCTTAATGGCGCGAGTTCCACAAGCTCCATCACCTCATCAACAAACATCTGCACTTTCAAAATAAAGGTTGTTCAAACCTTAAACAAATGGATGGTTTTTCAAGACTGATGAACTGACCTTTCTGATTGTAGGATCGATATCTGGAGCCAAACGAAGCCATGCCGAATAAAGCAAAGATTCGTGGACAGTAACATGAGGAGAATGGATGTCATTCTGCTCACAATATCCTGAAATTCGAGCAAACGTTTCTTGCTTTTTCGGGTACCCTGAAATTGTAATGCTCCCATCTATATATCCACCCGTTTTTCGACCAGCAAGGACATCCATAAGAGTTGTTTTACCAGCACCACTAACTCCCATCAGAGCCGTTAAAATTCCAGGCCTGAAAGCTCCACTCACACTCTTCAGAAGTACCAGTTTATCCTCAACGACACCTCTGTCTTTCATTTCCTGAAAATTACTCGATAAATTAGGTTCGGGGAAATAGTATTTAGCCTTGTAAGTTACACCTATTTTGGTTTTAGTTCTGTCAAACTTTCACGAATTAAAAATAGTCGCATGACTTTTTATTTTTCCACAATTTAGTCTAGTAATCGTCTGTAGAGGCGAAACATCTGGTTGACCACTTAGACTATATATGTCACGTGGACAAATCAGACATTTCCACGTCAGCGTCAGCCCGCCCACGCCTCCAGTATCGGACTATGTTCAATTTATGAAAATCGACAGGACTGAAACCAAAATTGGGTGCAACTTACCGGAGTAAAAAAAACTATTTTCCCATTAAGTTGTAAACAAGAGATGGTTGAAAACTAATGGTCTTCAGTCTTGAAATACCAGTGGCATGTCAACTGAGTATACAATTTCATCAAAGGTGATAGAATGTGGTTCAAATGGAAGAACCATTCCCTTTTTCCTATCCTGTCTTGCATCCGTTCCTCCATGAATACGACTACTTACTCCCATCTCACCCTCGTCGCCTTCTTCAGGTATAACAGCTTGACCCTCACCGAAAGCTAGAGAATCATAGATTAAGATTATTAAAGAATTCATGACAAACATTTCGTGAAAAAATGGAACTAGAGATACTCACGGTTCAAGTAAGTGAGAGCCAAGGAATAGCCGACATTGAAGAGGATTATGAACCCGAATAATGCCACTACTCCTATCCAGTACATTTTTGCTTCTGGTAAAAATCCCCTCACCTTTAGAACCACAACTCCTAACGTCTCGTTTGCGAATGGAACGAGCTTAGGACAAATAAAAGCTTAGCTGATTATTACCTTTTTTTGCTCAAACGAAACACGTAAATTTATGTATACGGACTCACCTTGTTCCAACTGTTGCCTTCAAATTCATTCACCGTGATTGAAGTTTGTGCATACATAAATGGCGAAGTCCAATATCCCCATATCCACCATTTCTTTATCGCGTCTGCAGCACCAACAATAGGGAACAAAAGGATAGATAGTTGAGTAGAATGAGAATGAATAAATGCATTTGATCTTCCATTTTACCCCCCTTCTATACCTCGCGACAAGACAACGCCACCCAGCACGAAAAGCACAAACATTGCAGTTGAACCGAATACATTAGCAATAATTATGTCTCTACCAACTGCTGCAATCAGTCGAAACAATCCACTAGCCACCTGGTTTAGAAGGAAGAGTGACAGGTACTGTTTGAACAATCTGTAGTATTGAAAATCAATTGTAAGATGATTTCAATTCAACATAGTAAAAGTAAACTTGCATATAATATAATATCAACCTTCCAACATATGGATCAAATCCTATGACATAGTAAGGAATAAAAGTCCAAGCAGCTGCTTCAATGAAGGAAATAGGTATCTTGAGTATCCATGTCGGAAGAGCATACACCCATGCCGGGAAAAACAGAGAATCTCGTTGTTTGTAAAAAACGGGAATCTTGTAAAGCGTCATAGGTATCTCTGGCATTCCATTGAACATAATAATGGTTGCTATGAAGAACAAAGCACCAATATAGATAAATCCATCTTCTTGGTTACGTCGGTGCATGTTTGTGCGTAAGAAGAGTGTCATAGTAATAATCGCCATTATAATCGTCTGAGAGACAACATTAAACAAACTATTAGGCCTCGTTTGCATTTATGGACGAGATATGATTTAGTGGGATTGTACTCCTGACCGGATAAGTTATCCTTAAACCAAACAAGGCCTTATTAGCTACTAACCTGTGCAATCTTGAACAAATACACAAATGAGTTTCTCTTCATCAGTAAGAGTTCTCTTGAGAAGCTTGCTTTCAATAATTCTTTTGTCGTTGTTCCGTATTTTCTAGTCGTCAATGCTGCAGGGTGACTTTTCCTCTTGTCGAACGGGGATGCAAGATTTTCTTTCAGCCTCTGGCCAACGTGGAAAGATTGAAAAGCCTCGACAAATTCGTCCACTGTGACGAATCTGTAAGGCTCATTCGCTCTCATCCAATACTGCTGCTGATCTTTCTTTGACGTCACCTGAAATGAGACGAAGTCCATTCATAATAGGTCGTGACTTTTACAACATTAATGACAACAGTCAATCTCAATTATTACCTCTTGCAAGAAATCAGCCACTCCTTTCCTCTCAGGACATCTAAAGCCCATAGAGTCAAAAAATGCAAGCACGTTCTCTCGAGGGCCTTGATACACGATTTTCCCGTCTGACAACAAGATTATGTCATCAAACAGATCATAAGTCTCAGGAGCTGGCTGCAGGAGAGATATAACAGCAGTTCCTTTGAGAATGTGGACATACTGTCTTAGTGAATCCACTATTTGGAACGTTGTAGAACTATCCAATCCTGTCGATATCTCGTCCATGAAAAGAGCATTCGATGGTCCGACCAGCATTTCACCTATCACCATCAATTTTTTTATCACAACTTTTTCATGACTATTAACTTCATCCTTTCTAACAAATGCATGTTTCGTACCTGTTGTAACGCGTTTTTTCTGTCCCCCGGATATTCCCCGTACCAGTTCGTCTCCAATCATAGTATCCGCACAAATCTCAAGGCCTAAAATCTGCAAACAGAGAGGCAATAACATAAACTTCTTATCAAAGGCTACTCTTTGGAAGCTTTAAGGTTAGAGTTAGTCTTATGTAAAATAGTTTTACTGTGTAACTAATACGCAACTATCACTCTATAGTATAAGAACTAATATTGTTTAATGAAACAACTAATACTAACAAACTAATATGTTTGAACGAAATGTAAAACTAGTTTACATGAGAATTTGCCTTCAGCGATTATTGTACCTTAAGAATATAATCTGTGATAACATGTGCTTCTTCTCCTTCTGTAGCAACGGCCTGCATAATCCAATTACTCCATGAAAATAATCTTTCACATGCAAATGAGAATTGAACTTTCTTGGATAGCCTGCAGCTACAATTCTCACCTTCATGAAGATGTCAATATCAGGATCGGGCTTAATCTGTGCGCGTTTTTCTCTTTCAGACAGCTCCGATAACATCTCTGACCACAAGGTTGATAATCAGGCATGGAGTACATAACTGATAGATAAAAACAAACATAGAAAATGATGAAAAAGGCTAACCATAGCGCGATCCAGTCCCCTGACACCGCGCAGAGAACTCCAAAGTTTCTCTCACTGTCATTTCGCCAATATGAACGTCGTATTGGCTAATGTATGAAGCAGTTGTTTGTGGTACAAACTCATTCATTCCATGCCCATTATAAGTTACACTTCCGGAAACCTGAATTGAATAGTACAGTGTAACTCGAATATAGATGAGAATCAGAATCAATCACCTTTTTAAAAACTTACCTTCAAAGTTGCATCCAATTTTCCAGCCAAAGCCAACAACAGGGTTGTCTTTCCTGAGCTTGGAGGGCCTAACAGCAATGTCATTCTTCGAAACGTAAAATGAAGAATCAGATGATAATCTTTTGAAACTTAGTGATGATATACTCTACAAGTAATATATACAACCTGCAAGGCCTGATGATTCCACTAACATCTTGGAGAATGGAAATATGTTTCTTCTTGCTTGGAAGTACGTGAAGCGAGACGAGTAATCCCTGAAACGAAAACAAGGTTAGATCGAAGGTTTTATAACGAGACTAAATCTCGACAACTCTTCACCTCAAACATGTTGGTAATGAAGCTCATAAAGGTTGGCAATGATCTGCTCCCAATGTGGGCTTCAGCACCTACAATTAAATGCTCAAATCGAACTTCTATAGTCGGCAAATCAATTCCAACTCTGAAAAAACGACATCATTCTTAAAAATATAGCAAAAAGTGGAAAACATAAAGCTTCATTCTAGTTTTTTCACCTGTCAATCCGTTGCCTAAGCTTGAGAAGAAACTTTCCATTATCTTCATCGGAAAGATTTAACAACCGTTGGATCAAATCCTTGCGTTCTTGAAATCCAAGATCTCTTACGTCAACTTCAGTGATGGCACCCCTCGATCCAACTAGAAGACCTTTTGTCAAACGATCATATGTAGGAAGTTTTTCGAGTGCTGCCCACTTCAAGGCAACTTCGTCGTCCTCTTCTCGTGTTGAACGAGAGAAAATTTCCTCGCCACGGTTCCTCCATAACGAGGAACTATTCGCTCTGAAGCTATAGCTTGCTTCATGAAGATCACCCTGATCCATTTAAGGCCGGCCACTCAAGTTATGATATATTTCACATGCAAAGTAGTACAATGGAGTTCTTTTATAGTTTGTTGGCCTTGAATGAAAGATAAAATTAGTTACATTAATATTTCCAGTAACATAACATTTAAAAAGGGAGTTAGATCAGTATAGCTAATAGATAATGTACCTAGGATTTATATATATCTATAGGTTTGGCTGGAAATTAACTTAAGTTCTTTAATGCATTGATACTCATATACTCCCTCCGTCCAATTTCTCATTCCCACTTTCCTTTTCGATTGTCCAATTTCATTATTTTCATTTCTATTTTCGAAAATAATATTATTCACACTACTTTCTTTACCCTTCAATCATCACTTATTTACTCAAATTGTCATCATTTTATTTACAAATGACTTCACAATTTATCATCATACCCTCAACCTATCTACTTTACAAAAAAAAATAATGGCATAATGAATTTGGACGGACGGAGGAGTAGCTAGTTTGATATTCTAGAAGAAATAAATGCATCTTCCTTCTAACAAATGCAAGAATTTGTGAACATGATAAATTTGATGTTCCATCACGAGTATCATTGTCTATTAATTCTAATTTAATACATGCACGCCACATTATTTTTTAATACAAAATGAAACGGAAATTAGAAAATGGGGTCTCAAACCAATTAAGTCCATTATAGACTTTATGGTAACAAACCTCATGCATGTATTGTAGGGTATATATATATATTCAGCTAAGCAGTGCATGTGAAACTTACGAATCTATTTAGGCATGGTTAAGTTAGGTAACCAATTATTGTGATCACTTCCTTAATACTCCCTCCTTCCGATGAAAGTTTCTCGACTATTCTTTTTCATTAGTCCCAATGAAAGTTTCTCACTCTTTTTTGTCAAATTACTTTTGAAGTTTTTCCGGAACTGAAGGAGTACAAAAATACCATGGAAAAGAAAGTATTTCGAGTATTAAAAATTATATCGTGCGACAATATATAGTATATTGATTATTTTAAACATAAAAAATGGCTAAAACTGCAGTTGTGCACCTCTACAGAAATATTATACGCCTGCTTTTGTCACTTTTTGGAAAGAAAAATGTTTTCCATCGTTAAATATTTTGAATAGCAATTCTGTTTATATATATTGTTGTCCGAATTCTCTATTTCTTATTGAATTTCAAATTTGTATTACAACATTTTTAACCACTTGCATTATTCTTTTTTTTGCTTTCAACTTCTTGGATAACTGCATAATCATATGAACAGTGTCAATATTTAATGATGGATATTTGTTTTAAAATGAATCTTTAATTGTTAAAAAGATTTTCAACTAACTATGGCTGAAACTTGGTTTTATAAGCTATTTAACTAATATGATAGTAACGGTAAAAAAAAAAAAAAAAATGACAGCAACTAGACTCAGGTCGATGAACCGAATTTCGCCAAGAAGTAAGATCAGGTCGAGTAGGGTCGCAGGCCAACTCAATGAACAATGGGGTACATAATCTGTTTCATAGTGAAGATAAGTCAGCTACTTTATTCACATGAACTTAAGTCCATGAGAAGACATTCCATTAACTGATGACAACCTCTATGTACTTGATTTACACACGTTTTATGGTAAATACCTGTTTAGTGTTTAGTATGCGAAGTTTGGTGATTTTGAGAAGAATGACACATAAAATCAAGTAAACGTGATATTTCATATGTAAAACAGTATTATCTCGTATACTAAACAGTAATACATTGAAGAAGAGAGTTCACGTGCACCTGGTTCACAAGAAATCTACTCTAAACCAATTGACCATTAAAACTCTGACTTGTATTGCATGTTTCGGTAAGTACATATACGTACCAGACTTGTCGTTCAAGATAGTCGTTGGATGAGAACCTGGCAAATGAGAATTAATGAGGCAAATGGATGTAGAGAAAGTTAAGAGTGTGAAAGAACTGAGAAATATGAGAAATGAGACCACATCATATACCCAAAATTTAATTGATGCTACTTAATAAGAGTTGTAGGGAGTCTAGTCTAATCTATGAACTAATACCAACCTTCATTTCGAACTCAAAGATTCATTCTATTCTATCCACTGCCATCACACGAATAACTTCCTACTTTCCAAAACAAAACATCGAGATTATAGGGGATAAAAACGGAATGCTTCTTCCTCATGTTCTCTCTATTCTCCAGTGTCCAGAGCAGCTTTCTTTAACAGAAACCAAGATTTGTATAACGAATCTCTCTTAATTTAATTAATCATAATCATGATTGAGTATGTCATATCACTGCAATTAAAAATCTAACAGCATTGGTGATTTCACAATTTTAAATACAAGCAATGAAAATGCAAAGTAGGCGAGTCAATGAAGAAACAGGAACATAAAATAAGAAACAACTACATACCGGTACAAGTCTGCTTCTGATTTTAAGCAATTGCCACTTCTTTCATAGAACAGTTTCCCTTGCGGTGTGCAAAATCAGGTCATCTCCTCACACTCTATACAGACAAGTTATCAGTTTATTCACAAGTACATTTACTTCTTACAACTGTCTTCTCAAGCATATCTCGTTGTCAGAAAAACAATTGAACTGACCCCACCAAATATCTTGACTAAATACATGGTAATCAAAGGCAAAGCAGAGCATACTTTTCGTTGTTTGTTACATGTTTCAAGAATGTTAATATCCACTTGTCGAAACTACAATTAAAGAAGCAAGTGACAAAAGAGAGGAAATGCTTCAAAGTAATAAAATTGATAATATGGTAGAGAAAATGAAGTCAAGAAAGAAATAATGTAGTCATAAAAGACATGCGATAAATCATACTGATGCAACAATCATGACCACCCTTACATTGCTGCACGATTCTACATCAGAACCCTTCTCTATGATGTAAACAATAATGTTATTGAAGTAAAATCTCAACTTTCTAGTACGCTTCTCTCCAAAATTTGACAAATGAAAACACACGAGCATGTATGAACTGAATTGGAATTCTTCTCTCATGATTTTTACGCATAGATAACTTATCTCAACGCACAAATTATGTTCCGTTAAACAACTTACACCACCATAAATAATCTAAAAACAAGTATGGAAAAAAAACTTGTGATGTTGATACACATTGAACATGGCACAAGGGTACCTAAAATTTTTATCATTTTATAGAGACTGTTGTTTACAGGAAAACATTCAAGGTCAAATAGTCAAAACGACTTTCTATACACATGTACAAAAGCACCAAGGTTGATCATGTATTATGTTAAGCTGTTGTTGTCTGCTTTAGCAGTATGATGTGTTTAAATCTGGAGCCTTCCTCTGTCCTTTCGTTCCTCTCACCCTGTCCATGAGATAAGGAATTGGCTGTAAATGTAATAATGTTAAGGTGACTCCATATTTTTTTTTCAGGATTGTGGATATTCCAAATATTTCATAATATTTGTATTATTTACAGAGTATTATCAATCTATATACGTCTTTTCCTCAGATATACATACACTAGAGTATGGAGAACATTTTTCCTCTACCTTAAAAATGCCATACCTTGAATTTCATAAGTTTCAATAAACATATCTGATATCATTTACTTTCCAAAAAAAATAAAAAATGATACGACTTGTCTAAGTCTAAATAAAAGGAAGATGACAGTAATTAACTTTCAAGTGGAAAAGTTAATGCACTCTTTTTTTTCTTTTTTCAGTTTCAATAGGATCAAAAGGTGGACATAAAACTCTCAAGTTAAGGGAAAAAATATTTGTTATGACACACGATGAAATAATTGACAGCAAACACTAATAGTAGAGAACAGTGTTCCATTAAGAAATTTTGACAGCAAACGCTAAATACTACTGCATAATTGGGTAATAAAGCAAGTTAAAAGACAATAAAATGAGACTTGATTTTATCTGATAAATGAAACAAAAACTAATGTTGCTACTGAGCTACATTGATTTGCACTGAAGTAAAAAACTCACCCTCTCAGAGAAGTCACAGATCAGTCGTGATCATTCTGCACCACGCCCATCCTCGTTTTTGTTAACAGCAGAAGAAAGCTCAGCTTCGAATGATACAGATGGCAGTCTCTCATACACTTTAGAGCCCAAAGGAAGAAATTTTATTTTCCCCAAACTAAGTGTTCGACTGAGCTTCTCATAACTCCATCGCTGCTGTATATAAACAGCAACTGCTAGCAGAATAGCAACTGTCGGTATAGCAACATCACCAAACTTGGAAAAGAAATCCATTTGAGGGTTCACAAATTCATATTCTTCAGAGAAGTAAGGATTCGGTATAGGTGAACTTATGTAATCATATACATGAGGAAGAAGCCTAACCAAAGTTATCCCAACATAATACAGTTTCCTAAGAGGTTTAACATGAAGTCTCCACATTAAATTAGCAATCACTTGAGGAAGGAGAAAAAAATCTTGGACCAATCCCAGATACTCTGCTAATTCTGTCTCCCACTCACGTATAACATGGGAATATCCAATAGAATCAATAAAATGCTCTGTCTGAAGAGGCTTATAACTTGTACTCACATAGTGCACAACAAGAACAAAAATATATCCAACAATGTGCATAATTAATGTTATAAAGAGCACTTTCTTGTCACTTGGGACTCGGTGAGTTTCGAGAGGAGCCCGTGTTAGCATTTTTATACGCGATTTCCACACCTTCTGACAAATCCTCAGAGTTAAAGAAAATGCAATCAGTACTAAAATCTTCACAGAATAGTCAATCACATGGATCCATTGACTATTCTGTAGGTCATTGAATTCAGTTGTTGACTTTTTCAAAAGAGCTTCTGCGCCTGTAATCAGCAGAAAGCTGTACCCAAGAGCTTGTACTCCCAGCATCACAAGAGATACATATGGAACAGATTCGATGTTATCTCTAATGTAAAACAGCTGGCTTAAAATGAAACCAATCGCAACAGAGAGTGTCAGAACCCGAAGGATTCCTTCCACACCTCTGCGTGAAAGAATGTCCTCCCGTTGCTTCCTGTACATAATGGGCACCGTTTGGAGCTTGATTGGAAAGAAGAAGAGTGGATCATCTTCAGTTCGGTGGCTAATAATCGAAATCCTAGCCGTTGGATTGACCAACCAACGGGCCGTTGTCGGGGGATATGAAATTATCACATCAACTAAACAATCCAACCCATTTTCAAGATCCATGCTTTCATATAACGTCTTCCACGAGGCCCGAACATCCCGACAACCAATTAGATACATTTTTCCAACATGTTGATCATAAATTCCCTCCACAAATAACGAAGAGAAGTTGGAATACTGATTTCCTACAAGATTAACTTGACCAGAGACATTAAGGAGGAGCTGTTTTTCCGTATATCCACCCACACCAGAGTATGGATTCTCTTTCTGAGCATATTGTGAAGGCCAATAACGCCCAAACAGAGGACCAATCGACAGAATTTCAACTCCCAAATCAGTTTTCGAGAGAATCGAGCCAGGAAATGGATCAGGAACTGCAGTTATATGAAGGGTGAGATCTTCAGAGAGAAGAGAATGACTATAAGGAAACCTTTCCACATCCTCTATTTTTGGAAACTGCAAGAGTGATTTCTTGATTATAGTCCCGAAGTTAAAGGGCTCGTCTTTCTCAAGAACAGCACCAGCAGCATCAATTTTAGAGTACTTGTAATACGGGTGAGAAGCAGTGTACTGGTCCCACAACTCAGAAGGACGAACGAGCTTTTCAAATGCTAAAGGGAAATACGGTGTTATATTTCCATCTATGCTCGATAAAGTACCCAAAAGTATGCTCCTTTGTCTTATCGAAAAAGAAAGAGGTACATACAAGCAGATACGAGTGTTACAGCCACCACCATCTCCATCAACAAATCCAGAGCAACCAATCATGCAAAGCTGACCACTCGAAGACTTCCATATCCCTTCAGCAGAAACACTCATATTACTAAGCCCAGTCCTCTGTGCTGCAGTGAATTGATTCTCAGAAGGAGGAACAGCTCTAAACACCGAAGTTACCCTCCTAACACTAGAATTGTCCTTTGAAGTTACATTCTCACAACGCACATCTTGAAGGACAAGCTTGACATTTTTGAAGCTCCCATCAGTAGAATTGATCTCCTTCCCCGTCTCAAATGGACCCAGCTTACTGCAAAATGCATCGGTGCCATTGCACTTCCAGTTTGGAAGAATGGTCAACGCTTCTTGGTGTGTAAATTTTTCAAGAATGACACAGAAATCGAGCCCTTTATACGTATCAATTTCATCGCTAATCAGACTATCTTTGTACGGGTAAGGATCACAAGCTTTAGAGACCAGATTTCCAGAATCGAATTGGTAATTTGCGGAAGAGCTCAACCATGAAGACATACGAACTTCATCAAAGTACTTAAGGTTCGTTTTTGGATTCAAACTTTTCATGCTTCCATGAATTGCTCGGCTTCTCAAAGTCACTGTTTTAGGATAACGAAGTACAAGCACAATCTGATCATCTTGTGTGAGAAGCGGCTGATTCGTATAACCAAACTCCTTGACCCACCCAAAGGGATCACTCGGGTCAGACTGACGAGAAGGCAATACAGCATTCCCCAACAAGCACATCACTCTCTCACCATTATTTTTCTCCGATTCAGTATAAATTCCTTGAAAATTAATCGAAATCTGAGAATGACCAGGCCATATATCAAACCGCACATCCTGTGGCTTTTCCAAGAGCAAACCTTCAAGAGTTATGCCCATTAACAAAACCCCATTTACAAAAATGGAGTTCTTGGAACGATGATGGCGATCAACATCATTAACCCAAAAGGAAGCCAAGTTTGATGGGGTTCGGAGATCAATCGAACCCCTCGAAAGTTCTGTATCATCAAATGGCATTAAGGGGGCACCTTCCCCATTCATCTCCTGCCACCAATCTCCATTCAAGAAAGAAAGTTCCTCTTTGATTGTATACAATCTACTATCATCAGGTTTCAGTTCAGAAGCAGATTTTAACACACTGGCACATACTTTATTTACTTCATCAATTCTGTCATAATTGTAGTTGCCAGAATGTTTACTCCCACTTTCTCCTAAAACCCCATTATTTGTATAGTGCGAATTTGCAAAATTAATAAATAGCAGCATCATCCATAACCCAAACAGAGTACAAGATACAGTAATAGACGACATCATCATAATCACAGCCACAAAATAGATGAAATCTTGAACAGCCCAGATAGAAATTCAATAATAGCGGAAGAAATTTGGAGGTTTTCAAGACTTACCGAGTAATTAAGTCGTGGGTCAAGTGAAACGGCAAGATCATCATGTTGATTGCTATGGAAGTGAGATTTCGCAGTGGCTTAAAAAGGTGGTTTTAGTTGGTAAGATCTTTACGAAGAAGCGAAGAATTGTTTGGGATTGGGATTGGGATCAAGATTAAGTCGGGCAGTGTGGAGTTCAAGTTCAAGTCAATTCAATAATTCCATTTCAGTGTTTTTATGAAGATTTTCTTTGGCGTCTCACTGTCGCACAGCTAATCCAATAATTAATTATTTCCCTCTAAAAAAAATTGTACTCACCCCATTTCACTATATATTACTAGTATTTTTTTTTACATTTTAAATAAATTCACTAGTGTAATATATTTATATAACTTTATTATATTGTGTTTATATTTTTAATATTTTATAAATTTAATATGCAAATAGAGGTGAAAAGAATTTTTCTTTTTAAATTGCATAACTTCATTTCTAAGAACTCAATGCTCTTTCATTTCATCTTCTTTCAGGTTTAGTTCAAGATTTGAATTTGATTCATATGACTTCTACTGAAAATACGTTGTGTATGCATCGATAGCCTCTTCTTCATGCACATTCATTCACTTCAACTATCTATCATAATTTCATGCCCATGGCCCATCCGAGCCGAGTTGCTAATAGAATCGGAGGGGCTACATTCAAATTGAATGGTAAAACCTACAAATTGCCTGTGCTAATGATCATGGGAACACACTACACGCTACAAATTTCATGCCCAGAATTAGCCTAGTTAGCCCATTAGGCCTGTTGGGCCCGTCGGGTCGGGTCAAATAGGTTCAATTTTGTATGGACCTATAATTTTAGAGCTCATTACCTATTGAATTTCGGGTTGATATGTCTCATTTATTGGGTCGGATCCAAATAGCTGGCTCTACATAGGGTTCAGTTTGTAGGTTGAGTTGTTCTTATTTTACATCTCTCTCTATATAGAATTTTATTTTTTCAATTTAGATTTAATTTTTTTTAATCTCTATTCAAAATAAACCTGGAGATTTTTTTTTTCAATTCAGATAATATGTCTCGGAAAAAATATTAATTTGGTTTTTTTTTTTTTTTATCAAACCTTAATTGAAATTAAATCAAACATTTAATTGAGAAAGAAACAAAAATTGAATCTTGAATTGATTGAGCCATTTATAAATTGATAACCTATATTAATACCCATCTAAAATTTAATCTTTCCAATTTTGGTGATTTTGTACTGCAGTTTTAGCGAATCAGTACCAAATTAATTGTCTTTCAATTGATAATGCAGAATTTTCAGGAGAAGTATCCCTAACGGTGACTTACATGATAATTGGATCAAACAAACTTGGTATTAAAATGCAAGCAAAGTCAATTAAAAAAAAAAAAAAAAGAGCACTGCAAGCAGCTTTAGGTAATTAGATAAAACTCAAAAAAGTAGAATTCTAAATCCAGAAAATCAGCCATAATCATGCGAATCATTCAAAATCGTTTTCCAGAAAGAGAAAAAACAACAACAACAACAACATTGACAATATAAAAAAAAAAAAGGGTAGAGTAGGTAGTTATTCGATAATGATAATTAAGGTCTCTCTAATCTAATTATCCTCAACTGATTCTCCATGACACGAACAAGCAAAAATGCTAACATAAACCGTCATTGGCAGAAGTCGGGTCCATGGCGCCGCATTGTTGGCCATCAGGTCGGCCCGATTGGATATTCTGCCAATCATAAAATCCTGCTTGTGGCGTGGCACTCGGGCCTTGGAAAGCATCTCTGAAATCCATTTGTTACTCAAGTTTTTGCGCTCAAGCCTCGGACATGGGGCCCACAATGAAAAGATTTCCATTTCCTCAACTTCCACACATTCCCAATCTTCATGATCTTCATCTTCATTCACCACCAGTGTCTCAACTACAAGATTAATGAAGAAATACATATCTTCATCATCCTCATTGATATCTTCATCATCCTCATTGATAGACGCACTCCTTTTCCTTTTCGGGATTTTCAGCCTGTGGGCTTCCCAGACATCGCAGTAATCGTCCACCGGCTCGGAGCAATGCATTAGATCAGGGAATGATTAATGACTTTGGTGGTGGAATTTAGGGTTCTTGGTTATTTATCGGGAGAGATTTTGAATGAGGATTATACTTGCTTTATTGTCTTTTTTCATAACTCGACGCAAGAAAAAACAAGAGAGTTTTCATTTCCCACAAATTTTTGGACTCTTATTCATACACTTTCTGCTTGGTCTTCATAAGCATTGATAATGATGAGAAGTATAAAAAATAGGGGCATGTCAGTCGTTTTAACCTTTCCGATACATTTTTGGACTCTTATTTATACAGTTTCTGCCCGGTCTTCATACTGAATTAAGCAATGATAATGATGAGAAGTATAAAAAATAGGGCATGACGATCCTTTTAACTTTTTGCTAATGATTTTAAATGACGGAAATAACATTTAAATAAATAATGTTAAAAAAATATATCAAATAAATAAATAATATTCCAGTTGAATGGAAACTTAATCTGGAGGTGAGGGGATATCATATCCTTAAGGCGGTTATTTTCAATGGCCTAGATTTTAGGAGGTAGTTTTCACTTAATTTTTATTGCGAATTTTTATTGCTAATTTAATTAATTTTGCCTTGGATTTTCATTGAACGGACTCCTTTTGGGGATTTTTAGTTTGTGGGCTTTTCGGACATCATCTCAGACGAGCTTGGAGCAATCCATTAGATTAGAGAATGATTAATGACTTTGCTGCGATTTGGAGTTCTTGATTATTTGTGGGAGGGATTTTGAATGAGGATTGTATTTGGTTTAATATCTTTTCCATAACTTTGAACCAAAGAAAAAATAAAAGAGTTTTAATTTCCGATACATTTTTTGGACTCTTATTCATACTCTGTCCTAGGTCAGGACACATATAATAAGAAAGAGTAAAGAGCACTGATAATGATGAGAAGTATAAAAAATAGGCATGACGGTCCTTTTAACTTTTTGCTAATGATTTTAAATGACAGAAATAACATTTAAATAAATACGGTCAAAAAAATTAAATAAATAAATAATATTCCAATTGGATGGAAACTTAATCTGTGTACGCGGAGGTGAGGGGATATCATACCCTTTGGGCGATTATTTTGAATGGACTAGATTTTAGGAGATGGTTTTTATTGCGAATTTAAAACTATTATGAAATACTCCTCTAAGTATAGGATTCCAACTCCAACTCGGGTTTTTCTATGGTAAGACAGGCTTCGCCCTGTCTTGCAAAAGGCAATATTTCAAATACCGTTAGATCGTTGATCTGACGTATGAAATTTAATTTATATAATTGCTCTTCGCATTAGTGCATTTGCTCTATGCATTATGCCATCGCACTGCATCGCCCTACTAATAAATTAAATTAATATATATAAAATGACGAAAATATCCTTTTATTTTAAAATAAATAAAAATATTAAATTATAGAATTACATAAATATCCTTATTATTAAAATAAAAATCATTAAATAATACATCTAAATCAATTACTACTCTATTACAAAATTAATCAAATTACAATATTTTAATCAATTAATCTAATAACCATAACCCATTCATCTTCCACTTCACAGCAACCCAAAATGTCAGTTTCTAGCACCATTTTTCGCAGAGCATTCTTGAATTCTTTGTCTCAAGAATTTTATTTCCCGCGGCTATCAGAATCTGCAGTGACTGGCCGTAGAAGACGATGATGTGTCGACCGCAATTGTGCATTAATTGGCGGAAGGATTGTATGGCGTACAAAGCAGAAAAAATGACTTTCTTATTTCTCGATAAAAGGCATAGCTCTCATATATGGAGTGGGCAAAGAAAGATGAAAACAGAGAACGTTAAGGTTCACTTTCATTGTCTACAACATATGAGATTATACATTTACTTGACTCTCAAACTTCAAACAATACTCCGGTGGCATATTAATTCCCATGTCTCAAGTACAGAAACTTTCCAAATGATCAATGATTAAACAAGTAGCTATAGATATACAACAATATTCCAGTTGGGTTTTTAGGCATTGCAAGGGCCTCTACAATCATTATACAGTCCAGATGACACATCATCTGGCTCTGCCCAAAGGGCCCTCTCTTGGCAGTCCCGATTTATGAAACCCAGGCCCGCGGACTTGTAGGAGAAAATAGTGATTCAGAGGGACGACGACTTTCGACTGCGCGACATCAACTCGAAGCCAACGAAATCGGCGGATGACGATTCAGAGGGATGACGCTATATAATTTCATCGGGCAAGCAACATCGACAGAAATGTGCTGCCACAGTGAGGCAGCGCTTGGTTGGACGACGCGCGACGATTGTACAATGGTGAAGCAGGGGCTTCAATTCGAAATGAAGGAGAGAGAAAGAAATCCATCGTGAAAAAAATACATAAGGTCATTTTGGTATTTTTACATTTCTTTTCATAAAAATTAATTTTTTAATAAGATTACAAATGGCGATCGCACATGGCGAAGTTAAATGACGTGGCGAATTTTCATTGGATGCCTTTCGTAAGACAGGGCGAACAGCCTGTCTTACCGTAGAAAAGCCCTTCCAACTCTTATTTTATATTGAAAAGAAAAAAAAAATTACAAACGTTATTTAGTTGTTTGGCATAATACGCTTCTTTATATTTCTAAACTCGAGTAATTTTTTATTTTTTATTTCGGAAGGTTTTCAAATTAACTTTTTTTTTATAAAGATTTTAAAGTATTGAATTTGTACTTCACAGTCTTTCAAAATTAAATAGAAATTGACAGAATTTATAAGGTCATTTTAATGAATCTAGTGAAACAAAAAAAAAAACGATTTTTAAGAACTTTTGAAAATAAAAAATAATAATAATTTAAAGACATTTCAAAAACAAATAGTTTGGGACCTTTAAAACAAAAATAAAAAAAGCAGTAGAAGGACCTTTGGAAACGAAAATTAATATTTATGCACTTAAATTAAATGCTTTGATATTTCAAGTGACGGTCCAATCTTGAGTCTTGACTTGTGAATTGGTCGAATTGTAGAAGAAAACGTATATAATGTAGGGCTCACATAATTCATTTAACATATCTACTTTTAAGAATTTACTATTTATTAATTGGGACGGTTAACGATTTTTATTCTATCAAGCTTTAAAAAATAATATGTGCTCCACCCATATATTTATGCCAAAGTCTTGTATGTACTCAAGTACACTATGTACTTGAGTAGACTTTTACTATTCAAATGTTGACCGTTGATCGGTCAACGGTCAAACTTTGACTTTTTTTTTTCGAAAAAGTGTATGTTATTATAACTAAAAAGTGTATCTTTGTTTTTTTAATAAAAAGTGTATGTTACTATATTGAAAAGTGCAACATTGTTTTTAATGAAAAGTGTATGTTATTATAACTGAAAAGTGTATGATATTATAACTGAAAAGTGTAAGTTATATATTAATGAAAAGTGTATGTTATTATAACTGCAAAGTGTATGATCTATTAATGAAAAATGTATGTTTTATTAATGAAAAGTGTATGTTATTATAACTGCGAAGTGTATGATATATTTAATGAAAAGTGTATGTTATTATAAATAAAAAGTGTATGTTCTATTAATGAAAAGTGTAAGTTATATATTAATGAAAAGTGTATGATATATTTAATGAAAAATGTATGTTATTATAAATAAAAAGTGTATGTTCTATTAATGAAAAGTGTAAGTTATATATTAATGAAAAGTGTATGTTATTATAATTGAAAAGTGTATGATTTTATAACTGAAAAGTGTATGCTAATGATACACCTTTTGTTTATTTGTACTTGCACTTTCATAATCTAGAAAAACTGGTGCTAATTTTTTTTTTAACTTATTATTAATTTTACACGTTTTATTATTTTTTTAATTGCACTTTTTTTTTTTTAACTTATTATTAATTTTACACGTTTTATTATTTTTTTACTTTTTGTTTATTTGTACTTGCACTTTCATAATCTAGAAAAACTGGTGCTAATTTTTTTTTAACTTATTATTAATTTTACACGTTTTATTATTTTTTTACTTGCACTTTTATTACTATTAATAATATTATTAGTAAGTGCAAGTACTGGTAATTGCAATTAATGATATTACCAGTACTTGCACTTTTTTTATAATGTATAAAAAAAGTGTTGCTAATTTTTTTTTAAATTATTATTAATTTTAAAAATTTTATTATTTATTAATTGCTCTTTTATTATTATTCATTAATTGCACTAAAACTGCTTATTTATTAATTGCACTAAAATTTTCGTTGTTTTATAATGTATAAAAAAAGTGTTGCTAATTTTTTTTTAAATTATTATTAATTTTACAAATTTTCAAACCTGAGACATGGTGGTAATACAATTACAGAATAACCACTAGGCTACAAGAACTTTTGTTAAATGTTTTTATTATTTAGCCTATATATAATTTATATTTCCTATATAGCTGGACTCAAGTGCACAGCAGCCCTACCCTATATTTATATATAATTATTTTCCAAATAGTTGTCGAATCCCAAAACTTTGTCCTACAATAATAATTTGGATGCCGATCGAGATCAATATATAGGATTTTAATTTATTTTTTTAGTTCAATTGTTATTTGGATAAAATTTTGAGGCCAACCTGTGTAAATTTTTAAGATTTCAAGTATTGCAACCAACGTTAACTAGACCATGTCTACCGGAAAGAAGCTATATATATAGAAATACAAATGTGAAATGTATGAGAATGGAAGAATTAACCAGATCTTTATTCATGATTGATCAAATTGAATTACAAAGAACTCAATTCCATGGAAGAGAGAATAAAAGTTACAGCAGAGCAGAAGGAAAATAAAAGTGAAAGAGAAGAAACTGTTTTCTCGATTCTGTTATACAAACTAATACTAATATATAGTATTTTATTCTTTTCCTATTCTTTGAATACTTGACTTACATCCTTGAGATCCCCCCTCAAGATGAACATGGATATTGTTCAAGTTCATCTTGGAAACATTAAGATAAAAAAGAAATGAACCCAATGGCTTCGTAAAAATATCGGCAACATTATCTTCAGTGGCTAGATTGATGAGCTTGAGGACACCTTCTTGTATTTTTTCTCTTGTAAAGTGGTAATCAACTTGTATGTGTTTACTTCTGTCATGCATAACCGGATTATGAGCCATGCTATATGCTGATTTGCTGTCGGTATACATGAGTGCAGGAAATATATGAGAAATCTTCATCTCTCTTAAAAGAAACAACAGCCATTGGACCTCACAGGCAGCATATGCCATAGCCCTATACTCTGCTTCCGCAGATGATCTGCTCACAGTCGGCTGCTTTTTGGACTTCCAAGACACCAGATTTTCACCAAGAAAGACTGCATACCCGCTTATACTTCTCCTAGTGATAGGACACCTTGCCCAATCACTATCGGAGTAAGCCTTCAAAGAGAAATCAGTTCCAACCTTATAAAAAAGACCCTGGCCAGGTGTGCCCTTTAAATACCTCAAGACTCTTTGTGCAACAACCATGTCAGCTTGACGAGGGTCACTCAACCGTTGACTCAAAGTCTGCACAGAATAAGAAATATCAGGCCTAGTAACAGTAAGATACAATAACCTACCTATAAGCCTTCTATACAACGAAGGATCTGCTAGAGGTGGAGAATCATCTGAAGTGAACTTTTGTTTAGAATCCATTGGAGTTTTGCAAGGCTTACTCCCTAAGTATCCTGCATCATTTAGAATATCAAGTGTATACTTTCTTTGACATAGAGATAAACCAGTATCAGACCTAGCTACTTCAATGCCAAGGATATATTTAAGAGTTCCAAGATCCTTTATAGTAAAAGAAGAATTTAAATGTTGTTTAACTCTATTGATTTCATTAAGATCATCTCCTCCTAATATAATATCATCTACATAGCACAAAAGGGCAGTGAAAGAAGCATTATCTGCCTTCAAAAATAGAGAAGAATCAAATTTAGATTGTTTATATCCAAGAGAAAACAAAGAATCAGCAAGTTTTTGAAACCACTGCCTAGAGGCTTGTTTCAAACCATAAATGCTCTTATTAAGTTTGCAAACTCTTGGATCAGAAACATCACAATAACCTGGTGGAGGTTTCATGTAAACCTCTTGATGCAAATCTCCATGGAGAAAAGCATTATTTACATCAAGCTGATGTAAATACCAATTTTTTCCTGCAGCAATAGAAAGAAGAACCCTAACAGTAGTTAATTTTGCAACAGGAGAAAAAGTATCAAAATAGTCTATTCCTTCCTGTTGTGTGTACCCTTTTGCTACTAACCTAGCTTTATATCTCTCTATTGAGCCATCAGCCTTGTGCTTAATCTTATAAACCCATTTACAACCTATGCAATGTTTACCTTTCGGTAAGCTAGTGAGAGACCATGTATTAGTAGCCTCTAAAGCATTCAATTCA
Source organism: Galeopsis tetrahit (assembly GCA_963675135.1). Classification (NCBI taxonomy): domain Eukaryota; kingdom Viridiplantae; phylum Streptophyta; class Magnoliopsida; order Lamiales; family Lamiaceae; genus Galeopsis; species Galeopsis tetrahit. The sequence goes on from OY776127.1 coordinate 65,977,257, forward strand.
GCTTTCATAGCTTCCTGCCATTCTTTTATACAACTAGCTTGTTTGTAATTTTTAGGCTCTTGAATATGTGTAATAGCTGCTGTAAAAGTGGAATGGTTAGTAGATAAAGAACTTGTGGCTAAATAATCTGAAATAGGGTAGAGAATGTGTTTATTTGAACTACACATATTACTCTCACTCGGAGGCTGCCGTGGAACAATTGAAGAAGGTAAATTTGTGTCATAAATCTGTAAATAAGCAGGAATATTTCTATGTCTAGTAGATCTTCTAAGATTAACATCACATTCTTCTGAAATAGAATCAATTTGCTCATTATTATTATGAGAAGTATTGTTAGTAGATTCATGGAGTTCATCTATTAAGTCTTGATGAATATAAGTTTCAGTAGGCTTATTGACTTCCTCATGTTCTATAGGAGTTTGACATCTAGATTGTTCATAAGCATCTTCAGAATCATGGTAGAATGCTCCATTAGTATTCGTGTGTATAGAAGGAACTGAATTGTGTTGTTCAATGTGATGCACTAGATCAGGATTAGTATGAGTATCAATCTTGTCTTTGAAAGGGAAAACATGTTCATAAAATGTGATGTCTCTAGAAATTAAGATGTCATGAGTTTCTAAGTTCAGAACCTTATAACCTTTAGTTCCCATAAGATATCCTATGAAAACCCCTTTGATAGCTCGTTTCTCAAATTTATTTCGATGAGGCCTAAGTGTGCTAGCAAAGCATAAGCAACCAAAAGCCCTCATATAACTGTAATCAGGAGATTTATTGAGAAGAACCTGAAAAGGAGACTTACCTTGTAAAACAGGAGAAGGAATTCTATTCAAAATGTGAGCAGCTGTTAAAATACACTCATTCCAATACTCCAAAGGAATATTAGACTGAAAAAGTAGAGACCTGGCAATCTGTAAAAGACTTTGATGTTTTCTTTCAACCAAACCATTTTGTTCAGGAGTGTCTACACACGAAGTTTGATGTAAAATGCCAGTCATAGAATAAAAATCCTTAAGAATAAACTCTGCCCCATTATCAGATCTTAAAGCTTTAATTTTCACACCAAATTGAGTTAGAATCATATTATAAAAGGAGTCCAGACATTTTCTAACTTCTTATTTAAGTTTCAACATATAAATCCATGTACACCTGCTAAAGTCATCCACAATAGTAAGGAAGAATCTATGCCCATCATGAGAAACAGTAGAAAATGGACCCCAAATATCACAATGTATAAGATCAAAAATAGCAGAAGAAAAGGAGGTTCTAGTATTAAAAGGAAGCCTCTTTTGCTTGGCAAAGTGACAAACATCACAAACAATACCAAAAGTAGCCTTTATTTGTAAACCAGGAATGTGAGATAAAGCTTTCAGAGATACATGTCCTAATCTTTTGTGCCAAAGTTCAGTACTAGCACTACTTATACTAGAAAAGTTATGAGAAGACTGAATACAAATGGAAGAACTACAATCTATGTCTTGTTGATCTAAGATGTATAGGCCATGAACTTGCTTAGCAGATCCAATCATTGTTAAATGTTGGTCCTGCAAAAAACACATATTATTTGAGAAATGAACTACACACCTAGATGTTCTAGTTAATTGAGAGATGGACAATAAATTGTGTGTGAAAGTAGGCACGAAAAGCACATCATAAAGAATTAGATTACTATGTATCTTGACAATACCCTTAAAAGTAGCAAACGTAGTTTGTTTATTGGGTAAGCTAATCAAAATATGAACAGGTTTAGGAGTCTGCGTAAATAAAGACTCATTACATATCATGTGATCAGTAGCTCCAGTATCCAAAATCCAATGTAAACAAGAAGAGGAATTAGAAGCAGTATAAGAGTTTAAACCTGTAACAGGACCTGCACGAGTAGAGGAATTGCCATGTTGTATAGGAGCAGTGATTGCAGTGACAGCCGAAGCTACTGAAGAGGCAGGATTAAGAGTGCCCCCTCGCTTCTTATTGTTAGCAAACTGCACAAAATCCGTAAACATATCAGATGTTAAAAGAGGGTTGAAAGAGTTGGTGGAACTTTCATCCGTGGTACTTGTATTTGTACGAGCAGTGGCAGTGTTGTTGGCTGAAGAATTAGTAAGGTTTCTTGGCCCTTTTGGGCCTTTCCAGCCAGGAGGGTAGCCAACAAGCTGAAAACACTTATCGATTGTGTGATTGGAATAGCCACAGTGTGAACAAATAGGTCTTTTCTTATCCTTAAAGGGTGGAGTCCTAGGAAAAGGCTTCTTAACAGACATGGCAGCAGATTCAAAGGGAGAAGAACTTTGGGTTAAGGACCGACTAGACTCTTCTTGTAGGAGAAAAGAGAGGATTTTGGCCAGAGAAGGCAATGGGGAGTTCAATAAAAGTTGGCTTCTCAAAGTAGCATAAGAATCATCTAAGCCAATTAAAAATTTTAGAGCACCATCAGATTCTTGAAGTTTCTCCAAGTCAGGAGTCAGATTGCAAGTACACATTCCACAAGTACATCGAACCAAAGGTCTGCAACTAATAAACTCGTCCCAAAGAGACTTGAAGTGATTATAATACTCAGTAATTGACATACTACCCTTTGCCATAGTACTAAGGCTCTTTTCCAAATGAAGAATTCTAGTACCATCAGATTTAAGATACCTAGTTTGCATCTCAATCCATAAATCTCTAGGATTAGTAATATAGAGCAAACTATTTCGAATAGGTGGCGAAATAGAATTCAAGATCCAGGCTAAAACTAAACTGTTAACTCTTAACCAGGCAGAATAGTAAATCGAATTAGAAAGCGCAGGCATCACCAAAGAACCATCAAGAAATGTAGTTTTATTCTTTACTTGCAATGACATTTGAACAGCCCTACACCAAGAAGGGTAATTGATACCTGTGAAGACTTCAAAAATAACCTGGGTCGCCGGATTGTCACTCGGATGTATAAAGTACGGCGAGTTGGGATCCTCCGTGGGGCTCGCATATACACGAGGCACATGTGTCGGTGTCGGAGTGGCAGAGGGAGTCTCTTGTGATTGAACTGTGGAATTATCAGCAGAGGGAGTCTCTTGTGATTGAACTGTGGAATTTGCAGTCGTCATGATAGATACAAGAAATCCCCAAAAAATACTAGGGCAAAATCAGGGAGACTCTGGAGTATAGAACTCAGTCTCAGAGAGAAAGGGGAAAGAATCACAAGAAGAAACTGTAATTGAAAAAAAAAAGGAAGAGAGTAATTTTAGCGGAAAAAAAAAAGATCGAAGAGTAACCAAAACTTTGCGATTTTCGATCAATACGCGATCGAAAGCTGATACCATGTGAAATGTATGAGAATGGAAGAATTAACCAGATCTTTATTCATGATTGATCAAATTGAATTACAAAGAACTCAATTCCATGGAAGAGAGAATAAAAGTTACAGCAGAGCAGAAGGAAAATAAAAGTGAAAGAGAAGAAACTGTTTTCTCGATTCTGTTATACAAACTAATACTAATATATAGTATTTTATTCTTTTCCTATTCTTTGAATACTTGACTTACATCCTTGAGAACAAACGAAAGTACATAATGAAAAGACTTTCGTTTTCTCAACTTCTATACCATTCCAATCTTCAACATTGATAACGGGTGTCTCAACTACAAGATTAATGAAATACATATCTTGATCATCATCATTGGACGCACTCTTTTCGGGATTTTCAGCTTGTGGGCTTCCCAGACATCATTAGATCAGAGAATGATTAATAACTTTGATGGGATTTAGGGTTCTTAGTTATTTATGGAGGGAGATTTTGAATGAGGGTTGTATTTGGTTTAATGTATTTTACTCTTATTTATACTATTTCTGTCCGAGGTCGGTCTTCATACTGATCTAGACAAAACACTGATAATGATGAGAAATATAAAAAAAATAAGGCATGACGGGTCCTTTTAACTTTTTGCTAATGGTTTTAAACAACGGAAATAACATTTAAATAAATACTTTAAAAAAGAAAAAAGAGTTATAATTTTCCATACGTTTTTTTTTACCCTTATTCATATCCATTCTGCCCAAGGTCGGTCTTCATACTGATCTAGGCAAAACATTGATAATGATGAGAAATATAAAAAAAATAGGGCACGGTCCTTTTAACTTTTTGCTAATGGTTTTAAACCAAGGAAATAACATTTAAATAAATACTGTAAAAAAAAAAAGAGTTTTAATTTTTCATAAGTTTTTTTTAACCCTTATTCATACCCTTTCTGCCCGAGATCGATCTTCATACTAATCTAGGCAAAACACGGATAATGATGAGAAATATAAAAAAAATAGGACATGGCAGTCCTTTTAACTTTTTGCTAATGGTTTTAAACGACGGAAATAACATTTAAATAAATAATATAAAAAAAAAGGGTTTTAATTTCTATACGTTTTTTTTTACCCTTCTTATTCATACCCTTTCTGCCCAGCCCAGGCAAAACACTAATAATGATGAGAAATATATAAAAAAAAATATGGCATGACAATCATTTTAACTTTTTGCTAGTGGTTTAAACGACGGAAATAACTTTTAAATGAATACTGTAAAAAAAAAATCAAATCTATCCTTAATTTCTGAATCTTTTTTCCCTTAATTGGCTTCTCAGATTTCTTTCGCTCTATTTTTCTAATTTTTTTAAAATTTACATTTATTTTTTTTCTCTCTCCTCTCTCTCTCCTTTTTTTCTCTATTATTTTACAGTTTTCTCCCTCTCTCTCGACAACTCTCTCGACTGTTTTTTTTAATAATTGTTTTCTTTATTCTTTATACATTTTTCTTTTATATTTTTTTTAAAAAATTTTTACTTCTCTCCTCTCTCTCTCTTTTCTAGACAGTTTTTCTCTCTCCTTACTCTCTCTCTTCTTTTTTGACATTTTCTCTCTCCTTACTCTCTCTAAGAGATTCTTTACAGTTTTCATCCATATTCTTTAAAAAATATTAAAATTTATTTTTTTAAATTTTCTTATCCCTTTTTTTCTCGACTGGTTTTATCTCTCCTTATTCTCTCTTTTATAGGTTCTTTACCGTTTTCTTTTTAGTATTCTTTAAAAAAAATTAATTCTTTAAAAAAAAATTAAATTATTTTTTAAAATTTCCTTAAATTTTTCTCTTTCTCTCTTTTATAGGTTTTTTACCCTTTCTTTAATATTCTTTAAAAAAATTTAATTCTTTAATATTCTAATTTTCTTAAAATTTACTATTCTTTTTTCCTTTCTCTCTCCTCTCTCCCCTTTTTCTGTCGGTCTTTATTTTTCTTTTACTTTTTTTTTAATTATTTTTTTCAATTATCTCATCTCTCTCCCATATTTCTAGGTCTCCTCTATTTAATTTTTTTTATTTACAGTTTTTTTTTACATTTTTGTTAAATTATTTTTTCAAGATCTTCCTTATTTCACTGTCTCAATTCTTTTTCTTTTACATTTTTGTTAAATTATTTTTTTCTCGATCCTTTTTTTTTTTTACATTTTTTAATTATTTTTTCGTTCTCTCTCATATTTCTTTGTCTTCTCTATTTAATTTTTTTTATTTACCGTTTTCATTAATAAAAGTTATTTATTTTTTTTGGTTCTCTCCTCTCTCTCATATTTCTCTCTTCTCTATTTAATTTTTTTTATTTACAGTTTTCATTAATAAATGTTATTTATCTATTTAATTTTTTTTATTTACAATTTTCATTAATAAAAGTTATTTTTTTAATTATTTTTTGGTTCTCTCCTCTCTCTCATATTTCTCTCCTCTATTTAATTTTTTTTTATTTACAGTTTTAATTAATAAAAGTTATTATTATTTTTTTAAATACAAAACGGTTATTCCTCTCTCAACCAACGTTCTTTATTATTTTTTATTTTTTTAAATATAGTGAGTAAGAAGACAGTTGTAAACCATTCTTTTCCGTTCTTTGCCATTCTTATCAAAAACTTCTTCCGGCTATTCTTCTCAAAAATCGATTAGTTTAGTTTAATTTACTTTTTAATTGTTTTTCTTTGCATCTTTTGACTTGCTGGATAGTTGGATAGTGTTTATGTGTTCTCTAATTTACAGTGTAATTTTTTCCCCTCCTCCGTCCCTACATGACGTCAATTTGCAAAAAGGAAGATGATGTAAATAAGAGTTCACTAAACAAGAGAGTTCAAAGAAGATGTGAAGAGAATGAGAATAAAAGTTCGATGAAAGAAGATGGAAGAGAATGGGAATAAGAGAGAATAAAAGTTCGATGAAAGAAGATGGAAGAGAATGGGAGTAAGAGTTCATAAAAGTTCAATGAAAAACATGGAAGAGAATGAGAATAAGAGTTCAAGCAACATGTCCTTTTTTTTTTTTTTTACAGTTTTATTTTACATTGTTAAATTATTTTGATCTCTCTTATTTCTCTGCCTCAATTCTTTTTCTTTTATAGTTTTCATTATTTTACATTTTTATTAAATTATTTTTTTCTTGGTCTATTTTTTTTTCTTTTACATTTTTTTTAAATTATTTTTTCGTTCTCTACTCTCTCTCTCTCATATTTCTCTGTCTCCTCTATTTAATTTTTTTTATTTAGTGCACTACCTGCATACTACGCGGGAATTAAAATATAATTATTACATACATTTTTTTTATCATTTCAATACTTTATTTAGTTTTTACATTGATATCTAAATAAATTTATCTCCAATTGACCTGTTTCACATTCAACTTCACTATCACTGAATCATTCGTAATAAAAAAACCATGCACCATAGTCAATGTGTTGCAAGTTTCATTAAGGGGAAGTTACTGAAGTTCATTTCACCTATAATTTTATAATTGCATAAAATAACAAAAAAATTGCAGATTGTAATTGTATAAAAAAACACGAAAATTGCATAACCCTTAAGTATATACTTCTGCATTTATTCGTAAATTTTAACACACTAGTGTCGACCATATACACTCTCGTCAACAACCATTTGTCGACGAGAGTGTATATGGTCGACCCTGGTGAGTCGAAAATTTAAAAATTTTTTTTGAGATTTTGAAGATTTTTTTTTTTTTTTGAATTTCTGAGTTTTTTTTTTAGTTGGATGATGTTGAATGTTGGAAGTGGTGGTGGCAGCGGCCGAAAAGAAGTGATGATAATTGCAATTAAAGTTAGTGTTTAAATGTTGAAAGAGGGAATGCAGATAGTAGTAGGAGTACATTTAATAGTATTTTACTTAAAAGAGTATTTTTTAAATTTTTTACACCGTTATTTAATTAATAAATTGATACGGGGAGTGCATCCCTCCTAAATGGAGGTGTAAATAGCCAGGCCGCCCTTACTAAGGCCATCCATTTACTTTGCTAATCAACAATTGGCCTGCATTACATTTTTTTAATTTTAGGCCCAATTTCATTGGGCCTTCGAAAATGGCCTGCTGGAAATGGACAGCCAGATTCAAACTTTTGGGCCTCAGTATATATATTTCGGTCCTGGCTATATACCCCTCCAGCTTTATTAAGTATACTCCCCCAGATTTATGTACCCCACTCAATGGACAAATGTTACATGTACTCCCCTTCAAATTACTCCAAATACCCTCATTTCTCATTTTTCTTATTTTCTTCTTCTTCCTCAATTTTCAAAAAACCCTAAAACTAACTCTTCTTCTCCTCTCCCCTCCACCAAACCGCCGGCCCTGCCCGGTGTTGGAGCCGACGTCGTCCAGTCTCCTCCTCCCTCTGTCGAGCGCCGCCACCCCCTTTACAGCGGCGCCCCCTCTTCTTCTTCTTTTTTTTCTTCATTTTCTCTGTAACAAACCCCTTCATCCACCGTCCCCCACCCTACGCACGACACCAGCCGTCGTCCCCCACCCCTTTTCTTTTTTTTTTCCTTAATTTTTCCTCATCCCCCGCCGCCCATGCTAGATTCCGCCATGGAGGTCACAACCCCTACCTGCACGCCGCCGCCTTCCCGTCGGCCATGGGGATGGAGGTATGTATTTTTTTCCGATATGAAATTGTCGGCAATAGACATTGTTGTCGGCCACCATGTTTATGGTCGACAATCTCTTTTCGAAAAATCTGTGTTTTTTTTTTCGAAAAAATGTTGTCGATGGTGGTGTTTTTCGTCGACAAACTGTAGGAAAAAATATACTCTATGGTCAACAAACCAAAAAATGTATTTTTTAAGATTTCTAATAAAAAATCATTTTTAATTACTGGTTGGGGCCGCTGGAGAAGTTGGGGGCGGGGGCAGCGGTATAGTTGGGGCTGGGGGGGGGGGGGGCGTCGGCGGCTGTGGAGTTGGGGGGCGGCGACTGCTTTTCCTAGAGTTTGGGGAAGTGTATTTATCTTTAATATATTTTACTAAAAGGATAAATTTAGTATTTTACATGAATATTAAATTAATAAATGAAGAGGGGTACTTAACAAAGCTGTAGGGGTATATAGTCAGGGCCATATATTTTTTATTTTCTTCTTGAGCCCAATTATTTTTACCTTCTCTCGATTTATTTTTTCGATTGACTCCATAATATAATCGAGGTGTGTTTTACTCTAAAAATGCTCATTTTCCTATAAAAATAGCAAACCACATCCTTTTTTCAAATCAAGTGCAATTTAGTGTAAAAATACAATAAAACTTTATAAAATTATGCGAATTAAATACACGAATTTCGAATAATTTTCACATTAACCAGCATACTAATAGTTCAAATAGTAAAATATAAAGTGAAATATTAAATGTGATACAATTGATCTTATTCTGTTTTTAAGATATTTTGGAGAACTTCAAATATTTTCAGTGAACGGGGACAAATAGAGAGCATTTTCCAGAGGTAGACACGAAACTTTAGGAAGTCTAATAATGCAAAACCAAACACAATTTAATAACTACTCCCTCCGTCTCACAAGTGTTTACACCACAAGATGGACACTCTTTTTAAGAAAAAGTGTAATAAGTGGAGTGTTGTAATGAGTGGAGTGTTGAGGGATAATTTTGTAAAATTATATGAATAAAGTAAAAATGTGATTGAAAAGAGAGTAAAAGTAAAGACATTTTGTGTAAATATGTGAATATTGTGAGAGTGAAATTTATGAGAGAGTTTACTTTTATGAGTGTGCAAAAAGTTGTGGAACGGACAAATAAACTAAGTGTGCAAACAATCGTGGGAGGAAGAGAGTAGTTCTCACAACTTTAAATATGATTTGTACACTAGATTGTCTCACTTCAATATTTAGAACTCACTTTTACTTTAAAATATAATATGGATCAAATTAATAGGCCACCGATAATCTATATATATAAAAGGAAGAAAGTTTTCTCCTGCTTCTGCCATGTGGCTCTCCATCTTTTGACACGTGTGTTTCCACCTCATTCCACCTTCGGCCACGTCATCTTTGACATATGTCCCTCCTCCTCCTCCTTTTCTACCGTTACAATTCTCACTCAAGCCGCCTCTTCATTTGCTTTCCTTCTGAGAGACTCTTCAATTTTCATCTTTCTTCCTCCTCTTCATTTGCTTTTCTCTTGAGATACTCTTCAATTTTCAACTTTCTTTTTATTACTGTAGGAATGTGCAAGATGTCTTCACAGGCGTCTGTAAAATTACATGATCGGAAGAGAAGAAGGAAGCAATCAAATCAATCGTATTAATGGTGAACAAGCAAGGACAGACCCGTCTAGCACAGTTCTACGAATACCTAACCCTCGAAGATTGTCGAGCTCTCGAAGGTGCAAATTGTATGCAAATGTCTAGCCCGCACCGAACAATAGGTCTCCTCCTCTCTTTCTCTTCTTCATGTATTCGTCTCCCTATATCGATTCATATCTGATTGATTTATTTAATTGAGGGTTCTTTTGTTTGTCTTTATTTATAAAATCTAGCTTAAACGCTGAAAATTTATATTTTACGTATTGGTTGAATCAGTCGTATTACATTTGCACTTCCAGAGATTTTTTTTAAAAATAAGCATAAATTTAGGCTCATCTGTTTGGATTTGCGTAGTGTCCCTCAACTCACATTTTTGGAGAGTCATGAAGACGAAATGTAGGATTCATTCATTTAGCTAGGCAGAAATTGCTTAAATTTTATTTAGGATACATGGATTCATAATTTTAAGATTTCATGTCTAATGTCAATTGTAGTTTCAAGATACGATGCGAGAGTGGAAAAACTGATTGCTTTGAAGATGATGTTTCCCAGTTCGAACGAAGAATTCACCCTGTTAATAGTCACTCCGAAATGGTACCCTTTTTCAATACATCCAGTATATGATATAAGAGTTTCTCGATATGCATGTTATAGTTGATAAGGACAGGAGCTTAAATTATGCTATCAAGAGTGTCATCTTCGTGATTGAAACGAAAAATAGAAGCAAACCATTTCCTGCTGCTCTATAATAATATTACAGTCATAATTCTTTCTCAAGTATAATAAATTGTTTTGAGGTTATTGTAAAGCTAAGTAAATTATAAAAAATAAAAAATAAAAACTTTCATGTTTTGCTCCTCTTGCTTCTTATACTTCTTTCAAATATTTTCTTGTTGATTTAACCAGGCCCTTGTGATGTTCATGTATAATTGCATATTCCATTTGAAATTATTTGAATTGTGTTGCCCTCAATAGATGTCTTCTTATGTTACTATCCTTTTTACAATTCTACCTTATTTGTTAGGATTCCAATATATACAGATCATTTAGACAATTTCTTAAATTTATTTTCTTTTTTCTCTAAAGCAACACTGGATATGAAGTTTCTTAAATACTGACTCTGCTTTCATTGCCAGCTTCAATTATGTTGAATAACTCCAATTTTGTGGGGATCATCACTAAATTCTGTGAACCTTTGATATTTTGCTTTAATTGAGTTGTATAAAGGGAAATAAATGAATAATTCCATCATACTCTTTGCTAAGAAAGCTTTTCTTCCAGGTTTCGTGTAGGGTGACAGGATTTACTGCATTAAATATTAAGATGTTCTAAATCAATTTTACGAGGCAATTGGACAAGTGCTCTCTTCTACTTCTTATTGTATTCTTCATTAAAAACTCTTATGTTAGAATGCATGTTTGGTATTAAATAAATAAGACTCCTGAAATATTCTAATTATTTTAAACTCAAGAAGATGAAATTTGACCTACACATCACGTTATTTGATAGATTTGTGAAGCATCCAGACAATTTCAATCAGATCTTGGCTTTGGATAAAAAGTAACTTTGTGCAAGAAGTTTTATTTTGCTAGAATTGTAGCTTTAGATTCCGTATATACATAGTTTTGGTTGTTTTAACATATTTTTGAAGTAGTGTTACATTCATTCCTTCAACTTTGGGATCGTTCTACATAAATTCTTTTGTGAAAAATTCAAATTTCTTAGAATCCTGTTTGAGTAGCCGCAGCCAAGTGTGATCTTGAACAAAGTGAATAATCTTTAATATATCGCCTTGAACAACATGAAATGTGTCGGCCTATGTTGCTACTATTTTCTCTGTTTTGTATCCAATCCTAACTTAATTGCGAGATTCCAGGTTTGATTTCAAAGGTTCTCAGGATTCCTTTTCGTATGGAGTTTTTCGGGTGACAAATAAAAGGAAATCTGATGCGACACGGCTAGATGAGGTGGATCGAAGCACGTACACCGCCTTTTGCAGCGCCGAAACCCTTTCCAGCTCTACTCACACTCCGTCCACCAGCAACACTCTCCTTCCAGACCAGCTAACGTCACACAATGGTTTGTTTTTTCCGCATTTTACCCCCATTTATGTGTTTGCTCAATTTTTTATTTGCACATTTTTGTTAGGTTTTTGTTAATTTGATTATTGTTTTTAGTCATGAGCAAGAGCAAGAGCAATTGAGTTCGCGTGAGATTGAGTGATGATACGTGCAGGTTTAATTTAATAAGTACTCCGTATCATTTTTTTCTGAGATGAATGTAAATGTATAAAATTTAATTTATGCGTCCCAATGATTCTTTCTCTGTCTTTGTTATGTTTTAGCTCAACTGTACATCCACATACATTCTTTATGAATGCTTACAATATTCATTTTTCTCAATGGGATTAATTAGGGACAATTTTTTCAGTCTTTGAGTTCCTTTTCAGGCTATGGGAAATTTCCTGCAAATGGTTGTTTAAGAATTCTTTTTTCTGATTGCAATGGAAGCTTTATAGTAGGATTTTGAGGCAACATAAAAATCGGGTTAGAGTGACGACAGGTGATATACTCGCTCATGCACAGTTTTCTCATTTCACTAATTACCTGAGGTTCTATAACTGTTACTATTAAACTGTCCATTTTGGGGTCAATGAAAGGGTGTTTGGATTTTTTTTTTTTGGCAGATTTGCTTTAATTAAAAAGAGAGGTAGAGAGACGCCGTCAAAGAGAGGAATGCGAGAATAGTAAAAGAGAGTTTCTGATTTTCAACCATGGCTTCAAGACTTATTGCTCAACAGCAGAACAGAGGTGAAGAAACAGTCTCTGTTGCTAATAAGTAAAATAACATGGGAGAAAAAAGAAAAGACTCGACGTGCACTGTGTGACATAGGGAATATAGTGGTGTCGACGACAAACCCATTCCTCAAATTCTCGACCAGTTACGAGGTATTAAAATAAACAAGGTCTCCACGTTTTACTTTTAATGTGTCTAAAGAGATTGAACTTCTCAACTTTCTTAAAAGTGTTTGATATGTTTTAGTCTTGTGTGATTTGATACTGAAGAAGTTGAAGGAAAAGGTTGGAGAAAAGTCAAGAAAGAAAGCCCCAACTCTTGCATCAACCCTAACTGCTAGAAATAAGGTTGCTATAATTACTTCTTTAAGTCTGAATTTGGTGGATATTACTCCAATATTTATGATTTATACTTAAATTTTGTAGGCTGCTTATGGGCTGAGTAATAAGCCAGAGGTGCAAATAGTGGACATTCATGCTGCAGATGTTAATAATGACTTGGCTGTTGTTGAATATGTGGAAGAAATTTACAAGTATTACAAATCAGCTGAGGTACAAGGATTTTTTTTTAGAGAGTACGTGTTGTGTTGGGTCGATAATGATAATTCAAAAGAGGGAGATAAATGGTTGATTGTGTATGAAAGTAAAATGGGAAGATTCAGAAAAGGTTGTCAATTATTGAACAAGTTTTACAATTTATACACGTATCTTCAACAGATATGCTTAGTTTTCGATCTGATTACACTTTCCACCTGTCATTTGAGTTTTCTTATTTTCTTCAATTCGAAGACATATCTTCATTTCATTCGAGAGTGTTTAAATTGAGGTAAAAACAAATTATGGTGAAGATTCATAAAGACTCCAATTCTACCTGAAGTTGTGAAGCATCAGTCTTAGGGTGTACAAGCTAAACGAATAATAGGATATTTATAGCTGAAGTTCAGGTGGCATTGAACTTAATTCCAGTTGTTCAGATGGGTAGTAGTTCTATCCCGAGTATTCTCTAGCTAGGTTATTGAGATCAAAGAGTGAGTTTCCTAAGAATCATTTAAAAAATGGTTTGTAACTGTTTCTCTTTAGAATGAATGCGTTCCATGTAGTTGAGGTGAAGGTCTGGGACTACGAATTGAATCAATATGGCGTCGTGAATAATTTTATATATGCAGGTTATTGTCAACATGTGAGTGTGATCTAGCTGTTAATTTGTGGCATATATAAGTTTACAAGTTTTTTTATGTTATGTTTTATAAACTGTTTTGATGAAGGGATGCTATATATTCTAGAACAATGAAGGTGGTCATTGCTCTAAAAATACAATGGTGCTTTGTCACTTTCTTTATGAGTTATTGTCATTTTTGGTTTAACATATTTATTTAAATAGAGATACGAATAATGATTATGTAGATAAGTTTTCAGACTTCTTTCAGTATAGTAAGGTAAAGGGAAAATTTGCTATCGTTATAATTCATTGCTGTATTGAAAGACCTCGAGTAGTGTTATAGATCATCAATTCTTTTGCGTAAAATGGGCAAATAATTTTTTTTTAGGATGGAGTAGTGTGAACTGGCATTTTTATCTTAGGTAGATGAATTTATAATCAATTGTTTTGTAGTATTTAATTTACATTGAAATATTCTTGAACATAATTATTGTTTGAGCTTTGATTGCAGTTATATGATTATGGTATTGAATTGATTCATGATTTAGAATAATCTCATGGTGAGTAGATATGGAAGTCTTCATTCTTTAAATTTACTCTGTGGTTGCTTTTTAAATTTTATAGAAAAATACATAGTATTCAATACGTTGTGTAGTGAAAATGGTGTTCGTAAAATGTCGTTCTTTTTTTGATCTTCCTACTCATCGTCGCCGCAATCGTATTAATTGTGTACATGCAAAAGGAGGTGCATGAATATTTGACTGTAGACTATATTTTTTTTAACAGGGTAGATTAATGTTAAATTGATTAATTTTGCAAGATACATCATTTATTCTGCGCTCTTGATGAATTTTGTATCAAAGTATCATACCTTCCAAGTTTCCAACCAAACGCTTCACTCTTATTTCATTCCCTCTTTCATAGTTTAAAATATAGTTTTATATTAAAAAAGAAGATACTAATGAAAGATAAAATAAATATATGTAAATTGCAAATTTAATTAAAAAGAGTGCTTTTAATTTCTTGGATCCAAAGTCCATACTGACAACAAAGATATAATGTCAGAAAAATTAGTTTAAATCAAAATTCAACAAATTTTAAGCTCCTTTACCTTTTTCGGTTTCACACCCCCCATTCTAAATCCACAAACTCACCCATTTTACACTTGTTCTCTCTCTCTCATATCCCTCTCTCTCACACACACACATAAGGTGTACACACAAAACCTGTGCAACCAAAAAAAAAATCAGGATTTTGAAGATCAAATCAAGAAATGGGGAAATCTCACAAACCACCCACCGCCACCGGCCGTACAAACCTAGCCTCATGTATCTTGGCCGCCATTTTCTTGATCTTCCTACTCATCGTCGCCGCAATCGTTTACTTCACCCTTTTCAAGCCCAAGGACCCCAATCTCACCGTTAACGCCATCCAGCTCCCCACCTTCTCCGTCAACAACTCCGCCGTCACTTTCACCTTCTCCCAGTACGCCACCGTCAACAACCCTAACCGCGCCATCTTCACCCACTACGACAGCTCCCTCCAGCTCCTCTACGCCGGAAACCAAATCGGCTTCATGTTCATACCCGCCGGAAAAATCGACGCCGGCAGGACCCAGTACATGGCCGCCACATTTTCCGTCAAGTCGTTCCCACTTTCGGTCTCCGGGCAGCCCCTGACCGTGGGGCCCACAGTGCCGGGTAGTGGGTTCAGGGTCGGGCCGAGTATGGAGGTGGAATCGAGGCTGGAGATGGCGGGCCGGGTTCGGGTGTTGCATTTCTTCACTCACCATGTGGAGGCTCGGGCCGACTGCCGGGTTTCTATCTCTGTTAGTGATGGATCTGTGTTAGGGTTTCATTGTTAATTAGTTTAATTTGTTTATTTAATTTTGTTCTCTCTTTGGGTGATTATTGGTTAATGTGGGTTTTGCAGGTTTAATTTTAATCTGAAAATTAAGTGTATAAATTAAGAAATTAAGGTATGATGTTTGTTATTCTTAATTAGTAGTAGATCGATCTTGTTTATTACTACTACTTGCCAATTTGTTATGTTTCCACATGCATTTTCATGACGTCAACCATATATACAGCATTAATTTGATACTTATTGTCATTGCACTACAATGCAAATGCAACCCACATAGGAGTATAAATTAGTGACAATTATGGTATTAACGTCACAAACTTCAGATTTGAATATGCACTGAGCGACAAAGTATTGACTTTTTTTTGTTGTTGTTGCTCTCCTAGCTATCAATTTTTAAGTAGTTTGAAATTTAGATGAAAGAAGAATAATAATTAATTATGTGAGTGCGTGATTTAGTGTAAAGAAGCGGGAAATGCGGCTTACTTAAAACAAAGCACTTGGTTCGGTCTATTTCACTTTATATTCATTTGTTAATTTATCCTTAAAAAAAAAGCAAATAAATAAATAAATAAGAGTATATCAAAATACTTGCTCCCTCCTCAAATACGGCACAATTAGGGATCTACTGATTGCTAGGGTTTTTGGTGTTTCGAGCAGATACAGGTCAACGAAACAAGATTCATCTGTGATTTAGTTCCCGTCTAATCCGGGTTGGTACAAGGTTAACACGGATGGTAGTGCCTCTTCTTTCTCGGATAGTCTGCTTGCGGGGAGGTTTTCAGGACCTTCAGGGGATTCTTCGTGGTTGCGGTCGCTACTAAGGTGGGTTGGGGCCTCCCTCTTGAGGCTGAGTTGACAGCGGTACTTATGGCCATCAAGTATGCACATGATCAGGGATGACACTTCCTTTTGATTAAGTCGGATTCGACACTCACGATTGACACTTTTATAAACACCAATCCCTCTATTCCTTAGCGTCTCCAAGGCCTTTGGAGCCAGATCCACCCTCTTACACATGACATGCCCATCAGATACTCACACGTCTTTAGATACTCACACGTCTTTAGAGAGGTCAACCAGACGACGGATGTTGTGGCTAAGACTGGCCTTGATTGTGTTTGGAGAGGCTATCCCCCGGACTTTTTACTCTCATTTCTGCATAATGATTTATATACTGCTTTCTATAAACATTGACTTTTAGAGGTGTGTACTTTTTTCATTGACCTGAGTTTTATCTCTAAGGAGGATTTTCCCAGAAAAGGTTTTAATGACACTCCGGCCTCTGGCTAGCTTGACTTGAGCTTATGGTCCTATATTTTTTTTCTTTTTTTATATGATCTACCTTTTATTGTCCTTCTCACCCGTGGGCTGGATTATAATCTCTTACCCTTTTGGAGAGGAGGCCGAGTGGACAATTTAAATGAGTGGAATTGCTTCCAACAGGAATCGAATTCAAATTGTTTATCTGGAAGCTTTGATAATTGATACCATAAAAGAATTTTGACTTATCTAAAAATTCAAATTTGTAGAGAGTTGAGGAATTAATCTTAATATCATATATTTATAAACATTTTAGGTGTCATTTGTCACCATGTGATTCGTCTATTTCAATCTCTCTCTTCTCAATTCATTCAATTTCAAAAAAAAATTCTTATTAATTTCAATTTTTTTAATATTTTATTAATCTTAATCGTACTTTTTTTAATCTCATCTTTTAAATGTACACTTTTAAATATTAAAATTTAAATGAAACATGAGGGAGTATATGATGTAATATATATTGCTACAGGATTTTATTTTTTAATAGAATAACAAATTTATATATATTTTAAAAATTAGTTTTTTAATTAATAAATTAAAATTAATATATGTTATAAATCTATTTCAAACCCGGTTACACTAGTTGTATATTACTCCCTCCGTCCATGAAAAGTAGTCTCATTTGCTCTATATTTTTTGTCCACAAAATGTAGTCTCATACTCTTTTTGGAAACTATCACCCTTCAACCATCACTTAATTACTCAAATTTGCCATCAACTTTATTCACAAACAATCACTTTATTCACAATGGACCCCACAATACCCTTACTTTATCTACTTTATCTACATTTTTCTTAAAACACGTGCCCCACTCTAATGAGACTATTTTGGACAATTTTTAATGGATGGAGGGAGTAGTATATTACTCCCTCCGTCCGCCTATAAGTTTTCCATTTTACCATTTTAGTCCGTTCACCTGTAAGCTTCCCATACTCTTTACGATAAGTACTTTTTCTTACACTTCACTTTATATTTTACTTTTTCTCTCTATCTCTCTCCTTCCTCCAATCACATCAATTGTACTATATCTATTATTTAATCACTTTTCTTAATCTATGTGCCAAAAAGTAGCGGAAAACTTATAGACGAACGGAGTGAGTAATAGAAAGATAAGAGTACAAGATTTAATTAAGTGTAAAGTGGGGCGCGTTGGTGGTGACGGGTGCACATTGAATGGGGACTACCGACTACATTTGTCTCCGCTCCCTTGGAATTCGAGCCAAGATTCCTCTATGTTTACTTGCTATTCTATTCAAATTATTTGGATTCAATTCAATATTCTTATTTTAAAGTATTAAAATTAGAGGTAGAATATAACCCTCTTTTTTTTAATTCAAATTTAAATAGTTCACAGATATTATGAAAATACATTAATTAAGCTTTTTACTTCGTCTAAATCTAATTAGTTAAGTTCACACCTTATCTAGCATTTTCTTTACAACTAATTCTGAATCTTCTCACTCCTACATGTTATTTATTACTCTTACTAATTTATTATCTAAAAAATAAAAAATTCTCCATCACTTTAATCATATTGAGTGTTTATTAGGTAAATGTATTTTCATTGTGTTGGATATTGCTTGAAAAATAAAAAAATTTAAATAGATCTAGTCTACTTAAATTCAAAACAAAATTTTGAACCAAATAGTTGAACAGTATAGAATAATTCTATAATTAGAAATACGAATTATTTTTAGTATTTGAATAAGAATGAAATATAAATATTCAAATAGTTTCACGAATATGAATACACGAACAGTGATATTTGCTTCGATTCATTTACATCATTGGAATAAAGAAGTGAGTTGTGGAAGTAGATCATGAATTCAATTCAAACTAATAAATATACATAGTACTAAGTGGTTCAAGAATCAATTATTATCCTAATGAAAGCAATTAAGTGATGAATCGTGCATCTATCTATAACTGTAGCTCTTCAACAGCTCGTTTGATGGAACCGTAACGCTTGAACAAGACTGTTTTAAGAAAAAGTTACTACATCATTTACTTTTTTTTGCTACTAACATCAACACAAAACATGAGTTCCTTTCAAGAATACACCCTCAACTGTTTATGTTTGCAGTAGAATGATAATACAGAC
Source organism: Galeopsis tetrahit (assembly GCA_963675135.1). Taxonomy (NCBI): domain Eukaryota; kingdom Viridiplantae; phylum Streptophyta; class Magnoliopsida; order Lamiales; family Lamiaceae; genus Galeopsis; species Galeopsis tetrahit. The sequence goes on from OY776127.1 coordinate 65,996,096, forward strand.
AATTTTCAGAAAGCTCTTGCACTCTTGATAGAAGACGTGTAATACAAGATGTTACACCATTGTGCAAGTTGACAGTACTCACGATTAAGGTAATTAGTTAGTGCCGGAACAAAACAAGAGTTGAATACAAGTGGCATGCCTAATAATGCCCCTACTCCTAAGGAAGAAACCTTGAGACACTAAAACCTCGACTCCCAACAATACATTTCCATTCGGACCAAATATGTTTGACAAAGAAACAAACAGTTTAGATATCTAAACTTACATGTTGATTTTCTGCATACATCATAGGTGACATATAGTAACCCCTTATTCACCACTTGTTGATTTTCTCTATCAACAAAAGAAAGAATGAGTAACAAACAGTTTGAGAGAATTATATATAACAGGGAATATATACCTCGAGGCAGGGCAAAACCGCTCAGCACGAAAACTAGAAGCAACATGAAGCAGCCATATATGAAGGCAATGATTATGTCCCTACCAATCAACCGAAACAATGAAGACGACGCTTGCTTGCATTAGAATCAAGAGCAGCAAGTAAAATTTGAGAAGTCTGATGCACAGATGCTACATTACTTATTACGCATGATACTGTGATTATTACATCTATGAAAAGTGTATAATCATCTACATAATTTACCTTCCAAAATTTGGATCAAATCCAATTTCATAGTGAGTGAGAACAAAAGGACAGCAACTTCAAGAACATGGACAGAAATTGAGAATATCCAGAGGCATATGCCCATGCAGGGTAAAACAGTAAGTTCATTTGCGCATTAAAATTCCCATAACTATCTCTGGACATAACAGTGACAATAACAAAGATGAGAGCACCAATAAATGGATAAAATAATATTTTTAGCATTTCATACGTTGGACAAGGTAGCATTGAATATCAAACATTTATGAACACTAAAAGGTGTACTATAGTTATTGGGTTAGCTCTTAATCAGCCTGATATTTTTTAGCTATACAAATCTATACCATAAAAAAATCTTAAATATGATTAGCTAAAGAGTGCTTGCTTAAATTAATTGTATCAAATGCATTAGGTCATATAGATGTGAGTGAATCAATGACTGATTGCACACAACTAAAAATGAGAAACTTCTGACCTATTTTGTGCATAAAATGGCATGGTGCAGTTATTTAAAAGTATGCCATAAAATTTATAATTTTAATCCTGTTTTACATAATATAACATATACATATAAGGTTACAGTAAATTGTACATGTACGAATATATAATTTTAGTGAGAAAAAACTTATCCCTCCTCTTAAAATGTGCCTCAAACCTATGTCTCATAGGATGTATCAGAATTCTCACTGGCACAAGTCTATCTTCTCTGGAAATTGAATGCTTTGATAGCAAATGCAAATATAAGAGCAAAAGCAACTCCAAACCCAACAACCACAGCAGCCACAACACCGATAAAATCGTGTCTGAATCCAAGGTAACTTCTCAGGAAATCTTGAACAGATTGTTTTATGTCCATTTCATGTCTGATATCTCCAAACTGAGATGCGACTAAACCATACAGGGTCCACGCCACAGGGTTCCCCCAGTGGTACCATCTCCACCACACCGGTGTTCTCTGTGGTGAAACAATTAAAAAAAAAAAAGATATTCCATTAGCTAACTCGTGTTTTTTTATCATGTCCTTATGTAAGAGTTTCTACAACTCACCGGTCGTGGAATTATGAATCCCGAGAAAAGGCTCCACAGCCCGTAAAACGAGTAGGATATGATGTTGGCGATATGAATGTTCGGAGTCACAGCAACAGCCATCATGCCGTAGTAGGTGAAGTATAACAGAGTGAAGAACATGAAAAATATGTACCAGAAGTATTTAACGGGTGTCCATTCGAATCCAATCATTGCATACACAATGGTACCGTATATGAAAGCCTGAGCCAAACAATATGGAATTTCTATGACAGCCTACAAAGGGGAAACAAAGGAGAATGGTAATTGTAAATTTCCATGACATAACTAATTGGAACTAACTCTAAAGGATATGTTTGATTTGAGATACATAGGATTTTGTAATTAGGATTTCAAAATCTTGATAATAGTAATGATGTATGTTTGTTTTGAGATTAAAATAGGGTAAAATTTAACTTTATATCCAATTCATAAGTAAGGGTGTGTGATGTTATATTACTATTGTTGTAGTGTAATAATTAATGTATTTTATTGAAAGTTGTAAAAGTGAGAATAAAAGGTGAGGAAAGTGATGAATAAAACAAGAGTGGAAATAAAAAAAATCATTACTGGGTCATTGAAGAGTGTGTGATGTAGAAAAAATGGGATTTATATGTATTTGTCGGGTTGTGTGTTGGATTTATAAAAATCGGATTTTAAAACCCAAAGTAGAACTGGATTTAGATTTCAAAAATCCCAAATCAAACATACACTAAGTTCTTGTTGCTAAGTTGTCGTAATCACCTGTCCGAATGCATATGGAAAGGCGGAATACAACCCTGCAGCTCTTTCCCGGTAAAAGACTGTTCTTTCAACAGACACCACGGGCTGTACTGATGAAGCAATTTGGACCCCTAGAAAGAAGACGGATGCATACATGGACCCCATAGCATTGAAAATTTCTTGTGTAGTATCTCTGAGGAAAATTTGTCGATACTTCAATGATATAATGAGTATGAAATCTTTAAAAATGGGATACAAACAGTTTATTTTTCTCTTACATTTTGGAACCAAGATCCCAGAACATGGACCCGAATACGAGGGCAAGGAAGGCGGTATACAGAATTCTTACAGCAGAGAAAAGAGGATTGCGCCAGTATGACCAGTGTTGTTTCCACAGGCAAGCCATGCACTGAGTCAAGAATGGTTGAGAATACTGACTTTGGAAATGCAGGTCTTTTGTTCCGGGACGGGGTATACTTAGCTCATTGATGAGAGTTTTATTTCTCCTATGATTCAGTTAAATGGTATGCTAAGAACGGTAATTTCAGCCATATTAAAAAAATGATGAACATTAGTTTGTGAAAGTACTGACCTGTAAAGTTCTGAGTTTCTGTATAGTTCAGTAAAATCAACCCCCAAAATCATTTCTTGCGCCGAAGATGTGACCTCCAGCATCCAGGTGGCCGGGTTGTGTCCAGGCTTAATTTTTGCCACTCCTTGGATTCCCTAGATTTTGGAGGCCTCAAGATTAACACTAATCAGATTTTTAAGAAAATAGAAATTAATGTTTTTCCTCTTGCTCACCTCAAAATACTGGATCAAGTTACAGGAATGTCTACCAACTGGCCCAACATATATCTCGTGCCCCCCTCGCTTCATCAAGAATAGCTGTAATAAACTAACAATATCAAAATTAAGGAAAAAGAAAATTAAAAAGAACAAAAATAACTTTTTTGTAAACACATCTTGCCTCATCAAAAGCTTCAAATATGTCAATGCTAGGCTGATGGATGGTGCACACCACTGTTCTTCCAGTGTCCACGGTGTTCCTAACGGCTCTCATCACAATTGCAGCAGCTCTTGCATCGAGCCCTGAAGTTGGTTCATCCATAAATATTATGGACGGATTTGCCACCAGCTCGACTGCTATTGTAAGCCTCTTACGCTGCTCCAACGACAGACCATTGACTCCAGGCAACCCAACCAGCCCTCCTCTTAATGGGCTCAATTCCACAAGTTCCATAACATTTTCAATGAACGCCTGAGAATACAAATAAACTCATTTAAATAGCAAAATAGTTTAAGCAAAGGTGAGCTTGACTGCATCTCAGAAATATCTCGTTTTCCTCAGTTTCCGTGCATGGGTGAATAATGTACAAACCATATTATTGTGTCTGAGTTTAGATATACTCAAATCTTCAAATATGTATTGGTACACGATAATGTGTGCATAACATTTTCTTGCATCTGTACAAGTTTGAAAAATGTGAACAGCTAGATTATAAAGTGACAACATAATATGCTTTATTGGACTGTTCAAACTTGCAGAGATACATGCTAATTCTACTCAGACATTATCAGAATCAAATGTACCAATACTAATGCATAGTCAGAGACACATACAATTTTCACAATCTCACACACATACTTGATGATTTTAGTATGTCTAAATTAAACTTGAAGATGATCAAGTAGATTGTCACAATTTGACTGACCTTTCTGGTTCCAGAATCCACTTCAGGGGGCAAGCGTAGCCAAGCTGAGAAAAGAAGGGCCTCGTAAACTGTAACACAAGGAGAATGGATGTCGTTTTGTCCACAGTATCCAGAAATCCGAGCAAACGTGTCTTGTTTCTTTGGATAACCAGAGATTGTAATATTTCCCTCAATATATCCACCTGTTTTTCGACCAGCCAACACGTCCATAAGAGTAGTTTTACCTGCCCCACTAACTCCCATTAGAGCAGTCAGAACACCTGGCCTGAAAGCACCACTCACACCATTCAGGAGTACCAATCTATCTTCAGTAACGCCTTGATCTTTCATTTCCTGCAAGTCATTTGAATCATTATATAGTTATAGGAACCTAGTTTAATTGCTTTTAACTATAGCAACATTTTCTAAAGATTTTCCAAATTGAAATTTTAGTTACCTGTGGCATGTCAACAGAATACTTGACATCATCAAATGCAATGGTGTGTGGTTCAAAGGGAAGAACAACTTCTCTCTTTTGTCTTTGATCTTCTCTCTCTGATTACGTTCAAAATTCAGAATAATGAAAACGAAAAAAAAAAATCGTTTAAGATTTTATTCAGCTACATATAATCATGAAAATAGTATTATTACTGACAGATAAACTGACTTCTAAGACCACCCTGCTATGATAACTCACCAGCTTTTTCAGTTGAATCTTCATTCTCATGTTCTGGTAGCACTGCTTGAGGTTTTCCCAAAGCTGCAGAGTATAAAATTGTACAACTACATTAGTAACGTTTTCTAGAAAAGGTATTAGAAAATCAGAAAGACTAAGCACTGCTTACGATTAAGATAGGTTAAAGCCAGAGTGGAGAAAGAGTTGAATACAACTATCATGGCCAGTAATGCTCCTACTCCTATCCAATACCAGTATGATCCTGAGAAGAACCCGAGGGACTTTAAAACCTCAACCCCCAGTGTTACATTTGAATTGGAGGAAACCTTTGAGAAGAAAAACGAATTTAGAAACAACGTCCAAAATTTTTGAGAAAAAAATCAATAGCATGATCCTGCATCCTAACACCAGATATCTAAACTTACATGTCGCCAACTGTGACTTCTGAATTCATTCACCACGATTGCATTGTCGCCATACATCATTGGTGAGAGATAGTAACACCAGATCCACCACTTCTTTATATCCTCTATAAAATCATTGGCCAGAAGAGGGGAAAAAAATTAGTAATCAAATTATACACAATTAGAGAACTATAATTCAGAACAAGAATGCACAATCATACCTCGAGAAAGGACAAAACCGCTCATCGCAAAATTTAAAAGCAATACAAAGAACCCAAATGTGTTGGCTATGATTATGTTCCTACCCGCTGCACCAATTAATCTAAACAATGACGATGAAACTAGTGCTTGAACTAAGAGCAGCAAGTAATATTTGACAAACCTGTGGTGATAGATTCAAGATTATTATTTATAAGTAATAATATTGACATACATCAATGGAACATGTTACCAAATGTTTTACCTTCCAAAATTTGGATCAAATCCAATTTCATAATAAGTGAGTACAGTAAACGCAGCTATTTCAACAACACAAACTGGGATGCTGAGTATCCATAAGGGAAGAGAATAAGCCCATGCAGGGAAAAAGAAAAGATTCCTCTGCTTAAAGAAAACTGGAAGCTTCTGAATAGTCAAAGCCATCTCAGCCATTCCATTAAATGTGACGGTGGTGACGGCAAAGAACAGAGCTCCGGAAAATATCCTACCATCTGTTGCGTTGTCTCGGTGCATTTTAGGTCGAAGAAAGAGTGTCATTGTAAAGATAGCATTCAGACAAAGCTAAAGACATATTCAAGATATCATAGTTAATAACACACATTAATTAAATTAATAATTACACATATTAATGAAAATATTAACCTGGAAGAGCTTGAAGATATAGAGAAAAGAGTTTCTCTTCATCAATAGGAGTTCTCTCGATGCACATGCTTTCAAGAGCTCCTTTTTGCTCAGACCATAATCTTTAGTCGTCAAAGCAGCAGGGTGGCTTTTACTCTTGTCAAATGGGATTGAAAGCTCAGACATTATGCTTTCTCCTACGCTAAACGATTTGAATGCTTCGGCAAATTCCTTGACTGTAATAAATCTGTAAGGCTTGTCATTATCTGCCCAATACTGCTGCTGATCTTTCTTTGATGTTACCTGCATAAAACACAATTTCCATTCGTAATCAACAAAGTTTAAATAATGAAATTCAACTCGAATTTTGATGCTTACTTCTTGCAAGAAATCAGCCACCCCTTTTCTCTCAGGGCATTTGAAACCCATTGACAGGAAAAAATCAAGCACATTCTCACGGGGGCCCTGATAAACAATTTGTCCCTCAGACACCAGAATAATATCATCAAACAGGTTGTATGTCTCTGGTTCTGGTTGCAGAAGTGACATTAGAATAGTTCCCTTGAGAATATGGACAGATTGTTTGATAGAATTCACAACTTGAAACGTGGTAGAACTGTCCAATCCGGTGGATATCTCATCCATGAAAAGTGCTTTCGACGGTCCAACCAACATCTCACCTATTAATTTTGAAATAATTTAGCAGACAAGTTGAAGAAATCTCATCTCATTTTGAAATAATTTAGCAAAGAAGTTGAAGAAATCTCATATCATGAAGAACGAAAACCAAATTCACCTGTAGTAACACGCTTCCTCTGCCCACCAGAGATCCCTCTAATCATGTCATTTCCTACAAGAGTATCAGCACAAATATCCAATCCCAGTATCTGTAAACACAATCAAGTTTCATGTTAAATCATTGATAATTAATTTATTTACCGCTCAACAGAATTAAAAAAATTAGAAATAACAAAGAATCATAAATACTTCATCAGTAATAAAAATAGCATAATCCGCTGATCTGATCTCCACATTCGATACTCGCACCCAGAACCTAAAGCTAATCCGCTGCAATTCTCTGTTGAGTTGATTCCCGAACGAGTGTCCGATTTTTGTACTATCTGGAAATATTAATGGTGATTGTCCTCCTAAAAAACTATTAATATTTGCAGAGCGGCATAATACCGTCTTCCATTACTTCGTCAATATGGGAGAAATGGATGCTATTCGTCCTATGGCTATGAAGAAGTGGTAGCAGGACTGTGATTTACACCCGTTGAGCGTGTATTCATCAAAAAAAAAAAAAAAAAACCTTTTCTGCAAAGAAATCTGCCGCCATTATTTCTATGCCAGTTGGATAAATAATATTTTGGTAGTTATTGGGCCAAGCATTTTTTTTTTAATTACATTAAATAATCTAAGGCCTCACAGGTAGTGGTGCACTTGAGCTATCCCACTCTGTATCCCTTCCTCATTTATTAATTTAATATTCAAGTAAAATATTCAATTTACTTTTTAGACATATTCATAGATACACTTCCTTAAAATTGAAAATCTAACCCTAATTTTTGCAGCCGTTACTGCCGACACTCATCGCCGGCGCCATCTACGATAAAACCAAAATCAGTGTCGATCTAATGAATATTTCCGACATAAATCTCAAAAAAAAAAAAATCCATTAGAAATCTTTAAAAATCTTAATTTAATTTTGACAAACCAGTGATGATCGACACTGATTTGTCGACAATAATGTGTCAACAAAAAACGCTCTCGTCGAAAGAATTTTTTTTTGAAATATTTCTACAAAATGTGTTCGATAATAAACACTATCGTCGACAACAATTTATCGATGATAGTGTTTATATTCGAGCACATTTTGTCGAAAATTAAAAAAAAACTTGCGTTTTAGGGTTTTGGCGGGCGGCAGCTAGACAAGGGAGGAGGGGTACGGCCTTGGGTAGCATTAAGGGCGACGGGAAGGAGGCGGCGGTGGCGTCGCTGGGCGAGAGAGGGTCCTGTCGAATGTTGCGGAAATTATATAAAAAATAAAAGAGGGAGGCGGGGGCGGCTTGGGTGGGGGAAGGCAAGGAGGCTGCACGAGAGAGGAGGGGCGGCAGCGTCGCCGCGCTGTTGTAGAAAAAAAAAAAAAAGCAACGGACAGGTGGAGGAAGGAGGGGACAGGGGCGGACGCACGTAATGCCTGAGGAGGGCCATGCCCTCCCCCCATTACATTCGCCAGGTTCTATAGTATTAGATTTTTATTTTATTTTTTAATTTGGCCCCCCTCTCCATGATGGTGCATTGGCCTTATTAAATATAATAAATTAAAAGTCCAAACTTTTCAGCCCATCAAAACCCATATAAATCTTGGTTATTTTATTTGTAAATAATTCATTCCATTAAAATTCTTAAACCTACACAAATATAAGCTATCAATGTGGCGGCACAATTCTTGACCGAATATGCAAATAGTCACATGTATTTTAATTTATATTTATATTATTTATTTTATTTTATTATTTTTAATTATTTCTCAAATATTTAATATTGACTGTTAAAATTAATCATTCAATTATTAGTTGAAATTTGAAATCTAATGTAGTTTTCTAAATTAATTTGTATTTGATTCTTTTATAGATGAAAAAGTCATATACAATAGAGTTTTTCTTCAAAATAAAGAACAAAAATATTAAAGAATTTCAATCAAATTCATTTATAGATAATGATGAAAGTTGTCCCTGAAATCTTTTGACTGTTTGTTGGTGTATATTGAAAAGGAGATTCCGAAAAAGTTCAACATAAATTTGTTTATTGATGATTTTCGTGAAATGAAAGACGTTATAAATTTCAATCTGTTGTAAATTTAATGTTATATTTTCAAAAAAAAATTATGATAATTAAGTATATTATACCTGAGTTTATTAGTGTATAATTTAAATTTGATTACTTTAAAAAAAAATTATGTTGGCCCCCCTAATGTTTCGTTCTGGGTCCGCCCCTGGGAGGGGACAACAAGGGGGTCCAATTATTCTAAACAATTTTGAAAGAAAATAGTATATTAGGTAGTTTAAGAGAAGTACATCTAACATAATTTATTTTGACTAGTTCATGTATCGAGAGGGTATATTTAACAAGTTTGGAGGGGTATATAGCCTTCGCCTTCAGAATCCTGCTGAGTGACTGGGGATTGAGTGGTCACACTTATGCTTCATCCGGCCCTTTTTTTTTTTTTGCTTTATAAGAGTATTTTATAATTTTGGGGGTCTAACTTAAATATTTATATTACTTCAAAAAAAAAAACATAAAAGAAATATAAAGGGGGTGCGCAGATTTATTTATTTACCTTCAGAATATAATCAGTGACTATACTATCCTCTTGGCCTTCAATAGCTGCTGCCTGCAGATGCACATGATTAATTAAACACAGTTAATTTGGTACTACTAATTACTCCAATCTAGCTTAAGCTTACTTTCATGTAGATATCCAAATCAGGGTCAGGCTTTATATTTCCCTCTTTTTCTCTTCTTGCCAACTCTGCCAACATTTCTGCACATATTTACACATTTATTTGACTTTCCTTCTTATATTATCATTGCATTAAAATGTGAAAATAATTTACTACACTCACAATTCTGTTAAATATTCTGAATAAACTCTAATATATATACCCCTCAAATGACTTGATATCTTAAAAAACGACCTTTTGTTCTCTAAAGATTGATTTTTGGAAAATATAGTAGTAAATATATCAGACGCTCTGAATTAGAGTAGAGGTTCCTTTTTGCATTAGAGAGTTGGCTCACACGCGAGTTTATCTGAATTTGTATTTTTGAGCTTTCTTTCTTGTAAAAAAATAAATAAATCTACACTCTTATACCATTGGATCCAAAAAAAAAAAAAAGCCGCCCATTCTTTATTTTTGAGTTGTCAACATAAATTGTATTTTTTTTTAAATATACCTTATTCCACTTATTTTACCTTTTTTTTATTTTATTATTCATTTTATCTATTTTATTTATAAAAAAAATTATATTTCTAAAAACTTGTGATAAAAGAAACAACCACAAGGGATTTTAACTTTTTTTTTAAAGCAGGGAGTATAACTTTTAGAAAGTGCGTGGATATTTTTTAGAAAGTGAGTAATACTTTTATCATTTTGGCAGGTTTAATTATGAGTGAAGAATAATAGTGAAAAATCGATATATAGAGCTTTTCGTATAAAAAAATGTTCGATATATATTAAAATACCAAAATCTTAATAAATAATAATTTATAATATAATTTTATAATTTAAAATAGTTAAAAACTTAAATAAAATAAAGTTTAAATAATTAATTTAAGTATAAACAATTTTTCAATATTTTTGGTATGAATTAGTATACATGAAGAATCGGTATCAAAATTTTCGGTTAGATATCTATATCAATTTTTTCTAATTTTGGCATAATATATTAGGGGAAGTTTAGAGAGTAGGACTAACGATGATTGGTTCCAACTCCTTGACATCTTGCAGAAAATGCCAAAGTCTCTCGTACGGTCATTTCTCCAATATGGACATCATTCTGGCTTATGTATGCTGCACTTCTTTGCGCTACAAATTCTTTCATATTATGCCCATTATATGTAACACTTCCTGAAAACTGCACACATATACATCATCAATGTAACTTAATTTGTAATTTTGGATCATACAGGCATAACACAAAAGATGCTAACCACTTGAATTATCTCATTTCGTCTAATAAAATTATTAAGATTGCATTATTTGATAGATTATATATATATATAAATAATAAACCTTCAAAGTAGGATCAAGCATCCCAGCTAAAGCCAACAAAAGTGTGGTCTTTCCTGAACTTGGAGGCCCTAATAAAAGTGTCATTCTGCATCAAGAATAGTAAAATTTATTTGGAGAAAAAACATATATCCAAAATAAACTTATATAAATATTGGTTAGAGATTTTATTACCGGCTAGGCTTTAAGATTCCACTGACATTATTTAGGATTACCAATTGCTTCTTTCTACTTGGAAGTATGTGAAGATAGTTTGCCAATTCCTTCAAATTAATATGAAAACGAGTTGAATTAGATTTCACATATTTAGAAAAAAGATTAATCATACATATGGAAATAATTACTAGTACTTTTTATTAATTAATTACCTCCAATATATTAGTGAAGAAGTTGATGAAAGAAGGCATTCCCCTGCTTCCCACATAAGCTTCTGCTTCTATCTTAACGTTCTCAAACCTCACTTCAATAGTTGGTAACTCTATTCCAACTCTGAAAAATCACACGTAAATTATCAAAAATGTTACATCATTATATAATAGAAAATCGTAACAATATATAAATTACCTATCTATTCGATTCTTGAGCTTCAACAAGAACTTCTCATTATCGTCTTCGCCAACACCAATAAGCCTATCGATTAATTTTTTCTGTTCTTGAAATCCAAGATCATTCACAAAAATTTCATTAAATGCACCTCTTGATCCGACCAAAATCCCTTTTCTTAAACGATCAAACGTTGGAAGCTTTTCTAGAGCAGCCCATTTGAGAGCTTCTTCGTCGTCTTCGTCTCGTGACGAAGATGAAAACATTTCTATACCATTGGAACTCCTCCTCATGGAACTACTCATGATATCCATTTTATTTGAAGGACAAGAGTCTATTATATATACAGTGAAAACTAATTAAACAACAGTTATATATAACTAATTAGATCGAACAGTTAAATTGTGAGGTTATAGGTAGCTTTCATGCATCCAAAAACTTGTAATCCATTTGTGATATATGTAACGGAGACAAACATTAAAACAAATAAATACCAGAATTTGTAGCTCGCGCCCACACACAAATTCGTGATTCGAAGAAGAGCAATTTACAATTTACATTTGTTCGAGTTCCTCCTTTTGTATACCCACTTTTTTATCGACATTTTTCTAATATAGGTATGAGTAGATGCAGTGAATAACACTTTACAACAATATTGTATTGTATTTTTCAATAACATATACTGTACAATAATATTGTAATGCATTTCAGCAATAACTTTTTGCAATAATATTGTATTGCACTTTTCAAATATAATAAATAATTAATATTTTTAAATAATATTGTATTGCATTTTCATTAATATTATATGGAGAAGTTACTATAAAATTCATTTCACCTAGTCTTTACAAAAAAGTTCAAAATGCCACCTAAGGCTAAATGTACCATTGTCCCTTTTTTTAATTAATTAGATTTTCAAATATAGTTAACAGATCAACTATTATTATATACTCCCTCCTTTTTTTAATTAATTAGATTTTCAAATATAGTTAACACATCAACTATTATTATATACTCCCTCCTCCTCCGTTTCATAAAGTTTGTTGCATTTCTCATTTTATATAGAATTAAGGAACATATTTTTTTAACAAATTTACCCCTCATTATTATCTCTCCCTTTCTTCTCTTTTTCCTTTTATTTTTCCACCTTCCTTTATCACCATTTCTTTGACCTTTCCAAAAAAAATCGTAATTAATATATTTCCAAAAGAATAGGGGCAATTTAGGGAGATCATTGATAAAATTAGAAAAAAGGACAAACTTTTTGAAACAAATTTAAAGTCCAAATGACAAACTTTTTGAATCAGAGAGAGTAATATATTATACATAAAATCTCGGTAATTAATTCACCTTCCAAAATTTAAAACATTCCTAAAATAATAGAGTCTATCGTTTAATCAGCTGTATAGTTTACCCCATAATGCATTTCAAACCTTTTAATTAACTTTTCAAAATTCAAATCATTTCTTTAAAAGCAGAGTCCGAGTAATTAAAAATGTCTATACAGAGTATTTGAAATATAATAACTATTTTGCATATCACATTATGCTTATACATAAAGGTTAATTCACAATTCTCATATATTTTTTGCATATCACAATTATGTTTGCATACTTGTTATTTACAATTTGCATGTACTCTTAAAATTTACACATTTTAAATTTGAAATTTATTACATAACAATTATAGATTCTGCATTTAATCTTAATTTTATAATTGCATAAAAACAACCCGAAATTTGTATGGTTAGTTCATCAAATTCGAATAAAATATGTGTTGAAATAGTTTGTATTGGAATTATTTATTTTTCATTTTTCTTAGTTGAGATTTATATTTTTGGAAATATTGTAATTTTTCTCCAAATGTATCTATTTAAATTCATATATTTTCTCTATAATGTTGAGATTAATTTATTTTTTTAAAAGAAAAACTGTCAAATTATGTTGATATTTATTCTTGATTATTACTTTTAATATTGACATTAATAAAATTATGATTTTAATTGTTAAATATCAATCAAACAACCAATTTAATCTCAAAATTTTCCTAAAAAACACAAAACAAAACAGACCATTTGATTGGAAGAACACAATTTTCATTATATTTTATTTCACAACAACTTTCTTAAGAATATATTAACAGACATTTGAAGAACCCTAGAAAATCAAATCCTTCATTGAATCACACAAATAAAATGGAATTGCTGATAAGGGGTCATTGAATCACATAAATAAAATGGAATTGCTGATAAGGGGAGGAAAACCACAAAATGAAGAACAAGGTTTATTTACAACTGTGTGTATGTAGAAATGGGGAGAGAAAGAGAGAAGGTGAGAGGGAGAGAGGATTCTTCTCCATTTTATAGAGAAAGATAGAGATCACATTTTTGTTGTTGCATACTTGCATATCTCTTTATCTACGTTTGAATTTCATTTTTTCCATATCTGTAATATTCTGCGAATGGGGTTTATGAGCAATAACCCTAATTTTTTTTAAAGCGTGAATCTAAATCAAGGAAACAAAACTAATACTTATAACATTCTTGATACTCATGATAACCGTAATACGTTTAAGATTGAAAGAATATATGTATACAATGATGTGAAGAAAAGTGTGAAAAATATTCAAATAAAATATGGAGTGATTCAAATGAAAGAAAGATAGGGAGATTTATATAGGAATAAGATTAAAAATGAAGGGTGGAGATTAAAATTTAAAATGGAGGATTGAGATTAAATGGTAAAATTATAAATGAATGAGAGTTTAGAAAATTTTAAATAGAGAATTTTTAGAAGAGTTTGAGAAAGAATGAGTGTGGTTGTGACATATGGCACTTCATAATATGAAGTGGTAAAATTATAAATGAATGAGAGTTTAGAATTTTTTAAATAGAGAATTTTTAGAATTTTCACTAAATCCAATAATTCTTAATCAATGATCGTGTTGTTGGATATTTGTTGTACTACAATGTATATTTCTGTAATTGTAACAAGTGGTATCAGAGCTGTCTTTCACTCACTGATTTATTGTTGAGATTTATGGGATTTATCGGTTTTCTGATTTTTTTATTTGTGAATAATTTCTTTAATTAAGGATGATATCTCGCATATTCAAATCATTAATATCTATTAAATATGGGCGTTATGATTTTATTGTTAGTAATTGATTTTTATATTTGACTCAATTATGCTGTTTTGGGGATTAAGATTCATGTTTGTGCTGCGATATCTTTTGGAATTTTGAAGTATTACTACTACTGTTCTTTTTTTTTTTTTTTTGATAATTCATATTTTGAGTGGACAAGTAAACGCTATTATTAATTAAGGTCTATTTTGGTTTCTAGACTTTAATTGAATTAAATTGGGGACATGACAATTATGCTGTTTGATTGAAAATATAATTAAATCAAGTCAATATTAATTATTATTTTTCTGTCTAGTAATTTTAATATAATCAATCAAAACAACAAGTAGTCTTCGCAACCTCTGTTGTCGAGAGTGATTTTATTAAGATTACATAGATGTTGGTGTAAAGTTATTTATGCACGTTGTGATCGGCCCTTCGGTTTAACGCAACCTGGCCGAATGACAATACATCTGTGATGATAAGCACGTAATAATTAATTTTTTTCTTCATGTGAACATTAGTTCGTCCTTCAACAGACTTTTGTTTGAACGAATTTATCATTAGTGTTTGATCATTGCACTAAGAATACCACTTACAATTAACTCTATGTCCTTCTACGGAGGTTAATGTTGTACTCGGTATCTTGCTTGGGTCCTCAATTTTTTGTTCATTCATTCATGTCTTATTCGTTTTATGACATATAAGTTTGTGTGAGTATACTTATAATTGTTCTCTCCAGTTTCTGTTGCTACAGCTGATAATATGTGTAAAGGGTATAAAATAGTATTGTTCCTTTTGTAACTACTTTGATAACTTCTTAGTTAGTTATTAGTTAGTAACTACTAGTTGTTACTTAGTCTATAAATATAGATTAGGGTATTTTGTATTCCTTATGCACTTTATGCATTTTAGCATTGTAAACATTGTAACACTCCATATATGAAATATATTTTGTTTTGTATTTCCTTCTTTACAATTATTAGATGAGTGTGTGTTTACATCTCTACATGGTATTAGAGCTATGTATTGATTTATTTATGATCGATTAAACAAGTTTGTCGATCTAGATATGTTTCCGCAATTCGGTATGCATGGATTTTCGAATTTCTTGAGTCTTTATACTCATTTCTGTCAAATCTTTGATGGATTTGGATTTCTATCATGTTTTTTCTTCTTTCTCTTTTTGAGATTGTTCTTTACGGGTTTTATGCTCGTGAATTTTTGGATTCAATTTTATCTTGATTCGAATTCTTCTTTGAGTTTCTTGAGTTTTATACTCATTTCTTTGCGAGTTTTATGCTCGTGAGTTTTATATTCGATTTCATGTTGATTCGAAATCGATTTTTCGTGTATATCACGATTCCATTTTTTTTTGGAATATTTGTGGAATTCTCACCACGGATTGGATGAATTCGATTATTGGTGTCTATGATGGACATGGAGGTAAGGTAGTTGCCAAATTCAGTGCAAAGTATCTTCATCAACAAGTGCTCAAGAATGAAGCATATGTGGCTGGTGGATTTTTGTGTTGTTTTCGGTCGATTCTCGACGTTTGGAGATTGATCATCACTCACATTGTCAAAATGAGGTTGATTGACATCCACTCTCATTTTGAGGGGGGTGTAAAGGGTATAAAATAGTATTGTTCCTTTTTTAACTACTTTGATAACTTCTTAGTTAGTTATTAGTTAGTAACTACTAGTTGTTACTTAGTCTATAAATATAGATTAGGGTCTTTTGTATTCCTTATGCACTTTATGCATTTTAGCATTGTAAACATTGTAACACTCCATATATGAAATATATTTTGTTTTGTATTTCCTTCTTTACAGTTATTAGATGAGTGTGTGTTTACATCTCTACAATGTGTCTGCTCAAATTAATAACATCCCAAAGCTGAGTGGGACGAATTCCAAAATTTGGAAAGAGAACATAGAGATTGTTCTCGGTTGTATGGATTTCGATCTGGCTCTTCGGTCTGAAAGACCCATTCCTACTGAGGATGACCCGAAAGAGGTCAAAATTGAGAAATGGGATCGATCTAATCGAATGAGTTTGATGATCATGAAGCGATCCATTCCGGAAGCATTTCGGGCTCTATTACTGAGAGTGAAAATGCTAAAAAGTTCATTGAGTCCATTGAGCAGTACTTTAAAAAAAAGAAAAAGTCAGAGGCGAGTAGTCATTTGTCGTCACTCGTTTCCATGAAGTACAAGGGCAAAGGGAACATAAGGGAGTACATTATGGAGATGTCTCATCTTGCATCAAAACTAAAAGCACTAAAGTTAGAGCTGTCTGAGGACTTGCTCGTGCATTTGGTTTTGATCTCACTTCCTATACACTTTGGGCAATTCAAAGTGAGTTATAACACTCAAAAGGACAAGTGGTCCCTTAATGAGATTATATCTCACTATGTGCAAGAAGAAGAGAGGCAGCAAAAGGATAAGACTGAAAGTGCTCATTTGACATTTAACTCTCAGAAAAGAAAGACAAAGAGAGCTAAGGGTACTGCAGAGGGATCTTCTCAACAAAAGAAGCAAAAGATTGATGAACAAAATTGCTTCTTTTGTAAGAAGTCGGGGCATATGAAGAAAGAATGCCCCAAGTACGCTGCATGCCGTGTTAAGAAGGGTACACCTCTAACTTTTGTTTGTTCTGAAGTGAATTTATCTTTTGTACCAAAAGATACTTGGTGGGTAGATTCTGGCGCTACTACTCACATAAGTATGTCTTTGCAGGGTTGCCTGTGGAGTCGACCGCCAAGTGATGCTGAAAGATTCATCTATGTGGGCGACTGCAATAAAGTTGCAGTAGAGGCTATAGGGACTTTTAGATTGCATTTAAGGACTGGTTTTTATTTGGATTTATTTGAGACATTCGTTGTACCGTCATTTAGACGAAATTTAATTTCTATTTCCTGTTTGGACAAATTGGGATTTTCTTGTTCTTTTGGAGATAATAAAGTTAGCCTATTTCAAAATTCAAATCTCATTAGTACTGGTTCCTTAATTGATAATCTATATATAATTGATGTTGTTACTTCCCATAACATTATACTGTAAACAAGTTCTAAAAGTATAAAAAGGAAATTCAGTGAGGATTTTGCCATTTTGTGGCACATCTCTAAACAGAGAATGCAAAGGCTTGTGTTAGATGGAATCCTTGATCCCCTAGATTTGACAGATTTTCAGATCTGTGTTGAGTGCATCAAAGGAAAATTAACAAAAGTAAGGAAATTAGGTGCCGAAAGAGCTAAGTATGTCTTAGAACTTATTCACACTGATATTTGTGGTCCATTCCCTACAACATCTTGGAATGGACAACGATACTTCATTACGTTCATAGACGATTACTCTAGATTCGGCTACTATATTTGATACATGAGAAATCCCAATCTTTGGACGTTTTCAAGTCTTTCATAGCCGAAGTTGAACTTCGACTTGGAAAGAAAATTAAGGCTGTTAGATCGGATCGTGGTGGTGAATACTACGGACGATATGATGGATCGGGAGAACAACGTCCCGGACCCTTCGCACTTTTCCTCAAAGAGTGTGGAATTCTTCCACAATACACAATGCCGGGGTCCCCCAGCATGAATGGTGTTGCCGAACGGCGAAACCGAACTCTTAAGGATATGGTAGGGAGTATGATTTCTCATTCATCCTTGTCAGAGTCACTTTGGGGAGAAGCTTTGAAGACCGCATTACATATTCTCAATATGGTACCTAGCAAAGCAGTTACCAAAACCCCCTATGAAGTTTTCATGGGAAAGAAACCTAGTATTAGACACTTGCACATCTGGGGTTGTCCAGCTGAGGCGCGACCTTACAGGCCGCATGAAGGAAAATTGGACTCAAGAACGGTTAGCCGTTACTTTGTTGGTTATCCTGAGTATTCTCGGGGGTATAAATTTTACCATCCCACATCAAGAACCTTTTTTGAAATGAGAAATACTAGATTTCTTGAGGATATTGAGTTTGGGAGGGAAGATATCATAAGGAATGTTGTCTTTGAGGAGGAATCTATTATTGATAGTGATATGGTTTCTATACCTATTGCTGCTCAAAACACAATTCCAGTGGTAGAGAATGATGTTCCTAACGTCATTCCAGTGGTAGAGAATGATGTTCCTAACGTCATTCCAAATCAAGACAACAATGAGATTCTTCCTCCATTAGCTGAAATACAAACTCATCAACCTCAAGAGGTGCCATTAAGGCGATCCACTAGAGAAAGGAGAAGTGCAATTTCGAATGATTATGTAGCATTTCTCCAAGAACATGAGGATGGCATAGGTTTGATAGAGGATGATCCAATCACCTTTGCACAAGCCAAATGTAGTTCTAACTCTCAAAAGTGGATTGATGCAATGAAGGATGAGATGAAGTCTATGAGCGATAATGACGTTTGGGATCTTGTCAAATTGCCTGAAGGTGTGAAACCTATTGGCTGTAAATGGATATTTAAAACCAAGAAGGATTCAAAGGGCAATATCGAAAGATATAAGGCTCGTCTGGTCGCTAAGGGCTTTACTCAAAAGGAGGGTATTGACTATAAAGAGACCTTATCTCCAGTATCATTGAAGGACTCTTTTAGAACTATTATGGCACTGGTAGCTCATTTTGATCTCGAGCTACACCAGATGGATGTAAAGACTGTGTTTCTCAATGGTGACACTGAAGAAACAATCTATATGGCGCAGCCGGAAAACTTTGTATCCGGAGATCCAAAGTCTATGGTTTGAAAATTAAAGAAATCCATCTATGGGCTTATACAAGCATCCCGTCAATGGTATCACAAATTTCATCAAGTCATTACTTCATATGGTTTCGAGGTGAATGTCGTTGACGATTGTGTATATCACATGTTCAGTGGGAGTAAATACATTTTCTTAGTTTTGTACGTCGATGATATTCTACTTACTAGTAGCGATATAGACTTATTGTGTGAAACTAAGAGATTTCTGACGAAGAAATTCGAGATGAAAGATCTTGGTGAAGCCTCTTTTGTATTAGGAATCCAAATACTTAGAGATCGTTCTCAAGGTATTCTTGGATTATCGCAAAAGAGCTATATCGATAAGGTTTTGAGTAGATTTGGCATGAAAGACTGTAAACCTTTGGATACCCCTGTCGCTAAAGGAGACAAGTTTAGTCTTAAACAGTGCCCTGATAATGACTTTGAAAGAAGAGAGATGCAAAAGATTCCCTATGCGTCGGTAGTGGGAAACCTTATGTACGCTCAAGTTTGTACTCGTCCTGATTTGACATTTATAGTGGGAGTATTAGGAAGATACTTGAGCAATCCAGGAGAGCAACATTGGAAGGCAGCCAAACGCGTAATGCGATACTTGAAGAGAACAATTGATTGCATGCTCACTTATCGGAGATCAGACAATTTGGAGATCATTGGGTACTCTGACTCCGATTTTGCTGGATGTCAAGATAGCAAACGCTCCACATCTGGATATGTCTTTACATTGGCCGGTGGAGCTATCTCATGGAAGTCTGTTAAACAGACTCTCATAGCCTCATCCACCATGGCTGCAGAATTCATTGCATGCTATGAGACATCCAACCATGGGATATGGTTGCAGAATTTTGTCACTAGGCTACGTGTGGTTGACGGCATTGAACGGCCGCTAAGGATTTATTGTGACAATAGCTCAGTCGTTCTTTACTCGAATAACGACATGAGCTCTGTAAAGACGAAGTTCATTGAAATCAAGTTTCTTGTTGTTAAGGATAGAGTTTAGAATAAACAAATTTTCATAGAACATATTAGGACGGATTCTATGCTAGCGGATCCCTTAACTAAGGCAGTAACACCAAAATTGTTTCACGAGCATACTGCTCATATGGGTGTTGTTCAAAACTTTACCTTAGTTTAGTGGGAGTTAATGTTCTATGGGTTTTCTTCGAATCTCTTTTCTGCAGAATAAAGTTGATGGCTATATTATTTCTAAACTCATTATGTGTTAATATGTGATATTTTACATTGCATATGTTGATCTCGGTAAAGACTACAGTTGGGTCAGTTGGAAATAGGCATGATTAAGATCACATTGCATGAAATTTTCATGCTGCTCACCATATTTGATCTATGTCGTTGAGTGTACTAGTATGGTGATTATCATGGTTTAGTCACAATATATGATGTGATGAAAATTGTGATAGTCTCATTTCTAGTATATGAGATGGACGAAATTGTAAGGCAATAGTCAAAGAATGAATGACGTAAAGTTGTGCACATAAGGAAATATAATTGCTTAAGGTTAATATGTAGCCCAAGTGGGAGATTGTTAGGAAATTATTATGGCCACATATTTAATGCAATTATATTAATCATTTATAATTATATCTATTATTGTGATACGGTTGACTATTAAAATTAATATGGATTTATGAGTAGATACCAAATAGGACTTTGTTACGGAAATTATGGAAACCCTAACTCAGTACTATATAAAGAGCGTCATGGTTATGGCCCCCGAGATACTAAATCGCATATAGTTTTAATTCTACTCTACCCATCAAGAGTGAAACTAAGGAACCACCCATACAACCACCCCATCGACCGAACAAAATTGGTGAGGCTTTTCCTATATAAAATATTGCTACACCCATACAACCACCCCATCGATCGAACAAAATTGGTGAGGCTTTTCCTATATAAAATATTGCTATGGATCCAGGTATTTCACTAAATCCACTAATTCTTAATCAATGAGCGTGTTGTTGTCTTAGAATTTACACTAGAATATTTGTTGTACTACATGTATATTTCTGTAATTGAATAAATATTCAATATTCCTAACAGTTGTGACATACGTTTGCAAATATATAAGATTAAGATTAAAATTAAGATATGAGAATAAATTCCTTTGCATTTATCACTTATAATTAAAAGAAACTTAATAACAATAGAATTTCAATATGAGAAGCTATTTGGCATCGCATAATAAATTAATACTCCCTCGTCTCAGGACTCCCCATGAGTTCTGGGCGCGTAGGTTAAAAAATACTAATATAATAAGTAGATGTATTAGAGATGATGTGATTGAGAGAAAAAAAAAATATAATGAAATGTAAGAGAGAATAATTATAAAAAAAAGAATGGATAATTTTCATTGAAACAGACGAAAAAAGAAATTTGGTTAACTTTCACTGAAATTGAGAGAGTACTTTCAAATCAAACACTGAAATTGAGAGAGTACTTTCAAATCAAATCAGAGTGAAGCAAGCAACTCAAGCAACCCAGCCAAAGCCAACAAAGTGTTCTCATTCCTTATCTTGGAGGGCCTAATAGAAGCGTCATGCTGTCATAACAATAATATTAATTATTTTTTATTATAACAAAACAAATAAAAAACAATGTAGAAATTAGGATGAAAATGGCTTATTTCTTGCGAGAAAATATTTTACGCCATGTAATTTGGATCTAATTAAGTTTATATTATTTAAGTTTTCACTTTTTTTAGTTTACATCCCTTTTTTGTCCAATTTAAATTCCTTTTGCCGAAACTTTTTTAACTAATCAGAATGTATGGAATAAATTGGGATTCCGATCAAATATTTTAATTTACGTCCTTTAAATTTAAAAATTTCATTAAAATTTTTAAAAAAAATATAAAAATATCATTAAAAATCTGAAAATCTCATTAAAATTAGAAACTACATGCGTAAAATAAAATACAAAATCTCTCATTAAAAAAATAAAAAATGTTTAATATATAAATAAAAAAGGGTAACACTTGTGTGCATCCGTATGCACCGTACCCCCTAATTTTAATTTTTTATTTATATTTTATCTATACCCACTAATTTAATGATGTTGGGAATAAAATGAGTTTTGATTATGATACCAAAACCCCTTTAAGACATGCCAATTAGATAAGTCAGAATACATAAACGTGTTTCAGGATTGTTGGAACATGTAGCCTAAGACAAGTAGAGAAGCTGATAAGTTAGGCAGCTCTTAGATCAATAGATGCACAAAGTGAGGGGGCAGCTCTTAGATCAATAGATGCACAAAGTGAGGGGGAACTCATGCTTAGAAGCTTATATAGAATAAGTCCCCTCAAGGCTCAGTTTTGGATTGACCCCAAGTCTGCTGAAGGACAAGTATGCTGATCAAAGTCAACTCAGTATGAAATAACCTATCTGAAGATCAACTAAGTGGAATAGATCATCATAGATCAAACCTACTGAAATTAATACCAAGTTCAGAAGAGTTGTCCTGCAAGATTGTCTCAACACAATTGAACCAAAACAAAGCTTTGAAGTTCAAAGTCAACTATGCTGAAGAAGTCAAGTCCACCTATCTAAAGCCATGAGTGCTCAAAGGCCTACCCTAAGACTCATGGAAAGGGAAAGAGCCAAGCCATCTGAAGAGCATACCAACACTGCTGATAAGCAGAAACTGCTGATCTTGATAAGAAGAGTTGACCAAGTGATAAGGAAAGTTGTCCTTATCCAAGGATCAATCATCAAAAGGAATGTCAATTTTGACCAAGTGAATCTTGAAGTCAGACATTGGGAAGAGTGCTGCAGAATAAAGACAAAACTGTTACAGCCGTTTATTTCACAATTTAAGGACATGTCACTATCAAGAATCTGTCTTCCAGTTTGAAGAGTTCAAGGAAGACATTTATAGACAATTGAGGCTGTCTTTCCAATGGGCAAATCCTCAATTTTGTCTATAAATACAGAAGTGTGAAGACCATTTGAAGTATCCATTCTACATCCAACTGAATAATCATTCTGAAGCTTCAAAACTCTCCATAAGACATTCTTAGTCTTGAAACACTTCATCTAAGCCGAACCCCATTGTATATCCATACAAGCTTAGAGAGATATCCTATCCTTATACACTGAGCTTCATTGTAAAGGATATCTCATTAGTTGGAAACCTTACTTCAACCCTTACCCCTTTCAAGTGAGAAAGTGAGAAGGTTGTAGTAGTAGAAGTGGTAGGAGCTGACTGTTGAGAGAAGAACAGGTCAGTTCTGAGTTGAGAAGAGGGTACTAGTGTTGGTCCTGAAAGGAGTATATAACAAGTGTATGGGGGGGGGGGAATACACTTGTATGCAAATTCTTTTCAAACTTGATCAAACCAGAGATCAAGAATGTTGTCTTGGACAACTCTACTGAAGATGATTAACTTTTCAAAGATAATCAAACTACTAAGTACTATTGAGTACTTAGTTCGATAACTATCTAATGGAGTTATATGTGCGGAATAGTGGTTGGCCCTTTAAGTTTAGACTCCTTTAGTTTCTGAAATCACTTAGTCAGTTCAATGCAATCCAGTTTAGTTTCAGGGAATTTGTCCAATACAGTTTTTGCACAGTCTTTGAATATGTATCTTTTGAAAGATCAGTTTTGTGTGCAGTGTTGAATGAATGTAAGTACTTGTAAAGCAAATCAACACAAGAGGTTTATAGTGGTTCAGAGACTCAAGCTCCTACATCCACTTTCCCTGATTTAACAGGATAATTCCTTCACTCTTGGAATTAACTTGTTTTATAGTGCCAAGGTGCACTTGATCAAGAACACCACTCCTTGGTGAATTGATCCCTAGGATGTCTAGAGTCCTAGTACCCTCTTCTCAACTCAGAACTGAACTGTTCTTCTCTCAACAGTCAGCTCCTACCACTTCTACTACTACAACCTTCTCACTTTCTCACTTGAAAGGGATAAGGGTTGAAGTAAGGTTCCAACTAATGAGATATCCTTTACAATGAAGATCAGTGTATAAGGATTAGGATATCTCCCTAAGCTTTGTATGGATATACAGTAAGTTCAGCTTAGAAGAAGTGTTTGAAGACTAAGATAGTCTCTTTGAAAGCTTTGAAAGCACTTGTTTTCTTGTAGGATAGTTGGCTTGGTAGTTGGTGCTTCAAATGGTCTTCACACTTCTGTATTTATAGACAAATTTGAGGATTTGCCCGTTGGAGAGGTAGCCCCAAATTGCTATAAATGTCTTCCTTGAGTTCTTCAAACTGGAAGACAGATTCTTGATAGTGACATGTCCTTATTTGGGTAATAAACGGTTGTTAAGACTTTGTCTTCATTCTGCAGCACTTTTCCCAATGTTTGACTTCTTGTTAAGACTTGGACATGGCTTCTGAAGGTTGATCCAATGATAGGACAACATTCCTTATCAAATGGACAACTCTGCTTATCACTATCAGCAGATTTGCTTATCAGCAAAGTTGGCTTGCTCTTCTTCAGATGACTTGGCTCTTTCCCTTTGCTTTGCTTAGAATTGATCTCAGCATGATATAGTGAAGTCTTTTAGGGTGTAGTTGTCTTCTTCTCTTCAGCATAGTTGACCTTCAAGCATTAGAACATTTGGTCTGGTTCAATCTTGCTGATACACTTCTTCTGGGACAACTCTCCTGATCAGGATACTTGGTCTTTTAGCTTCAGAGCTTTTGTTTTCACACAGAGTTAACCTCTCTGGACAACTCTCCCGATCAGAACATTTGACTAACCTTGTCCTTTTGAGCTTTACAACCTTGTTTTTGCATGGATACAACCTCTCTAGACAACTCTCCTGATCAAGGCATTTGGTTTTCAATAGAGTATGCTTGTCCTTAGTGTTTGTTCCAGATTTTGAGCCTTGAGGAGACTTGATCTTGATAATATTCAAAGCATAGGTTCCCCCTCACAATGTGCATCTAATCATCTAAGAGCTGCCTAACATATCAGCTTCTCATCTAGCCTTATACTATGTGTTCTAACACACTTAGAACACAATCATCTTGACTTAGGCATGTCTCAGGGGGTTTTGGTATTTAATCAAAACATATCTCATTTTATTCCCAACAACTAGGACTCTAGACATCCTAGGGATCAATTCACCAAGGAGTGGTGTTCTTGATCAAGTGCACCTTGGCACTATAAAATAAGTTAATTCCAAGAGTGAAGGAATTATCCTGTTCAATCAGGGAAAGTGGATGTAGGAGCTTGAGTCTCTGAACCACTATAAACTCTTGTGTTGATTTACTTACAAGTACTTTCATACATTCAACACTGCACACAAAACTGAACCTTTCAAAGACATATGCTAAAAACTGTGCAAAAACTGAATTGGACAAGTTCACTGAAAACTGGACTGTGTTGATTAAAGTGATTTTAGAACTTAAAGGAGTATAAACTAAAGGGCCAACCACCTATTCCGCACTTATAACTAACTTAGATAGTCATTCAACTAAGTACTTAATAGTACTTAGTAGCTTGGTTATCTCTAAGAAGTTATACATCTTCAGCAGAGTTGTCCAAGACAACATTGCTGATCTCTGGTTTGATCAAGTTTGAAAAAGAAATTGCATACAAGTGTATCCCCCCCCATACACTTGTTATATACTCCTTTCAGGACCAACACTTTCCTACACCAAATTACTTGAAACTGCTCTTCAAGAAGGTGATCAACTTACTTTACCACCTATTCAAGCCATCCCTTTGAACCTTCCAATAACCTCCTCAGGAACATTGCTCTCCACAGCACCTGAGACCCAAATCATTCCCATACCCTCTGAACCCAACCCATCTGAAACCCAGCTCAACCTTCCTGAAGCCCAATCCAACCCTCCTGAATCACAAGCCAACTCCTCTGATGACAATGATGATGAGGAAACAGAGGAGTCCACATATGAAGGCATGCTAAGGCAAATTGCCAGGGCAAATGTTGATCAACTTTATCCAGGGTTGAAAGAATATCCCAGGCTACAACAACAGTTCTTTGATCTCAGAGCACTTGTTGAGATCAAAGATAGAACAATGGTGGAAATAGCACAGGCTATCAAGGATAAAGGTGCTAGCTGGTGGCAGGTTGAAGAGAACAGGTTGTTGCATTTTGCAAATGTCAAGAAATCCAGTGTGTTGACCACTGAGGCACTGTTCTGCACTATTGTCCTTGAAAAGGTACTTGTTGAAAGAGAGAGGATTGCTCAAGGAATCAAACATCCTGACAACACCTCAGATGATGCTAATGATGATGATGACACCACCAACCCCAACCCTCCTAGACCCAATCTTGCTCAGGTAGATTACTTCACCTACCCTTCAATTCAGGACTCTGAGAAATCAGAAGAGTTGACCAAGACTGGTGACTCAGTCCAAGATACATTGGCCAAGGATGGTTCTTCTGAGCCTGAGGCAAAGCTTGACAATGTTGAGACTTCCATAGGAGAAGCTGGTTTGACTAAAGCCTCGTCAGTGTCAGACAAGTTAGACACTGACCAGCCTTTAGTCATTCAGGATGACTCAGTGGACTTGGGAAGCCCAAGCACTGTGATCTCCCATCAACTGCCCTTTGTGGATCCTGTTGAGGATATGGAGGTGTCAAGTTTAGGAAATGAAGGAGTTGAAAAGGACAGTAGTGATAAAAACTCAGAGGGAGAGGAAGGTGATTGTGTGATTACTGGTAGTAAGAGTGCACCACCACAAGAGGGAGAGGAAAGTGAAATGTTGGGTGAAGCCCAACATGAGAGTCAGGTTATTCTTCAAGTCAAATCTGAACTTGATGAATCCCTTGGTGAAAGGAGGCCTGATTCTCCAGTGAATGTGAGTCCATCTATTGAAAATGAAGAAAAGAAAATAGTTGAAAATGAGAGCAAAGGTGCTAATGTATCAGACCTCTTGGTAGATGAAAAGAAAGAGAGTGTTGAGGGTGTTTTACCTAACCCTTTAAGTTTTGCAGATTCTGTAGCTGTCACCATTGAACAAATTTTTGCAGATGCTTCCCTTGCTGACATTCCAGTCGACACTAATGTTTATCTTGAAGCAATCTCAGCTAACATGTACATGTTAAACAAGATCTACTTTGAACAAGCTAATGCAACAGAAGCTGGTCTGCAAATTGCTTCACAGACTGCAACTTCCATTGATGAGCAGTCAGAGAAGTTGGACATCTTAGTCAGGGAAGTTGGGAAGGCTCATGCAAAAACTACAGACACTCTTGATGGTCAAGGAAAAACTCTAGCCTTTGTGGAGATGAGGCTCACAGGTTCTGAGGAAGTGGTATTGCTAACCCTAGATGCCAGAATCAGTGGAGTTGAGACTGGTCTGCAAACAGTCTCAACTGAAGTCACAAAGGCTAAGGATGCAATGTCAACATTTACAAAGACTGTGAAGCAAGAGCAGAAAAGCCTAAGGGAAAGCTACAAGCACAATGTTCTAACCCTGAAGAGAACAATCAAGGATGCTTTAAGGCAAAGAACAACAACTCAGAGAAAGAAAGTTGAGGAGCTTAAAGTTGCATTGGTGAAGGAAGTTGCTGAAAAGTTCATTGTGGAACTTATGGCCAAGGTTTCTGATCAAGTTGTGGCCAATCTCACTGACCAGTTGCAGGGTAAACTTGATCAATCCTTAAAAGCCACACTTGATGAAATTGTTGCTCAAAAGATGAAGCCAGTTCATACCTTTCTCAGCATGGCAGATGATAGGATGCAAAACATCCATGATGAAAATGTCTATCTGCTGCTAGAATTGAAGTCTCTCACTCATGCTCATTCCCACCTCTCTGTCACAATGAGTGATTTAAAGCCCCAATGTTTTGATAATGCCAAAAAGAGGGAAAGAGAGAGAGCAAGGGCAAAGGGAACCTTGAAGATTGGAGAACCTAAGGGAAAGGACAAGCAGCCTGAGATTGAAGTGGAGAAGGAGGAAGACATTGGAAAAGGCAAAGGGCCCATGAATGTTGAAGACCTTACTGAAGAGGAGCAAATTCAGATAGCAGTAAAGAAGTCTATGGCTTCTGTGATTGAAGATCAGGCCAGATGGAAACAGAGACCTGGAGGAGAGTCTACAGGCTTACACCCTAAAGAGAAGGTGATTGAAGTAAGGGGGAAGGTCACTAGAGCCACTGAAAGGAAAAGAAAGGAACGGACCTTCACTGACTTCCCAACCAGCCTGACTTTACCATCTTAATTTCAAGCTGAAGAGTCAACTCCAGTAAGAAAGTCAAAGAGACTGAAGAAAGCAGCCAAGTTGCCTGAAATTCTGGAAGAAGAAACTGAAGAAGTTGAATTGGACAAGGAGCCTGAAGTAAGAAAGCCCAAACTTGCTGATGACCCCTCAAAGCTGTTTGAGGAGGGTTTTGGAAAAGATCTAGAAACACAAGAGAAGTTGGCTCTTCAGAGAGCTAAGGAAAGAATGGATCAGTTGGTTGAGGCCAACAAAGCAATAGATGAGAGAAGGGCTAATTTCAAAGCTCCAAGAAGAAGAAGAGCTTCTTACACAAGGTTGAAACCTCAAATGCTTCAAAGATGGGACACTCAATATCCTCACCATGACAAATGGGTGTCAATCCATTTGAATGATGCATGGGAGGAGGCCAAGAGGAGTTTTGTTTATGACTTCTTTGTCATAGGCAAGTGGCTAGGTGAAAATGTTGAAGAGGTGTTTGTCCAGTTCATGTTTGAGAATCACAGGGACTTGTATCAGAAGCTGTTTGCAGCAGCTAACATGGCAAGGATAGAATTCAAAGCCCCTGGTCCCATTTTGTACATGCCTCCCAAGTTCAATGGGAACATGATTGATGAAGGGAAGATCTTGGAGGAGTTTATCTCCATCATGAAGATGGAGAAGATGAAGCCTGGCCCAAAAGGCCCTGATGGCCGTGATGGCCAGAAGGAGGAAATGGCCCTGATGGAGGAAATGGCCCTGATGGCCAGAAGGTTTGACAAGCTGAACTCAAGATTTGGTAGATACAAGAAATTCTACCAAGACAACAAATTCAGGAGAAGGTACAACTCTCATGAAGTCTAGGCTGAGGACAAGAAGCCTGATGAGAGAACGTCAGAGGACAAGTACTCTGATAGGAGAAAGTCCAGCAGAGCTGAACCCTCATCATCCAAAAGAAGAGGTGATTCAAAGAAGGATGATGATGAGGACATGTGCTATAACTGCAAGAAGAAAGGGCACTTCCAATATGACTGCCCTGAACTCAGCTCTAATGAAAGAAAGGAGAGACAAGCAAAGAGAGACAGAAAATTCACCAATATGAAAGTCATGATGGCTGGTGATGAATCTGATTCTGCTGAAAGCTTCAACTCCTCTGATGATGGACTGTTCTCAACAGTGATGATGATGATGTATGCAACATGGCCATAGAGGATGATGAGGTATCCTCTACTTCTAGCTCACCATCATTTCTATCACAGAACACTAGTGAAGTCAACTTGAAACTTTCTGTTGGGAAATAAATAGATTTTGATTAAGATACCAAAACCCCTGATTGATGATGATCAGATTAGTTGAGATACATCTAAGTATGCATCAGTCTAGTTGTCTCAGGATAATTGAGACAGTAGAAATGCCTAAGTCTAAATCTCAGAAATGTTGTGAGATATCTAGTTCAGGATAATTGTCCAAAGCTGAAAATGTTAGGCAGCTTTATATGCTTAAGTATCTTAGGACAAGTCTGCTGAAATTCAAGAAGACAAGTATGCTGAAGAGGAAAACTTAGCTGATAATCAAGAATGCAAGAAAGTCAAGCTGCAATGTACTGATAAGAGCTATATCAGATCAGCTTGAAGAATTAAAGATCAAGAGCATTGAATGATGCACAGAGAAGACAAATTAAATGAAGCATTTAATGCAATCAAGCCTGAACAAAGCATTGAAGACTTAGAAGCATTAAAGACTGAAGAATTGAATGAATGTTGGAACATTCCACTTGCAGCAGGAATGTTCAGGGCACTTGTCCCATCTGACCATTGGTAGAGTGTAAAGTCTGCCACAATCAACTTTGGGAAATGTACAAATTTGGAAACTGACACAAGTCATATCAGCCGTATTTTTCAGAAGTCAACACATTCATTCAAGCAACCATTGAAGAGCCTTTTACACAATGGATAATAGAAGGTTAGCCTCCATAGCCGTTTCAATGGAGCTGCAAATAGACAATTTGAAATGCTATCTCTCCAACAGATAGTTAATCAAATTGCTCTAAAAATTCAGAAGTGATCCAAGGATTCAAGTATCCAACTATCTGCTATCAAACTATCATCTAGCAATCAAAGGAAACCAAAGTTGTTCTTAAGAATCCCAAGTTTCCTGATCACTTCAAAAGCTAAGCCATTTCTTGTAATATCCCAAGCTTAGCATTGAAATATCCTAAGCTTTTACACTGTTCTTATTTTAAAGGATATCTCTATTAGTTGGAACCAAAACCTCAAACCCTTACCTCATTGAGTGAAGTACAGTTTGTTGTAGAAGTGAGGAGTTAAGGACTGTTAAGTGAAAATACAGTCTTAACTTAGAGTGATTGAGTACTAGGACTCAGATTATCCTAGGGATCAAAGCAATAAGGTAGTGTTGTTGATCAGTGCACCTTGGCACTATAAAACAAGTTAATTCCAGGTGTTAAGAAATTATCCTGTTCAATCAGGGAAAGTGGATGTAGGAGCTTGAGACTCTAAACCACTATAAATTGTTGTGTCATTTACTTATTGCATTCATTACTTGCAAAAAAAAAAATCTTTCTTAAAATAAGTAAGTTCAGCAAAGTTAAGAAAAACTGTTTTGGACAAAGTCCCTGATCAACTGTTTGTTTTCAGAAATTAACTTGGAGTATTCTTTCAAAGAAAAGGCCAACCACATTCCGCACTTAGCAACTCTTTTAGATATTTATCCAACTGAACACTTCATAGTCTTCAGTATGACAAGTATCTATTGAAGCATTCACTCAGGCTAGTTGTCAGACAACCTCCCTGATAGGACCAAACTGTTTTGAAAAAGAAAGAATTTGCATACACAAGTGCATTCCCCCCATACACTTGTGTCATACTCCACCAAGGACCAACACTTTCCTTTGGAAAGTTGATGGAAGATTTCACTAGGTTACAAGAATTTCATGACAATTGTGTGAGAGAAAATGAAAGGCTTTCAATTGAACTTACAAAACCTTCTGAGTCAGTAGTAGATGTCAAATCTACTGAGTTGTATCAACAAATCTTGAGAGAGCTTGAGGAAGCAAATCTCAGGATAGTTGACCAACAAAAGCAGATTGATGATCAACTGCTTTCTTAGAAGAGAAAAGATTTTGAACTTAAGATTCTTCAAGCAAAATTTGAAAACCTCTCACATGAATATGACATTCTTAAATCAAGTGAAGAGAGCCTGAAATTAAAGATGTCTGCTCTGAAGAAATCCTCTAGAGCAATAGAGGAAATTCAAAGTTACCAAAGACCTACGGCTCAAAGAAGTGGATTAGGCTTTGATCCATTTGAATCTTCACCTTGTCTTAGTGTTGCTTCTACAAGTAACACTAAGAAAATATTTGTTAAATCAGTGGCACAATAAGATGAAAATGAAATAATTCAGCCACTGAACAAAGGAAAGGGCAAAATGCATGAGATGCCCACTCAAGTGATTCAGGAGACTAAGCCCAAACCTAAGGAAAAGGCCAAAGTCCCTGAACACAAGAGGAATGTTGGTCAGCAGAGTAGACCCAATGGAAGGGCAACTCTCCTGAACAATGTTCAGAGGAGTTATCCAAGGTTTGATCAGCCTAGGCCAACTCTACTGAGGAAGCCTCAGCTGAACAGAGCTAAGGATAACTATCCTCAGAGGCAGAATAAAATGAGACAACCAAAACCCTTCATGCCAAAGGGTAATGGTAATAAATATACCTTTCCTCAAAGATTTTCTCAAGTAGCACCAAGAACTCATAAGGTCAGGAGATTTGACAACTCTCCTGAAACTTACAGAGTCGACACATTTTCACACACTTTCCCAAAGGCATTTAAGGGAAAGACAGTGTATGTTGATGCTAAAGGAAAACAACTTAGCCACCTTGAATCAATCAGGCTAATTAGGCAAGTTTGGGTTCCTAAATGTACAATTAACCTCTCAAGACCCAAAATTCAAAGGGTACCTAAAGCTTGCTAATTGCAGGTACCCAAGGGCCACAAGAAGATGAGGAGTATGAGCAAAAAGTCAGCATGGTACCTTGACAGTGGATGCTCAAGGCACATGACTGGAAACACAGATCTCCTCACTGATTTCACTGAAAAAGAAGGCCCAAATGTCACATTCGGAGACAGCTCACAAGCAACAACAAAAGGTTATGGTACCCTGATAATTGGTAATATCAAGGTATCCAATGTATCTTATGTGGCTGGTCTCAAATATAATCTGCTAAGCATAAGTCAGTTTTGTGATAAAGACTTTAATGTTGAGTTTTCAAGTGGAAAATGCTTAATCAAAAATGGAACTCAACATACCCTACTGACTGGAACTAGAAAAGGAAATGTGTATTTTGCTGACTGGGACAAGTCTACTGATGCTAGGGGTGATCACGGTGCGGTTTGGCGGTTTTTTTGACAAAAATCAAATTGCCTTGCTACTTGCGGTTCGGTTTAGTATACAATTCTAAACCGCGGTTTATTTCGTAAAAATGAACAAGCGGTTTTAAACGGTTACGGTCGGTTTCGGGCGGTTTGGCGGTTTATATAATAGTATATCATACAATTACAAACGAAAAATTGAAATTATACAAACTTAATATTAATGTCAAATGACCATTAAAATTCTCAATATTTAACTAAAACTAAAAAATGTTAAATGCATTACAAAATAAATGTCTTAATATTATAAAAAATATATTACTCCAATATTAGTATGTGTGTCGTAGTGAAATTAGAATACATTATATATGATCAATTAATTTTTATTTATTTTTTTAGAAAAACCAAATTTTTTATTATTAATAGGGTATAAGTATAAGATATACCCCACAAAAGTTATAATCTCACACAGAAAAGCAAAGAAACAGAGAATGCAATTGAAAATGGAATATGGCCTCTATTTGATACAAAGTACTGGTTCCCTTCCGTATCAATTAACTTTTATATATTAAAAAAATATAATTATTAATATTAATGGTCTAATATATAATACTAATTTTTTTATATATAATTATTTATTAAATTAACGGTGAGGTCGGTGCGGTTAATCACCTAAAATTTAAATTGCACCGTTATAGCGGTGCGGTTTCATATAATTATTTTAATCGCGGTTTAAAGCGGTTTTTTAAACTAACGGCGCGGTGCGGTGCGGTTCGGTCGGTTTTGGCGGTTTTTAAAATTTTATGATCACCCCTAACTGATGCTGCATGTTTCATTGCTAAGAGCTCTAATGAACAAAGTTGGTTATGGCATAAAAGGCTAAACCATCTGAACTTTAAATCAATGAACAAGCTTGCTAGAAATGCATTAGTAAAAGGACGACCTAATGAGGTTTTCATTAAAGAGCAGGTGTGTAAACCATGTCAAGAAGAAAAATAGATTAAAGCCTCATTCAAAGGAAAACCAATCATATCTACAGAAAGGGTGCTTGAACTGCTACATATGGACCTATTTGGACCAATCACCCCTGCAAGCATAAATGGAAGAAAATACACATTGGTTGTAGTAGATGACTTCTCTAGGTTCACATGGGTAGTATTTCTCCTTAATAAGAAGGAAACTCAAGTCAAACTCCCTGAACTGTTAAAGAGACTGTCAAATGAAAAGAGCCTCAATATAATAAAGATAAGATCTGATAAAGGCACTGAGTTCATAAATTCATACATCAATGAGTATTGCACACAAAATGGGATAGCTCATGAAACCTTAGCAGCTAGAACCCCTCAGCAGAATGGGGTTGCAGAAAGAAGAAATAGAACTTTAAAAGAGGCTGCTAGAACCCTAATTGATGATTCTAATCTACCTGAGAGGTTTTGGGCTGAAGCCATAAACATTGCATGCTATACTCAAAACAGATGTTTGATCACTAAGGGACATGGCAAAACCCCCTATGAACTCTGGAAAGGAAGATTGCCTAAAGTGTCTTACTTTCACATATTTGGTTGTAATTTTTTCATTCACAATAATGGGAAAGAGCAGTTGAAAGCTTTTGATAGCAAAGCTGATGAGGGGATATTTCTTGGAAATTCCCAAATCAGCAGAGCTTTCAGAGTTTATAACTGTAAAACCCTTGTTGTGGAGGAAACACCTCATGTTGTGTTTGATGAATCTACTTCTGAGATCAGGAATAAGAACCTGGACACTGAAGAAATCACACAAAGAACAACCAGATTGAGCCTAAAAGACAAGGACACTGTATTCATTGATGTTGTCCAAGCCAATCCTCCTGAAAACATCACACTAGACAACAATCCTGAAGGCAACATTCCTGAAGAAAACCCCACTGAAGGAAATGGTGAACTGACTGACCCAATCCCAGTTCACACTCAGGTAACAACTACCAATGAAGAAGTAGTTCATGTTGAGGTAGTTAATGGATTTAATATTCAAGGGGGAAACAATAATGTTGAAAATGTCAATGTCCCTGACATTGAGGACAACACCCCTGAATATGATCCAAAATTAGATCCTGCACTCAATTATCCTGAATTTTATGATACTAGTGACTCAACCTTAGTAGAGGACAACTCTACTGAAGGGATCAGAAAAAGAAGGACATGGTTATCTGACCATCCTACAAATCTGATACTTGGTGATCCAAGTGTAGGAGTCAAAACTAGAAAGTTTCATGGTGAAAGTGATCTATTTTGTTGTTTTCTATCAGAACAGGAACCAAGTGACATTGAGGAAGCACTTCAAGATGCTAATTGGATAACAGCAATGCAGGAAGAGTAAATCAATTCACCAGAAATGATGTATGGGAGCTGGTGGATAGACCTTCACATCAAGATGTTATTGGAACCAAGTGGGTGTTCAAGAACAAAAAGAATGAAAATGATGTGATAGTCAGAAACAAGGCCAGATTGGTGGCCAAAGGATACTGTCAATCAGAAGGCATTGATTATGATGAAACATTTGCACCAGTGGCAAGACTAGAAGCAATAAGGCTTTTCTTAGCCTATGCAGCTCACAAAAGGTTCAAAGTGTACCAAATGGATGTCAAAAGTGCCTTCTTGAATGGATTCTTAAAGGAAGAAGTCAATGTAGAGCAACCACCTGGTTTTGAGGAAGGAAACAAAGTCTACAAATAGAAGAAAGCTCTCTATGGACTCAAGCAAGCTCCAAGAGCTTGGTATGATACACTGTCACAAAGGCACTGAAAAGGATATCTAGAGGCTGCTAAGAGGATCTTGAGATATCTCAAAGGCACTGAAAATATAGGCCTTTGGTACCCTGCTGATGGCAACATTGAGTTAACTGGCTACTCAGATGCTGATTATGGAGGTTGCAGAATTGATAGGAAGTCCACTTCAAGGACATGCCAATTCTTAGGGAACAAACTCATATCTTGGTTCTCTAAGAAGCAGAATACAATGGCCACCTCCACCACTAAAGCTGAGTATGTTGCAACTGGAAGTTGTTGTGCTCAGATCCTTTGGTTGAGACAACAACTAAGAGACTACAATGTCAACTCTACTGAAGTGCCCATATTCTGTGATAACAACAGTGCTATTGCAATATCACAGAATCCAGTGTTACACACAAGGTGTAAACATGTGGACATCAAGCATCACTTCATTAGAGACCATGTGGAGAAGAAGGACATCAAGTTGGTGAAAATCCACACTGATCATCAAAAAGCTGATATACTGACAAACCCACTTGTAGAAGCAAGATTCATGGAATTATCAGCAGAGTTGGGACTTCTTGATCCAGGGAAGTTGGACAAGTAAGCCCAAAGGAGTTATCTAAGCAAGGGGGAACTGAAAGAGTTTTTTTGCAGACTTGGACAAGTCTTCTGAAACTCAGGAATCTTGACCTCATTTGGCCAGGACACTTGTCCATTTGGGGTCAGATAAGTTGTCTTGGCTATCAAACCAAATCTTGGTCTGATAAGCACCTATTTTGGGTAATCATTGCCTATTTCGACGGTTGTCCTATTCCTCTTCAAGCCATCACCTTTTTAAGGATTTAATTTGTCCCCTACCTAAAAAGTCTCTTTCAATGCATTAAATGCCAAGATTTAACTCTTGTTTGCATTAAACAATTCGAGACATGATCTACCTTGATAACCCCCCAGCTTTAAACAAACATTAAACTCTTTCCCACGTTTGAATAAAAATAGTTTTCTACTGTTTCATTGGTTAATAACCGTTGGATCAAGTCTGGCCAACTCCCCTGAAATTGATCTTGGTCGTCCAAACTTGATTTCCTCAATTGTAAACTGTTTGAATTGCCTTAAGACTCACCTGCTCATTGACATACATTCCTTTTGGAATATTCACAAGTCTTAAGCCCACAAACCTCACTTCTTCCCCACGCATTCAAACTCTCTTGAAACCCTAGCTCTCATCCTCTCAAAACTTACTCAAACTTCTTACTGTTTCATCAATGCCTCCCAAAGCTAGACCTGAGATGGTTGTTGACTTCACAAACAAGGATCTTGACCTTGATTTTGGTTACCTAAGCCACAAAAACAACCTCACATTCGAGTCGATCCTTTCTTTTGAGAGTGAGGACCCTGAAATCACTCCAACTCTCAGATGGCTTAGAAGGGCAGGGCTTCAAAAGTTTATGGAAGAAAAGCCGAGTTCATGCCTTGAGACCTACATGGTTGAGTTCTTTGCTTTCCTCAAGTGGAGGGGCAAACCTGAAGATAGTGAAGATGCAACAAGGCTATCCTACATAGCTAAAGGAGAAGAGGAAGAAAGATTTCACAGGGTGAAATTTTCTGAGGAAGAAGTGGATGCTGCTTTTGGATTGCCCTCTGAAGGGAGGAATCCAAAATTCTATGGTAATGGCCATGAGCAAGAAATTGCTCAAGAATGGCTCATTATTCCAGGTCCAATTTCCTCCACTCAACATAAGAGGACTCTCAAGCCCAGATTCCTCAACCTGTTTGAGGTAATTACTAAGAGTTTGTTGAGTAACACATGCAGTTTGGAGCAAGTAAGTGCTCCAAGGATAAGAGTTATGGTTGCAGTGATTGATGCCAGTGATAAGGGCATCAAATTCAATTGGAGGGAATTCATTTTGTCTGAAATGATGAAAGAAAAGGTTAAATTCAAAGTAAAGGCTCACAACAAGGTTGTGTTGGAAGGGAAATTGAGGTATTGCACCAGGGCAAGCCTCCTGATTGAAAAGTTTGCCCACTACACTGACATGCAGACTTTTGCCAAGCCTTTACCTGCCCAAAAGATCTTGTTCAGAAAGCTCAGCAAAAAGACTGAGCAAAGAAGGATGCAGATGGCCAAACCTGCTGAAGAGGAGGTTGAGGAGAAACAAAAAATGAAGAAAAGGACAAAGGCCAGGGCTGTCAAGACCAAGAAGCTGTCTCAACTACCCACAGAAGAAACCACGGGAGCTTCAACTGAGATTGAAGAAGTTGCAGTAGAGGGTGTGCAAGTTCCTTCTGACCATTCAGAAGAGTTGAGACAGAAATATAATGAGACAAGGCAGAAGAATAAGGGTGATAAGAGGCCCAGGGAAGTTGTCCCTGAGAAAGAAGGAAGTGGGAGTAGTAGGGCAAGTAAGAGAAGGGCCAAGCCCACTGAGAAAAGTTTGGAGCTTCAGGAGGAGAGGACTCTCCAAGTGGCTCTTAGGGAGAGTAGGGCTGAAAGCAGGACTAAATCCAAGTCCAGGATCAACTCCTCTGGTTCTGGAACCCCTGAGTCCAAAAGTCCCTGAAAATCAACCAATAGAACCCAACTTTCCTGAAACCCAAAATCCTGAACCCAGCTCCCCTGAAACTCATATCACTCCTCAAGACCAACCCATTATCCCTGTTGATCTTACAAAGAGATACTCTCCTGAAGGGACTGCTCAAAGAAGTCCAATTGACCTCTTGGTTGACATAGAAGTTGATGAGTCAAGATTGCTATCTCCACTTGATTCATCTATGCTGAACTACTCTAAGCAGCTTGAGAAAGCCATGATTGATTCCACCCCCCTGAGCAAAGCCCCTTCAGATCCATTGTTCTAAAAAACAACTGAGGTACCATTAGTTGAGCCCAACCTTTCTGAAGCCAATATCCCTGAGCTCAACCTTCCTGAAGCCACGCTTCAAGCCAATTCCCCTGAACCCAGAGCCAACTCCCCTATAGCCCAAATTCCTCAGTCAAATGAGGATGAGGAGGAGTATACTTATGAAAGTATGCTCAGAGGAGGAGCCAAAGCTACTATGGACAGTTTGTACCCACAACTTGCAGAATTTCCAAGATTGCAGCAACAATTCCATGATTTGAGGACACTGGTGGATGTAAAAGACAAAACAATCATGGAGATTGCACAAGTCATCCAAGACAAGGGTGCAAACTGGTGGCAGATTGAAGAAGGAAGACTACTTCACTTTGCAGGAGTAAACAAGACCAGATTCCTCACTGATGAGGAAGTGTTTGCAAAGCTAGTAGCTGACAAGATTGATGAAGAGAAAGAGAGACTGGCTAAAGGGATCAAACACCCTGATAGCAGCTCAAATGATGATGATGGCAAAGATGACCCTTCAAACCCTCCCAAACCCTCTCATCCCAACCCTCCTGAAACCAGCAAGTTTTCAAATCCTCTTTTAACCTATCATAGAAAGGGCTCTGTATCTTCAGAGGTGTTGACCAAAGATGGTGACACAGCCAAAGATGCATCTGCCAATGAAGGTTCATCTGAACCTAAGGCACAGCTTAAAGATGTTGAGGTTCCTACCTTAGAAGTTGGTTTGATTAAAGCCTCTTCAGTGTCAGGAGAGTTGGACACTGATCAGCCTTTAATCATTCAGGATGACTCAGTGTCTGCTGATGTAAGCATTGTCATCTCCCAACAACTGTCATCTTTGAACCTTGTTGAAGGTGAAGATGTTGCAGGTTTAGGAGAAGGAGTTGAAAAGGAAATAATAGTGGAAAAACCAGAGGGAGTTATGGATGAAAGAGAGGTAGTTATAACTAAGATTGTGAGTGTACCAATATATGAGGGTGGAATAAGTGAGGAAGGACAGGTTATTCTTAAAGTCAAATCTGAACTTCAAGAATCCGTTGGAGATAGGAGGCCCGTTCCTTTGTGTGAGGACATTATTACTGAAGGAAGTTGAAAATGAGGAGAAGGTTGCTGATGTATCAGAGTCTTATGCAAAAAATAATGAGGGTGATGAGTGCTTATTTTCTAACCCTTTTGATTTTTCTGATATTGCAGGTATTTCTCTTGACCAAATCTTTGCAGATGATATCCTAACAGATGCTCCCATCCAAGTAGACTCTGGATCAGCACAAGCATTGCTTGGGGTGCAATCAGCTAAGTTGGACTCCTTGGCTCATCAAGTCCAATCTGCTCATGCTGAAACCTCAGGAACCTTGGATGAGCAAGGTAGAACATTGGCATCTGTGGAGATGAGATTAACTGGCTCTGAAGATGTGGTGCTACCCACATTGGAAGCAAGGATAAGTGAAGTGGAGTCTGGTCTGCAAACCATCTCCACTGAGGTTCAAAAAGCAAAAGCCAGTATGGAGTCTATCTCCAAAGAGGTCAAGAAAGAGCAGAAGCTGCTAAGAGACAACCACAACTCCAATGTCAAAGCTCTGAGATTAACTGTCAAGCAAACACTTGGCAAGAAAACAGCCATTCAGAAGAAGAGAGAGATGAGGCTAGCAATGGTGAAGGCTGCCTCAGAAAAATTTTCCCAAGAAGTAATGGCCAACATTGCTGAAAGTGCAGTAGCCAATCTTACTGATCTATTGAAGGCAAGCCTTGATGCATCTCTCAAAGCAACCATGGAAGAGGTTGTTGAGTAGAAAATGAATCCTGTTCTAGCTTTCCTAAGCTTGAGCAGTGACAGGATGCAAAATATACATGATGAGAATGTATATTTGCTATAAGAGATGAAGTCCCTGAACCAAGCCCAATCCTTGATGGCAACTACTATGAGTGAGCTCAAACCTCAATGTTTTGATGCTGCCAAAAAGGGGGAAAGAGAAAGAGCAAGGGCCAAAGGTGCCTTGATAATTGGTGGTTCAGATAAGGGCAAAGACAAGGTTGTTGAAGACAAGGGAAAGAAGCAAGCAGTGCTGAATTTGGAAGAGCTTGATGAAGAAGAACAATTGGCCATAGCCTTGAAAAATTCAATGGCATCAGATCAAGAAGAGAGAGCAAGGCTTCAGCAGAGGCCTGGAGGAGAAGCATCAGGACTGGACAAGTCCATTGAAGGAGTTCAGACAAGAGGCCAAATCAAGAAAGCAAAAGGAAACAAGAGGAAAGCTGAAACTTTTACAGACTTTCCTAACAGTCTTGATTTGCCACCTGAATTCAGGATTGAAGAAGAAGAGTCTACCTCCAAGAAGGCCAAGAATGCTGAAAAGGTCAAGAGTGCTGAAGAAGTCAAGAATGCTGAAGTTGTCAAGACTTCTGAGACCAAGATTGTTGAAGGTGCCAAAGCTGCTGAAGATGTTGAAGAGTTGTTTGAAGAAGGCTTTGGACCTGCACCAAAGAAAAAGACAACAATGCTGATCAATGATCCATCAAAGTTGTTTCAAGAAGGTTATGGGAAGGACCCTGAAACACAACAGAAGCTGGCTATGATGAGAGCCCAAGAAAAGATGGATTTGATGGAAGAAACAAACAGAGCAAGAGATAAAAGAAGAGCTGACTTTCACAAGCCCAGAAGAAGGAGGGCTACCTACAACAAGTTGAAGCCACAACTACTGATCCCCATGGACACCAAATATCCACACTTTGATAAATGGGTCCCAACTTAGCTGAATGATATATGGAAGAGGCAAAAAGGGAATTTTTCTATGACTACTATGTCATTGATAGATGGAATGGAAAGGATGTCAACTCCACATTCACAGAGTTTATGATTGAGTACTACAGGGAGCTATACCAGCAACTTCTTGCAGCTGCAAATCTGGCAAGAATTGAATTCACTGCCCCTAAACCAATCATTTTCATACCCCCCAAGTTGGATGGGTGGATTGACCAATCCAAGATTTTCCAAGAGTTCCTTGAGATCCTGAAGCTGAACAGGATGGTACTTGGACCAAAGGGTACTAACCAAGAGGCCATGGAGTTAAAGAAAAGGGTGTGGGCACAGTATGGGATGGTGCCACCTCCTGAAGACAATCTCTGAATTGGCTAAGTCCTCTTGACCCTCTTGTGCTGAAATGGAAAAATACATGTCTTGGTTGCTGATCTGTTGATTTGGTCATCTATGCTGAAAGTTGCTCAAATCTTCTGATATGTGCTATTTGCTCTGATACTTATGATTTATACTCTGATCATGTACCTTGTTAATTTATGCTCTGATGTAATGTTTCATGCTCTGATATGTTTGTTCAACTATCAACATGCTTGTAATGATCTTTAAATGAATGATAGTTGAACACATTTTGAATCAAGAAACATCATTACATAATCCTAACTTGTCTGACATACCAACCTATATGCAATGAAAACAGAAAATACACTAACACATTTTCTTTCAGGGAACTTGACCTCAATCACCTCCACTAAAGAAAAATGTAAGAAGTGTAGTCAAGTCACCTTTGCATAGATTGTATAGGTTTTGACATCATCAAAAAGGGGGAAATTGTTGGGAATAAAATGAGTTTTGATTATGATACCAAAACCCCCTAAAGACATGCCAATTAGATAAGTCAGAATACATGAACATGTTTCAGGATTGTTGGAACATGTAGCCTAAGACAAGTAGAGAAGCTGATATGTTAGGCAGATCTTAGATCAATAGATGCACAAAGTGAGGGGGAACTCATGCTTAGAAGCTTATATAGAATAAGTCCCCTCAAGGCTCAGTTATGGATTGACCCCAAGTCTGTTGAAGGACAAGTATGCTGATCAAAGTCAACTCAGTATGAAATAACCTATCTGAAGATCAACTAACTGGAATAGATCATCAAAGATCAAACCTACTGAAATGAATATCAAGTTCAGAAGAGTTGTCCTGTAAGATTGTCTCAGCACAATTGAACCAGAACAAAGCTTTGAAGTTCAAAGTCAACTATGCTGAAGAAGTCAAGTCCACCTATCTAAAGCCATGAGTGCTCAAAGGCCTACCCTAAGACTCATGGAAAGGGAAAGAGCCAAACCATCTGAAGAGCATACCAACACTGCTGATAAGCAGAAACTGCTGATCTTGATAAGTAGAGTTGACCAAGTGATAAGGAAAGTTGTCCTTATCCAAGGATCAATCATCAGAAGGAATGTCCATTTTGACCAAGTGAATCTTAAAGTCAGACATTGGGAAGAGTGCTGCAGAATAAAGACAAAACTGTTACAGCCGTTTATTTCCCAATTTAAGGACATGTCACTATTAAGAATCTGTCTTCCAGTTTGAAGAGTTCAAGGAAGACATTTATAGACAATTGAGGCTGTCTTTCCAACGGGAAAATCCTCAATTTTATCTATAAATACAGAAGTGTGAAGACCATTTGAAGCACCTCAACACATCCAACTATCCTACAAGTTCACAAGTGCTTTCAATGTTCTCAAAGAGACTATCTTAGTCTTCAAACACATCATCCTAAGCTAAACTTCATTGTATAATCATACAAAGCTTAGAAGAGATATCCTATCCTTATACACTGAACCTCATTGTAAAGGATATCTCATTAGTTGGAATCAAACTTCAACCCTTATACCTTTCAAGAGAGAAAGTTAGAAGGTTGTAGTAGTAGAAGTGGAAGGAGCTGACTGTTGAGAGAAGAACAGTTCAGTTCTGAGTTGAGAAAAGATACTAACAGTTCAGTTCTGAGTTGAGAAAGGATACTAGGACTCTTGACATCCTAGGGATCAAGGAACTAAGGAGTGGTGTGGTTGATCAAGTGCACATTGGCACTATAAAACAAGTTAATTCCAAGAGTGAAGGAATTATCCTGTTAAATCAGGGAAAGTGGATGTAGGAGCTTGAGTCTCTGAACCACTATAAACTCTTGTGTTGATTTACTTTCAAGCACTTACATACATACAACATTGCACAAGCTGGACTTTCAAAGATACATATGCTAAACTGTGCAAAACAAGATTTGGACAAATTCCCTGGAACTGTGAAATGATTTCAGAACTTAAAGGAGTTTGAAACTAAAGGGCCAACCACTAATTCTGCACATATAACTCCATTTGATAGTTATTCAACTAAGTACTCCATAGTGCTTAGTAGTTTGATTATCTTTCAAGAGTTAATCATATGAGCAGAGTTGTCCAGGACAACCCTGCTGGAGTCATATTTGGTTAAAGTCAAAAAGATTTGCATACAAGTGTATTCCCCCCCCATACACTTGTTATATACTC
This sequence comes from Galeopsis tetrahit, assembly GCA_963675135.1. Classification (NCBI taxonomy): domain Eukaryota; kingdom Viridiplantae; phylum Streptophyta; class Magnoliopsida; order Lamiales; family Lamiaceae; genus Galeopsis; species Galeopsis tetrahit. Next base: position 66,039,812 of record OY776127.1, read on the forward strand.
CTTTCAGGACCAACAAATGAGTTCACCCTTAAATCATATTTTTATTACAGTTATCTGCACCCACTCATTTTATGAATTCACCCCCAAATCATTTTTTTTACAACTACACCCGCTCATTTTATGAGTTCACCCCCAGATTTTTTTTTTACCACAATTATTTGCACCCGCTCATTTTATGAGTTCACCCTCCAAATTATATTTATACTACAGTTATCTGCACCCACTCACTGTATGAGTTCACCCCCAAATTATCTGTAACCGCTCATTTTATGAGTTCACCCCCCAAATATTTTTTTTTTAAATAATTATATTTAAAAAACTATATTATCTTTTTATTGATTTACACAAAATATAATAAAATCAACCTTAATTTATACATTTACAATTTGCAGTCGAGTTATCGTCGATTCACCACTAAATCACCCATATTTTTAAAAATAAAATCGTAAAAACATAATTAAAAAAAACTATCGAAATTAGTCACAAATCCCAATTTTTTTTCTTTTTAATTTTTAATTTTCAGTTTTTATTTCTTCATTTTTTTTCCTATTTTTTTTTTTCCTTTTTTTTTTTGTTTAGTATTTTAAATTTTTTTAATATAAAATAATATTATATGTATAATTTTATTATAGTCGTTAGTACAATAAGTAATAACCAGTAATACCATAAACCATAATCAGTAATACCATTAATAATAATGGTAATATCTTATACAATAACAAATAATTGCACACATCTAATTATATTCAATAATACAAAGAACAATTATTAGTAATACCACGAACAGTAATCTGTAATACCATTAATATTAATTAGTAAAATTTTATACAATAACAAATAATTTCACACATCTAATTATATAAAGTAATACCAAAAAATAATTATCAGTAATACCATGAAGGAATGAACAGTAATTAGTAATACCGTAAACATTGATCATTAATATCTTATACAATAACAAATAATTTCACAAATCAAATTATATTTAGTGATACCAAAAACAATTATCAGTAATACCATAAATTATAATATATAATACCATAAACAATAATAATCAGTAATGCCTTAATTAATACAGTAATAAATAATTCCACACAATCAGTAATACCACAAACAATAACCAGTAATACCGTAATCAATAATCATTAATATTAATTCAATAGTGTATTAATAGTAATACCACAATCAATAACTAGTAATATCAATACCACTAACAAGAATACCATAAAAAAAGTGGAGGGAGTGCAGACCGGGGTGTACTGAAGAAAATAGGGGGTGCACATTACCAAGCCCAATTGAAGAGAACCCTAGCCAAATAGAAGGGCACCCTAGGTCAGCAGTCGTCGCCTGAGATTTCATCGACAAGCTCACCGGCTCCGAGTGCCGACTGATCAGAGATCCATCGACAACATACTCACAGTCCTCCGTCGGACCGTCATCAACCGGAGGAAGAGGCTGCGCAGGAGCATGGTGAAGAAGACGAAGCAATGTAGCTTCGATTTGGACAAATATGAACAACGAGAGCGAAGTGAGTGTTGCAGGCGAGCGTCATTGATGTCGGAGAAGCTCCTGGATCGCGAACACAAAGGAGATTGATCGAAGCAGTCGCGTCGGTGGTCGAAATGAGCAGAGGTTTTTGACCGCCATGGATCGTGGCCGAGATGGAAGATGATGTCGATTGTCATGGAATTGAAGAATCATGATTGCGATTTGAGGAGGGGTCTCGGGCTTAAGCGGCCGGGACGGAAGCGCCGTCGTCGCCGTCGAAGGGGTGGTCGGATATGGTGGTGGCTGGGTCACCCATCGATCGACATGGATTTTCGGCAGGTCCTTTACTCATCAAATTAAAATTGAAATTCAGGTGCACCGCTGATCGACTATAATAAAATCATACCTATAATATTATTTTGTATTAAGATTTAAAAAATACACATGAAAAAAATGAAAAAGAAAGGCAGGAAAAAAAAAAGTAAAAGAAATAAAAAATTTGGAAAAAAATTGAAAATGGGAAGAAAAAAGGAAAAGTCGGGGAAATTTTTTTTAAAAAAAATCGAGATTTGTGGCTAATTTCGATAGTTTTTTATTAATTGTATTTTTACAATTTTTTTAAAATAGTATTTGTGACTTGGTGGTGAATCGACGGTAACTAGACAATAACTCGTCTGTATATTGTAAATATATAAATTAGAGTTTATTTTATTATATTTTGTGTAAATTAATAAAAAGATAATATAATTTTTTTTAATGTGATTATTTTTTAAAAATTATTTTGGGTTGAACTCATAAAATGAGTGGGTACAGATAATCGTGATAAAATAATAATTTGGGAGTGAACTCATAAAGTGAGCGGGTGCAGATAACCGTGGTAAAAAAATGATTTGGGGGTGAACTCATAAAATGAGCGAGTACATATAACCGTGGTAAAAAAAGATTTGAGGGTGAACTCATTAAATGTGTAAATGCAGATAATTATAGTAAAAAATAATTTGGAAGGTGAACTAATTAAATGAATGGGTGCAGATAATTTGAATTAAAAAAAAATGAAATTGAGGAGGTATGCACCATACACTCGCGTGCATACAAGTATATAAATAAAAAAATCTAAAATTTTGAAAATCCAAAAAATTACAAATTTACAATTCTAAAAATCGGAAAATAAGTAATTTAATAATTAAGAAATTCTAAAAAATTCATTAAAAGGTCTAAAAAAATCTTTAAAAATGCATTAAAATGTAAAAATATCATTAAAATTTCTAAAAATCTCATTCTTATTTTTTAAATGTGTAAATTACAAATCTAAAAAATTTATAAGAATAATAAAAATTATTAATATTTTATTAAAAACCAAACTTTAATCGAACTCGTCCACCATTAAAATTTGGTTCGAGCTCCTAAATTTTTTGGGTCCCACGAGGTTAGGGATGGCAATGGACCGGGTCAGGTCGAATACCTAGATACCCGGACCCCGGACCGACCCGTTTGGGTCACGGGGCGGGGCAAAATGGGTCGACCCATTAAGTTTTTAAAAAATATTAGAAATATATATTTTTAAAATAAATAACAAAAAATTTAGATTTGTATTAAAAATAAATAAAATAGTCTTAGAAGCATGTTTATAAATTTATTTTCACATTATAAAAAGGTTAATATTGATATAAATTTTTAGATGAAATATTTGATATTATGTTTTATCAATTTATATTAACCTAAAAAAATATATATGAAGGTGGATTATTGTTATATATATGTTATATTGAAATTGAAGATATATTATATTTATATGTATTAAAAATATATTATATTTATATGTATAATATATAAAAAAAACAAATATAAAAACGGGTCACGGGTCCGGATCACGGGTCGATAGTGATACCCGGACCCGCCCCATTTTAATACGGGTACGGGGCATGGCGACCCAAATAGCACGGGTCGGGGCGGGTTGAAATTGTCATCCCTATACGAGGTTTTCCGACTCACTGACAAGGTTGGGTGGAAGTTCCGCGCCTTGATCAACTGTTCTCAAATTCATTTTAATGAAATTCTTAGTATTTTTAGAATTGTTGATTTTTTTAAAACATTTTTAAAATTTTAATTTATAGAATTTTTTATTTTTATGAGATTTTCAGATTTTTAATGAGATCTTTAGAAAAGTTATATTTTAAATTGGACTATTGACCAAAATGTCAATTTTCGGGTAAAAATGATGTAAATTGAATTGAAAATGACGTAAATTGGACACTAGAACGTAAATTATAAAAGTGAAAACTTAAAAATATAAACGATTAAGTCTAAATTAAATTATAGGACATGACATAAATGAAATTTTCTCTAAAAAAAAATATGAAAATAGGTTGATAATCTCTGCAAAGTAGGCACACTTGTGCTGCCTACATAATCTTCTGATTCAACTTTTAATCTCTCCCATTTTACTTCAATGGTTGGTATATCTATTCCAACTCTGCATAATATGTACAACAAAAAAGTAGAAAATCTGGAATTTTGAGGAGTTTTATTACATACTCCTCATCAATTATCTTCATCAGCAACCTTAACAAGCAGCCTATCGAGCAAATCTTTCCTTTCTTGAAATCCAAGATCATGTATGTCAACCTCGTTTGATATCCAACCATTTTAGACTTTCTTCTTCGCGTGATGAAGTGAAAAACATCTCCATACCATTGTTCCTCCACACTGAAGCTTTTGATCTCCTGAAGCTATTTTTAATATCCATTTTTCTGGAGCAGAAGTAATTAAAAAGAAACAAAGAAGCAGTACTTCATCCTTTTCTGGAAAGACAAGTACTATTGAAACATCAACATTCCCAAGCAGAATTTTGAAAATAAATCAAAATACGTTGGACAAGGTAGCATTGAATATCAAACATTTATGAACACTAAAAGGTGTACTGTAGTTATTGTGTTAGCTCTTAATCAGCCTGATACTTTTTAGCTATACAAATCTATAACATAAAAAATCTTAAATATGATTAGCTAAAGAGTGCTTGCTTAAATTAATTGTATCAAATGCATTAGGTCATATAGATCAGCTAATGACTGATTCCACACAACTAAAAATGAGAAACTTCTGTCCTATTTTCTGCATAAAATGGCATGGTGCAGTTATTTAAAATGTATGCCATAAATTTTATAATTTTAATCATATTTCACATAATACTGTATGTTTTATTCTATAAATAAAAGCTCCATAAGGTTACAGTAATTTTACATGTACGAATATATAATTTTAGTGAGGAAAAACTTACAATGTGTCCCAATACCTATGTCTCATAGGATGTATCAGAATACTCACTGGCATACGTCTATCTTTTCTGGAAATTGAATGCTTTGATAGCAAATGCAAATATAAGACCAAAAGCAAGTCCAAACCCAACAACCACAGCAGCCACAACACCAATAAAATCGTGTCTGAATCCAAGGTAACTTCTCAGGAAATCTTGAACAGATTGTTTTATGTCCATTTCATGTCTTACATCTCCAAACTGAGATGCGACTAAACCATACAGGGTCCACGCCACAGGGTTCCCCCAGTGGTACCATCTCCACCACACCGGTGTTCTCTGGTGAAACAATTAAAAAGAAAAAAAGATATTCCATTAGCTAACTCGTGTTTTTTTATCATGTCCTTACGTAAGAATTTCTACAACTCACCGGTCGAGGAATTACGAATCCCGAGAAAAGGTTCCACAGCCCGTAAAACGAGAAGGATATGATGTTGGCAATATGAATGTTCGGAGTCACAGCAACAGCCATCATGCCGTAGTAGGTGAAGTATAACAGAGTGAAGAACATGAAAAATATGTACCAGAAGTATTTACCGGCTGTCCATTCGAAACCAATCATTGCATACACAATAGTACCGTATATGAAAGCTTGAGCCAAACAATATGGAATTTCTATGACAGCCTGCAAAGGAGAATCAAAGGAGAATGGTGATTGAATATTTTCATGACATAACTGACAGGTACTTACACTTAAGGGTATGCTCGATTTGAGATTTAAAGGATATTGTAATCTGGATTTCAAAATCTTGATAAATAGTAATGATGTGTGTTTGTTTTGAGATTAAAATAGGGAAATATTTAACTTTATGTCAAATTCATGTGTAAGAGTATGTGATGTTATATTATTATATTATTGTTGCCTAATAATTAATGTATTTTATTGGAAGTTGGAAAAGTGAGAATAAAAGGTGGAAAAATTGATAAATAAAACAAGAGTGGGAATAGAAAAAAACATATTTTCATTAATGAGTGGAGAGTGTGTGATGTACATAAAATGGGGTTTATATATATGTACCTGTCCGAATGCATATGGAAAGGCGGAATACAACCCTGCAGCTCTTTCCCGGTAAAAGACTGTTCTTTCAACAGATACCACGGGCTGTACTGATGTTGCAATTTGAACCCCTAGAAAGAAGACGGATGCATACATGGACCCCATAGCGTTGAAAATGTCTTGTGTGGTATCTCTGAGGAAAATTTGTCGATATTTTAATGATGTAATGAGTATGAAATCTTTGAAGATGGGATACAAATGTTTTATTTTTCTCTTACATTTTGGAACCAAGATCCCAGAACATGGACCCGAATACGAGGGCAAGGAAGGCGGTATACAGAATTCTTACAGCAGAGTAAAGAGGATTGCGCCAGTATGACCAGTGTTGTTTCCACAGGCAAGCCATGCACTGAGTCAAGAATGGTTGAGAATACTGACTTTGGAAATGCAGGTCTTTTGTTCCGGGACGGGGTATACTTAGGTCATTGATGAGTGTTTTGTTTCTCCTATGATTCATTTAAATGGTATGCTAAGAATGGTAATTTCAGCAATATTAAAAAAATGATGAACATTAATTTGTGAAAGTACTGACCTGTAAAGTTCTGAGTTTCTGTATAGTTCAGTAAAATCAACCCCCAAAATCATTTCTTGCGCCGAAGATGTGACCTCCAGCATCCAGGTGGCCGGGTTGTGGCCAGGCTTAATTTTTGCCACTCCTTGGATTTCCTAGATTTTGGAGGCCTCAAGATTAACACTAATCAGATTTTACAGAAAATAGAAATCAATGTTTTTCCTCTTGCTCACCTCAAAATACTGGATCAAGTTACAGGAATGTCTACCAACTGGCCCAACATATATCTCGTGCCCCCCTCGCTTCATCAAGAATAGCTGTAATAAACTAACAATATCAAAATTAAGGAAAAAGAAAATTAAAAAGAACACTAATAACTTTTTTGTAAACACATCTTGCCTCATCAAAAGCTTCGAATATGTCAATGCTAGGCTGATGGATGGTGCACACCACTGTTCTTCCAGTGTCCACAGTGTTTCTAACGGCTCTCATCACAATTGCAGCAGCTCTTGCATCGAGCCCTGAAGTTGGTTCATCCATAAATATTATGGACGGATTTGCCACCAGCTCGACTGCTATGGTAAGCCTCTTGCGCTGCTCCAACGATAGACCATTGACTCCAGGTAACCCAACCAGTCCTCCTCTTAATGGACTCAGTTCCACAAGTTCCATAACATTTTCAATGAACACCTGAGAATACAAATAAAACACAGAGTTACAAGTGTTTTTTTACCTGGTTTACAACTCATTTAGGTAGTGCTAGTGATTTAAGTCATTTCACAAAGAGTTTAAGCAAAGGTGAGCTTGACTGCAACTCAGATATATTTCTCCTTTTCCTCAGTTTCCTTGCATGAGTGAATAATGTACAAACCATATTATTGTGTCTGAGTTTAGATATACTCAAATCTTCACATATGTATGTATATTGTGGTACACGATAATGTGTGCATAACATTTTCTTGCATATGTACAAGTTTGAAAATTGTCAACAGCTAGGTTATAAAGTGACAACATAATATGCTTTATTGGACTGACCTTATCAGAATCAAAAGTGCCAATACTAATGCACAGTCAGAGACATATACAATTTTCACAATCTCACACACATATGAATTTAGTATGCCTAAATTAAACTTGAAGATGATCAAGTAGATTGTCACAATTTGACTGACCTTTCTGGTTCCAGAATCCACTTCAGGGGGCAAGCGTAGCCAAGCTGAGAAAAGAAGGGCCTCGTAAACTGTAACACAAGGAGAATGGATGTCGTTTTGTTCACAGTATCCAGAAATCCGAGCAAAAGTGTCTTGTTTCTTTGGATAACCAGAGATTGTAATATTTCCCTCAATATATCCACCTGTTTTTCGACCAGCCAACACGTCCATAAGAGTAGTTTTACCTGCCCCACTAACTCCCATTAGAGCAGTCAGAACACCTGGCCTGAAAGCTCCACTCACACCATTCAGGAGTACCAATCTATCTTCAGCAACGCCTTGATCTTTCATTTCCTGCAAGTTATTTGAATCATTATTTAGTTATAGGAACCTAGTTTAATTGCTTTATTCTATAGCAATCATTTCTAAATATTTTCCAAATTGAAATTTTAGTTACCTGTGGCATGTCAACAGAATACTTGACATCATCAAAGGCAATAGTGTGTGGTTCAAAGGGAAGAACAACTTCTCTTTTTTGTCTTTGATCTTCTCTCAAAATTACGTTCAAAATTCAGAATCATGAAAAAAATTCGTTTAAGATTTTATTCAGCTATATATAATCATGAAAATAGTATTATTACTGACAGATAAACTGACTTCTAAGACCACCCTGCTATGATAACTCACCAGCTTTTTCAGTTGAATCTTCATTCTCATGTTCTGGTAGCACTGCTTGAGGTTTTCCCAAAGCTGCAGAGTATAAAATTGTACGGCTACATCAGTAAAGTTTTCTAGAAAAGGTTTTAGAAAATCAAAAAGACTAAGCACAGCTTACGATTAAGATAGGTTAGAGCCAGAGTGGAGAAAGAGTTGAATACAACTATCATGGCCAGTAATGCTCCTACTCCTATCCAATACCAGTATGACCCTGAGAAGAACCCGAGGGACTTCAAAACCTCGACCCCCAGTGTTACGTTTGAATTGGGGGAAACCTTTGAGAAGAAAAACGAATTTAGAAACAACATTATAAATATCTGAGACAAAAATCAATAGCACGATCCTGCATCCTAACACCAGATATCTAAACTTACATGTCGCCAACTGTGACTTCTGAATTCATTCACCACGATTGCATTGTCTCCATACATCATTGGTGAGAGATAGTAACACCAGATCCACCACTTCTTTATATCCTCTATAAAAGCATTGGCCAGGAAAGGAAAAAAAATCAGTAATCAAATTATACACAGTTAGAGAACTATAATTCAGAACAAGAATGCACAATCATACCTCGAGAAAGGACAAAACCGCTCAACGCAAAATTTAAAAGCAATACAAAGAACCCAAATGTGTTGGCTATGATTATGTTCCTACCCGCTGCACCAATCAATCTAAACAGTGACGATGAAACTAGTGCTTGAAGTAAGAGCAGCAAGTAATATTTGACAAACCTGTGGTGATAGGTTCGAGATTACTATTTATAAAGTAATAATATCGACATACGGTCAATGGAACATGTTATCAAATGTATTACCTTCCAAAATTTGGATCAAATCCAATTTCATAATAAGTGAGTACAGTAAACGCAGCTACTTCAACAACACTAACTGGGATGCTGAGTATCCATAAGGGAAGAGCATAAGCCCATGCAGGGAAAAAGAAAAGATTCCTCTGCTTAAAGAAAACTGGAAGCTTCTGAATGGTCAAAGCCATCTCAGCCATTCCATTAAATGTGACCATGGTTACGGTAAAGAACAGAGCTCCGGCAAATATCCTACCATCTGTTGCGTTGTCTCGGTGCATTTTAGGTCGAAGAAAGAGTGTCATTGCAAAGATAGCCATCAAACTAAGCTAAAGGCATAGTCAAGATATAATGGTTAATAACACACATTAATTAAATTAATAATTACACATATTAATGAAAATATTAACCTGGAAGAGCTTGAAGATATAGAGAAAAGAGTTTCTCTTCATCAATAGGAGTTCTCTCGATGCACATGCTTTCAAGAGCTCCTTTTTGCTCAGACCATAATCTTTAGTCGTCAAAGCAGCAGGGTGGCTTTTACTCTTGTCAAATGGGATTGAAAGCTCAGACATTATGCTTTCTCCAACGCTAAACGATTTGAATGCTTCGGCAAATTCCTTGACCGTAATAAATCTGTAAGGCTTGTCATTATCTGCCCAATACTGCTGCTGATCTTTCTTTGATGTTACCTGCATAAAACACAATTTCCATTCGTAATCAACAAAGTTTAAATAATGAAATTCAACTCGACTTTTGATGCTTACTTCTTGCAAGAAATCAGCCACCCCTTTTCTCTCAGGACATTTGAAACCCATTGACAGGAAAAAATCAAGCACATTCTCACGGGGGCCCTGATAAACAATCTGTCCCTCAGACACCAGAATAATATCATCAAACAGGTTGTATGTCTCTGGTTCTGGTTGCAGAAGTGACATTAGAATAGTTCCCTTGAGAATATGGACAGATTGTTTGATAGAATTCACAACTTGAAACGTGGTAGAACTGTCTAATCCGGTGGATATCTCATCCATGAAAAGTGCTTTCGCCGGTCCAACCAACATCTCACCTAGATTAATTTTGAAATAATTTAGCAGACAAGTTGAAGAAATCTCACCTCATGAAGAACGAAAACCAAATTCACCTGTAGTAACACGCTTCCTCTGCCCACCAGAGATCCCTCTAATCATGTCATTCCCTACAAGTGTATCAGCACAAATGTCCAATCCCAGTATCTGTAAACATAATAAATTTATTTACCGCTCAACCAAATTAAAAAATTAGAAATAACATAAGAATTAAAATACTTCATCAATCATCAGTAATAAAAATAGCATAATCCGCTAATCTGGTCTCCACATTCGATACTACGCACCCAAACCCTAAACCTAATCAACTGTAATTCTCCGTTGAGTTGATTTCCGAACGGCTGTCTGATTTTTGCACTTTCTGCAAATATTAATGGTGATTGTCCATAAAAACCATTAATATTTGCAGAGCGGCATAATATCGTTCAGCAAAAAGCGTCTTCCATTTCTTCGCCAATATGGGAGAAATGGTTGTTGTTCGGTCCTATGGCTATGGAGAAGTGGTAGCAGCCGTTGAGTGTGTTTTCCCTGAATCACCATATCATTTTACTGTGAAAGTTTCTTCACCTCATCTATGATGTTTCATCAATTGTGTGTGTGTGTGTGTTTTTTTTTTTTCTTCTTATTTATCGCTTCCTTTTTTCTGCTAAGAAATCTGCCGCCATTATTTTCATGCCGTTGAATATATAAAAGTTTTTGTACTGTAAAAAACTGTTATTGGGCCAAACATTCAAAAGCTCGCTGAGAGATGGGCTTAATTAAATATGCAGGTTTTTAACCATGGCTGACTATTTACACCTCCAATTCGGTTTAGAACACACTCCCAATTGATGCACCCCAAAAAAAATTATTAGGATGGATACACCCCCTGAAATTGTCACCCTTTTATCTCAAAAAACTATTTACTAAACTCACACACCCCAAAACCCTAATTTCTCCCTTTACTTTTCTCCTTCCTCTTCCCTTTCCCCTTTTTCTTTCAAGCGCCGCCCCACCCCAATCCACTTCGGCTGCTGCGGCCAATGCCCCCAGTCATCGCGCGCCCTCCCCTCTCCCTCCATTTTTTTCTGTGAATATTTTCCCCCGACAGCCCCCTCCCCCGTCCACCCGCCGCCATGGCCCTCGCCCCTGCGACGGCTCACCTACTGCCCTAGGTCGTCGCAGCCCCTCCCTATCCCTTTTTTTTTCTTTTTATCTGTGTTTTTGTTCCCCCGCCCCCGTTCGGCCGCTCCACTCCCCAGTTCGACCGCTCCCCTCTCCCATCCACCGACGTCGCCTCCCACTCACTCGCCGCCCCGATCCCAATCAAAGACGGAGCCGCTCAGGTTTGCTTTTTTTTTTTCACTTCTTTTTTTTGCTGCCCCCGGCGTCTTCTCTCCCCCCTTTTTTTTTTTATAAATTTCGACCATTTTAGGTCGACCAAATACACCCTCGTCGACAACAATTTGTCGACCAGAGTGTATTTGGTCGACCTAAAATGATCGAATTTTTTTTTTCGACCAACTAGTGTCGACCATATACACTTTCATCGACAAATTGTTGTCGACGAGGGTATATTTGGTCGACACTGGTTGGTCGAAATTTATAAAAAAAATTGTAATTTTTCTTAGTATTTTTTTGAAATTTCTAATTTTTTTTTTTTTTGTTTGGTGGTCACAAAAAATGGTTGTGGCGGCGGCCGGAAGTGGTGGTTTAGGCGAAAAACAATGGGGGGCACGTCCAATCAGGGGGTGCATTTAGTGCCATGCAATTTACTGAAAAGGTATTTTTAGTTTTTCACCATATTATTATATTAACAAATTCATTGGGGGAGTGCATCCATCCGAAATGGAGGTGTAAATAGTCAGCCCTTTTTTAACCAGCTCTTTTATTTAAAATAAATACTACCTCCACCTCTGAAAAGTTTACATATTCACTCTCACGATATACACATATTTACTCTTTATGCAATATTTTTTTAGGCCCACCATATATTCAATCAAACTACATTATTTACTTTGTATAAACAAGTTTACAAAATTACCTCCAAAATTTTAATTATTACGTTTTTTCTTAAATTCCGTTTCAACAAATGAAAGTTTTTTAGGGACTGAGGGAGTATATGTTATTTCCTTCATTTGGATTACTTGCCCACTTTTTTTTATTGAAAAGTCCGAAATTACTTACACATTTCTAATATGAAAATAATTCATAAAATTAACACTCTCACAATATCATTATATTTTTAAAATTATCACTCTTTTTATTACCACATTTTATTTTACACATCGTCAAATCTAATTACAAGTTACTAAACCATCATAAAAGTTCCGAACTGACATTTTAATAAGTTTAAAAAACTAAATTAATCGTTCATTAATTACAAACAAAAAAATTGGCATGACTTTTTTTTAAAGTCTACCGTAACATTATTATTTTATTTTATTTACGAGTTATGTAACTTTTCTAAATTTTCTTGATGACGTGTTTAATTTAAAATTTTATCGTATTTAGAATTGTGATAATTGTACTATTCTAGTGGTTAAGTTCAACAAAATTAATAGAGTCAGGTTATGAGTTAATTTTCAAGTACGATTCTTTTTAATGTTACTACCCTAAGATTGAGACTTCAGAATGTCGAAAATGAAGTGAAAAAAAAAAAGGCACGATTTTTAAGATGAAATTTTATTTATATGAAACTATACTGAACTGAAGAACCGTACTTAAAACTCGAACCAACATCAACGTATACACATTCATACGATTAAAACTGACAATTACAATTTAACCATTTTACAAACCGTAACCGGTTCGATTACTGCAAAACCGCATGTCTGGTCGGTTTGAGTTTTTTCTTTCTTTAAAAAAAAAAAAAGAAATTGCTCGTTTTTTTATTTATTTTTCCTCTTTTTTTTTAGAAAATAAACTACTACATAAGAGATGAGAGAGGTTGGTGTAAAAAAATGAGTTGAAATTGGGGTATTTATAGAAGAATATTAAAAATAGAAAAAAATGTGCAAAACCGTCGGTTTGACCAATTTAACCGTCGAACCGCCGATTTCGGTTTTGAATATTCTGAAACCGAAATCGAACCTTAATTTTAAGGTTAGAATTTGGTTTCCTAAAGGAATCTAGGGTTTCGTGTGCTACCTCTTCGTTGTCTGTACTCATTTTATGGTTCAGTGGCAGTGGAGCGGCAGAAGGAGAGTGAAGTTTTTTGTGTAACCCTAATCCTTCAGAGTCAGTTTAAGCGTTAAAGTTGACACTGGTCTATGTCTAACTCTAATTCTTACCGTTAAAGTTGACTATGATCTAACTCTAACTTTAATGGGCCTAAATCAAATGGACCACTAATGAGTTACAAAACAACTAGATATTAGACACTAATGGGTTGTAAAACCGGCAGTTCGAAACCAATCGATTTGATCGATTTCGGTTTTGCACCATTCAACGTGTATATACATACCAGTACAAAATAAGTTTTTGATGCATTTGAATTAATTAGACACTTGAATGATATTTAATACTAGTTTACAGCCCAGCAATTAATTGTTTTAAAATCTTAGAAAAATATAAAAGAAGTATAAAAGGGTTTAATTATTTACCTTGAGAAAATAATCAGTGACTATACTATCCTCTTGGCCTTGTGTAGCCGCTGCCTACACATAATTAATTAAACACAGTTAGCTATGTCTTAGTAGCATTAATTTTGGTAGTTAGATTACTAATCTAGCTTAGCTTAAGCTTACTTTCATGTAGACATCTACATCAGGGTCAGGCTTTATATTTGCCACTTTTTCTCTTCTTGACAACTCTGCCAGCATTTCTGCACATATTTACACATTTACCATCATACGTATAAATTCTCTCTTCTTTGACAACTCTGCCTCTACCCAAATTATCGGTAATCTTGGTATGTGACGATACTTCAATATTTTTTATATAAATTGGTATACCGTTATTTTAAAATAAAACGATGATTTAATATTTTCGATAAAAATCAGTATATATCGAATTTTTAGTCTGATATACAGTATGCAATTTTTAATATCAAAATTACGCTATTCCAAAATTTTGAGTATGATATCGGTATCAATTTTTATAATACCGAAATTTTCAGTTAAATATTTTGAATAAAGTCTAATATACCCCTCAAATGACTTGATAACTATAAAACGTCCTTTTGTTTGATAAAAAAAAACAGGAAAAGTATATTAAAATAAAAAAATATATATTTAACTTTTAGAAAGTGCGTCGATATTTTTTGGAATATAGTACTTATAAATTTTGAGTGGGTTTAATTAGGGGTAGGAAAATAGGGCAAAATATATGTATACCGAAATTTTCTTATCGAAAAAATAAATTTTTTGAAATTTTTGGTACATTAACGATTTGAAAAATGGTAGTATTTCAGTATATATGAGATATCTAAAAAAAATGAGTATTTAGTATGAAACGGTATACCGGTATTATATCAAAATATCGAAACTTTAATAAAATAATAATTTTATAATATAATTTATGATTTTTTATATTAAAATAACTTAAAACTTAAATAATTAATTTTTGTACTTCAATATTTTCGGTATGAGCCAATATACCGGTATTTCAGCATGAAATGATGGTTCAATAGTAATTTCAATAAGAATCAGTTTTGTAGTGAATTTTCAGTGCGATATTCGATATGCAATTTTTCATATCGAAATTATAATATATCAAAATTTTCGGTATGATATCGATATTTTCAATATCGAAAGTACTTTCGTTGTGGTTAGGCATGGTATACCCAACTAAATAGGTCGGCCGTCCAATTAAATACTCCGTATGAAATATATTAGGGGAAGTTTAGAGAGTAGGACTAACGATGATTGGTTCCAACTCCTTGACATCTTGCAGAAAATGCCAAAGTCTCTCGTACGGTCATTTCTCCAATATGGACATCATTCTGGCTTATGTATGCTGCACTTCTTTGCGCTACAAATTCTTTCATATTATGCCCATTATATGTAACACTTCCTGAAAACTGCACACATATACATCATCAATGTAACTTAATTTGTAATTTTGGATCATACAGGCATAACACAAAAGATGCTAACCACTTGAATTATCTCATTTCGTCTAATAAAATTATTAAGATTGCATTATTTGATAGATTATATATATATATAAATAATAAACCTTCAAAGTAGGATCAAGCATCCCAGCTAAAGCCAACAAAAGTGTGGTCTTTCCTGAACTTGGAGGCCCTAATAAAAGTGTCATTCTGCATCAAGAATAGTAAAATTTATTTGGACAAAAAAACATATATCCAAAATAAACTTATATAAATATTGGTTAGAGATTTTATTACCGGCTAGGCTTTAAGATTCCACTGACATTATTTAGGATTACCAATTGCTTCTTTCTACTTGGAAGTATGTGAAGATAGTTTGCCAATTCCTTCAAATTAATATGAAAACGAGTTGAATTAGCTAGATTTCGCATATTTAAAAAGAAAATTTATCAGATTATTCAGATGTATGGAAATATAAATTATTTAATTACAACTACTTTTATTAATTAATTACCTCCAATATATTAGTGAAGAAGTTAATGAAAGAAGGCATGCCCCTGCTTCCTACATAAGCTTCTGCTTCTACCTTAAGGTTCTCAAACCTCACTTCAATAGTTGGCAACTCTATTCCAACTCTGAAAAATCACACGTGAATAATCGAAAATGTTACATCATTATATAATAGAAAATCGTAACAATAAATTACGTACCTATCTATTCGATTCTTGAGCTTCAACAAGAACTTCTCATTATCGTCTTGGCCAGCATCAACAAGCCTATCGATTAATTTTTTCCGTTCTTTAAAATTAAGATCGTTGACAACAACTTCATCAAAAGCGCCTCTTGATCCGACCAAAATCCCTTTTCTTAAACGATCGAACGTTGGAAGCTTCTCTAGAGCAGCCCATTTGAGAGCTTCTTCGTCGTTTTCGTCTCGTGATGAAGACGAAAACATTTCTATACCATTGGAACTCCTCCTCATGGAACTACTCATGATATCCATTTTTTAAAATAATATTCCTCTACGGTCTCAAGGACAAGAGTTGTCTATATATATATATACACGCGTGCTGAAAACTTAAACGACAGTTATATATAACTAACTAGAATGAACAATTTAAATTGTGAGGTTATAATTAGAATATTTTGCTTAGAAATTTTAAATTCAAACAAGCGATGGCGCAGCCTCTAAAAATATAGGTTTAGGATTCATAATACAGATTTAGGGTTAGGCCACATTTTTTAAAAACGAAATCATATATGTTTAGGTTTAATTGAGTTTACTTTTAGATGAAGTTTTCTATTATTTAATTTTATGCATTTGCTTCATAATGATTGTGTTGAAAATGAAATAATTTTATCTCATCTAAAAGTCAAACTTAAAGAGTAATCGAAAATTAATTCTTATATATTAATTTATATTACTTATCCTCACTCGTGGACAAAATTATCCTCTTGAGAAGGAGTAGGGACGGACCCACGTTGATGGTGGAATAGTCTTGGCACCTCCCAACTTTTTTTGAGAAGTAGGGGCGGACCCACGTTGATGGTGGGATAGTCTTGGCCCCTCCCAACTTTTTTTCAATCTTGTAGTATATGGAGTATATATTATGTAAGAGTATATTTACATATATACAAATATTTGGTATCAAGACATTAAAACTAATTTTATTACTTCTTTCTCTGCTCCACGATAATTTTTACACTTTATTTTTCAATAACTTTCACACCCTTAAAATAAAAAAACTCTTTATAAACTTCACCCTCACAATATTCTCAATTTTACACAAATGACATTACTTCTCTTCACACATACACAAAAGTCAACTCATTCTTTACTTTATACTCTGTACATAAAGTTTTATAAAATTACCCCTCAAAACTTCACTCATTATTACACTTTCTTAATTTACGTGTTCACCTACCATGTATATAGACATGTTCAAACCGTAACGGGGAAACCGGCCAACCGGTAAAACCGCCAGTTTGGCAAACCGCTGGTTACGGTTTAAAAACCGAACCGTAACCGTAAAATGGCGGTTCGGTTACGGTTTGACATTTTGACAAACCGCAAACCGCCGGTTTAAAAAAAAAAAAATTTAATACACAATTCTTCTATTTTTAATGTATAAATTTAATTTATATAATTTTTATTCAATTCTAGTAATGTAATTTCTAAAAAATGAGTTAAAATGAATAAAAAATGAACAAAAACGGAGTGAAAACGAGCGAAAACGGAGATAATATTTAAAAAATTAAAAAAAAAAAAAAAAAAGTAAACCGGCAAACGGCGGTTTTTAACCGTAACCGTAACCAGCAAACCGGCGGTTCGATTACGGTTACCGATTTTCGAAAACCGTAACCGACGGTTTCTAACCGTTGCGCATGTCTATATATATATATATATGTATATATATATATTTGTATATATATATATTTGTATAAAATCACGATCATCTCAATTGTTTAATAAATAGTTTAAAAGACATTGTTATTTACATGGATGACAATTTTTAATTAGTTAGATTAATTAGTAATATTTTCTTTAATTGTTTTTAACAAGTGTTTTTTAATATTAAAATTGGAATAGATGATCTCATTTCCATCCTCAGTTAATATTTTTGGTTCCGTTTCTGAGTGAACAATTCAAATGGATAATTCCTAATTGAAAAATTAAAAATATATACATGTAGATAGAATTTTCACGTGTACTATTCGTAAAAGTCAATATTCATAAAGTATATTACTCCATTATTTAATATATTAATAAAATTTAATATAAAATTTATTTTTTATAATTTTAAATTTTATTATATAATTAGTAGTTTTAAATAATTTATGGAATTATAATTTCTGGATTAAGGTATTTTTTTTATATGAATTAGTTAGTAATATAAATAATTTTAAAAATATTAATTAATTAAATTAATATATTTTACAAAATGTTTAGATATATTTTTAGGTAAAAACAATAAGGAAAGTGTAGTTAAAATAACATATTAGTAATTGATTTTAATTTAATTTTAGATATAACTTTTCATTTTGATATCAATGATTCATATATTTTTAATCAATATACACATCAAAGTTTAAAAAAAATCAATTCAATCTAATTATGACACATGTAATATAATTATTCTCCTTAAAATATATTATTAAATTTAATTACATTTTGACATGACAAATAACGCAGTGGTGCTCTAACCACTTGAGCTATCCCACTTTGTCAAATTAATTAATTCTACGTAGGATGTGATTTCTTTTAGATATCAAATTGAATGCAAATTACTTAATTATGTTTAAAAAAATACAAATAATTTTTTGTTGAAGCTCTTTCCAACAAAATATAAGATTTTAAAAAGTTTTAAATTTTTTTTAAAGATTTTTAACGGTTTTATATATTTTAATATTCTATTAATTTTCTTTAATTCTCTTAAAAATATATATAGATTTTAGGGGTTTTCTTAGGATAGTCTGATATCGCCTGAACTAATAGTTCTGATGTCAAATTGCATCGTATGTGTGGCCCTAACTTGATACTTGTCACTTTTTTTTTAATATTTTAAAATAATTATTTAAATTTTATTTTATTATTTACTATTTTATCCTTTATTAAAATTAATAATAATATTATTTAAATTAAACAATACGAACGCAAAATTAGATTTTTTAACAGAAGTAAATTATTATTTTATTTATATTTTATCTACACCTGCTCATTTAATTAGTTCACCCTCAATTTTTTTTTATTACGGTTATCTGCACCCGCTCATTTTACGAGTTCACCCCAAATCATTTTTTAACCATGGTTATCTGCAATCGCTCATTTTATAAGTTCACCCCAAAATTATTTTTTACCACGGCCTGCTTATTTTATAAGTTCACCCAGAAGATTTTTTTTAAACAATTACATTTTAAGTACTATATTACCCTTTTATTAATTTTCACAAAATATAATAAAATCAACCATAATTTGTAGGGTGATACTCGGGTACATGCAATGCAATAAACCGGTACACACCAATTTTAATTTTTTATTTATATTTTATCTACACCCACTCATTTAATGAGTTCACCCAAAAATCAGTTTTTTTTTACTACGGTTATCTGCACCCGTTCATTTTATGAGTTCACCCCCAAATCATTTTTTTATCACGGTTATGTGTACCCGCTCCTTTTATTAGTTCATCCCTAAATTATTATTGTTTACCACGTTTATCTACACCCCTAATTTTATGAGTTCACCACAAAATATTTTTTAAAAAGTAATTACATTTAAAAGACTATATTATCCTATTATTAATTTACACAAAATATAATAAAATCAACCTTAATTTGTATATTTACAATCTGTAGTCGAGTCAT
Organism: Galeopsis tetrahit; assembly: GCA_963675135.1. NCBI lineage: Eukaryota > Viridiplantae > Streptophyta > Magnoliopsida > Lamiales > Lamiaceae > Galeopsis > Galeopsis tetrahit. The sequence goes on from OY776127.1 coordinate 66,059,342, forward strand.
TACCGAGTTACCGTCGATTCACCATCAAGTCACCCATATTCTTAGAAAAAAAATCGTAAAACATAATTAAAAAAAAAACTATCGAAATTAGGCACAAATCTTGATTTTTTTTCTTTCTAAGTTTTCTTCCCCTTCCTCTTTTACTCCCATTTTCAGTTTTTATTCCAAACTTTTAATTTCTTCGTTTTTTTTCCTTTTACTTTTTTTTTTTTTTTTCCATTTTTTCATTTGTATTTTTTTAAATTTTAATACAAAACAATATTATAGTTATGATTTTATTATAATCGGTAATACAATAAGTAATAACGAGTAATACCATAAATAGTAATCAGTAATACCATTAACAGTAGTTAGTACGAATAAACACTTATCTTATTCAAAGTGAGATGGTCTCATGGCGACACTGTTCATAAATTAGTAGAAATAAACACTTTATTTTTTCCAAAGTGTTAAAATGTCATTCTCAAACTATGGTTTGGAAAGTAGAATTTTGGTGAAATCAGAATAAAAAAACGTTAGGAAATGTGAATGGAACTATAGGAAAACGTCAAGCTCAGACCATCGATTAGTTCTAAAAAATATGTGTCCATATAATGTTGCTTACGAACATTGACCTAAAGTCCGATTTGTATAATGTAACTAGATTGTTTGTTACCAGACTTGAAAATTACATTATTGAGGACACAATTTTATTTTGGAAGGAATGTTGGTAGTAAAGTTTTTATTCTGAGAATAATATTGAGTGTTTCGATGACATGACTCCCATAAAGTTTCGAATAAGATAATTTTTTATTCTATTGTCTTTTGCAATGACGATAAATAAAAGTTACAGGTTTTACTTAGATTCAAATGAATAATAAATTTACAAATTTATACTATAGAGTACATGTTTTAAATATTTTTTTAATTGACAAATTAAACTTAAAATATATTATAAATTTATTTGAACTCCTTAGATCAAAGAAAGAAGAAATTGTGATCTAGAGCAAACCGAGTAAGTAGAGATTTTTTGGGCCAACAATGTTAGCCCATTTAATTAAAAGTGGAGAATGTTTTGGACTAGCATTTAATTAAAATTGGACAGCCCAATTGTTTTATCAAAGAAAAGAACCAAATTGACCCGCCCATTTCTTGAATTGTGCGTGAGCAATAACAAATTTAAAAAAAATAAAATTAACATAATGTTCTTTCAACAATTACAACGAAAAAATACATCAATTTTTCAAAATAATCTCATCTTCATGTTGAGCCCCCTAAAATATTATAAAACATGATGAAATTTTATAATGAATGAACAAAAAATTCCTCAAATTTATTCCACACAATTGATGTCTTTTGCCTTTTCTTTTTAATGACAAAATCATTGTCATTTTTATCTAAGACATTATTAGATGAAGTTGTGTCATCATTCTCATGTTGAGAAGACATATGTGCAAAATATACATTAAAAATAAAATTAATAAATGTCAGAATCTTATTAAATTCATAAATAAAATCCATAAATTTAGATTTGAGAATACTGCGTTGATGTGATTGTCTAGAAAAAAATATTAAAAAAACACAGAAAAAAATCAAAAGTTCAATAGGAATACTCAATATCACATAAAAAAACTAGTAATAGATTACACATTATCAACAATTTGAGAATACTTCTTCCTATGATTCGACTAACAATAAAAAAAAAAAAATATATATATATATATATAAATCACATAATGTTAACTGGAGCAGTCGGATGTGCAAAAAGTGTGCATAGAGTTTTTTTATATATTTTTAATGAAGGTGTTTGGGATCGGAATGGAATTTTGTAGGTTTTTCTCTTGATTTTAAAAGTGGCTCACAAACCCAAACGAATCTGTTGTTTCTCTTAGATTATATAAAGTATCTTCCCTAATTTTATATCATAAATTGTAACAACTAGTTTTCTGAATTCTGAATAGACGCACAATAAAGTTTTGTTTTTGAAGAAAAAATTTACGCATATCACAATAAAGTTCTGTTTCTGAAGAAAAAATTCACCTATAAAGACATAGCACAAACTGTCCCCAGTTTTGTGATCTCAGATAATTTCTGCACTGTGCAAAACGGTTGAACAAAATCAACACAACATAAATGAAAAGATAAAATTAAAAAGAATTAGTGGACTCCGCCGGTTCTAAGTATACCGCAGTAAAAAAATAAATGTAAATTGTAGTAGAAAATTTTAATGTCAAATACTGAATTCGAAACAAAAATTTGTATAAAAAATTCAATTAAATTAATAATTTAACCTAAAATTCAATTCATTCAAATATCTATCTTAAACCCTAGATTTACCAAAACTAATTTGAGTATAAAATATAGAATTGTTCATACCTGGAACTCTTCTTCAATAGAATTTTTCAATATCTAGATTTACCAAAACGTAAATTCTTAATAAGGTCATTTCACTAAGACTTTTATCTAATAGAGAATAGATTTTTAATTTTTATCCAATAAAGTCAAATTGGCACTTAAGAAGACAAAGTTGCCCTTTTCCCATTTAAATAATTTCAAATTAATTAATATTAGACAGATTAACATCAAATCAATTTTATAAATGCATAGTCTTGAAAAACGCGAAAATCTATCACCTTCCTTAATTCAAATATTCCTAAAAATAAGGCAATTCAAATTAATTAGCTGACTTTTATGATCTTAATAATTCTGCATTTTATGATCCAGAATTAAATTACACAAACTCATAACACAATTAAATCACAAAAAGACTAAATAAGTGTGCCATAGTGGATGCAGTTCCTCCGATTATTTGAATATGCATACATATATGAAAATAGATTATGAAGTTTAATATGAACAGTGAAATGAATTTTGGTATGAAGAAATGGGTCATAATAAAATTATGAGTTTATAAGCTTAGAAAAAGGTTCATACATGGATATGCATACTAATATGCACGGAAAACGGGGTACATGCATTTTACATATGTGCATATGTGAAATGCACTATACGATATGCATGCATACATGCATACGGTAATGTGCATATCTAATGTTCACCTCCATATCAAGCCGCTGTATCCATGAAACTTCTCCTTTTTTCGCCTGATCCTCGAGTACTAAGTTGCACCCTAAAGACGTAATAATTAGGGCGATTCATCAACGCTTAATCGGGGTACATGCATTTTACACATGTGCATATTTGCATATCATATCTCTTCCATCTCCATCGTCATCAACACTTAATCTTTCTTCCATCTTCATCGTTCCGAAACCAAAAAATAAAATTGAGCTCGACAAAAAGGAAAAATAGATCCCGAACATATTCAAAATCAAACTAATTAAAAAACTCAAAATAAGAAAACATATGCAACAACTGAAATCTCGTCTTTGACCTCTGTTTCTTCAAAATCCACAGATTCAGTTTCTTTTTCAATGTCAAGTTTCTTCATTGGATCAGATCTTCACCTCATTAGCAACAGAGCATTTTTAGGAGGTATACAAATGCTCACTCTAGATTCTTCTTCATTTACAACGACATCCTCGAAAACGTGCCTTCTAGAACTCCTAATCGACATCACCTCCTCGTCTCCAGCAACCACAACCTCAATCTCCACCTGACTTGAACGAATTTTAGGCAATAAGTTTTGACTAACTACTTCCCCTCAAGCATAAGGGTTCGTAGTAGTAATGAAAGTATTCGACCAAGTAGTATCGACCTAGGAGGTGGGTTTGTGCAATGGATCCCTAGAGTTTTGTGTTGTAATAACTAATGTAACTACGGTTTCGGGTTTTTGGATTTCTAAAATTAAACTAACTTACTACCAAAATGCAAGAAATTAAATCAAATTCCAACCTAAAAACTAACAAATAATTTATACTACTAAAAGTAAGCAAATTACTAATAAGAGAAATTGACATAACTTGAGAAGGAAAATTATTATCAAAGCAAGAAATTGACAATTAAAACAAAGAACAACTACGAATATAATTCGAAGAAGTGCAAGGGTGAGAGAATGCTTCGGGTGTTCTCTACCTAGTCAAATGGAGATGAATTATTTTTACTTTGTTATTGCTTCAATTAAGTTTTGCTAAGAGCACCTAAATGCTAGGATGACAACCATTTCCCTTCGGGTAATATAGCCTTAAATCTAAGGTGTTCCCAAACCTGGTAATACGACCTCTTCCTAATTCTCATCAACTACCCAAATAACCATTCAAGTAATTAATGCCTCTTAATGAGGTTCTAATACAATTAACTCTCTCTCTCGACGAATTAAAAGTATAAAAAACGCATTTGTATACCAACAACTCACACCATAAATTTAAACATGTTCATGTAACTCTCGTCTACGCTAAACATCTCTCAAAATACGGATTAATAGAAGTTAATACACAAAGCACCAATAAAACTCAATAAAAGAAGCAACAATCCAAATATCAACAATATTCAAAGCATAAACTATTCCAACACTAAATATTCACAAGGTTTTAAACACCCAAAGCATAAAAACCTTAGCCCATGGTGTTTGAGAAAACACCCATGGCTAAAACAACAAAATAAAACATGAAAATGAAATTTACCAAACAAAGCTTAAATAAAAGAAAAATAGCACCTTGAGAGTCTTGAAATTCTTCCATTCTTACATGAAAATGAAATAGCCAAATGATTCTAAACTAAAAGGCATAAAAATTATCTAATGGAGGGTGTGTTTGAGGAGAGAAGCTCCTCAAACCCTAATCTATTTACTCTTCTACTTATCTCATGTTGTGTGGGTGAAAAATGGGTTAGAAGACCCTTAAAAATCTGATTTGGGGTGCTTCTTATAGTTGAGAAGAGTGTTGGAGACGAAATTTGCACTTAGGCCCTTGAAATCCTTTAAAATTCTCGAATTTCCGCGCAAAAATGGGCTCAAACGGTCGACCGAGTGACCTCAAACGGTCAACCGAGTGAGATGGAAGTCCAGAAAATACTCTGAAGCAGATTTCACTCGGTCAACCGAGTGGGTTGACTCGGCTGCCCGAGTGGATTCTGCTTCCATTCCGCATTTTGTCGTTTCGATCATATCTTGAGCTTCCGACCTCCGATTGACTTGATTCTTTTTTTCATTCCACTCATTTTTTCGAGACGCATCCAATGGTTCAGTTATCTTCTTGACTTCATGAATTCTCAGACACGCATTTTGCTTCCAAATAAGTTCAATTTACCTAAAAAATAACAAAACATATACCTTTCTCATTTCAAGTGCAATTAGTCAATTTTAGTGTGAATAATGCAACAAAATCCTCATAATTATGCAAAATAAAGACATGGATTTCAAGAAATTTTCACACTAATCACCGCCCTCTTCTCATCTTCACCACCGTCCGCCGCTCCCAGCCACCGCGCCAACACCGCCCCACACCCATTTTCACCCCATAGTAATCCCTTTCTCTCTCCGCCTCCTTCTCTCTCGCTCTAGAAGAAAAACAGGAACAACCACACAGCAAAAAACAACAAATCTCATCTCTAAACGCACGCAAAGCTTACCAAACAGAAATAGACAAATGAACCCATCTCACTAAAAAAAACTAGACAACAACTCTGTTTCTGTAACCCCATTTCACTAAAAAAACTAGACATGAAGCTTTCTCGCCCAAAAAGGCCGAACCTTAAAATAAATTAGGGATGTTAAGAGTTGTTCCGGTGAGGCTTCGTCTTCTCCAGCGATCCGCGTGAGAGAAAGAATGAAGAATTTCTTCGGTCGGAGAAGATCGAAGAAGGAGGTAGAAGAACGGCGACGGAGAACAAATTTGTTACAGTCGCGGCCGCTTCGTCTTCCTCGTCCGGCCACGAACAGATCAGCTTCCTTCGACTTCACAGCGGCAGCCACTAGGCTAGGGCGGCGACGACGATCTGTAACAAAATCGAGTGAATCAAAGTGGGGCGGCGGCCATGGCGTTTTCGTCAGAGTGCTGCAAATCAAAATTCCAAAATACAAATCAAAAACACAAAATCAAAGATAAAAAAAAACTCAAAATCCATTTATGTTGAAGAAAAACTCGAAACGGGAGAAGACCGGAGAATCCATTTACAGATGATGATATGAAAAATTGAACAAAATTGATAGAAACTCCCTATTTTGGTTTTCTGCATTGAGAGATTTGCTGAAATGAAATTTCAAGATTCGATTTTGGGAAGTCAAGAATTTTTTGAATATGCCCTAAAATTGGGGAATTAATGGGCTGCAATTAATTATGAATTTAAAATTCAAATTAAATGTTCAAATATATAAATTAAGGAGGTATATGAATATTAAGGGTATTTAAGGTGTTTTTACACTAATTTGACCCTATTAGAGAATTTTAAAAGTTGTAGGTTTTACTTGCTAAGACTCTATAGAAATGACTCTATTAGGGAATAATCTCTTACGAAAACTAATTTGAGTAGAAAATATAGAATTGTTCATACCTGGAGCTCTTCTTTAATGGAATTTTCGAATAAAAGAAGAAAACAAGAGAACCATCGTATGTGCCGCCTAAGTACTGAATTCGAAAATTTGTATAAAAAATTCAACTAAATTAATAATTTAACCTAGAATTCAATTCATTCAAATAAATTTTTTTTTTTATTGTTTATTATGATTAATAATGATATGAGAATTAAAATAAAGATTATATATTATCAATTAATTTTTTTATTAATCATGTGAGGATAAATTTGTAATTTTATAAATATATATTTAAAATTATTAAATTTAATTTAAAAGTGTGATAGGGCGACAGAAGACGATAATAAGTGCAATGCAAGACCATGGATTTTGCGACGCCAAATGCAACAGGTAGTAGGTCATCAAATATAAGCCATTAGATTTCAGATCCGATGGCTCATATTACTGGACTGTTGATAGTCTAGGCGACACCTGGACCGTCCTTAGAAGGCCCCTAGATTTTACTCTCCAAAATCTCTTCTAAAAATCAAAGATTTCAAAGTATTCTCTCAAAAAACTCTGAAAACGAAAGGTCAAAAGAAAAAAAACTATTTGTTGTTCTTCTAACAAAGTGACTATACAAATCTTTTACTGCTCTTTGTTTTGCATTTTGAGTATGGATTGATTGAAGCTATTTACTATTTTCAGTTCGAATGGAGACCTCGGACACTTCACAAAACCTGAAGGTGGTGTGGAATAAATGGTGAATCATTTTGAGATAATTTTACAAACATCTCATTTTCAACATCATAATTCAAATCTTCTATGCGTATATCTCTATTTTCATCACCCCCCTAAAGTCATTGCATCAGGAGCACTACCCAATTCAATTGAGTTTTTCCCTACAACAACACCATTTTCTACAACAATTTTCAAGTCCTCACAATCAGGATATTCCCCATAGCGCAAGTTCGTGTCTTTTGAGTGAGCCACCATGCATGAATAAAGAAAAAAAAGTTACAAATTCATTATATTCTCACTTAACTCTAAGTACGCATCCTATACTTCATTTGAAGTTGTAAACTTTTTAGTAGTTTGGTCATACCCAAAACCAGAGCTAAACCTCATAAGGTTTGAATAAAATAACCAACGATTTTTAAACCATTGAGGCGGCGTTGGTAATTGTTATAGGTCTTATTACACCCAAATCTTTCATTAAGAACATGATGTATTCTTTCTTCCACTGTTGCTTTGGTAAAAATACCACTATTATCACGTCAACTCTGAGCCGCAACATCAAACATGAGTTTTAACAATAAGTCGCTTTGTTCAAATATAGGATGCCTTCCTTTTTGTATCTTGTTTGTGGATCCCCAATGATAGTATTATTATAGTATGAAGTAAATTCTAACTCTACTGAAAATATCCCTCAAAATGATCTCATGGAAGAGATTAAAAAACTAACCAGCACTTTTTGAAGGAGTTCATAACCTCTTTTAGAGAAAATAGATATCATACTAGAGAAAAGAGAAAGAGGTCCCAAATTTCAAGGCATTTGACTTGACAGTTGACACCAAGTAAAAACAATGATTTTTTTTGAAGATGACTATTGAAAAAAGAGACAAGATTAGAGGATATTGGTTATTTGAGTCATGTATTAGATATTATATATTTTTTGTTGGAGATCTTTTTAAAACCTTTTTTTCATCACTATTTTGTTGGAAATCTTTTTAAGACTTTCTTTTGATCACACAATATTTGAAATTAATGAATTCCGTATTTTTAATATTATTTGAGACGTATGTTGCTTTAAGTTGTATGCATTTGAATATATGAACCCTTGAAATTGTGCTTGAATCGATATATTTATTTAATTCATAGTGTGTGGTTTAATTAATCTTATTTACCATGTTTCCATTTTTATATGCAACGTGGAAAATCGTGAAATATTGAAAAAAGAAATAGATGAAGATTTGGAGATGGAACTTTACGAAAAGGTTAGGCTCTTGATGTTGGAAATTAAGACAATGATAGTTTTATTATGAAATATTACTATGATGCATGCCTCGGCGTATTGAACCTTCTTTGTAGCAATGGCCAATTACTAGAATTGGAACTCATTTTGTACGTAATATGATCGAAGGAGATCCACAAAGTTTTCGACAGTTGTATATGATGTATCAGGATGCGTTTCTAAAGTTATGCACTATCATTAGAGAGAAAACTCATGTAGAAGGTACAAGATACATATATGTTGAAGAAATGGTGGCAACTACATCTAGGGAGAAAACTCATCTAGAGAAAAATTTGGAATTGCTTTCTCAAAGTCAACTACAACAAAGAACGGAAGCTAATGCATGAAAAATGAGGCCGAGGTATAACTGTGATGAAAATGAAGATGAGAATAATAATGTATTTTTGATATTTTTTCTAAAAAAATTGGATAACTTTTTTTTTTTTTTATATATAAACAAGTGTGTTCCATATACATTTGCATCAATAGTTTCAGCGCTGGAGTCTATGAAAATCCATATAAATCAATAAAAAAATGTATTCCACAATTCTGTCAAGTTTATGACAATAAAAAGGTTGTGGATTAAAAGGGAAAAAGAAAAGATAGAAGCCATAAGTTCACAATCCGAACTAGAGGCCGGGGTGCATCAAAATTGGTACACCCCTGAAAATCATCTACCAAGTAAAACGATTAAAAAGTCTGAGAGAACTGATCAAATGAGAACCCGAGACGAGGGATCTATGGTGGGTCGAAAGTATCGCCCCATTTGTCCTTGAACATGGAGACTAGGGTCATATCATTGTCGATCCCTATCGAAAATCTGATAGTGTAGTCCGCACAGGCTCTAGCCTCGAAATCATCAATAGTGTTGTCCGAGATTTGTTTATGGGATGCGCTCCCTACGGGCACCTTGCGACGTCTGAGTTTCTCTGTGGGGCGTTTCAGGGTCGCCTGAGCAGGGACGGGAGCGTCAATGGCCAGCGGCTTCAATGATGCACCGGCCTCTAAATCCTGAGTGTTGCTGACAACTGACTGCCTCAGCCGCAGGCTCCAGAAGTATGTCCGTGGGCTCCTCCATGCACGGGTCGTCGAGGCTGGAGAAGGAGTTTCTAATAAGGACCGGATCGACTCCGGTAGCCGAGGTGGGATCCTGTGGGGACGGTCGAGGTCGGAGATCCGAAGGGGAAGGCCTCGACCTTCTTCTGTGGCGAGTCCTATACCACGGTGATCGTCACGAGAGGGAGGTTGTGGGTTCGTGGGTGGCGGGGCATGTCCCTTTGAGCAAGGTGCAGTCATGTGTCCAACCACCTTACAGTGGTTGCAAAACTCCGGAAGTTGTTCATAGAGCACTTCCACCGTCACATATTGATCCTCGCACTCTATGATCAGTCGCTCCAATAAAGGTTGTTTCATATCCACCTCGATCAAGATTCTAGCATATTGTGCCATGGTTTTAGCCGATGTGTGAGCGTCCATCTTGATGAGCGTGCCAACCGCTGAGGCTGCAGCCAAGAGAACCGTTGGCTGCCAAAGTTCAATCGGGAGGCCGATAAGGCGCACCCAAACCTGGGCCATCGAAGTCGGGGCCTAATTTGGATTGAAACCGGGAGACCATTTTTGCAGCCGGATGGAACTTGAGCCCAACTGCCAAGCCCTTCTCCTGAAGATTCTGTCACGCTCTTCCAGATAGTGGAATTTAAGAACAACAAATCCTTTTCCGATTGGAACAACAGACAGGGCCCCTTGGAGGGACCTGGTCTCAATGAGCCTCTTCGACAAATCAGCATACGAGATCGAGGCTTTACCACGAGGAGTAAGTAAGCGACCAATCAGAGCATCTTTGAATTCTTTCACACCAGCCTGTAGCGTTGCATTATCAATCGAAATCGTGACAAAATCACCCTTCTTAAATGGACGCATGTGAATTGGGAAAGCCAATGGGCTACTCGTTGGAGCGTTGTCAGCCGGAAGGGTGGGTGCCTCAATGAAGTTTGGTGCGGAATCGCTTTGCCCAACCAAGTCAGCCACGGACGAGGTAGGAGACAAAAGAGCAGGCAAAGATCCAGCGAAGGGTTCGAGAAAGGCCATAAATCCAGGAAATTGTTTCTCCAATGAAGGGAGGTGAACACCAATGGGGACAGTCTGGTCCAGGGAGTTCATAAACACAGCCAGGCCCGGAAACTGAGCTATAAGCTGCTTTGCCAGTGCGATATCGCTAGAGGAGAAGGAGGCCAGTACCTGTCCGGGCGGGGATGGTGGCCGAACGGGAGCAGCGAGAGGAGTGCGAGGGGGGGAGACATCCGCCGGAGAAGGGGGAGGGGGTGGCTGGCCGCAGCGGCTAAAAAGGGCAGATCGTCGCCGTTAGAACCAGCGGCCAAGGAGGAGGGACCGTGGCTTCTCGGGGGAGGCTGCCACACAGCGGCCGAGGGCTTCGGGCGTGCCGACCCGAGCGCGGGCCAGTCCGCGCCTGAGAGCGATGCTAAGGGAGGGGGGTCGCCGGCGTGGACAGCGGAGACCTCATCCGCGTAGCGTGGCGAAGCCGGATGCTTAGCAGCAGGCGGCAGCCGCCATGAGCGGCCGAGAGAGGTGGAGGGGTGGCTGCGGAATAGACGGCTGAAGGGGGGTGAGTGGCGGGAGTAGCTGAAATCACACACAGTATAGGTGTTTTGACAGCTAGGGTTTCACGCAGGGACTGTATGAATTTTCTAAATCCACAAAAAAATTTAAAGTAAAAAAAAAATCTAATTGAATTCCAATTGAATAACCCCCATTAATAAGTGTCGTTTTGACCTTTCATTTTTAATTTTTTGTAAATTATATAACGTTTTACACTTTTCAATGTGAATTTATTGCACTTTTTTCTAATTTGCTCTTAAAATATTATAAAATCTAAAACAAATGTGTAATTTAAAAAGAAAAAAAAGATAAACATTTATAAAAGGTATAGAAAGAAATCAATTAATTTTTTAATATGTGTGCATTACTCTATAATAACACTTGTTTTGAATAGGAGGGAGTACTCCTTTTGAAAAATATATGTCCCCTTTTTTTAACATTTACATTTAGGGGATGACACGAGTTATAAGAGATATAGTTTTTTTTTTTATGTTATGTTATTGATAGAAAGTATAAGAAATGAAAAAATGTGAATAGATAAAAAAAAAAAAAAAGACAATTTATCACTCATATATAACAGCTTAATGGATCATGCCTTTCCTTGAGTGCAAGATCCATGGTTTGAACCTTTTCCATATTTCAAGATGCATTTTTTTTGTGAAAAATTACTTGAATTTGTGACTTTACCATATTTAATATCACCTATGCTTTTCTAGAGTCCATTTATTAATATCATTAATGTGTAAGAACAAAATGAATGTTAATTTAAATAAATATGATGATGAAAGTGGTGAAAATATAAACAGTAGTATTTTCATTTTTTTGGCATAAATATCAAGATTGAAAATATTGAGACTTTAAATTTATAAAAATATTGATGAATCGATATCCATCAATATTTTTATATCAAATATCGATAAATTTTACAAATTATGAAAATTTAATAATGAACTTTTAATATATAAATTTAACAAAATAATTTGAATAAATTTTACATTTTTTTATTGTACGTAAAATATAATAACAATGTTATCTCATACTCACATATACAAACTTAATAAGTTTTTTTTTCAAACTTAATATGTACCAAGGACAAAAATATTTATATATTCTCCATGTATTCAATTTTCATGGTCACCCATATCAATATTGAAAAATAGAATGTTTTTAAAAAAAAAATCGATAAATAACAATAGCATGTCTAATATTGATAAAGGCAAAAACTTATATGCAATATTGCATACCTTCAAAATTGAGTAATTAAGGTAAATTAAGTCAAAATTCGTTGGTCAACGCGGGTCAAAGCGGGTCAACCTTAATTAAAATATTTATTTTCACCCTAAAATATCATCTTACTACATGATCAAAACTATGTTACTACAACACCTAAATTTTGTCACTACAAGGCCAAAAGTGTATTACTGCAAGTCCAAAAATATTCTGGACACTTATTTTTTTTGGGCAAAATTACTAAAATAATTTTGACTTATTCGACTACTACATGACTAAAACAATGTTACTACAAGACCAAAAGTTTATCACTACAAGGCCAAAAGTGTATTACTACATGTTCAAAAATATTCTGAAGACTTAATTTTTTGGTGAATTTGTCAGAATGCTTTGACATGTAGTATTAAATTTTTTGCCTTGTAGTGGTAATATCTTGATCTTATAGTAACAATATTTTGGTCATGTAGTAAACCACATGTTTGCAACCCGCGAATTTTCTGGACAATTCGAATCCAGCCTTATGATCCGCGAATTTTTTAAAATTGACTTAATTTGACTTTTGAGTTTAGGGTTTTGACTAGCCTAATTGAGATGGAATGCATATATGCAATATTTCACACAAGACAAACTCATGAAAAAATATTAAGAGAATAACAAAAAATATCAATAAATATCATATTATGAGATAACATTGTATATTATATTTTATAATTTATAAAATTTATGGATATTAATACTTGATATTGATTGATATTTCATAATTAAATTTAAAAAATTTATATTTCCACGTATTGCAATCGATCGGTATTTGAAGTTATATGCTAGCCATATGTCATTCCACAAATTAAAGGAATGAGATAAGCTTTTAGGTCTCGATCTATTTTATCAACTGTTGTACAGAAACGTACTGTATGAATATGATATAGCTAGGTAATAGGCCGGCAATTGTAGGTTATAACATTTACTCATCCCCTTAAATGTACATAGACTTTACGTCTTTGTAACAGTTCATAGAGTATAATTTGTACAACTACAATTAAAAAATGCGGATATACGTTACATATTTGAAGTTACATCATCATATATACTGTATCTCTTTTGAATTCATGTGAGTTTTTAATTAATACGTAGGGTAGGGGTCCTCCGATCTTGTCGACATGTCTAAACTCTAAAATCTTGACAAGGCTTTTTTTTTTTTTTTGATTTAACTACGCGGGAGAGATTATGACTTTTTTAAAAACTTTAACGGGGAGAAATAATAATGAGAGAATTTTGTGATTAATAATCTCAAATTCTTGTTAGAGTCATTTCACTAAGACTTTTTTCTAATAGGAAATATGTTATTGTTTTTTATTCAAATTGACACTTTAGACGATGGTGTTGCCCCTTTTCAATTTAAATAATTTTAAATTCTTTAATATTTATCTTTTATAATTCAAAAAATTATTTTATAATTTAAAACTTTTTTAATTAATTAGATTTTTAAATTTATTTAATAGGTGCATTTAATTAACTTCCCAAAATAAATCATTTCTTACAATTTAATTAAAATATGATGATTATTTTGTATATAACGTTATGCATAATTCAAAATATGATGAAATTTCTTACAATTTAATTAAAATCTGATGATTATTTTGCATATCACGAATATGCATAATTTAAATCATTTTCTAAAATTAGATTAAAATATGATGATTATTTTGCATATCATATCTTTCTTCCATCTTCATCGTTCTCAACCATGCGTTGTAACAGATCCGAAACCAAAAAATAAAATTGATCTCGACAAAAAGGAAAAATAGATCCCGAACATATTCAAATCAAACTAATTAAAAAACTCAGTAACAAAATTTCCAAATACAAACAACAAAATCCGAGAAACTCATACGATGAGTAAAAAAAAAAAACTCTAAATAAAAAAAACATAGGGTGCTTTACTTTCTCCTTATGCTTCCTTTAATTGTGTTGTCAGAAGAGAAGCTAAAAAAACTAGACAACAACTCTGTTTCTATAACCCCACTTCACTAAAAAAAACTAGACATGGAGCTTTCTCGCCCAGAAACAACAAAATTATGACAAAGGCTGAACCTTAAAATAAATTAGGGATGTTAAGAGTTGTTCTAGTGAGGCTTCGTCTTCTCCGGCGATACGCGTGAGAGAAATAATGAAGAAGTTCTTCGGTCGGAGAAGATCGGAGAAGGAGGTAGAAGAACGACCACCAACACAAGGAGGTAGAAGAACGACGACAGAGAACAGATTTATTACAGTCGCGACCGCTTCGTCTTCCTCGTCCGGCACGAACAGATCGGCTTCCTTCGACTTCACAGCGGCGGCCACTAGGGCTAGGCTAGGGCGGCGACGACGATCTGTAACAGAATCGAGTGAATCAAAGTGGGGCGGCGGCCATGGGGTTTTAGTTGGAGTGCTGCAAATAAAAAACACAAAATCAAAGATAAATAAAAGCTCAAAATCCTTTTATGTTGAAGAAAAACTCGAAACGGAGGAGAAGACCGGAGAATCCATTTACAGATTGAGTTTTCATCTCCAAAATCTTGACAAAATAGATAGCCATTCAAGGTGGATATGGCGGCGACGTCGATCTTCTTAGGAGTGTGCAAAATAAAATTGGACCGGAAAAAAGATCGGAACCGGACCGACCAGTTAGATTCAGGTCCGAGGAGGGTCTGGTCCTCGGTCCGAATTTTTTAAGATTCCGGGTTCCGGTCCGTTCTAAAACCGGAATTTACCGGTGCAGGAGGAAACCCGATTTACAATTTTTTTTTATTATTTGAATTTTAGAAATTACAAATCCCATTCCTCTTCCACTTTCTTAAACCTAATTCCCCTTTTTTACCATTCTCAAAATTCTTCAACTCTTGAATTTCTCAAAATTCTTCAACTCTTCGAGTTAGAAGAAATTGAGAATGGTAATGGTTTATACTTATCAAATATTTTTTAAATATTTTTGATGCAGCATGTTTATTTATTAGTGGTACCCATTTAAAAAATTTAACATCTTTGTATATGTTATTACAGATTTGATGAAGACTACATTGGACGATGAAGACAGTGTTATATACTAGACCGTGCATCGTTTCATTTTGGACTACTGCTTTTTCATTTTGAACTTGAATT
The DNA here is from genome assembly GCA_963675135.1 of Galeopsis tetrahit. Classification (NCBI taxonomy): domain Eukaryota; kingdom Viridiplantae; phylum Streptophyta; class Magnoliopsida; order Lamiales; family Lamiaceae; genus Galeopsis; species Galeopsis tetrahit. The sequence continues at coordinate 66,074,728 of OY776127.1, forward strand.
TTAATTCCTATGAACATGATTTTGCTATAAATTAAGTTTTCAAGTATATATATATTCTTGCACAATTGTGATCAACTTGATCTAAGGGCATAACTTATTCTTTAGGATATTGAAAAATAATTTATTATAAAGATAAATATGAAGAAATTTCTAGATCTTCAATCCACTTTCCACTTCTTATAGACTAAGGAATTATAAAAAAAAAAAAAACCGGTCTGAAACGGTCTAAACCTGGACCGGTTACATTCCGGTCCGGTCCTCGGTCCGTAAAATTTTAAGATTTCCGTCCCGGTCCAAACCGGTCCCGGTCCGGTCCGGTTCTGGACCGGTGCACACCCCTAGATCTTCTTACATCGCCACTTCGGCCATGACACCGACGCTTCGTCTACTTAGAACGGCAGCCGAGGGGGGTGGTGGGGATGGAGCTAGGGTTTTGATTTTGGGTAAATTAGTAGAATGAATTAAACGAGTAGAGAGATTCTTATTTATACAAGGGTATTCTTGATTTTTTAACTCTATTTTGATCCTATTAGAATTTTTTTAAAGTAGTAGTTTCTATTTGTTTAAGGTGTCATAGGAATGACTCTAATAGGGAATAATCTCATTCTTTTATTTAGTAACACGTTTTTTCTAGTGTTTTTTGTTGATATAGTAACTCACATTATAATATGTAGTAACATATATTATCGCAGATAGTAAACACAATAACCATGTTGTAATACAAATTGTTTTATCACATGATGATGTAAAAATATTAATAGATCATTTGATAAAGTTACATATAGTAACAAACGTCTATTCAATGTAGTAATTCAAACTGTAGTATGTAGTAACATATAGTTTTTCATGTATTTAAACACATTATTACATGTAGTAATAAGAAAAACTATTCTATATAGTTATACAAATTCTTTTATATAGTAAAACATTTTTTTTTTCTAGTATTTTTGTTGATATAATAACTCACATTATAATATATAGTAACATAATATTATTGGGTAAATTTCTAATAGAGTCATTTCACTCCTAGTTTTATCTAATAGAACCTAGAGCTTTTTTTTTGTCTAATTGATTCAAATTGAAATTTCTAAGACACTTATACCCTTTTATTAATTTGAATAAATTCGAAATAATTAATTCAAATAATTAAGTCAACTAAATCTTCTAATCAGGTATTAACAGAGCATCTTGAAAACAGCAAGATTTAAGCAGCTTCCAAAATTTAAAATTTTTCCTAAAAAGTAGATATCCCTATTATTTCGTTTCATTTGGTTTAGCTTTGAGATTTTGGCATATGAAAGATTAACACAACATAAATGAAAAAAGCATACGGTTATACAACAATAAGTGAATATGATAATGCGTATTATAATGCATATTACAAAATATATGGTATTATATTATAGTGCATATAGACAATGTTCCATGCATTTGTGTATGAATATATATATGCATATTGAAGTGCAATCTGATAATATGTATATTGAAGTGCATATGAATGGAAAAAATTCTCTTAAATTTTCCAAAACAAGCAATGACGTTCCATCTGTTGGGATATGAATTCTAATATAAAGTCCTAATAGATGTTGAATTAGTTTTGATAAGCAAAAAAGAAGACTTGAATATATTTCTAAGTATTGACTGATCTAGTTATGGAAGTCATCTTATAAACAAGATTAGTAGAGTACAAAGAAAGAAAGAAAAAGAAAAGTTTAAATATGAAAGGAAGAAAAGACAAGTACGTTTTATAAGTACTGTGTTCACTATAGGTTTTATAATGAGCAAATAATTGTTGTATAAAAGCTCATATGTTTTTGTATATTGATGTATAGATTTAAGTTGACTAAGCTGAATTATAAAGCTTAATGTAATGAAATAGTCTTGTTGCAATTAGATTGATAGTTCTATATCTAATAGATTAGTTCTACTGAAGAACTCTACTGTTGGAAGACAAGAAGACTTGAGAAGATAAGACTAGTGAAGAAGAAGATTGAAGAATTGTCTAAGTATAGAAGACTAGACAAGTCAAGTGCGCAAAAAGAAAGAAGGATTATTTAAGTGGAAAACGCGTATGAAGATAAGGATTTATTGAAGGAGTTAGTTATGGAATAACTAATTAGCTGAAAAAACACATAGAGGGATGAGAAGAAACAGTTACAAGAAGTTGGTTATCAACAAAAGTTAGTTGGATAACAAACTGTTCTTGAAGGTTCAAAAGTCTATAAATACATGAAGACTTTGAAGCGTTGAAGACTACTGAAGCATTGAGATTTACTAAGCAATTACTAAGAGATATTCGAAGTTGAAGAAACTCACAGAGTTCAAGTTCATAAAGTTCAAGTCACAAGACAAGTCAAAATCAGAAGGTTACTACTGGACTAGAAAAGTTTTTCATTTTAAAGTTTGTTTGTTCAAGTTGCTAGTTGCTTGTAAAAATTGCTAGTTGTTAGATCGAAGATATATCTGGAGATATAATCGAAAATATCGAAGTCTTAATCTTGGGACTTAAAGCCACAACAAACTCGAAGAGAAGAGTTAATAAATTTCGCAACTGGAGTTGTGAGAGTGGATGTATACAAGTTGTCGAACCACTATAAATCTCGTGTTGTTTACTTTACTGTTTTATTTGTTGTTTGATTGATTACTTGTTTAATTGATTAATCTGCATATAGAATAGACAATTTCAGTGTTCATATTTCGATATTAGTTGAGTATAAATCTTAAGGGCTCATTGTTAAATCTGATATTCCGCATTGTGTACTTTGATATTTTGACAGATTTTTAAAAGTCTATTCACCCCTCAATCTTATCAACTCAACTAGGGACCTACAAGTGGTATCAGAGCAGTAGTTCATTGGAATGCTGTTTCTTGATCATCCCCAAAGACTTTGAGGGAAGTCTTGGTTCTTGATTGTACTTGTTATTATCACTGTTCTTGAATTTCTTTGAATCTTTGATCTACTTGCTATATTCCTACTTGATCATCTTGAAAATCATGTCTATGGAAATAAGCGCTAACAAACTGCCTAAGTTTTCAGTCTAGGATTATGATTACTGGAAACTCCAGATGGAAGCTATCTTTAGCTCGACACACGACTTGATGGTGTCTGACGTAAAGGAAGGACCGATCGTTACTATGATTCCAAACACTACTGCATTGGAACCATCAAAAGCTGTTGGTGTACTCGTCCCCAAACCAAAGTTAGAACTCACTTCGGAAGAAATGAGACAGAACAATCTGGACAGTTTGGCCAAGAACTACATTTTACATACCCTTCCCAACGAGTATCTGGGAAAAGTATTAAAATGTAAGACTGCCAAAGAAACGTGGGATCGACTTGCTATCATTTGTGAAGGAACTACCATGATCAAAGAAAGTAAGGTATCCACTGCTGTTTAGAGGTTCGAATCATTTAAGATGAAGGTTGGTGAAAATATTGACCAATTAGATACTCGTTTCACACGTATCATGAATGATTTGGAAGTGCTGGGCAAGACATATACGAATCGTGAAATTAATTTGAGAATTCTTAAGAGTCTTGATGCTAGATGGAAAATGGTCAAAATGATCATTAAAAATACTCAGGACATTGATGAATGAACTGCTGAGACAATGTTCCAAACTCTTAAGGCACATGAGTTCGATCTAGATGAGGATGATCCTATAGCCAGTAGTGATAAAGAGAATGATGTGTCGAAAAATGTTGCTTTTAAGTCTACTTCGTCTAAGAGCTCTAGAATAGACAGGTCTAAGTCTAAGACTAAGTCTGCTAGTGTAAAAGACGAGTTAGATAAGACTGATCTAAGTTTGAAAGATCAGATGAACCTTATGGTTAGGAAGTTCGACAAGTTGAACAAACGATACGGTAGATATAAGCGCTTTTACAAAGACGTTAGAGGTTCTGCTAACAAGGACTCGTCTAAGACCAGACGAGATCAAAACTCATCCGAAAGGAGAGCCGAGGTCTCGAAAGAAAACATACGAGATAGGAACTCTGAGGATAGGAAGATTAGACGTTCTGATAGACGAGATAAGAAAAAGGGATAATTCTCTTGTGAAAAAGTCTACTAACGATCTACTTTGCTATAACTGTGAGAAATCAGGTCATTACATTTACGAATGTCCGGACCTGAGTACTGATGATCGAGAAGAACGTAAAGCAAGGCGTGAACGAAGATACAACAGGGGTAAGAAGGCAATGATGACTCTGAAACGGATTCAGACGAGTTACCTTCTGATTAGTGTGAAAATTGCTCGAAATTCATGTGTTTAATTTGCATAATTTGATAGGATTTCTTGCATTATTTACATTAAATTGACTAATTGCACTTGATTTGGAGAAAGAGTGTTGTTTGCTATTTTTATAGGAAAAAGAGAACATTTGGAGTGAAACACGCCTCGACTATTTTGTGACGTCAATTGAAGAAATGAAATGAGAATTGAGTCGAGCAAAAATGGAAGTTGAAGATTATTTGGGCCAACAATTTAATTGATGACCCATTTAATTGAGTAGTACGAGAATTGCAATGGACCAAGTGGGCCCATTTGATAATTGTTGTAAGGAATGAATTAAAAAGCAAGCAACCCATGTAGCTTGATGGAATTTGCCTAATTATGGCACCTGTAAAAAAGGACGGAAGTTGTTGAAATTAAAACATTTAATTTAGGAAAGTTACCATATAGAGTATATATTACTTGGAGGCCACACCACACATGCGACTATATATACCAAAGGAAGTGAATTGAAAAGGGGGGGGGAGCAGTAGGGAAGACGGAGAAAACATAGCAACTCATTGGTTGAAACCCTACCCCTCCACATTCCACTCAATGAATTAGTTTAGATTGTTATTTTATTTCTTAGATAGATTTAATAGAGTATTTTATTTGATTGTGGAATTGAAGGATTAGAAGACTTTGAAGGTGATACTTTTCTTTTATTTAAGTTTTGTTTGGTAAATTTCATGTCTATTTCAATTTCTCTTATTGTGTTAGTTATGTATGTTTTCTCAAACACCATGGGCTAAACTTTTTATGCTTTGGGTGTTTGAAACCATGTGAATATTTAGTGTTGAAATTGTTTATGCTTTGATTATTATTGTTGATATTTGGATTATTACTTCTCTTATTGGGTTTTATTGGTGCTTTGTGTATTAGCTTCTATTAATCCGTATTTTGAGGCATGTTTAGCGTAGACGAGAGTTATATGAACATATTTAAAATTATTGTTGGTCCTGAAAGGAGTATATAACAAGTGTATGGGGGGGGGGGGGGGGAATACACTTGTATGCAATTCTTTTCAACTTTTGATCAAACCAGAGCTCAGCAAGGTTGTCTTGGACAACTCTGCTGAAGATGATTAACTCTTTTAAGATAATCAAACTACTAAGTACTATTGAGTACTTAGTTGAATCACTATCTAGTGGAGTTATATGTGCGGAATAGTGGTTGGCCCTTTAAGTTTAGACTCCTTTAGTTTCTGAAATCACTTAATCAATAGAATGCAATCCAGTTTAGTTTCAGGGAACTTATCCAATACAGTTTTTGCACAGTCTTTGAATATGTATCCTTTGAAAGATCAGTTTTGTGTGCAGTATTTAGTGTATGAAAGTACTTGTAAAGCAGATCAACACAAGAGGTTATAGTGGTTTAGAGACTCAAGCTCCTACATCCACTTTCCCTGATTTAACAGGATAATTCCTTCACTCTTGGAATTAACTTGTTTTATAGTGCCAAGGTGCACTTGATCAATAACACCTCTCCTTCGTGAATTGATCCCTAGGATGTCTAGAGTCCTAGTACCCTCTTCTCAACTCAGAACTGAACTGTTCTTCTCTCAACAGTCAGCTCCTACCACTTCTACTACTACAACCTTCTCACTTTCTCACTTGAAAGGGGTAAGAGTTGAAGTAAGGTTCCAACTAATGAGATATCCTTTACAATGAAGATCAGTGTATAAGGATTAGGATATCTCTCTAAGCTTTGTATGGATATACAGTAAGATAGTCTCTTTGAAAGCTTTGAAAGCACTTGTTTTCTTGTAGGATAGTTGGCTTGGTAGTTGGTGCTTCAAATGGTCTTCACACTTCTGTATTTATAGACAAATTTGAGGATTTGCCCGTTGGAGAGGCAGCCCCAAATTGCTATAAATGTCTTCCTTGAGTTCTTCAAACTAGAAGACAGATTCTTGATAGTGACATGTCCTTAATTGGGTAATAAACGGCTGTTAAGACTTTGTCTTCATTCTGCAACACTCTTCCCAAAGTCTGACTTTAAGATTCACTTGTTTAAGACTTGGACATGGCTTCTGAGGTTTGATCCAATGATAGGACAACATTCCTTATTAAATGGACAACTCTGCTTATCACTATCAGCAGACTTTGCTTATCAGCATGGTTGGCTTGCTCTTCTTCAGATGACTTGGCTCATTCCCTTTGCTTCACTTGGAAATGATCTCAGCATGATATAATGAAGTCTTTTAGGGTGTAGTTGTCTTCTTCTCTTCAGCATGGTTGACCTTTAAGCAATAGAACATTTGTTCTGGTTCAATTTAGCTGAGACAACTCTTCTGGGACAACTCTCCTGATTAGCATACTTGGCCTTTGAGCTTTAGAGCTTTGTTTTTGCACAGACTCAACCTCTCTGGACAACTCTCCTGATCAGAACATTTGAGTGAACTTGTCCTTTGAGCTTTACAACCTTGTTCTTGCATAGAGAAAGCCTCTCTGGACAACTCTCCTGATCAAGGCATTTTAGTTTTTAATAGAGTATGCTTGGCCTTAGTGATTGTTCCCGAATTTGAGCCTTGAGGGGACTTGATCTTGATCATCTTCCAAGCATAGGTTCCCCCTCACAATGTGCATCTAATAATTTAAGAGCTGCCTAACATATTAGCTTCTCATCTAGCCTTATGCTATGTGTTCTAACACACTTAGAACACAATCATCTTGACTTAGGCATGTCTCAGGGGGTTTTGGTATTTAATCAAAACATATCTCATTTTATTCCCAACAATTTCCCCCTTTTTGATGATGCCAAAACCTATACATTTTATGCAAAAGTGACTTGACTACACCTATTACATTTATCTTCAGAAGACATGACTGAGGTCAATTTCCCTGAAAGAAAATGTGTTAGTGTACTCACTATTCATGTTGCAAATAGGTTTCAAGAATAGGCATAGAGAGATTTGTTTTTCTGGATTCAAAATATGTTCAACTATCATTCAAATGAAAATCATTACAGCATGTTGATAGTTTGAACAAAAACATATCAGAGCATGAGATATTATAATTAAGCACACATTTATTACAAAAGTATGATATACTCTTAAAACATTCATCATTTAGGCATTAGAGCACATCATATCAGCAGCTTGAGCATCTTCAGAATAGTTGACCAAAATACAAATTAGTAACCAACTTAAGTATTCATCCATTTCAGCATATAAGAGTCAGGAAGACTTAGCCATTTCAGAGATCATCTTCTTTAGGTGGCACCATCCCATATTGTTCCCACACTCTCTTCTTGAGTTCCATGGCTTCCTGGTTGGTTCCTTTGGGTCCAAGGGTCATCTTGTTCAGCTTGAGAATCTCTGTGAACTCCCTCAGGATCCTTGCTTGGTCAATCCATCCATCAAGCTTTGGAGGCATGTAGATGATAGGCTTGGGAGCATTGAGTTCAATTCTTGCAATATCAGCAGCTGCAAGCAATTGTTGATACAACTCTCTGTAATACTCTATCATGAACTCAGAAAAGGAGGAATTGGAATCTCCTCCATTCCATCTGTCAATGACATAATAGTCATAGACAAACTCTCTTTTAGCTTCTTCCCATGTATCATTCAGCTGAATTGACACCCATTTATCCAGGTGTGGATATTTGGTGTCCATTGGGACTAGAAGCTGAGGCTTCATCTTGCTGTAAGTTGCTCTCCTCCTTCTTGGTTTCTGGAAGTTTGCTCTTCTCTTATCTCTTGCTCTTTGTGCTTCATCCATCAAATCCATTTTTTCTTGGGCCCTCATCATGGCCAGTTTCTGTTGTGTTTCAGGGTCTTTGCCATACCCTTCATGAAACAACTTTGATGGATCATTCAGAACCACAATCTTTGTCTTCTTTGGTCCAGGTCCAAAGCCTTCTTCATATAAAGCTTCCACATCTTTAGTAGCTTTGGCACTTTCAGCAATGTTGACCATTTCAGAAGACTTGTCTTTTTCAGCAGTTTTGAGTTCTTCAGCAGCTTTGGCCTTCTTTGATGTAGGTTCATCATCATCAATTCTGAATTCAGGTGGAAGATCAAGGTTGTTAGGAAAGTCAATAAATGTCTCAACTTGTCTTTTCTTTCCTTTTGCCCTCTTGATCTTTCCTCTAGTTTGGACACCTTCAACATCTTTGTCCAAACCAGATACCTCACCACCTGGTCTCTGCTGTAACCTCATTCTTTCTTCTTGTGCTGAAGCCATTGAATTCTTCAAGGCAAGTGCTAGTTGTTCTTCTTCATCGAATTCTTCTAAGTTCAGCACTGCAGGCTCTTTTCCTTCAGCAGCTTTGTCTTTTCCCTTGTCTGGGCTTCCAATCAACAAGGCACCTTTTGCTCTAGCTCTTTCCCTTTCCCCCTTTTTGGCAGCATCAAAGCACTGGGGTTTTAGCTCACTCATTGTTGTGGCCATCAGGGATTGGGCCTGGTTTAGAGACTTCATTTCCTCCAACAGATATACATTTTCATCATGTATATTTTGCATCCTATCACTGCTCAAGCTAAGAAAAGCTAGAACAAGCTTCATCTTTTGTTGGACAACCTCCTCCAAGGTTGCTTTCAGGGATGCATCAAGTTGGGCTTTAAGGAGCTCAGTGAGGTTGGCCACTGCACTTTCAGCAATGTTGGCCATCACCTCTTGGGAAAATTTTTCAGAGGCTGCTTTTACCATAGCCAACCTTTGTTCTTCAGCTCTTTTATTTTGTAATGCAGTCTTCTTTCCAAGAGCTTGCTTGACAGTCAGTCTGAGAGCTTTGACATTGGCATTATGATTGTCTCTCAGCGGCTTTTGTTCCTTCTTGACCTCTTCTGAGATGGATTCCATGGTGGATTTGGCTTTTTGCACCTCAGTGGAAATGGTTTGGAGACCAGATTCCACACCACTAATCCTTGCTTCCAATGTGGGTAGCACCACATCCTCAGAGCCAGTTAATCTCATCTCCACAGATGCTAGAGTTCTTCCTTGCTCATTCAGTGCTCCTGAAGTTTCAGCATGAGCAGATTGGACTTGATGAGCCAAGGAGTCCAACTTCTCTGATTGCATTCCAAGCAAGGCTTGTGCTGAGCCTGTATCTACTTGGATAGGGGCATCTGTCAAGAACTCATCTGCAAAGATTTGGTCAAGAGAAATACCTGCAATGTTAGACAAATCAAACAGGTTAGGGAATAAACACTCATCACCCTTAATTTCTTTTGTATAAGACTCTGATACATTAGCAGCCTTCTTCTCATTTTCAACTCTTTCTTTTCTCCCTTCATTTAAGATGTTCTCACCCAAGGAATCAGGTCTCCTTTCATCAAGGGATTCTTGAAGTTCAGATTTGACTTCAAGAATAACATGTCCTTCCTCACTTATTCCACCCTCATATGGTGGTACACTCACAATCTTAGTGATTACTACCTCTCTTTCTTCCATAACTCCCTCTGATTTTTTATTTCTATTTTCCTTTTCAACCCCTTCTCCTAAACCTGCAACATCTTCACCTTAAAAAAGGTTCAAAGATGGCAGTTGTGAGGAGATCACAGTGCTTATTTCAGCAGCCACTGAGTCATCCTGAATGATTAAGGGCTGATCAGTGTCCAACTCTCCTGACACTGAATAGGCCTTAACCAAACCAGCCTCTAGCATAGGAACCTCAACATCTTTAGGCTGTGCCTTGGGTTCAGAAGAACCTTCATTGGCAGATGTGTCTTTGGTTGTGTTACCACCCTTGGTCAACACCTCTGATGATACAGAGTCTTTCCTATGATAGGTTCTAGGAGGGTTTGAAAGTCTGGCTGCTACAGAAGACTTGGGTTGAGAGGGTTCAGGGAGGTTGGCTTGAGGGGTTTCAGGAGGGTTGGGGTTTGAAGGGTTTGAGGGATCATCAGGGGAATCATCATCATCTGAGCTGCTATCAGGGTGTTTGATGTCCTTAGCTTTTCTCTCTTTCTCCTCAATGATTTTTTCATCTACCAACTTTGCAAAAACTTCCTCATCAGTGAGGAATCTTGTCTTCAGCACACCAGCAAAGTGTAGTAGTCTACTCTTCTCCACTTGCCACCAATTAGCACCCTTATCTTGGATGACCTGAGAGATCTCCATCAATGTTTTGTCCTTGATATCCACTAGCATTCTCAAGCCATGGAACATTTTCTGAATTTTGGGAAATTCAGCAAGCTGTGGGTATAAGCTGTCCACTGTGGCTTTGGCTCCACTTCTGAGCATACTTTCATAAGTATACTCCTCCTCATTCTCACTAGATGGAGAACTTTGGGCTATAGGGGAGTTAGCTGTGGTTTCCTTAATTGCAGCTTCAGGCAAGTTAAGTTCAGGAGGGTTGGCTTCAGAAGGATTAGACTCAAATGAAGGTACTTCAGTTGCTTTAGAGAGCAATGGATCTGAAGGGGCTTTGCTCAGGGGGGTTGGTTCAAAGAGTGCAGCTTCTAAGAACTTTGAGTAATTGAGCATGGATGAGTCAAGTGGAGATTGCAATCTTGTCTCATCTACTGCTATATCTGCTAGCACATCTATGCCACTTCTTTGCACATTCCCTTCTGGAGAATATCTCTTGGTGAGATCTACAGGGGTGATAGGGTAACATGGGTTTCAGGGGAGTTGGGTTCAGAATTCTGAATTTCAGGGATGTTGACCTCTATAGGTTGATCTTCAGGGACCTTGGATTCTGGAGTTCCAAAACCAGATGAGTTGGTCCTTGACTTGGATTTGGTCCTGCTTTCAGCTCTTCTCTCTCTTAGAGCCAATTGGAGAGACCTTTCTTCCTGAAGCTCCAACACTTTATCAGTAGGCTTGGCCCTTCTCTTGCTGGCCCTACTGCTCCCACTTCCTTCCACTTCTTTCTCAGGGACAACTTCCCTGATCCTCTTATCACCTCTGGACTTTTGTCTAGTCTCATTGTACTTCAACCTCAACTCTTCTGAGTGATCAGAAGGCACACTTACTCCCTCTTCTGCCACTTCATCAACTTCAGCTGATGCTCCTGAGGCTTCTCTTGAAGATATTTGAGACATTTTCTTTGTTTTGACAGCCCTGGCCTTAGTTCTTTTCTTCATCTTGGGCTTTTCCTCAACCTTTGCTTCAGCAGGTTTGGCCAAAAGCATCCTCCTTTGCTCAGTTTTCTTGCTGAGCTTTCTAAACAGAATCTTTTGGGCTGGGAGGGGTTTTGCAAAGGTTTGCATTTGAGAGTAATGAGAAAACCTTTCAATCAACAAGCTTGCCCTGGTGCAATACTTGAGTTTTCCTTCTAGCACAACCTTTTTGTGGGCTCTCACCTTAAATTTGGCCTTTTCCTTCATCATCTCAGACATGATGAAGGTCCTCCAATCAAATTTCATGCCTTTGTCACTAGCATCAATAACAGCAGCCATAATTCTGATTCTTGGATGGCTGACTTGCTCCAAACTTCCAGTATTGCTCATAAGACTCTTGGTGATTACCTCAAATAGATTGAGAAATTTTGGCTTGAGAGTCTTCTTGTTTTGTGTGGAGGAGATGGGGCCTGGAACCAAAAGCCATTCTTGTGCTATCTCATCTTCATGATCAGCACCATATAGTTCAGGATTCCTTCCCTCAGAAGGCAATCCAAAAGCTCCTTCAAGATCTTCTGGAGAGAATTTCACTCTATGAAATTTCTCTTCCTCCTCTCCCTCTGCTACATAAGAGAGCCTTGTAGAGATTTCACCATCTTCAGGCTTACCTCTCCACTTGAGAAAGGCAAAGAACTCAGCCATGTAGCTTTCCAAACAAGAGCTTGGTCTTTCCTCCATAAACTTTTGCAATCCAGCTCTTCTCAACCATCTCAGGGTTGGTGTGATCTCAGGATCTTCACTTTCAAAAGATACTATGGGTTCAAAGTGAAGACTGTTTTTGTTGCTCAAGTATCCAAAATCAAGGTCTAGAGCCTTGTTGGAAAAATCAATGATCATCTCTGGTCTAACTTTGGGAGCCATTGAAGGTTTCAGAGAAGAAAATTTGACAGAGTTTGAGAGTGTTTGAAGAAAATTTGAGCTAGGGTTTCGAATACTTGGGGAAGAAGTGTTTGTGGGGGTCTTAAGACTTGTGAATATTCTAAAAAGAATGTTTGTCAATGAGTTGGTGGAGTCTTAGTGCAATTCAAAGGTGAACAAAAATGGAAATCAAAATGGACGACCAGGATTGTCTTCAGGGGAGTTGTCCAATTTTGATCCAATGGTCAAAAACCAATGTAACAGTGAGTGTTTGGTTTTATTCAAAACGTGGAGCCTATTTAATATTAGTTAATGGTTGGGGAGTTTTCAAGGTAGATCATGGCTTGAAAAGGTGTAATGCAAACAAGAGTTAAATCTTGGCATTTAATGCATGGAAAGTGACCTTTTGGGTGGGAGACAAATTAAATCCCCAAAAAGATGATATCTGTAATTGGAATGGGACATAATTCGAAATAGGCAATGATTACCCAAAATAGGTGCTTATCAGACCAAGATTTGGTTTGATAGCTAGGACAACTTATCTGACCCCACTAGGACAAGTGTCCTGGAAAGATGTGGACAAGTGTCCTGAAATTCTATGGACAAGTGTCCTGAATTATTTAGGTCATCTTTTCTGAATTTCAGTAGACTTGACCAAGTCTGCTGAAGTTTGAAATTTGTTCCCCCTTAATGAATAAACTCCTTTGGACTCATTTGTCCAACTTCCATGGGTCAAGTAGACCCAACTCTGCTGATAATTCCAGAAATCTTGCCTCAGCAAGTGGTTTTGTCAAAATATCAGCTTTTTGATGATCTGTGTGGATCTTTACCAACTTGATATCTTTCTTCTCCACATGATCTCTAATGAAGTGATGCTTGATGTCCACATGTTTGCATCTTGTGTGCAGGACAGGATTTTGTGATATTGCAATTGCACTGTTGTTATCACAAAATATTAGCACTTCAGTAAAGTTGACTTTGTAGTCTCTGAGTTGTTGTCTTAACCAAAGAATTTGAGCACAACAACTTCCAGCAGCAACATATTCAGCTTCAGTGGTGGAGGTAGCCACTGTGTTTTGCTTCTTGGAAAACCAAGATATGAGTTTGTTGCCTAAGAATTGACAAGTCCCTGAAGTGGACTTCTTGTCAATTCTACATCCTCCATAGTCAGCATCTGAGTAGCCAGTTAACTCAATGTTGTCATCAGCAGGGTACCAAAGGCCTAGATTTTCAGTGCCTTTGAGATACCTCAAGATCCTTTTTGCAGCCTCAATGTGGCTTTTCTTAGGATTTGCTTGAAACCTTGCACATACACCTACTGCAAAGGTGATGTCAGGTCTGCTGGCAGTGAGATAGAGGAGTGAACCAATTATTCCTCTATACTCAGTGGAGTTGGTTGGAACACCACTCTCATCAGGATCCATCTTCCAATTTGTGTTCATTGGAATCCTTACTGGCTTGCTTGTTGTACACCCAAACTTCTTGATCATTTCTCTGGTGTACTTGGCTTGGTTGATGAAGATACCTTCTTTTGATTGCTTGACTTGTAGACCCAAAAAGAAGTTCATCAACCCCATCATGGACATCTCAAACTTTCTTTGCATGAGTTTGGAGAACTTTTCACACAGATTCTCATTAGGGGATCCAAAAATTATGTCATCTACATAAATTTGGACAAGCAAGATGTCCTCTCCTTCAGAGATTCTGAAGAGAGTTCTGTCCACAGTTCCTTTGGTGAATCCATGATCCAAGAGGAATTGTGACAGTGTGTCATACCAAGCCCTAGGGGCTTGCTTGAGTCCATATAGAGCCTTCTTCAGTCTGTATACTTGGTTTCCAACCTCAAAACCTGGTGGTTGCTCCACATAGACCTCTTCTTTCAAGACTCCATTCAGAAAGGCACTCTTGACATCCATTTGATACACATTGAACCTCTTGTGGGCTGCATAGGCTAGGAAGAGCCTTATTGCTTCTAGCCTTGCCACAGGTGCAAAGGTTTCATCATAGTCAATACCTTCATGCTGGCAATAGCCTTTTGCCACTAGTCTTGCTTTGTTTCTGACAATCACATCATTCTCATTCTTTTGTTCTTGAACACCCACTTGGTTCCAATAACATCTTGATGTGAAGGTCTATCCACCAGCTCCCATACTTCATTTCTGGTGAATTGATTCAGTTCTTCCTGCATGGCTGTGATCCAGTTTGCATCCTGAAGTGCTTCATCAATGTCTTTTGGTTCCTGTTCTGACAAGAAACAACAGAACATAGCACTTTCACCATGAAAACTTCTGGTTTTGACTCCTATGCTTGGGTCACCAAGTATTAGATCAGTAGGATGGTCATACAACCAAGTCCTTCTTTTTCTGATCCCTTCAGTAGAGTTGTCCTCTACTAAGGTTGAGTCACCAGTGTTATAGAATTCAGGGTAATTGAATGCAGGATCTAATTCAGGATCATAATCAGGGGTATTGTCCTCAATGTCAGGGACATTGGCATTTTCAACATTTTAAGTTCCCCCTTGATTATTTGACCCATTAACTACCTCAGCATGAACTGCTTCTTCATTGGTAGTTGTTACCTGGATGTGAACTGGGATTGGCTCATTCAGTTCACCATTTCTATCAGTGGGGTTTGTCTTAGGAAGGTTGCCTTCAGGATTGTTGTCCAGTGTGAGTTCTTCAGGTAGGTTGGCTTGGACAACATCTATGAATTCAGTGTCTTTGTCTTTTAGGCTTAGTCTGGTTGTCCTCTGTGTGATTTCTTCAGGTTCCAAGTTTTCATTCCTGGACTCATGAATAGACTCATCAAACACAACATGAGGTGTTTCTTCCACAATAAGGCTTTTCTTGTTGTAGACTCTGAAAGCTCTACTGATTTGAGAATATCCAAGGAAGACTCCCTCATCAGCTTTGCTGTCAAAGGCTTTCAACTGTTTTTTCCCATTATTGTGTATGAAACACTTATAACCAAAGATGTGAAAGTATGACACTTTAGGCATTATTCCTTTCCAGAGTTCATAAGGGGTTTTGCCTTGCCCCTTAGTAATTAAGCATCTATTTTGAGTATGGCATGCAGTGTTTATAGCTTCAGCCCAAAACCTCTTAGGTAAATTTGAATCAGCAATTAAGGTTCTAGCAGCTTCTTTTAAGGTTCTATTTCTTCTTTCTGCAACTCCATTTTGTTGAGGAGTTCTAGCTGCTGAGGTTTCATGAGCTATTCCATTAGATGTGCAATACTCATTGATGTATGAATTTATGAACTCAGTGCCTTTATCAGATCTTATCTTGATAATGTTAAGGCTTTTCTCATTTGACAGTCTCTTGAGAAGTTCAGGTAGTTTGACTTGTGTTTCCTTCTTATTAAGGAGAAATACTACCCATGTGAACCTAGAGAAGTCATCTACTACAACCAATGTGTATTTTCTACCATTTATGCTTGAAGGGGTGATTGGTCCAAAAAGATCCATATGTAGAAGTTCAAGTACCCTTTCAGTAGAAATGACTGGTTTACCTTTGAATGAGGCTTTAATCTGTTTTCCTTCTTGACATGGCTTACACACATGTTCTTTAATGAAAACCTCATTAGGCAGTCCTTTAGCTAATGCATTTCTAGCAAGTTTGTTCATTGATTTAAAGTTCAGGTGGTTTAGTCTCTTGTGCCATAACCAACTTTGTTCACTAGAGCTCTTAGCAATGAAACATGCAGCATCAGTAGACTTGTCCCAGTCTGCAAAATACACATTTCCTTTCCTAGTTCCAGTCAATAGAATTTGTTGAGTTTTATCTCTAATTAAGCATTTTCCACTTGAGAACTCAACATTGAAATCTTTATCACAGAATTGACTGATACGTAGGAGATTATATTTGAGACCAGCTACATAAGATACATTGGTTACTTTGATGTTACCAATCATCAAAGTACCATAACTTTTTGTTGTTGCTTGTGAGCTTTCTCCAAAAGTGACATTTGGGCCTTCTTTTTCAATAAAATCAGTGAGGAGTTCCTTGTTTCCAGTCATGTGTCTTGAGCATCCACTGTCAAGGTACCATGCTGTCTTTTTGCTCATACTCCTCTTCTTGTGGCCCACTGGTACCTGCAATTAGATAGGTTTAGGTACCCTTTAAGTTTTGGGTCCTGAGAGGTTAGCTGTACCTTTAGGAACCCAAACTTGCCTAATTACCCTGATTGATTCAAGGTGGCTAAGTTGTTTTCCTTGTGCATCAACATACACTGTCTTTCCCTTAAATGCGTTGGAGAAAGTATGTGTGAATGTGTTAATTCTGTAAGTTTCAGGGGAGTTGTCAATTCTCCTGAACTTATGAGTTCTTTGTGTAGCTTGATTAAATCTTTGAGGAAAGGCATTTTTATGACCATTACCCTTTGGCATGAAGGGTTTTGGTTGTCTCATTTTATTCTGCCTTTGAGGATAGTTGTCCTTAGGTCTATTCAGCTGAGGCTTTCTTAGTAGAGTTGACCTAGGCTGATTATACCTTGGATAACTCCTCTGAACATTGTTCAGGAGAGTTGCCCTTCCATTGGGTCTACTCTGCTGACCAACATTCCTCTTATGTTCAGGAGCCTTGACCTTTTCCAAAGGTTTGGGCCTAGTCTCCTGAGGCACTTGAGTAGGCATTTCATTTAATTTGCTCTTTCCTTTGTTCAGTGGCTGAATTATTTTATTTTCAGCTTGTTGTGCCACTGATTTAACAAAGATTTTCTTAGTGTTACTTGTAGAGGCAACACTGAGACAAGGTGAAGATTCAAATGGATCAAAACCCAATCCACTTCTTTGAGCCATAGGTCTTTGATAACTCTGAATTTCCTCTATTGCTCTAGAGGATTTGTTCAAAGCAGACATCTTTAATTTCAGGCTCTCTTCACTTGATTTAAGAATATCATATTCATGTGAGAGGTTCTCAAATTTGGCATTCAGAATTTTCAGTTCAAAATCTTTTCTCTTCTAAGATAGTAATTGATCATCTATCTCCTTTTGTTGGTCAACTATCCTGAGATTTGCTTCCTCAAGCTTTCTCAAGACTTGTTGATACAACTCAGTAGATTTGACATCAACAGTTACCTCAGAGTTTTTGGCAAGTTCAATAGCCAATCTTTCATTTTCTCTCACACAATTATCATGAAATTCTTGTAGTCTAGTGAAATCTTCCATCAACTTTCCAAAGGAAAGTTTCACGTTGACTTCACTAGTGTTCTGTGATAAGAATGATGGTGAGCTAGAAGTGGAGGATACCTCATCATCCTCAAGAGCCATGTTGCACACATCATCATCATCATCACTGTTTGAGAACAGTCCATCAGAAGAGTTGAAGCTTTCAGCACTATCAGATTCTTCACCAGCCATCATGGCTTTTCTATTTGTGAACTTTCTGTCTCTTTTAGCTTGCCTTTCTCTTCTTTCTTTAGAGCTTAATTCAGGGCAGTCATACTGAAAGTGCCCTTTCTTCTTGCAATTGTAGCATAGGTCTTCATCATCATCCTTCTTGGATTCATCTCTTCTTTTTTATGATGAAGGGTCAGCTCTACTGGACCTTCTCCTATCAGAGTACTTGTCCTATGGTCTTTTCTCTTCAGGCTTTTTGTCCTTGGCCTGATCTTCAGGGGAGTTGTACCTCCTCCTGAATTTGTTGTCTTGGTAGAATTTCTTGTATCTACCAAACCTTGTGTTGAGCTTGTCAAACCTTCTAGCCATCAAGGCTAGTTCCTCCTTCATTTTAGTCTTTGAGACTGACTTTGATGATCTGGGAGTGGGTTGCATTTCAGGTTCAGCAACTTTGGCTTTGAATGCCACTCCCTTGGTAGGATTTGAAGGTTCCTCAACAGGTTTTCTTCTATTGAGGTCAAACTCATAGGCTTTGAGTTCTGAGAAGATTTGTTGCATGGGCATGGAGGAGAGATCCTTGGTATTCTGCATCATCACAGCATAGACATCCCACTTTTGAGTGAGACTTTCCAAGATCTTCAATCCAACTTCTCTCCTGGAGTACACCTTGCCCAATGAGTTGATTTCATTCATCACATCAGTGAATCTACCAACAAATTTGTCAATGGATTCATCAGCTTCCATTGAGAATTGTTCAAACTTTTGCAGTGGTGCAGTGGTAGACTCTACCCATGACTGCATCTGGAATTGTTTGGTAGAGGGTGTTCATGGCAAGATAATTCAGATTATCTTTCCTCTTTTCATCAGCAGTGAAGTCATCTTCATCTTTGGGAATCAGTTCCCTTACATTTGCTCTTTGCTCATTTGTCACCCTGGGGTTAGTTTGAGTAAACACAAAAGGTCCTCTTGTGATTACTCTTAACATGTCAGTGTGAAGAGATGCAAGATGAGCCCTCATTTTAATTTTCCAGAAATCATAATTGTCTATTGAAAACATGGGCAGTTTATGATGTGAAATGTGGTTGACAGGATTTGTGGCCATGTTGTCCAATCCTTGAACAGCAGGTGGAGGAACAACATTGTTGTTGGCCATATCTCAAGAATAACCAGTTAGTCAACAGGTAATAGCTTTCAGAAAGGGATCAGCTCAGTGACCACACAAATGTGTGATTTTTGAAAATCAAGATGGATTTTCAGAAGCAGTGGTCTTTGAACCCCTGCTCTGATACCACTTGTTGGTCCTGAAAGGAGTATATAACAAGTGTATGGGGGGGGGGGAATACACTTGTATGCAATTCTTTTCAACTTTTGATCAAACCAGAGCTCAGCAAGGTTGTCTTGGACAACTCTGCTGAAGATGATTAACTCTTTTAAGATAATCAAACTACTAAGTACTTAGTTGAATCACTATCTAGTGGAGTTATATGTGCGGAATAGTGGTTGGCCCTTTAAGTTTAGACTCCTTTAGTTTCTGAAATCACTTAATCAATAGAATGCAATCCAGTTTAGTTTCAGGGAACTTGTCCAATACAGTTTTTGCATAGTCTTTGAATATGTATCCTTTGAAAGATCAGTTTTGTGTGCAGTATTTAGTGTATGAAAGTACTTGTAAAGCAGATCAACACAAGAGGTTATAGTGGTTTAGAGACTCAAGCTCCTACATCCACTTTCCCTGATTTAACAGGATAATTCCTTCACTCTTGGAATTAACTTGTTTTATAGTGCCAAGGTGCACTTGATCAATAATACCTCTCCTTGGTGAATTGATCCCTAGGATGTCTAGAGTCCTAGTACCCTCTTCTCAACTCAGAACTGAACTGTTCTTCTCTCAACAATCAGCTCCTACCACTTCTACTACTACAACCTTCTCACTTTCTCACTTGAAAGGGGTAAGGGTTGAAGTAAGGTTCCAACTAATGAGATATCCTTTACAATGAAGATCAGTGTATAAGGATTAGGATATCTCTCTAAGCTTTGTATGGATATACAGTAAGTTCAGCTTAGAAGAAGTGTTTGAAGACTAAGATAGTCTCTTTTAAAGCTTTGAAAGCACTTGTTTTCTTGTAGGATAGTTGGCTTGGTAGTTGGTGCTTTAAATGGTCTTCACACTTCTGTATTTATAGACAAATTTGAGGATTTGCCCGTTGGAGAGGCAGCCCCAAATTGCTATAAATGTCTTCCTTGAGTTCTTCAAACTAGAAGACAGATTCTTGATAGTGACATGTCCTTAATTGGGTAATAAACGGCTGTTAAGACTTTGTCTTCATTCTGCAGCACTCTTCCCAAAGTCTGACTTTAAGATTCACTTGTTTAAGACTTGGACATGGCTTCTGAGGTTTGATCCAATGATAGGACAACATTCCTTATCAAATGGACAACTCTGCTTATCACTATCAGCAGACTTTGCTTATCAGCATAGTTGGCTTGCTCTTCTTCAGATGACTTGGCTCCTTCCCTTTGCTTCACTTGGAAATGATCTCAGCATGATATAATGAAGTCTTTTAGGGTGTAGTTGTCTTCTTCTCTTCAGCGTGGTTGACCTTTAAGCAATAGAACATTTGTTTTGGTTCAATTTAGCTGAGACAACTCTTCTGGGACAACTCTCCTGATTAGCATACTTGGCCTTTGAGCTTCAAAGCTTTGTTTTTGCACAGAGTCAACCTCTCTGGACAACTCTCCTGATCAGAACATTTGAGTAAACTTGTCCTTTGAGCTTTACAACCTTGTTCTTGCATAGAGAAAGCCTCTCTGGACAACTCTCCTGATAAAGGCATTTTGGTTTTTAATAGAGTATGCTTGGCCTTAGTGATTGTTCCAGAATTTGAGCCTTGAGGGGACTTGATCTTGATCATCTTCAAAGTATAGGTTCCCCCTCACAATGTGCATCTAATAATTTAAGAGCTGCCTAACATATTAGCTTCTCATCTAGCCTTATGCTATGTGTTCTAACACACTTAGAACACAATCATCTTGACTTAGGCATGTCTCAGGGGGTTTTGGTATTTAATCAAAACATATCTCATTTTATTCCCAACAATTATGGTATGAGTTGTTGGTATACAAATGTGTTTATTATACTTTTAATTCGTCGAGAGAGAGTTAATCGTATTAGAACCCCCATTAGGAGACATTAATTACTTGAATGGTTATTTGGGTAATTGGTGAGGATTAGGAAGATGTCTTATTACTGGGTTTGGGAACACCTTAGATGTAAGGCTATAGTACCCGAAGGGAAACAATTTTCATCCTAGCATCTTGATGCTCTTAGCAAGTCCAAATTGAAGCATAAAAACGGTATAAACAATCTCACTCGATTTCACTAGGTAGAGAACACCCGAAGCATTCCCACACTTGCACTTCTTCGAATTTCATTCGTAGTTGTTATTTGCTTTTAATGGTCATTATCTTGTTTTGTTGGTTAATAGTTAATTTACTTATTAGGATTGTCTTTAGTTTAATTTATTGTCTTTAGATTATTGTTTAGTTTTAGTTTTGCATCCAACTCTCGAAACCGTAGCTACATTAGGTATGACAACGCACAACTCTAGGGATCCATTGCACTAGCCCACCTCCCATGGTTCGATACTACTTGGTCAAAATACTTGCGTGTATACTACTGCGATCCCTTATGCTTGAGGGGAAGTAGTTAGTCAAAATATATTGCCTAAAATTCGTTCAAGTCACCTTTGTCTTCATCTAGTTACCCATCTAATCACGAAGATGAAGAAGAATTCATAGTAGATGATGGCCTAAGCTTTATGACGAAAATTGAACAAGAGGTATCATCTGCAACTTCGTTTCAATCATGTGATGAATCGGATTCTGATGAAAGTGATATTGCCGATAGTGGAGTAGGGAGTAGTCTTCATCACTCTACTGGTGTGACCGAAGAAGACCTCCTACTCGCTAACAAGGCGTTCATTGAAGTTAGCAACGAGAACATCGCTTTAAAACAAGAAATCATTGATCTTAAGGAAGCTCAGTCTAAAGTAGATCCTAATATAACAATCTTAAACGAACGCTTGACAGAAGAGTTGAGACAACTCAAAGACAAGTGGGCGTTGACAAACAAGTTGTATCAAGACCTACTTAAGACACATGCTACTGAGACAAATGAATTCAATGTTTTAAAGAACAAGTGCAAAAAGCTTGAAGAACGCAATAAGTTCTTAGAGTCTGAGGTCGTAAATCTAGACCTTAAACTTACTGACTTGGTTAATTCTTCAATGATTAATAAAAAATGGTCAGATAGGTATAGGGCTCTAGATGACAAGACAGGGTTGGGTGCAAATACACCTAACTCGACTACTCATGTCATTAAGAACCTTACTGATGTTGGCTCAAGTTCTATGACACATGATAAAGGTAAAAGACCAATGGAATACGATATTAGAACAACATCCAAAAGTGTTGTACACAAACAGACTAGAGTTAACAATCCAATTACCAAAGGTGGTAAAAAGAATGTCAACAACAGACCTGTTCCGTTTAGAACAAGTCAAAAGAGGACCACTAATCGTGGACGACCAAACCAGGTTAGATACGAAGATTGGTATCCTGAGTAGACAAGTTCTAAACGAGTACAAACTAGTTAGAAAGAGCCTAGACCTCCTTTCATAAGGCAGTCTCAGCTCTACTCAACTAGACCTAGGAAGGTTGCTCCCAATTATCGTATTCAACCTGTCTTATATCCTCCACCTATATCATATGACATCAAAGGAGAAGAAAGACCTAAACATGTCTATAAACCGTATGGCCCGAATGCTTACAAGCCCTATCCAGACTATCAAAGGCCTGTGCCTACTCAAGTAGAAGTTAAGTCGAAAGGCTGTCTCAAACGATTAGACCCAAGGTCTGATGATAGGCCAGACAAGGACAACAGGGTCTTATTCTGTAACAAGCATGATAGAAAGCTTAAGAGGTCCAACTTATTCAAAACTCCTATGTACATATGGATTCCTCTGAACCCTACTAACCCCCCAGGACTCCAATAGACAAGGAGGGTACCTAAGTTATTAAATATCATCATTGCAGGGTCGACTCGACTTGTATAAGAAGGATGGCTCAGTAGGAGAAACTTGGTACATTAATAGTGGTTATTCACACCACATGACAGGTACTAAGGCTCTTCTATTAAGCTACTGCGAGCAAGAAGGACCCAGGGTAATATTCGGTGATAGCTCTATGGCCATCACAAAAGGCTTTGGCTACATCAGAAATGGAGATGTAGAGATACAAGACGTATCCTACGTAGAAGGTTTGAAATACAATCTATTATTTGTTTCTCAATTCTGTGATCGAGGTTACGAGGTACAGTTTAAGAGTCGTAAATGCGAGATCATAGACAAGAGGACTCATATTGTACTGCTCGTCGGCATAAGACAAGGCAACGTATATATTGTGAATTGGAATAGATGTCCAAGGGATACTTGCCTTCTTAGTAAGAACCCTAAAGATATTAGTTGGCTTTGGCATATACGCTTTTGTCACATGAACTTTAAGGTGATTAATAACATTGCAAGAGACTACCTTGTTGAAGGTATACTCAATGAAATCTATTACAAGTCACATGTATGCGATGCTTGTCAGAAAGGTAAGCAGGTAAAAGGTTCCTTTAAATCTATTTCAACTCTCTCAACAAGTAGAGTCTTAGAACTACTACATATGGATCTTCATGGTCCCATTACTCCTCCAACCTTGAACGGAAGAAGGTACACACTTGTTGTGGTAGACGACTATTCTAAGTTCACTTGGGTAGTCTTCTTACACAAGAAGAGTGATTCACAAACTCTCCTACCTGATCTGTTGAAGAAGATACAAGTTGAGAAGAATCAGTCCATTGTCAAGATTCGTAGTGACAAGGGTACTGAATTCATTAATTGTTATATCAAAGATTTTTGTTCTAAATGTGGTATCCAACACCTTACTAGTGCAGCAAGGACACCTCAACAAAACGGTGTAGCTGAGCGACGGAATAGAACTCTCAAGGAGGCCTGCAGGACCATGCTGACCGAGTATAATACTCCTCAAAAGTTTTGGGCAGAGGCGATCAATACTACATGCCACTCCCAGAACAAAAGTGCTATCAATAAAGCACTAGGTAAGACGCCCTACAAGGTATGGAAAGGTCAAAAACCCAGAATTTCATATTTCCATATATTTGGTTGTAAGTGTTTCATCCATAACAATGGGAAAAGTAAGTTGAATGCATTCGATGCTAAAGCAGACGAGGAGATATTCTTAGGATACTCCTCGACTAGCAAAGCATTCAAATTATTCAACTACTCTACTCTAAGTGTGGAAGAAACACCACATGTTGTTTTCGATGAATCTCGACAGGACTCGTCTACCGACCAGATCAGTAAGAAATTAACCGATCTATCGATCCAAACTGATAAAGAATCAGATGTGTACGAATCTGTTCAAGCCTACAATCCATTCATGAAAGCCCTCGAGTCAGATGACAGGGAGAAGGTAAGTGCTCAAGGTAAGTCTACTAGACCAGTTGACATGCCTGCTCTAGTCGACTCGTCTACTCCTATTAAATCTACTGATTCAAATGATGTTGAAATGCATGATGCCGTAGCTGATTTAGATGATGATAGTATGCATGTTAAGTCTAGAAAAATATGTAAATCTGCCCATGATACTGAAAATATCATTGGTGACTCTACTATTGGTGTAAAGCCTAGACGACAACTCTTTGAGTCGCAAGAATAGCCATGTCCATCTATGTTTTGCTGGTGTTGTTTCCGTTCATCTATCGAGCCTAAGACCGTTAATGAGGCATTAGCAGATAGTAATTGGATCACCGCTATGCAAGACGAGTTGAACCAGTTTGTTCGAAACGACGTCTGGGAACTTGTCGATAGGCCAGAACACCATAATATAGTTGGCACTCGATGGATTTTCAAGAATAAGAAAGATGAGAATGATGTAGTCATAAGAAATAAGGCTAGACTAGTAGCCCAAGGCTATTCACAAGCTGAAGGCATAGACTATGATGAAACTTATGCACCTGTTGCTAGTCTAGAACCCATTGATTGTTTCTTGCATATGCTGCTTATATGAAGTTTATTGTATATCAAATGGATGTTAAAAGTGCATTTCTTAACGGTATTCTTGCGGAAGAAGTGTATGTAGAACAACCTCCAGGTTTCGAGGTGAAAGGCAATCAAGTGTACAAGTTGAAGAAACCCTTATACGGATTGAAACAAGCTCCAAGAGCATGGTACGATACTATTTCCCTATTTCTATTAGAAAATAGTTTTACCAAGGGCAAGGTCGATAGAACCTTGATCAGAAGACAAGAAGGTAAGGATATCCTACTTGTTCAAATTTACGTGGATGATATCATTTTTGGTTCACCCAACAAAAAGCTGAGTGAAAGTTTTTCAACACTCATGCAAAGTAAGTTTGAAATGTCAATGATGGGAGAAATGACTTATTTTCTTGGACTTCAAGTAAAACAAACTCCCGATGGGATTTTCATAAATCAAACCAAGTATACTAGAAACCTTCTAGACAAGTATGGTATTAAAACTTGCAAATCTACTGGAGTACCTATGCTACCCACCTATAGGATGGATCCAGACGAGAACGGTAAGTGTGCTAATCAATCATATTATCGTGGTCTTATTGGCTCATTACTGTACTTAACTGCTAGTAGACCTGATATTGAATTCTTTGTTGGCGTATGTGCTCGATTTTAAGTTAATCTAAAAGAGAGTCATATGGAAACCACTAAACGGATACTGAAATATTTGAAAGGAACCATCAATCGTGGTATATGGTATCCTTCGAATGATGATTTATCCCTAAGTGGCTACTCTGATTCTGATTTTGGTGGCTGTAGAATAGATAGGAAATATACTTCTGGTTCTTGTCAATTTCTAGGAACAAAGCTTATTTCATGGTTTTCGAAAAAGCAGACCAGTGTGGCTACCTCCACAACTGAAGCCGAATACATGGATGCTGGTAGCTGTTGTAGTCAACTAATTTGGCTCATTCAACAACTTAGAGATTATAATATCATTGAATCAAATGTTCCTATATTCTGTGACAGTGACAGTGCTATTGCCATTACTCAAAATCCTGTTCTGCACACACGTTGTAAGCATGTTGATGTAAAACATCATTTCATACGTGATCATGTTGAAAAGAAAAATATTTGCATGGAAAAGATTCACACTGATATTTAAAGAGCTGATATCTTTACAAAACCATTGGCTGAAGCTCGCTTTAGAGAATTATGCATTAGTCTAGGACTAATTGATCTATACCCTACCTGTATATAGTTGTGTACTAACCAGACAGGTACATCATAAAGAAGTAAGGAAAACAGACAAGTTACTTCAGAAACAGAGCACTCGTCTACTCGTCAACAAGTCAGGTATACAAGGTTAGACAAGATGACCAAACAACCCGATGAGGAAGCTGGTAAAGCTGAGGGTAATACTAAGGGAATAAACATTTAAGGGGGAATCTATGATTTCTTAAATATCCTTATGTTGACTCTTAAGTTTGTTAAAAGTCATCTTGATCAAAACCTTGAAGTTCTGTAAATGATTGATATTCATGTTAATTATATCACTCTACTACTCGTATCTACTCTCACACGTCGCACAAGTTGAGACAGGTACTTGATGATGTTCGACAGTTAGACAGATAAGCACAGTCGAAGGGGGAACTCGTCTAGTGCAAAATAAGTCTACTAATCTGTTCTGATGAACTCGAACAGACCAGATAAGCTCTCTCGTGATTTAGATTCACTAAGTGTTTAAACATAAGTTAAGGGTATTAGTGTAATTTAATATTGTGAATTTTTGGAAAACCTAAAGCTGGATTTATACACTCCATTTAATGAGGTGTGTACACCCAGTTCCCGCCTAAATCTACTAGACTAGGTCAGATGAGTACACCTCTCTCTTCTAACCAATAACAAAGGCGGATTCCAAAGTTTCCAATATCAAAATACATAATATTCTCGATTACGTAACTGAATACCAAATGTTTATTACCGTTAGATCAACCAAATCAATCTTCACTGTTCATTCAAAAGGAAATTTGCAACAAAACCACTCTTTCCTAAAATTACTCCCCACGATTCACTCTACTTTCCTAACTTCAAGTAATCAATCTTTCCTAAATTTTTGCTTGATACATTTGTGTTGAATACTTATTCAATCATAAACATGTCGATTGTCTCTATGTTTGATATCAAAACTAACATGCAAGCAAGATTTGATCTAGGTAGGTATGCCTCGGAAGGCAAGGTGCATGTGGAGAACTTAGTGTTCTTCAAGGGTAGGCATTCTGAAGACAACAAGAAGATTCTCATCAAGTGCTTCAGATGCGGTCTGAAACCCTACTTGGAAGTCGTTCCAGAAGTTGTCTATGAGGAAGAAATCTTGAAATTTTATGCCACTGCTACCCTTCTAGGAGACTCAATTGAAGCTTTTGTTGGTGGTTGCCGAGTAGAGATTGTTGGGATATAAATCCTAATATAAAGTTCTATTTGATGATGAGATGAGTTTTGATAAGCCAAAAGAAGACTTGAATATTTTCTAAGTATGGACTGATCTAGTTATGGAAGTCATCTTGAAGAAGATCAGTAGAGTGAGTATGAAAGAAAGAAAAGTTTAAGTTTGAATGAAAAGACAAGTACGTTTATATAAGTGTTATATGTGATAGGTTTTATACTGAGCTAAATAAACATTGTATAGAAGCTCATATGTTTTGCATATTGATGTATAGAATTAAGTTGACTAAGCTGAGTTATAAAACTTAATGTAATGTAATAGTCTTGTTAGGATTAGATGATAGGACTAGTATAGATTGGTTCTATAATGAAGTCTATTGAAGAAAAGAAGACTTGTTGCGCAAGACAAGACAAGTAAGAAGAAGACTGAAGATTTGTCTAAGTATGGAAGACTAGACAAGTTCGCGATAAGTAAGAAGAAACTGCTCAAGTAGAAACGCATATGAAGATAAGGACGTTATATTAAAGAGTTAGTTATGGAATAACTAATTAACTGAAGAAACACGTTGAAGGATAAGAAGAAGCGGTTACAAGAGTTAGTTATCAAGAAAGTCGGTTGGATAACAAACTGTTCTTGATATTCAAAGTTTATAAATACCCCAAGGTATTCTACATTTGAAGACTACTGTTACCAAGATATTTGAAGCATACTTAAGAGATATTCGAAGCGAAGAAAACTCACAGAGTTCAAGTTCAGAAATTTGAAGCCAGAAGACAAGTGAAGAATTCAAGAAGGCTACTACTGGACTAAGAAAAGTTTTATTTTTACTGTTTTGTTCAAGTTGCTAGTTACTTGTGAAATAGCTAGTTATATCGAAGATACACTTGGAAGTGTAATCGAGAAGATCAAAGTCTTATTTCTTGGGACTTAAAGCCACAAGAACACACTACTCGAAGAGAAGAGTAATAAGAATTTCGCAACTAGAGTTGTGAGAGTGGATGTAGACAAGTTGTCGAACCACTATAAATCGTTGTGTGTTGTTTACTTTACGGTTCTATTTGTGCTTACTTGATTAACTGTTTAATTGGTTTAACTGCATCTAGAATAGACAAGAACATTGTTCATCGAATTAGTTGAGTATAAATCTGTTGGGCTCATTGTTAATCTGATAAATTCCGCATTGTGTATTCAGATATATTGAAAGATTTTGAAAAGTCTATTCACCCCCCTCTAGACATTTTCCTAGCTTACTCAATATTATAAACTCAACTAGGGATCTACAGAGATCACTCGAGAAGTTCTATTCAGCACATTAAGCATGCTTTTGAGTTCGATTAATGTAGAACTTTATGGGTCAGGGCAAGAGCTAAGGTATCTCAGTATCTTTTGTGGAAGGAAACTGAAGCTAGGGCGTGATGGCAAGGTTCCGTCCGTGAAGAAGAAGCAGTTGCTGCCAAAGTAAAAAACTCTTCTTGACATAGCAAGCAAAATGTTGCTTGGTGTCACTGAAAGTTAGAGCTGGCAAATCGTGCTATCGTGTCGTGTTTCGTGTCGACACAATAGTGACACGACACGATAAGCCCAAACACGAACACGACACGATAAGAATCTGTGTCGACACGACACGAACCCGATAATTTTCGTGTCGACACGACACGATAACAACACGATAATTTTCGTGTCGACGTGACACGACACGATAACGACACGTAACACGATAACAACACGATAACGACACGATAAGAAAATAAATTAATTTAAAATTGTATTAAATATATAAAAAATAATATATTTATATAAATATAAAAAATTATCGTGTTATTATCAGATACGTGTCATTATCGTGTCGTGTCATATCAGGTTAACGGGTTGTTAACAGGTTAATGGGTTACCTGTTAATTTTATCGTGCTTAACGGGTTGACATGAACCCGACACGAAATTTTCGTGTCGTTATCAGGTCGACCCGATAACGACACGAACCCAATAAGGCTAAACACTAACCCGCAATTTTCGTGTCGGATTCGTATCGTGCTATCGTGTCGTGTCGAAAATTGCCACCCCTATTGGAAGTTATGACTCTGTAACTCTCCAGAAGGCTAGAGTGATGGCTGTTATATATGATGTCATTACTGATCGAAAATGGTACAGATTGTTCTTGGATTGAGTTATGTATTTTTCCAAAAATGTTAAAGTGGATACCGACTCGAGAGAATGGGTGGTGTCTGCTGCTGTGAGTTTTGGAAACAAGCTCAGTATACTTTTACCTGTCTTGCTGCCGAACAAGAAGGACTGGAGCAAGGGAAAGCCCTATCATGTTCTAAAGCATTACTTGAAGAAGGATGCACTTGATAGACAAGCTGAAGAAAAAAAAGCTTGAACGAGAACAAATCAAGATTAACCCGAGAGACGCAATGATTGAGGCTGAATCGTCTAGTGCTGAGGAAGATGAGGCTGAAGCTGGAACTAGTGGAGCACTAGTAAATTATGTGTCTGATGAGGCCATGATTGAACCTGTTGATGATTCTGAGGAAACAAAATCAGATGGATCTTCGTAAGAAGAAGTTGAGGCCGAGGAACCGTATAGATTGATGATGGTCGAGTCGAGTTCTCCACTAGTCGAGAAGACTTAAAATGGTTAGTATTTCTTCTCTTGCTACTTCCATTTTATCTCCTCTTTCTGTTCCTGTTAAAACCAAGGCAAGATCACTTCAATCTCGTGCAAAGCCTATTCCCAAAACCACTCTGAAGTTTGTTCAACCGCTGAATTCTAACCTAAGCCAAGACACGACCATATATGCCCCAGCTGATACTCCGACAACTGCAATACCAAACCTAACCACATCAAAGCCCCAAGAATCCACCATCCAAATAATTCCCACACCCACAACAGAAAATGTTGACCCATTGCACCCATCTGTTTCGGGAACTCCAATAGCTGACACTTCAGCAACTGAGTTAAGGACCCCACTTACTCAGACCCCTCCCAAAAACAGATTCGAAGCCCTGGTTGATTATCCAATGTGTCTACGTGAAAAGAGATTGCGTGCACAAATGACCAGAAATCTGAAGAAGATGCTGCCATCAGTCGAGATCGACACGTCTTCGGAAGTTTATGAGAAATTGATCAGAATATGCACTTGGGTTGCAATAAAGAAAGGTCCAACTGAGGACATATTTGAAGTTATTCTAGGAATGGGCGGAATTGCTAAATTTCAAGACTGGGAGATGGAACAACAAGAAAATAGTGGAGTCAAGAATTACTCTGATCATCTCTCCTCCCACGCCTTGACTACTCTTGTGAAGAAAATGCTAAACATTCCTGATGATGTGCTGTCTTCGGAAGCAAATTCGAGTATTGGAGTACAAGTCTCGGAAACTGATCTTGCTGCGGAATGGTTGATGCAAGAATTTGAGCCAGTAGAAGAGTTGGTGTCTACTGATCCGATTATTGATCTCGAAAATGTATCTGATCAACTGAGAGGAATGATCTTTGGATTCCAAGTTGAGCATGCACATAGTCCTAGGTGTAATGTTGGTCAAATCACTAGGCAAGTGGAAAAATACTTTCCTTCGAAAACTTGTTCCTATACTGCAAAGTTGGTTAAAATTGTGCAGAAAGAATGTAAAGCTGCTGAGAAAAGAGCGCAGGAAGCAAGGTTAGTCATTATACCTTACTGTCCTCCTATTAACTTGAAAGCGATAGCTGGAAGTGTCGTTCCAGAAAACGTAGTAGAAGACGATGTCTTGTCTACTGAGCTGGAAGACAAGTTGGTAGAAGTTCAGGTCATTGATGAAGATGAACTTATGGAAGAAGCTGTTCCTGAGGAAGTTGTTCACACAACTCAAACTATTCCGACTACTTCGATAGACAAGTTGAAGAATGATCAGAAGCATGTAATTAAGTCGTTTATTGATGAGTTTCTGAAATCAGACGTGAAGCAAACTCTGATTGAACCGAACAGTTCTCTTGTTACAAGTTCGAAAGAAATGATCATGAACGAAGTGAATCAGTTGGATACTGAATTCAGACAAGGGATGTTCAATCAACTTGAGTTATTTATCCAGAATCAGGTAGAATACTCTGAGAAAAGCTCTGTTGATTTTGCTAGAGTATTAGCTAAAGAATCGAGGAAGATGGAAATGGTATACAGAGTAAAGATTGAGATAGCAGATGAGCAGAGAAGAGAAGCTCATGAACAATTGGAAAATGCAAGAGCTCTTCTGACTACAATGACTGAAGAAAACAGGATGCTCAAATTGACTGCTACTCACTTCAAGAATGAGTTGAATCTCACTTCTAAAAAGCTTGAATACACTACAGATCATCTTGAGAAGCTGAGTCAAGATGGTAGTCATCAAAAGCAGATTGAGGAGGCTATTGATCTGATGAAGCAGGCTATTCAAGAAGAGATAACTCGTTTCACTTCACTTTTCACTCTTAAGGCAAGTGATGAAGCCAAAAAGGGGGAAGAGACAGAAGAGGTGAAAGTTGTTACTACTGTTGAAACTGTTACTGCGACTGCTAATGTTCAAGAGCAAGAGACTAGTAGACCTAGAAGAAGAGGCAGACTAGTAAAGAAGGCTGACTTAGAGCAGATTGGTGCAGAAGAACAATTGAGGTTGGCAAAAGGCAAGTCAAAAGTTGAAGATGTTCAAATTCAAACCAGGCAAGTAAAGAGAAAGCTAGAAACAAAGAAGGATGTTCTAGGAGAAATTATTGCTGGATTTGATGAACAAGCCATTGAAGAGATACATAAGAAACAAAAGATTGAAGATGATCGATATGCAAATAAAAAGTTGCTTAGAAAGCATATCAAGAAGCTTCAAGATTTGAAAGGAGATCCAGACGTGATTGAAGATGCCCATATTGATAGGTTCATTGACAATGAGCACAGAGAGGCTTGGAAGGTTGTCAAGTTAAGATGGGAAGTAGATCACTGGATAATTCGTAAGTATGGAGATGTTGAAAGCAAAGACGAGTTGTATGTTGTCTTTGATAAGTTCATGGAAGCTGAAGACAACAACTTATGGAATCTGATAATGAGGATTGCCACTACTGTTGGATACATTATTCTTGTTCCAGATTTTCCTAAGTGGGAAACTCCTCTACTGGGTTCAGGAAAAAGAATCGACTTCAACAAAGTTAAGAAGTTTGAAGAAGAGTTACTCGAGAAGGAGAAGATTGATAATGAAGATCACATCTCAGATATTCACAGAAGGATTCTTGATGCGTTTTGTATTCCTAATCCAGATATCGGAAACGTAAGTGAGTAAACTGTAAGTACTTTACTTATTTATGTTATTTCATTTTGCTAAGTATTTGTAATCTACTTATCTACTGAAATGAATGAAAAGATAACACATTTTGAGAAGATAACTACTTAACTAGTCTACTGACTTAAAATAATTCAAGTAGTTTTGGCTTCATAAAAAAGGGGGAAATTGTTGGGATATGAATCCTAATATAAAGTCCTAATAGATGTTGAAGTAGTTTTGATAAGCTAAAAAGAAGACTTGAATATATTTCTAAGTATTGACTGATCTAGTTATGGAAGTCATCTTATAAACAAGATCAGTAGAGTACAAAGAAAGAAAGAAAAAGAAAAGTTTAAATATGAAAGGAAGAAAAGACAAGTACGTTGTATAAGTACTGTGTTCACTATATGTTTTATAATGAGCAAATAATTGTTGTATAGAAGCTCATATGTTTTTGTATATTGATGTATAGATTTAAGTTGACTAAGCTGAATTATAAAGCTTAATGTAATGAAATAGTCTTGTTAGAATTAGATTGATAGGACTAGTTTAGTTCTATATGTAATAGATTAGTTCTACTGAAGAAGTCTACTGTTGGAAGACAAGAAGACTTGAGAAGACAAGACAAGTGAAGAAGAAGACTAAAGAATTGTCTAAGTATGGAAGACTAGACAAGTCAAGTGCGCAAAAAGAAAGAAGGATTACTTAAGTGGAAAATGCGTATGAAGGTAAGGATTTATTGAAGGAGTTAGTTATGGAATAACTAATTAACTGAAGAAATGCATAGAAGGATAAGAAGAAACGATTACAAGAAGTTGGTTATCAAGAAAAGTTAGTTGGATAACAAACTGTTCTTGAAGGTTCAAAAGTGTATAAATACATGAAGACTTTGAAGCGTTGAAGACTACTGGAGCATTGAGATTTACTAAGCAATTACTAAGAGATATTCGAAGCTGAAGAAACTCACAGAGTTCAAGTTCAGAAAGTTCAAGCCACAAGACAAGTCAAAATCAGAAGGCTACTACTGGACTAGAGAAGTTTTTCATTTTAAAGTTTGTTTATTCAAGTTGCTTGTAAAAATAGCTAGTTGTTAGATAGAAGATATATCTAGAGATATAATCGAAAAGATCGAAGTCTTAA
Source organism: Galeopsis tetrahit (assembly GCA_963675135.1). Lineage (NCBI taxonomy): Eukaryota > Viridiplantae > Streptophyta > Magnoliopsida > Lamiales > Lamiaceae > Galeopsis > Galeopsis tetrahit. The sequence goes on from OY776127.1 coordinate 66,108,205, forward strand.
TCTTGGGACTTAAAGCCACAAGAAACTCGAAGAGAATAGTTAATAAATTTCGCAACTGGAGTTGTGAGAGTGGATGTAGACAAGTTGTTGAACCACTATAAATCTCGTGTTGTTTACTTTACTGTTTTATTTGTTGTTTGATTGATTACTTGTTTAATTGATTAATCTGCATATAGAATAGACAAGTTTAGTGTTCATATTTCGATATTAGTTGAGTATAAATCTTAAGGGCTCATTGTTAAATCTGATATTCCGCATTGTGTACTTTGATATTTTGAAAGATTTTTAAAAGTCTATTCACCCCTCCCCTCTAGACTTTTACTAGCTTACTCAATCTTATCAACTCAACTAGGGACCTACACCATCTTTTCCAACGGCTGCAGCAGCGGCGTATTTCATTTTCGCCACCCACCGCCTAATCTCTTTCCCGGTCTTCGACTCCATCAACTCTCATTCGCGAGCAGCTACTACAATAGATCACCAAAACAGAGCATCGCCTAACAAATCCACGAACCCGCCTCAACGACCTGGAACAGCGAAAATCAAATCGCCAAAGCAGAGAATCGATCGACGAAACAAGCAATTCATTGCATTCGAAGGTGATGGGAAAGTGAATCACAAATTCACGAACAATAGAGCGGTTACCAAAACTGAATCTGCACAATGAAGAGGATCTGAGATGAACCTCTTATTCTGATTTCATTGCATATCTGATACTCAGAAATTGAAACTAAAGATGGAATTTGGGAAATTGAAACTGAAGATGGAATTTGGGTTTTTTGGCTTTCATTTGACTCTATTAGAAAATTATTAAAGTTGGTGTTTCTATTTGCTTAAGGGGTGGTAATAGTGACTCTATTAGGGAATAATTTCTATATTATTGCATGTATTAACTTTCCCTCATAATTCTTTTTCTTTTTGACAAACTGGTCTTATCAGGCAAGTTGTCTCACAACTGGCCTGAGTGTGAACTTTGATAGATACTTGTCCTACTGATTACTATTGAGTGATCAGTTGGCTAAATATCTAAAAGAGTTGCTAAGTGCGGAATGTGGTTGGCCTTTGACTAAAGAAATACTCCAAGTTAATTTCTGAAAAGATACAGGTTATCAGGGACTTTGTCCAAATCAGATTTTCTTACTTACTGAGTTTTGTTTCTTTAAAATATGTTTGAATGTAAGTGAAATAAAGAATGCAGTAAGTAAATGGCACACAAGTTTATAGTGGTTCAGAGACTCAAGCTCCTACATCCACTTTCCCTGATTGAACATGATAATTCCTTCTCAATGGAATTAGCTTGTTTTATAGTGCCAAGGTGCACTGATCAACAACACTCTCTTAGTGTTTTGATCCCTAGGAAACCTGAGTCCTAGTGCTTAATCTCTCTGAGTTAAGACTGTGTTTCACACTAACAGTCCTTAACTCCTCACTTCTACAACAAACTCTCTCTTCACTAAATGAGATAAGGGTTTGAGGTTTGGTTCCAACTATTAGAGATATCCTTTACAATAAGAACAGTGTAAAGGCTTAGGATATCTCAATGCTAAGCTTTGGATGTTTACAAAGATTGGCTTAGCTAAAAGAAGTGATTCAGGAAACTTGGAATTCTAGAGAACAGCTTGGTTTCCTTTGAAAGCTTGATGATAGTTTGATAGCTTGTAGTTGGATATTGAATCCCTTGATCACTCCTGTATTTATAGGCAAATTTGAGCAGCTAACCGTTGGAGGGATAGCACTTCAAACTTGTTTATTTGCAGCACCATTGAAACGGCTATGAAGCTTGGCATCCTTTTATCCACTGTGTAAAAGGCCTCTTCAATGGTTGCTTGAATGAATGTGTTGACCTCTGAAAAATGCGGCTGAGATGACTTGTGTCAGTTTCTAAATATGCACATTTCCCAAGGTTGATTTGTGGCAGAAGCTATATTCAACCAACGGTCAGATGGGACAAACTCCCTGAATATTCCTGATGCAATTGAGAATATTCCAACATTCATTCAATGCTTCACTCTTTAATGCTTCAAGTCTTCAATGCTTGGTTCAGGCATGATTGGCAATAAATGCTTCATTGAATGTGTCTTTTGGACTTTGACATTCAATGCTCTTGATCATTTGTACTTCAACTGACTTGATCATTTGCATTTATGAGCATTGCTTTACTGTTCTTGATCTCTTCAGCTAAGTTGTCCACTTGGTCAGTCTGTCTTGAAAGTTCAGCAGCTTTGTCCTAAAGACTTATCAAGCTGCCTAACATTCCAGCTTTGGACAACTATCCTGAACACTAAAATCTCACAACGTTCCTGAGATTTTTCTCTTAAGCAATCTACAATTTCAAGTGTACTGAGACACCTTGCCTGAACTAGACTTGAGCTTATCTCAACTAATCTGAACATCATCAATCAGGGGTTTTGGTATCTAGATCAAAATCATTTTATTCACAACAACAATACCCTATAATACCTTTATTTTATACCCTACAATACTCTTATTTTATCTACTTTATCTACTTTTTTCTTAAAATTTGTGCCCCACCTCAATGGGACTACATTTGGTGGATGAAGGGAGTATAAAGAAACAATGAATTGTGAAATTATAATTTTATTGATTGAATGTAAAGAGTACATGAATGAAGTATTTATAGATACAAAACGTATCTATCCTAAATCTCTAATTAAGGAAAATAAAGATATATAAAATATATTATACAAGATATATATAATATCTCTTAATATATTTGTATATGCCTAATACGCCCCCTCAAGATGGAGCGTCGTAGGAGAGTCCAATCTTGGTCATAAGAAGTTGGAGACGAAGGCGAGAAAGGGGCTTTGTAAGTGCATCAGCAAGTTGATTCGCAGTGGAGATATGTGAGACCCTTAGTTGAGATGTCTTGATCAAGTCTCTAACAAAATGGAAATCGATTACAATGTGCTTCAATCGGGAGTGAAAGACAGGATTTGAGCAGAGATAAGTGGCTCCAATGTTGTCACAATAGATAACAGGCATATCTGAGATTGTGAAGCATAGCTCATGAAATAGAGATTTTAACCATTGAACTTCAGAGGCAGCGGAGGCAATAGCACGATACTCGGCTTCTGTTGAGGAACGAGCAATCGATTTTTGTTTCTTGGAGGACCAAGAGATAGGGTTAGCACCAAGAAAAACAACATAAGCACTTGTGGAGGAACGATCATCACTGTTGCCAGCCCAACCAGCATCTGTAAAACAATGTAGAGAGGAGAAGGTGGTAGGTCGTAGTGTGATTCCAACATCTCTTGTTCCATTTAAGTACCTAAGTAGACGTTTGGCAGCTCCCCAATGAGTGACAGTTGGAGCATGCATAAATTGACACAACTTCTGAACAGCAAAAGCAATGTCGGGTCTCGTGAGTTGAAGATATTGAAGACTGTCAAGTATTTGTCGATATTGAGTGGCATCCGCAGGAGGAGTCCCATCAAGAAGTGTAAGGCGAGCAGAGGTGGCTAGTGGTGTCTGAACAGGTTTGGAGGCCACCATATTGTATCGAGTGAGTAGATCAACTACATACTTTCGTTGAGAGAGAAAGCAGGAGTTGTTGGTACGAAGTACCTCAACACCTAAGAAGTAGGAAAGAGGGCCCAAGTCTTTAACTGAAAATTTCGAACCAAGATCTGTTGCCACACGGGTAAGGAAGGGAATGGAATTTCCTGTGAGAATCAAATCATCAACATACACAAGAAAATATGCAATAATGCCAGATTTATTGTACACAAAAACGGATTCATCGGATTTTGTGTGAATGAACCCAATTCCTTCCAAAAACGTCCTAAGTGCATAATACCAAGTACGGGGAGCCTGTTTCAAACCGTAAATGGATTTGTGTAATTTGCAAACATAGGATGGAAACACCTTATCAATGAAACCAGGAGGTTGAGCCATGTAGACTGTATCAGAGAGGGAACCATGAAGAAAGGCATTGTTCACATCAAACTGTCGAAGTGGCCAATTTTGAGTGACTGCAATACTCAGGACTGCTCGAACGGTTGCTGGTTTGACCACAGGACTAAACGTTTCTGAAAAATCAACTCCGGGGCGTTGGTGAAAGCCTTTGGCCACAAGTCGAGCTTTGAATTTATCTAAGGACCCGTCCGGTTTCTGTTTGATGCGGAAGACCCACTTGGAGCCAACAACGTTGGTAGAATCATCAGGTGGTACCAAATCCCAAGTACCGTTTTTTAGAAGGGCATTAAATTCAGATGACATGGCCTCCCTCCATCGTTCATCTTTTAATGCCTGAGAGACGCACCTAGGTTCAGTATCAGAAGTTAAAGTACTTGTAAGACCATACCTCGGATTGGGTTTGAAGATTCTGTTTTGAGCTCGAGTAACCATTCGAGTGCCTTGGGAGGCCGGTGGGGATGGCGATAGGGGAGCATCTGGCGACTCGAGGCGAAGAGGTGAGAGGGGTGTACTTATTGAGGTGGGGGTGCAGCAAGGCTGGATGGTGGGCTGGGGGTGTATTAATCTGAACAGGGGGTGCAGCGGGGCTTGGTAGGGGGCTGGTGGGTGTATTGAGTGAAACAGGAGGTGCATGGTGCGGCTGTGGTGGGGGTGAAGAGTTGACGTCGGGAGAAGGTATATTTTGGGGAGGGGGTGTATTTGTAAATGTTGGGGGTGGGGCAGGATCATTAGGTAAGGGAGGGGTGTACTAATCAGAGTGGGTGGTGGAAGCATACCCAATTTTCCCTTCAATAAAATAAAAATAAAGGCGAGCTTTCCCGCATCCCACCGGCACCGTTGACTGTGAGTTGGGATTTCTGAGTTAATCGGCTTCCCAACGAAATTGACGTTTGGAGTTGCCTCCATATTTGATTACAACATTGTATATTAGGCTTGAAAAGATAAAAAATAAAGTAATTAAAAAAAAAAAAAAAAAAAGTTCTGCTCTTTTTTTTTGAAGCATTGTTATTTTATTTTTTAAATTACTAATAAAGTATAAAAATTACTTAGATGACCACCCGCATATAATATACTATATAAAATTCCAGCATAATACGCGACTATTCGTAAAAATTAATAGTCATAAAGTATATTATTATTTGGTAATTTAAATAAAATTGTAGTATTCATATTCGTATTTTTAACGATATATTAATAAAGTTTAATATACTGTAACATTTATTTACACCACTTTTAGTTTCATTATCAATTTAATTACGACATTTACAATCAATTGATGACGTGGTTTGCCCGAGCTTGCCACATAGATTACACATATTCTTTTTATTTTTTTATTTTCTGCCTATAAAATAAAAATAAAACTCCCGCTTCTTCTGCGTAGAGTTCTTCTTCTTCTGCACCACTCACATATACAACATTCTTCTTGAGTTCTTCTTCTTCTTCTGCACCACTCACATATACAACATTCTTCTTAGAACCGGGTGCCTGAAAGAATTATTATAACAATATAGTGTCAGACTTTGCAAATCAATACACCCTTTGCCATTTTCTTGCGTTTGTAATCTCTTTCTTTTAAGTAGAGGTGTTGGTCATCACAGACACACTAACACTTGCTCCACACCCATGTCTTGATTTACCATTTTTCTTGCGTTTGCAATCTCTTTCTTTTGAGTAGAGGTGTTGGTCAGACCCACTAACTTCTGCTCCATTTGCTCCTAGTTGCATCTTTTCTTGGTCCACTAACACGTAGATCCACTTATTTCATTAGAAGTTGCATCTTTTCTTTGTCTGCCTCTTTTTCTCTGAAAATTGCAGTAAATAACATGACATTTAAATGTGGTTCTAAAAAGATTTTTAGGGTTAGAAGAAAAGAACAAAAACAGAAGAAGAAGAACTCTATTGAGTTTGAGAAACAGAGAAGACACAGAAGCAGAAGAAGCGGAAGTTTTATTTTTATTTTTATAAAGTGTAATCTGATGTGGAAAATAAAAAAGAATATGTCTAATCTCACGTGTCAAGCCCCGAAAAGTCACGTCATCAATTGTTGACTGGAGAAAAAAAAATGTGTATCTAATTGCAACACGATGAAAAGTTGGATTTTTTTACAATAATTGTAAATGTCGTGATTAAATTGATATTGAAACTAAATGCGGTGTATTTATTTAGAATTAACCCTAAATTATAATTATTGATAAAAATTATATGAATTAGATAGTCATATATATAATTTAATAAAATATTGATTAATTAAATTAATATACTTTATAAAATATTTTACAAAATGTTTAGATATATTTTTAGGTAAAAATAATATAAGGGAAGTGTAGTTAAAATACCATATTAGTAATTGATTTTAATTTAATTTTAGATATAACTTTTCATTTTGATGTTACTCAAACCAATAATAAATATACATGGTGTAATATAATTACACACATCATCAAATTTAATCATTGACACATTGATAAACTTAAACTCCATATTAATATACAACTAGACTACTATACACGTAGTGACTTTAATAAAATATTAGTGTTAACCATTTAAATTTAATAAGTTATAAGAATTTAACGTGAGATAATTTAGCACAAATACATGTCACGTGTTTATGGGTAGAAAAAAAATATCAAAAATTTTGGTACAATAACGAAAATTTCGGTATGATATCAATATGCATATTGAACCAACCCTTCACATGTTGCTTTAATTAACATTAAAAAAAATCATGTCATACATTCAAATTCAATAAGTTATTATTAAAATTTTAACATGCTAAAAATTAACATAAGAATATGTCACAATATGTTTAATTAAACCGTTAAAACTAAAGTCACATTCAGAATCTAGGTTTTATGATAAAATTATAATATTAATAAAAAAATTCATTAAAAAATTAAAATTCATTAAAATTTAAATAGTCATTACATAATATGTAAGTGTATTTTGAATGATCAGAATCGGGACAAACATGGTTATAATCATTTGAGATATTTTTATGGATATGACAATTTTTTTTTAAATGAAATCATTTATATTGACAAATTAATAAGAGTATGCTTTAACTTTTAATAAAATAATTTTATTTTTAAATATGCATAAAATACAATTGAGTTGTAAATTAATAAAACTAGTTTATGCATGGAGTATATAGTTTTTCGTATTTATATTATATTGTCAATACACACAGTATATACGGAGTATATGTTAACTTGACACTTGGTGTTAGGTAACATTAAAATTTGCACCAAGTTCAGCAGAAATAAAGCTCTGATAAACGAGCTAAGCAAGCACACCCCATCCTGGAACGAAAGACCAAACTCAATATATTCACATTTCGATTTTTCTGTTCCACATTTCGTGTTTTACTTCACCATACTGAATTTTTAACATGTGTGTATTGCCCCCAATATTATATGAAGTTGATTATTTTTTATTATAACATGTGTCAATTATTCATATAGTGAAATAAGATATGGAACACTAAAATTGAAATAGGTGATCTCAGACGATATTCTCAGTCTTTCTTGCCTCAATCCTCTCTACTCTGCTGTAAGAATTAATTCTTTCTAGCCTTAATATTCAGGTCCATGTTCTGAGATCTTGATTCCAAAATGTTTGTAAGCACAAGATTAATTTTGTTACTCTCTTTCAAAAATTTCATAGTCATTAAACGTGTTAATATTGATATTGTCATGTAATTTAGACTATGCCCAATTTTAATCATTTTTTATTTGATCTTGTTGTACGTACTTTTAAATGGATGATCTGAATGTGAACTTTTCTAGCACTAAACAAACATATATATTTGTATGGATTTTACGTGTGGCTAAAGATGATCAACGATGATCTTGTATGAAGAAAATAGGGTGGTAAGCCAAGAACACAAGCAAACTTATTAGAGAAGCTTAAGATGAATAGTAATAGAATGTTTTGGTAAATAATAACTTAATCTTTACATTCAGCCCAATGGGGCCTATATACTAGGTTTTTTTGATGGACTTTGCCCTTGGTGGGTTTTGCCTTTACCGTTGTTAACCTCTTATTCGACCTACACTCTAAATCACTAAAGTTGATGTGATGGCCGCATTAAATGCATCTCGGGCGAAGTTCACTGCATTATTGCCCTGCCTTGCTCGTTCTCGACATGGCGAGGAGGATATAGAATACCATCAACATGGTCGCCTGGATGTATGATCATCCACACACTTGATCGTCGGAATCCCCATATTGTTCATGGAGACTTGTCTTCATGAAATGCTTAAACCTTCTTCTCATGTTCGCCACAATACATGATTACTGACGACCATGAACTAAAATGAAGACTTGTTGACTGGTTGTCGCCACGTAGGAAGATGACTTTTTATAGGTTGACTCTTTGACCGTATATACAAATTGACACAAAAGGACAAAAATTGAAAAATATAAATATGCAGAACTAAAATTGGATACCAAAATTCACACAAAAATGATCAAAATTTACAAAACTAAAATTGGACATGACCTAATATAAGTTACAAGATGATTCTTGATATATATGAACTCCTTGTTAAGCATGGAGACACCCAAAAGTAGTTATTTAACTATTTTCCACTACACTTATTCGACTCAAGGTGTCTAACCTCGTTAGAGTGACTCAAGTCTAGTGACGGCTGGTTGCACCGAAATCAAACAACGTTCACTAAATGTAATCATATATAAAATCATGACAAATATATGATTGTTGGAATGCAAGACAAAGTTTATGTATTTAATATTTTTCATGTAATGCAAAATGGAAATAAAACAAATGATCAGTATACATTCCTAGCTCGTGCTAATTCATTCAGTACATATAGGATTCATTCCACTTGTTAGAAACAGGGGGGCGGGGCTTCATGATGCAGGGTGTTTTAAGCCCGAAAGAAGCCTCACCGTCGACTTGTCCTAGTATTTTATAAGCCTTAACCACAGGCTTCTTATTCCACTTGAAAAACCCTCTCTTTTTCTCTGTCGTCGTCAGCTTCTCAATCTGCATTTCCATGTTCATGCACTGGTTCTGTAATCTAACAACATCCTCTTTTAACCTTCTGATCTCCATGTGTTGTGTGTTGGTTTCCCTCTTGGAAAGGCACCGGGCCGTGATGTCAAGGGGGCTACGGGGCCCGCTCAACGAGTCGCTCCAGTCGACTTGCCTGCTGAGTTTAGTTTGCTCAGAGAGGAGGACTTGGATGACGGCCCGAACAGGGAGCCTCTGATTTTGAGCAGCGTGAAGGGAGGCCTCTGTTGAAAGCTTTCTGCTGTCGATCAGCATGCATAGTCTCTTCCTCTCTTGCTTTGATAAACCTGGATGTGCCTACAAGGATAATTCATTACAAACTATTTCATTTAAGTAATGTTTAAGTGCATGTCACCATTAAAAAAGGGCTCTATCTGGCTCATCCCTACCAGTCAGATGGGGCCAACATGGATCCTCCTCATTTCTTTTGGTAAATATATTGTAAAATTCAGAGAAAGATACACACAAAATATAATAGCATGAAACCTACTCAATGTATTTATTTCTCTCTGAAATTTACAAGAAATTTATCAAAGGAAATGTAGAGGATCCAAATCTCGATTTGGCTGAAGTTTTCGTTTTTCATGAGTTAACTATGATATTTATTTTCATTCCACAATTGTTTGCACCAAATTTTTTGTACATAAACTAAGAAAAATGTGTAAACTTTTAAGAATAAAAGTAGAGAATTTGATTGAATTAGATGTAAAAGTAGTGATATTTTGTGTAAATATGTAAATTTCGTGATTGAGAAATGTATGGAGGAGTTTGTTATTTGAGTGTGTGCAAATAATTGTGGCATTGAACAAATAAAACGAGTGTCTACACAATTGTGAAATAGATGGTGTAATTGTTTGGTTTAGCCTGCTATTCCAAATAAAATTAGATTCATTGTACTTTTGGGGACCAACTTGACCACATCACTTGGCCCAATGAATTAGATTGTACCCGGTGGCCCGAATTGCAAGCTTCTATTATAGGTATATTTGTAATTCGAAAATAAACTACTCCATATATTTTCTATCTTTTGTCACTAGACTCACTACCCTACATAATGTCAATTTTTCTGCTACATAACTATCATATGCCTTAGTTTGCAATATCGATCTTTTAAGTTCGAGCCTTCATTATCAGTTGACATTTTCCCCCTACTTTTTTTTTTTTAATCCTTAACAACAGATCTTCGCAATAAATCAACCTAGCTAATTAATATCCCAACACAATTGTGTCGTAGATTGCAAAATAAGACCAATTTATATGGAGCTCCAATGAATTTTTTTTTTATAGTTTGAATTGTTAACAAAGTTTATTTAAAAAAACAAAAAAAAAAAAAGTGAAGTAGCAAAGTGTAATAATACATACATATATTTTGTAATATGATGGACAGCAAGCAAATTTCAGGGAATCTTTGCATGGTTTTTGTAATTGTCAGAGTGATAGGCACGTATCATAGATACATGACACGTACTGCCCCTCAAATCTATCTTCGTAACTCTTGAAAAGAATATTGCTGGTGACAATAAAATATATCCAAGTAACCTTAATTTTCACTATCACTAAATTATGAGCTTACTCTCTCCCTTCCGTCCGAATTTTTTTTTGAAACTCATTTTAATAAATATTATATATAAGAGAATATAAATAAAGTAAATATTAATTTTAATAAATAAGCAATGATTAATGGTAAGACAAGGTAGTCTAAATAATATTACTTTCTCCATTTCAAGATTACTTTCATACGTGGATGAACACGCATATTAAGAAAGTGTAATAATGAGTTGAGTTTTTGAGGGTATAAAGTAAAAAATGAGTTTACTTTTATGTATGTGTTAAAAAAATTAATAATATTTGTGTAAAATTGAGGATAATGTGAGAAAAATAGAAAAAATGAAATTACTTACTTTAAGGTATGTATCAATAGCGCGGTAGAGTCCATCATCGGTAGCACGTGCATGGCACGGAAGAGCACAAACAAGAGACACAAATTCAGGCAATGTCAACTGAGAATCAACCGCTGCTTCAGCAAGGTAAGAATCCACAAGCTTCCCCACCTTCACAAGTGCACTTCCCCTTCTAGAAACTTCCTCTGGCGAATTCACGAACATTCTCACCAATCGAACCACCAGCTCCAAATCCAGCAACGTGCTACACGTGTGCCTAAAACACGGTATCATCAACTCCTTCAGCGAAGCTTGCTCCAGCTGCAAAGCAACCCGCTTTTCCAGCTCCGAACGACAGCTGGCGTCGACGCCTAGCATGTTAGCGGCGCGTAGAATCCTTAGCAGGAAGTCGCAGGAGAGGGACTCCCTCTCTGGAGGAAGAATCCCGATTAAGGTTTCGATGAACGACTTCTTCTTCCTCCAGGAAGATGTGAGGCTTTCGGGAGAGTGCCGGAGACTGGTGGTGCCTTCGTCTCCGGCTAAATCCGAAAGCCATTTGGGTGCGTAATGTGTGATGATTGAGCCCATAAGATCGGGTTTAACGCCCTTTTCTTTGATTTCTGAGAGGATTTTGATGAAATAATCCGTCTCTAAAATGCAGGCGTCCATGTCGGACCAGTATTCTGGTCCGAACATTGTTTGCTTGCCGGATTCTTCCGGCAAGGACGAAGCATGCATTTTGGTAGAAGATGAGAGAATTTTTCCAAGTGGTAAGTGTGAAATATTGGTATTGTGTTTTTTGTGTTGTAGCATGACTCATTGTTGGTAGTGGTGGGTAAATATATATATATATATACTAAATTACAAAATGTTGAAAAAAATTATGTATTTGGCCTGAGTGGTGTCAATCAAGTCATATATATGTATGTAACATGGGCTACTATTAACAATAATGCCCCAGGGCTGGTGAATGGTGATTGATTGTGTGAGGATCGATAGTTTCACATCGATTAAATAAAGGGACATTAATATATCTTCTAGTATGAAATAGGGTAGACATTACTTGAATTTTAAATAATTTAAATCAATATTATAACGTGACACCAAATGCATCTTTCCAACCATGTGTAACTCTTAAATAAAATGATACGGTAATAAATTCTTATTGGTACGAGTAATTTAGGGTTTAAAAATAAAATTAAGAGTGATAGATTTAATCTTTCATGGTATCTCATGTCGTTCGATTCTTGCTGACTTTTAGATGTGACATTTTTTCATTTAACTTAGAATAGATAGAGAGATTTGAGGTTTCCATAAAGGCTAGCTACATGGACCAGCAAAAGCCATATATATATAATATATATTTAAGGTAAAATTAAGAAATATAGCACTAGTCGGCCAGACATTTTCCTTGTCATTGGACGTCTGTGAATATTATATCAATATAGGAGGATAAGATTGGTGGGTGGGTGGGTGGGTGTGGGGTGGGGGGAGATAGTTGGCCATTTCAAGTCACAGTCATATGTTGTGGTGTTTGCAGTGACTTCTCCTTTTCATCTAACAGAGAATATACAGAATAAGCCATGACGCTTCATAGAACCGAATATTTGCATTAAAATTCATTGTCCTCATTCTTTTTTCTCTTTTTTTTTTACTATTTACCAATAACCCCTCTTTCATAAATTATGTGGGAATTTGAAATTTGTTATTTTATACCTCTGCCATATATTTTTAATCCGGCCAGGCGTGTACATCAATTTGTCCATGCATATATGGTACAAAACAATTGTATTTGAAAATGTTAGTGAGAAATTCTTTTATAATTTAAAAACTGCAAAAAAATTGTGTGTTTTCCTCCCTCCAAAATATAGTCTCATTTGTCTTATATTTTTCGTCCACAAAATGTAGTCTTGACACTTTATCAAAATCATTATCCTTCAACTATAACTTAATTACTCAAATTGTTATCAACTGTATTCACAAACAATCATTTTATTCACAATGGACCTCATAATACCCTACAATACCCTTACTTTATCTATGTTTTTCTTAAAACATGTACTCCACTCTAATGGAGTAATGGGACTACATTTGGTGGATGAATGGAGTATATAATAAAACAAATTTTCCATTTTTAGGTGTAAATGGATGATAGCATTTATAATTAATCTTCCCTAATTTAATATAGAATAACTATAATTTAAGAGAAACTAAGAAGAAAAAATTGGAGTATATTTATGAAAGGATGGAGTAATTTTGGAAGGCGGTTGGTAGATTTCTTCATTACACATGCAAAAACGCGTTTTTGTTGAGATGGTAGAAATGCAATTTGTCGGCAATTGTTGTAGCATTTAATGAAAATGTCTTACATTGGCCACACTAGTTTGTATTTAGCAAAAGTAAGTGCCAGCCCAGAGTTACTAGAGAGTTGCAAACAAGACAGAAATCTTTAAATTATATATGTATTGTTCGAATCTTTGGAATAGAATTGAAAGTGACCTAAACGTGTATAATGGGGTATATTGGATCCTAGTGAATGATTATTTACTTCACCTTATAATCACGAATTATCACTCTTAAAATTTATAAATTATAAATCCTCTTCATTCCTCAATCAATCACTGATAAAATCATGTTGAAGAATTCATATTCATATTCGAAATATTGTTTGATTTGTCGATAATTTCAATTTTCGTGTTGCTATATGATTTGAAATAGAAAATTATTCCATCTTCGGCACAATTGTCTTACGTAGATGAACATATAGACCGGGTCCATTTGGCACACGGGCCTAATGAGCTCAAGCCATTGCTTTTGGCTTTGGCTATATACCCTTTCAGCTAGCCCGGTTGACAAGAGTACTGTATACCTTCGACCATAAGTTGTTGAAAATTTTAATTTTTTTAAAAAAAAAAATTTATATAAAAGTTGTCGACAAGAATGTTTTTCGTCGACAAATCAGTGTCGACGAGAGTGTTTTTCGTCGATAAACCAATGTCGAAAAATGTATTTTTAAAAAAGAATTCTAAGTTTTTCTTTTTAAAATTTCTGGAGGTTCGAGACGGCGGCAGTTGCTCCTTCAATTAGGGTTAGGGTTGAAAAGTGAAAGGGGAGTGTATTTAGTAGGGTTAGTTTAGTATAAGGGTAGTTTAGACATTTTACATGATTATTAAATTAATAAATGGGTAGGGGGAGTATACTTCACAAAGCTAGAGGGGTATATAGTCAAACCCCCCATTTTCTCCTAGCGGCCCGATAGTTTTGGTGGGCTCTTTTTTTTTTTGGTGGGGGGTTATTTATCATATTAGCTAAGTTAGAGTTTTGAATTTTCTAGAATCGTGTTCTTGACAAAAGATTTGGTCAAATTTGAATTATTAAAACTTACCAGTATTTCTACATTGATGTAACTTGAAAAATAATTAATCTCATAAAGCCATTATAAAATAAGTGTATGCTTGATTAGTTATTTCTTTTCACTTATTTTTAATAATTAATCTCATAAAGTCATTATAAATAATTTCATTCTTGATGAGTTATTTCTTTTCGCTTATTTTTTTAAAAAATTGAAATTGGTGGATTTACGAGTTATATGCTACAACATCTTCAAGGTATCCAGTTTGGAAGGAAGGGAGCATAGTAAATAATTAGGGAAAAATACTATGTGTTCTATCAAATTTCTTTGTTATACTTTCTTTGTTTCAATATCATTAGTTTGTTATACTTTCTTTGTTTCAATATCATTAGTAAAGTTTGTGGATGAGGAATCACATACGAAAAACATACGAATTAGTAAGACACGTGGATGAGGTGATATAGACTTGAAGAACTATAGATGATGTTATTTTTCAGTCCATAGTTTGTGGATGAACTATAGATGATGTTATTTTTCAGTCGTGGATGAGGTGATATAGACTTGAAGAACTATAGATGATGTTATTTTTCAGTCCATAGTTTGTGGATGAACTATAGATGATGTTATTTTTCAGTCCATAGTTTGTGGATGAGGTGAGTTGGTTAGGTGATATAGACTTGAAGAACTATAGATGATGTTATTTTTTTTATGGAAGTTAAATACCCATCCCTTTTTTCCCCTCCCCATGACTCGAACCCAGGACCTAAGGCCTAGGTAGTGGTGCTCTAACCACTTGAGCTATCCCACTTTGTCACTATAGATGATGTTATGAGGAATGATGTTCAAAAGGCTATAAGAGACCAGGAATGTTTGATGATATAGTAATATTGTGGTATGTTACAATGTTTATAATTTTATATTTTGATTTCTTTTATTAATAAAATTATAATTCTCTATTTTATTATTATTTTTATATATAATGTAATCTATATTACTATAATATTTTATTTTTTATCTTTTAATATAGAATAATAAATTTATAAATCTATACATGTTTTAAATATTATTACTTTTTTAATTAATAAATTAAAATATAATATTATAAATTTATTACAATTCCGCTTAAAACGCGGGTCTTACACTAGTTTATCATATTAGCTAAGTTAGAGTTCTTGTCAAAAGATTTGGTCAAATTTGAATTACTAAAATGAAACTTAAAATTTCAAATCTAAATTATTAATATGAAGTATTTGGAATATTTTCTTCAATTGTGTGTTAACATCAAAAATAAATCTTTGTGCGTGAGAAAAATGTTCACTTGTACATATTTTCTAGGACTTTGGGTACATATACTCTCAGTGAGTTAATAATTTTATGCTTAATTTTTATCTCTAAAAACTATTTTTATGTCCCACAAAAATAGTCTTATAATTATTTGTACACGTATTAAAAATTTTAAGTTATTATAGTTAGAACATTGGATTTTTTATTTAGTTTCCCTTATGTCAAATCATTTCCCACAAAAATTACTAGTACCTACCTAGATATTGATTTGAGAAAAGGAAAAAAAATATACATTAAATATGGGCAAATTTGAATTTGAAAATTTTACAATATATCAAATATAGGTCCTATTGTGGGACGAATGAAAAAAAAAAAAAGGTCTATCTTTATGGAATGGTGAGTATACATTTAGTGCATAAATATATTTTTACTAAAAATATAATTAAAATTTGGAGATTAGACTGAGCTGGTATATTGGGCCGCTAGCCCAATTGGAATGAAGTATATTCTTGCAGGCCGCCTAATGATAATTTGGTTGTCGTGGGTTATATATACGGCCATGACTATATACCCCTCCAGCTTTGTTTGTTAAGGATCAGTTTGATAGCCTAAATAAAGAGGTTTTAATACATGTATAACAATATCTGGGTTGTTTGATAGCCTAAATAGGCTTATATCTCAGCCCTGAATAGGCCCAAAACCACTATATTAAAAAGTGGTGGTTTTGCCCTTATATAGGCCTTATATGCCCAAATCAATGTTCCACCTCCAAAAAACTATTGCACCCCCCCCCTAGTATTAGCTATATGGCCTTTTCCCCGTATAAGCACGATTACTATATTGCCCCTCGATTTTTTTGCTAACACCCAAACCCTAATTCATTTTTCAAAAAATTAGATCAAGTCTTCCATTTCAATTTCTTCTAGCGATTTCATCTTCCCACCTAACCCGACCACTGCTGTCTCGTTCGTTCCGTGGTGCCACCGCCGTCGCCGTCGCGCAGTGAACCCTAGCTTCTGCAGTGAACCCTCTGTGCGCTGCGACCGAGCCACCGCCGTCGCGGCCCAAATCCGTCGTTGAAATCGCCATTTTTGCTTAATCGCTGGTGAAACTCGCAACATCGAAGAATAATTTTTTTAATTACTCTTTCGTTTTTTCGTATTCACCATTCTCTTGTGGTTTTTAGGTGTGTGTTCGTTGCTCGCTGGGTTCCTTGACGTAAAGCTTGAAGGTTTGATTTGCTTCTTCACTTGAATGTTCGATCTGCTTTAGTTATTGCAGATTAGTAATTTTTTGGTGGAGATTTTTAATAACCCAGATCGATTGCGTGTAGGTTATCTTTGTGGGCTTAGGGTTCCGCCGTATTTTTTCATTATAAACAGGTGTGTGAATTTTTTAGTTTGGGTTTATGGATTTTGGAATCTTTAAATATGGGTTTTGATTTCGTTTGTATTGCTTGTGTGCTCTGGGAACATTGTTGTGTGATCTGTTTGAGTATCTAATTACTCGTTGTTCGTATAGGTAATTCCTATCTATACAATGCTGACCCCTTCGATGAAAAAAAAACTTCTGATGTTCTTATTAGTTGAAGAGATCTTGCACCAACAGTTCATTCTTACATGTATACTCATAATCCTAATAACTAGACGAAACAGAAATGTCAGAAGGCGCACCGTTACTTGGGGTATGATTTCTATAATCCCTAGGCAAGTTTTACACTTGAATAGATTGGTCCATACTCGCGATTCTGATTGTGTTGCGAATCTAAGGATGGATCGAAATGCGTTTGCACATTTGTGTTATTTACTGAACGAATTAGGGGGCTTGAAAAGACGAAAGTATGTTGATGTTGAAGAGCAAGTTTCAGTGTTCTTATCTGTTCTTGCTCACCATAAAAAGAATAGGGTTGTGGCATTTGATTTTGAAAGGTTTGGTCAAACAATATCCACCATTGTCCGCCTAGTATTAAAAGTTGTCTTGAAATTGCATCATCTGTTCTTAGTTAAACATGTACCTGTATCTGATGACTCCACCGACTCAAGATGGAAATGGTTCAAGGTAATTTTTGGTATACATTTCCTCCCTCTTGAATTGCATTATATGCTGCTTATGTTATATTTGTCGTCTTAACTGTATCCTCAACTTCTTTTGATAGGGTTGTCTCGGTGCCCTTGATGGAACATTTATTGATCTTCATGTACCTTGCGAAGATAGAGCACGTTATAGAACACGGAAGGGCCGTGTTTCTACCAATGTGCTCGGAGTATGCGACACACAAATGCGATTCGTTTACGTCCTTCCGGGATGGGAAGGGTCTGCTGCCGATTGTGGAATACTTCGCGACGCTGTATCCAGGCCTCATGGTCTCAAAGTTCCTAAAGGTAAGTATGTGTACGTCTAACATGTTGCTTACCTGAAATTTTCACATGCATCTCACCTAAAATGTGTTTTGTAGGGAAGTACTATTTGTGTGACAACAGTTATCCCAACAGCGAAGGCTTTCTTGTTCCTTACCGTAATTGTCGGTATCATCTAAGTGAGTGGGGTCCCAATACTGGCAGGCCAACTAATCCACATGAACATTACAACATGAGACACACTAGGGCACGTAATATCATAGAACGGGCTTTTGGTGTATTGAAAAGGCGTTTTGGAATACTTAGAAGTACATCGTTCTATCCTACAAAGGTTCAAGTTAGACTTATCATGGCTTGTTTCCTCCTCCGTAATTATTGCCGCTCTCAAATGCCTGTTGATCCAATCGAGGAAATGTTTGATTTACATGATGATGTCCCTGCCGATGATGAAGTGAATGACGACGTTGTGGATACCGTTGAGTCATCGGTCCAGTTTAACGAATGGCGAGAGAATTTGGCTCAGGAAATGTGGGATCATTGGAGATCCGGAGAAGACATTTGAGTTTGTGTGCTTTGCTTATTTGGACAGTCGAAACTGTGTCATTGCTGTTATTGGGGATCATAATTTGTGTCTGTTTGGATTGGCTTTGTAATTGTTGACTGCTTGAGTTTTTAATTGTTGTTGCATGCATCATTTTTAATCCCGTCTCTTATATATGTTGTACCTGTGTTTCGCCAAGCTTTCAGGAAATGGACCCTCCGATGTGTTCTTGTGGAAATGGACATATGATCACAAAGTGCGCAGGTGAAAGTTCGAAGCATCCGGGTAGATACTACTACAAGTGCCCGAGATACCTTCAGCATAGTAAGCACTTTTATTGGTGTGATGAATATCATCGGAATGATAAATCCGGTAATGTTCCGACATTCCTTACTACTCAAACTTATAATTCAAGTAAGATGTGTTCAAGTTCGTGTAAGGCTCCTTTGGTCCGAGATTCAGGCTCTCAACTGTATCGCCGGTCCAATGCAGACGAAACTGATAGCACATCGACAAGTGGCAACGAACCACTAAATTCATCTTCTATTGCTGTTAATCTAATTGGAGTCCCAAATCATCTAATCATCAACTTGTTGGTTGTGATCGTACTTATGTTTGTCACTATCATTGTCTTATTGGGTTTCCTAATTGCTCATTGAACTTTTGAGTTTGTGTCATGTTTGTATAATTTATTTTTTAGGGTTTAATGGATCGATCTTTGGCTTGAAGCGTGTGGTTTTTTACTATTCAACTTGTGAATGTCTTAAGATTCTAATCAAGTGGTTGATGGACTTGTCAAACGTTATTTGCCATACAATGGAATATATTCTCTGACTTGAATCTTCATGAAAAGACCATTCACAACTTTCAAATCTTTTAGAACAAAGCAATAACCAATCTCTTTCTAATCTTCATGAAAAGACAATTCACAGCTTTCTAATCTACTACTCAACTACATAAGCTGCATTCCCATAACACTCCACCTATCCTCATCTTCACATACTCAAAAAATGCCAAAATCTAATCTTCCAAGTATCCCTCTGCAAGAAACATTGTTGTACTCGGGCATTTGGGACTTTGAATGTGATGATGTGTTCATTGATAGCCTACTTGCCCAGAAGAGTCTAGGACGATGGCATCCGAACGAGGTAATAAACTTTGGTGCAATATGCACTAACATTCAAGTCGTGAATGAGAGGTACAACCATGCGTTGACATGGATCGATGGTATCGAACGTCATTCGGATCTTGAACGTCGGTACCACACCTTCAAGAAGCTTAAAGAACACCCGAAAGTTTGGTGGGATCCGGAATGGAATGTCGTTCATACTTCGAAACAGAATTGGATTCGCTTGATTCAGGTTTCATTGAATCCTCATCCTTTTATTTTATAGTATTTGACTAATTACATTAACATTTACATATTGTCACGGTTGGATGAGACCGTCAAAGCCTTCTTCCACCACGGAGATCCACACCATGAGAAGCTTGACCAATTATTTGGAAGTCCCGCTGCTCCCATCGAGCCTCCAGCGAATGTTGAGATCATTCAAGTAAGTGACGATAGCAACTCTGAACCAATTATGGTGTCCGACGACTATGAGGGTCAACATGGCCATCCTCCGATAATAGACCCCACATTTAACTATGGCCCATGGGCGCCGGCAAGATCAACTGAATATGTGGACGTTGACCCGCTTCAAGAGTCGACCCCGTCATGGTCTCCTCCTCGTCAGCAATTAATCCAGCCTTCAGCCCTACCGGACACTCCAACCACTTTGTGGAGTACAAACAATAGAGGGGCTTGTTCTTCGTCTTGTGCTTCTTCAAGGTCTCCGAAGAAGGGGAAAAAGAAGATGACTTAACATGATCAAGTTGGTACGTTAGTCCCATCATGCTTCCGTTCAAGTCTGACCGAGTCAGCCATGTGGTTCCGATGCTATCTAATGTATTTTAGTTTCTGTTATGTTTCATTTTAATTTTAGTTTGTTTTCGTACTTGTTGTGTCTTTGAACACTTGCATTTGTCGTGTTGAAATCAGTGTTTTAATGTATTTTCAAAATTGACAACCCTAATCGTATTTTGATTTCATTGTGTGCTTTGTGTGTATAGTTTATTGATAATGGGCCTTTTTGTGGGCTATTGGTTTGGTCCATACGGAAAATTCATTAGTTGCAATTAATATAGCCTTGGACGACATAGGCTTACATCGATATTTCATAAATAAACGTAAATCTAAAGTGGAATGCTACATAATTTGGTACCACACTTTCAACCTATGTACTTGAACATAATAGGTAGGAGACAGAATATGAGTGCAATGACAAGAAGATTTTGAAGTTTCGTCAACTCTTCAATCCGTCCAGTTTTGTAGTCATTATCTACCTCTAGGTGGGTACATGACTCCTTCCAAATTTCAGCATAATCTTTTGCTCGACTCAACCTGTTCATGAGCTCTTGGTTTTCAACCAACAGTGCGTCGAACTTCATCACTATGCCCGGCAGCATTCCGTTTGGCGCAGTTGCTTGCACGTTCCTTGAGTGTTCGTCTGCCCAAAGGAAATAGTCACATCCAGCATTATCGTTCGGATAGTAGCACGAGTAAAAGCGCCTTCCTTTGTTTTGTTCGTTACTTGAAATGCATACACGGGCCTCTTTACCACAATCACATGTCACATATGTCATGTGGTTTTGTGGAGAAGAAGCATACATGATTTTGTTTTGGTTGTGTGGTTATGGTTGGATCATGTTGTGTATATATATATATATATATATATATATATAGGTGCAAAATATTTTCCCCCCAATAGATGAATAATGTTCCCTCCAAAAATTGTAACAATGTTCCCTCCAAAGATGAATAAATGGACTAGGGTTTTGTTTTGGTTTTGGCGCCAAACTTTCCCTCCCACTAGGGTATGTATGACAAAATATGTTGAAGCCCAAAAAAACAATTATACTCAATCCAAACCAATGACTAAGATGTGATAATGAATATGCAATACATAATAACACAACGTAGCAGCATCCCCATACATGATCACAACAAACTTCAGCAAAATTAACCTAAATTAGAGTTCATACGGAATTCAACATAACATAACATGTGTGGGTTTAGGAGTTGGCATTGTAGTCGGCATAACATAACATAACTATTTAATACTGTCTTCGTTGAATAGCTCAACGCAATAGGACTTTCGATAAGATTCACACATTTGTGGAACGATGTCTTGCACATCTTGTCCCGTAGCAAGACATTCCAACATCTTCATGCATAAAATTCCACAATCACTACCGTTCGTTTGTTGTGGAGGACACGGATACGTACAAACATTCCACACCGGCTTTAAAGACTGTAATTCCCGTTGGCCCTTCCACACATCTCCTTCTACACATAAGCTAGGCAAGAGTTGGGCAATGTTTTTAAATAGTTGCATCATTTTTTACTTCGGACGACGCCCCGTTAGGGAATCGTATATCTTTATTGTCTCGTCCTGAATAATAATATGATACAACACCCAATGGTTATTCGCGATATTTGCAACACCAAACACATACTCAACATCTGACCATTGGCGACAATAGACATTTTTTGGTCGTTGGCCGGTCACATACTCAAGTATACGCCCTTCCTTCTCAGACCAAGTCCATTCGCCATCGCGTGCTCGTTTCCAGGAGTTGTAACATCTCGTCGAGAGAAATGTCTGCATGAATTATTTCCAATATTATTCAGCGCACACACACTAATACGCCAAAAGGAAACAAAAAAATGGTACTTACAGCAATGCTAACATCAACAGCTGTCCAATTGCGCAAGAAACACGTTGGCCACATCTCTACTTTGCGTAGAAGGAGGTACAGGAGTGCATCCATGTGCTAAAAATAATTAAATAGCAACAACGTATAACGATACCCATAAAAAATTTACTTTTCACATTAAAATTGAAAAAATATATCTGACCTCATCTGTCAGCCACCCTGTATTGGTCCATATACACCTAAACAAACTTGGCTCCACATATGGGACACACTTCACAGATAATTTCACCTTTGTATGTAGAGATTGATTAGTGGCCCACCAATCCGAGAAGTGGCATACCAATTGGGGTGAAACTTCGAAAGTGAGTGGATTGAAAATAATTCTATGTGCATCGCTTGGCTCCACATAAGGGACTATTTGAAGCATCTACATAAAAAAAAAAAAAAAAAACAGAATGTCATTTACATCATTCAATGTGCAAATAACCTGAGTAACATTTGTAATCGGTTAGTACGTTACATTTTCCCGTACGGTTGTTTCATCATCATCCTTTAAGCAGTCATGGTCCACATCTTTAACACAGTCACTCTCAGTCTCCATTTGCTCATTATCCGACTCCGTGACGCACTCGCCCTCAACCTTCTTCATTTCATCATTATCCAACTCATTTACACACTCACCCTCAACCTCGACCTTCCTCATTTCATCATTAACCAACTCAATCACACACTCGCCCTCAACCTCAACCTTCTTCATTTCATCATTAACCAACTCCTTCACACACTTGCCCTCAGCCTTCTTCATTGTATCATTATCCAACTCCATCACACACTCACCCTCAACTTCCTTAAAACTCTCATTGTTAGACTCATTCACACAACCGTGTTCCTACAATTAAACATAATATTGTTTAGTAAATAACAATTAGTAATTGACAGATTCATTTCTTACTGAATTGACCTTCATGTCTTCATGAACGTGATCGTTACCACCGTTCACTTTCGTAGTCTCTTCTCCATCAGTTTCCACTACATTCTCATCTTTGGGCCTTTGATCGGTCTCCACTGACTTGGCGCTCATACCTAGCTTCAGGCAAATAGCATTCATCAACATCTCTAGTCTTGCCTGACTTTTGTCTATAGTATCTAGCCGTCCAATGACCGTTTCACGAAAGCCTTTTATCTTTGGTTCGTTTGTTTCATCTTTGTGAACTGTTTGAGTTGTGTGCGCCCCTCTTCTGGTCGCATTTGTATCGCAATCAGTAACATCAATGATTGGAGGAGTCTTTCTTTTACGAGATACTCGGGCTCGGGATGGATCATCATGAGTGCGGTCTTGATCGAGTTCCTCTTCCCATAGAACGGCACTACGATAAGACGGTGAATTTTCCTCAACCTTTGAGGGCACTAGATTACCCACCACACGCATCTGCATAAAGGGGGTGAATATTATAAAATTGACAACTTAATTAGCCAAATTGGGAACATTTTACACTTACATTATCTGCAGAGCGATCTCGTCCCTTCAACCTTCGGAAACATTTCTTACTGAGTTGTTTATAACGTATAACCCCATCTACACAACTCCATCTAATCATACGTGGGATGGATGTCTGACGGCGGGCTATAGGCACAACACAAGTAGATGCAACACTGTTCATTGCCTCATATGCCCATATTTGAAGGGCATAACTGAAACCATAAACATCAATGTACATTCTTGATTTTCGTTTAGACCGTTGTTTGGGCTTCTCACTCTCTTGAAGTTTAAGGGCATTAAGTTTCTTCCTAACATCATCAACAAGGAACTCGAAAGCAACACGACCCCATGGATACCCATTAAATTCAACCAAGTCATCAATGAGGAACATATATTCAAGATCAATAAACTTCGAACTTTTATGTTTAATGAGCAGAACACCATAGAGCAATAGCAATAGCGATAATTTCAAGGACAAATCAGATTCAGGATCTTTTCCATATTTGGATAAAAAGGCCTCCTCAATTTGGGATACGGTTACCTCTGTTGCAGACTTAAAGACCTTCTTGTGCACCAACGAGTTGGTGGGTATTGAAGACTTCGAACCAAATTGCAATCCGATGACTAATGCAAATTCCCTAGGCCCGAATTCAGCTTTTCTGTTGTTGATATTGAAAATTAACTTGTCTCCTACATTTGTCAGGTCTTGCTTATACAAGAGATGAAGATAGAGTTGTCCTTGAAATGCGAGATCTTCAATATCTAAGAATTGCCCAAAGCATGTCTCACGAAATTTAACTATGTTTCTTGCACCTAGACTGTTGCTAATAGTATCTATGATGCGTAATTCTGACCTATTACTAAGACCCACTGCAAACCCAGGTTCAATACTCTTCGTTGCCATTGAAGCCTGTTATAAATCAGATACAAGACTCACCAGTCACCAACAAACACATAATAATGCAAACAAAATACATCAAATTAATCAAATACAAGACTCACCAGTCACCAACAAACACATAATAATGCAAACAAAATACATCAAATTAACACTATCACCCAAAAACCGACAATAGAGTTTTGAATACCAACATGCAAACAAGATATAAGCTGAAGTTGATATAGACAAGTGGCAACATACCTTTTTCGATTGATTAATGATGATTTCAAGACGGAGAGTGAATCGAAGAACGCGAGATGTTTCTAGTACGAAGATACGAGTCCTCCAAGAAATTAAAACACTCCAGCTGAAAATGTATTAAAATTTTCACAATAATATTTTATTCCTATTATTTTTTAGCGCGCACCGACCTTGGGATTAGGGTTTTTATGGTTTGGAACAGTGGGCCTCTTATCCGGGTTTTAAATGGGCTATGTGTGTTGTTGTGGTGAATAAATCAATTTGGGGAATTGTTGATTAAAAAATAAATCTACATTTGAAGATATGTTAAACAATGAGTTTCACTCGATTACCTATTACTCTCTCCGTCCCACAAAGATAGCTACATTTTACTTTACACACAAATTAAGAAAAATCAGTAAATGTAGTAAAATTTAGCTAATGTGTCAATTTTGCCATTGAAATCAGTAAATGTCACAACTACATATTTGGCCTTGGAGAGCTTTTCTAAAAGCTCTCCAAGTGGGAGCAGTCCAAGCTAAATTGCACTTGGAGAGCCCTTCAAGTGCAAAAAGGGCTCTCCAAGTAACTCGATAAAATGAATGGAATATAATCGTTTGCCTATTTAAGTTTAAGTTTTTAAGCTAAACTTGGGTTTACGTTTACGAACTCGAACTCAACTACTTATTTTTTAGAATGAGTCTCATAGTTGTATTTTATAATTTGTCTGAGTTAGTGGAATTTGTATCCGTATTTTAAATGGGCTGTATTACGTATTTAAAAATGGGCAATTGTGAATTTTATAACTAATCAACATTTAAAGTTGTATTAAATAGAGGGCTCGTCTCGACTCGATTGCCTATTGAGTTTTTTAATTAAAATTGTAAAACATATTTTTTACGAAATAATAAACTCGTACTCGACTCGATTTTAAAAAAATGGGCGTTATAGTTGTATTTAAAATGGGCGGACATGTGAATTCAACTGAAACATCCAATACGAAGATACATTTTTTAATTTCAAAAAATTAAACAAGATAATCTCAACTTTTAATTAAGCTTTCCAAAGTTAAGTTTAAAAATTTTAATCCAACTGGAAAACCAAACGACGCTTCACTCCGGGAATCGCACCTGTCCTTGCTTGTAAAAAGGGTTTTGATCTTCGTTTCAATCCACATCACAGTCATATTCGCAGACCATTTTCTTTCCATGTAAAACAAGAATTTCACTAAATCATCCACAATATGAGTCGTAGAAAGTTATCTATGCCCACAACGCTGTCGTTCGAGTTGATTTGGGAGACACTAACCCTTCTGCCAGCCTTGTGTGTTCTTGGATGCAAGAGTGTGTATCGGGCCTGGAAAACAATGATCGAAAGTCCTACCTTTGTGAAGCAACACTTGCGTGAAATGATCAGGCAGAACAAAGGTGGTTACATGCTGGACTATGAAAGTAGGCGTCAAATTATAGCGGTCCATCGGAGTGAGCCAACGGGATGGGGAGACTTGGAAAAGCCGTTCGAAGTCGTTGGGAGTTGTAACGGCATACTTTGTGCCATTGGGGTCGAAGACAGCATTTTCTTGTGGAATCCAACTACAAATCGTTATCGGGTACTTCCTCCGCATAACATTCCGTTTCATTTAAATGAGTGCAATAGGGCGGTGTTGTCCTTCGGGGTGGGATACGATGGAGGGACGGATGATACTAAAGTGATTCGCCTTGTACGGTTCACGGGTTCGAATTTGGGTCCATATTTGTCAATATATTCTTCAAGACAAAACATTTGGACAGATGTGGGGCATTGTCGGGATATGGATTGTGCGCCGGATCCAGGTGTGTATGTGAAGGGTGCCCTTCATTGGATTATTTCTTTTGGTCCACATAGTCGTCAAGTGGCTGCATTGGATATGGGGTCAGAGGAGTTTAGAATAATACGAACCCCCGTTGAAGCGTTAGATCCGGGGTTCCCTCATAATATTGGTGCGCTGGACAGTGATACTCTAATTTATTACTCCAGCTTTTATTTCTTTGAGAACCGTATAAGTTTTTGGATTCTTAAGGAGTATGGAGACGACAATTCGTGGACAAATATAACGATGGATGGTCCAATACTGAGGAACGCCGTAGGACTAGTGAGTATCCAGCCGATGAGATTCGAGAAGCCGGATGATTCGAAGATCCTTATGAGAGTTGATCCAATTGGAACATTTGTGTATTGGGACATGGTCGAAAACAGGTTTTACGAAACTGATTACGATGTAATTGTTCGTGGACATTGCACAATGAACACATACATTGAGTCGATTGAGGTTCCATGATCTTGCACAATGAACTCCTTATTGTGCTTTGTGTTTATGCTTATTTTGGCTAGTACGAAGATTATTTTGTTGTATAGTTTATTATATGAACCAATGGGGTATCCATTTTGGTGTTTTGAAATTAGTGTAACATATCGTTTTTGTGCATATGGCTTTGTTGGTTTACTTTAGCATCATTTTCTTTCATACACAATGAATGATGTGGGCTTGTTGGCTGTTCAAGATCACAAAATTGTAAACAATACTTCCTAAGGAAACGCCAAACAATTAGCCCACAATTGTAATTGTAAAATTATGACATAATAGAAACATATTTTGTACAACTGACTATGATGTAGACGTTGCACAATGAACACATATATTTCGTTAGTAGAAGTTCGTATCTGTTCGTGCACAATGAACACACGTTGGGGTACATATCTCGTTGTCATGAAAAATAGTGTTTATATTCGTTGTTTTTCATTGTTTTGGTTGTCTTTAATGTCACTTTCTTCCCCACACATATGGGCTTGACTCTTGAGTGCCTGACTAGTGACTACCAACCCCACAACTGATTCAAAATCAAACAATAAACACTACTTCATAAACAAACACCCCAATCAGGCCAACAAATTCAACAACAATGCATTCATTCAAATATACAAAATGTACCAAGGCAGGAAGCATAACAACATTCAACCAAAATACTTAAACATCCATAAACTACGCAAATGTATCAAAAGATTGTACAAAAAGTTGACAAAATATAGAGTATTCAACAGCCTAAAATATAGGCAACAAAGTATTTAAGATGCCAAAAAGGGAGAGAATTTAAGTTTCATTCAACAACACCAGGCCCATCCAAAAAAACAAACAAACATCCTTCATAAACGAAGATCACCCGATATGATCCGGTGCACAAACCGAGCACGCGCTTCAGGCGGAAAACCCAAGAACATCTCCATGACGGCAGTGTTCTGCACGAGCACGTTACATATGTCAATCCTCTGATCAAGAGTCAACCCTGGAATGTCGCCAAGAAGGTTATAGATGTCGTGCCTCTTAAGACCTAGTTTTGACTCATATTGTAACGCATCACAAATCACGCCTAAGCGATTGTCGGAGGATGTGGCCATCTGACCTAGCACGTTCATCAGTGGATCTTCAGAATTCACAGCTGCTGCCGAAGTGCTTCGCTTACGAGAAACATTAGGACGATGACCATTCATGGGTGTGGGTGCCTGAGTTTCTGAATCCTTGTCCATTGAACAATTAACATTAGCATTAACATCAGGTTGGTCAGTATCTGCGTTCTCCCCACGAACATGAGTCTCAGCTTGCGGTTGCTCTGATTCCATGTTCACATACTCAACATCATCCACAGGCGGCAAATCATCATCAACAAGGGAATTGAAAGCCTCGTACACATCCTCAGCGCCAGATCCGGTTGCTCGATCATTACCGAACACCTCAAGCCAATCACCGTACATTGGCCAGGGCTTGAAGCGCATGGTTGAGGCATATGGATCTTTCTGAAAACATAAACAATCTACAACTTAAATACAAATACATAATAGAATCAACCACATCTATTGAACAAACTTTATGTAAATACCTTAAATCTTGCACAGCTGAAAACGTAAACAATCTAAACCACACACATATATTGAACAAACTTTATGTAAATACCTTAACAATCTTTTCCCACATCTCATTGTCACAGTCAATGAGGTGCGTTGTGCTGTTGAATCCGATTCCGGAGTTATCTTTCAACATGGTGTTGAGGGAGCCATATAGCCTCTTCCAAACAATAATCTTTGAATTAATGTGTGGATTTGCTCGAATGTCAGTACCGGGCAGCTCAACCAACATCATCTCTTCCAATTTGTTCTGATAACCTGGCCGGAAGCCATTTTCACTCTTCCAACCATCAAGCACAATCTCCTTAAGCTTGCTCAGCAAAACGGAGTCCTCTACGTCAGCCCAGTTTCGTCTCTTCCGCTTGTTGTTTTCATTTGTCAATCTGTTCGATCGGGCCTTGTACCTCTTATTCCCCGTTGGTGGGGTAGTATCGAAACTTGAGGCCCCGCCTTCCACCTACGATCGATTCAAAGCAATAATGATAAAACAAACTCAACAAGCCCTAATTTTTTTCAGACTAAAACATATTTAGACAAAATGGAAGGGGAAAACGGTAAATCCACTAGAAACCCTCGCAAACAGTGAAGAAAACGACATATTCAACAAAAAGACGAAATTTTCATCGACTAAAACACCAACCCAACATAATCGTTTAATAGCTAAGAAATGTACTTCATACGACAACCAGTTCTGAAATTTTCAAAAAAACAAAGATAAACATACTTGAGACATTGACGTCTTAAAAAACGGAGAACGCACCTGCAACGGGAAGAAGAAAAACAGTTTGTTAGCGGTGACAAAGAAACTCAGACGAGGGGGGAATGGAGTATTATGAAGAGAACCTTACGCGTGTAGTCGGGAGCTTTGGAAGTCGAAGAAATGGAGAACTCGGGAAATGTGAGCGTGAAGTCGAAGAGTGGCAAATGAAAATGTATAGAGAATGTTTGATTTTGTTGATGTATCAGAAGTAATATGGTGCATCAAACAATGAATTAGTGATGAATAGTGAGGGTAGAAATGTCTTTTCATCATTTTGATCTATTTTATATGGTGAATTGAATATTCTATCAAACAAAAAAGAACTTTATATGAAGCTTTATAGAGTTTAATACATGCTATCACACGAGAATTAAGTGTTTTTAGCACACTTTTTTGTATTTTCTATCACACAAGATTTTATCTTTATACACCTTTATATGTCACTTTTCGCATTAATTTAGTAAGCGGGCCTCTTATATGTCACTTTTCGCACTAAAATTGTGTTGGGAATAAAATGATATGTTTTGATTTAATACCAAAACCCCCTGAGACATGCCTAAGTCAAATTGATAGTGTTCTAAAAATGTTAGAACACATAGCATAAGGCTAGATGAGAAGCTGAAATGTTAGGCAGCTCTTAACTATTAGATGCACAATTTGAGGGGGAACCTATGCTTTGAAAATGATCAAGATCAAATCTCCTCAAGGCTCAAATTCTGGAACAATCACTTAAAAGCAAGAACACTCTATGGTAAACCAAATGCTCTGATCAGGAGTGTTGTCCAGAGAAGATGTCCTTATGAAAGGACAAGATTGTAAAGCTCAAAAGGACAAATCTAATAAGATGTTCTGATCAGGAGAGTTGACCAAAGAAGTTGTCCATATGCAAGATTGGTAAAATCAAAAGGACAAGCTTAATGACTCTGATCAGAAGAGTTGTCCAGAAGAGTTGTCTCAGCAAGATTGAATCAGAACAGATGCTTTAAAGGTTGAAGGTCAACTATGCTGAAGAAGCTAGAGACAACCATACCCTAAAGAACTTCATTGAGACATACTAAGATCAACTTGGAGTGAAAGAAAATGGAAAGAGCCAAGTCATCTGAAGAAGAGCAAGCCAACCTTGCTGAAAAGCAAACCTGCTGATAGTGATAAGGAGAGTTGTCCAGTTGATAAGGAATGTTGTCCTATCATTGGATCAACCTTCAGAAGCCATGTCCTAGTCCTAACAAGAAGTCAAACATTGGGAAAAGTGC
The DNA here is from genome assembly GCA_963675135.1 of Galeopsis tetrahit. NCBI lineage: Eukaryota > Viridiplantae > Streptophyta > Magnoliopsida > Lamiales > Lamiaceae > Galeopsis > Galeopsis tetrahit. Next base: position 66,138,901 of record OY776127.1, read on the forward strand.
TGCAGAAAGAAGACAAAGTCTTACAAGCCGTTTATTACCCAAATAAGGACATGTCACTATCAAGAATCTGTCTTCCAGTTTGAAGAACTCAAGGAAGACATTTATAGCAATTTGGGGCTGCCTCTCCAACGGGCAAATCTCCATTTTGTCTATAAATACAAGAAGTGTGAAGACCATTTGAGGCACTGACCTCAACCTTGACAAGAATATCCAACTATCCTACAAGTCAAAGTGATTTCAAAGCTTTCAAAGAGACTATCTTAGTCTTCATACACTTCTTCTAAGCTGAACTCACTGTATATCCATACATAAGCTTAGAGAGATATCCTAATCCTTATACACTGATCTTCATTGTAAAGGATATCTCATTAGTTGGAACCTTACTCCAATCCTTAACCCTTTCAAGTGAGAAAGTGAGAAGGTTGTAGTAGTAGAAGTGGTAGGAGCTGACTGTTGAGAGAAGAACAGTTCAGTTCTGAGTTGAGAAGAGGGTACTAGGACTCTAGACATCCTAGGGATCAATTCACCAAGGAGTGGTGTTCTTGATCAAGTGCACCTTGGCACTATAAAACAAGTTAATTCCAAGAGAGAAGGAATTATCCTGTTAAATCAGGGAAAGTGGATGTAGGAGCTTAAGTCTCTGAACCACTATAAAACTCCTGTGTTGATTTACTTTACTAGTACTTACATTCATTCAACACTGCACACAAAACTGATCTTCAAAAGACACATATTCAAAGACTGTGCAAAACTGATTTGGTCAAGTTCCCTGAAACTTAACTGGACTGTTTTGGATTGACAAAGGGATTTCAGAATCTTAAGGAGTCTAAACTTAAAGGGCCAACCACTATTCCGCACATATAACTCCCCTAGATAGTTATTCAACTAAGTACTCAATAGTACTTAGTAGTTTGATTATCTTAGAAGAGTTAATCATCTTCAGCAGAGTTGTCCAAGACAACCTTGCTGAACTCTGGTTTGATCAAAGTTAGAAAGAATTGCATACAAGTGTATTCCCCCCCCCCATACACTTGTTATATACTCCTTTCAGGACCAACAAATTGTATCTGGTATCAAACGGACCCTAAGTATACTCCCCCTCTTCATATATTAATTTAATATTGGGCTAGTCTTGGGTGAGACCGTCTCACAGAATGAGATCAGTGAGACGGCTTTTATATATAAAAAGTGATAATGTTTGAGCAAAAAGTGACAGTATTTAAGTAAAAAGTGATAGTCACTTTTGTTAAAAATATTACTCCCTCCGTTCCATATTAATTTTCATAGGTAGATGGGCACAAATATTAAGAAAGTGTAGTAATGAGTGGAGTTTTGAGGGGTAATTTTGTAAACTTTTATATATAAAGTAAAGAATGAGTTGACTTTTGTGTATGTGTGTAGAAAAAGTAATGACATTTGTGTAAAATTGAGGATATTGTAAGGGTGGAGTTTATAAAGGATTTTCCATTTTAAGGGTGTGAAAGTTATTGTGGGACGTCCCAAAAAGGAAAGTGTGAAAGTTATTGTGGGACGGAGGGAATATCACATTTTACTTAAACATTATCACTTTTTTTACACACCAAAATTTGGAAAAAAAATATGGGTTATCCTATCCAAAATTTTGAAATATGGGTTAAAAGGATCCGTCTCACAGAAAAAGGTCCGTGAGACGGTCTCACACAAGTTTTTGCCTTTAATATTAGTATAAAATACAATTTACCCTTAGTAAAATATATCAAAGATAAATACACCCCCTAACCTTAAGAAAAGCAGTCGCCTCCCCCCAATTCCGTCGCCCCATCTCTTAACGGGCTGAGAAAAATTGAGCCCAACCCGTATTTTTTTATGACGGGACGGGCTGGCCCAACGAGCTCATCCCATTTTGACAGCTCTAGGTCTGACTATATGCACTTCCATTTCAGATGGATGCATCCCCCTCTAAAATCGACCTAAGATAGATGCACCCCCTTAATTGTCATAAATGCCCTTCTCTCATAAAATTCCTATTACTATCCCCCTAAACCCTAATTTCTCATCTTCATCTCTCCCCCCCCCCCAAAACCACTCCACCAGCCGCCGTCCCCGCCCTCGCAGCCCTCGCCTCCGCGACCATTGCCCACCACCGGCTGCGGCCACCCCTCTCCCTTCCCCACCACCAGCCCTCCCGCCGCCGTCATTGACGCGCACATGTAGGGTTTTTTTAAAAAAAAATTATGTTCTAACGGCCGCGAACATGGAGGTCGGCCACGCCCCCATCTCACGGCTGTTGCCTACCCAGATGTCGGCCACCCTTTTTTTGGGTTAATTAGGGTTTTATGCAGAAAAGCTGCAGAAACCCTTTTTTTTATACATGTATATTTTTGACAACTTAATGTCGATAAAATATACTCTCGTCGACAAATTGTTGTCGACGAGTGTGTATTTGGTCGACATTATATGGTCGAAAATAGTAAAAAAAAATTTACTTTTTTTCGATCAATCAGTGTCGACCATATACACTTTCGTCGACCAATCGTTGTCGACAGGAGTGTATATAATCGACACTGGTTGGTCGAAATTTATATAAAAAATTGTGATTTTTCCAAGTATTTTTTGAAATTTTTTAATTTTTTTGGTTTGGTGGTCACCTGAAATGGTGTCGGCGGCGGCCAGAAGTGGTGGTTTAGGGAAATGGTGAAAGGTGAAAGGAATGATAATATGAGGGGTGCATTCAGTAAGAGGGGTGCTTCTAGTATGATGCATTTTAGTGAAGGGTATTTTTTATTTTTTACATAATTATTACTCCGTATTATTAAATTGAAAGGGAAAGTGCATCTTTCCAAAATGGTGGTGTAAATAGTCAGACCCATTTAACAAGGCTGGAGGAATATATAGCCTAACCCATTTTTTATGCTGAACGAAAAGGGCGCGTGTAGGTCCCTAAGTTGAGTTAATATCGAGGGAAGCTAAAGAAAATGTCTAGAGGGGGGTGAATAGACTTTTCTAAAATCTTTCGATATATCAGAATTACACTGTGCGGAATATGAAATTAACAATGAGCCCAATTAAAGATTATACTCAACTTAACTCGAGAACTCTGTTTTATGTATACTCAACTAGTCTAGATCAGTTATGTAATTCAACAATTAAACAATTAAACAAACTGTAAAGTAAACAACACAAACAATTTATAGTGGTTCGACAACTTGTCTACATCCACTCTCACAAACCCAGTTGTGATGTTTCCACTAAACTCTTCCAATCGAGTACAAGTGTATGTTCCTGTCTTTAAAGTCCCAAGAAGAAGACTTAGATCTTCAACAGACTATACCTCCAGATATGTCTACGATCTTACTAGAAATTTTACAAGTATCTAGCACCTTGAAAATAACAAACAAAAACTAAAAAAACTTCTCTGATCTTCAGTAGTAGCCTTCTTGATTCTTCACTTGTATTCTGGCTTCTATCTGAACTTCAATCTCTGAGAGTAAACTTCACTTGAATCTTCAATAACATTTGTAGTATCAATATTTCAGTAGTCTTTAACCAATGAATACCTTGGGGTATTTATAGACTTCAAATTCCAAGAACTTAGGTAGTTGTAACCAACCTTTCTTGAAAACTAACTTGTAACTGATTCTTTTAATCCTTTCACGCGTTTCTTCAATCAATTAGTTATTCCTTAACTAATTCTTCAATTTTTAGCTTTAATACGCGTTTGTAACTAATCTTAACTTTGTCCTGTCTTGTTTAAGTCGCGCACCTGTCTTGTCCAGTAGTAGTAGACTGCGTCTTCTACTTGACTTGTGCAGTAGGCTTCATCAGATTACAACATAGAACTAATCTAGCCCTATCATCTAATCTTAACAAGACTATTACATTACATTAAGCTTTTATAACACAAGCTTAGTCAACTTATAACTATACAAAGAATCTATCTATTATATTTAAAAACATGAGCTCTATACAATAATTATAGCTCAATAACCATCTAACATATACAAACAACAAATATGAAGTACTTATAAATCGTACTTATCTTCAGTAATACTTGTCTTGTGAACTCTACTGATCTGTACAAGACGACTTCAACTTAACTAGACTAGATTAGTCTATACTTAGAAAATATTCAAGTCTTCTTTTTGGCTTATCAAAACTTTATCTTTTATCTTTTATTCATCATTTAGGACTTGTTCTAGGATTCATATCCCAACAATTTCCCCCTTTTTGATGAAGCCAAAACTACTTGAATCTTTTCTCATAAGTAGACTAGTTAAGTAGTTACCTTGTCTTAAACATCAAATAGTACTTATCTTTCATTCATTCAGAATAGATCAGTAGATTACACATACTTTGAATAACAAAACAACTAAGTATCAGAGCAAAAAAACTAATCTGAAAGAGTACCTCCTTCTGGATTTGGAACGCAGAATGCATCAAGGAGTCTCTTGTGAATTAGACTGACATGATCTTCATCTTCAATCTTCTCTTTGTCTAGCAGCTCTTCTTCAAACTTCTTGATTTGATTAACATCAACCCTTTTTCCTGAGCTTGTCATAGGACATTTCCATTTAGGAAATTCAGGAACAAGAATATTGAAATTTGCACTAGCAGAAATCCTTAGGATTAAATGCCATAACTTCCTGTATTGTCCTTCCATGAACCTGTCAAATAAAGAGTATAATTCATCTTGGCTTTCAGCATTACCATACTTCCTGATGATCCAATGATCAAGTTCCCATTGGCTCTTCACTTCAATCCATTCAGCTCTATGCTCTTTATCTATGAAGTGATCAATGAACTTGTCTTCCATTTTGTCTTCATCAGCTTTCAACTTCTGTAGTCTTTCAATATGTTTCGTAATTTTCTTCTTGCTTGCATAATGAATCTCATCATCTGCAATTCTTTGTTTCTTCTTAACTACAGCAGCAGCAGTAGATTCTTCAATACTCAGCTTCCTCTTAACTCGTCTAGTCTTAATCTCTGCTTCAGGAGACGATGCAACACCTTTACCTTTCTCTAATCTTTTCTGCTTTTCAGTTTCAGCATGCTCTAGATCTGCCTTCTTCACTAATCTGCCTCTTTTAGGCCATCTTAGTTCTTCAATTGCAGTAGCAGCATCTTTCATCTCCGGTTCAGCACTAGCAGACTTCGCAACTTCAACTAGACTGGTCTCTTCCCCCTTTTTGGCTTCATCACTTGCCTTAAGAGTAAAAAGAGAAGTAAAGCGAGTCATTTCTTCTTTCAAAGCTTCCTTCATAGCTTCAGTAGCTGACTCAACGTTCTTCTGATGCGATTCCGCATTGCTCATCTTGTCTAAGCGTTCAGTAACTAGTTCCAACTTCTGTGTACAGGAAACTAGTTCATCTTTCAGTTGAGTAGCCGTTTGTCTAAGAAGAGTATTTTGTTCAGTCAGCTCATGTAGAACAGCCCGAGAACGCACCAACTGAGCTTGTGCTTCCCTTCTCTGTTCATCAGCAATGGCAACTTTAACACTGTAGAGTCTTTTCATTTTACTTGATTCTTCAGCTAACGATCGAGCAAACGAGATTGATCTCTTTTCTGAAACATCAACTTGTTTCTTCAGAAAATCTTCAACTTGAGCAAACAACTCTTCCCGGAAAGTCAAGTCCATCTTGTTGATTTCACCAATAAACAAGTCTCTGGATTGGTCAACAAGTGACTGATTCTGTGCAATTAGCACATCCTTCATTTTCAAGTTCAAGAATTCATCTATGGCAGTGTGAACAACACTTCTCAGATCAGTCTTTAAATCATCCAGAAATCTGTCTGGCATAGCTTGAGTAGAACTGGAAGTTCCAACAACATTATCAACTGTTTTGAGTTCATCTTCATCAAACATCTCAGCATCCAAAAACTCATCATCTTCTTTTCCAATCATGAGTGAGTCGACTTCATCTTCATCACTTTCAACAATTTCATCCAATTGTTCTGAAGTCTGGACTGCTATCTCAGCTACTTCCGGTTTGATCTCTTCTTCAACTAGATCAGTCTGAGTTCCAACGTCAAAAGCAAACACATCCTCAATAACACCATCTGGAATGTTCAAAAGCGTCTTGACTAGAGGTATGACAACTGTAGGAGTATCAGTTGTATCTTGTTTGGGAGTGATTTGGGGATGACTGGCTCTAAGCGGTAATGCCGCCAGTACATGTGAGGTTGGGGGTAAAGGACGAGGCCTAGATCGATGTGACCTAGCCTTGGTTCGAACAGTAGAGAGAGAGAGAGAAGGAATTGACAAGGCTTGTGAAGAGGTACCAACCTGGTGACTCGACTCTTCTGGTGGAGGTGGAGTTCCAACTCTCACAAGAGTATACATCTCAGGTACTTGGTCACTCGACTCCTCCTCTTGAATCGTCTCTTCATCCGATTGAGTCTTCTCTGAATCGTCTGCACTAGACTCAGCTTCCTTAGACCCGACTTGTGAAGAACTATCTGAATCCGCATACGGCAATACTTCAGATTCATCAAACTGAACCTGTCTAGGAGCAGCTGACCTTCCAGCAACCTGCTTCTTCAGAGCCTCTTTCTTTAGATAGAACTTAAGAGGATGAAACGGCTTTCCTTTGCTCCAATTAGTCTTGTTGGGCATCAACAGTGGGAGTAATATACTCAGCTTGTTTCCGTATCCAACTGCTTGAGAGACCACCCAATTTCGAGTATCAACATCCACCCTAACACTTCTTTCAAAGTGCATCATCCTGTCAGCTATTAACTTAAACCAATTACCCTCGGTAATTCCATCGTAGATAGCTGCCATAATCCTTATTTTGACTTGAGTGACTGAGTCAAAAGATCCAGTGGCACATAGAAGCATCTTGCTAGCTATGTCCAGTAGAGTGCGATATTTTTCTAGGAGCTCACCCTTCTTGGCTGTAATAGCTTTACCATCAGGTTTCAGCTTCATCTTCCTTCCACAGAAAATGCTTAAATATCTCATCTCTTGCCCTTCCGCATACTTTTCCACATCAATCGTTCCGATGGGCAACCTCAGTCTTTCAAAAAGAGCTTCACGTGTGATTTCCACACGATTTGAACCAATAAAAGATTCGATGACATCTCCTCTTCTGCTAGCATTAGCATAGAATTCCAGAACCTCCTCTTCCAGAACAACCTTAGGAAATGCCTCCAAATAGGGTTTTAGCCCGCTTCTTGTGCACTTGGTCAGAATTTCTTCATTTCCGACTGTGTGATTTCCACCAAAGAATAGGGACGGTTCAACATGCACCTTGTTGTCATTAATGTATCTGCCTAGATCAAACGGTGCCTGAATGTTGGTATTAACATCGAAAATAGATCGAATAGACATGTTGAATGATTTGAAACGAACAAGAAGGTAGATTATGCAGAGAATCACTGTTAGCAAGTAGTAGAGAAGTTATGAAACGTGAGGCAAGACGTGTGCAAGTGTTGGTTTTTGTTTAAAACAGAATTTTTGATCCAACGGTCAAGATCGAAAAATTTGATCCAACGGTTGAGACCTTTGGCATTCAGTTGCGGAACCGAGAAAAAAAATGTGAATTGATTTTGTACAAATTGAAATCCGCCTTTCTTATGTACAAACTTAAAGAGTGTATTCATCTGACCTATTTAGGTCGTGTTTTGGCATGGATTGAATGTGTACACCTAATGAACTAGTGGTGTATAAATCCAATTCTAGGATTTCCAAATTTTAATACAGTCTAATTGTTTTAACATTGTTAATTTGTTTTAACATTGTTGTTTTGTTTCGAGTAAACACTTTAACACATATTCTATGTAAATCAATGAAAACTTAGCTTGTCTGTTCGAGTCCATCCAGAACAGATGAGTAGGACTAAGCTTCATAAGGCGAGTAGGTTTAATGGCACAAGACGAGTAGTCTCATGTCCACCAGATGAGTTCCCCCTTCGACTATGCGTATCTGTCTGAAAGTCGAACAGCTTTATGTACCTGTCTTCTTTAGTACGACAGATAGTCGAGTAGAATTTATATGACGAATATTAATTTAAATCAAGGTTCAAACAAGATGACTGTAACCAAACTTAAGAGTCAACACAAGGATTTTTAAGGATTCAAAGATTCCCCCTTAAATGTTTATTCCCTTAGTATTACCCTCAGCTTTACCAGCTTCCTCATCGGGTTGTTTGGTCAACTTGTCTGACCTTGTATACCTGTCTGTTGAGTGAGTAGATGAATGCTCTGTGCCTTTTGTGGTAACTTGTCTATTTCTCCTTTCTTCTTAGGACTGTACCTGTCTGGTTAGTACATTTCTACATACTAGTAGGATCAAGATCAATTAGTCCTAGACTAATGCATAATTCATGAAATCGTGCCTCAGCTAATGGTTTTGTAAAAATATCAGCTCTTTGAAAATCAGTATGAATCTTTTCCATGCGAATATCCTTCTTTTCTACATGATCACGTATGAAATGGTGTTTCACATCAACATGCTTACACCGTGTGTGCAGAACAGGATTTTGTGTAATGGCAATTGCACTGTTACTATCACAGAAAATAGGAACATTTGATTCACAAATATTATAATCTCTAAGCTGTTGAATAAGCCATAATAATTGACTACAACAACTACCAGCAGCCATGTACTCGGCTTCAGTAGTAGAGGTAGCAACGCTTGTCTGCTTTTTCGAAAACCATGAAATGAGTTTTGTGCCTAAGAATTGACAAGAACCAGATGTAGATTTCCTATCTATTCTACAACCACCAAAATCAGAATCAGAGTAGCCACTTAGAGATAAATCATCATTTGAAGGATACCATATACCACGATTGATGGTTCCTTTCAAATATTTCAATATCCTTTTAGTGGTTTCCATATGACTCTCTTTTGGATTAGCTTGAAAACGAGCACAAACACCAACAGAGAAAGCAATATCAGGTCTACTAGCAGTCAAGTAGAGTAGTGATCCAATAAGACCACGATAATGAGTTTGATCAGTACATTTACCATTCTCGTCTGGATCCATCCTGTAAGTAGGTTGCATAGGTACTCTAGAAGATTTACATGTTTTAATACCATACTTGTCTAGTAGATTACGAGTATATTTTGCTTGATTTATGAAAATCCCTTCTGGGGTCTGTTTTACTTGGAGTCCAAGAAAGTAGTTCATTTCACCCATCATAGACATCTCAAATTTACTTTGCATGAGTGTTGAGAAACTTTCACTCAGCTCTTTGTTAGGTGAACCAAAAATGATGTCATCTACGTAAATTTGGACGAGTAAAATGTCTTTCCCTTCTTGTCTTCTAAACAAGGTTCTATCTACCTTGCCTTTAGTAAAACCATTTTCTAATAGAAATTGAGAAAGAGTATCGTACCAGGCTCTTGGAGCTTGCTTTAGTCCATATAAGGCCTTCTTTAATCTGTATACCTGATTACCTTTGACTTCGAAACCTGGGGGTTGTTCAACATATACTTCTTCCACAAGAATACCATTAAGAAATGCACTTTTAACATCCATTTGATATACAGTAAATTTCATGTAAGCAGCATATGCAAGAAACAATCGAATGGCTTCTAGTCTAGCAACAGGTGCATATGTTTCATCATAGTCTATGCCTTCAGCTTGTGAATAGCCTTGGGCGACTAGTCTAGCCTTATTACGAACAACTACATCATTCTCATCTTTCTTATTCTTGAAAATCCATCGAGTGCCAACTACATTATGATGTTTCGGTCTATCGACAAGTTCCCAGACGTCGTTTCGAACAAACTGATTCAACTCGTCTTGCATAGCAATGATCCAATTACTATCAGCCAATGCCTCATTAATGGTTTTTGGCTCGATAGATGAGAGGAAACAACACCAACAAAACAGAGATGGACTAGATTGTTCTTGTGACTCAAAGAGTTGTCGTCTAGTCTTCACACCAACAGTAGAGTCACCAATAATATTTTCAGTATTATGCGCTGATTTCCATGTATTTCTATTCTTAACAATAGTACTGTCATCTATATCATGTACAGCATCATGCATGTCAACATCATTATCATCAGAAGATTTAATGGGAGTAGACGAGTCGACTAGTTTAGGCATGTCAACTGGTCTAGTAGAGTTACCTTGAGCACTCACCTTCTTCTGGTCATCTGACTCGAGAGCTTTTATAAATGGATTGTAAGCTTGAACGGATTCATATACCTCTGACTCTTTGTCAGTTTCGACAGTTAGCTCAGTAGCTTTCTCACTGATCTTGTTGGTAGACGGGTCCTGTTGAGATTCTTCGAAAACCACATGTGGTGTTTCTTCCACACAAAGGGTTGAGTAGTTGAATACTCTAAATGCTTTGCTAGTCGAGGAGTATCCTAAGAATATCCCCTCGTCTGCTTTAGCATCGAATGCATTCAACTTGCTTTTCCCATTGTTATGGATGAAACACTTGCATCCAAATATATGAAAATATGAAACTCTGGGTTTTCTACCTTTCCATACCTCATAGGGCGTCTTACCTAGTGCTTTATTGATTGCACTTCTATTTTGTGAGTGGCATGCAGTGTTGATAGCTTCTGCCCAAAATTTCTGAGGCGTATTATACTCTGTCAGCATGGTCCTGTAGGCCTCCTTAAGAGTTCTGTTCCTTCGCTCTGCTACTCCATTTTGTTGTGGTGTCCTTGCTGCACTAGTAAGGTGCTGGATGCCACGCTTAGAACAAAATTCTTTAATATAGCAGTTAATGAATTCAGTACCCTTGTCACTACGGATCTTGACAATTGACTGATTCTTCTCAACCTGTAACTTCTTCAATAGATCAGGCAAAAGTGTTTGTGTATCACTCTTCTTGTGTAAGAAGACTACCCAAGTGAACTTAGAATAGTCGTCTACCACAACAAGTGTGTACCTTCTACCGTTCAAAGTTGGAGGAGTTATTGGGCCATGTAAGTCCATATGTAGAAGTTCAAGAACTCTACTGGTTGAGAGGGATGGAATAGATTTAAACGAACCCTTTACCTGTTTACCTTTTTGACAGGATGTGCATACATGTGACTTATAGTAGACTTCATTGGGAATACCTTCCACAAGGTAGTCTCTGGCTATCTTATTAAGAACCTTAAAGTTTAGATGGCAAAGGCGTCTATGCCAGAGCCAGCCAAGTTCTTTAGGATTTTTAGTAAGTAGACAGGTGTCCCTCGGACAACTGTTCCAGTTCACTATGTACACACTTCCTTATCTAATGCCGACCAGTAGGACTGTGTGTGTTTTCTTGTCAATGATTTCACATTTCTGACTCTTGAACTGCACCTTGTATCCACGATCACAAAATTGTGAAACAGAGAGTAAATTGTATTTCAAGCCTTCAACATAAGAAACATCTTGAATCTCTATGTCTCCATTCCGAATGTAACCAAATCCTTTAGTAACAGCAATGGAGCTATCACCAAATATCACTTTTGGTCCTTCTTGCTCATGGTAGGTTGACAAGAGAGTCTTGGTACCAGTCATGTGGTGCGAACAGCCACTGTCTATGTACCAAGTTTCTCCAGTTGAGCCACCTTTCTTGTATAGATCGAGTCGACCCTGCAATAGATGATATTTCATAATTTAGGTACCCTCCTTGTTTATTGGGGTCCTGGGGGGTTAGTCGAGTTCAATGGAATCCAAATGTACATTGGAGTCCTGAACAAGTTTGATCTTTTAAGCTTTCGACCATATTTGTTGCAAAATAAGACCTTGTTATCCTTATCTGGCCTATCAGTCGAGTTCGGGTCTACTCTTTGGAGATAGCCTTTCGACTTGATCTCTACTTGAGCAGGCACTTGTCTATGATAGTCAGAGTAAGGTTTGTATGCATTAGGTCCATACGGTTTATAGACATGTTTAGGTCTTTCTTCTCCTTTGATATCATATGACAAAGGTGGAGGATATAGAACAGGTTGTGTACGATATTTTGGACCTTCCTGTCTAGGTCTAGACGAGTAGAGTTGAGACTGCCTTATGAAAGGAGGTCTAGACTCTTGTCGTCTAGTCTGTACTTGTCTAGTACTAGTCTCCTCGGGATACCAATCCTCGTATCTGACCTGATTTGGTCGTCCACGATTCCTAGTCCTTTGAAGATTAGTTCTAGGTTGAACAGGCTTGTTGTTACCATTCTTTTTACCTCCCTTGGTAATTGGAATGTTAACTCGAGCTTGTCTTGGTACAGTGCCTTTAGACGGAGTGTCAATATCGTATATCATTGGTTCTTTTCCTTTATCATTAGTCAAAGAGCTTGAGATGAAAATAGTAGGGTTCTTAGGAACTTGAGTAGACGAGCTGGGTGTCTCAGCACCTATACCTGTCTTGTTAGCAGGAGCCCTATACCTATCTGACAATTCAAGGTTAACCTTAGAAGATTTAACCAGGTCAGTAAGTTTAAGGTCTAGAGTGACAACCTCGGTTTCTAAGAACTTATTACGTTCTTCAAGCTTTTTGAACTTGCTTTGTAAGACATTGAATTCATGTTTCTCAGTCGCATGTGTCTTAAGTAGGTCTTGATACAACTTGTCTGTCAATGCACACTTGTCTTTGAGTTGTTTCAACTCTTCTTGCAAGCGTTCATTTAGGACTGTTGTATTAGGATCTACTTTAGACTGAGCTTCCTTAAGATCAATGATTTCTTGTCTTAAAATGATGTTTTCATCACTGACTTCAATGAATGCCTTGTTGGCAAGTAGGAGGTCGTCTTCAACTGCACTAGTAGAGTGCTGAAGACTACTCCCTACTTGGCTACTGGCAGTGTCACTTTCATCAGAATCTGATTCATCACAGGATTGAAAAGAAGTAACAGATGATACCTCTTGGTCGATTTTAGCCATGAAGCATAGACCATCATCCACTATGAAGGCTTTATCGTGATCTTGTTCAGACGGGTAGCTAGATGAGGATGATGGCAACTCGTCTGAGTCAGAGTCAGAGTCATCATTGGCCATCATTGCCTTCTTACCACGGTTGTATCTTCTTTCCCTTCGTGCTTTGCGTTCTTCTCGATCATCAGTACTCAGGTCTGGACATTCATATATGTAGTGACCTGGCTTCTCACAGTTATAGCACACAAGATCATTAGTAGCCTTTTTAATAGGAGAGTTGTTCCTTCGTTTATCACGTCTATCAGAACGAGTAATCTTCCTACCATCAGACTCTCTATCTTGTCTGTTACCTTTCGAGACTTCGTCTCTCCTTTCGGACGAGTTTCGGTCTCGTCTGGTCTCAGACGAGTTCTTAGAAGCAGACCCTCTATGCTCTCTATAGAACTTCTTATATCTTCCGAAACGTTTATTCAGCCTATCAAACTTTCTAACCATGAGGCTTACCTGATCCTTCAGACTAAGATCAGTATCTAACTCGTCTTTCACAGAAGCAGACCTAGTCTTGGTCTTAGACCTGTCTATCTTAGACGAACTAGCCTTAAAAGCAACGTTCTTAGATACAGCATGTTCTCTGTCACTACTTACTATGGGTTCATCTTCGTCTAGATCAAACTCATGAGCCTTTAGAGTTTGAAACATAGTCTCTGCTGTCCATACGTCTATATCTTGGGTATTCTTAACAAGCATTTTTACCATCTTCCATCGACTATCAAGGCTTTTGAGAATCCTAAGATTGATTTCACGAGGAGTATAAGATTTACCAAGGACTTCCAAGTCATTCATGATTTTAGTAAAACGAGTATCCAACTGGTCTATTGTTTCACCAGCTTTCATATGAAATGATTCGAATCTTTGGACTGCAGTGGAGAGCTTGCTTTCTTTGATTAGGGATGTCCCTTCACAAATGATAGCTAAGCGATCCCACATTTCTTTGGCAGTTTTACATTTTAACACTTTTCCCAGATACTCGTTAGGAAGAGTGTGTAAGATGTAATTCTTGGCCAAGCTATCCAAATTATTCTGTCTCATTTCTTCAGAGGTAAGTTCTGACCTTGGTTTCTTGACGAGAGTACCCACTGGTTGATTTGGGTCAAGGGCAGCAGTATTGGGAATCATGGTCACAATTGGACCTTCAGTGACGACGGAGATCATTAAGTCGTGAGTGGAGCTGAAGATGGCTTCCATCCTTAGCTTCCAATAGTCGTAGTCTTGTACCTGGAACTTAGGTAGCTTGTTAGCGCTGATCTCAAGAGACATGGTTTCAAGAAATAAGTGCTAAGTAGAGTTATGATCAAGAATAACAGATATGTCAAGAACAGGGAACAAGAAACAAATATATCAAGAATATTGATCAAGAACAAGAAAGCAAATATGATACCGGACCAAGACTTTCACCCAAGTCTTGTGTTGGTTATCAAGAAACAGCAGTTCGTAAACTACTGCTCTGATACCACTTGTAGGTCCCTAAGTTGAGTTAATATCGAGGGAAGCTAAAGAAAATGTCTAGAGGGGGGTGAATAGACTTTTCTAAAATCTTTCGATATATCAGAATTACACTGTGCGGAATATGAAATTAACAATGAGCCCAATTAAAGATTATACTCAACTTAACTCGAGAACTCTGTTTTATGTATACTCAACTAGTCTAGATCAGTTATGTAATTCAACAATTAAACAAACTGTAAAGTAAACAACACAAACAATTTATAGTGGTTCGACAACTTGTCTACATCCACTCTCACAAACCCAGTTGTGATGTTTCCACTAAACTCTTCCAATCGAGTACAAGTGTATGTTCCTGTCTTTAAAGTCCCAAGAAGAAGACTTAGATCTTCAACAGACTATACCTCCAGATATGTCTACGATCTTACTAGAAATTTTACAAGTATCTAGCACCTTGAAAATAACAAACAAAAACTAAAAAAACTTCTCTGATCTTCAGTAGTAGCCTTCTTGATTCTTCACTTGTATTCTGGCTTCTATCTGAACTTCAATCTCTGAGAGTAAACTTCACTTGAATCTTCAATAACATTTGTAGTATCAATATTTCAGTAGTCTTTAACCAATGAATACCTTGGGGTATTTATAGACTTCAAATTCCAAGAACTTAGGTAGTTGTAACCAACCTTTCTTGAAAACTAACTTGTAACTGATTCTTTTAATCCTTTCACGCGTTTCTTCAATCAATTAGTTATTCCTTAACTAATTCTTCAATTTTTAGCTTTAATACGCGTTTGTAACTAATCTTAACTTTGTCCTGTCTTGTTTAAGTCGCGCACCTGTCTTGTCCAGTAGTAGTAGACTGCGTCTTCTACTTGACTTGTGCAGTAGGCTTCATCAGATTACAACATAGAACTAATCTAGCCCTATCATCTAATCTTAACAAGACTATTACATTACATTAAGCTTTTATAACACAAGCTTAGTCAACTTATAACTATACAAAGAATCTATCTATTATATTTAAAAACATGAGCTCTATACAATAATTATAGCTCAATAACCATCTAACATATACAAACAACAAATATGAAGTACTTATAAATCGTACTTATCTTCAGTAATACTTGTCTTGTGAACTCTACTAATCTGTACAAGACGACTTCAACTTAACTAGACTAGATTAGTCTATACTTAGAAAATATTCAAGTCTTCTTTTTGGCTTATCAAAACTTTATCTTTTATCTTTTATTCATCATTTAGGACTTGTTCTAGGATTCATATCCCAACAGCGCGGCTAAAGGCACACACAGATCCTATGAGGACACCCACGCGATGAGGACACACACAAAATAGATGAGGACACCCACGTGGAAATTCCAAAATTACCCTCACCTCAATTAAAACCTAATTCATTCCTCTCTCCATTTCAATTTCAGGACACCCACCAGGCCACCACTCCCACGTACCCCATCACACCAATGGCCGCCGTCCATCCCTCCTCCCTCGCGTCGCCGCCTGTGTTTCAAGAAGAAGGCGTCGTCGACGTCACTCCTCCTCCCTCGCAACGCCGGCGCCCCTGTTTCATGAAGTCGCCACCGTCGTCCGCTGTTTGAAGAAGGAGGCGTCGTCCGCTATTTGAAGAAGAAGGCGCCGTCCGTTCGCACCCCTCATCACCCAAGCCTCGCCACCGCCGCCGCGGTTTGAAGAAGAAGAAACTCGTCGCCACCGTCGTATGCTGTTTGAAGAAGAAGATCTGGTAGGTTTTTGATGTTTTTTTGGGAATTTTAGTTGTTTTTGCAAAACATTTTTTTTTTTAAACATTCAGACAAAATTGTTTTACAGATCTGGGTGCGACTTCATGAAACAAGGAACAAGGAGCCTTTTTAAACATTCAGACAAAATTGTTTTACAGATAAAAAAATTAGGGTTTTGAAAATTTTAGAAAATTTAGTAAAATTAGGGTTTTTAGTAATTCAGAAATTATTTTCGAACATAAAATTAGGGTTTTGAAAATTTTAGAAAATTTAGGAAAATTAGGGTTTTTAGTAGTTCTGGAATTATTTTCGAACATATTGAGTTTGATTTGGAAAAAATTTCGAACATATTGTGTTTGATTTGGAAAAAATTTCGAACAACTTGAGTTTGTTTTGGAAAAAATTTCGAACAAGATGTACGATCTTTTTTTTCGGACAAATTTGAGTTTTTTTTGGAATTTTTTTCGAACATATTGAGTTTGTTTTGTAAAAAAATTCGAACATGTTTGTTTTGGAATTTTTTCGAACAGTTGGTATTTTGGATTTATTTTTGTTGCAATTTTGGAGTTTTTTTTTTTAAGAATGTTGTTTGTTTTGGTGGTGGTGGAGATAATTTTAAGAATGTTGTTTTTTATAAATTTTATCCTAGGGGTATATGGGACATTTCACATGTTCTGAAAGATTAAAAAAATGTTTGGTGGGTGTACTCATAGGAAATCCGGGTGCATTTAGCCGCGCCCGAACGAAAATTTGGATCAACCCGTAGCCCAATTTGTGAGATGGGTACATTTAGTCCAAGGCCACAGATAAATTACCCCCATATATTATGTATTCACCCCACTCTAATTTATATTTTGAACTAATAGGTAAAAAGACTATACTACCTCTGTGTGCTGAGTTCACCCCCCACTCATAAACAAAAAAAACTCTTTTTTGGCATTCCTCCCACATCCAAAACATAGTTTTTCTTTGTAATTGATTATTTTTTATTTTATTATTATTTGACAGTATTATTGCATGATTGTTTAGTTGTAATGAATATATGTGTAGTGTATTTCGTTTCCGAATTTTTTTTACAAAAATCGTGTTTTACAAAAACTCAGCACTGGTTCGCCAAGTTTTGTGAAATTTTTCGAAAAAAAGTTCCACATTTTGAATCAAAACTCGGCCAACTTTTCCACGTTATGATTCAAAACTCGACCAACTTTTCCACGTTATGATTCAAAACTCGACCAACTTTTCCACGTTATGATTCAAAACTCGGCAAACTAGTGTTGAATAAAAATGTGGAAATGTTGGTCGAGTTTTGAATCATAACGTGGAAAAGTTGGCCGAGTTTTGATTCAAAACCTGAAACTTTTTTTCGAAAAACTTCACCTAACTCGGCGAATCAGTGCTGAGTTTTTGCAAAACGCAATTTTTGTAAAAAAAAAAAACTCGGAAATGAAATACACTACACATATATTGAGTAGTGAGTGTGAAATCGAACCATGGTGAAGGGAAATCCAAAAAAAGTGGTGAGGTGGTAGAAAATTTTGGATTTATAAGTAAGGAGGGTAATTTTAGAAAATAAGAGATGGGTGAACTCATATATGAGGGGTGAACACATAGTAAATGGGGGCATTTATCCGTTAGTCCAAATGGGTAGCTATAATTTTAGGATACACCTATTAACACCTCCATATTTGTGAACCGCACTTTCCCCTCATTTTTATTAATTTAATAATAATGTATAAAATTTAAAATACAATTTAAGTAAAAGTACTACTAGATGCACCCCACTATTAAATACACTCCCCTTTAACATTCAAACCCTAACTACAGCAGTCGCCGCCATTCACCACCTCCACCCAAATAGTGTCTAAATCTCAAAAATTAAATAATAATAAAAAAACTTAAAAATATCCAAAAAAATTGAAAAAAATTTCAACAAATCAATGTCGAAATATATATTATTATCGACAATATGGTATTTTTTTCGACACTGATTTATCGAAAAAAAAATACATAGACTACTTATGCACAATGACCGATATGAGGTTGGCGGGTGGGGGCAGGGCGGGAGATGGGCTTTTATTTTGGGGGGAGTGGGGCTGTTGGGGTTAGGAGCGGGGTGGGGGCTTTTATTTTTTAAGAAAAAATGGTGAGGGAGCTGGTGTGGTGGGGGTGTGGGGCCGTGGGGGAGACATGATCGATGGAGAAGATGTGTGTGTTTTTTAGAAGAAAATGGAGAAGGGAGAAAAGGAAAAAGTAGATAAATCGTGATTTTCAGGTGGGGTGTATTTTGTATGAGAATTTTAGAAAGAAAATGGCAATTTGGACAATTCGGGAGAGTGTATCTAACATTTCTTATTCGATGGGGCATGCGGTAAACAAACTTGGAGGTGCAAATAGTCATACCCTAATTTTAACACTTGAGTTTATACTTGTCAAACCAATCTGAAATTTCAATCAACCGGTTGAAGAATAGGCTAGGGTTATTTTCATCCTGGATTTTATGAGTTTACTATTACACACTTTTTATCATTTGGAAATACTAACTAAATCATTGTACCCTTTTCACCCCTCTTCCTTTCAAAGTTGAAGAGTTCTTGCTACATTCACGCCCATTTTTCAGAAGTTTATGCTGATTTTGGTGTGGAGTAATAGCCAAATAAGTGAAAGTACAGTTCCGGTAATTTAGAAGGAGGAACTCATCTAAAGAGTGGTGAACTGAATGGAGGAGTGAATTCAGGGGTGCAAATAACCCTGACCAATGATGAGATAATTGAAAAATGCAAGAAAACAGACACAACTAAAACCTACATTTATCAAAAAATGAAACCCAAGGTTGGGAGAGATTCTCTCCAAGAAAGCTTAACCGTTTTCTTGTTTTGAAAATCTGCACATTTCCAATCTTGTTCCAGATTTAGCGTTTAATTCCAGAATTAATTCGTGTTTAGATTGCATAGTAATTCCAGAATCATAGAGTTCTTCGATTTGTTCATCAAATTAGGGAGAATTCTAGGCGGTTTTGGTAGTTATTTTGCGGTTACTAGGAGGCCAGCAGTTGTTTCTTGGAGGTTTTTCGATTAAGATGAGAAGGAAATGGCAGTCAAGCAAGAAGGGAAGGGAAGCTGGAGCGGTTGTAACTGCCACGGTTACTAAACCTATGTCTCCAATGAAGAGGGCTACGAAAGTTGATGAACATGATTTAGTCAGCAAACGTGCAAGGGGGATGGCGGTGGAGAAAGTTGTTACGAGAGGGGTGGTGGTGCACAAGCCCGCTGCTGAAGCTGCTGCCCAAGAAACGTTGGAAGAAGTTTCCTGTGAGGAAGTTGACGGCGAAGGCAGTAGCAGCGATGAGGCCAGAATGGTGGACGATGGCGAGACTGTATTAGATCGAAAGGATGAAGAAGCAGCTCAACATATATCCAATTCCGACGAGGAGGATGATGAAGGCAGCGAAAGTGATAAGGTTGGCATGGAGGACGACGCAAAATTGAAGAAACTAATTCTTGAACCAGTCGAGACTGCTGCTACTGGAAATCAGGTTAGTCCTCGTTTTATTTTTGGAAATGGCGAGCATCTTACTGCAAGTAAGGACTTCCCTTGCTTTAATTCTGGATACTTCGAAAAATCTGGAAATCGCCATGAAGAACGTATGAAGAGAGGTCAGAAAATGGACGGTTGTAAGGAAGGATTAGCTGCTGGAATTAATCCAGAAACGAAGAAGCAGCCAAACGCGTGGGTGAATGGGCAAATTCCAGCAAGCGTTCGAGGTAATAGGATACTTAAAGAAGAATACAAGCTCAATTTTGTACAGCCCACCGCCAACAAGGCATTTATTCCGATGGAATTGGTCTCGACAGAATGGGACAACACGTTGATAGGTTACTTCCTCGGTCGCTTCCCAGGATTTCAGGCGCTGAAGAATCTATGTAAGGATTGGAAGGTACCTCATGAGATTAAAAGGCACGATTCGGGGTGGATTATGTTTTGCTTTGAAATGGAGGCGGGCCTGGACACCGTTCTCAATGGAGGGCCCTATTCCATTTGGGGCAGAAACTTAATGTTAAAAAAGAAGATGCCAATTGGCTTCGATTTAAGCGAATGTGAAATCAGTATCATGCCAGTTTGGGTAAAGCTTCGGAGTTTGCCAATGCATTGTTGGAACAACAAGGCCGTGGAGATCATTGCCTCGTTCGTGGGAAAGCCTTTATATACGGATAAGGTCTCTAATACAAAGGATCGGGTCTCGTACGTTAGAGTACTAGTTGAGGTGGATGCGGACAAGCCGCTTGTTAGGGAGATAGAAGTGAAGATTGGGGTAGTCAAAGAGTGGACACAATCAGTGGAATACGAGTTTGAGCCACAGTTTTGTAGCAAATGCAAAAAACTGGGACACACGACGGATATGTGCAATCCAATTGTTAGAACGCCTAATAAACCTAAGGAGAAGGTTGGGGAGTCGAAGGGCAAAGGAGGGAGTCAAAGGGCAAGATGATTAAGAATAGGGAGGTTGATGACATGGGGTTTATCAAAATTAAAGGGAAGAGTCGAAGTGGTCCAGCTGGGACAGTGGATAAAGACACTAGCACTTCAAGTGGGGGCAAGATGGCTGGAGTCGGTAGTGGGCGATTTGATACTTTAAGAGATATGGACGAAGATACGGACCATGTTGTAGAGGATGACCAGCCTATGCTTGACATCCAAAAAAGTGGAAAGGGTGAGGAGGAAGACGGGAAAAGCTTTGACATTGGGCAAGGGGGAGTTAATGGGAGGAATTCAGGGAAAGGGCTGCAACAAAACACGAAGAGCAGCAATGAAAGGCGCTGGGAGGTAGGAGAAGGGGCAAGTACAGCCTCGAAAGGTTTCGGATGAGTTGACTTTCATCAAGGATAGGTGCTATTCGTTGACCATTAGCTATTTCTGGACAAGGGCAGTAGTTGGCATGATAGGTAGGATGTAAGGGCAGTAGTTGTAAAGCTATATGCGAGTGTTTGTTTTTTTTTTATTGGTTAGGTATGTTGGTTTTATTCGCCTAGACCCTCCAATGGACCTGTCCATGTGGAGGGATAGGATGGTTAATAGTTAGGTCACATGTTGTGATAGTAGGGTTAGTTGATAGTGATTTACGAGTGTTGGGTGACTTGTAATGAGTGCGGCGACTCATTCTTTGAGTTGAGCGTACGTGCTGTTCTTTTTTAACTAATAGTTCAGACTAAAACCTACATTTAAATAATAAACTGAAATTGAATGATCTTAACTAATAATACACTCTCACGATGTGCAAGCATAAATAAATACTACTCCAGAAAACTAAAAACACATATTATAACGGAGGGGCTTGTGTCGAGATTATTTCAAAAGCTAAAAAATTCAAAATCGTACAAGGAATCAAATGTGTAACAATTTCTTGATAGAAAATCCTACCAAAACCCCACCCCCGGCCACAAACCTTTCTTCTTTTTTGTTTATTCCTTCTGTTTATGCAAGTAAAAGTGGCTGATCACGCACTGCGGGGAGACGACGACTGTTCAGATGAAGCTGTTGCTGATTCACCCCCAGTAAGAATGCATAATTTTACAATAGTTTAATATTTAAGTTTCACAATTTTTTTTGGAACTGTAAAACTATTAATGTTGATATTGGATTATTACATTATTTAAGTGAATTTAATTTGGGTAGGGCTGTTGTGTACTCAAGTACACGGTGTACTTGAGTCCACTTGCAGCCCTACTTATGTGGATAAATAACATATTCCACGCAAATACACAAATTAGCAGTTACAGCCTAGTGGTCGCCCCTTGAGTTATTTACCACAAGGTCACGCGTTCGATTCCTAAGTATATCAAATTTTGAATTTAATTTTTTTTTACCATCTGTTTTTTTTATTTTCGCACCTAATAAATATTTTAGCACTCGTTTATATAGATTATAAAAGTGCAAGACTAATAATCAAAAGGTGTATCTTTGATAGTCATAAAAGTGCAAGATTAAATAATAAAATGTGTGAAATTAATAACATTTTTTTTTTAATTATAAACAGTTTATCTAGATTATAAAAGTGCAAGACTAATAACCAAAAGGTGTATCATTGATAGTCATAAAAGTGCAAGTTTAAATAATAAAATGTGTCAAATTAATAACAATGTTTTTCAAAAAATTAGGAACAGTTTATGTAGATTATAAAAGTGCAAGTACTAATAACCAAAAGGTGTATTTTAATTGTCATAAAAGTACAAGAATAAATAAAAAAATGAGTGAAATTAATAACATTTAAAAAAAAATTAGAAACAATTTATTTAGATTATAAAGGTGCAAGTACTTATAACCAAAACGTGTACCTTTAATTGTCATAAAAGTGTAAGTTTAAATAATTAATTTTTTTTATCATCTGTTTTTTTTATTTTCGCACCTAATAAATATTTTTAGCACTCGTTTATATAGATTATAAAAGTGCAAGACTAATAACCAAAAGGTGTATCTTTGATAGTCATAAAAGTGCAAGATTAAATAATAAAATGTGTGAAATTAATAACAATTTTTTTAAAAAAAATTAGGAACAATTTATCTAGATTATAAAAGTGCAAGACTAATATAACCAAAAGGTGTATCATTGATAGTCATAAAAGTGCAAGTTTAAATAATAAAACGTGGCAAATTAATAACAATGTTTTTCAAAAAATTAGGAACAGTTTATGTAGATTATAAAAGTGCAAGTACTAATAACCAAAATGTGTATTTTAATTGTCATAAAAGTGTAAGAATAAATAAAAAAATGAGTGAAATTAATAACATTTTTTTAAAAAATTAGAAACAATTTATTTAAATTATAAAGGTGCAAGTACTTATAACCAAAACGTGTACCTTTAATTGTCATAAAAGTGTAAGCTTAAATAATTAAATGTGTGAAATTAATATCATTAAAAATTTAGCATCAAGCACTAATAACCAAAACGTATATGATAATAGACATAAAAGTGCAAGATTTTAAATAATAAATTGTGTAGAGTTAATAACTATTTAAAAAAAAAAACAGTTTATCTAGATTATAAAAGTGCAAGAACTAATAATCAAAAGGTGTATCATTATAGTCCAAAAAGTGCAAGTTGAACTAATAATAAAAAAAAAAAAAACAGCACTTAGTAATACAATGTTGCATTTTTGCTGAAAACAAAAATTATCAGTAACAAGTATAATCTAAAAAAGTGCAACACGATATTACTAAAATGTGTATGTTATATAAGGTAAAAGGGTATCTTATACAATTTACATTTAATTTTAATAATTTCAATGTATATATAGATAATAATATCAATTATTTGACGAGTATAGCAGTGGCCTAGATGGTAAGAGTGAACCCTATGTGTTCCATGTGATGCATGGGCTGGACTGGAGTGTACAATTTTAATGTATATATAGATAATAATATCAATTATTTCATGAGTATGGCAGCCTAGATGGTAAGATTGAACCCCATGTTTCCATGTGATATATGGTTTGATTCCTCCTACCATCATTTTTTTTTAAATAATTATTAAATGGGTTGGGCTTGATTATATACAATTGGGATGGAAAAAAATTAATTAAATGGGCTGGAACTTAAATGTCAATTATATATAGATAATAATATCAATTATTTCATGAGTATGGTAGCGGCCTAGATGGTAAGAGTGGACCCCATGTCTGATACATGGTTAGATTCCTCTTACCATCATTTTTTTTTAAATAATTATTAAATGGGCTGGAACTTAAATGGGCTGGGCTTGATTATATACAAATTGGGCTGGAAAAAAATTAACTAAATGGGCTGGGCTTGATTATATACAATTGGGCTGAAAAAAATGGGCTGGAACTTAAATGGGTTGGGCTTGATTATATACAAATTGGGCTGAAAAAAAATTAACTAAATGGGTTAAAATAATTATTAAATGGGCTGGGCTTGATTATATACAAATTGGGCTGAAAAAAATTAACTAAATGGGCTGGGCTTGATTATATACAATTGGGCTGAAAAAAAAATGGGCTGGAACTTAAATGGGTTGGGCTTGATTATATACAAATTGGGCTAAAAAAAATTAACTAAATGAGATGGGCTTGATTATATACAATTGGGCTGAAAACAAAATGGGCTGGAACTTAAATGGGCTGGGCTTGATTATATACAAATTGGGCTGAAAAAAATTAACTAAATGGGTTGGGCTTGATTATATACAATTGGGCTGAAAAAAAAAAATTAACTAACTAGAGTACACCATATACTCGACAACATACAAGACTTTGGCATTTAATTAACTCTTATTGAATTACTATGACATTGTTTAACATTTTATAACGATTTAATGATTTTATCATATTACATTTCAATATATATACTAGATTATATAGTATAATCGATTTAACTGGATTTCAAGTAAAAATACTTTAATCTAAAAAATATTTCCTCCGTTCAATTTCATTTTTTTTTATTGTCCAATTTCATTATGGTTTTTTTTCTTTTCAAAATAATATTATTCACACTAATTTATCTACACCCTCTAACCATCATTTATTTACTCAAGATTTTGACTTTATTAATAAATAGACCCCAAAATATTTCACCATAATCCAAATTTATTTATTTTACAAATAAACTAATCAATATTCATTAAAACTCGTGCCCAAAGAGATGAGCACAATGAATTTGAACTGAGCAAGTATTATTAAAATGTTTAAAAATTAAATTTTTTTATTTCTTAAAATTTTATGTAGTGTAATAAATATGACTTAATAATAATTAATGTTATACTTATGATAATAAATAATATAATTTTTTAAAATATAAGGTAGTGATATAAATATTATATGATGAATACGTACACAAATAATAATTCCATTTTAAAATATCGTGATATTATATGATGAATACACAAATGACTTTTTTTTTTTTAAGGGTGAAAGATTTTATTATGTTTGGTGATTGTAGTATCACAAGAAATGTAGTGTTTCATGAACCGTTTAAAAATGTATGATTCTATAAATTTAATATTGGAAAATTTTCAAAATAAGTCTATATAACTTAGGTAAATTCCATTTTAAATCCTTTAAGTTTTACCTTTTTCAAAATACATCCTGAGATATCCAATTTACATCTTTTTTGTCCAATTTACGTCATGTAATTTAAGTCAATTTTAGGACATATTTTGAAATTAAAAGTAAAATTTTAAAGGATTTAAAATGAAATGCATGTAAGTTACATTACGTAAATTGAACACATCTTAGGACGTAAATTGAAAAAATGAAAACTTAAAGTATTCAAAATGGAATTTATCTAAGTTATAGGATTTATTTTGAAATTTTCCCTTTAATATTTGAGTTTCACAATTTTTCAAACTTTTATTTTCAGTTAAATATATTATCATTGATAGTGAAATATTGCATTATTAATTAATTTAATTAATGAAAATTATATGTTCTTGAATTTCTATTATTTACAGAGTTTATTATTTTGTTCTAACACTTCATAATTATTTAATGATTTGTCCAATCATAAACAAATCTACATGTCTGATATTTTATATACGTATACAAATTGGGCTGAAAAAAAATGGGCTGGAACTTAAATGGGTTGGGCTTGATTATATACAAATTGGGCTGAAAAAAAATTAACTAAATGGGTTAAAATAATTATTAAATGGGCTGGGCTTGATTATATACAAATTGGGCTGAAAAAAATTAACTAAATGGGCTGGGCTTGATTATATACAATTGGGCTGAAAAAAAAATGGGCTGGAACTTAAATGGGTTGGGCTTGATTATATACAAATTGGGCTAAAAAAAATTAACTAAATGAGATGGGCTTGATTATATACAATTGGGCTGAAAACAAAATGGGCTGGAACTTAAATGGGCTGGGCTTGATTATATACAAATTGGGCTGAAAAAAATTAACTAAATGGGTTGGGCTTGATTATATACAATTGGGCTGAAAAAAAAAAATTAACTAACTAGAGTACACCATATACTCGACAACATACAAGACTTTGGCATTTAATTAACTCTTATTGAATTACTATGACATTGTTTAACATTTTATTAACATTTTATAACGATTTAATGATTTTATCATATTATAAAAATACCTACATTTCAATATATATACTAGATTATATAGTATAATCGATTTAACTGGATTTCAAGTAAAAATACTTTAATCTAAAAAATATTTCCTCCGTTCAATTTCATTTTTTTTTATTGTCCAATTTCATTATGGTTTTTTTTCTTTTCAAAATAATATTATTCACACTACTTTATCTACACCCTCTAACCATCATTTATTTACTCAAAATTTTGACTTTATTAATAAATAGACCCCAAAATATTTCACCATAATCCAAATTTATTTATTTTACAAATAAACTAATCAATATTCATTAAAACTCGTGCCCAAAGAGATGAGCACAATGAATTTGAACTGAGCAAGTATTATTAAAATGTTTAAAAATTAAATTTTTTTATTTCTTAAAATTTTATGTAGTGTAATAAATATGACTTAATAATAATTAATGTTATACTTATGATAATAAATAATATAATTTTTTAAAATATAAGGTAGTGATATAAATATTATATGATGAATACGTACACAAATAATAATTCCATTTTAAAATATCGTGATATTATATGATGAATACACAAATGACTTTTTTTTTTCGAAGTGTGAAAGATTTTATTATGTTTGGTGATTGTAGTATCACAAGAAATGTAGTGTTTCATGAACCGTTTAAAAATGTATGATTCTATAAATTTAATATTGGGAAAATTTCAAAATAAGTCTATATAACTTAGGTAAATTCCATTTTAAATCCTTTAAGTTTTACCTTTTTCAAAATACATCCTGAGATATCCAATTTACATCTTTTTTGTCCAATTTACGTCATGTAATTTAAGTCAATTTTAGGACATATTTTAAAATTAAAAGTAAAATTTTAAAGGATTTAAAATGAAATGCATGTAAGTTACATTACGTAAATTGAACACATCTTAGGACGTAAATTGAAAAAATGAAAACTTAAAGTATTCAAAATGGAATTTATCTAAGTTATAGGACTTATTTTGAAATTTTCCCTTTAATATTTGAGTTTCACAATTTTTCAAACTTTTATTTTCAGTTAAATATATTATCATTGATAGTGAAATATTGCATTATTAATTAATTTAATTAATGAAAATTATATGTTCTTGAATTTCTATTATTTACAGAGTTTATTATTTTGTTCTAACACTTCATAATTATTTAATGATTTGTCCAATCATAAACAAATCTACATGTCTGATATTTTATATACGTATACATTTTTTTAAATAAATTACATGTTGGTATGTTACTGTATTAAATAATATTATAAATATGATAATAAATAATATTATAACATAATGTCAATATAAATTAGTGATATTATAATATTAATACAATATAAATAATAAGTAAAATTAAATAATTAATAACATATTCGGGCGTGCGGGTGCCCTACTAGTTAAAAATTAACACATGCATAACAATTAAAAAGGAACACATGCATAACAATTAATTAATTAACAACAATCATAATTCTAACAATATACATTACAAAACTATATATATTTACACAACATATTTACACAATATATACATTAAGAAACATATTAATACATATCCTTAATTAAAGGCAACACACTTCTTATTATAAGTGTACATGAATTAATAATACATGCATGTACAAAGATAGATATTAATTATTAATTAAGATGCACGGTGCAGGCTAGGGCATGCAGGAGGCTTATATATATATATTTTGAATGAATCGATCAGACGGTGTAGTGGCGAATGAGCGTTTGGGCGTTGGTGGTATCGTCATCATGCTGCATGAATGAAATGAAAGACCAGGAGATAATTTCATTAAATCCAAATGTATCCTTTCCCGTGGAAGATGAGATTCCAATTTGAACCAACTCGGGAAGATGTGTCCTCAAGTCAATGGCATACTCCATCCTTGCTGTTGTAAATGGCATGAGGTTGTTGGTGATATCAAGAGTCATCAATCTATCACTCGAGTCGTAGGTGATTCTGAAATCCACGTATCTCCATTTCCAGGGAGCATCAGTGGCCGGCTCCTCCCCATACTTTGCTACTGCAACGGACCTTCTACTGTTGATATTGATTCCCAAGTGAAAGGGGTAATTTGGATCCCACGTGTTGCGGAAGACATCGAACTCCGCAGCAACAACAGGGACGGGACTAAGTCCTGTTGAAGGATTGTAGAGCCCTAGGTTCCCTCCGGTGGAGGCTGCAGGGAAAGCAGCGTTAACGGGTGCGATGAAGAAGGCGAAGCCTTCAACCTCCATGAATGGATTCAAATTTCCCATGTGGAGTCTGATTAGAGTTTGGAAAGTAGCGCTTCGGCGTCCAGCTCGGTCCCAGAGTCGGACAGGCGGGGAGTACACCACTCGCCCAACCCTATCTGGAAGTAGAATTTCTGTAAGCCTTAACCTGTTAATTACGTCCCGATGAGCATCGCCTTGGAAGATTAGTTCCGTATTCGGTTCGTTTGGGTTGAAGGAGGTGAAATTGAAGAAGGTAAAGTCTGATGATTGGGAGTGTACCTTGTTGGGTACCAACACCAACAGTACCAAACTCATCATCAACCAACAAATAGCGCCTATCATCATGAATTGAAACTTATTATATTATAAATTAGTTTCTGCTAGCTAAGCTGTTGTATACTCTACTCCATCGATCTACACACATATATATAATAATAATAAGTGGTCACAAGAGAGACACCCATCTCAACACACATTTTTCACAACTCATTAATATACACAATATCGGCACCGATACTAGTTAATTTGTACTACAGTATTACACAAGTGAGTGAGAGTGAGAGAACAGAGCAAAATTATTAATGGAGTTAATTGCTACACATGAAGTGGCCGGTCACAAGAGAGACATGGGTACCTATCTCGATAAGGGTATAAGAAATTGAGTCCATTTTAAAAAATGGGTAAGATTAATAATAAGAATAAAATACGCGAAAAATATGTAAGCTAAGTGTTGTGGCCTAATTGGTTAGATAAAATTAGTTGCAAAAAAATGAGACTAAATTGACTTATATCCCCAAATTAATTTGTACTCCATCCATCCCGCAATACCTTTCACATGTAAGTGAACACAATAATGACTAGAGATTTGAAGAGTAATTTTACAAACTTTATATTTTAATGATCAAGTTTATAAAAGGTTTTATATTTTAAGGTTGTGAAAATACTATGGGACATTTCAAAAAGAAAAGTGTGAATGGTATTGTGGAAATAAGGGATGAGTATTATTGCACAAGATAGAGGGGCAAAATTATTAATGGACTTAATTATGGCTATAGAGTAAAGGCCAAGTGGTCACAAGAGAGAGAAAGACGGACGTACCCATATCTCGACAAATGTTTACCACACATGGGTACCCAAAATTTTATACTCCGTATTTTTTTACAACTCAGTGTATAGTATTTTTCTCTTTTAGATAGATATATTCACAAATTCACAATGTTACTTAATTTTTTCATTTTAATTTTTCAATTATGATCTTTCTTTTAGCAATTCAATTTTATTTTGTTAACTAATACTCCCTCCATCCAATTTTATTATGCCAATTTTTTTTGGCACGAGTTTTAATGAATATTAATTAGTTTATTCATAAAGTAGATAAGTTGAGTGTGTGATAGGGTGTTGTGGGGTCCATTTGTAAATAAATGATTGTTTATGAATAAAGTGAATGACAAAGTCAGGTAAATAAGTTATGCTAGGAGTGTGGAGATAAAATATTATGAATAATATTGTTTTAAAAAAGAGTATTAGTATAATAAAATTAGACAACCAAAAAAGGAAAGTAAGAATAATGAAATTGGAGGGAGGGAGTACAATATATAGATTTCATTACAAACGTTAGCTATGAAAATAATCAAATATATGTTATATCGCACGGAGTATTATGATTGCAAAAGTATTTAATTGAGTAGTTAATTGCTGCAGATGAGGTGGTCACAGGAGAGACAGAGAGAGATACCCATCTCGACAAAGACGCACGCAATTGTTTTTCAGGAGGGGTACCCAAAATATCTTCTATTTTCACAATTCATTATATAGTATTTTATTTTGGAGATAAATTCACAAATCCGCATGTATGTCTATTCAAATACAATTTTACTTTTTTTTTCCATTTTAATTTTTCAATTTAGGTCATTTTGTATCAATTAAATAAAATGTTAACTAATATACAAAATATTGTTTTCATGGCAAATGTTAGCAATGAAAATATATGTTTCATCGTAAAATGTTAGCAATGAAAATCATGATTTCGTTGCAAATATTACCCATAACAATAGCGTAAATATATTTTCATTACAAAATTAAGGACGAAAGTAAATCTTTCGTCACAAAAGTATTTAATTAGCATACAAATTTTATAGCAAATTAGTAATAAAATATTTTATACCATCTGATGCGTCGAAAAAGAACGTCTTTTGATATACGTCGTTCCTCTACGAGCACTGCTAATCTCGAATCTAGTTATCCGTTTGTCTTTGGCGATCTTCAAGCGACTCTCCTTGAGAATCAGAAAAGTGACCTGCAAAAACACACCGGAGGGGAGCTCCGGCGTAGAAGCTCCGACGCTCAAGTCAGATTCGATCGTAGGAGAAATCAAAGAGGAATTTCCCTGTATGTCTAGGGAAATTCCGGCGAACACAATGGTGTTTTATCTCAATTCACTGTATCTTTCTTCTTAATTCTTTAAGTATTTTGTAAATACGTGTGTAATTCGTAAGAAAATGTAAATAAAATATAGAAATCGTACCTGATAATGTAAAAATAAGAGGCTTATATACCTGAACTGTTTATTGGGAGAGAGAAAGACTCTTTCTCCCTATATTCTCGGCCCATTCCCATAAATCCGGCCCCAAATCCCTGAAGACTTGGTCTTCCTCCTTCAAGACGGACTCCTTCCTTTTGACTTAGTTAGATAGGATTGATCTGTATCATGCATTCCCTTTTGGGCCAACTCCCTGGGCCTAAAGGCTGTTAATTCCCCTTCGTGGGCCGAGAGCCCAATTATCTTAATCCTTTCAAGGGTCCAGGGGTGTATTAATCCAATTCCTCAGGCCCATTGACTTAATGGAGACTACCATTTTTTATCCCGTTTCCACGTGTCGACTCCTCTGAGGGCGACATATTTATCCACATCAACCACTCCCCCCTACTCTCGTAAAAAAAAGAATAATTTTTAAGAGAGTAGGAAAACAATAATATAAATCACAAAGAAAATAATCATTCCCCTCTAAAATGCTCCTTTTCTCGTATTTCCCTCCGAGTATTGATGATTCCATTTCTCAACAATTATTTCCAAAAAGCTGTAAGTCTTTTCCACTTCTACACGCCAACTTACCCTCGGATTTTGCATCCGCGCGTCTACCCGAGAAGGGACATCCGGCCGCCCTTTTCCAGTCACGCGCCCCTTTATTGGGGAGCATTTAATTCTTCTCAACTTTTCCCTCTCTCTCTCTCTTCACAATCATTTCAAAAAATCAGATTCACTTCGTAAAAAACTCCTCTTTTATTTCCTTTCAAACTTATCCACTCCTCTTTATTCTCACTCCCATTTCTGCTATTAACTTCTTCCCATACGAGTTTATCGATCGGTTCATCACCTCTGAAAATCGACTCCGCTACAGGTATCTCCTCTCCTTTATCGTCTTTTCTTTTACTGTCTCCCATGTCGTCTTCTACTCCGAACTCGTCAAACTCGACATCCATGGAAAGTTCTACTTCCACCTCACTCTCCGTATTCCCCATAACCGATCCCGCCTTGAAAAACAAAATCTCTGGTTCATCTCTGCTTCCTCCTGAACGAGTTACCGCCTTCCTTCGTTCAGGCATCTTTCCCCCTGATTACATTGTTAGGGCGGGCCACCGGAAGGAGCGCCCAAATTTCCCAGGCCCTAACACTCTGGCCTTTTGGGAGGCTCAATTAAAAGCGGGCCTTCGTTTTCCAATCCATCCTTACTTTTCTGAGATTTCAACTTATCTTCGCATACCTTTGAACCAATTTACCCCCAACGCTATTCGTGCCATGTTAGGTTTTTACATTTTGATGAAGGGGAACGGTGGTGAACCCTCCGCCCAACTCTTCCTAACCCAATATATGTGCAAATTTGCCGACGGGTTCTTTTACACATGTGGCCGTACTCCCAGAACCGGAAAGTTCATGGAAAAACTCCATGAAGGGGTCCAGGACTGGAAGGACTACTACTTTTTCGTCACCAACCCATCTCCTTGGGAATTTCCTCATGAGTGGATTTATAAGAATCCTGGGGTGCCCCGTCCTCCTCTTTCCATTTGTTCTTCTCTGAATCTGGATGTGATGAACCATCTAAACAATAACGTTTCTGCCCATGGCTTTTTTGATGTGATGAGTATTTGTAAAAATCCTAGAGCCCTATCTCATTTCGGCTTCGGTCGTCCTGATTATCCTTTAGGTCCTGATGATGGTAATACCATTTCCTTTCCCTTGGTATCGTCCTCAAGATTCGAACTGCTATGATTTATTAACATACTTCTACTCTTTCTTTTGCAGCTATGAGTTGGTTAACCCAAATTTCTCGTGATGCTACGCCTCTCTCGATGGTTGCTAAGTCTCCGGCCCCTGAAAGCTCCTCAAAGGCCCCTATTCTTCCTTCCCCAGTGAAACCTGCCACTGGATCAGTTGCAAAGCGCACTAGGTCCTCCACAGAAAAAGCCATAATCTCCTCAGTGCCCCCTGCCTCCGATGCTTCTAAAAAGAAGAAATCCAAGACCAAATCCACTCTACCGAATGTCGCTTCCGACACTCCTGATGAAATTAATGTTGATCACCTTCTGATGTTCATAGAGCGTCATGCTCCGACTCCTGCCACTGAGGCCCTTAACGCTCTGTCCTTCGAAGAGCGAGTGGTGCATGCCGCCCACAGCTTTACTCAGGTAGACTCTTTGTGCAAATACGTTTCTAGGTAATTCAATAAGAAAAAGTATACCTGTCTTACTTCTTTAGATTGTTCATTGTGTAGTTTGGTCTCCTATTCTCCAATGTGTCTGAACGAGCTCTTCAATCCCTTCAATTAGTGGACGATCTCCAAAGCCAAGTAGAGTTGGAGAAGGTAAAGAAGGAAATACTTGAAGCAGAGCTACGGGAGGCTAGTCAGAAATGTAAGGCACTTCAGGCAGAGAAGACAAGGTTGTCAGGGGAGGTTTCCTCGCTGAAGACTCAATTAGGTGAGCAGGTCGAACGCTTGGAAACTACTCTCCCTTTGGCTGGGATGAAGCTGTGTATTGATTCCCTTTTTACCTCCGCCATGGGTCAGAAGTTCTTAGGTACCCTGCACCGAGAATGGTTAGAAGCCTTCCTGAAAAGTACCAGCTTCCTGGGGGCAATGGGCGCATACATTCCCCACTTCATAGATCATGGGTTTTCCAATGCCGTAGCTGAACATTCTGCTCCGGGGTTCAGTGGTCAGTATACTCGCGCTCTTCGATTGGAGGAATTAGCTACTCCCCCTAAGTTCCCTGGAGATCCTAAGGAGGACATTGACGCTCCTTGGTGGCTGCCTGGGATGAGGAAAGCAGTGTTGGAGTTGAAGCAGACCGCCCTGAAGTTGGACGACCTTGTTCCGGCAAAGGATATAACTTTCCCTATCCATGTGGTAAACCCAGATCCCGTGGCAACCGTGGCAGTCGGCGCTCTAGAGGAAAAAACGGAGGGGGGTGGTTCTAGTGGGCAGGTTGAGGAAGCAGGAGAAGGTTTCGAGGGAAAGAACGATGTTCCCCTCTCTTCATAACTCTATTTCTTTGATAACATTCCGGTATCCCTAAGACACTTTTTATTTTTGTTAAGGCCTTTAAGGCCTCTTTTGGTATTTTCAGGAGACTCCACACTCCTGCGTTTTTTTGTGGAGGGCTAGGGTATGATGCCCTTAGCCTGGGATATTTCTATTTTATCTGCTACTTCATATCGTACCTGCACATTATCATTTGGCATACACATATACATATATATATATCTCTGTCGTATATATGATGTGATACCTGTTATGTTTTTCCTTTACTGTGAATTTGGTATGTCTCTACCATTTTCTTGACGCGTAAAGGCTCTAAAGTTCACAGAGAAATCTTAACATGAAAGTATAATATTTCCTTATTTCTGTACTTACTTGATGTCTTGATACTGCTTCTAGTTTCTCTCCGGAGTTAGAGTCCTTAGGAATTATACTCTCCCAAAAGTTAGAATGTTTAGGGATTATACTCTCCCAAAAGTTAGAATGTTTAGGGATTATACTCTCCCAAAAGTTAGAATGTTTAGAGATTATACTCTCCCAAAAGTTAGAATGTTTAGGGATTATACTCTCCCAAAAGTTAGAATGTTTAGGGATTATACTCTCCCAAAAGTTAGAATGTTTAGGGATTATACTCTCCCAAAAGTTATTTATACTCGTAAGAGTTCTTAGGGATTATACTCTCCCTTAAGTTGTTTATACTCGTAAGAGTTCTTAGGGATTATACTCTCCCTTAAGTTGTTTATACTCGTAAGAGTTCTTAGGGATTATACTCTCCCTTAAGTTGTTTATACTCGTAAGAGTTCTTAGGGATTATACTCTCCCTTAAGTTGTTTATACTCGTAAGAGTTCTTAGGGATTATACTCTCCCTTAAGTTGTTTATACTCGTAAGAGTTCTTAGGGATTATACTCTCCCTTAAGTTGTTTATACTCGTAAGAGTTCTTAGGGATTATACTCTCCCTTAAGTTGTTTATACTCGTAAGAGTTCTTAGGGATTATACTCTCCCTTAAGTTGTTTATACTCGTAAGAGTTCTTAGGGATTATACTCTCCCTTAAGTTGTTTATACTCGTAAGAGTTCTTAGGGATTATACTCTCCCTTAAGTTGTTTATACTCGTAAGAGTTCTTAGGGATTATACTCTCCCTTAAGTTGTTTATACTCGTAAGAGTTCTTAGGGATTATACTCTCCCTTAAGTTGTTTATACTCGTAAGAGTTCTTAGGGATTATACTCTCCCTTAAGTTGTTTATACTCGTAAGAGTTCTTAGGGATTATACTCTCCCTTAAGTTGAAATTCGTAGGGATTATTGGCAGGTTGATCACATCTTCCGCTACCATATCCCCTACTCCCCCTAGCTTTAGAGGCTGTCGCGTATAGAAACTTTGGGAATTATCCTTAGGTAAAATGTTTATGAATCGGTGTATGTTTCTCTTATCTTGCAATATATCTATCATCTCATGTTGGATGCATTTATTATCTCCACACTCATTATGTGGACATTTGGCAATTATCTCAACACAATATTCAATATATGAGAAATATTTCATCATAAAATCAACATGGATAAAGGTCATCTCATCATAGCATCAGAATATAAGAATCATCTCATCACCGCATTAATCATGCATTAAAGGAAATTGTTGAAATTTTCCAAAAACTATGCTCCATTGATTCAAAATGTTTATCAACATAGGCAAATAAGGGGAACCTATGCCGGCCTCATTAAAAACCTCTCCGTGGTAAAACCCCAAGGGGAAACCCACGTAGAGGGAAAAAGAGTGCCGGTGAAGCAATTATTCGAATGAAAAGTAAACATGAAATTTGTTCATAAAGGGGAAGATGGTAAAGGGATAACACCTTCCTCAAACATAAAACCTCTTCAAATGGCACACGTTCCATGGCCTCAATATCTCTTTCCCTGTCATGTCCTGGAGTTTGTATGCTCCACCTTTTAGTACCTGTATCACCTTGTAGGGACCTTCCCAATTAGCTTCCATCTTTCCTGTGTTCTTCAAGGCATCTGCTCTTCGAAGCACTAGGTCTCCAGCTTTAAAGGAACGAGGCATCACCCTGCGATCATAAGCTGCCTTGATCCTGCTTTTATATCTCTCTGCTTTTAGTCTTGCCATTTCTCTTTCTTCCTCTACCAGGTCTAGGGCCTCCCTCATCAGCTCTTCATTCTTCTTCTCCTCAAAATATGTAATTCTGTGTGACCCAAGCCTGACCTCGGGAGGTATCACCGCCGCTGCTCCATACACCAGATAAAAGGGAGATTCCCCTGTGGCTGTTTTAGGACTGGTCCTATAAGACCAGAGAACATTATCTAGCTCCTTCACCCATCCTCCTCCTATTTTTTGCAATCGCGTTCGGATGCCATCTACTAGGATTCTGTTTGTAACTTCCACTTGCCCATTGGCTTGTGGATGGGCCACCGAAGTAAATCTCTGTATGATATTCCATCTTTCGCACCACTTTCTCACCTTCTCCCCATTGAATTGTGTCCCGTTGTCAGAGACCAAAATTCGGGGCACTCCAAACCTGCAACAAATATGTCTAGCCAGAAATAAAATTACATTATCTTCCTCTATCTTGGCCAAGGGCACAGCCTCTACCCACTTACTAAAGTAATCCACGGCCACAATCAAGAATTTCCTTCCCCCAGGTGCCAGGGGGAAGGGTCCGACTAGATCTATTCCCCATTTGGCAAAGGGACAGGGCGAGTACATGGCCCCCATTTCCTCTGCAGGTACCCGTATTAAGGGCCCATTCTTTTGACACTTCTCGCACTTCTTCACATATTCCCTGGCGTCTCTGATTATATTGGGCCAGTAGAAACCCGCTCTATATACCTTCTTCACCATAGTCTGATAGCCTTCATGGCTAGATGCACAACCTTCATGAATATCTTTAATCACTAGCTCTGCTTCTCTTTTCGAAAGGCATTTTAAATAAGGTTGAGCGAAGGACCTCTTGTATAATTGGTCCCCCAAGATACAATATTTCCTTCTCCAAGCTTTGGCTTCTCTGGACATTGGGGTTGCCTGTCCTTTCTGCAGCTCTTCCCAAATCTCTCTTCTCCAGTCATCTCCTGCTGTTATTTCTCCGACCAGGGTCTCGGTGGCTAATTGGTCCGCCACTAAAAGGGTTACTTTTCCGCGTCCCTCAAATTCAGTGGAACTAGCTAGCTTAGATAGCCCATCTGCTTTTTCATTTTCTTCTCTGGGTACCTGTATTACTTCAAAGGTCTGGAATTTATTCTTTAACTTCTCTACCTGTTCCAGGTAGGCGATCATTCTTTCATCCTTGGCGAGATACTCCCCCTTGACCTGTTGTACTATCAACTGTGAGTCTGAGTACAGGGTGACTTTTTGTGCCCCTAACTCTGCTACTATGTTGGCCCCTCTTATCAGGGCTTCGTACTCTGCTCCGTTGTTCGAGGTTGAGAACCGGAATTTGATGGCTACCTGTACTTCTTGGCCGTCAGGGTCAACCAATACTATCCCTGCTCCACATCCTACAGCGGATGCGGAACCATCAACATACACCTTCCAGCCTGGTTCTTCGTCCATTCTGGTAGATTCTTGAATGAAGTCTGTTAAAGCTTGGGCTTTGATGGCCCTCCTTGGTTCATAATCAATATCGTATTCCTGTAATTCCACTGCCCATCTGACCATTCTACCTGATAAGTCTGCTCTCCCCAGTGTCTGCTTCAAAGGGAAATTAGTTCGCACCATAACTTTGTAGGACAGGAAGTAGGGGCGTAATCGCCTAGCCGTTACTACCACCGCCAGGGCTGCCTTCTCCACTTCTGAATACCTGATCTCTGCCCCTTGGATGACCTTGCTCACGTAATAAATGGGTTGCTGTATGGACCCTTCCTCTTTCATTAGGGCAGTACTCAAGGAGTGTTCCCCTACCGAAAGGTATAAGAGCAACACATCTCCCTGAGAGGGCTTCGTCAGCTTTGGAAGTTGTTGAAGGTGGATCTTGAGTTCCTCGAAAGCTTTCTGACACTGGTCATCCCACTCGAACTTCGACCCCTTCCTTAAGGTTCTGAAGAAGTGGTGGCTCTTTTCTGCTGACCTTGATATGAACCTACTGAGAGCTGCGATCCTACCATTCAGGGTTTGCAATTC
The DNA here is from genome assembly GCA_963675135.1 of Galeopsis tetrahit. Taxonomy (NCBI): domain Eukaryota; kingdom Viridiplantae; phylum Streptophyta; class Magnoliopsida; order Lamiales; family Lamiaceae; genus Galeopsis; species Galeopsis tetrahit. The sequence goes on from OY776127.1 coordinate 66,176,936, forward strand.
CTTCAAATTCCGAGGGGGCTGCATGTCGAGCACCGCCTTCACCTTAGCAGGGTTCACTTCTATCCCTCTTTGAGTCACCATATATCCCAGGAATTTCCCTGATCCTACTCCAAAAGAACATTTAGTAGGGTTTAATTTAATACCATTCTCTCGGATTACCTGAAATATCTCTTTCAAGTCGCCAATATGTTCCTCTGCCTTGACACTTTTAGCCAGCATATCATCCACGTAAACCTCCATGTTCCTACCTATTTGTCCTCGGAACACCGAGTCTACCATTCTTTGATAGGTGGCTCCTGCATTTATCAGTCCAAAAGGCATACGTACATAACCGAAAGTACCACATGTCGCTATAAAGCATACCTTTGGTATATCAAGGGGGTTCAACTGGATTTGGTGGTACCCTTGGTACGCATCCATCATGCTGAGTAACTCAAACCCAGACGTGGCATCTACCAACTGGTCGATTCGAGGTAGAGGATAGTGATCCTTTGGGCATGCCTTATTCAAATCTCTAAAATCGATGCACATTCTCCACTTGCCAGCTCCTTTAGATACTAGCACCGCATTTGACAGCCACTCAGGGAACTGCACCCTCTTCACATGCCCTGCACTCAAAAGTTTATCTATCTCCTCTTTCACAACGAGGTTTTTCTCCTTACCGAAGTTCCTCAACTTCTGCTTCACTGGCCTAGCCTTGGGATCCACATTAAGGTAATGCATTGCTATCTCTGGAGGGATACCTGTCATATCCGTCGCTGTGAAAGCAAAAATATCTGCATTCTCCTGGAGGGCGAGTATCATCTTTCCCTGGAGCCCAGGGTTCATATGTGTACCTATCCTTGTTGTGAACCCCTCTTTTCCTGGGTAAAGCTCGATGTTCATTAATTCCTCGTCTGCTTCGGCTTTAGGTTGCTCTTGCACTAGTTCACCAACTTTCTGTTTTTTCAACTCAGGGTCTTCACCCTTAAATCTCTCCATCCCTCGGAATACGGCCTTGTCTGCTATCTTGACCGATTCTACGTAACACTTTCTTGCCTGGTACTGGTCTCCACATATCTCTCCCACACCCCCCGAGGCAGGGAATTTCATCTTCATGTGGAAAGTGGAAATCACAGCCTGAAAAATATTCAAACTCGGCCTTCCCATCACCACATTATATGATGATGGGACATCCACTATCAAAAACTCTATCACTTGCACGCGCCGGTTAGGAGCAGTTCCTAACCCTACCTGTAATAATGCTGAACCAAGGGGTTGAATGGCCCCCCCTGAAAATCCATAGAGGGCTGTCTCTACTGGTCTGAGTTTTATGTTTAATTCCATCTTCTTAAAACATGCTAGGAACATGATATCAGCGGAGCTTCCCGTGTCTACAAAGATCCTAGCCACGTCATATCCCGCTATATCCGTGGTAATGACGAGGGCATCATTATGTATCTCTCTGGGCTCTGCAATGTCTTCTGGTCCGAAATGGATATCAGGGGCTGTTGTCATCTTTCCTATTTCACCGCATTCCATGTCTCTTCCACTCTTCAATGACCTGACGCTCCGCTTCCTTTGTCTAAAGGAATCTCCGTCAGCGGGGCCACCCATAATCATGTGAATAGTTCCCCTCTTTTGGGGAGGGGGTGGTTGATCTTCCGTGCTCTTTCTCTGTTCTCTTCTATTTTCCTCTGGCTTGCTTTCAGGGTCTTTTCTCTTCTGCCCTCGGGGACCTTGTCGATCCCTGAAAATAAATTCCTTTAGGTGGCCTGCTTGAATCATTCTTTCTATTTCGTCTTTCAGGTGCCAGCATTGGTTAGTGTCGTGACCATAGTCATTGTGGAATCTACAGAATCTATCTGACTTGGGATTCTGAGGGCCCCTGTTTCGTGAGTAGGGAAACTTCATATCGGGATGGTCCCCTGCTACTTCTAAAACCTCTGCCGGCTCGATCCTCAGAGGGGTATATCTCCTTATCCTTCCCCTGGAGTTCCAGGGCGCAGCTTCCTCTCCTTTAACATTTCCCAGCCCCCTCGTATTCCGGTGTCTTTCTGGACTGGACCTCCTCGGCATTATCTCCCTTCTTCGTTCTCCATTGTTCACTACTGTCTTGGTTTCCGACCGTTTAGCCTTTCTCACTTCTTCCAGGGTGAGGTATTTCTCTGCTCTTCTTAGTAGTTCATCAAAGGTCTGTACTGGCTTCTTGGCTAAAGACGTAAACAGATCCCCGTCCCTTAGCCCATTGGTGAGGGCATTGATTTTGACCTCCGAAGAGGCTGTTGGTACCTCTAGAGCCGCTTGGTTGAACCGTTTCAAGAAAGCCCGAAGACTCTCATTCTCCCCTTGTCGCATGTTAAACAAGGTGAGGGTGGCTCTGGGTTGCCTCCTAGCGCTGGCAAATTGGTGTAAGAATAGCTCACTGAACTCCGACCATGAATGGATAGTATCTGGTCCTAGCTGGGTGAACCATTGTTGTGCCGCTTTAGATAGGGTAGTCAGAAATACCCTGCACTTAACGCCCTCTCCATATCGATGCAATAGGGCGGCATTTTCGAACCTCATCAGATGCTCGTACGGGTCCGTGGTGCCATCATATTCGAAATTTAAAGATTTAAAATTAGGAGGCAGTTCATCTTGTAAAATAGTGGATGAAAATTGATAACCAGTAACGTAAGAAGGTTTACTTACGTTGTCACTCATATGCTTCTGCATGTCTTTCATCTCTTTACGCAGGGCTTGTATCTGATCACTGACGGCCCCTTGATATGTGTCGTCCGTGCTTTCTCCCATCCCCGTATCCAGAGTGATATCTCCAAGGACTCTCTCTGCATCCCTCCGAAGGGGTCTTTCCAGGACGCTTCTCTCAGCCTGGGAAGGTACTTTCTCTTCTGGGTTTCGAGGGAGATCTTCGTTCCTGGAAGGGACTGGGGCCGAATCGATGACATGTTCGGGTGGATTCGGTCGTGTGCCCTTATGAACAGGTTCAGGAGGGCGAAGTCCTCGAGCAGTAATTATCCTTTCCACTGATTGCGCTATCATCTCATCCAACTGATCTCGAGAGACGGTCAAGAGTTCTGGGCGAGTGTTAGGGTTATCCTTATTGATCCCACTCCCTGATGCTCCTGAGATACCTGGTGTGTCTCCATCCTGAGTGGGTGGGATATCCTCCTGTACGTGGTCTACTGGTTGATTCCCTAGATTTCGGTTTGAGGGAAAACCTGGAGGAGGGATGTCTTCTAATGTGTGATCCACGGGACGTTTCCCTAAATTCCGATTTAAGGGAAATCCTGGAGGGGGCGGAGGAGTGGAATCTCCTTTCTCCTTCATCTGCTTTGTTGGATCTTGTCCTCCACCCATATCAGTACGGAACTTTTCTCACGCCTTAGCTTGAAATGTTCCCACAGACGGCGCCAGTTGATGCGTCGAAAAAGAACGTCTTTTGATATACGTCGTTCCTCTACGAGCACTGCTAATCTCGAATCTAGTTATCCGTTTGTCTTTGGCGATCTTCAAGCGACTCTCCTTGAGAATCAGAAAAGTGACCTGCAAAAACACACCGGAGGGGAGCTCCGGCGTAGAAGCTCCGACGCTCAAGTCAGATTCGATCGTAGGAGAAATCAAAGAGGAATTTCCCTGTATGTCTAGGGAAATTCCGGCGAACACAATGGTGTTTTATCTCAATTCACTGTATCTTTCTTCTTAATTCTTTAAGTATTTTGTAAATACGTGTGTAATTCGTAAGAAAATGTAAATAAAATATAGAAATCGTACCTGATAATGTAAAAATAAGAGGCTTATATACCTGAATTGTTTCTTGGGAGAGAGAAAGACTCTTTCTCCCTATATTCTCGGCCCATTCCCATAAATCCGGCCCCAAATCCCTGAAGACTTGGTCTTCCTCCTTCAAGACGGACTCCTTCCTTTTGACTTAGTTAGATAGGATTGATCTGTATCATGCATTCCCTTTTGGGCCAACTCCCTGGGCCTAAAGGCTGTTAATTCCCCTTCGTGGGCCGAGAGCCCAATTATCTTAATCCTTTCAAGGGTCCAGGGGTGTATTAATCCAATTCCTCAGGCCCATTGACTTAATGGAGACTACCATTTTTTATCCCGTTTCCACGTGTCGACTCCTCTGAGGGCGACATATTTATCCACATCACCATCGCAAATAATTGTTACGAAATTTTAAATTTCACAATAATAAAATAAATAATATCAATATATTTTATAAATAAAAGTACATCCAAAGATGTCAAGTACAACCTAAAAAAGCGCCAAAAAAAGGTGAGAAATAAGTATACTATAATCTATAAAAAAAAAAATAGCATAAATCAACAAAAAAAAAAAAACATTAATTTTCACCGTCCAAAACCAATAGAAAACAATAAGTAACCGCACCAAAAATCAACAGAAAACAATTTCTAGAAAAAAACCTAACATGATCATTTTTTTATAACCGGACTTGTAAACATTTTTTTTTACCTTAACTGTTCTCTAACAAAGTAAGTCATAAAGGTTGTGTTTGGATGGAGGGATTTAGGTATGGATTTTAAATCCATGATTTAAATCCACTCCACCTGTTTGGATTAAATGAATGAATTTCAAATATTTAGCATCTTTTTTAATTAAAATTGAGAGGATTTTAAATTCTCACTAAAACCATGTCATTTAAAATCCATCTAATTTAAAATCATTTCATTTGAAATCTCCTCATCCAAACACAACTAAAAAGAATTGTTGGAGTTACAACAAGGGCCTCCTCAACCCTCAACGGATCTTGAATATTTTTTAAGTCATTATATTCACACCTTTAAAATGAAAAATTATGTATAAACCCCACCTTTACAATATCTATAGATTTACATAAAATGACATTACTTTTTAGCCCACACATACACATAAGTTAACTCAAATATTTACTTTATACACAAAAGTTTATAAAATTACCCCCTAAAAACTCTACTCATTATTACACTTTCTTAAATAGTGTTTTCATTCACGTGTGAAAGTTATTTCGAAGCAAACAATTCATATAGGGTCATGTCCATACATAGTTCAAAGCTTTAAACGGGACCCCCACAAATGGATGATGGAATTGGTCCCCTCTAATTAATCGATCCTTGAACCGGATACCGTGACATAAAAAAAAGAGAAAACAAAGATAAATTATTAATGCACTTAATTGCTACAAATGGACCCTTGGATCTGTCTCCCCATTATAAGGCGGGATGGTAGGCACCTGTATCTTCTTCTGTATTGGAGCTGTGAGGATCATCACACTCAAAGGAGAAGCAGGCATGGTGATTGGCCTTACCATTCCTCGATTAGTCTCAATTTCGAGCAACAAACCTTCGACCTACCTCTACAGTCTTTCTTGATTCTAAGCCATGATCATTATGCTGTTGTCCTCGACCTCGGCCTCAATAGACTGAACCCGAGCTGCTCGCCTAGCAATACTAACTTCTGGGGGATCATTTATTGACCCGATCCAACGGGTAAGGGCCCTACACGATGATGAACTGATGGTTGACCATCGTTCCTCGCACGACGACGTGCTCCTTCCGAAATAGTTGGGCGATCATCATCCACTCTGTCATGAACTGATCGTTGTCCATCGTTCCTTATGTGGACTCTTTCTAGCCGAGTAGGCTTGTTGGGATATGAATCCTTGAAACAATGTTCTAGTTGATGAAAGTATGTTTTGATGGCCAAAAGCAACTTAAAGTTAGTAATATATGTGGTTCTAAGTCATCTTAACTAAGTCATCTAAATATAAGCTTACTAATCTGATGAGAAACTTGAATTGAGATTACTGATCTTAATGCTAACTGAAGTAAGTTTACGGATCTTATGAAGCAATATTGAGAATAAAATCACTGATCTTAACTGAGTTATTTGAAATAAGATTACTGATCTGAGTATGAAAACTGAGGATAATTTTGGTGATCTTATATGAGATATTTGAAATCTGAGTTACTGATCTGATATACTTACTGATCTGATATATTTACTGATCTTATATGTAAGTTATTGATCTTAGATATTTACTGATCTTATATGGAAGTTATTGAACTTACATGAGTTACTGATCTTATGAGTTACTGATCTTATTGGTTACTGATCTGATATATGAACTGTTAGGAACTAAGCTGATGTTTTGTATTGTATAGACAGCTTATAGTGTAGGACTTAGATATACTCATCTGTATATAGTTCAGTTGATGTATTGATAGGTTTTATATATGTAAAGTTGTATTTTGTTGTATTCAGCATTGTAAAGTTCAGAATAGTAAAATCAGAACACTAGATTAGAAATAGATTAGAAGAAGATCAGAAGACTAATGAAGACTCAGAAGGCTACTTCAGAATAAGAAGACTTCAAGAAGAGTTGAAGAGAAGCTTAGAAGAAATCTGAAGAAGTACAGAACAGTTTCTGGAGAACTGTGCTGATTGATTAAGAAGAGTAAAAATCAGAACAGTGAGATACTGTGCTGATTTGTTGAAATTGAAGAATAAGTTTGGAAAGCTTATTTAAAGTGTAACTGAAGATTTATTGAAGATATGCTGACTTGGAAGTTAAAGGAAGTTACAAAGTCGGTTACAAGAAGAAGTTACAAAAACAGTTTTAGAGTTAGTTGAGAGTTAGTTCACAAACTGCTAACTGTCATACTAAGTTCTATAAATACTGTATGATCTCCTACTGCTAAAGACTACTGAGCAATTACTGATCTTAGAGAATTCGAGAACAAGTCTACAAGCAAGAACTCACAGAGTTGAAGGAAATCAAAGCAAGAAGAGCCACTGAATTGAAGAGAAGAATCAAAGGCTATTCACAGAGAAGTTTTACTTTTCAGTTTTAAGTTTGTATTTTGTAAAACAAGTGTGCTAGTTACTTGAAGAATTACTAGTAGATCGAAGATATACCTGGAGGTATAATCGATAAGATCAAAGTCTTAATCTTAGGACTCTAAGCCACAAGAAGCTCAAGAAGAGTAATAAAACTTCACAACTGGAGTTGTGAGAGTGGATGTAGACATTTGTCGAACCACTATAAAATTCTGTGTTCTTTACTTTACTGTTTGTTAGTTGTTTGAATTGTTTAATCAAGAACATTAAGAATTTACTAAGTAAAGATCTAAGTAAAAGTTGAGTATAAAACTAAACTGAAAAGTACTGATCTAACTCAGTAAGAACAGTACTATTCAGAACACTATTCCGCATTAAACTCTGATATTTTGAAAGAATTTTAAAAGTCTATTCACCCCTCCCCTCTAGACTTTTACTAGCTTACTCAATCTTAACTCAACTTTGGGACCAACAAGTGGTATTAGAGCAGTAGTTCATTGGACTGTTGTTTCTTGATAACCTTACAGATCTTGAGGGATATTTTACTGATCTTGCTGTTATTTCTTGCTATTTGTACTATCTGAATACTTGAAAACTATCTGCTAAACTACTGATCCTATTTGTCTAATCAAACATGGATGACACTAATGTGAACAAGCTGCCCAAGTTCAAGATTGCAGATTATGACTACTGGAAGCTTAGGATGGAGGCCATCTTTAGCTCAACCCATGATCTAATGGTGTCTGTGGTGACTGAAGGACCAATTGTCATCATGGTGGAAAACACTGTTGTTCTGGATCCATCAAAACCAGTTGGAGCACTGGTCCCTAAACCAAGGTCAGAACTGACTTCAGAAGAAATGAAACAAAACAATTTGGATAGTCTTGCCAAGAACTACATTTTACATACCTTACCAAATGAGTATCTTGGTAAAGTACTAAAATGTAAGACTGCAAAACAGATGTGGGACAAACTGGCTATTCTTTGTGAAGGTACTACACTGATCAAAGAAAGCAAGTTATCCACTGCTGTCCAAAAGTTTGAATCATTTAAGATGAAGCCGGGAGAATCAATTGATGAGTTGGATACTCGTTTTACCAAAATTATGAATGATCTTGATGTATTAGGAAAGACTTATACTGACAGAGAAGTTAACCTGAGAATTTTGAAAGCCTTGGATGAAAGGTGGAAAATGGTCAAGATGATCATTAAAACCACACAAGACATTGACTCTTGGCCAGCAGAAACTATGTTCCAAACACTTAAGGCACATGAGTTTGAGTTAGATGAAGAAGATCCTATTACTGTGATTCATAAGGATAAGGATGCCTCTAAGGACATAGCCTTTAAAGCCTCTACCTCTAAGGGGTCTAGATCATCTAAGTCTAAGGCATCAAGCATAAAGGATGAACTAGATAGTTCTGATCTTAGTCTGAAAGATCAGATGAGCCTTATGATCAAAAGATTTGATAAACTGAACAAGAGGTATGGCAGGTACAAAAGATTCTATAAGGAAAATAAGGGTTCTAATAACAGGGACTCTTCTGTGAACAGAAGGGATCAAAACTCTTCTGAAAGAAGGGATGAGATCTCTAATGAGAACAGGAGAGATAGGAACTCATCTGAAAAGAGAGATAGAAAGTATTCTGATAAGAAAGACAGGAACTCAATTGACAAGCATGACAGGAACAGAAAGCATTCTCCTCCTAAAAGAACTTCTAACAATCCTGTTTGCTATAATTGTGATAAGCCAGGTCATTATGCTTATGAATGTCCTGATCTGAGTTCTGAAGATCGAGAAGAAAGGAAAGCCAGAAGAGATCGAAAATATGCAAAGGGTAAGAAGGCAATGATGGCTTACAATGACTCTGATTCGGAATCAGAAGAGTTACCATCGTCTTCATCTGACTACCCCTCTAGCAATGAAGATGAAGCTTTCATAGCAGATGATGGACTGGTAATGATGGCCAAAATAAATGATGAGGTATCATCTGCTAACTCATTTCAATCTTGTGACAATTCTGACACTGATGAAAGTGATGCTGCTGTTAGCAGTGTAGGAAGTAGTCTTCATCATTCCCAGGGAGTGACTGAAGAAGACCTTCTACAAGCTAACAAAGCATTCATTGAAATTAGTGATGAGAATATATCTTTAAAACAAGAAATCATTAAGCTAAAAGAAGCCCAGTCAAAAGTGGATCCTAATATAGCTGTCATAAATGCAAGACTATCAGAAGAGTTGTCTCAACTCCAAGAAAAGTATGCATCCATTGACAAACTATATCAGGGTATGCTTAAAACTCAAGCCAAAGAGACTAATGAATTCAATGATTTAAAGATTAAATGTGAAAAACTTGAAGAGCGCAATAGATTCTTAGAATCTGAAGTAGTGAGCCTAGATCGAAAGCTATCTGGGATGATTAACTCTACTAAGATTAATCAAACCATCTCAGACAGATATAGAGCTCCAAATGATAAAAGAGGAATAGGTACTGATCTGCCTAGTCCATCTACTTCAGAATTTAAGAACACTAATGGAGCTAGTACAAGTTCTTTGCAACTAGATAAAGGAAAAGAACCTATGACTTATGATGATGATCCAAAACTCAAAGTACAGTCTAAATACATCCCTCCTACTATCAAGAATGGTAAAATGAAGAATGTATTAAGACCAGTACAGTCAAGACCATACCAGAAGAGTTATACTCCTCTGACCAGATCAGATCAGTCCTGGAATCAGAAGAGACAAACTCAGAACAGTAGGTCAAGACAAGCACAGGCAAGTTGGGAACAGCCTAGACCTCCTTTCATAAGGCGGTCTCAGCTGTATTCAACTAAACCTAGGAGATTTGTGCCTCATTATCATAACAAACCTGTTCTTTATCCTCCTCCTTTATCCTATGATATCTATGGAGAGAAAAGACCAAAGCAAATTTATAAGCCTTATGGTCCACATGCTTTTAGACCATATTCAAACTATTACAGACATACTGATCTTACTGAAAAAGGGATAGAACCAAGGAAAGGCTATCTCAGAAAAATAGATCCTAAGTCTGCTGATAATTCTAAACTGGTTAATAAAGTACTGTTCTGTGATAAATTTGGAAGGAAACTGAAGAGGTCCCACTTATTCAAATCCTCAATGTTCATTTGGGTACCTCTCACTACTAACCCCCAAGGACCCCAATAAACAAGGGTACCTAAGTTATTAAGATCACTACTTTGCAGGATCGACTGGATTTATACAAGAAAGGTGGTTCAGTTGGTGAGACCTGGTACATAGACAGTGGGTGTTCACACCATATGACTGGTACCAAGGCTTTACTTACTGACTATCATGAGAAGGAAGGACCAAAAGTCATCTTTGGTGATAGCTCAATAGCAATCACAAAAGGATTTGGATTCATCAAGAATGGAGATGTTGAAATCCAAGATGTCTCCTATGTTGAAGGTTTGAAGTATAATTTGTTATCTGTATCTCAATTCTGTGACAGGGGATACAAGGTTCAGTTCAAAACCAGAAGATGTGAAATAATTGATAAAAGGACTCACAATGTTCTACTTGTTGGCACAAGACAAGGAAGTGTATACATTGTGAACTGGAATAGTTGTCTTAAGAATGCCTGTCTTATTACTAAGAGTCCTAAAGAAAACAGTTGGCTCTGGCATAAACGCCTCTGCCATCTGAACTTTAAGATAATCAACAAGATTGCTAGAGAACATCTTGTTGAGGGCATTCCTAATGAAATCTATTCCAAATCACAAGTATGTGATTCCTGTCAAAAAGGTAAACAGGTAAAGGTTTCATTTAAGTCCATTCCAACTCTTTCAACAAACAGAGTTTTAGAACTCTTGCATATGGATCTTCATGGTCCTATCAATCCTCCCACATTGAATGGAAGAAGGTATACTCTAGTTGTTGTAGATGATTATTCTAAGTTTACTTGGGTAGTCTTTCTACACAAAAAGAGTGATACACAAACACTACTTCCAGATCTATTGAAGAGGTTGCAGGTTGAAAAAGGTCATCCCATTGTCAAGATTAGGAGTGACAAGGGGACTGAATTTATTAATTGTTACATTTCTGACTACTGTTCTAAGTCTGGCATACAGCATTTGACAAGTGCAGCCAGAACCCCTCAACAAAATGGAGTTGCAGAAAGGAGAAACAGAACACTAAAAGAAGCTTGCAGAGCCATGATTGCAGAATTCAACACACCTCAGAAATTTTGGGTAGAAGCTATTAACACAGCTTGCCACTCCCAAAATCGAAGTGCTCTTAATAAGGTGCATGGTAAAACACCTTATGAGGTATGGAAAGGTAGAAAACCAAGAGTTTCTTATTTTCATATTTTTGGTTGTAAGTGTTTCATACATAACAATGGCAAAAGTAAATTAAATGCTTTTGATGCAAAAGCTGATGAAGGGATATTCTTAGGATACTCTTCTGTAAGCAAAGCATTTAGAGTGTTCAATTACTCTACCCTATGTGTGGAAGAAACACCCCATGTTGTCTTTGATGAGAATGTGCAGGACTCTGCTGATCATCAGCTCAGTAAGAAAGTTGACAAACTACAGCTTCAGATCAACAATGAAGATGATGACACAGAAATATATGAATCTGTACAAGCTTATAATCCTTTCCTGAATGTTCTAGATCAAGATTCAGATAAAGAAAAGGTAAAAGACAAAGGTGAGTCATCTAAAACTTCTGAAATACAAAAATTGAATGACTGCTCTCCTGTGAACAAAACTGCGGATATAAATAATACTGATCTGCATGATAATTTGCATGATGTAAATGATGATACTGTTAAAAATAGAAGGACATGGAAGTCTGCTCATTCTACTGATCTGATTCTAGGTGATTCTAGTATAGGTGTTAAAACTAGAAAACAATTGTTTGATTCAAAAGAAGAACCTAGTAAGTCTTTATTTTGCTGGTGTTGTTTTCTATCATTTATTGAGCCTAAAACTGTGATTGAAGCTTTGAGTGATAGTAACTGGATTATAGCCATGCAAGAAGAACTTAATCAGTTCACTAGAAATGAAGTCTGGGAACTTGTTGATAGACCTAGTAATCATAATGTTGTAGGCACTAAGTGGATTTTCAAGAACAAAAGGGATGAAAATGATCTTGTAGTGAGAAACAAAGCTAGATTAGTTGCTCAGGGCTACTCTCAAGCTGAGGGTATTGATTATGATGAAACTTTTGCTCCTGTAGCTAGACTAGAAGCTATAAGATTGTTCCTTGCTTATGCTGCACATATGAAATTTACTGTGTATCAAATGGATGTGAAAAGTGCATTTTTGAATGGTATACTTGCTGAAGAAGTTTATGTAGAACAACCACCTGGGTTTGAAGTGAATAGTCACCAAGTATACAGGTTAAAGAAAGCACTCTATGGATTGAAACAAGCTCCAAGAGCATGGTATGATACTCTTTCTCTATTCTTACTTGAAAATGGTTTTACAAAAGGCAAAGTTGATAGAACTTTGTTTAGAAGACAAGAAGGTAATGATATATTACTTGTTCAAATTTATGTGGATGATATTATCTTTGGATCACCCAACAAAACCTTGAGTGAAAGCTTTTCTACACTCATGCAAAGTAAATTTGAAATGTCTATGATGGAAGAAATGACATATTTTCTTGGTCTTCAAGTAAAACAAACTTCAGAAGGTATTTTTATAAATCAAGCAAAGTACACTAAGAATTTGCTAGATAAATTTGGTATTAAAACCTGTAAGACAGTTGGTGTGCCCATGCAACCTACATACAGAATGGATCCTGATGAAGGAGGTAAGTCTTCTGACCAACCTCACTATCGTGCTTTAATTGGCTCTCTACTCTATCTAACTGCCAGCAGACCTGATATTGCTTTTTCTGTTGGAGTATGTGCAAGATTTCAAGCAAACCCCAAGGAAAGTCATCTGGAAGCTGCTAAAAGGATATTGAAATATCTAAAGGGGACCATTAATCGAGGATTATGGTATCCTGCAGATGATGATATATCTTTAAGTGGTTATTCAGACTCGGACTTTGGAGGTTGCAAAATAGACAGAAAATCTACTTCAGGTTCATGTCAATTCTTAGGAACTAAGCTCATTTCATGGTTTTCAAAGAAACAAACTAGTGTGGCAACTTCTACTACTGAAGCAGAATATATGGCTGCAGGTAGTTGTTGTAGTCAGCTTCTTTGGCTAATACAACAACTCAGAGACTACAATGTTGTAGAATCTAATGTACCTATATATTGTGACAGTAATAGTGCTATTGCCATCACACAAAATCCCGTTTTACATACTAGATGCAAACATGTTGATATTAGGCATCATTTTATTAGGGATCATGTTGAAAAGAAGAATATTAGAATGGAAAAGATTCATACTGATATTCAAAGAGCTGACATTTTTACAAAACCATTGGCTGAAGTGAGATTCAGAGAATTGTGCATTAGTTTAGGATTGATAGATATGGATTCTGTTTGTATATAGAATTGTGCTAACATTTCAGGTACTGATCTTATACCAAGAAGTACATGAAGCAGAAACTAAGGGCAGTACATCAAAATTCAACATTCAGAAGAGACAATCCTATGTCAGATCACTAATACAGGTAACAAGGTTACTAAAGTGACCTTCATCCCAATGAGGAAGCTGGTAAAGCTGAGGGACACTGAGAACACACATTAAGGGGGAATCTGTGATTCCTTAAAGATCCTTTTGTTGACTCAGAACACTAAGTCACTTTAGCATAAACCTTGATGTGATCATTTAATTAAACATATTGTTACTAATCTGTACTATTTTACACTTATATCTCATGAACTAACACTTTTACCAAGGTGAAACAGGCACAGAAGAGGAATTCTCCATTGAAGGGGGAACCAATCTGATTACAGATTTGAAAAGTCTACTAATCTGATCTGATTACAGAACATAGCAGTCTACAGATAGATTCTGATTAATAAATTGACTTGTCTACAGAACTGTACTGATTACAAAGTTTCTTTGTCTACAGTACTGATCTGATTACAATTCAGTTATTCTACAGAACTAATCTGATTACTAACTAATCTGTCTACAGAAAGATTTATTTTCAACTAATCTGTCTACAAGAAATCTACTGATCTGACACAGTACTGATCTGAGGATCACTGTGCTGATATCAAAAAGGTGAAATCAGGAAATTTGGGTACTGGTCTGAGGATTACTGTGCTGACCCATCTACTGATCTGAAATCTACTGTGCTGATTCATCTACTGATCTGATTTCTAAAAAGTTTACTCAGCTGATCCAGATAAGTGAAATTTTCTTTAAATATTAGTAAGAAAATGAAGTGAAAAAGTTTTGGAAACCACTGTGCTGATTTGCATCAGAACAGTCTTTTGGTTTAGAATACTCTAAGTCAAAAATTGTTCAACTTTAGATTACTAATAGAGAAGATTAGTGCACTCCTCTATCTTTAACCTAAGTTGTATGGTGCATTTATTAAATACAATTTGGCTCCAAGATTCAGAATGAGTTTTAGAATTTGAACAGTTTTTTTTAATCACGAATCTCAAGATTCGATCTAAACCATTAAACTCACAAAAATGATTCAATCCAAGCCCTAGATTGATTTTGTATTCAATAAACCCACAAACTTCATCACTTCAACTTCTCTACTTTACATTTCTGGAAAATACGAACTAAAGAGAATTCAAGCATCTTACTCTCAAACACTTCTACATTCAGTTGCTTACATACCTATAATGGCGATTGTTAACATCATTGATCAAGATAAACAGGTAATAGGTACGTTTGATGTAACGAAATGGCAAAGAAGAAAAGGCATCTTCGTTGAAAACGCGGTTTACTTCGCTGGACCTCAAAATGCTGAGAATCAAGCAATTCTCACCTTCTGCGAGGAATGCGGACTGCGAAAATTCTTGGAATGATTTCCCGAAAAAGTTTTCGAACCTGAGGCAATTGAGTTCTTTCTTCAAATCGACGTTGATCACAACAGTGTGCACTCGATGCTTTCTGGTCATAGGGTTACAAATACGAGAGAAATCTTAGGTCTTGGTTTTGACCTACCTGAAGGCCCAGTTCATATTTTAACCTATATGGAAGGACGAGAGAAGGAATGCGTTGGAAAATGGACGGGTGTTGAGCCAAAATCCCTCCACAATCTCAAGAAGGCAATTCTTCCATCCTCTGGAATGAAATTCTTGATGGATATTGCAGGAAAATGTTTGTTAGGGCAACACTACAGTCAAGACGCTCTCACAAATTTGAAAATTCGTGTTATGGCTGCAATAATAGATCGTGTCGATGGTGATTGGCAAGGATTCTTCCTTGAAAGACTTCTGGGTGAAAAGGAAAAGATCTTGTTTGATAGAGAGTCAGAGGAGTTCTCTCTCAAGTCAAAACTTGGATTTGGAAACAAGCTTAGCATACTGCTACCTACCTTGGCTGAGAGAAAGTCAAATTGGAGCTCTCCCAAGAAGTTTCATCCGAATAAATTTCTACTTAGGAAGGAGTCGTTGGAATTTGAGCAATCTCAACAAGCTCCTGAAACTCAACAACAGGAATCTGGAGGTTCTATGTATAGAACAGATGATGAAACTCCTGAAATTCGATCGAAAGTAAGAAATGATCCGACCAGACCCAGAGCAAGAGGAGTTAGGAAGGCATTTTTAAGTGCATCAGAACAGTCAGAGTCTGCTGAGAATCAATCTCTAGAAGAAGAGGTAAGTGATTCAAGCTTTATTGGTAGATTTAAACGAACCAAGGGTGTAGATATTGCTGGTTCTAGTAAGAGACGAAAAACCATTTTTGCTACCCCCTCTCCTTCTAACTCTGAATTTATTCCTAATCAACCCCTTGATAATCAACCTACCCTTTCTGGTGAGTCTGTTCACTATTCTCCTTTACATCAGTCCACTTCCATTCATGAACCAGAACAAGTGACACCTCCTCATAAATCTCCAAGCCCGATTCATGTACACTCTACTGAACATGGATTTAAACCTTCTTCTGAACCCATTGATATTTCATCCTCATCTGAAACTGATTTTATAACCCCTAAACCCGCTGATTTGATGGATTATTCTATATGTGATAAAGAAGATAGAATTAGGGTTGATATAAGGATAGCTTTGTTGAAGCTGTTTCCTGGTCTGGATGAGAGTTCTGTTGAGTTTGAAAGACTGCTTAGGATAGGCACTTGGATCTATCTTAAGAAATGTGATCTGAAAGAGACTCTAACAGTTATGGAAGGTATGGGTGGTTCCAAAGTCTTTGATGAGTGGGAACAAGAACAGAAAATTGCAGCTGGAGTTAATTCAGTTACTGAATTGTTCACTACAGAATCTATAGTTCAACTTGTAGAGAGGATAACTGGTTTCTCATATCTTGTTAAGAATGTGAATCAAGCTGATCCTGAAGCAGAGGATGTGGTGAATATGAACATTTCAGATGATGATATTGGAATTCAGCAACATAAATCTCCTGAGGTAATGGAGACTCAAGCTCACACTGTTGTACCTTGTGATAATCAAGAGCTGGATGATATTCTGCTGACAGGAATTGCTCCTGATGATGGAGAGCCTGATAATACTGAAGTTTTTAAGGACACAGATGTTCTTGAAAATACTGAGGTTATTGAGGAAGCTCAAGATGTTTGTGCTGAGGAGATTCAGAGTACACCAAGAGTTGTTGATGGATTTGGTGTTTCAGATCCTATTGTTCAGGAAACCGTTCGCCCGATTCCTCAAACAGTCACTCTGGATCATTCTCATTTTGATGCTTTGAAGAGGCAAAATGATGAACTGAAGGTTCAATTAGATGCTGCTGTGAAAATGTTTCAGGAAGCCACTGAAAGGATTGATAAACTGTCTTCTGAAAATATGTTTGAAAGAGTGATTGATCATACAATGTCAAAAATCTATGATCTGCATAGATTGCAGGAGAAAAATCTTTCAGCCACTCTTCACAAGAAACTGGAAGAACATCTCATTCCTCTAGGCCTTTGGCAGGATGAAGCCAAAAAGGGGGAAGAGAGGTTAAGCAAGCAAATGGAGCTGACTCAAACACAACAAGCTCAGTTGGTTGTGAGTCAAGATGAGCTTAGAGATGAAATTGCTAGCCTAAATGGAAAACTCAAGAGCAGAAAACAGCAGAAATACCAAGCTGAGGGTGTTATTGAAATTGCTGAATCAGGAAAGAAGAAAAGGAAATTGATTATTAGTGATGATGAAGAACAAGAAGAATCTGGTAGGATTACTAGATCAAGAAGTAAGTTGGCTGTTGGAAGTAGTCAATCTACTGAACAAGAAAAGAAAAGGAAAGAAGAAGCAGAGCTGAAGAAGAAAAAGAACAAAGATGTAGAGTTCTTGAGCAAGAGATATGATAATAGAGTTGCTAATTTGAAAAGGAAGTTAAAAGCTCTAAGGAAAGCTGAAGGAAAGAAACTGGATGGAAATTTCAAAGATGAAAACTATGTTGACTTCATGATTTTACCTGAGAATGAAGAACACTGGAATGAATTAAAAATAAGATGGCAAATCACTAACTTCATTGTGAAGAAATTTGGTGATCATGCTAGCAAAGAAGCAGAGTATGCTGATTTTGATGATTTCATGATGAACGTAGATAGAGTCTTCTGGGAAGATGTGTTGTCTATGGCTGCTGCTGTTAATCTTGTGATTTTATGTCCTGAAGAACCTGTCTGGGAACCTCCAAGACTGGATGATGGAACACCTGATTATAAGGAAATTGGAAACATCATTGAGAAGATCATTAAGGATGAAGGCATCACTGATCATCAACACATGATGGATATCAAAGCAAGGCTGTATATTGCTTACAGGATCTGAAGATGAAGGACTGAAGCTCAAATAGATAACATTTCTTATCCTTAGTCTTTATTTCTATATTTTTGTGTTTCATATTCTGTGATTATTTGTAATATCTGATCTTATTTTAATATGAATCTGGAATTTTGGAATGATGAACTGTTATGATAGACTACATACTTAACTACTGATTTATTAACATTTAAGTAGTTTTGGCTTCATCAAAAAGGGGGAAATTGTTGGGATATGAATCCTTGAAACAATGTTCTAGTTGATGAAAGTATGTTTTGATGGCCAAAAGCAACTTAAAGTTAGTAATATATGTGGTTCTAAGTCATCTTAACTAAGTCATCTAAATATAAGCTTACTAATCTGATGAGAAACTTGAATTGAGATTACTGATCTTAATGCTAACTGAAGTAAGTTTACGGATCTTATGAAGCAATATTGAGAATAAAATCACTGATCTTAACTGAGTTATTTGAAATAAGATTACTGATCTGAGTATGAAAACTGAGGATAATTTTGGTGATCTTATATGAGATATTTGAAATCTGAGTTACTGATCTGATATACTTACTGATCTGATATATTTACTGATCTTATATGTAAGTTACTGATCTTAGATATTTACTGATCTTATATGGAAGTTATTGAACTTACATGAGTTACTGATCTTATGAGTTACTGATCTTATTGGTTACTGATCTGATATATGAACTGTTAGGAACTAAGCTGATGTTTTGTATTGTATAGACAGCTTATAGTGTAGGACTTAGATATACTCATCTGTATATAGTTCAGTTGATGTATTGATAGGTTTTATATATGTAAAGTTGTATTTTGTTGTATTCAGCATTGTAAAGTTCAGAATAGTAAAATCAGAACACTAGATTAGAAATAGATTAGAAGAAGATCAGAAGACTAATGAAGACTCAGAAGGCTACTTCAGAATAAGAAGACTTCAAGAAGAGTTGAAGAGAAGCTTAGAAGAAATCTGAAGAAGTACAGAACAGTTTCTGGAGAACTGTGCTGATTGATTAAGAAGAGTAAAAATCAGAACAGTGAGATACTGTGCTGATTTGTTGAAATTGAAGAATAAGTTTGGAAAGCTTATTTAAAGTGTAACTGAAGATTTATTGAAGATATGCTGACTTGGAAGTTAAAGGAAGTTACAAAGTCGGTTACAAGAAGAAGTTACAAAAACAGTTTTAGAGTTAGTTGAGAGTTAGTTCACAAACTGCTAACTGTCATACTAAGTTCTATAAATACTGTATGATCTCCTACTGCTAAAGACTACTGAGCAATTACTGATCTTAGAGAATTCGAGAACAAGTCTACAAGCAAGAACTCACAGAGTTGAAGGAAATCAAAGCAAGAAGAGCCACTGAATTGAAGAGAAGAATCAAAGGCTATTCACAGAGAAGTTTTACTTTTCAGTTTTAAGTTTGTATTTTGTAAAACAAGTGTGCTAGTTACTTGAAGAATTACTAGTAGATCGAAGATATACCTGGAGGTATAATCGATAAGATCAAAGTCTTAATCTTGGGACTCTAAGCCACAAGAAGCTCAAGAAGAGTAATAAAACTTCACAACTGGAGTTGTGAGAGTGGATGTAGACATTTGTCGAACCACTATAAAATTCTGTGTTCTTTACTTTACTGTTTGTTAGTTGTTTGAATTGTTTAATCAAGAACATTAAGAATTTACTAAGTAAAGATCTAAGTAAAAGTTGAGTATAAAACTAAACTGAAAAGTACTGATCTAACTCAGTAAGAACAGTACTATTCAGAACACTATTCCGCATTAAACTCTGATATTTTGAAAGAATTTTAAAAGTCTATTCACCCCTCCCCTCTAGACTTTTACTAGCTTACTCAATCTTAACTCAACTTTGGGACCAACAAGGCTGTTGTTGCTCTTGACGATTATCCTCGACATGGATATATTGACCATCGTACCTTCGTTGGAATAATTTTTTTCAATGAGGAGGAACCCCATTGTTTTCTTGTTCGCCTAGGCGATCACGCATTGATCGTCGGCTGTGGTGTGAGTCCCCAAACTCTTCTCTTTGATTATCACCATGTCGAGCTAGTCGATGTCCCCCACTTCTTTCTGGGATATTTTCATCATTCACGACGCGGGCGGGAGGTGGCACAAGATTTTCCCTTTCCCTGGCTTGTTCGTCAGCTAAAAAGTTGATCAAATCATTCCGCCTTAAAGGATCTCTCAAAAGAGCGGCCATGAAGGCGTTGCTCCGGCCATGAAGGCTGCCGGAGTTCCTGGAGCTGGTGGGTGTCCTCCCAGAGGTGGGATCTCAGGACCTTTCCCGTTGTTTGGATCTCTAACCCGGATTGGGCTGTCCTCTCTATGTGAACGGTGAGAATGATTTTGAGACATGTTTTAAAGTTCTTTATGACAGACTAACACAGAAATAACACTTTTCCTGGTAAAAACTTGAAGATTTTAAAGGTGTTCTTGAACACTTAAGAACACCAAAAGCAAAAAAATCCAGAAACGCTTACAGATTTGAAAAGCTTAAACACAACTAGTGTTTAAGTCGAAAGATCTATTACAAAAACTGAAAAGAAAACTTTAGTTTACAACTTAGATATTATTTTACCGTATAAAGTTCCTAGAAACTTATACGAACGTATTTAATCACTATAGAACGATCCGTTCTTGAGCTCGAGAAAAGCTTGCTTGAAGATCTAACAATAGCACCGTAAAAACCCCTTCTTCTAGCGCTAAATGTTGTACCGATTTTTGTCGGGGTGTATCGATTAAACGGTAACAAACAGTATCATTTATTTATGAGTGGTGTTTTACGAATTGAAAGATGATCTAAGATGTTCTTAATGAACTCTAAATAAGAAAAGTTTGTTCTTGATGAAGAACTTTAGGAAACTTGAGAGAGAAGCTGTAATTAGGGTTTAGTATGTAAGAAAATGAATTCAGATTTGTTTATTGTGCCTTCAATGGGCTTATCTTAATATCTTAATCTTAATATCATATATTTACAAACCTATTAGGTGACACATGTCACAACCTCATTAATCTATTTAACCTCTCTCTTCACCAAATCTCTCAATTTCAAAATCTCTCAACTCTTATTCATTTTAGTTTTATGTTTTAATCTCAACCCTTCATTTTAAGTTTTAATCTCAACCTTTAATCCTTATTTCTTACTCCTATATAAACCTCAACCCCTTTCTTTCATTTCAACCACTCAATGTTACATTTTATTGAATGTTTACATAATATTTTTAGGTTTTTTTTCCACTTTTCTCTTTTTTGAATGTTTCTAATGTACTCCCGGATTGATTTTTTGTTTTTATTTTCTTATGTATTGTTCTACAATTATATATTATGCAAGTTTATATTTTTTAGTAGATGTGTAATTTATTTATTGATTTTTGTTTTTGTTTGTCAAGGTTTGAAGATTTCATCAAATTCACCCGAAAATTTATAAAGGTTTTGAAGATTTCATCGGATTCACTCGAAGATTTATGAAGGTTTTTAAAATTTCATCAGGTTCACTCGAAGATTTATGAAGGCTTACAAGATTTCGTCAGATTCAAATGAAGATTTTTGAAGGTTTTGAGGACATCTACAACAATTTCATCAAATTCATGAACATTTGCAACAATTCATCCATTCACACTAATTGTCTTACAATGGTTACACTAATAAGTTTAGGCAACAATTTCATTCATTTTCAATTATGTAGATTATTGTTGATTCATAACAATTTTTGATTGATTATACGTTTAGAACATTTCCTTAAACTTTGCAAGTATAATTAAAATTTCAGTGAACAAATCAATGACTATAAATATTATTCCGATTTCGAGGAGTTAAATGTTATTCTCACTCAACCTATTAAATAGTGAAGATAAGAGTTAAAATACAGATTAAATAGTGAAAATAATTTAAATGGTGTTAATTAGAAAATCATAGTAACTCAACAAAAAAAAAAAAAAAAAATTGTACAAGAAATCACACTAAATATATACATATATATATATATATGTTGGTCCTGAAAGGAGTATATAACAAGTGTATGGGGGGGAATACACTTGTATGCAAATTCTTTTCAACTTTGATCAAACCAGAGTTCAGCAAGGTTGTCCTGGACAACTCTGCTGATGAGATTAACTCTTCTAAGATAATCAGACTACTAAGTACTATTGAGTACTTAGTTGAATAACTATCTAGGGGAGTTATATGTGCGGAATTAGTGGTTGGCCCTTTAGTTTCAACTCCTTTAAGTTCTGAAATCACTTAAGCAGTATAGTCCAGTTTTTCAGGGAACTTGTCCAATACAGTTTTGCACAGTCTTTGACTATATGTTCTTTTGAAGATCAGTTTTGTGTGCAGTGTTGAATGTATGAAATTGCTTGAAAGTAAATCAACACAAGAGTTTATAGTGGTTCAGAGACTCAAGCTCCTACATCCACTTTCCCTGATTTAACAGGATAATTCCTTCACTCTTGGAATTAACTTGTTTTATAGTGCCAAGGTGCACTTGATCAAGAACACCACTCCTTGGTGAATTGATCCCTAGGATGTCTAGAGTCCTAGTACCCTTTATCAACTCAGAACTGAACGGTTCTTCTCTCAACAGTCAGCTCCTACCACTTCTACTACTACAACCTTCTCACTTTCTCACTTGAAAGGGGTAAGGGTTGAAGTAAGGTTCCAACTAATGAGATATCCTTTACAATGAAGGTCAGTGTATAAGGATAGGATATCTCTCTAAGCTTTGTATGGATATACAGTGAAGATTAGCTTAGAAGAAGTGTTTGAAGACTAAGATAGTCTCTTTGAAAGCTTTGAAAGCACTTTGACTTGTAGGATAGTTGGCTTGTTAGTTGGGTGCTTCAAATGGTCTTCACACTTCTGTATTTATAGACAAATTTGAGGATTTGCCCGTTGGAGAGGCAGTCTCAAATTGCTATAAATGTCTTCCTTGAGTTCTTCAAACTGGAAGACAGATTCTTGATAGTGACATGTCCTCATTTGGGTAATAAACGGCTTGTAAGACTTTGTCTTCATTCTGCAGCACTCTTCCCAGTGTCTGACTTTAAGATTCACTTGTTAGGATTTGGACATGGCTTCTGAAGTTTGTTCCAATGATAGGACAACATTACTTATCAAATGGACAACTCTGCTTATCACTATCAGTAGACTTTGCTTATCAGCATAGTTGACTTGCTCTTCTTCAGATGACTTGGCTCTTTCCCTTTGCTTCACTTGGAATTGATCTCAGCATGATACAATGAAGTCTTTTAGGGTGTAGTTGTCTTCATTTCTTCAGCATAGTTGACTTTCAAGTATCAGAACATTTGTTCTGGTTTAATTTTGCTGAGACAACTCTTCTGGACAACTCTCCTGATCAGTATGCTTGGCCTTTGAGCTTTAGAACCTTTGTTCTTGCTTTAATTGTGCAGAGACAACTTCTCTGGACAACTCTCCTTATTAGAGTATTTGAATATACTTGGCCTTTTGAGCTTTAGAACCTTTGTTCTTGCTTTAATTGTGCAGAGACAACTTCTCTGGACAACTCTCCTGATCAGAGCATTTGGTCTTCAATGAAGTATACTTGGCCTTTCATAGGCTTAGTGATTGTTCCAGAATTTGAGCCTTGAGGGGACTTGATCTTGAAGGTCTTCAAAGCATATGTTCCCTCTCACATTGTGCATCTTAATCATCTAAGAGCTGCCTAAACATTTCAGCTTCTCATCTAGCCTTATGCTATGTGTTCTAACATTTTTAGAGCACAATCAATTGTGATTTGGCATGT
The DNA here is from genome assembly GCA_963675135.1 of Galeopsis tetrahit. Classification (NCBI taxonomy): domain Eukaryota; kingdom Viridiplantae; phylum Streptophyta; class Magnoliopsida; order Lamiales; family Lamiaceae; genus Galeopsis; species Galeopsis tetrahit. The sequence goes on from OY776127.1 coordinate 66,200,417, forward strand.
CTCAGGGGTTTTGGTATTCAATCAAAACATATGTCATTTTATTCCCAACAATTTCCCCCTTTTTGATGATGCCAAAACCTATACATTTTATGCAAAAGTGACTTGACTACACCTATTACATTTATCTTCAGAAGACATGACTGAGGTCAATTTCCCTGAAAAAGAATGTGTTAGTGTACTCACCATTCATGTTGCAAATAAGTTTCAAGAGTAGGCATAGAGAGATTTGTGTTTCTTGATTCAAAATTTGTTCAACTATCATTAAAGTGAGAATCATTACAGCATGTTGATAGTTTGAACAATAACATATCAGAGCATGAGACACATTACATATAAGCACAAATTTACTACAAAAGCAGAACTTAATGATATACTCTTAAGTCATTAAGCATTCAGGTATCAGAGCAAACATATCAGCAGTTTGAGCATCTTCAGCATAGTTGACCAAAACAACAAATTAGCAACCAACTTAAGTTTTCACCCATTTCAGCATGTAAGAGTCAGGAAAACTTAGCCATTTCAGAGATCATCTTCTTTAGGTGGCACCATCCCATATTGTGCCCACACTCTCTTTTTGAGTTCCATGGCTTCCTGGTTGGTTCCTTTGGGTCCAAGGGTCATTTTGTTCAGTTTGAGGATCTCTAGAAACTCCCTCAGGATCCTTGATTGGTCAATCCATCCATCAAGCTTTGGAGGCATGTAAATGATAGGCTTGGGAGCATTGAGTTCAATTCTTGCAATATCAGCAGCTGCAAGCAATTGTTGATACAATTTTCTGTAATACTCTATCATGAACTCAGCAAAGGAAGAGTTGGCATCTCCTCAATTCCATCTGTCAATGACATAATAGTCATAGACAAACTCCCTTTTAGCCTCTTCCCATGTATCATTCAGCTGAATTGGCACCCATTTATCCAAGTGTGGATATTTGGTGTCCATTGGGACTAATAGCTGAGGCTTCATCTTGCTGTATGTTGCTCTCCTTCTTCTTGGCTTTTGGAAGTCAGCTCTTCTCTTATCTCTTGCTCGGTTGGCCTCTTCCATCAAGTCCATTTTCTCTTGGGCCCTCATCATGGCCAGTTTCTGTTGTGTTTCAGGGTCTTTGCCATACCCTTCATGAAACAACTTTGATGGATCATTGAGTACCACAACCTTTGTCTTCTTTAGTCCAGGTCCAAAGCCTTCTTCATATAATGCTTCCACATCTTCAGTAACTTTGGCACCTTCAGCAATGTTGACCATTTCAGAAGACTTTTCTTCTTCAGCAATCTTGGACACTTCAGCAAATTTGTCCTTTTTAGCACTCTTTGTCTTTTTGGAGATAGGCTCATCATCATCAATTCTGAACTCAGGAGGCAGATCAAGGTTGTTGGGAAAGTCAGTGAATGTTTCAGCTTTTCTTTTGTTTCCTTTGGCCTTCTTGATTTTTCCTCTAGTTTGGACACCTTCAGCATCCTTGTCCAAACCAGATACCTCTCCTCCTGGTCTTTGTTGTAGCCTAACTCTTTCTTCTTGTGCTGAGGCCATTGAGTTCTTCAAGGCAATTGCTAATTGCTCTTCTTCATCCAATTCTTCTAAATTCAGCACAGCTGGTTCTTTTCCTTTTCCTTTAGCAGCTTTGTCTTTTCCCTTTCCTGGGCTTCCAATGACCAAGGCACCTTTTGCTCTTGCTCTTTCCCTTTCCCCCTTTTTGGCAGCATCAAAACACTGGGGTTTGAGCTCACTCATTGTTGTAGCCATTAGGGATTGGGCTTGGTTTAGAGATTTCATCTCCTCCAACAAATATACATTCTCATCATGTATATTTTGCATCCTATCACTGCTCAAGCTAAGGAAAGCTAGAACAGGCTTCATCTTTTGTTGGACAACCTCCTCCAAGGTTGCTTTTAGAGATGCATCAAGTTGGGCCTTAAGAAGCTCAATGAGGTTGGCCACTGCACTTTCAGCAATGTTGGCCAGCACTTCTTGGGAAAACTTTTCAGAGGCTGCTTTCACCATGGCAAGTCTTTGTTCTTCTGCTCTTTTCTTCTGCAATGCAGTCTTCTTGCCAAGTGCTTGTTTGACAGTTAGCCTGAGAGCTTTGACATTGGCATTATGATTGTCTCTCAGCAGCTTTTGTTCCTTCTTGACCTCCTCTGAGATGGATTCCATAGTGGATTTGGCTTGTTGAACTTCAGTGGAAATGGTTTGGAGACCAGATTCCACACCACTAATCCTTGCTTCCAATGTGGGTAGCACCACATCCTCAGAGCCTGTTAACCTCATCTCTACAGATGCTAGAGTTCTTCCTTGCTCATTTAATGCTCCTGAAGTTTCAGCATAAGCAGATTGGACCTGATGAGCCAAGGAGTCCAATTTCTCTGATTGCATTCCAAGCAAGGCTTGTGCTGAGCCTGTATCTACTTGGATATGGGCATCTGTCAAGAATTCATCTGCAAATATTTGGTCAAGGGAAATACCTGCAATGTTAAACAAATCAAACAAGTTAGGGAATAAACACTCATCACCCTCAATTTCTTTTGCATAAGACTCTGATACATCAGCAGCCTTCTTCTCATTTTCAACTCTTTCTTTTCTTCCTTCATTTAAAATGTTCTCACCCAAGGAATCAGGCCTCCTTTCATCAAGGGATTCTTGAAGTTCAGATTTGACTTCAAGAATAACATGTCCTTCCTCACTTATACCACCCTCTATTTGTGGTACACTCACTATCTTAGTGATTACAACCTCTCTATCATCCACTACTCCCTCTGATTTTTTGACTAAACTCTCCTTTTCAACACCTTCACCTAGACCTGCAACATCTCCACCTTCAACAAGATTCAAGGATGGCAGTTGTGGGGAGATCACAGTGCTTATATCAGCAGCCACTAAGTCATCCTGAATGATTAAGGGCTGATCAGTGTCCAACTCTTCTGACACTGAATAGGCCTTAACCAAACCAGCCTCTAGTATAGGAACCTCAACATCTTTAGGTTGTGCCTTGGGTTCAAAAGAACCTTCATTGGCAGATGTATCTTTGGTTGTGTTACCACCCTTGGTCAACACCTCTGATGAAGTAGAGCCTTTCGTATGATAGGTTAAAAGGGGAGTTGAAAGCAAATTGGTTTCAGGATGGTTGGGATTGGTTTCAGGAGGGTTGGTATTTGAGGGGTTTGAGGGATCATCAGGGGAGTCATCATCATTTGAGCTACTATCAGGGTGTTTGATGCCCTTAGCTTTTCTTTCCTTCTCCTCAATGATCTTCTCATCTACTAACTTTGCAAAAACTTCCTCATCAATGAGAAATCTTGTCTTTAGCACTCCAGCAAAGTGTATTAGTCTACTCTCCTCCACTTGCCACCAATTAGCACCCTTATCTTGGATGACTTGAGAGATTTCCATCAATGTTTTGTCCTTGACATCCACTAACATTCTCATGTCATGGAACATTTTCTGAATTCTGGGAAATTCAGCAAGTTGTGGGTACAAGCTATCCACAGTGGCCTTGGCTCCACCTCTGAGCATACTTTCATAAGTATACTCCTCCTCATTCTCACTAGATGGAGAACTTTGGGCTATAGGGGAGTTGGCTGTGGTTTCATTAATTGCAGCTTCAGGCAAGTTAAGTTCAGGAGGGTTGGCTTCAGAAGGATTAGGCTCAATTGAAGGTACCTCAGTTGCTTTTAAGAGCGATGATTCTGAGGGGGCTTTGCTCAGGGGAGTTGGCTCATGAAGTGCATGTTCTAAGAGTTTGGAGTAGTTTAGCATAGATGAATCAAGAGGGGACAGGAGCCTTGTCTCATCTACTGCTAAGTCTGCTAGCACATCAATGCCACTTCTCTGCACACTTCCTTCTGGAGAGTATCTCTTAGTGAGATTTACAGGGGTGATAGGCTGGTTGGGAGGGGTAACATGGGTTTCAGGGGAGTTGGGTTCAAAGTTTTGGGTTTCAGGGATGTTGGCTTCTAAGGGTTGGCCTTCAGGGACTTTGGACTCTGGGGTTCCAGAACCAAAAGAGTTGGTCCTGGACTTAGATTTAGTCCTGCTTTCAGCCCTGCTCTCCCTTAGAGCAATTTGAAGAGTTCTATCCTCCTGAAGCTCCAATATCTTTTTAGTAGGTTGGGCCTCTTATCACCTTTCTTCTTTTATCTTGTCTCATTATACTTCAGCCTCAACTCTTCTGAGTGGTCAGAAGGCACATTTACTCCCTCTTCTGCCACTTCATCAACTTCAGCTGATGCTCCTGAGGCTTCTCCTGAAGATATTTGAGACACTTTCTTTGTTTTGACAGCCCTGGCTTTAGTTCTTTTCTTCATCTTAGGCTTTTCTTCAACCTTTTCAGCAGGGTTGGCCATTATCATCCTCCTTTGCTCAGTCTTCTTGCTGAGTTTTCTGAACATTATTTTCTGGGTTAGGAGTGGTTTGGCAAAGGTTTGCATCTCAGAGTAGTGAGCAAACTTCTCAATTAGCAAACTTGCCCTGGTGCAATATCTCAGTTTTCCTTCCATCACAACCTTGTTGTGAGCTTTTACTTTGAACTTTGCCTTTTCTTTCATCATCTCAGACAAGATGAAAGTTCTCCAATCAAACTTGATGCCTTTATCACTGGCATCAATCACTGCAGCCATAATCCTTATCCTTGGATGGCTTACTTGCTCTAAACTTCCAGTGTTACTGAGCAAGCTCTTTGCTACTACCTCAAATAAGGTTAAGAATTTTGGCTTGACTGTTCTCTTATGTTGAGTAGAGGATAGTGGCCCTGGAGTAATAAGCCATTCTTGAGCAATTTCTTGCTCAAGACCATTTCCATAGAATTCTGGATTCCTTCCCTCTGAAGGCAATCCAAAAGCAGCTTCAACCTCTTCCTTAGAAAATTTCACCTTGTGAAATCTTTCCTCCTCTTCTCCTTCTGCTACAAAGGATAGTCTTGTGGCAACTTCTCCATCTTCAGGTTTGCCTTTCCATTTGAGAAAAGTAAAGAACTTTGCCATGTAGGATTCAAGACAAGAGTCTGGCTTCTCTTGCATGAACTTCTGGAGACCTGCCCTTCTCAACCATCTCAAGGTTGGAGTAACATTAGGATCCTCACTCACAAAAGAAAGGATTGGCTCGAATGTGAGGTTGTTTTTTGTGGCTTTGATAGCCAAAGTCAAGGTCAAGTTCCTTGTTGAAGAAATCAACAACCATTTCTGGTTTTGCTTTGGGAGCCATTGAAGATTACAGAGAAAAATTTGAGAGAGATTGAGAGTGTTTGAAGTAAGTTAGAGCTAGGGTTTCGAATACTTGGGGAAGAAGTGTTTGTGGGGGATCTTAAGACTTGTGAATATTCTAAAAAGAATGTTTGTCAATGAGTTGGTGAAGTCTTGATGCAATTCAAAGGTGAACAAAAGTGGAAATCAAAATGGACGGCCAGGATTGACTTCAGGGGAGTTGTCCAATTTTGATCCAATGGTCAAAAACTAATGTAACAGTGAGTGGTTGGTTTTATTCAAAACGTGGAGGCTATTTAATATTAGTTAATGGTTGGGGAGTTTTCAAGGTAGATCATGGCTTGAAAAGGTGTAATGCAAACAAGAGTTAAATCTTGGCATTTAATGCATGGAAAGTGACCTTTTGGGTGGGAGACAAATTAAATCCCAAAAAGATGAAATTTGTATATGGAATGGGACAGATTTTGAAATAGGCAATGATTACCCAAAATAGGTGCTTATCAGACCAAGATTTGGTTTGATAGCTAGGACAACTTATCTGACCCCACTAGGACAAGTGTCCTGAAAAGATGTGGACAAGTGTCCTGAAATTCAATGGACAAGTGTCCTGAATCATTTAGGTCATCTCTTCTGAATTTCAGTAGACTTGACCAAGTCTACTGATCTTTTAATATCAGTTCCTCCCTTAGTGAATAAACTCCTTTGGACTCATTTGTCCAACTTTCCTGGATCAAGAAGACCCAACTCTGCTGATAATTCCAGAAATCTTGCTTCTGCAAATGGTTTTGTCAATATATCAGCTTTTTGATGATCTGTGTGGATTTTCACCAATTTGATATCCTTCTTCTCCACATGGTCTCTAATGAAGTGATGCTTGATGTCTACATGCTTACATCTTGTGTGCAATACAGGGTTTTGTGATATTGCAATAGCATTGTTGTTGTCACAGAAGATTGGCACTTCAGTACAGTTGACATTGTAGTCTCTTAATTGTTGTCTTAACCATAGAATTTGAGCACAATAGCTTCCAGCAGCAACATATTCAGCTTCAGTGGTGGAAGTAGCCACTGTGTTTTGCTTTTTGGAGAACCAAGATATAAGTTTGTTGCCCAAGAATTGACAAGTCCCTGAGGTGGACTTTCTGTCAATTCTACATCCTCCATAATCAACATCTGAGTAGCCAGTTAACTCAATGTTGTCATCAGCAGGGTACCAAAGGCCTAGATTTTCAGTGCCTTTGAGATACCTCAAAATCCTTTTTGCAGCCTCAAGATGGCTTTTCTTAGGATTTGCTTGAAACCTTGCACAAACACCTACTGCAAAGGTGATGTCAGGTCTGCTGGCAGTGAGATAGAGAAGTGAACCAATGATTCCTCTATACTCAGTAGAGTTGGTTGAAATACCACTCTCATCAGGATCCATCTTCCAATTTGTGTTCATTGGGATCCTTACTGGCTTGTTAGTTGTACACCAAAACTTTTTGATCATTTCTCTGATGTACTTGGCTTGATTGATGAAGATTCCTTCTTTAGATTGTTTGACTTGAAGTCCCAAAAAGAAATTCATCAGCCCCATCATGGACATCTCAAACTTGCTTTGCATGAGCTTGGAGAACTTCTCACACAGCTTCTCATTGGGAGATCCAAATATGATGTCATCCACATATATTTGGACAAGCAAGATGTCCTCTCCTTCAGTGATTCTGAAGAGGGTTCTGTCCACAGTTCCTTTGATAAAACCATGATCCAAGAGGAACTGTGACAGTGTGTCATACCAGGCTCTTGGAGCTTGCTTGAGTCCATATAGAGCTTTCTTCAGTCTGTAAACTTGGTTTCCAACTTCAAAACCAGGTGGTTGCTCCACATAGACTTCTTCTTTCAAGACTCCATTCAGAAAGGCACTCTTGACATCCATTTGGTACACTTTGAACCTCTTGTGGGCTGCATAAGCTAAGAACAGCCTTATTGCTTCTAGCCTTGCCACAGGTGCAAAGGTTTCATCATAGTCAATGCCTTCTGATTGACAATAGCCTTTTGCCACTAATCTGGCCTTGTTTCTGACAATCACATCATTTTCATTCTTCTTGTTCTTGAACACCCACTTGGTTCCAATAACATCTTGATGTGAAGGTCTATCCACCAGCTCCCATACATCATTCCTGGTGAATTGGTTAAGCTCTTCTTGCATTGCTGTGATCCAGTTTGCATCCTGAAGTGCTTCATCAATGTCCTTTGGTTCCTGTTCTGATAAGAAACAGCAAAACATAGCACTTTCACCATGAAAACTTCTGGTTTTGACTCCTATACTTGGATCACCAAGTATCAGATCAGTAGGATGGTCAGACAACCAAGTCCTTCTTTTTCTGATCCCTTCAGTAGAGTTGTCCTCTACTAAGGTTGAGTCACCAGTGTTATAGAATTCAGGATAATTGAATGCAGGATCTAATTCAGGATCATATTCAGGGATGTTGTCCTCAATGTTTGGAACATTGGCATTTTCAACATTTATGGTTCCCCCTTGAATATTGGATCCATTAACTACCTCAGCAGAGCCTGCTTCTTCATTGGTAGTTGTTACCTGAGTGTGAACTGGGATTGGATCATTCAGTTCACCATTTCCTTCAGTGGGGTTTGCTTCAGGAATATTGCCTTCAGGATTGTTGTCCAGTGTAGTATTTTCAGGGAGATTGGTTTGGACAACATCTATGAATTCAGTGTCCTTGTCTTTTAGGCTCAATCTGGTTGTTCTTTGTGTGATCTCTTCAGGGTCCAGGTTTTTGTTCCTGATCTCAAAGATAGATTCATCAAACACAACATGAGGTGTTTCTTCCACAACAAGGGTTTTCTTGTTGTAGACTCTGAAAGCTCTACTGATTTGAGAGTATCCAAGAAATACTCCCTCATCAGCTTTGCTATCAAAGGTTTTCAACTGTTCTTTCCCATTATTGTGAATGAAACACTTACAACCAAATATGTGAAAGTATGACACTTTAGGCAATCTTCCTTTCCAGAGTTCATAGGGGGTTTTGCCTTGCCCCTTAGTAATCAAACATCTATTCTGAGTATAACATGCAGTGTTTATAGCTTCAGCCCAAAACCTCTTAGGTAGATTAGAATCAGCAATTAAGGTTCTAGCAGCTTCTTTTAGGGTTCTATTCCTTCTTTCTGCAACTCCATTCTGTTGGGGAGTTCTAGCTGCTGAGGTTTCATGAGCTATTCCATTTAAAGAGCAATACTCATTGATGTATGAGTTAATGAACTCAGTGCCTTTATCAGATCTTATCTTGATAATGCTAAGGTTTTTCTCATTTGATAATTTCTTTAAAAGTTCATGCAGTTTGACTTGTGTTTCCTTCTTATTAAGGAGAAATACTACCCATGTGAACTTAGAGAAATCATCTACTACTACCAATGTGTATTTTCTTCCATTTATGCTTGAGGGGGTAATTGGTCCAAATAAGTCCATATGTAAAAGTTCAAGTACCCTTTCAGTAGAGATGACTGGTTTTCCTTTGAATGAGGCTTTAATCTGTTTTCCTTCTTGACATGGTTTACACACATGTTCTTTAATGAAGACCTCATTAGGTAGTCCTTTTACTAATGCATTTCTAGCAAGTTTGTTCATTGATTTGAAGTTCAAGTGGTTTAGCCTTTTATGCCATAACCAGCTTTGTTCACTAGAGCTCTTAGCAATAAAACATGCAGCATCAGTAGACTTGTCCCAGTCTGCAAAATACACATTTCCTTTCCTAGTTCGAGTCAATAGAGTTTGTTGAGTCTTATCTTTAATTAGGAATTTTCCACTTGAGAACTCAACATTGAAATCTTTATCACAGAATTGACTGATACTTAGGAGATTATATTTGAGACCAGCTACATAAGATACATTGGTCACTTTGATGTTACCAATCATCAAAGTACCATAACCTTTAGTTGTTGCTTGTGAGCTGTCTCCAAAAGTGACATTTGGGCCTTCTTTTTCAATAAAATCAGTGAGGAGTTCCTTGTTTCCAGTCATGTGCCTTGAGCATCCACTGTCAAGGTACCATGTTGTCTTTTTGCTCATACTCCTCTTCTTGTGGCCCATAGGTACCTGCAATTAGATAGGTTTAGGTACCCTTTGAGTTTTGGGTCCTGAGAGGTTAGCAGTACCTTTTGGAACCCATGCTTGCCTAATTACCCTGATTGATTCAAGGTGGCTAAGTTGCTTTCCTTGTGCATCAACATACACAGTCTTTCCCTTAAATGCCTTTGGGAAAGTGTGTGTAAAAGTATTAACTCTGTAAGTTTCAGGAGAGTTGTCAAATCTCCTGAACTTATGAGTTCCTTGTGTAACTTGTTGAAATCTTTGAGGAAATTTCTTTTTATGACCATTACCCTTTGGCATGAAGGGTTTTGGCTGTCTCATTTTATTCTGCCTTTGAGGATAGTTATTCTTTGGTCTATTCAGCTGAGGCTTTCTCAGAAGAGTTGGCCTTGGCTGATTATACCTTGGATAACTCCTCTGAACATTGTTCAGGAGAGTTGCTCTTCCATTGGGTCTACTCTGCTGATCAACATTCTTCTTGTGTTCAGGGACTTTGGCCATTTCCTTAGGTTTGGGCCTAGTCTCCTGAAGCACTTGAGTATGCATTTCATTCATTTTACCATTTCCTTTGTTCAGTGGCTGAATCATTTCATTTTCAGCTTGTTGTGCCACTGATTTGACAAAGATTTTCTTAGTGTTACTTGTTGAAGCAACACTAAGACAAGGTGAAGATTCAAATGGATCAAAACCTAATCCACTCCTTTGAGCCATAGGTCTTTGATAACTCTGAATTTCCTCTATTGCTCTAGAGGATTTGTTCAAAGCAGACATCTTTTGTTTCAGGCTCTCTTCTCTTAATTTGAGAATGTCATACTCATGTGAGAGGTTTTCAAACTTAGCTTGAATAATTTTTAGCTCAAAATCTTTCCTCTTCTGAGTAAGTAATTGAGCATCAATCTGTTCTTGTTGGTCAACTATCCTGAGATTTGCTTCCTCAAGCTCTCTCAAGACTTGTTGATACAACTCAGTAGATTTAATGTCAACTACTGTCTCAGCAGGTTTTGAAAGCTCAATTGAAAGTCTTTCATTTTCTCTCACACAATTATCATGAAATTCTTGTAATCTAGTGAAATCTTCCATCAACTTCCCAAAAGAAAGTTTCAAGTTGACTTCACTAGAGTTTTGTGATAAGAATGATAGCGAGCTAGAAGTGGAGGATACCTCATCATCCTCAATAGCCATGTTGCACACATCATCATCATCATCACTGTTAGAGAACAGTCCATCAGAAGAGTTGAGACTTTCAGCACTATCAGATTCATCACCAGCCATCATAGCTTTTCTGTTGGTGAACTTCTTGTCTCTTTTGGCTTGCCTCTCTCTTCTTTCTTTAGAGCTCAATTCAGGGCAGTCATACTGGAAGTGCCCTTTCTTCTTGCAATTATAACACAGGTCTTCATCATCGTCCTTCTTGGATTCATCTCTTCCTTTTGATGATGAAGGGTCAGCTCTACTGGACCTTCTCCTATCAGAGTACTTGTCCTCTGATCTTTTCTCTTCAGGCTTTTTGTCCTTGGCCTGATCTTCAGGGGAGTTGTACCTTCTTCTGAATTTGTTGTCTTGGTAGAATTTCTTGTATCTACCAAACCTTGAGTTGAGTTTGTCAAACCTCCTTGCCATAAGAGCCATTTATTTCTTCATTTCAGTCTTAGAGACTGACTTTGATGATCTTGGAGTGGGTTGCATTTCAGGTTCAGCAGCTTTGGCTTTAAATGCCACTCCTTTGACTGGTAAGGAAGTCTCTTCTGCTGGCTTTCTTCTATTGAGGTCAAACTCATATGCTTTGAGTTCTGAGAAGATTTGTTGCATGGGCATGGAGGAGAGATCCTTGGTATTCTGCATCATTACAGCATATACATCCCACTTTTGAGTGAGACTTCTCAGGATTTTTAATCCAACTTCTCTTCTGGAGTACACCTTGCCCAATGAGTTGATTTCATTCATCACATCAGTGAATCTACCAGCAAACTTGTCAATGGATTCTTCAGACTCCATTGTGAATTGTTCAAACTTTTGCACAGCAACTTGGAGCTTGTTCTCCTTGATCTTTTCTGTACCCTCACACATCTCAGCAAGAGTATCCCAAATTTCTTTGGCAGTTGTGCAGTGGTAGACTCTACCCATGATTGCATCTGGAATTGTTTGGTAGAGGGTGTTCATAGCTAGATAATTTAGATTATCTTTCCTCTTTTCATCAGCAGTGAAGTCATCTTCATCTTTGGGAATCAGTTCCCTTATATCAGCTCTTTGCTCATCTGTTAACCTGGGGTTAGTTTGAGTAAACACAAAAGGACCTCTTGTGATTACTCTCAAAGTGTCAGTATGAAGAGAAGCAAGATGAGGTCTCATTCTGATTTTCCAGAAATCATAATTGTCTATAGAGAACATGGGCAGTTTATGATGTGAAATGTGGTTGACTGGATTTGTGGCCATGTTGTCCAATCCTTGAACAGCAGGTGGAGGAACAGCATTGTTGTTGGTCATGGCTTAAGAATAAGATTTCAGTCAAATGATAAGATTTCAGATAGATCAGTTCAGTGACCACACCAAATATGTGATTTTGAAAATCAAGATGGATTTTCAGAAGCAGTGGTCTTTGAACCCCTGCTCTGATACCACTTGTTGGTCCTGAAAGGAGTATATAACAAGTGTATGGGGGGGAATACACTTGTATGCAAATTCTTTTCAACTTTGATCAAACCAGAGTTCAGCAAGGTTGTCCTGGACAACTCTGCTGATGAGATTAACTCTTCGAAGATAATCAGACTACTAAGTACTATTGAGTACTTAGTTGAATAACTATCTAGGGGAGTTATATGTGCGGAATTAGTGGTTGGCCCTTTAGTTTCAACTCCTTTAAGTTCTGAAATCACTTAAGCAGTATAGTCCAGTTTTTCAGGGAACTTGTCCAATACAGTTTTGCACAGTCTTTGACTATATGTTCTTTTGAAGATCAGTTTTGTGTGCAGTGTTGAATGTATGAAATTGCTTGAAAGTAAATCAACACAAGAGTTTATAGTGGTTCAGAGACTCAAGCTCCTACATCCACTTTCCCTGATTTAACAGGATAATTCCTTCACTCTTGGAATTAACTGTTAGAGAACAGTCCATCAGAAGAGTTGAGACTTTCAGCACTATCAGATTCATCACCAGCCATCATAGCTTTTCTGTTGGTGAACTTCTTGTCTCTTTTGGCTTGCCTCTCTCTTCTTTCTTTAGAGCTCAATTCAGGGCAGTCATACTGGAAGTGCCCTTTCTTCTTGCAATTATAACACAGGTCTTCATCATCGTCCTTCTTGGATTCATCTCTTCCTTTTGATGATGAAGGGTCAGCTCTACTGGACCTTCTCCTATCAGAGTACTTGTCCTCTGATCTTTTCTCTTCAGGCTTTTTGTCCTTGGCCTGATCTTCAGGGGAGTTGTACCTTCTTCTGAATTTGTTGTCTTGGTAGAATTTCTTGTATCTACCAAACCTTGAGTTGAGTTTGTCAAACCTCCTTGCCATAAGAGCCATTTATTTCTTCATTTCAGTCTTAGAGACTGACTTTGATGATCTTGGAGTGGGTTGCATTTCAGGTTCAGCAGCTTTGGCTTTAAATGCCACTCCTTTGACTGGTAAGGAAGTCTCTTCTGCTGGCTTTCTTCTATTGAGGTCAAACTCATATGCTTTGAGTTCTGAGAAGATTTGTTGCATGGGCATGGAGGAGAGATCCTTGGTATTCTGCATCATTACAGCATATACATCCCACTTTTGAGTGAGACTTCTCAGGATTTTTAATCCAACTTCTCTTCTGGAGTACACCTTGCCCAATGAGTTGATTTCATTCATCACATCAGTGAATCTACCAGCAAACTTGTCAATGGATTCTTCAGACTCCATTGTGAATTGTTCAAACTTTTGCACAGCAACTTGGAGCTTGTTCTCCTTGATCTTTTCTGTACCCTCACACATCTCAGCAAGAGTATCCCAAATTTCTTTGGCAGTTGTGCAGTGGTAGACTCTACCCATGATTGCATCTGGAATTGTTTGGTAGAGGGTGTTCATAGCTAGATAATTTAGATTATCTTTCCTCTTTTCATCAGCAGTGAAGTCATCTTCATCTTTGGGAATCAGTTCCCTTATATCAGCTCTTTGCTCATCTGTTAACCTGGGGTTAGTTTGAGTAAACACAAAAGGACCTCTTGTGATTACTCTCAAAGTGTCAGTATGAAGAGAAGCAAGATGAGGTCTCATTCTGATTTTCCAGAAATCATAATTGTCTATAGAGAACATGGGCAGTTTATGATGTGAAATGTGGTTGACTGGATTTGTGGCCATGTTGTCCAATCCTTGAACAGCAGGTGGAGGAACAGCATTGTTGTTGGTCATGGCTTAAGAATAAGATTTCAGTCAAATGATAAGATTTCAGATAGATCAGTTCAGTGACCACACCAAATATGTGATTTTGAAAATCAAGATGGATTTTCAGAAGCAGTGGTCTTTGAACCCCTGCTCTGATACCACTTGTTGGTCCTGAAAGGAGTATATAACAAGTGTATGGGGGGGAATACACTTGTATGCAAATTCTTTTCAACTTTGATCAAACCAGAGTTCAGCAAGGTTGTCCTGGACAACTCTGCTGATGAGATTAACTCTTCGAAGATAATCAGACTACTAAGTACTATTGAGTACTTAGTTGAATAACTATCTAGGGGAGTTATATGTGCGGAATTAGTGGTTGGCCCTTTAGTTTCAACTCCTTTAAGTTCTGAAATCACTTAAGCAGTATAGTCCAGTTTTTCAGGGAACTTGTCCAATACAGTTTTGCACAGTCTTTGACTATATGTTCTTTTGAAGATCAATTTTGTGTGCAGTGTTGAATGTATGAAATTGCTTGAAAGTAAATCAACACAAGAGTTTATAGTGGTTCAGAGACTCAAGCTCCTACATCCACTTTCCCTGATTTAACAGGATAATTCCTTCACTCTTGGAATTAACTTGTTTTATAGTGCCAAGGTGCACTTGATCAAGAACACCACTCCTTGGTGAATTGATCTCTAGGATTTCTAGAGTCCTACTACCCTTTATCAACTCGGAACTGAATTGTTCTTCTCTCAACAGTCAGCTCCTACCACTTCTACTACTACAACCTTCTCACTTTCTCACTTGAAAGGGGTAAGGGTTGAAGTAGGGCTGGCAAATCGTGATATCGTGTCGTGTTTCGTGTCGACACGATAGTGACACGACACGATAAGGCCAAACACGAACACGACACGATAAGGATCTGTGTCGACACGACACGAACACGATAATTTTCGTGTCGACACGATAACAACACGATAATTTTCGTGTCGACGTGACACGACACGATAACGACACGTAACACGATAACAACACGATAACGACACGATAAGAAAATAAAATAATTTAAAATTGTATTAAATATATAAAAAATAATATATTTATATAAATATAAGAAATTATCGTGTCATTATCGTGTTATTATCAGATACGTGTCATTAAATAACAGGTTAACGGGTTGTTAACAGGTTAATGGGTTACCTGTTAATTTTATCGTGCTTAACGGGTTGACACGAACCCGACACGAAATTTTCGTGTCGTTATCAGGTCGACCCGATAACGACACGAACCCGATAAGGCCAAACACTAACCCGTACTTTTCGTATCGGGTTCGTATCGTGCTATCGTGTCGTGTCGAAAATTGCCACCCCTAGGTTGAAGTAAAGTTCCAACTAATGAGATATCCTTTACAATGAAGGTCAGTGTATAAGGATAGGATATCTCTCTAAGCTTTGTATGGATATACAGTGAAGATTAGCTTAGAAGAAGTGTTTGAAGACTAAGATAGTCTCTTTGAAAGCTTTGAAAGCACTTTAACTTGTAGGATAGTTGGCTTGTTAGTTGGGTGCTTCAAATGGTCTTCACACTTCTGTATTTATAGACAAATTTGAGGATTTGCCCGTTGGAGAGGCAGTCCCAAATTGCTATAAATGTCTTCCTTGAGTTCTTCAAACTGGAAGACAGATTCTTGATAGTGACATGTCCTCATTTGGGTAATAAACGGCTTGTAAGACTTTGTCTTCATTCTGCAGCACTCTTCCCAGTGTCTGACTTTAAGATTCACTTGTTAGGACTTGGACATGGCTTCTGAAGTTTGTTCCAATGATAGGACAACATTACTTATCAAATGGACAACTCTGCTTATCACTATCAGTAGACTTTGCTTATCAGCATAGTTGACTTGCTCTTCTTCAGATGACTTGGCTCTTTCCCTTTGCTTCACTTGGAATTGATCTCAGCACGATACAATGAAGTCTTTTAGGGTGTAGTTGTCTTCATTTCTTCAGCATAGTTGACTTTCAAGTATCTAAACATTTGTTCTGGTTTAATTTTGCTGAGACAACTCTTCTGGACAACTCTCCTGATCTGTATGCTTGGCCTTTGAGCTTTAGAACCTTTGTTCTTGCTTTAATTGTGCAGAGACAACTTCTCTGGACAACTCTCCTTATTAGAGTATTTGAATATACTTGGCCTTTTGAGCTTTAGAACCTTTGTTCTTGCTTTAATTGTGCAGAGACAACTTCTCTGGACAACTCTCCTGATCAGAGCATTTGGTCTTCAATGAAGTATACTTGGCCTTTCATAGGCTTAGTGATTGTTCCAGAATTTGAGCCTTGAGGGGACTTGATCTTGAAGGTCTTCAAAGCATATGTTCCCCCTCACATTGTGCATCTTAATCATCTAAGAGCTGTCTAAACATTTCAGCTTCTCATCTAGCCTTATGATATGTGTTCTAACATTTTTAGAGCACAATCAATTGTGACTTGGCATGTCTCAGGGGTTTTGGTATTCAATCAAAACATATGTCATTTTATTCCCAACAATATATTTAATATATGATCATATTTATTATAAGATGGTTAATTATTTATGTATTATTACTTTTTATATTAATTTTAGATATTTTTTTTAAAAAAAACTAAGAATGGAAATTTAACAATATATGTATTCATATTCTTCTATCCAACGTAGAAATTACAATTTTACCTAACATAAAATTCTACAATTAATATAGTGTCTTAATGTTTGCATAGATTTATCCGCATTCCAAAATTAAATTTGAATTTATTTACTTTACAAAATCAAAGTCAAAACATTCCATAACGTACCTAATATAATTAATTCCAAAAAAATTACTTATATCAAGTATCTTATAATATGAGTAATTAATAGAATTAGTATAAACTTGCATTTCACGTGTATAAATGGAAGACATCCTAATTTTTTATTGTAATATTATTTGTAAGGTAAATTATTTTTTGCCAAACGAGCTATATTGATACTTTTTCTAGGTTTACTGAAACTTAATTTAATTAAAATTTTAATAGCAGTTAATTATATAAATTTATGAAATCAAATCACTTAAGAATTAATTAGATTGACATAATCAATTAATTTTACATTGATTTAGGATAATCTTAAATATCAATCTAATTTAAATAGTTGTTAAATTATAATTATTTACATATTAATATTGACTATGAATATAGAAAAGAATTTCAGATCATCACATTCTTCTTATAATAAGATAATATTAATATTACCATAAATTTATGATAAACATTGACGTAAATTCAAAATATAAATTTATTTAAATCAATTGGATTGATTAAGATATGCGCGAAATAAAATTTAAAAAAATGTATATTTCATTATTACAAACATTTACATTGATAAGCTAAATTATAAAATATAAAATAACACTCATGTATAAATAAATAAAATATATTGTTAAATTTTAATTATTCATAAAAATATACTTATACTGAATTTGTTTAAATGTCAACCTCTGACATAAAAAGTGAATTAAAAATTATTTACCACATTCAAATGAAAAAAAATATGCAAATATTAACAAATTAGTATTGTGTAAAATATACAAATATTAACAAATTAATATTGTGTAAGGAAGTTTTTCAAAAAAAATAATTTTGTATATTAATTTTTTTTATTAATAAAACCTTCTTCATTCTATTATTGTTTTTTAAAATCTTCTTGATTTCTACAAAACATTCAATATTTTTGACCTGAATGAAATTTAACGGAAAAAAAAAATTGCAAGAGATCTTATGTATATAGAATTTCTTCTTAAGTTTCTTTGAAATAATTTAGATCAAGTAAGTATAAAAATAGAGATAGTCCATTTTCATTGGGAAGGTTGCATTATGTTCAATCAGGAACTGAGGAACAACATGACTTGAGTATATTAATACCTCACAGTAAGGGATCAAGGTTATACGAAGAGATTATAATGATTGAAAATGTAGTCTACCCTACATTCAAATATTCTTGCTATGCAATGAGAATTTTACATGATGATAGGGAGTATGTCATGGAATAATGGAAGTAAATTTTTGGGCATCAATACATTATGTGGGGCCTTTATTTTCAATTCTACTCCTATCATCAAGTATGTTGTGTACAATATATTTTTTTTAAATTTTGTATATTGATATATTTTATTAATAAAATCATACTTCTTTATTCTATATTATATATATATGCAATTTGTATTACTAACAAACACAAGAATAACAAAATTTTAAAAGGTATATGTAAATGATATTTGTTATTCTATACTTGAATATTTTAAAAATATATGCCACAATTTATTATTAATAATGATATAATAATTGATTATGTTATTCTCAATTATTTCTTAAAAAATAATTTATCTTTATGTAATATTTATTTTTGTAATCGTTCCTTTAAATCTCTTAAATTATGTTAATTGATCAAGTAAATTAGTAATTAATGTTAGTGAAGAGTTTTCATTTTGAGTAGGCTTTTATATATATATATATATATATATATATATATAGATTGGAAATTCTATAATTATATCATTATTAATATTACTATTTTTTATATTAAATGTACAACATTACCTCTAATTTATTCAATTGTTTTAATAAATGTAAGTTTCAAATTTTGTGGAAGTAAGTTAGGTATCATTTCTAAATTATAGGTATGTTTAGATTTTTTTATTAAATTATTATACAATAATGTTTATTTAAATTAATTTATCTTATTAGCACAATCATCTCCATCTGACTCCCTCCTTCCATTTATTTGGTAAATAAAAGCTACTATATATTAATAATAAAAAAGAAAAAGATATTTTATTATGTATTAATTGCTATCACTTTAATTAATTTATAATATAATATGAAAGTATTAGTCATGGTATCATATATTTTATTTAACTTTTTATATATGTAAATTTATATATTTTTAATTTTTTAAGTATTTTTTATCTTCAATTAGTTAAAGATGTACACATTAATTTTCAGTTGAGAATTATAAACATTAATTTAATTATTCATTTAATTATATATATATATATATGTGTGAGTTTTAATTATCGACTGAATTTTATAAATACTTCTAAGAATGCAAGAATGGTTAGATCGAAGATTGATACTTTGGGAAAAAAATGGAGGGACACCAATTATTGGTTTTTATACTTTTGTTTCTCTATATAACATTTTATTATTAGAATGCATCGAGAATGTTCTAGAAAAATCTTCTACACAACATTCGATGTTTTTAGCGTGGATACAATTCAACAGGGGAAAAGAATCTGCAAAGAATCTTACGTATATTAAATTTTTCTTTAGACATGTTTGAAATAAGATTGTTGGTGAGTTCCTAAAAAAGATAGTAGATTTTCATTGAGAAGGTTCAATTATGTTCCACTAGGAGCTGATGAACAACATTACTTAGATTTTTTAATACCTCATCATAAGGGCTCAAAGTCACACGAAAAGATTAGATAGATTGAAAATGTAGTATACCCTAAATTCAAAATGTGTGTTATGCAATGAGACTCTTAGATGATATGTTGATGCAATAATGAAGGCAAGTTTTTTTTTTGCATCAATTTATTATCTGATAAATTTATTTTCAATTCTACTTATATCATCAAGTATGAATTGTCTAGACTAGGTTTTTCAAAAAACATGTGAGACAATGTCAGATGATATACTTTTAAAAAGAAATTGATTGTTGAATTTATCGGGTATGAATTATATTTTTATATTTGAATTATTTTATTAAATAAATGACAATAAATAAAAGTCAATGTCAATCCCTTTTCACAATACTTTTCACAGTACATGTTCATCTTTCAAAATCCGTGTTTACACACAGACAATTGTATGTTGCAATTTTTAAAGTCAAGAGTAAAAGTTGGTTGGATTTTTTTGTCTGAGAACAAATAAAAAAATATGTAAACGTACAAAAAAATATGAGTTGCACTCTTGTGTACCAGTTACATATATGTAACTACTATATCCAATCCAATATATGTAACTACTATATTCAATCCAATAACTCATTACAAATAAGACATGACTCATTTACTATATTCAATCCAATAACACATGACCCATTTACTATATCAATTTAACACATACATTTTTTCATGGACCTTTATTTTACTTCAATTAATTTTTATTTATTTTATCATTAAAAACTAATACTCCATTAATTTTTTAAAATTTTATTTTTTTATTTTACTCAATTGATATTTATATTTATCTTTTTAATATTATTTTTAAAATTTATTTTTCTTCCTGATAATTTTTTTAACGTAATTTCTTTTTATGTCATAAATAATTATTCTAAAATTTTAAAATCTAATAAGAAAATTTTAAAAATAATATTAATTGTTTTTTTAAGTATTAAATAGTATAATAATAATTTGTTTTAAAAAATAAAACTCTCACCTCTCTTAGGCAAGTGTTCAATTTTATTGGTACTATTTTACTTTAATTAATTGGTGTATAATTTTCACCTTATCCTTTCAAAATTTTACTTCATTCCTTACAAATTTAACTTCGTTTTAAATTGTTTAATTATTTTTTTCATTTGAACTTTCATTTTTTAATCACTTTATTTTAATTTTTTATGAATATAATTTTTAGTTTATAAGTGTTATGATAACCGTTGATAAGTATTATGATATATTATTAGTTAATATGCAATACTATACATATTAGTTCATATACAGTATAATATTAGTTTATATTGGTATATGTTTTAATTTTTTCGAGTTTCGAGTTCAAATACTTTATGGTAATAGTTCAAATATAGTATAGTATTAGTTCACATACTCTATGGTACTAGTTCAAATATTGTATAATATAAATTCAAATATTGTATAGTATTAGTTCATATATTAAATATTATGTAATATTTTTATACCCACATTAATCTCTAGTACTATACAATATATTAACTAGTACTATACCATAGGCGTACTAATACTATATCGTATTTAAACTAATATTTATATTTAATAAAAAATACATAACTTAACACATTTATAATTTCAGGCATACCATGCAAATTAATACATCAATATTAAAAAAATGATATTAACTAACTAGTAAGAAGAACAAAAGTGAGAATGAATCACACTGAACACACAATTCAATTAATAGATATGATCACACTCAATAAACATATGAATGCATCAACATGACGATGACCCAAAAAAAATAATAAAGCTGATGCAATATTATGCTGGTTTCTTCCCTAGTTCTCAACTCATTTAAGTTTCTAAATATAAATTTTATTTTTCAATTAGATTATATTATTAATTATTTTTAAAAAATAATCTACAACCTTAAAAAACTTGTAACAAACCAGATATCATTTTAGAAAGAGTTTAATCACTAAGAAGGACATTCCTATAGACCAATATTCAAATAAAGGAAACAAATTAAAACAATATAATTAAGGTCAAATTAACTTGTTAATACCCAATTATGCCCCTTGATCTTATAAAACAATATTAATTCATTAATATAATTAAATTTGAAATTGAAATACCATTTTCAAGAATTTGATATTATTCAAATTCAAACTAAATTTCATTCCCCAACTTTCGTAAATTACTCAAGATTTACCAAAATTCCAAAACTACCAAAATTTCCTAAATAGAAAATTTTCCTTTCGTATGCCCATTGACAACTAATTTCCATTCTTATTTTCACCGATTCCAAAATCATAACCCTATCTTGCTCTCACCATGGCCGCTCCGCCTTGCCACCGTAACTCTCACCGGAGTTGTTCACCGGATCGTTGTCCGTCGTCCGCCGACTTTGTGGGTTGAAATCGTCGTCGATCTGTGGGCGATATTACGGGTTTATTCGGAGCCCTAATCGAAGGCCCAAGAATCGGCCGCTTCGACCATTCGATGTGGGTCGTCGCTCTTCGCAGGCACAGCACGGTGGCGGCAGCGCGGGCCGATCCGTTAAAAAATGTGTCAATCTCGGCGGATTTGTGGTTGCAGAGGTGAGGAGGACGAGTTATCTAAAAATTTGACTAATTTCGTTGGCCTTGATTTTGTTTCTGTATAATTTTCTCGAGATTCATTTCCTGTTAGATTTATTCACTGTATAATTTGACATAAGGAATGTGATTGTTCTTGTCTGTAGTTGGTGTTCTCTCCATCTGTTACGGTTTATGGTCAATCAGATGAAATTCCTTGTCTAGAAATTCTGAATTGAAGGCTATGAATTATGATTGGGAGAGAAGGAATTCATTAGACCGGAATTCATACGATTTGATTGGAAGAGAAGCTAGAACTGACAACAATCTACCTAATTATGATTCAGAAGAAGGGCTTTGGGATGCAGATTTAACATTGGAGTAGATTTTTTTAGAAGGAGAAGATGAAATATTCCTAAGCTTACCATGTGATCTTAATTTTTTTTTTATTCATTTGTATTTTTATTATATATTTGAGGTGTTTATCTCTTAGTATTGTTCATATTATCTGTAATATTTCTTATAATTTTTTTTTTGGTTTCGTATTATATACCCTTATCCCCCTCCAATCGAAACGAACACAATTATTATATTATTTTACTAATATACATTTATAGATGTAACTTTATTTCCACATCCAATTAATCCTCCGCACATATGCAATCAATTAATATTATTTTCGTATTTATTCAGATGCAAATGGACATATGTAGAATATATGATGCACATATTCAAATGTGCATTTTTATTTAGCATATCACCAAACCTATATTATTTTAATCAATAAATAATAAATTAATTAGTTTAATAGAATAATATTATAAGTAGATTTTATATATATAAAAAATCTTTTTATATATATAAATTATAAACTGATATAAATTCTGCAAAAAAAATTATGTTGATACAAAATATTTAGCTTTCTTATATTAATTATATTATATATTTTTTTAGGTATAACACCATGTTTATATAATAATACTATGATTATATAAATTATAAATGAAGATAAAATTTGTGGATTTTGCACATATAAATGTGCATATCTTTTTAGCATATCACCAAGCATATATTCTGTTAATTGTTAATTAAATAATTAATTAGTTTGTGCTTCTTTATTTTTGGTTTGATACGGTTTTATATCAAGCTTATTTAATTTTGTCGATTGTTGTGCTTAAACGGTTTTTTTAGTTTTCCTAAAGATAACATTAATTCATTTTAATTTAAAATTAATGCTTATTAGTAGTTATTCCTAATTTAATGGAGGAGTTACAATCATTAACATGACAATAATTTATTATTAATATTTTATTGATAAATATAATTTAATTCGAATATTTACTTGTCTTGTATATTAAATTATATACTATTATATTTTGATTTTAAACTCTTATTTGTTTGAATATATATATATATATATATATATATATATCATCAGTATAAGATTCATGGTATGTTTATATTTCAATTTATTTAAAACTTTAATATTATAAGTAGATTTTTATCTAAAAAGTCTTTCGATATTTCTGTAATTTAACTTCTCCAAAACTCCAGCTCAATTTTAGGAATGTTTTGAATTTTGAGAGTATAGTTATTACCGTGATTTACGATGATTTGGTATTTATGAAATCTTATTCAATTAATATAATTTTATATTATTCAAATTATGAATTTTCGGATGTAATTATAAAGAAAGGGTACAATTGTACATCTATCCACCATTTTGTTCTTTTTTTTAACTTTAAAAAATGTTGTTTCTATTTGTTGTTTCTATAGGTGAAATGACTCTTATAACAACTCCCCCTTTTAGAAATAATGATGACATAACAAAATAATCTTAGTTATTATAAATCAGATTAAAGCTAGAAAGTGAGCATATCATATTCATACATTTATACCCAAATTAGAAAAAAAAATTGAATTTTTTTAGTTTAATTTTTTTTTCGATTTTTTTTGTATTTTTTTTCTAAATTTTGGTAATTTAAAAAAAAAAAAAAAACTGGAAATTTTATTTCATAATTTTATTTTTGAGTTTCATATTTTTTTAATATTCGTTATGTTTTTATATTTATTTTTTAAAAGTTAAAAAAATAGAATAATATTTGACTTCGTGGTTATTCATCGGTGAATCGATAGTTGGTGTATAATTATAATTTTAATGAGTTGTATTTTAATTTAATTGATAAAATGGTAATATAGTATTTTACATGTATTTTTCTTTTAAAAAATTAGGGGGTGAAATTAATAAAAAAGAAGGTAAAAAACTAATAACCCATGTAAAAAATTGGATTTAGTTATATGTATGTAACTTGTACACATAAGCAATTATTAAGAAAGAAGGGTAAATAGTCAGTTACATACATGTAAACTGGTACACATAAGCAATTGCCAAAAAATATTGTCTACAAGAAAAAATTTCGTAATTTATAATTTTGTATACTTATTTCTTTTATCAATAAAATTATACTCAGTAATATTTTATTATATTATTATTTATATATATTTATATTAATTAGCAAAATTTATTTTTTATATTACAAATTTACCAATTTATACCCATTTCGAAGATTATTTGTTTAATTAATAAATTAAAATATATTATTTAAATTACGCGTAAAACGCGGGTCTTACACTAGTATACTAGTAATAGTTAACACATACACATATTAAAAAATCCAAGGCAGAATTAATTAAATTCTCAATAAAAATCATCTTCTAAAATCTAGGCCATTAAAAATAACCACCCAAAGGATATGATTTCCCCTAACCTCTCCGGATTAATTTTCCATCCAATTGGAATATTATTTATTTGAATGTTTTTATTTTTTACGGTATTTATTTAAATGTTATTCCCGTCATTTATCATTAGCAAAAGGTTAAGAGTATAGAAAAATAATGAATAGGAAAATTATTATTTAATTGAAATGTAAAGAGTACGTGAAGGAAGTATTTATAAATACAAAATGTATCTATCCTAAATCTATAATTAAGGAAAATAAAGATATATAAAATATATTATACAAGATATATATAATATCTCTTAATATATTTGTATATGCCTAATACACCCGCACCGTAGGAGAGTCCAATCTTGATCATAAGTGATTGTAGGCGAGAACGAGAAAAGATCGGGTACGAAAATTATTATTTCATTGAATGAATGTAAGGCGAGAACGAGAAAAGGTCTAAAGAGTACATGAAGGAAGTATTTATAAATACAAAACATATCCATCATAAATCTCTAATTAAGGAAAATAAAGATATATAAAATATATTATACAAGATATATATCTCTTAATATATTTGTATATGCCTAATAAAAAGGACTGACATGCCCCTATTTTTTATACTTCTCATCATTATCAGTGCGTATGAAGACCAGGCAGAAAGTGTATGAATAAGAGTCCAAAAATGTATTGGAAAGGTTAAAAGGAGTGACATGCCCCTATTTTTTATACTTCTCATCATTATCAGTGCGTATGAAGACCGGGCAAAAAGTGTATGAATAAGAGTCCAAAAATTTGTGGAAAATAAAAACTCTCTTGTTTTTTCTTACGTCCAGAGTTATAAAAAAAAAGACATTAAAACGAATACAATCCTCATTCAAAATTTCCCCCCATAAATAATTAAGAACTCTAAATCCCACCAAAGTCATTAATCATCATTCTCTGATCTAATGGATTGCTCCGAGCCAGTGGACGATTACTGCGATGTCTGAAAATCCCGAAAAGGAAAAGGAATGCTGATCAAGATATGTATTTCTTCATTAATCTTGTAGTTGAGACACTGGTGGTGAATGAAGATGAAGATCATGAAGATTGGGAATGTGTGGAAGTTGAGGAAACGGAAATCTTTTCATTGTGGGCCCCATGTCCGAGGCTTGAGCGCAAAAACTTGAGTAACAAATGGATTTCAGAGATGCTTTCCAAGGCCCGAGTGCCACGCCACAAGCAGGATTTTATGATTGGCAGAATATCCAATCGGGCCGACCTGATGGCCAACATTAATAAGGACACCCGACTTCTGCCAATGACGGTTTATATGTCAGTATTGTTGCTTATTTGTGTCATGGAGAATCAGTTGAGGATAATTAGATTAGAGAGACCTTAATTATCATTATCCAATTATAACTACTCTACCTTTTTTTTTTTTTTTAAGATTGTCAGTCAATGTTGTTGTTGTGTTTTTTTTTTCTTTTCTGGAAAACGATTCTGAATCATTATGGCTAATTTTATTTCTGGATTTAGAATTCGTCTTTTTTGGCTTTTATCTAATTCCCACTAGTTCAAGGAGTATCAATTTTTCTTCAATATGTTATATTGTTGTTATTTTTGTTTGTAAATATATAATAAAAAAAACATTTAGTAACATCAAAAAGTTCATAATAGAAGAGATAAATGAATAACAAATTCCATTATTAATTAATCAATCTTCCAAAACAAGAAAATGTGACCAATATTCTAAGTAACAGTGAACCTATAATTAAACCATAACATGCAAATTAATAAGCACTCTCCCCTGTATTCAGAATCTGTGAAGGAAAATTATGATGATTAACAGAATCAGGAAATTACCCTTGAGGAGTCTCCAAACAAAATCCATCATGTGCTAGCTAGCTCCATTTAAACTTAGCCCCAACCTGATTACACCACAATTCCATCTTCCTCCCCGATTCCTCGTCGCGCACAACGGCCACCTCCGTTAGATGCTTTCGTGTCCCGTTTCTATCGAGGACATAGTTGATATCGTATCTATTTGGTAGTAATTCGTTGAACCTTGATTTTCTGGGGCTTCAGAAAATCGATCGTTGGGTGTTCCTCTAATAGAGGAGACTTTCCCCCGTCGGGATAAGTTTATCATCGACGGGGTGACGTTGGAGGCATAGAGGTGGAGAGTATGCGAAAATACGTTCCTCCTTCTATGGCCTCCAAGATTCCAATATGTGTGAGAAGCTAGGTTTATTGGAGTTGACTTGTTTATTGACTTTGCTTGCATTTTTATACCAACTTAATTTGTTTGATCCAATTATCATGTAAGTCACCGTTAGGGATACTTCTCCTGAAAATTCTGCATTATCAATTTTAGAACTTGTTATGAAGATTAAATTTTAGATTGGGTCTTAATATAGGTTATCAATTTGTAAATGGCTCAATCAATTCAAGATTCTTTCTTTGTTTCTTTCTCAATTAAATGTTTGATAAAAAAAAAAAATCAATTTTTTTTTCCGAGAGATATGATTTGAATTGGAAAAGAAAAAAAAGTCTCCGGTTCAATTTTGAATTGAGATTAAAAAAATTGAAATTGAGAAAAATAAAATTGAATTCTACATTGAGAGAGATGTAAAAAAAGAATAATTCAACCTACAAACTGAACTCCTATGTAGAGTCGATAATTTGGACCCGACCCGATGGACCAGTCCGACCAATCTAAAGTCCAGTATGGACTGGACTCTAAAATTACATTCCAATATAGAATTGAATCCATTTGGCCCGACTCGACGTATCCAACATGCCTAATGGACTAGGCTAATTCTGGCCCGATTCAATTTGAATGTAGCCCCTCTGATTCTATTAGCAAGGCGTTGGCTATATACCCCTCCAGCTCTGTTAAGTATACTCCCCCTCTTCATTTATTAATTTAATATTAATGTAAAATACCAAATTTACCCTTTTAGTAAATATATAAAGATAAATACACCCCTGATCCTAACCCTAAAAAAGCAGCCTCCTTCCCTCAATTCTGCCGCCATCACCGCCTGCCACCGTCGCCTTCAGCCACCTCTCCGGCCGCCACCGTCGCCGTCAGCCACCTTTCAGGCGCCGCCCCTCAAATAAATTTAGAAATTAAAAAAAACCTTAAAACACTTCCGTTTGACACTGGTTGGTTTGTCGACCAAATTCACTTTCGTTTTGTAAGATCTCGTCGAAAGAAAATTAAAAAGAAAAGTAAAAAAATTGAAATTAAACAATTCCGACGACACTGGTTTGCCAACCAAACACACTTTTGTTGGTAAGATCTAGTCGAAAGAAAATAAAAAAGAAAAAGTAAACAAAATTTGAAATTTTCGACAAAGATGGATTGACCAAAAAGACTCTCGTCGGCACTGGTTTACCGACGAGAGTGTTTTTGGGGAATTGATTATTACCGGGAAAAAAAAACCTACCTGAGTTGCAGACGGCGGCGGCTGTGGCGGGGGCCGCGCGCAGGGAGGCGACTGCGGCGGGGAGCCGCGCGCATGGAGGCGGATGGCGAGGGGGCCGCGCGCAGGGGCGACGGCTGGGGCGGGGGTCCGCGCGCAGGGGCGACGGCTGGGGCGGCGGATGCAGGCGGGGGCGGCGCCGCCGCCGGCGGTGGTTGGAGAAAATCAAGGTTTTGTTTTTTTTTGTAAGGAGGAAGAAGAAAAGATAGGGAAAAAGTAATATTAGGGTTTTGAATTGAGGGAGTATATTTAATATTTGTCCATTTTGAAGAAAAGGGTAATTTGGGTAGTTTTAGGGGGAGTACATTTAACATTTGCCATATTTAGGGGAGTACATTAATCGGGGGAGTATACTTAACAGATTGGAGGGGTATATAGCCAACGCCATTAGCAACTCGGCCCACGATGGCCCCGAAGTAGCTCAAACCGTTCTGCAAACCCACCAGAGTGAGATCATCGATCTAATCAAGATCACATGTTCTATTTTTGTGTTTCATTTTTATAATTAATACATGACATGTGTTATTTGCAATAATATGTCGCGCCATTCATTACATGTGTCATATAGTATTCTACAATCTATTGAGGCCGAGGGCCTTATCATGCCTCACCTATTTATAATAAGAGCCGAACTAATTTTTTATTTTAAAAATCTATTTAATTAAATAGGTTAGACTTAAACTTTATAATGATATAAAACCTTATGGAACCACCAGATTATTGAGTTGTAACGTCAACTCATTATCCAATCAATTACTATAATTTAAAATAAATAATAAGATTTTATCTATTTAAATATATTTTTGAAAGATAAATACAAATATTTTTCATTTAAATATATTTTCCTAATTTTTTATCTTCTTTCTTCCCACTGCTTTTAATCATTCCTGGATTGAGAGAAATTAGGTTGTGTTTGGATGATTTGATTTGAGGAGGCATTTCAAATGAAAGGAGTTGAAAATGTATGGATTTCAAATGACATGATTTTAGTGAGGATTTGAAATTCTCTCAATTATAACTAAAAAAAAGATGGACTAACACTTAAGTATTTAAAATTCATTTATTTGTTTTTTAATCCAAACAAGTGAAGTGAATTTTGATGGTGAATTTAGAATTCATAGTCTAAATTCCTCCATCCAAATGGAATATAAAGTTATTAATAGTTAAAACATTGAATTTTTTATTTGTTTTCACTTATGTCAAATCATTTCCCACAAACTGTACTCAAAAAAAAATAAAATCATTTCCCACAAAAAATACTATTACTAGATATTGATTTGAAAAAGGAAAAACCCAAGATACATTAAATATGGACAAAGTTGAATTACTTATAATATATTTTTAAACTGTCCTATTTTTGTGGAATGAATGAAAAAAAAAGGGTCTATCTTTATGGTATGGACTGAGCTAGTCTATTGGGCTGCTAGCCCAATTGGAATGAAGTATATTTTTGCTGGCCGCCTAATGAAAATTTGGTATGGGTACCGCTATTTGCACCCAGTCTTTGTTAAGGGTACTCCCCCAACCTCCCCATTTGATTATTTTATTATTCTACTCTTCTTGATGCACTACCCCAAATTGTCCAAATTGTGAATTTTATCAAACTTTTCATTTCTTCTTTCATTAGTAGAGAAAAAAAAATAAGTGTTGTTATGTTTTTTTTTTTATCTCAACACACCAGAGTTGAAATTATATATTTCCGTCCACAAATTGTTATCGACGAGAGTGTATATTTTTTATTCTAATTTTTCGAAGAAAAAAAAAACCGAAGTGGTGGTGGTGACGGATGTAATTAGGGTTAGAGTTAAAATATTGAAAGGGAGTGTAGTTAGTACTGGGGTGCATTTAGTTGTACTCCGTATTTTACTGAAAATGATATTTTAGATTTTTTACATCAATATTATTAATAAAGTTGGAGGGGGAGTGTCCTTACCAAAGACGGAGGTGCAAATAGATTTAGTAGTGGTATTTTATTTAAAAGAGTTTTTTTTTAGATTTTTTACATTAATATTAAATTAATAAAGTTGGAGGGGGAGTGTCTTTACCCATTTGGTATGTTACCTGCTAGGGTAAATGGCTATTGCGGCTAAAGGCACACAAGGATCCTATGAGGACACTCACGCGATGAGGACACACACAAAACGGATGAGGACACCCACGTGGAAAACTCAAAAATACCCTTCTCCCATTAAAATCATTAAAACCCTAATCCATCAACTCATTTGGTACACCCACCCCATTTTCGCCTCCTCACCTTCTCTCCCACGTCTCGTCGGCGGCGGCCTCCATTTCGCCAGCGCCGCCCTCCCTCTCCACGTCTCCTCTCGTCGTCGTCCCCGTTTCGCCAGTGCCGTCCCCGTCTCCCCACCCAACACGCGCGACAACGTCGCCGCGGCGCAGCTCCGCCTCCCCTCCCCACACGGCGACAGCGCCGCCCTCACCCTACCCAACTCGCGCGACCAACCCCTCTTCTCCTCCCCCGTCCGCCGCGGCCGCCATCGCCCTCCTCCCAGAGACGCGGCCGCTCGCACCCCTCCTCCCTCCTCCGCCACCGCCGCCCGTTCTAGGTAGGATTTTTGAAATTTTTTGAAATTTTAGAAAATTTAGGGTTTTTAGAAAAATTAGGGTTTTTAGAAGTTCGTGATTTATTTTCGAACATATTGAGTTTGTTTTGGAAATTTTTTCGAACAATCTGTGTTTGTTTTGGAAATTTTTTCGAACAATCTGTGTTTGTCTTGAAAAAAATTTCGAATATTTTGTTCGATCTTTTATTTCGGACAAATTTAAGTTGTTTTGGAAATTTTTTCGAACATATTGAGTTTGTTCATTAAAAAATTTCGGACATCTCAACTTTGTTTGGATAAAATTTTCGAACATATTAAGATTTTATTTTTGTTGTTGAAATTTTGGGTTTTTAGGATTTTTTTTTGTTGTTAAAATTTTCGAACATACCTCTGTATTGTGCCTTCCTATAGGATTTTTGTTGTTTTGGTGGTGATGGTGGGGATCCGAATGATTCTGGTGTGTGTGAAATGAAATGGGTGGGTGGGTGTACTCATCCGTCCTTTTTTAATGTGCAGGAGGGGTACAAAAGACATTTTGTATACCCCTAGTGATAAAAAAAAGTTTCCGTGGGTGTCCTCATAGGATCCTTGGTTGCCTTTAGCCGCGCCCATTTTTTAAGCTGAAGGAAAGTTTGGATCAACCCGTAGCCCAATTGGTGAGATGGGTACATTTAGTCCAAATGGGTGTTTTAACACTTGAGTTTATATACCAATCTGAAATTTCAATCAATCCAAACTCGTTTCAAGAATAGGCTAGGGTTATTTGCTTTGCATCCTGGATTTTATGAGTTTACTATTCCACACTTCTTATCATTTGGAAATAACTAAATCATTGTACCCTCTTCCTTTCAAAGTTGAAGAGTATATCGAAAATAAGGTTTTCCTACGTAATAACCGTGTTCTTACAAAAAAAAAAAAAAAACTTTGGCCAACACCCCACCTCTCAAAACTTCCTAAAGAGGATGAAGAACTCTTGTTTTGAAAGAATGAAAACTGTATATACAATGGTATATTCTGACTGATTAAAATAATAACAAATTAACACTATTTATACACCCAAAAAAAAAAAAGGGACTGAATGTTGAGAAGTCTTATTTTGACCTTTATTTGCTGAAACAAACTTGGTGACAATGGTTTTGTCAAGATGTCTTGAAGGTTGTGTTCTATGGGATTTGAATGAGTTTCAACACACCAGCATTTGTTACAAGTGGATTCGGGTCAATAATCTAGTACTCATGTGGATATTAAATTTCATCAAGTCTGAAATCAAAAGCACTCTGGAGTACTTCAATTTGGCAAAGAGGTTTGGGATGAGTTGAAAGTCAGGTACACTCAGTTCTGATTTATCTAAAGTGTATCATCTTGAAAAGACCTTAAGTAGTATTGCACATGGTAGTAATAATCTTGTAACATACTACAATCAGTTTGAGGCATCTTGGGATGAATGTTTGAGCTATAGGCCTGCTTTAATTTGTTCATGTGGGGCAAATTGTGTATTAGAGAATCAATATAAATGAATTAATTATTCACCTCTCTACAAGTTCGAACTTTTAGGTGAGACGGAATTCTTTTAGATCTCAATTTCTTTTTACAATCCCCATTCTCACTATTAGCTAATGTCTACTCACTTTTGTTGCAAGAAGAGAGTTGAAGGTTGTTAACTATGCCCACTTCCATACAACCTCATTTTGTAGCAATGAACTTATTGGCTATCCTGGGTGGAAGGGTCCTAGAAGTTCAAGACATAAAACTAATTTCAAAACCTCATCTAATGTACTAGTTAAATCCCCTTATTCTCATTTTGTAGCAATGAACTTATTGGCTATCCTGGGTGGAAGGGTCCTAGAAGTTCAAGACATAAAACCTCATCTAATGTACTAGTTAAATCCCCAAATAAGGATGACAATCATGTTGCTACTAACCCTACTAATAACCTCTGTTAACAAACTAACTAATTATTCTTTAATAGATGCTTGACATGTTTTTTTGTGTAGTTAAAATGACATAGTAACGAATATATGTTAGGTGGCTTATTATGCAAATTTTGAAAAATTCAACTATAATACGTTGGATTTTATTTTTCTCCAGATTTTCGGAAGTTGTTGCTACATTCAAGCCCATTTTTCAGAAGTTTAGGGGAGTGTGTGTGATGGAGTAATAGGCAAATAAGTGGAAGTACAGTTCCGGTCATTTAGAATGAGAAACTCATCTAAAGAGTTGAATTCAGGGGTGCAAATAACCCTGGCCTCAACAATAAAATGTTCATAGACCAACAGAGTTACCCTATGATGAGATAGATAATTGAAAAATGCAAGAAAACAGACACAAGACAAAACTCAAACCTACATTTAAATAATAAACTGAAATTGAATGATCTTAATTAATAATACACTCTCACGATGTGCAAGCATAAATACTAGAAAACTAAAAAAACATTTTATAACGGAGGGGCTTTTTGTGGTGTCGAGATTATTTCAAAAGCTAAAAAATTCAAAATCGTACAAGGAATCAAATGTGTAACAATTTCTTGATAGAAAATCCTACCAAAACCCCACCCCCGGCCACATACCTTTCTTCTTTTTTGTTTATTCCTTCTGTTTATGCAAGTAAAAGTGATCAGGCACTGCGGGGAGACGACGACTGTTCAGATGAAGCAGTTGCTGATTCACCCCCAGTAAGAGAACCATTACCACTTTCAGCCGATGACACAACTGGAATCTTAACAGTGGCTCTTTCCATCTCCTTTTCGAGCTCTTCTTCTTGCCTTAGTGCAGTAAATTGACCGTCTAAAGACTTGGCGGCCCCCAACCATGCAAGAACAATCACGAGAAGTACTCCTCCAAGATATGGCGTCGAACTTGCAAGAGATCCAAATGTTAAAATCATGAATTGCTGTATTAAAGCACCTCCTGATTTCCCCAACGGGTTACACACAACATCAATGGCAGCCTTCCCTTTAACCTGAAACCAAACTTGTATTTTAATATAATATAGTAGTTTGGAAATTTCAAATTTTGTAAAATGTTTAATTTAAGAGACCGAACCTTGGTGTCTTCGTCCAAAGGAATGTAGGCCATTTCCTTGCATGGATCAAACAAACTGTACTTGGCACTCTTGCTAAAAATGTTCTGTAGTGCTCCAACATAGACAGCTGCTAAAAGTGGGGTCATACCGAACTGAGCAAGAACGGGAGCTAGAGGGGCGCCAAATAGAAGCAATGAGAAGAAGCCAACTCCAGTTAGAAGCAAGACTGTGGGTGTAATAGTGGCTGCCACTCCCCAACCATATTTGTTAAAGACCCATTGACTCAACAGCATCATTGTGAAAGTTGCTATTCCAGTTGCAGTTGAAAAGTCTCCCATAAATGATGAATATTCATTTGGCGTTGGGAACTGTTGAATTATAAAGAGATGAATGAATCACAAATATTAATGTGAGCGGTAAGAAGATGGTGAATATTGAGAAGACCCGGTTTACCTGAGCTTTAAGCTTTGATTTCCACGTCACCTCAACAAGGTTGATGCTAATACCGTACGCCACCACCAAAGTGGCAAGATCTCTAATATATTTAGAAGATACCAAAAACTTTAAGCTTTCCATTGTCCCCATTTTCGGCTTGTCCTGATATGGATCAAGAATAACGACAACTCGAACATTAGACAACTTAAATAGCCCCAAAATTGTAAGACTGGATAGTGTTCATTGCATCAGCACACAATTCTTGAAAAAAGGTAGTATGATGAGCTAAGAGAAGTTCCTTTAATGCACGAGTAACACTTCGGCACAAACAACAGTTATAACTTTGACCCAGTTTTAACTAAAAAAATTCAATCAAATTGCTTTTTTATATTTTTCGCGAATTATAGAAAAAAACTATTGAAAAGTATTTGTTCATGTGATCAAAAGTATTAAGCTCATATGATGAAAAGTATTAGTTGCATATTGAAAATGCACTAATACAATTCAGCCTACTAGGAGTACTTTTTTTGTACGAACTAATACTTTTCTTCATGTGAACTTATACTTCTCATCATAAATTTCAGTTTTTGTGTGAATAGGTCAAACTTGCGTAGATGAACACTCATATACGTAAACTAAGTCTTAAAACATAAAATAAAATCACAAAAAAGAAAAGAAAAGCATAAACTACCTTCTTCTTCACACTACGGGCGGGAAGGGCAACATTGTTATTCACCCACCAATAAATAAAACAAATCGCAAGCCCCATCATGACCACAATACTCATCATTCCCTTTAGGGAGAGAGCCCAACCATCAACACCCGGACCCAGGGATTGCCTCATTTGGGAGAAGTACTTCACAGTTCTACCAGAGAAAATCAGGGCAACGTTTGCACCAAGTCCAAACAGAGGATAGAATTTCTTTGCTTCGTCAACAGTAGTAATCTGCAAAACAATACATTAAGCAAATGTCACACAACCCAGTATTGAATCATCCAGACGATACGGGAAATTTCAACAGACATATGACATGAGAGAAAAAGCATGATAGGCTTTGCATTGCATTAAAACATTAAATAATCGATAGATGGGTTAGTTACAAAAATTATCAAGTATTGAAAAGGAAAACAATTCAGAAAAGGGGGATTTTTTTGGAATTATGCATCAGATATTATACACTTTTTTTACGGCAAGACACGAATCAATGAAAATCTGATCACAGGGGGTGCACACCTTTTTAGTGCAAAAGCATCAACGATACAAGGGGGATACTTAAAACAGACAAATTGCAAGCTTTTTCATGAAAGAAGGATACCAGTTTGGAATAAAGTTAAAAGAACAACTAAAATGCATAGTGATCATGGCTTCGTCGAAAATAAAATATCCTAGATTCACCGAGTTATCAAACAATAACCAACAGACATTTTCGAACAATCATTCCCCAAATTCAATCCAGCTCCACATGAAAAGACCATTCATATAAGCATATGACCCAAGATTCTCAAATACAGGACAAACAGGAATCGAGATTATAAACGAACAAATCATATGTTGTAATTTAAACTAAGAATATCTGGAATCAAAGCATACATGAATTATACCTGATTAGCAAACCCCCAAAACAGAACAGAAACAACCACACTTCCCCAAAGCTCAGCCATAACATAGAACAAACAGAAACTCCATATCCTCAAAATCGCAAGAGGCCCAAGAAACCTCGGACCCAAAACATTGAGAAGGTTATCAGCAAAAGCTGTTGGGTGGAAATACGCGCTGAGAGGATACAAAACAAACCCAAACGCCCCGAAAAAGGCAATAAAAGGAAGCATCACAGTGTAGAACAGAGCCTCCTTTGACAGCACATTGGATAATTTAGTGTACAAGATCATAAACCCAATAGCCATAGGTAAATTCACCCATGTTTTCAAGAAAGGAATAATTTCAGCACTAGACCCTTTCGCCGTCACCACCAAAACATCCTTAGTATCCCTGAGAATTGTATAATTAAACAGGATACAGAAAAACATCAACCCTAGCGGAATAATTTTCTTCAGAGTCACCAACTCAACACCCATAAACTTGGGTGAAGATTCCTCCTTATCTCCGAACACAGGGTTTCCATCAGCTGAAGCTGCTGCAGCTTCAGCCCTACAAATGGGATAATTTCTGCTCTTTTGGCCAATCGATTGAGGCTTCGTCACAAATCCATGGAGTTTGGAAAACCCATCACCAGATAATGAAAATTGACTGCGTAGCCCTGATTTGAGTGAAGGGTTTATCGGATTGAATCGATACCTTAAACCCTGCGACGGCGCCGGCGACGGCGGAGAAAAGGCTCTGATTCTGGGGTTTGCAGGCAGAGAAAGAAGCCCTTTTGATTGTAAAACGCCTTGCATTTTTTCTCCACCCCTTTATCTCTCTTGCTGTTTCAAACAGGAATTTCTTCAAGAAACCTGAAAAAAATTTGATCTTTATGAACAGAACATACGAGAGAGAGGGATGGAGATAAGATTCTGAGAGGGAATGGGCGATGCTTTTGCTCAGGGAGCGAGGGTTTGCGGAAGATAAGCAAATAAATACTCTATCTTTATATATAAATAAATATCCGAGAGAAACCCTTGAAATATTTATGGAGTATAACAGACAAAATTAGGTTGATTAAAAAATAATAATGGCTATATGAAGAGTAAAATCTAGGTGTCAGAAAATCTGCAGTAAATTTTAATTCTTTGCCGTCTTTTCAATAAAGAAAGATTCTGATTTTCTTTTAATTTTACTGGCAATAAAGAATAGTAAACCAAATTATTACTAGTAATTTAATAATAGCAATTAAAATAATAATTAATTGAAGGCAAGTGAGACTTGATCCAATTATTTAAATAGGGTTATGTGAAATATAATATAATACTCCTTCCATTCGTCTATAAGTACAGAGATTAAGAAAAGTGATTAAATAATAGATATAGTACATGCGATTGGAAGAAGGAGAGAGATAGAGAAAAAAAGTAAGATATAAAGTGATGTGTAAGAAAAAGTACTTACCAAAAAGGGTATGGGAAGCTTATAGGCGGACGGACCAAAATGGAAAATTTATAAACGGACGTAGGAAGTATTAATTTAAATAGAGTATAGTATTAGTTCAAATATTATATAATATTAGTTTAAATATTAAATAGAAACAAATTACATGTATATAAAGACAAAAAGTATAGAAACTATGGAGTGAATTAAAAGGGAAGGAGATCACGTGAAGAAAGTGCATTGAGTTGCCAACCTAGATATTTTGGGAAACATACGACTATTTTTATTTTCTTCTGCAAATATTGCGGTGTTCACGGCTCTATATGCATCACGTATATTGTTTTCTAATATATGGTTCATAGTCCTCCACGGATACCTTTATTTTTTATGTTTCTACTTACTACGTCCTGTGATCATTTTCACAATTTTTTTATTTGAACATTTCAAAATTACTTGTACACTCTTAATAGGAAATAATTCACAAAATTAACATCATTTTATTTTCAAAATTGACACCATATTTTTACCTACATTTTATTCTACATCTCATCATATCTACTTTACGTATCACCAAATCACTTAAAATACCCATATTTTATCTTACATCATCAACCATTAAATTCACTTTTCTTAAAAAACGTATCAGTCAATGTAAGTAATTTTAGGATGGAAAGAGTATTTATTAAATCTTTCATATATTTTGATAAAAAAATATTATCCCTTAAAATGTGTTTTTTTTTTTTTTACAGATTTTAAAAAATATTATTTTATAAATAAAGTAGATAAAATAAATAATTAAATAAAGTAGATAAGAGATAAAGTAAATGGATTAAGGTATGTTTTATCAAAAAGAAGATAAATATTAAATAATTAAATAAAGTAAATAGAAGATAAAGTAAATGGATTAAGATATATTAAAAAAGAAAATAAACATACCTTTATGTGAAATAGTTATAAAATGAAAACAGAAACATCTTGTGTGGACAATGAAAGTATTAGTGAGTTTATTTTATTGGTTCAACTTTTTTTCATTTTCATACACTTATTTACTACAGGTCATTGTTTCCATAATTAATAGAAAAAATATTAGTATATGAAAATGTAGATGATCCATTCATTTAACCTTTATTATCTCCCTTTTTTAATTTACATTTTGACATTTTAGGTGTCCTCTTTAAAGTTTTAATTATTTTGAACAAATTGTGACTTTACATTTAATACTCGTAACAATTATCTCTATTTTTACATAAAATTACATCAATTGTCACTTTTTTTTCTTCACCTTTTTTTTTACGTCTCTTACACTTTCTCACTTTTATTTTTTACTTTCTTAAACATGTGACATTCCAAACGTAACGCTTAAAGGAGGACGTGTGCATATTTGAAGACTATATTTGGTATTTTATCTATTAAAAATTAATGGAAATGAATTAATTACACATCTTTTTATTAATTTAAACTTTTAGATTAGATTAAAAAATAGTAGTAGTCTTAATTGAAATGTTTATATTCAATGGGATAACATTAAATTATAATTGCCAAGTAAGATAAAGTTTTACTTTAATAAATATATTGATTGGTTTATGTATAAAATAGATAAATCGATAGTATGCTTGAATATTATTGAGTTTACCTATAAATAAAGTGAAGGTCAATTTAGAAAGAAAAAAAATAAGTGATGATTTTAGGACAATTATTGATCAATTAAAAATAGTGATCGAAACTAATGAAATTAAATTGAAGTATTAATTAGTTTATTTAGAGGTATTTAATTTGTTGTTCAATATTAATTGTTGTCGTGTACTTTTTTTTTTTTTTTTTTCTTTTGGACAAAAACTAATATTCTACTATATATCTCATTTATACTAATACATAATTTTGTGTGCTGTGATGAGTTTAGACTATATGTTAGTTATAAATTAATGAAATATAATATGTTATAATTTTAATGAGTTGTGTGTAATGTTTAAATTAAAGTGACATGTAATAATTTTATGATTCATGATATATATATGACATAAATATTATATGTTGGTTGAAATTCAGTTTAAAATGAATAATTTGTTAGAATTTAGTAGGAGTGTTTTTAATATTACTTAACTTGTTTATTTCTTAAATTTATCATTATTATTTTATAAGATTGTTTTCATATTTACTAAAAGTTGTATAGAAAAAATTATATATCTCATTCTGTAATGTTTCTTAAATTTTTTATTTAGATTTTATTTTTTAAAATTATTTGAATGTACAATATAATATGATTTTTTATTTTTATTAATATTTTGTGTATTACGTGAGTGTTCATCTAGTTATATATATACGAGGTAAAAATTAGCTGATGCAGATCTAAATTACTTTATTATATAACTCTAGGGAAAATAAAACTTCAACTTAATTAAATTCTTAGAGAAAAATATGACTCAATATTAAGGTGGAGATTAAATGAGATATTACATTCAATAACTAGGGCAATATAAAAAGCTAAATACTTCTTGGGGTGTTTGTTTTGGTGGTGTTTAGTTTGGGATTGTAGTGGATTGAATTGAGATTGAAAAAGGTGGATTTGGATAATTCATGAATAGTAATTGTGTGTAAGTTGTGTTTGGTTAAGGATTGAGAAGTGGTAGAGGTAGATGTAACTTTATGTCACATCAAGAGTAATATTATACTCCCTCCGTCCAATTTTATTATGCCCACTTCTCCGGGCACGGATTTTAATAAATACTATTGATTAGTTTATGTATAAAGTAGATAAGTTAGGGGTATGATGAGATGTTGTGGGGTCCATTTATAGGTAAAGTGATTGTTTATGAATAAAGTTAGTGACAATTTGAGTAAATAAGTGATGGTTGGAGGATGGAGATAAAGTAGTGTAAATAGTATTATTTCCATAAAGGGAATGGACATAATAAAATTGGACAACCAAAAAAGGAAAGTGGGAATAATGAAATTGGACGAAGGGAGTAATATTTTATTATTGTTAGTTAGTGAAATAATGATTGGATGATAGTGAATGATATGTTATTTTATTATTGTTAATTAGTAGGTAGAAAAATAATAGGAGAGAGGATGAGTATTTGAAAAAAAAAAGTAAGAGACATAATGAGTGATTGAAAAGGAAAAATAGATGTATAGATGTATTACAGGGATGAATTGGTATTTGGATTGAAATGAAAAGAGAAAGATTGGGTTGTGATTGGGTCAATCCAAATCCAGATTGGTCAATCCAGAAAACAAACACCTTTTGGGATTTTGAGGATTTTGAAATTCACATTTTAAAATTTAGTGGATTTTGAAATTCTAATTACTTTTATGTTTTGTGTTTGTTTTGGAATTTAAGTATGGTATGATTTAACTTTATATATATTTTATAGGTATATATATAGGGTTTCTAGGTATTTATAGGGTAAACTTTTATAAAGTTTATAGATATCACTACAAAAAAAAATGATTTTTAGTAACAAAATCCTCTCACTTCTCTATTTAAAAGTCTATAGTGACATGAAATTGAGAATTAATGACAGTATCTGTCACTAAAAGTCAATTCCTGTCATTAAAAATTTTAAGTTAGATAAGCTATAACGACAGAATTTCTATCACTAAAAGTCAATTTTCTTGTAGTGTATTTATAGGATATAATTTTAAAATCTTAAATCTAAATCCCAAACTAGAATATGGGTTAAATTTTAAAATCTCAAATTCAAATTTCTAATCCCAAATTAAATATCCCCTAATTATTTATCTTCTATACTACTTAAGACAAGATTCTAAATTTCTAATAGCTTGTCCAATACAATGTAAGTGCATTGTTTACAAAAAAAAAGTCATGTATACCATGCAATTCAATTGTATTTTTAAACGGTATTAATTATTTTGTTTAAAGATATTGGTTGAACAATATATAGTACTCCATTAGTTATTACCACTTAATAGTTAATAGTATAAATTATTTGTACTAAAAAATATTAGTTGTATACTATCGTATCATAATTAATGTACAAGACACTTACTGTTACATTAAAAATATTTATTGAATGTGAAAACAATAATGGTAAAGGAAAATTATGTTTGAAAATTTTAAGAGGTTGGAACATTTTATGACAACATTTTTATTTTCAAAACTCACACCACTTTTTTTTTTTTTAAATACTGCAATGTCAATATGGGATACTCCTATATTATTGTGAGTACTAGAAGTACTTCTCTATAGTAGATAGAAAAAGCAAAGAAACATAAATGTCAATAGATTGTACAAAGTGTGTCACAAGGGAGCCGATGAAATACAAATAAGTGGATGTACCTAGTCTCAATCGTGCATGGAACAGTAAAAACTTGACGGATAAAAGGGTTTCAGCTAGGGGTGTAAGTGAGTCGAGCCTACTCGCGAGTTACTCGTGCTCGACTCGCAAAAATATCGAAATCGACTCGAAGTTAATCGAGTCAAGTTTCGAGCTACTCGAGTAGCTACCGAGTTCGAGTTCGAGCTCGAGCTCATAGATACTCGGCTCGAAAGGCTCGCGAGCCTAATCGAGCTTGAACAATATTTACTATCTTGCCATTAATATATAATTTATATTTATATACGAGTAATCGAGTCGAGCTCGAGTTTATTTTAGAAAAAAAAATGTTTTAAAATTAATTTTAAAAATTATATAGGTAATCGAGTCGAGCCGAGCTCGAGTTTATCGAGTTTCTTATCGAGTCGAGCTCGATCTTCAAAATTTTAGGCTCGACCGAGTCGAGTCGAGTTTCGAGTATAACAATCGAGTCGAGTTTCGAGCTCAGCACTACTCGGCTCGACTCAGCTCGTTTACACCCCTAGTTTCAGCCACTTTCACGATAAAAAAAGATCGAATGCACTCGAAGCTTTTTTAAGACTGACCTACGAAAATGTCTATTGCGTCGAAAAGTAACGATGAATGAGTCCATGGGCCTTCCCAACTTCTCCCTTCGGTTGTCAGCCCCGATTTTCAAGGGATCATCCCCACTTTTCGTGTGATTCCACTTGGTCCCACCCCTCCTACAATCTCGGGACCCATTCCCCTCAAGGTTGACTGGGTCGAGGGCTATCCTTGGTCTTGGACCAGGGATATGGGCCGAGGGTTAAGCATGTCTCTTCTACTCACTTCTCAAGAGCTCGGGCCCACTTCTCGTGTAGATTACCAAATTGGGCCACTTCATGGACCTGTTCTCAATATAATTGGACTCCTAAGAGGCCCATTGGACTATTTACAAAACATATAATCAAGGGCGTATTAATCATTTCACGAAACGAATATAAATATTTAATAAGGATAACTCATCGTCTATTCACGTATCGTCTCCTCATAGGACGACATATTTTGACCGCATCACTGTCTAAATACCCACTCATTTTCATATTTTTTAAATCTTTCAAATCACGTATTATCATATTAATAATTAATTAAATATTGAATTTTAAATTAAATATATTAGCTTAATAATTAATTTTTTATAGGGTAAAGCTTAAATTGTTTTTTTATTATTTTTTGAATTATAGACTTAAAGTTATTCTCAGTTTGAATGTTTGATCTCCTACATGGAAATTAATAAGAAAATCAGGCATGCCAAATTTTCGTCCATGCAATTTATTTTATGTTTATTAATTTTCATGCATGCATCAAATACATAAATACATATATAAGGAAAACGCGTAGGGGAGAGGCGTTTTCCAATTTTTATTTTTTTAAAAAAAAAATTCAAGCATGTAAAACTTAAAAGAATTGAAAATAATAATAATAATAAGGGAAATGCTTTGGGGCCCGCATTTTCTCCCTTTTTAATTTTTTAATTACAAACAAGAACTGTTAATTATATTTTGGCCCCAAAACGTGTGGGGTTTTAGCGTTTTACTACATTTTGATATATTTTTCAAAAAGTACCCTATTTTACAAATTATTTAATTAAAAGATAATAAATTGATAGAAAAAACCCAAAATTTGAGTACATAAGAGAACAGTCCAGTCAAAAACAAATTGAAGACAAATAGACAAATACAATTCCCAATGGACACAAGAAAAGGAGATGTTGAATCGATTCCGAGAGACAAGTTGTACAATTTCAATCACCATCGTATCAACTGTAATCAAGTTTGATATTTTTTTCATAAGTTCAATTTTTATATCAATCTCCTATGTATTTTGTTTTTTCTTTTCTAGCTCAAAGAAAATCAGATTAATTTAGATAAATATAATTAGGTCCAATATATAACACATGCCAATGCCAATGACAATGTACAACAATTAATTACCCTATGTTCAAAGCCATCTATCCAATGGACCTTGCGCATTGTTAGCATGCGATTTAATTGACATTATAATATACAGCCTGCCGCTTATAGCCATAGGAGTTTTGATAGAAAATCTTAAATTTTATTGTACTTGTAGTGACTTCTATATTCAACTTCTTAATTAATAAAATATAATATTTTGTAGTTATATAATTGTATTAAATGTGTATGTTCATCCATTTGTGCTTCAATTTCTTTCTAGTTTCCAACCCCCCTGCCCGTTTTGGGTTAATATATAGTTAGCATTTCAAGTCAAAATTTGTTTCGACTATTCTATGTATAAAAACGTGTTTACCGAACTTTCTCTCATCACCTCTTGACCAAGTTCAACTTTTTAATGGAGTTCATCATTTACTTTTCAACAAGAAAATGTGTGATCATATACTCCCAAATCTTTCACGAAAAGTATGTTCATCTCTTCACAAAAAATATATTCATTCTATTTAAATAGTTAACTTTTAATTATTTTTTATATTTTATGAACAAGTAACAAAGTTTATTGGTTCGAAAAATAAAAAAGTTTATGATTTACCAACAACTCTTTATCCTCATATCTTATTTATATATTAAAATTATTTTTAAAACTTGTGTCCAGTCAATGAGACATACTTTTGATGGACGAAAGGATTACATATTTTTTTAGTCAATTCTATTTTAGCCATATTAACAAAAGTAAATTAAAGTCAATATAATTTTTTTTTACACTTTACTTGAAAAACTAAGCAAGTACACAAACTATAATAATTAAAAATTAACAAAATTAGAAATCATAATAATTTTGTGAGTTATTAACAAAATTACAAGTCATTTAACTCTAAGAATAATTTATAATAGCTTTCAAAAAAAAAAAATCATTTATAATTATTAATTATAACTCCAAATACTGTTCATCCTCCTTTGAAAAATACACTAAAAATTTTTTTTCTTTTCAAATTTGCATATTTCAACATAAAATTTTGTTTGCATATATACCAATGTATTGACAAACATGCCTGTATTGGTTGGTAGCTGCTCTACCTATCCTTCTCTACTTAATAAGAATGAGTAGTTGTATAAATATTAACACGTGTGTGCACGTTTATTAGTTTTTTAATATTCAACTTATAGTTTAATTAATTTTTGGATCGAGAGAGACCCATATCATGTCTTAATTAGTCAATTTAGCAGCTCTAGTGTTCTCTAGAGAAAAATTAAGATAGCTTTCTTCTAAAAGGAAAAAATAAATAAAAAATAACCTTCTAAAATGTTGGAATGTCTTGAATACGACACTGAATTTGTCAAGGAATGTTTTATATATGTTTAAAGTTTGTTTTTTGGTTTATTCTGTTTAAATCAGAGTATAGGATATATTTTATCCTAGTGTTAATTCTGGTTAATATGCAAGTGTCACGTACTCATCAAAATATAACAAAAAATTATGTTTTGTCGGTGGACGTAACTAACACATGGTTAGTGACTTGCGTACATTTTTGTGTTTTTTAGTCATTTCATTTTCTTTCTTGCATTCATTATATTATATATATATATATATATATTGCGAAAGTAACGATTAGGGATACCAAATCTCTCTATCCGGATTACGGCAGTTGTGGGCTTAGATCGTCAATTTCCTGCAAGCTTATCCACGAATAATCCTCCTTCAAGCTCCTTA
Source organism: Galeopsis tetrahit (assembly GCA_963675135.1). Classification (NCBI taxonomy): domain Eukaryota; kingdom Viridiplantae; phylum Streptophyta; class Magnoliopsida; order Lamiales; family Lamiaceae; genus Galeopsis; species Galeopsis tetrahit. The sequence continues at coordinate 66,245,240 of OY776127.1, forward strand.
GAGATCTGTAAAAACACGCCGGAGTGGATTTCGGCGTGGAATCTCCGACGCTCAAGTCAGAATCTTTCTCAGGAGAATCAAAGAGGAATTTCCCTGTAATTCAAGGGAAATTCTCGCAAGTATCGTGGAGTTTTTCTGTATGTTATGTGTATTTCTCGTATAGTTCTCGTAAATACTGTAAAGTGTGTGTTCGTAATGTAAAAAATGTAGTCAACAAAGTAAACAAACCTGCCTTTATACTTGGCCTCTTTTCGTGGGAGAGAGGGAGACCCCTTCTCCCCCTTAATTCTCAACCGCCCATTAAGACTCAGTCTTTTGGTGGACTCCATCTACTTCTTTTGACTACTTCCTCTCGGGCCTCAATAACTAAGACGGGATCTCCCGACTCACTTTCTTGGGCTGTAAACATTTAACCCCATAGTGCTTGGGCTAAGGACGTGGGCCCAAGATATGGGCCAAAAACCCAGTTAGGCCCACTTCTCTCTTTGAATTAAGAGGTGTATTAGTCCCTTTCACCAAACTACTACCTACCTATGATAAGATGGGTTTAATTCATCTTATATTCACATGTCGTTATCTCCGGGAACGACATATTTTGGCCGCATCAACTACTCCCCCCTACTCTCGTAAAATATATTCGTTTTATGAGAGTAGGCAAAGAGATGAGATAGGATGAATTCACCCTATGGAGCATTCCTCGTAAAGGCCATTACTCTTTCTTTTAAATTCAAAGGATACGTTGTGCACCCCTAAGAGAATATGCCCTCTGGATTTCAGACAAAAGAATTTAATTCTTCTTTTCAATCCCTCCTTTTGCCGCTAAATAATAATCATCCCATATTACAATTCCCTCACCGCTTCGAATTCCGCGTCTATTCTTCGTCTCTCTCTCTCTCTTCAGGTTTCTCTTTTGTTTCTGCAACCAATTGCCTCCTTCGCACGTCCCCCGGCACATCACTTACTTTCCGGAGGTGCTTTCATTTTCAGGTACTCATCTTCTTTCTTCGTTTTCTTTTATTTTATCTTAATGTCATCTTCTTCCCATTCTTCCTCGGAAGATGTTTCCAAAGAAACTTTCAACTCCTCTTCCAGTCCTATTTCGCGATTTCCCATAACCATATCGGCTTTGAAAAACAAAATATCCACTTCTTCCTCTCTTTCGGATGAGCGTTTGGCCTCCTTCATTCGATCAAGCATGTTTCCGACCGACTACCTAGTTAGGGCAGCCCACCCGAGGGAACGCCCAAATTTCGCCGGTTCCCGGAGCTTAGCCTTTTGGGAAGCTCAATTGAAAGTCGGGCTACGTTTCCCCATTAACCCTTACTTGGTTGAAATTTCCTCTTACGCCCGCATCCCTATCAACTAATTCACCCCCAATGCCATTCGAGCGATATTAGGGTTATATATCTTGGTAAAGGGGAATGGTGGAGAACCTTCTGCCCAACTTTTTCTGACTCAGTATACATGCAAGCTTGCGGGCGGCTTTTTCTATGTGTGCGGCCGTGCTGCCCGAACGGGGAAATTCATGGAAAAACTCCATGAGGGGGTTCAAGACTAGCGGGATTACTATTTCTTCGTTACTAATCCTTCTCCTTGGGATTTGCCTCACGAAAAGTGGGTCTATGAAAATCCAGGGGTACCCTGTCCTCCTCTCACTGCTTGCTCCCCTCTTAACTTGGCTGTAATGGAAAATCTGAACCAACACATAACTCACCATGGATATTTTGATGTCATGGGTATTTGTAAAAATCCTAGGGCTTTGTCACATTTCGGTTTTGGTCGCACTGACTACCCTTTAGGTCCAGACGATGGTAATACCATTTCTTTCCCCCATTGTTGCCCTCTGTACTCGTGTCTTTATTGTCTCTAATATCTCTGTTTTCTTATCGCACCTATGAGTTGGTTATCCTAGATCTCCCGAGATGCTACCACTCTCTCTATGGTGAACAAACCGTCTGCTACTGAAAGTTCCTCGAAGGCTCCCCTTCCTCATTCTCCGATGAAACCTTGGCAACGGACCAGGTCATCCACCGGAAAAGGTGTTTTCTCATCCGGACTCCCCACTTCTGGGGCCTCTAAGAAGAAGAAGACTAAGGGTTAGTCCTCTGCCCTTCCCTCGGAAACCATCGATCTGGAAGCTACAGGGGATATCAATATCGAACGGTTTACCACCTTTGTGGAACACCACGTTCCTGTGCCTAGCTGTCAAAACTTTTAGCACCCTGACTTTGGAAGAGAGGATGGTGTACACAGCCCACAGTTTTTCCCAGGTAAGTTTTTGCCATACGTTTTCATTATATAGATTGCAAAGAGCAAAACGAGTCTTTTGACTTTCTCTGTTATTCCATGATTTTGCACAGTTCGACCTTCTTTATTCTGATGTGTTCGACCAAACCCTTCAATCTCTTCGACTCCATGAAGACCTCCGCAGCCAGATAGAGTAGGAGAAGGTGAAAAAGGAGATGGTCGAGGCAGAGCTTCGGGAGGCTACCTTAGGGAGAAAAGCAGCAATGGCTGAAAAGGTTCAGGTCTCAACGCAGAACCAGGTCTTTTCGGGAGAGCTCTCTTTGCTCCGAGCCCAAGTTGCTGAGCAGGATATGGAGATCCAGCGTCTGAAGACTGAATTGCCCTCGACTGGGGTGAAGCTTTGTGTTGAGTCTCTATTTACCTCCGCGGCCGGGCAGACTTTTCTGGGTACTTTGCACCGGGAGTGGTTAGAGGCTTTTCTCAAGAGTACCAACCTTTTGGGGGCTATGGGGGCGTACATTCCACATTTCATCGATCATGATTTCTCTAATGCCGTAGCAGAGCACTTCGCTGCAAGGTTTGATGGCCATTACACCCGTGCCCTCCGTCTGGATGAGTTAGCTACTCCCCCAAAGTTCCCAGGAGATCCTTGATCACAAATTATGCTTCCTGCTTTGAGAGACATTTTAGGTATAGCTGAGTAAAGGATCTTTTGTATAACTGATCCCCAATGATACAATATTTCAACCTCAAAGCCTTGGTTTCTCTGGATGTTGGAGTCGCGGGATCCTTGTTCAATTCTTCCCATATCTCCTTTCTCTAGTCGTCTCTTTCCGTTATCTCCCCGACTAATGCTTCGGTCGCTAGTCGATCCGCCACTAACAGGGTTATCTTTCCTTGACCCTCGAACTCAGTAGAGCTGGCCAACTTGGACAACCCATCTGCCTTTGTGTTTTCCTCCCTCGGTATCTGTATTACTTCGAAAGCATGGAATTTATTTCTTAAGTTCCTCACTTGCTCCAAATACGCAATCATCTTCTCATCTTTGGCAAGGTATTCCCCTGTTACTTGTTGATAGGAGTGTTCAAAAAAAAAAACCGGACCGGAAAAATGACCGGACCGGACCGACCGGTTAGATTCTGGTCCGACAAATTTTGGATTCCGGTCTTCCGGTCCGGTCCGGACCGGAATTTTTAATTTTTAAATTTTTTTTTTTTTACTAATGCACTCTCAATTATTTTTCAAAACCAAGTAATTGGTGAAAATGTGTTGAAATCTATTACATTTTTTGCAAATATATAATTTAACAAACATATTTAATTTTTTTTAGGGTCAAAAGATCATTAATAATAATGTAAATAAAATTCACATTGGCGTAATGAAGAACAAACACTTTAATTTTCATACACAAATTCAACAATTTTGTTCTTGCTTCCATAAACTTAAAAAAAAAAAAAAAAAATTCGGTCCAACCGGTCCAAACCCGGACCGGATTAATTCCGTCCAGTCTCCGGTCCGTAAAATTTTATAATTCCGGTCCCGGTCCGGTTCTGGACCGGTGCACACCCCTACTTGTTGCACCACCAACTGTGAATATGAATATAGAGTAATATTTTGCGCTCCCAGCTCAGCTGCCATGTTAGCCCCTCTGATCAGGGCCTCATATTCTGCTCCGTTATTAGAGGTTGAAAATCGGAATTTAACCGCAACTTGTATCTCCTGACCTTCAGGGTCCACCAATACTATCCCTGCCCCACATCCAAGTGCTGATGCGGAGCCATCGACATACACTTTCCAGCCTTCCAATCTCCTCTGTTCTAGTGGATTCTTGAATAAAATCTGTTACGGCTTGGGCCTTAATAGCCCTCCTGGGTTCATAATCAACATCATATTCCTGCAATTCAACGGCCCACTTGACCATCCTTCTTGACAAGTCTGCTCTTCCTAGCACCTGCTTCAAAGGGTAGTTAGTCCGCACAATGACTTTATATGATAAGAAATAAGGGCGTAATCGCCTAGCCGTCACTACCACCGCCAGGACTGCCTTTTCTACCTCTGAGTATCTGATCTCTGCTCCTTAGATTACCTTATTCACATACAGTCAAACCTCTATAAATTAATAACCTTGGGACCATGAAATTTTATTAATTTAGAGAGGTATTAATTTATCGATAAATTAATATTTTATTAATTAAAAGAGAGACTTTTTAAATTCAACAAATTTAGTACATATGTATTAAAAATAAATGAGTTTATATATGTTTCATTGATTATATTCATGTATCAACCAATTTTTTGTAACTAATTCATGTATTATATCAATTCATTGTATACAATTACTATTATATTCATAGACGCATGCATCAAAGTCATTGAAATTACTTAAATATACATGTTTACATTAATTCGTTGCACTTAAATTACTATTATAGTCAATTAAATATATTCATGCATGATGAATGAAACATATATTATATAAATTTCAATATGGAAATAAAATAATTCATAATTAACACCCAGTCATGTCTTCTCATCTAAAAGACATCGTAAAATCATCCATAAATAATCAAATGCGTAAAGCATTATGTGAGTATAAGAGATTGAGACCATCTCACATTGCACTCAAAAAGATTTACAAGAGTGTGGGTTGATGAAAAAGATTTATAAGAGAGACCATGCCATAATATTTATAATTGTACTGATATTTATGAATTATTAATTTAGAGTTTTAATGGGACCTAATATTTATAAAAGGGATTTTTCGAAAAATTATTATCTTATTATCTTATCGAATTTGATGATTTTTTACAAAGGCCCAAGCCGGGACCGGAAGATTTTATTATTTTAAAGAGTTTATTAATTTATAGAGTATTAATTTATAGAGGTTTTACTGTAGTATATGGGCTGTTGTGTGGAGCCCTCTTCCTTCATCAAGGCTGTACTTAAGGAATGTTCCCCTACTGAGAGATATAGGAGTAAGATATCTCCCTGAGAGGATTTTGTCAATTTTGGGAGTTGTTCCAAATGAAGCTTAAGTTCTTCGAAGGCTCTTTGGCAGTGCTCATCCCATTCAAATTTCGCCCCCTTCCTCAGTGTCCTGAAGAAATGATGACTTTTCTCCGCCGATCTCGCTATGAATCTGCTCAGGGCTGCTATTCTCCCATTCAGGGTCTGTAGCTCTTTCAAGTTTCGAGGGGGCTACATGTCGAGTACGGCCTTCACTTTTGTAGGGTTGACTTCTATTCCCCTTTGAGTCACCATGTATCCTAAGAATTTTCCTGACCTTACTCCAAAAGAGCATTTAGCTGGATTCAGCTTAATGTCATTACTCCTGACTACCTGGAATATCTCCTCTAGATCTTTTATGTGTTCCTCTGCCTTAGTGCTCTTAGCCAACATGTCATACACATAGATTTCTATGTTCCTACCAATTTGTTCTCGAAATACTGAGTCTACCATTCTCTGGTAGGTGGCTCCTGCATTAATTTGTCCGAAGGGCATGCGTATATAACCAAAGGTACCACATGTTGCAATAAAACATACCTTCGGGATATCAGGGGGATTCAACTGAATCTGATGGTATCCCTGATACGCGTCCATCATGCTAAGCAACTCGAATCATGATGTCGCGTCTACCAATTGATCGATTCTGGGCAGGGGGTAATGGTCTTTGGGGCATGCTTTGTTCAAATCCCTGAAGTCAGTGCACATTCTCCATTTACCGGCTCCTTTAGACACCAACACTGCGTTTGAGAGCCATTCAGGGAACTGCACCTTCTTTACATGTCCTGCGCTCAATAATTTATCAATCTCTTCTTTCACAATAAGATTCTTTTCTTTACCAAAATTTCTCAGTTTTTGCTTTACTGGTTTCGCTTTGGGATCTACATTGAGGTGGTGTACTGCTATCTCTAGAGGGATACCCGTCATATCCGTTGGGGCAAAAGCAAATATGTCTGCATTCTTTCGAAGAGTGGCTATCATTCTCTCTTTAAGTTCTGGCCATATGGGTACCAATTCTGGTTACGAATCATTCTTTTCCTGCGTAGAGCTCAATATTCATCAGTTCCTCATCTGCCTTGATTTTGGGCTGTTCCCCTGCTAATTCACCTACTCTTTGTTTTTTCAACTTAGGGTCTTCACCCTTAAACCTTTCCAACCCTCGGAACATAGACTTGTCTGCTATCTTCACTGATTCTACATAACACTTCCTTGTTTGATATTGATCTCCACATATCTCTCCCACTCCCCCCGAGGCGGAAAATTTCATCTTCATGTGGAAGGTGGAAATTACTGCCTGAAAGATGTTCAAGCTTGGTCTTCCCATCACCACATTGTATGAGGATGGGACGTCTACTATCAAAAACTCTATCACTTGTACACGTCGGTTGGGGGCAGTTCCTAGCCCCACTTGCAATAATTCCGAACCGAGGGGTTGGATTGCACCCCCTAATAATCCATAAAGAGCAGTTTCCACTAGCCTAAGCTTTATGTTTAACTCCATCTTTTTTAAGCACTCCAAGAACATAATGTCTACCGAGCTTCCCGAATCTACAGAGATTCGCGCCACGCCATACCCTGCGATGTCTGTGGTAATTGTTGGGAATAAAATGAGTTTTGATTATGATACCAAAACCCCTTTAGACATGCCAACTAGATAAGACAGATTGCATAAACATGTTTCAGGAATGTTGGAACATGAAGTTTATATGAGTTGAGAAGCTGGTATGTTAGGCAGCTCTTAGATACATTAGATGCACAAATTGAGGGGGAACTCATACTTAAAAGTCTACAAAGATCAAGTCCCCTCAAAGTTCAAAATTGGATTGACCTCAAGTCTGCTAATGGACAACTCCACTTATCAAGAATGCACAATGAAGGAAAGCCTATCTGAAAATCAATTGAGTAGAGTTCAACATTAAAGATCAAGTCTACTGCAATAAACATCAAAGTTCGGAAGGATTGTCCAGCAAGTTTGTCTCAGCACATTTGAACCAGAACAAGTTTTGAAGATCAAGCTCAACTGTGCTGATGAGGTCAAGGTCATCTATCCAATGTCATGAATGCACAAAGACCTGTTCTAAGATGTATGGAAAGTGCAAGAGCCAAGTCATTTAAAGAGCATAGACAACACTGCTGATAAGCAAAAGTCTGCTAATCTTGATAAGCAGAATTGTCCAAGTGATAAGGAATGTTGTCCTTATCCAAGGATCAATGATCAGAAGGAATGTCCATGTTTGATCAAGTGTATCTTGAAGTCAGACATTGGGAAAAGTGTTGCAATGTCAAGACAAAGTAGTTACAACCGTTTATTTCCTAATCAAAGGACATGTCACTATAAAGAATGTGTCTTCCAGTTGCAAAGTTCAAGGAAGACATTTATAGAAAATTGAGGCTGCCTCTCCAACGGGCAAATCCTCAATTTTGTCTATAAATACAGAAGTGTGGAGACCATTTGAAGGAATCCAACTAGCACCTGCATTGCTGAAGAAACTAAAAGCCTTCAAGCTTTCTTAGAACATTCACAATCTCCAGAAACACTTCATCTAAGCTACTCTTTATTGTATATCCATACAAAGCTTAGAGAGATATTCTATCCTTATACACTGAACCTCATTGTAAAGGATATCTCATTAGTTGGAACCAAACTTCAACCCTTATATCTTTCAAGACAGAAAGTTAGAAGGTTGTAGTAGTAGAAGTGTAAGGAGTTCACTGTTGAGAGAAGAACAGTGCAATTCTGAGTTGAGAAGAGGGTACTAGGACTCTTGACATCCTAGGGATCAAGGCACCAAGGAGTGGTGTGGTTGATCAAGTGCACATTGGCACTATAAAACAAGTTAATTCCAAGAGTGAAGGAATTATCCTGTTAAATCAGGGAAAGTGGATGTAGGAGCTTGAGTCTCTGAACCACTATAAACTCTTGTGTTGATTTACTTCCAAACATTCACATTCATTCAACACAGCACACAAACTGATCTTTCAAAGACATATACCTTAAGACTGTGCAAAACAGATTTGGACTAGTTCCATGAACTGATTAAACTGTTAAGGAGATTTCAGAATTAAAAAGGAGTTTTTACTAAAGGGTCAACCACTAATTCCGCACATATAACTAACTTAGATAGTTATTCAACTGAGTACTCAATAGTACTTAGTGGATTGATTATCTTTGAGAAGTTATTCATCTCAGCAGAGTTGTCCAGGACAGTCTTGCTGAAGTCATATTTGGTTAAGTCAGAAAGTAACGATTAGGGATACTAAATCTCCCTATCTGGATTACGGCGGTTATGGTCTTAGATCGTCACTTTCCTGCAAGCTTATCCACGAATAATCCTCCTTCAAGCTCCTTAGAGACCTGCAAAAACACGCCGGAGGGGATTCCGGCGTGGAATCTCCGACGCTCAAGTCAGAATCTTTCTCAGAAGAATCAAAGAGGAATTTCCCTGTAATTCAAGGAAAATTCTCGCAAGTATCGTGGAGTTTTTCTGTATGTTCTGTGTATTTCTCGTATAGTTCTTGTAAATACTGTAAAGTGTGTGTTAATAATGTAAAAAACGTAGTCAACAAAGTAAACAAACCTGCCTTTATATCTGGCCTCTTTTCATGGGAGAGAGGGAGACTCATTCTCCCCCTTAATTCTCAACCGTCCCTTAAGACTCGGTCTTTTGGTGGACTCCCTCTACTTCTTTTGACTACTTCCTCTCGGGCCTCAATAACTAAGACTGGATCTCCCGACTCCCTTTCTTGGGCTGGAAACATTTAACCCCAGAGTGTTTGGGCTAAGGACGTGGGCCCAAGATATGGGCCAAAAACCCAGTTAGGCCCACTTCTCTCTTTGTATTAAGAGGTGTATTAATCCCTTTCACCAAACTACTACCTATGATAAGACGGGTTTAATTCATCCTATATCCACATGTCGTTATCTCCGGGAACGACATATTTTGGCCGCATCAATATATATATAAACTACATGTAATTTAAAATATAAACATAAGGTAAATACATTTTGTATTAATTTTGATTTTTTACATCTAAAGTTTTTTACTTTAAAAGTAGTCTTTTATATTTACAAAATTCAGTGTGTTAATCATTTTACCAACATATTGATTATGTATTGTCTGGATTAAAGACATAACATTTATGTTCCTTTCCTCATTGTTGCTATTTTGAATTTTAAACACTATCAAAATCATCAACATTGTTCAACATTACATTTTTTAAATACAAAAGACTAATTTCAAATTGAAAATTTTAGAGAACAAAAATTAAAATCAATACAACTTAATAGAAGAATGAATTTACCCTAAATATAACTTGTAACTACCCTTAAAATGAAAGAGGGGTGTTCAATAACAATAAAAGGTAGATCAAATAAAAGAAAAGAAACCTAAGACCAAAGCTCACAAGTCGAGTCAGAGGTAGGGATAAAACTCAGATCAAGGAAAAAGGTATGTTCCTCTAAAATTCAATGTTTATAGAAAACATAATGTAAATTGAAATAATTTCGTCTCATCTAAAAGTCCGAACTTGTAGAGAAGGGAGGAGTCACATCGAGTAGACAATTTAAATGGGTGAAATTATTTTCAGCAGGAATTAAACCCATGACGGGTGGGCGTCCGAACTTGTAGAGAGGGGAGTAGACACATCAAGTGGACAATTTAAATGGGTGGAATTGTTTTCAGCAGGAATCGAACCCATGACGTGTGGGCGTGAGCCTTATGGCTCTGATAACATGAAAGAATTATGTCTCATATAAAAGTCCGAACTTGTAGAGAGGTTGGGAATTAATTCTTGTATATTAATTCCTAACACTCCCACTCACTCGTGGGCCGGATTAACACCTCTTACCCTTTTTTTTGGGAGGAGGCCCATCGAGTGGACAATTTAAATGGGTGGAGTGCTTTCAACAGGAATCGAACCCAGATCGTTTGCATGGTTGCTCTAATACCATGAAAGAATTATGTCTCATCTAAAAGTCCGAACTTGTAGAGAGGTTAGGAATTAATTCTTGTATATCAATTCCTAATATAAATCATTATGCAGAAATGAGAGTAAAAAGTTTGGGGTGAAGCCTCTCCAAACACAATCAAGGCCAGTCTTGGCCACATCATCCGTCGCTGGTTGGCCTCTCTGAAGACGTGTGAGTATCTAATGTGCATGTCCTGTGTAAGAGGGTGGACCTGGCTCCAAAGGCCTTGTAGACGCCAAGGAATAGAGGGATTGATGCTCATAAAAGTGTCAATCGTGAGTGTCGAGTCCGACTCAATCCAAAAGAAGTATCATCCCTGATCATGGACATACTTGATGGTCATAAGAGCAACTGCCAGCTCAACCTCAAGAGGAAGGCCCAAACCTACCATAGTGGCAACCGCAGCCACAAAGAATCCCCTAAATGTCCTGAAAACCGCCCCTGCATGTAGGTTACCCGGGGAAGAAGTAGTGCTGCTGTCCGTGTTAACCTTATACCAACCCGGATCAAGTGGGAGCCAAACCACAGACGAGCCGTGTCTCTTCGGTCTATGTTTGTTCGAAACCCCAAGGGCCCAAGCAATCAGTAGATCTCGAACCGTATCGTCTGAATAACCCCTACCAATGGTGTTGGCCTCCTTGATACCTGAAATGATTTGTGTCATGCATCCCCTAACAGAGGGCGAAACCCCATCGAAAATCACTCTATTCCGCATAGTCCAGACGACCCAAATAGCTGTGACGAAGCCCGTCCTCCACAACTCCAATGACTGCTGGCCCAACTGAACTTTAGTAGCCTGAAGGAAGGTGTCCAGGAAAATGATTCAATGAATAAATTAAGAAAACAATATTTATTTCTTTTAAAACAATTTAGAAATCTATAAGGCTCCATTTGCATGAAGGAATTTGGTTCTATAAGTTTTAAACTCACAATCTAAATCTACTCCACTTGTTTGAACAATGTGCATTAGCATTTACATCAAGATTCACCCATGACCCATCAGACTACAATATGAAAGATCTTTCATTATCCTTTTGCACGCCCCTATAGTATATTATACTGTACAGTAGTATAAATTTAAAATACAACTATATCCATTACGTCATAAGTTTTTTCTTTATTTTTTGTACGGAGATTAAGAAAAAAATATACTCCGTAATATAAAATGTATAGTGAGTAGTTGAGATAGAAAAAAATAAAAAGGAAAAAAGAGAAAAAATGTGGTGAGAGATATGAATGAGAAATGACAGTAAGAGGTACTAAATTTTACCATTTATGATAATAAGTCTAAAATATGTAGATGGAAACCTTAGGACGGAAGGGAGTTAGCATAATATATACATTTAGACAAAGTGGGATAGCTGGTTAGAGCACCACTACCCAGGCCTTAGGTCCTGGGTTCGAGTCATGGGGAGGGGAAAAAGGGATGAGTATTTAACTTCCATCAAAAAAAAAAGTTTAAGGTAAAAATGAATGGACTATAGAGCCCACTGCTTAGTTATAGAAAGGCCACAGTTATACGCACACACAAGTTTGTTGAGTATACCTACTGAGATTTTTTTTTACAAATTCATTACGTGTGAAATGTCACTTATATCCCTCGACTAAAATTAAATAAATCTCTCATGATTAGTACACCCACCACATTTCACGTCAGAATCGTCCCTCACCATCACCACCACACCAAAATCGTTCTTACTATCACCATGATATCCCAAAACCAACCGGAAACATTTTTATATGAGAAAAAAAAACTCAAACAAAATGTAAATTCACAAAATTAAAGCGAAAAAACAACAACTTTTGACAAAAAAAAAAATCGAAAACAAAACAAATTTTCGGTAAATCTTTTGGAATAAATACAAAATTTCAAGAAAAAAACCAGATATACTCTCAGCCATATTTCTTTTAAAAATCTAATTTTCAAATCTAAAAATCTCAAAAACTAACCTAATCACATGGAAATAAAAAATAGGAGGAGGAGAGGGTACGAACGACCACCTTCTTCTACAGTTGCGTCGCTTGGAGAAGGGGCGACTGCAGACGTGTGGAGGAGGAGTAACAGCGACCGCTTGGAGGAAGAGTGAGTGGGTGTACATAGGGGTGGTTCGGTACGGTATACCGACCATACCGAATCATATCGTTATCATACCGAAAATTTCGATATTGAAAAAATTCATACCGTTATCGTACCAAAATTTCGGTATACCGTAATCTCGGTATACCGAATTTTTCGGTATGTAAGAATTCATAACGATACCGTACCGTAATTTCGGTATACCGAATTTTCGGTACGGTATATCGGTATACTGATTCATATCGAAAATATTGAATCATAATTTCATATTGAAATACTGGTACATACCGAAGATATTGAAGCATTGTTTCATATCAAAATTAATTATTTTAGGTTTATTTTATTTAAATTTTAATATTTAAAGTTATTTTAATTTAAAAATAATATAAAATTATAAAATTATTATTTTATTAAGGTTTCGGTATATCGATATACCGTTTCATACCGAATACCGAAATTTTTTCGGTATATCAAAATACCGCGGTATGATCATTTTTCATACTGTTCCCGTATCGAAAATTTCGGTATGATATCATATCGTACCGAAAATTTCGATATTTTTTCGGTACGAAAAGCTCGATATACCGAAATTTCGGTATATTTACCCACCCCTAGGTGTACACTGTGTGTGAAAACGAGAGAGAGGGTGGAGAGGGAGGCTAATAGAAAAAATTAGGGTTTAGAAGTAGAGGGGTATTTTAGATCTTTCATGTACTCGCCTTAGGGCGAGTGTAGTAAACGAGTTGGTGTGCTCAACAAAGCTGTTTGTATAACCGTGGCCTTATAGAAAATTCATAGAAAGCCTATAAACTGATTAAGTATGAAGGCTAGCCCATATGAGCCCAGCCCAACTCACTCATTTATTCCCTCAGCTGAAGCACGATAATTGATTTTATTTTTTTTCTCAGAAACATCTGTTGATTTTCTTCCGATCTCAAGAGAGAGAGAGAGAGAGAGAGAGAGAGACAGAGAGGTTCATACCACGATGGTGGCGTCATCGAGCTCATGGGCGCAAGCTTTGCTTCATATCTCACCGTACACGTTCTCCGCCATCGGAATCGCGATATCTATTGGTGTTTCCGTCCTCGGAGCCGCCTGGTATTTTTCGATTACTCTCAGCCATACTTCTTTTTTAAAAAAATCCTCGAACTTTTTTGCTAATTTGTTTGATTTATCGGAATTTGTAGGGGAATATATATAACCGGAAGTAGTTTAATTGGTGCTGCCATCAAAGCTCCTCGCATTACTTCTAAAAACCTAATCAGGTACTTTTCAAATCTGATGAGTTTCCGTACTAGCCTTATTTTGTTTTGGTTAATTATTGCTTGTTGGGAGACACTGCGACATGATCATAGTGATAATTCGAACAGTTAGCTAGTCCATAATTTAAGAATCTGATTGAGGGTTCAGATGCGGATTGGGTTGAGTTCTTAGATGGTGATGTGCTTCAATTTTCTTCAATTAAAGAGATTTTGTTCGATCGGAGATCTAATGCACAAATCTCCTGGACCAGACTTTAACAGTAATTTTCAACTTAAGTATGATTATAGCAAATTAGCTAGAGTGAAAATTTATTTAACTATTGGGTTAGGATTTTACTGTAAAGACTTAGATGGGTTCTAAATAGTTATATGCTCAAAATCTTCTTCTAGCAAATAAATAGTGACGAATTAAACTTCTTAGCTACCTAATTCATTCAATTACCCCAACCTGTGATCCGGATAGCACAACCCGAATCGAATTGTCATTTTCAACCAGGATCACTTAGGTAAGTGATTTGGATGCTAAATTTGGCGAACCAATGTTCATCACTGGAGAGAACACTTCTCTTATATTTATATACCTTGCTATCCATATATTGTTGTGGTCATGATTTTCTGGCAAAACCAGTGGTAGCAATATGGTGTTGATCTTTGTTGGTCAAACCAAGCATTTGAAGCCTCTGTTTCTTTTTGGATGTTTGTTGCATCAAGTTGGTATTGCGAGAAAACGAAAGGGGTAAAAGAGAAAGAGGGGGTGGGTTAAGAATCGTCTCACCTCACACAAGATCATTCACTATTGAGTATTGAATCATATTCATTAAATTGAGCCATTATGAAACATCCCTTTATGAACACTTTTTTTTTCCCTTTAATAAACATCCAGATTTTATTATTTTATGCAGTTATATAACTTTATAAATTACCTGAATGCACCTTTTTAGCTGTACCATTACCATGATCTGAAATGCATACTAAGTCTACCCCCTCCATGACTGCATCATACCAAGATCCTGATAACTGTGCTTTGTTACTTTACTAATATAACGATCACCTAGCTGATATGCTCAAATGATTGATGAGCAGTGAGCACAATTATGCATATTGAAAAATAATGTCTATGGCATTAACTTGTGGTAGGCGCTACTAATGTAGTTGAGCTGGAAATGTGATGGTTCTTATTATCTCTAAGGACTTGTGGTATTACCGTTAACTCCTTACAACTTCATAATTCTCAGTGTGATTTTCTGTGAGGCCGTCGCCATATATGGAGTCATTGTGGCAATCATTCTTCAGACAAAGCTAGAGAGTGTTCCTACTTCTAAGATTTATGACCCAGAATCCCTCAGAGCAGGCTATGCTATATTTGCATCTGGAATTATTGTGGGCTTTGCTAACCTTGTCTGCGGGTGAGTTACAATTTCTATTGCCACCTTCAGGCAGTTTATAAGATTATCATGAATGAATCCCATATGTCTCTCCCCACTGATTTTCTCATCTTCATGTTCTTTTAATTTGTTTACACAGGCTATGTGTTGGAATAATTGGAAGCAGTTGTGCTTTGTCGGACGCACAAAACTCGAATCTATTCGTTAAGATCCTTGTTATTGAGATTTTTGGGAGTGCACTTGGTCTGTTTGGTGTCATTGTGGGTATTATTATGTCTGCTCAAGCCACTTGGCCTTCCAAGTAATTTCTGCTTTCAGTGGAATCTATATTTCTGAGTGTTGAGACTCTGTTTTACAATCCTTCATATTCTTTCCTCTCATAGTTTGTGTTATGTATTTTATTTTTATTTATTTTATGCAACCTAGAAGTGATGAAACTAGGTGCAAAAACGAGGAAGGACCAAAACGCCAAAAACACATGCCACTTGGGTTCTGTATGTAATTTGCTTCCAACTAATAAATGTTGCCCATTGAATTGCTCAATTTTTGTTTTACCTATTGGACTTGGTTATATGATAGTAGGTTGTATAGACTGATGTTTTGCTGTAACTTTTGAATGAGAATTGGAAAAGTGATTTTTATCAAGATAAAACTTGAAGTAATTTTGAGGATGAATTTGTTTCCTAGCTTTCCTGTATTTCTTCTTTTATTGTTATATAGTATTCCTTCTGTCCCGGTGAAAGCTACCGGGAGCTTTGGGCACGAAGGTTAAGAAATATGATGGAATAAGTAGATGTATTAAAGATGATGTGATTGAGAAAGACAACCGTATAATGAAATGTAAGGGGTAGTAGTTTCTAAAAAGGGGATGTGTAGCTTACATTGGAACGGACAAAAAATAAAAAAAGTTGAGTAACTTTAATGGGAGGAGGGAGTATATGTTTATTCCCCTCGTGAGTTTAGGGGTGCTTGGCACGGAGGGACAGGAGTAAGGAATGAGAAATTAGTATTGTTTCCACTTTTGTACTAAACTAATGAATCCTCAATTTTCTAAATATTTTTTGAACTAGTATGTTTTTCGACGACGACGTGGGATAGACCAAGATGAGTATTTTCATTTAAAAAATAGCAGAATGATATTTTTTTAGTATTATGGGAGGAATAAAAGTCATTTCTCCCTATCATTCATTCATATTATTGTTAGATTTAAGCATTTTATTAGTCTACAGTATTTTTTTCAAAAAAAAAAAAAAAGTTAATTGTAATTTTTATTAGTATAAATCCACTAACCAAAAGCAGTATATGACAACGATAATCAACCTCATTTAACAAACAAACAATCAAATAATAATTCATATACTCGTTACCATTCATTTATGTGTTATGACTATCAATTATCAAACGTTTTTTCATTCTGATAACACTCTAAATTATTTCGTACTTTTCTCTTAAATACTCCGTACATTTAAATAATTAATGTTGGTTTAGATAAGAAATCAACAGTGTAACATTAATCTATATATATATATATAAAAACAGCATAGTGGCTTGCCGTGGAAGTTCCCGCCTAAACTACTACTTAATAATAAAATAGCGTCATCTTCTCTTTAATTTTCAATAATTTCTCACAGTAATTGATTTTTAATTTTCTTATTTCCTATTTCAAATATTTTGATTTTTTCTCAATTTGAGTATGCCCTAGATCCAATGGCGATTTTTTTGACCAAATCTAATGGGCAATTTTTTTTTGCAACTATGAAGGTTTCTGCAAATGTTTCATCCATAATGACTAGCAGAGAAAGGTAAATGGGTTCAGGTTAGTAGGTGACTTTTCTCAATTTTATTTTGCAAAAATAGTGAATTTTTGTTTGGTTCTTCATCTTTAATTTGCACAATTTTAATGTGAATCAGATAATTTATGATGTAATTTGCGATGGATTTGCAGTTAGAGCATAAAGGAGAGGGACCTGGAGCGAGCAATTACAGTGGTATGGTAGGGCACAAGGTGTACGTTTTCGGCGGCGAGTTCTCAACTCGAGTTCCGGTGATAACCTTCTTCACGCTTTCAATCTCACCAAGCAGAAACCTACAAATCTCCCACCACGACTCAAATCGAGGGGACTCTTCAAATTTTAAAATTTTGCATTTTGACCCATCTTCGATTTTTTAATTTGATTCTTCAAATTTCAAAATTCTTATTCGTTGCAGGTTCCATTCAATTTTACATATCTCTGTAGTCAAGAAGTGATTTCTTTTGTGCGCTACTCAAAATCATTCATCGTCTCAATTTTTCTATCCAATGGCTTCTGTCTTTCTCGAACTCGGAGACCTTTGTGAATGTGAGTTTGAAATTCTCTTTTTTTTTTCTTTTTTTTTTCTTTTTTCGATTTTGTTTACGTTGTTTTTATATATTTTTTGTTATTTTTCTTTGTGAATTTTTCAATCCAGTTTACTTTTCTTACCCTCTCAGTAAATTTATGGTAACATTAATTTCTCATCAGTTCTTGACGAATTTTTTTGCGTAGGAAACAAAGTGGGCATCTAGAGTTGCTGAATCAAAGGTTTTTCCATGGACTTATTCTGGTTTTCTCGAATTTTATTCAGGTTAAAGGCATGTTTTTTTTAAGAGTATTCAGGATTATTGTGATAAGATTCTTAATATGATTGGATATTATGATATGTTTAGTATAAAGTGGTATATAGATGAGATGGTATTAAAATATAGATTTCTGAAGTTATAGTTAAGGTACGTAGTTTTTGATTATGAAGTATGTGAACTTTTATATATTGTAACTTTACGATTTTTTGGTTAGCTTTCAAAGTAATGGTTCTCTTTATGGAATGAGAGAGGCTTTAGCCTTTATGGAATGAGAAAGTGGCAGAGGTGAAGAGAACAACCTTGAGAGGAAAAAGTCAAAACGGTAGTATTTACTATTTGGAACTCTCAAAGGTCGTATTTCTATCCATCTTAATTTACGGATTAACATGTACACAAGCACGCAGCTGTAGTGTCGCAATGAATAAAAGATTCACTTTAAATTAGGGTAGACATTGGCGATCTTAGGTATAGATCATACTCAAGGTGAGTTAGAAGAAAAGAAAAACAGTTGAGAAATTCTAATTTTGTTTCATCATTGGATTTCAAGGATTGGATTTGTGAAATGTTTGATTTTCACTACAGGTATATCACTACATAAATATATCGGATTTTCAGATAGGTTGTTTGCAATTGTATCATTATACATTATCTTTATGAGAGAAGAAGTTAAGAAGTAGCTAGAAATAGATTAGGCACTACAGTTCACAGGAATATGCTCTATAGTAAGGGTATAAGAATTAATTTACTCAATTTTAGGCATGTTGAATTTTTTCAAAAGAAAAGTTTAATAAATATGTAACAAATCGAAAGAAAAGTTTAATAAATATGTAACAAATCGAATGAATTTTAATTTGTTCATACATTGTTTTAAATATTACTATTAAACTATGTATTCTTTTTCATGTTTCCCAACCATTCAAACTCAAATCTATAATTCTGCAAACATATGATATTATTTTACAGTGTATAAATGTTGTTGTTCATGTAGCTATTTTCATTGTTACCTAACCATTCAAACTCAAATCTATTTTTCATGTAGCTATTTTCATTGTTTTTGAATGAAATATGTACTAAATACATTTTCATAATGACACATAACACTCTTTATTTTCGGAGGAAAATAGTTGCTTTGGTTAGATCCATTTGATTTTGGCAACTTTCTGTATATAGAGGTTGAGAAGCGATTTGAATAGTATTTTATTGTGCATTTAATATTCTTCACGGACGATTTTGTTGTTTCTCAAGAAAATTTAGATTTGTTACGTGATTTGCTTGCTTTTGATTACAAGGATTAATTTTTTGAATGTGTTATTGTATGTTTTATTCTTAAAACACATTCTTGTGTTAATTTGTATGTGGTTATTTCATCATTACTTGATAGGAATATTTTGAATTTCTGATTATTTTTTATTTTAGTTTTCGACGTTTATTTATATTTAAATCTGATTTAGCTTTATTTTTCACAAATTTGAGTTTGTTAGATTTGAGTGTAGAATTGTTCTTGGTTCCCCACCATCAAATTTAGTGATGACGGATTCTGTCCTGACAAATTTTTTATTCTGTTTTTGTTCTTAGTTCGTATTCTGGTGACTCTCAACTCAGTGATTTTCCAGGTTTGTATTAAACTTCTTTTTTTATTTCAATTTTAATTGTTGGCTTTCTGCCTGTAATGGTGGTTCTGTTCAAACATCTTCACCGGAATTCAGCAAAAAAGTTTTGAATTGACAGTTGGCGTCTTGGCGAGGCTTCTTAGTTCTCCCTATTTTTTTTTCCTGATTTCAATGTCATTTAATGTCTTTACAACGTGTTCTCTGTTAGTTTCTTCTATTGAAAACTTTGATTGTGCCAACTCGAGTTGGTGTCTTCACTATTTGGTACATGGAACGATATTTTATTCAAGCTGATCAAATGATGGATTACCTTATATCATAAGAAACAGAAGCAAGGTGATAAAATCTCAAAGAGAACACCTCGATTTGTTAGCATTTGCATTTAATTTTTTTGCAACAAGTGAACTCCATTTACACTGTTGTAAAATACAACACCCAATTCGTAAGAGTAATGGATGTATATAAGATTAAAGCGCGGCTCTTTTCCCATTTTAAGATACAAAAATATTTAAAATATGTTGTAGCTTACTAAGAAGCAATCGAGTATAATTAGTTGTGACACTTTGTATTTTTTTCAGATCTCAATTAAAAGATAAAAGTTTTATTACAACTTACAAGTTGATTTATTTATTACTCCTATACATTACACTACTCTCGATAACAACACACCACTCTCAATAAAAACCTTTCACATTCGTCAACAAATCAATATATTCATGGCCGCAGCTCCACAACATTTCATTAATTTTATGAATTCATCTTCTTTCTTTCTAATATAGTAGTAAGGCGTAATGAAATGTTCTTTACCTGTAAATATTATGAAAACATTCTCTTTTGCATTCTTATTTTATCTCTAAATAATTTTGTTGATTTTCGTGACAATTTTTAATTTTAACCACGGTTGATGATAAATGCAATATGCTCATAAGGGTGAGCAAAATATAATTCTAAATGCTTCAACACTTCTGGTATTTTTTAAGGTTATAATTATATTGGAATTTATTTAACAAACTTTCAAACTTTGGAATTTCATAACATTCGTCTATTTGTTTTTAATTAGTTTGATTGAAATACATGTAACATAAAAATATGATAAAGCTGCTAAGAGAAATAAAAAATAAGTTTTTAATTAGAAAACTCTTTATAATGTATAGTATAATTGAGTTAATTTAAGTGTATTTTTGTATACAAAAATATTTTAAAATCTATAATTTCTATTTATATTATTTTTATTTAGATTTGTTTACCTTTTTCAAATATTTCTACATTATATAAACTAAATAATTTTAAAATAAGTATTTTTTTTTTTAATGTTGAATCTCAATTTTAATCATATTGAATTATACAGTTATCAATATTTTTTTTAATAGGAACACTATTATTAAATTAAACATTAGTATTTTTTACATTAAAATAATTTAACTACCCCACATTTTTTATATCAATATACATATTTTAGAATAATATCAATAGTAACATAATATTAATTATATATTAATATAATTCTTAAATTATAATTAGACCATGGGTGAAATACTAGTTTTTGGAGAAAAAAAAAGTCGGATGTGACTTCATTTCTAAAAGAAAATTGTGAAAAAAAAAAGTAATGTGAAACAATCTTATACATTAAATGAACGATTTTTTTTATTACATAATTGGATTAAAGCCTCATATGTTTTATGATAGAGTAAATATACATAATTGGATGGGAACCCTATATTTCATTATTTCACATATTATAAGGCCATCTCATACAATTTGTTATAAAAAAAAAAAAAAAATCAATGATTATGATATCATTCTCAAAGTCAGATTCGATTTCATTACTAGAACCAACCAAAAAAAAAATAAAAAATGGCTATGATAGATTGATAGTATTCTTATTACCAAAAAAAGGGTACCAATTATATAGTGCAAACTCATTTCATTCCTGCAACTCATTTTTCCATTCTTATAACAAACCGAACACCTCTTAATAATTTCACTGAACATAAGATTAGAAAAACAAGTGAGAAACAATATAGTTTTGATAGAGGTCCAAGACAAACAAGCTCCCACACTCATTTCAATTACTTTTTGAGCCACATCTCTCAACTCTTTCATCAATCCATGCCCTCATATCAGCCAACACGAGGCTGGAACTCTCATCAGGCTCACCTTGTACCAGAGAGTGATACATTCCCTCATAGAGCTTCATAGTCTTGTCCTCACAGCTTGCCTTCTCGTACAACAGCTTTGATCCAGACGGGCAACTAACCCCGTCATCCAACCCATGCAACGTCAAAAATGGGATTGTGACCTTGTCGAAATGGTTCTGCACATACTCAGTCTGTCTAAATATCTCCCTCATTGTTCCCACTCTAGGCTTCCCGGTGTACCTCATCGGATTGCTGGCAATAATCTTCAGTTTCTCGGGGTCTCTGATGGCCTTGGATACTAATCTGTTGTCGGGCATTGCAGCCCATGTATCCGCTAGTCCAAACAGGAGTCCGTACATGAATAAGTGAACCTTCACAAAATTAATCATAATGGTTAAATACAAAATTTCAAGGTATATGGTGTTAATTGGCAAGATTGAAACGCCCTGAGATCAGATTTTAAGAGCATAATTCAAAAATGTTAGGGTTGACAACTGAAAGACTACTGGTGTGTTTGCAAACTATATTAGCAACTTCTAGGATCACTTTTTTTTTAAGGAGAAAAAACGGTGAGGTATATGAAATCAACAATTGACAACAATTTATGAAATACGTGTTTCTTAGAACAATGTATTTATATATATGTACACAATTTTGATATGAAACTCAATTGTGAGTTTCTTATGGAGCCAACATCAGCATAAACTGTTTGTATACTGTTACGGCGTACAAACATTTTTATGCTGATGTTATAATCTTATGAATGTAGTTTTAAAAGCTTTGAGCACAATGAAAGAAAAACCTTTGACAATATTTGACTATGGCAATTAGTATATATTTTTAAGCATAAAGTTGATTATTACAAAGCCAATTGTTTAGTATTTGGAAAAGTCTCGAGAACTAATCTAAATTAGACCCCCTTGAGAAAATTTCTTCCTCAATCACTGGATGATATTATCATTTGAATTCGATTTTTCTCCCATTTGGTCATATAATATCGAGTCTTTAAATCAGGAAAATCGTTAAACTACTTTTCCTAATACAATTCCTAATATCCACTCCCACTAGATAGTATATACTGGTGGATTACAGATAAAACAGAGTATGATCCCAACTCTATGATCACATATCATCTCGTCAATGCAATTTCAAAGCATTATTCCAGCTTTTTCATCAAATAATAAAAAATAAAAAAAACACGGAGTACAATTTAAAATTAGTATTCCATAATCAGATGAACAAAAATCAGCATCCAGGAATATAAACTAATAGGATCTACCCTTGCACAATCAACACAAGCATTGAACAACATAAGCTAAAATCATATCAGCAAGTAAAAAAATTACCTTAGAGGGCTTCATATTCTCCGGAATCACAAACAATGGCGACGAGAAAATCAAACCACTCCATAGATCCTTCTCCGACTGAAGATACATCAACAGCGTCACTAAACACCCCATCGATTCCCCAACCATAAACGCAGGCAGATCCTTGTACTCATCACTGACCCTAACACTCTTGAAAAAAGTCAGCGAAGCAGCAGCTACCTTGTTCAGATCTCCAACGTAGCCACGGATCCCGTCGGAGCGGCCGTGGCCGAGGAGATCGGCGGCATAGACGGCGTAACCCCAATTGGCGTAGTTTATGCAGAATTTTTGGAACATCCAGCTGGTATCCGAGCCGTAGCCGTGGGTCATGAACACAACGGCTTTAACGGGTAGGGTCGGGTCAAGGGGAAGGAATGATTGAGTGAAGAGTTTACCGTGAGGGGTCTGGAAGTAGGATTTGGTGTTGCGGACGCCTTGGGAGGGATAATATTCTTCTTCCGGCATGTCGCCCCAGAAGTTCGGCGGCGGAGGCGGTTGATCTTGTGGTAGTTCCGGCGGCATTTTTGTGATTTGGTGGTGCTGGGAATTTGGACGGGAGGTTACGGTGTTTAAATGTGAAGTGGATGGGAGTAGGTACACCAAACACAGAGCAACTTTTTTTGGTGGGACTCCTTTATAATTGGATTTGTTCCAAATAATTGTTTTTTAATTCAGAAATAATTTTTCATGCTATTATTAGTATTTTTTTTCTTCATGTATTGGATACCTAAAATATGATTCCTACCAATTTGATAAAATAGATTTTAATATTTTTAATTGGAAATAATATACAGATAAAGTTACAATAAAGTTTGACCTCCATAATTTGAAACATTATTATTATGTTTTCATAAAATTAAATTCGGATTACATTTTTTTGAGATTTTAATATGTTAATAAGTATAAGAACTAAATGATAAAGATTTCATTATTACATCTCTACCATTTTTTAAAGACATCTCTACTTATTTTTTGACAGCAATATTAAATTATGGATTCTTCTTAATATACAATTTTAAATATCTGATAGAGTGGATAGTTTTTCACTTGTTCTCCTCCAAAAGCGTAAAGAAGATTGAAATCTTGTTAAAATTTGACACAAATAAATAACAACTTGAAAGATCAGGTGCAGTATTTAAAATAAATAAATTTATACAAACTTGAACATATATGATCCATGATGAACTCAGTATTAATGGTTGGAAGATGTAAAAGTTATGAAAACTCTTTATAAATTAGTGTATCACCCAATTTCCTAACTTTTATTACGGAGTACTATAACTTAATTTATGATATTTTTTTTTAATGTATGATCATAAGATATACTATTACTATGTCGAAAAAATAATTAATTCTATAATTTTGAGTATGAATAATAGTCGGCATGCATGAGACTATTTTGATGGGAATGGCCTTGACTCACATAAACCCAAAGCCCAACGAAATAAAAATTTGTTCTTCTTCAATCTCCATATATATAGCATCAGTTGTTGAGGACTATAAATTGACATTAAATAATTTCATGTCGAATCATTAAAATCGGATAAATAGACAACTAAATTATTTATCCGATACACTTCCACCCCTTTCTTATGCCCAATTAAAAGTCACTCACATTTTATTAAACCAAACTAACCTCTTAACTAATTAAATGATACTCCTACAATTATGTCTTAAATTATTGTTTTAACTTTTCTGTTTCATCGACTAATTAATTAATTAATTGTGTAGTTAAACTTAATTAAATTTATAGATTTCAATTAAATCATTTGAGATTATCACAAAGTTTCCGTGCATTGATTTAACAAATATATAATAATACTGTGATTTTATTTGGTGTTTTAATATATAGTAATAAAATATAATTATGTAATGAACATAATTAAATATAAAATTAAATATATTTTTTTTGTGCAAAATGACTCGAAAATGAGTTCATGTAGAAAAGTATTGAAATGTTGTAACATAAATGACTTGTAACTGATGACCTTTTTATTAATTTCGAATGAAAAAACACAGAGAAAATAAAGAGTTGGGTTTTAGTTTCACTTTTTTTTTTGACGGGTTTAGTTTCACTGTCAATTACACAAATTAAAAGGGCGTTGGCTATATACCCCTCCAGCTCTGTTAAGTATACTCCCCCTCTACATTTATTAATTTAATATTAATGTAAAATACTTAAACTACCCTTATATTAAAATAAACTAAAATAATAATGATAAATACACTCCCCCACTTTTAAAACTCTAACCCTAATAGTTGTCGTCGCCGCCGCCTCCTCCGGCGATCAACACCAACTCATTTTCAACACAGAAATTTTAAAACATAAAATAAAAATCAAAAACATATTTTCGACAAATCAGGGTTGACGGAATGCATTATCGTCGACGACAAATTGTCGCCGACGATAATGCATTCCATCGACACTAGTTTGTCGAAAAAAAAAACTTAAAATTTTCTACGAACCAGTGTTGAAGAAATGCATTATCGTCGACAACAATTTGCCAACGACAATGCATTCCGTCGACAACAATTTACCGACGAGAATGCATTCCGTCGACACTGGTTCGTTGAAAGTTAAAAAAAAAAAAAAAAAAAAGGACTTACCTGCGTGGACTGTCGTGTGGAGAGGGAGAGCGTGGCACAACGAAAGAGGGGGAGGAGACAGTTGGCCGATTCAGGTTTCGGGAGAAGGTTGTCGTGGGAGAGAGGGGGCGGCGCTGCACAACAGAATTTTTTTTTAAAAAAAAACCCTAAACTTACCTGTTCACGCGGAAGGAAGGTGACGACCGACGAGCAGCGAGCGGCGCGCGAGGGGAAGAGAGAACGGTGGGCGGCGCTGGGCAAGGGGGCGCCGCCGCGTCGCCTGAACAGAAAATAAGAAAAAAAAATCACCTACAGCGGCGCGCAGCGAGGAAGGGGGCGGCGGTGCTTGGAGGCGGCGGCGCTTGGAGTGTTGGTAGGAAGAAGAAAAATCACCTTCGACGGCACGCGGTGAGGAAGAGGGTGGCGGTGCTTGGAGGCGGCAGCGTTTGGAGTGTTGGTAGGAAGAAGAAGTAGAGTTTTTGATTTAATAGGGGGAGTGTATTTATAAGGGTAGATTAGGTATTTTATAGGGGAGTACATCTAACATATGACATTTTAGGGGAAGTACATTAATCGGGGGAGTACATCTAACAGAGTTGGAGGGGTATATAGCCAGGGCCATTAAAAACACAGAACATGCTATTCTCCTATTTATATTTGGAGCAGGCTTTATCCATTGGGCCTTAAATAACTGTTTCTAACATTAGGAAGCCCGTGATCAATATTCCACAATATTAAAAATTGGAAGAATAATGAGAAAAAAATATTTATTTTCCATACACAATCTATATAAAATGATCCTATAACTTAAATCTGGAGTTAATACTTTCAACTGCAGAAAGTGTTATGGCTAACTGATGCAGCATCGAGAGAGTATAAAAGAAGAATTATAAATATACAAAGAACACTATCCGTGGATTCTACGAATATTCATAAAAGTGACAAAACTCATATACGTTGATTCACGAAAAATACCTAAAGAGATACCGAGATAAACTCTCATATTTTATTAATCAATTCAACTCCCTAATAACAATCTAAAACTTATCTATTTATAATATAATATGAAATACTTGGAGAATAAGAAACATATAAATACTAAATATAATGAAATCAAAACTAATCTCCTAAATATTAATCAAATATTAATTTTGATTCTCATCAATATCTCCATCACTAACAATTATAAGTAGTGTTTTTAGAATTGGTTCGCTCCAATTACTATTACGATTCAATTATCCATTCAAATCGTTTTTATGTTTTGTCGAGAAAAATTGGTTGAACTAATTTTTTACTTAGAAACTTTTTTCAGCTTTTTTTTTTTTTTGCCATTCTAACTTGTTATAGTAATTGTAATTTAAAATGATTATGACCATTTTAGTGGTTGGACTGAAAATCAAACCGGTCCAACACAATCACTGCCCAATTCAATTTGATCGTTGGTTCAATTTTGAAAACATTGATTTAATGTTTTGAAATTTGTCAAAATTTACTTGTGAAAACTCAAATTTATGTTTATAAATCAGCAGCAATCCCCACCAAACATTGTCTATACATTTAATTACTCAACTTGATATGTGAGGGGTCCCAACAAACATCTTAAAAGCATAAACAGATTGATTGCACACCTAAAAAGGGGGTTTTGACAGATTATATATCGTTAGCCAAGCTGTTTTTGGCCCAAAATATTGCAAGATTGTTTGTTTGTTTTTTGTGTTGAGCCATGCCTATTCAAATCTGTTTGATCTATTTAGGAAATAATTTGATTTTAAATTATATTCAGCTTCTTTTTTTTAATGAAGTTAAAATATCCAAAAACTTAAATAATGTATATAAGATAGAAGGTACATTCTTGTATACAATTGAATGTATACATACCCGTCGAATATTTAGTGATTTAGATATGAGTTTAGTTGTATTAGGAATATAATATTATAAAGATTTGTATCTTTTAATATTATGATTTATCCTTATCTTTTAGAATATTTGATGTAAATATTTATTCCTATCTTGTAAATATAGATACACTTTGTATCTATAAATACATCTCTTGTAAACACTTTACAATGATTCAATGAAATTGGCCCCTTCAACAGTTTGATGTAAATAATGCTTTTCTTCATGGTACCCTGTCTGACACAGTGTACATGAAACAACCCCCTGGTTTTATTGATAAAACTTTTCCATCCTATATTTGTAAATTGCATAAGTCCATTTATGGCTTAAAACAGGCACCCCGTACTTGGTATTATGCTCTTAGGACGTTCTTGGAAGGGATTGGATTTATTCACACAAAGTCTGACGAGTCTCTTTTTGTGTACAATAAATCTGGTGTTATTGCATATTTCCTTGTGTATGTTGATGATCTGATTCTCACAGGAAATAACATTCCCTTCCTCACTCGAGTGGCTACGGACCTTGGTACAAAATTTTCAGTGAAAGATTTGGGCCCTCTTTCCTACTTTCTAGGTGTGGAAGTTCTTCGTACTAAGAAATCATGCTTTCTTTCCCAACGAAAGTATGTGGTTGATCTCCTTACTCGGTATAATATGATCACCTCCAAACCAGTTCAGACTCCACTATCCACGTCAACTCGTCTCACTCTTTCGGATGGGACACCTCCGGTTGATGCCACTCAATTTCGTCAGGTACTTGGTAGTCTTCAATATCTCCAACTCACCAGGCCTGATATTGCATTTGTTGTTCACAAGTTGTCTCAATTTATGCATGCTCCATCCACTACTCATTGGGGTGCAGTTAAACGTCTTCTTCGTTATTTAAATGGGACTCGAGATGTAGGAATAACCTTGAAACCTGAACCTTCCTCATCTCTACATTGTTTTACTGATGCTGATTGGGCCGGCAACAGTGATGATCGTACTTCTACAAGTGCCTACATTGTATTTCTTGGGGCTAATCCTATTTCATGGTCTTCAAAGAAACAAAAATCAGTTGCTCGTTCCTCCACGGAAGCCGAGTATCGTGCAATTGCCTCCGCTGCCTCTGAAGTTCAATGGTTAAAGTCCTTATTTCATGAACTGTGTTTCTCAGTTCCGACTCTTCCTGTTATCTACTGTGATAATATTGGGGCCACTTATCTCTGTTCAAATCCTGTCTTCCACTCTCGAATGAAGCATATTGCAATTGATTTTCATTTTGTTCGAGATTTGATCAAGACATCTCAGCTTAGAGTCTCTCATGTTTCATCCGCAGACCAACTTGCTGATGCTCTCACCAAGCCATTACCTCGTGCTCGGCTATAACTACTTATGAAACTTGCTGATGCTCTCACCAAGCCATTACCTCGTGCTCGGCTATAACTACTTATGATCAAGATTGGACTCTCCTACGGTGCTCCATCTTGAGGGGGCGTATTAGGAATATAATATTATAAAGATTTGTATCTTTTAATATTATAATTTATCCTTATCTTTTAGAATATTTGATGTAAATATTTATTCCTATCTTGTAAATATAGATACACTTGTATCTATAAATACATCTCTTGTAAACACTTTACAATGATTCAATGAAATTATAATTTCCTATTCATTGTTTCTCTATAAGTTGATCAATTGAATTTTTAAAATTAAATTCACTTACATGATATAATTGATCACAGACTTTGTAAGTCCTCATATAATATCGAATACTTTGATTTGCTTTTTCAAGGGTGTTATCGGAAGATTAATTGTAAAGTAGAGATAGTCAAGGAACGTTTTGAGGTGTGGTTTAGAATTTAGAGGCGTTATTATCATGTTTGTTGAGATGCAATAAAGTCTTGTGAGTGGGCCACTTAAATTTAATAATTTGATTATCGTCCACCTTTTTTATGATTCGAAATTGTAAAATTTTATCACGATTTTAAAAATTGAGCCCCACGAAATGTCTTCTTTTTTGACAATCACGAAATGTCTTTTCATTATCATACTAGTTATTGAAAATAAATAAATCAAAATACGTATTGCTATGTTTAACCTTCTCCAATGCATTTAACGTGATTTTTTTTTTTTTTTTGAGTTTCATGTGCAATAATATATTAAACATCATAAATCTTCTAAAGTGTTAATTTCAAATGCAGTATATATAACTGCACTAATTATATAAATTTATAGAGACGAATAATCTCATAAATTGTAAAAAATGTTTTTATGAAGATCATTTGAGTTGAAAAAACAAGACTCCAGCCTATAATTATGTTGTTTCAAATTATGTCCCGTCAAAAAAAAATTTAATTGTTGTTCTAATGTTTAATTTTTGGGTTGGTCTATATGGACTCGAGTGCATGTTGTACACCCTAGTCCATGTTGCACTTTCAGTTTACGGACTTACACTTTTTGGTAAATGGTGTTGCACTTTTCAATTATTAAACTGTATAATAATATTTTTAGTAATAATTGAAAAGTGCAACACCATTTACCAAAAAGTGTAAGTCAGTAAAACTGAAAAGTGCACAGCATGCACTCGAGTGCATGCTAGACTTTACCTTAATGTTTAGTTGAATACTATGGTCTAAATTGGATATATATAATCAAATTCTAATCATCAAACCAAACTTACAGATCAAGAAAAAAAAAACTAATGAAAGTAAATTTAAGGGTTAATTCTAAATAAATACACCACTTTTAGTCTCAATATCAATTTAATCACGATCTTTACGATTATTTTTTAAAACCCCAACCTTTCATCGTGTTGCAATTAGATACACATGGCTTGCCGGAGCTCGCGTTCTCAAACTAGTTTTCTTCTACCATTCTCAAACTAAATCAAGTTATTCTCTCCTAACCATAAAATTTTATAAAAATAAAATTTCATGCGTTTCTCTGCTTCTCAAACCAGTTTTCTTCTACCATTGTCAAACTAAATCAAGTTATTCTCTCCTGACCATAAAACTTTATAAAAATAAAATTTCATGCGTCTTCTCTGTTTCTCAAACTAAATCAAGTTTTCTCTACCATTCTCAAACTAAATCAAGTTATTCTCTTCTAACCATAAAAATCATAAAAAAAAAAAAAAAAACTCACGCATCTAATCCATGATCATTATGAGAGAGGAAAATATTTTAGGAATTAATGATTATTAATTTAAAAATGTTCTATCCCTTATGATTTTGATTTTTAGGATTTGAAGACAAGAACTTGATTCATTGAGTTTGAGAAGTGAGAGAGACGTGCATAACAAGAACTTTATTGAGTTTGAGAAGCGAACGCCGAAGATGTGGAGAGTTTTATTTTTATTTAATTTTTATGGTTAAGAGAGAATAACTTGATTTAAGTTTGAGAATGGTAGAAGAAAACTTGATTTAGTTTGAGAATGGCAGAAGAAAACTTGATTTAGTTTGAGAATGGTAGAAGAAAACTTAGAGATTATATACAATATAAGACAATATCTAAGTGTATTAAACAAAGAAAGACAAAAATTTATACTAAAACAATTAACACCAAAACACCTTGTAAAATTTCTAATATGCCCTATATATTATAATTCAAATTCTGTCATTTTCAACTCTTTCCAAAATTACAGGTTCTCTTTCCTTTTTCAAATTTAAATCTAATTTGAATAATTCAATTCAATTCGCTGATAATCTTTTCGCCTTCATTCGATCAATCGATCAATTCAACGATCGGGACTGGGGAAACTCAATAACATCCCTCTCGTTAGCAAATTAATCTCTGCAGTTTTTATCCTCGATTCTATTTGGAATTCACAGTGTCTCTGAAGAACTGTTTCTTAGGTAATCTGATTTTTTTATCACGATTTGTTGTTTTTTGGATTAGATCGTTTTTTCGCGTGAATTGACTATTCTAATTCCCACTCGTTAGCAAATTAATCTCTCCAGTTTTTATCCTCGATTCTATTTAGAATTCACAGTGTCTCTGAAGAACTGTTTATTAGGTAATCTGATTTTTTTATCGCGATCTGTTGTTTTTTGGATTAGATCGTTTTTTCGCGTGAATTGACCATTCTAATTCATTGATTCTCTGTATTTTTCTAACTTGTTTGTTTGTATTGAGTTGTGATTGTTCAGTAAGATTTCCCCCTTTTCATTGCACGTGTTTATTGCAATCCAGTGTGAGAAATGCATATTGGCGATCGTAGAGACTTTGCATTTATGAAGAAAGATGGCGGTGGTCAATCACTGCGTCTCCGTCGATCTAGAGTCGCTGTCGTGATCTTCGTCAGATTATTAATCGCCTGCGTTTTCGCCTTATTCTACCTTGAAGGATTTTTGTCTCCTCGCCTCCCCTTCGCCATTCCGAGGTCATTCTTCTCTTTACTCTTTCTAATTCGTATTATGATGCTCTAAAACTCTATTTAATTTGCTGATTGTGGTGTTTGCAGTTTTGATTCATTTTACTCTTCATGAATTCGCATTTCAGGCTTTGAAGTTTCATTGTTCCTTATGATTCTAATTTTTTTGCTTTTAAAATTAATTGCTGAATTATGTGATGGTGAATGAGTTTCCACTGTGTTGTTACAAAACTGGCTCAGTTGTTAATAATACTTATAAACCGCTTAAGTATGAAAAAATGAATCAAATGAGAGATTTTATGTGCATGCTAATCTTGTGGATGCATCCAAAATTTTGTGTTCATGGTTTTGCCAACATCACGAAAGACTCCGATTAGCTCTTACGTTTAGTATATGGCTTAAGAATCGTATAATGGAGATAGGAATAGGTTACAAGTTCAAAATAAATATAGACAAAGTTGTTTGTTCCGACCCAGTGTTGCTTCATGTAAACTTGTTCTGCATCTCATAATTATTATGTTCCTACTCTAGTCTAACTTTTACTTTCTTTTCTATCCATAATCGGTTAATCCACATGTTGTAAATATATTCGTTTGTAAACTCTGACTTATCTTTACTCACATATCATCTGATCTCTCTCAGGTTATCACCAATACATGTGAGTCGCCAGAACGCTTCAACATATTAAAATCAGAGTTTGTTGCTGCTTTAGAGAGAATGGGTATGAGGGGCTTCATGCCTCTAAAAGAACTATGGACTATTACATGTTCATAAACAGTAAGTTTTGGATAGAAAGACGCACAACTACGCAAGCTTAAGCCAGTGATAATTCATATTAATTATCACCTCGATAAGTTCGAGAGAATGAATGATAAAGTGTTTGCACTAATTTGTAAGCATGTTTCAGAATTCTAATGTAAATTTTAGATTCAATAGTTTTTTTACTTCCAGAACTAAGAAAATCATAATTATTATAACATGTATGATAAAGCGTTATATTATTCTTATGCAATGCACATATTAGATATATGCATCTCATATTCATATGCAATGCACATATTATATATATGCACCAAACTATGAATAAATGCACATTAATTGTGCATTACGTATAAGATTACAGGCCAATCCGACCTTTGGGTTAAAAATTCCAATGAAATTCGAAATAATTTATTCTAATTTTTCAGTACATCAAAGATTTAAACTAACATGCAGAAAACACACCTTGAGAATCGAGCGAGTAATCGAATGTGTGAAACGAATGTGTACATAAGTAATGGTATGCATATTTGAAAGTATATGTGATTATCGATTGCATATATAAAAAAACGCATGCATATTTGAAAGTATATGCACTCGTCGGTTGCATATAAATAAAATATTCATTTATGCATCTTGCAAAAATATTATAGACTTATTCAACAAGTATTTGTTAATACAAGTTGTTCACCAAATTATTTTAAACACTTTTAGAGGTGTATGCAAAATAAAATTCAAAACTGATGAATGTTGTTTTACTAAAATTATGCCTGCATACTCTCAAAATGCAGTTACTAACACAGTTCCAACAAAATACCCAAATTCAATTGAAACAAAAAATGCAGAAACTCAAAGAAATTCGTGAAACTTCATTCGCAGAAAGTTTTTTGTTGTAATTTTGGAAATTTAGAAATTCATCCATGGAAATTGATCAAATTTTTGGAAAGTCTTTGACTGCATGAGAGAAGAGACAATTCGATTTGAATTCAAAATAGATTGGATTCAAATATGGAAACTTAAGCGAAATCATTGGATATTCTTGAACAAGCATGACTTTTCGAATTATAAGAAAATAAGGGCAAAATTGAGAATTTGAAGGCTGTTTTGTCCTTAATTGTTTTACCAAAAAAATTTGTCTTTAATCTTAAAGTCTTAGGGTGAATTGTCCTATTTTGTTTTTTTCCCGAAAACTTATTTAATTTGAGAAGCGGAGGAGACGCTATAATTTTATTTTTATAAAATTTTATATTTTTATTTCTATAAAGTGTAATATGACGTGGCAAGCTCCGGTAAGCCACATCATCAATTGTTGACCGAAGAAAAAAATGTGTATCTAATTGCAACACGATGAAAGGTTGGGGTTTTAAAAAAAAATCTTAAAGGTCGTGATTAAATTGATATTCAGATGAAAGGTGGTGTATTTATTTAGAATTAACCCTAAATTTAATAATCGTCATACGTACTTCACTTCTAACAAGACACGAAAATGGGTAGACATATGTCCAAATCGTAACTAATCAAGCCTCAATTTCCTTCAAAAAGAAAAAAACCATACGCCTTTAATTCAAATTTGGGTTAGGCATGTTACATGCAGTGTTATATAAATCTAATTTATTATTTAAAAATGAAGTGGGTTGCTTTCTTAAAAAACATCGAGGTGGGTTAAATATTAAAAATAAGCAGCTAAAAAAATTAATTTATCGGTTTCATACAAAAATAAAAAATCAAAGAGGTCAAAATTAAGGCGAGCTCCAAGCCTCGTACACGAATCTAATGGTCAAAATTATTATTTTACAAAAGATATAAAGATGATAATTATTGTATTATAATTGAAATGATGACTACAAAATTTGAAGACACATAAAAAAACATGACCGTTATGGCATGGATTGTGAGTAATTAACGACGCCGCAAGACAGGCTGTAAGGGAAAGACACGTGGCGACAAAAGGGATGAGCAGGCTAAACGCCCAAATGGGCCCACAGACGACGTGACCCATCAACTATAATATTTTATTTTATTAATAAAGAATTGTGGTCCATTATTTAACTAACGGTCTCGTTCACCGGGCGGCGATTCCGTTTGAATTTTCACTTATTTATTTTAACAGGTAAAAATGTAAAATCCATTTTTCACTGTGGCTATGTTTCACAAATTAGGGATGCAATGGACCTTTTTTAATCAGTCAAATGAAACATCACAAGTTTATGTCTATGTCAACACTAGTCATATAACGTTTGTCAAGTATGGTAATTTGTTCAAGAATTAATGAAGTTTATCACATGTGCATTCTAGAATAAAATTCAACTAAAATTTACACTAAATCTTCAGTTTACATTTATTTTTCTTTTGGTAATTTTTCATTTTTAGCAGTTTTTCAAAATAAGCAAGTTCTCGACACAACAATAATCTCAAAGGTAAAACCAAGTCAATTAGTAATTACTGATTAAAAAGGTTCACCTTGACTCGTATGTTTTTAAAGGTAATGTTGGGTTTCGGTGCCGTTGCCTGTCACTTAACTCGATTTACTTGAACGGGCTCAGATACGGGTCAAATTGTATCGGGACGTAGTGAAGATAACTAAAGGATTAAGATGGGTAGCACTTCAATCTAGTAACAAAGACTTAAGTTTTGCACAAAAACTTATATGCAATATTATTTTACTACATGACCAAAATTATGTTACTACATGACCAAAAGTATGTTACTTCAAGGCCAAAAGTGTATTACTACAAGTTCAAAAATATTTTGGACACTTATTTTTTTTTTTGGGTAAAATTATTAAAATAATTTTGACTTACTCGGCTACTACATGACTAAAACAATGTTACTACAAGACCAAAAATTTATCACTACAAGTTCAAAAGTGTATTTACTACATGTTTAAAAATATTCTTGAGACTTAATTTTTTGGTGAATTTATCAGAATATTTTGACATGTAGTATTAAATTTTTTGCCTTGTAGTGGTAATATTTTGGCCATGTAGTAACAATATTTTGGTCATGTAGTAAACCACCTGTTTGCAACCCGCGAATTTTTTGGACAACCCGGATCCAGGCTTATTACCCGCAAATTTTTTAAAATTAACTTAATTTGATATTTGAACTTAGGGTTTTGATTTGCCTAATTTAGATGAAATGCATGTATGCAATATTTCACATAAGACTAACCTTAAGTTTTAAAATGAGGGTACAATTTTAGTTGTCAATTTTTTTTAAGACATTATTATTTTTTATTTTACCTAAAAAAAAATACAAAATTTTCATAGTACTCCCAAATTGATGAATAGATCTGCCTCTGCAGTTCAATCTACTATTGTTCTATTACTCTTCAATCTCACGTTTTCACCATGCTTTATTTTTAATTGAGAGGGTGACTCAATATAAATGGAAAGACTATCAAGAACTTAGGACAACAATAAATTGGACCATTGTGTGAAGATTCAATGGCCAAAATAACACTTGAGCTAAATTCCAACCGATAAAAAACAACAATTAATACCGACTCAGTTTTACCTTTCCACAAAACAAACACTGGGACACGTTCCGACTAGTGCTTATAGTTCCACGTATGTTTTTAAATGTAAAATGACTTTCGACTTTAAACGTGTAGCGCCACAACATCTAAAGCTTCGACGAACTAAGAATAATGATTAAACAAATAAAGCTTTGTTTATACAGATAAATTCTTAAATCACTGTAATGTCTCACTAAACAAAGCTTTGTATCAACTTAAACATATAAACAAGCATATGAAAAATGAAAACAAGCTTATCTTAGTGGTGTGAGAGAGTTATTACCAATGTGAAAGGGAGTTATAACTCAAAAAAAAATCTCTCTTCTCAAATGAGTTAAGTCAGACTAACCGTACTTTCTCTGCAAATGTGGACCTGGTCCAAATATTTCAGAATTTTTTTATTTATTTATGTTGCCTTTTGTCACTTTTTATGTTTATTTCCAAATTCCAACTCAATTTATTTATATAGATTAGAGCCGAGAGTGAGGTATGGTTATATACAAAAATAAATATAATATTTTAATTTTAATTTTTACAACGGTTCTTCTATAAATACATCACATGCATATTTTTTTTCTTTCTCACCCTTCAATTTGTAAAATATATTAATTGATAACTTAAAACAATCGACTAAATAATTTTAATATAATTTTTTTACATATATTAAATTTTAATATATTCATATATTAATTTTTTACATAATTTTAAAATATTAAATAAAAAATAAAGAATTTAAAAGAAATATAATTGAATAGTGGATCTCTCAAAAGTGAGTTTTAACTTTGGAATGGTTGTGAAAGTTAGTGGGGTTGAGTTATTTATGTAAGAATGGTGATATGACACGAGAGAGGGGAATTATAACTCCTAGGGGTGGGAATGGGCCAGGCTACCCGACAGGGGCCTACGGTTCGGCCTATTAAAGCTCGGCTCGGCTCGTTTAATAAACAAGCCGGGCTCAAGCTTTTTTAGAAGTCTATTTAACTAAATAGGTCGGGCTCAAGCTTTTTCGTAAGCCTTTTAAGCCCAACAGGTCGGCCTATATAACTTCACACACACATATATATATATATATACTTATATAATATGTGATTTTCAAATAAATAAATAAGTAAGAAAATTTAGTAACACTTATTATATTTTTCTTTGTAATAGTTGAAAAAATATTTGAATATTTTGTTTTGGAACATTCTATTACTTCCATTTTTTCATTTTGAGATTTAAAGAGTTAATTTTTATAATTTGATGATAATACTGTTGTAGATTTTTTTTTAAAAGTACGCTAATAAAATTAAGAGGCCTTTAGAAGGCTTTCGGGCCAGACCTATTTATTAAAAAGGTCAGGCTTGAGCCTTAAAAAAAACTTATGACAGAACGTGGGCCAGACTCGGGCCTAAGAAATATATAACATAGCTTTTTTTCTTAAAGCCTACCAAGACTGGCCCATTCCCACCCCTAATAACTCCACAACCATTGTGAACACTCTTACTAATAGCAAATTTTATTCTATCATATTTTGAAATACAAATTACTTTTAAGCAAAAAAAAAAAAAAAAGAGTCTCTGATTATGAGTTGTCCATTATTTTGGGATTCGCTTTTTTTATTCGATATTAGTGTTTTTTAAGGACAAAAATTGAAGTTTGGAGCCTATCCATTTGTGTTTTCCAATACCAAATACTCCACTTCTTGCATGCACAGATGCACGCCTAGATTTTGTTTGTTGAATAACATTAATTAATTACTACTAATTCTTTGACTAATTACCCAGTTGCAGTTTTAACATCTCGAGGTGAGTGGCCTTAAAAAAGAAATTAAAGAAAGAAAAATAAAAATCTCGAGTCTAGTGTGATTAGTTCATAAAGCATTGAAAATGGATAATAATTTTATACCGCACGCACCATAAAAGTGTATTCTTAATATGAGTCTTGTGTTACAAGATTGCATATAGAGAATCAAATTTTATTTTAATACTTAGAGTTTTATTTTTCCTTGCAACATAATTTTTTCTATTCAACTCTAAGTATTAAAATAAATTTGGATTAAAGCAACATAATTGGATTAAAGCAATAAGTTCATGTGCAAAAGTTACGTATTTCATTTTTTTAATTTGGCAACATCAATTATCGATCTTGTTTTACTTTATCTCTACATTTTTTTTCTAACTCTTTATACATCAACAACTTAAAATATATAATAATATATTTTTTAATTAATGTATAAAAATTATATGAATAATTTTAGATTTTAGAGAGACGGATTGAGTATATGTGTTGTGATACACTCTATACGTGTTGTGTAAATACATAAATAATCTATTTATTATTTTTTACAAATATATAGTCTTGTTCCGGGTATTTTTTTTTTTTTTTTTGATGGAATCTTGTTCCGGGTATGTGATGGACTATATATAACTTAAATTTCTCTAAAAGATAGGAGTATTATTTTAATTACGTAATGTATTTAGCTTATAATATAAAATTTCCGAAAAAAAAAAACAAATATCCAAATTATATTTAAAATAAAATATTGTACTTAGTAAAAGTAAAAGTTTGTGTGTACTATTGGCATAAATTAAATATAACCAGTCATACATACGTAGAGAAAAACATTTCAAGGTTAAATCATAAAAGCTAAGGGAAAGTTTTATTGAGATGTCACTTTTTTTTTTTATGGAAGTTAAATACCCACCATTTTTTTCCCTTCTCTATGACTCGAACTCAGGACCTAAGGTCTAGATAGTGGTGCTCTGAGCTATCCCACTTTATCTGAGATGTCACATTTATGAGGGATTATATTTTTTTTAGTCCATTAAGTTGCCACAATTTTGAATTTAGTCCATCAGATTACCACTTTTTGAATTTAGTCCATTAAATTTCGATTTATTTTGATTTTGATCCAGTTACCTGCTACAGCAGGTTTCACAGGTCATTTTGTAAAACACACCCCATAGAATGATATACACACCCCAAATGTTAAACACACCACACTAAAATTTAAAAATCATTATTATTACTATACACACCCCAACTATTTCCTATTTAATAAATTATCAAAAATAATTAAATTAAAAAAAATAAGAATTCAAATTAATATGAAAAATATAAATAAAACCTATAAAAAATCGTCCAAATCTTAAAAAATTAAACAAAGCTAAAAAAAAAATTTATTGATTTAAATAGTTTTGAAAATTTAGTTTATTTTTTACTATTTTTAAATTTTATTTAACCTTATGTTCGACGTTTTTTAGACAAGTTAGAACGCAAATAAAACATTAATAAAACAATAGAGTTTTAAATTTTTAAATTTTATCTATTTTTAAATATTTCTTTTATATTACATGAACCTACTAACACCTCATAAATTTTATATACACTCCAAACGTTAAACATAAAAATAAAAAAATCCAATATAGTTAAATAAAATCATAAACATATTTAATAAATTGTCAAAAATATAAACAAAACCTATAAAAAATACATAAATCTTCAAAATTTTAATAAAGCTAAAAAATTAATTAATTTAATTAGTTTTAAAATTTTAGTTGATTTTTTAATACTTTTAAAGATTTTTTTTATTTAATTTAATAATTTTTTCAAGTTGATTTTTTTTTAATTTATTACAAATCTTCAAAAATAGTAAAAAAAAATTAATTAAATCTTCAAAACTAATTAAATTAATTCATGTTTTAGCTTTGTTTAATTTTTGAAGATTTTAGTGATTTTTTATAGGTTTTATTTATATTTTTTACATTAATTTGAATTCTTACTTTTTTTTTAAATTTAATTATTTTTAGCAATTTATTAAATATATTTATGATTTTATTTAACTATATTTGATTTTTGAATTTTTGTGTTTAACGTTTGGAGTGTATATATATATAATTTATAGGGTGTTAGTAGGTTCATGTAATATAAAAGAAATATTTAAAAGAAAAATAAAATAAAAAAATTTAAAATTCTATTACTTTATTAATGTTTTATTTGCATTCTAACTTTTATAAAAAACGTCGAAAATAAGGCTAAATAAAATTTAAAAATAGTAGAAAATCAACTAAATCTTCAAAACTAATTAAATTAATTATTTTAGCTTTGTTTAATTTTTAAACATTTAGGCGATTTTTTTATAGCTTTTATTTATATTTTTCATATTAATTTAAATTCTTATTTTTTATAATTTATTA
Source organism: Galeopsis tetrahit (assembly GCA_963675135.1). Taxonomy (NCBI): domain Eukaryota; kingdom Viridiplantae; phylum Streptophyta; class Magnoliopsida; order Lamiales; family Lamiaceae; genus Galeopsis; species Galeopsis tetrahit. Next base: position 66,285,189 of record OY776127.1, read on the forward strand.
AATAGGAAATAGTTGTGGGTGTGTATAGTAATAAAAAATAATTTTAAAATTATAGTGTGATGTGTTTAACATTTGGGGTGTGTATAACATTTTATGGGGTGTGTTTTAAAAAATGACCTGTTAAACTTGCTATAGCAGGTAATTGGACCAAAATCAAAATAAATTGAAACTTAATGGACTAAATTCAAAAAGTGGTAACCTGATGGACTAAATTCAAAATTGTGGCAACTTAATGGACTAAAAAAAATATAATCCCCATTTATGAAATGAAACTCCATTTTAATATTTGTAGTGATTCAAAATACTATTCGAATAAGGTTATAAAAATAATGAATCCTAGTATAATAAATTATATCATTAGTTTTGAAGTGCATGTTAATATTCTACTACTTCCGTTCTTTAAAAAAATATTAATCTTGTCATTTTAAACATCCAATTTTTTTTCATCACTCTCTAACTTTACTTTATTTTACCTTTATCTTCTCTATATTTCTATATCAACAATTCACTATACATATAATATAATATTATATTATTTAATTAATGTGTTAAAAAAAATTAACAACTTTAAAAGGAATAGAAAAAGTATTATTTGGACCTAAAAATGCATTTCATTATATTTTCCGCAAGTCTCACCCTCTCCTCCAAAAATTTATATGAAATATTTTAAATATAAAATAGAGCTAATTAAAATAACTAAGGCAAAACAATTTTTATGGGATCAGTCCATACAGAGCGTAAAATTATAACTTTAAACGGAACTCTTACAAGTGGACGGTTAAATTGATCTCCAAATTTTAGTCGTTCTTTGAACTGAATGACCGAGACTTTAAAAAAATAAAAAATTGATGGGTTATGAATTTATGAAAATTGCTTTAATTAGATATAACTCATTTGTAAAATATTTAATACAAGTCTACCCTAAAATAACATATAAAGCTGTCTCTTTTTTATCAAAAAGAAAATCCCGGGCCCCAACCTGATTTTGCTCTGATGAAAAGTGAAAACGCCGAAACCCATCCATTTGGTTGTTACTCCTACAAACAAAGTGCAAATATCATCAAACGTGCCAAAAGTTGAATGAATCTTTTCTTTTTTATTATTTTTGCTCTAAAGAAAAAAGAATTAAAGTTACGAGGAGATACGTCCAAATGTAAAGCCTGGCAGACATGTAAAAATACCGGCTTTAACAATAATATTTAGAAAGAAACATGTCCATTTAATTTATCAAATAATAAAAAATGATTAATAAACAAATATGCAAATGGTATCTATTTAGGGGTATATTCAATTGAGATTCTGTTGGATTTTATTGGACTTTTAAAATCTGGGGTATTCAATCCGAATTTTTAAAAGTCTTTCAAAATTTTGAGGTATTAAATACGGATTTTAAAAAGTCTTTAGAAATCTTTAGGCCATGTTTGTTTTGGGATTTTGAGGATTTTGAAATCCGGATTTCAAAATCTAGTGGATTTCAAAATCCTAATACTTTTTGTGTTTTGTGTTTGTTTTGGGATTTATGTAGGGTAAGATTTAGCTTTATAGTATATGATTATAGGTTTTATAGGTGGTTTGTAGGTATTTATAGGGTTGACTTTTATAGGGTTTATAGGTATTTATAGGATTGGAGTTTCGAAATTCCAAATCCGGATTTCCCATCCCAAAACAAACATGCCCTTAGGTATTCAACCATGTATGGATTTTAATACTGGATTTCGTTGGATTCTTCTTAAAAAATATAAATAAATTTCACTATTCAAAATCTCTTCTAAAAAGCAGAGATTTTCAACGGATTCTCTCAGAAACTCTGAAAGAGAAGAAAGTAGAGAAAAAACAAACATTCTTACTGTATTTAGAACCACAAAATCCTACACAACCTCTCTTCTTCAAACGAAATAAAATCTAACTATGTTCTTAGATTCTTCACCACCATTATTATTGTGAAAACTGTATTTATAGTATATCGAACAAAGCTATGTTAGCAATATCAAGGTCGTCACTCCAGTAATCGACTAAAAGATTTTGGTGGACCGTCACCCCAGAAATGTGATTGAGAGAATTTTTGGTATTTTTAAATTGTTATTCACAAGTTTCCATTTCAAACACAAGCAGAGTTAGTGACTTTTTTTTTTTTGGAAAGAATGGATTACATAACTTTCGGATGAATTTAAGTCGAATATGAAGAAGAATTGCTTTCTCAAAGTCAACCATAACAAAGAATTGAAACTAATGTATAATTTTTTTTTGAACTAATATATTTTTGATATTTTTTCTAAATAATTTAGATAATTTTTTTTATACACGTTCGTTTGCATCAATAGTTTTAGGGACATAGTTTATGGAAATCCATGTAAATAAATAAAAAAAATGTGTATTTCAGAATCCTGTCAAATGTATGAAAATCCATATAAATCAATAAAAAAGTCACAAACTCTGCATAGAGTCTATGAATTTTCTAAATCCACTGATTTAAAGTCCAAAAAAATCCAACAGAATCTCAATTGAATACACTCTTCTTAATTTATATCGAGTTTCACGGCTTGTCTCACATAGTATCTAATTTTTTTTAAATCATACTCCATTCGTTTGGTCTCATCTTTTCATTAATTATGATGATAAAATAATATTTAAAAATATATTAATATTTCATCTTGTGTTTTTTTTTTTGTCAAAGTGTTTTATTATTTTCAATTTATGTTAACAGAACACAAGATTAAATATCAAATGGAATAAAAATATCCAGGGTGCTACTTGCAGACGAGAGGCATTTCCAAACGGAAAAAAAATGTTCTCATAGAACATAGTGATACAGAGACATTTTCTTGGCATATTATAAAATGTAAGATATTTTATTTTCCTATATTATTGTATTTTGGAAAGAATGTAAATATCAAACATAGAACAGTACAATTATAATAGTATAATTTATATGTTAAAATTAATTCTTAATTTATTAAAAAGTGTGTCGATCAAATCATACAAGTCATCCTAGAACGATGAGAGTACTCGTTGGTAGTTACTAAAACTGGATCATGGTACTTGGATCCTGATCTGTGAATAAAACTGAAAACCAAATCAAGTAGTAATTGATAGTTCATTCTTGATTATTTGTTAAAAGTTCATTTTAGTTCTATTCGATATAGATATAGATTAAATAAGTTTGAACATATATTTATATTCGATACAGTTTGAAATTTGAGCTCAATAAGTAAACAAAAAGAAAATAAAATCAGTGTAAAAATGTCAAACTACTCAAGCTCAATTAAAACTCGTTCAAGCTGACTCGTTTAATTATTGAACAAGTTAAAACAATAATTTTAAAGTACAATAAATCTCCAAACAAGTTTAAACTATATAATTACTTCCGGCTGAACTCGACCCATTTATAATTATACAAGTGAGTAATGGACTCGCCCAAAAAATTACTCTCTCCATGGCCCCATCTACAATAAGTAGTCTAATTTAAGGGGGTGTTTTTTTTAATAATACAAATAATAATTTAAAGTCAACAAATGATATAATTGAACAAGATGTAATATGTTATGTAAAAATATATTTTAAAAAAGTGCTACTCCTATATAACTAAATTTTATAGACTATATGAATATAAGACTAGATTTTGTGGGGTTGAAAATATTTACTAGTAATATTTTTATTATAAAAAGGTAAATTATACTCCTATGTTAAATTCATCTTTTTTCTCTCAGACTTCTCTCTCTCACAGACTCACACTAAAGCAGCCTTGATTTAAACACACTGATTTCCACTTCCTCTCTCTCTCTCACAGCACAAACACATACAAACAGAAACAGAAACACAGTAGAGAGATAAATATATGAAAATAAGAACTCCGACGACAAAAAAGGGGAGCAGAGAAGATTCCTTCTCCTTTTCTTGTGTCGTCCTTTTTCAACTCTGAGATAACGACGATCACAGATCACTTTATTTATTCAACCTCGCACGCCAAATCGCCGGCCGTCGGGAGATGGCCATTACGTCTCCCTCCAATCCCAACGCCCCGTTTTTTCATAGGGTTTTTGCCCTTCTTCAATTTTGAGCTCTTATTCTTCAGAACCAATTGTGATGAAGAGCGTTTGGTGGTGTGACAAATTCAGGAGGGGAGTACGGACGGTCTATTTCATGGTTGTAATGGTGGCGTCACTTCTGGTGGTCTCTTTGCCGGTCGTTGTGGCGATTTGCGACGCCGTTTTGCCGTGTTTGCTAATTCCGAGCTTCACGTGTGTTAGATGTTACACTATTAGAGAGCATTCGCAGATATATGCATTCAGGAGCTCGCTTATGGATATCCCCATTGTTTCCATCATCAGATCTTTCATCATTATATGTACGTTTCCCTCTCTATCTCTCTCTCGCCAATTCTTCTGCTTCATTGGAGTGAAGCACATGTGCTTGTTCAATACATATAAAACAGCTAAAATGTTGTAATTCGGTCTGTAACATTGCTTTTGAATTGCCATTGCACTTCAGTTTGTTTGATTATTAGAACTATTGTCTGATACAACTAATATCAATAGAGATCTGAAAGCTTTTCTATTGTTGCTTGGTTTGTATTTGCTCTACTCTGTTCATAGAAAAGAATAGGGTTGCATATTTGTTTTTTAGTGGAGAACCCAGTTGGGATTTGGGAATTTTCTTTTACTAAAAGCTTCAACTCTTATACTTGAACATTTGCTACCTTAACAAAACTTATTTTTAGAATCTGTTATTTTCAAGAGATATGGTCATGTTCACTATTGTCATTTGGATAAGCCTCATCTAGATTCAGTTTAAAACTAATTATATATATTCGTGATGTTAAGTGCATGTGTAAGAGTCTTGGCATGGAAAACAAAATGTGTGAGTGTGTAAATATTACTAATTTGAAAACTTTCCTTAACTTGTGAAGACTAATCCAGCTGTTATGGACTTGTTATATGACAACAGGTGCGTATTCAATTTGCGATTTACAGGCTCTATCTCACGGGTCATATCTAGGAACTGTAACATTTTGTTCCTTCGTTTCAATACTGCTTCTTTCCTTCAAGGCTTGTGTTTTCACTATCAATGCTCAACTTGAGAACGAAGCTTCAACTTCTCTTTCAAGGAGGCGGATCCATCTAAAGAAGTCCTGGGGAATGCCTGTCTTGTTTCTCTCATCTGTTGTCTTTGCTCTGGGACACATTGTTGTCGCCTATCGGACAAGTTGCAAAGCTAGGAAGAAACTTATGCTTCACCGTATTGATCCAGAAGCAGTAAGTTGTACATGAAATATCTTGCCTCTTTGCTGTGTAAACTAGTTTTATTTATTTATGTATTCTGCCCCTAATGTATATTTGGTGAGGTGAATTAATTGTTTCAATCTGAAGGATAGCAATTAAGTTTCATTTCATATGTTACTCTGTTTCCTTATATGCATGCTCATAGTTTCTTCTATGGTTCAATCTGAAGGATAGCAATTAAGTCCCATTTCATATGCTACTCTTGCTTCATTATATGCATGCTCATCGTTTCTTCAATATACTCTTGTTAGCTAATCCATCATCTGTTTATCAGGTTCTTTCATGCAAAATGGTTTTCTCAAGTTATCAAAAGGTTCCAAGATCACCCACTCCAACAGTTTATAAATCTTTCAGAAGTGATAGTGAAACAAGGAGAAAAACAGCAGGGTTGGTGTTTGATGATAGGGATAGGGAACTTCCAGTTAGTTTACTTGCTGATGGAGACAGCTTATTCATTTCTTGTCAAGGGTTAACTGTTCATTACAAGCTATGCATGCCAGGATCGCCTTTCCGTTCATTGTCCTCAACGACTCTTTTTGTCCAGCCATCACTCAACAGATCACTGAAAACTCATCATAATATTCAAAGGAGCATCAGTAATCCATTCCAGAGCAGCATATCTCCTCTCTATACACCTTTACTAGCCAGCACTCCAACTTCCCCAATATCTGAAGATGTTCCTATTTTGTGCTTGAATGAAAATTGCGAAGACGATGAACTGGGAAAACTGGGGTTACCACTTGTAGAACAAGGGGTGGAAGCAAACGAACAATTTGGGATTGTTTTAGTTCATGGCTTTGGTGGAGGAGTCTTCTCTTGGAGAAAGGTAATGGGTACTCTGGCCAGGCAAATTGGTTGTGTAGTAGCTGCTTTTGATAGACCTGGATGGGGTTTGACATCAAGGCCACGACAGAAGGATTGGGAGGAAAATCAATTGTCAAATCCTTACAAGATTGACAATCAGGTAATTATTCTTATTATTTCACTTTAATGTCAATATCAGATGTTGAATGCTTGCACAATAATCTACTCTAATAATAGCTGCATGTCATTCTGACGTGTCATGTGTTGAAAATTATCAGGAGGTCCATAAGTCTGTGATGGGTAACTAAACTAAGGGGTAGAATATATAGAGACAAAGACGGATAATTCAGTACATAGTTTTATCCCTTTTAGTTAAAGAAACATGTGATTGTCATGAACAAAGAAGTAAGGGGTACTGATGCTTTCTTTCTCTATATGGTGCTTGCATTGATGATATCAGGTCTATTATACATAGTTAGATTATTTGCAGCTTGAATTATGAACGAATTGCATATAATGTAAAGTGTAATTTGCCAATATGGTTTAGACATGTTGTATATGATGTCACCTTTATTTATCACTCTCATCTTAAAAACGAGGATTGCATTAATTTTTACGACAATGTAATATTAATTGCATTTCTGTAGATAATTATGATAAATAATGCAAACACTGCATAGACGTGTCCCAGCAATATACACGATCATATCTAACATTTATACAAGAAAGCTTTAGCTGTGTATTTTGTTTGGAGCAACATTACAACAGTTGGTTCCTTTTCAGGTTGACCTGCTTCTTTCTTTTTGTTTGGAAATGGGGTTCTCCTCAGTTGTGCTTGTTGGGCATGATGACGGAGGGTTACTTGCCCTGAAGGCTGCACAAAAAGTTCAGTTATCTGCAAATTCCATGAATGTGAGTTTGTTCATGGCTACTTGAGTAAACTTTACTCTCTACTAAATAGTATTTTTTCCAAATAAATCATTATTTGTATGACCAAAATACATTTTTAGTATGGTTGTTTGCTAACTTAAAAAGTTATATTCCTATGTCCTGCTTCTCAGCTCGAAATAAAGGGGGTCATATTACTGAATGTATCCTTGTCAAGAGAATTGGTTCCTGCCTTCGCAAGAATTCTTTTACGCACTTCGCTTGGAAAAAAGCACTTGGTGCGTCCGCTTCTTCGGACAGAAATTACTCAAGTGGTGAATCGGCGTGCTTGGTATGATGAAGTCAAACTAACCACTGATGTCTTGAGCCTATACAAGGTAATCTACCTCCATACATAGGATATTTCCTATGTACCTCATTTTTACTACATGTTTGTGTACATTTTGTGGAGTTTTAACAAATTGCTCCTTTTCAACTATATCAGGCCCCATTGTATGTAGAAGGGTGGGATGAGGCGCTTCATGAAATTGGGAAACTATCATACGAAACAGTCTTATCACCGAATGATGCAGCAATGATGTTGAGAGCTCTTGAGGCTTTGCCAGTTCTAGTTATTGCTGGAGCTGAAGATGCACTTGTTCCTTTAAAGTCTGTTCAAACAATGGCTTCTAAATTTGTGAATTCTGTAAGTTCTTTACGCACTCATGAGGAATGTTGCTTTCTTTCTAAGTGTTCTGATTGTTGTTTATAATGTTGCTTGCTGCAGAGACTGGTCACAATATCCGGTTGCGGTCATCTTCCTCATGAGGAATGCCACAAGGCATTGCTTGCAGCAATTTCACCCTTCATTTCTAAACTTTTATTGAGATCATCAGAGTTGCAAAGACAGTAGGGCAATTCCACCCTTCATTTTTCTAGGCTTTTATTGAGATCATAAGAGTTGCAAAGGCAGAGTTCATTCGTAGGCCTTTTAATGACATCATTAGAGTTGCAAAGGCAATTTCCTTGATAGAATTTTGGTAGTTTCACAACCGTTTTATCCTTGATTGTAAATTATTTACCCAAAAAGAAAGACCAACTTCATCTTTCCTATGGGTGTGTTCTTGATGCTATTGCTTCAAAATTTCCTGGATTATAAACATTTATGCCCAAAGACTTGGTGAACAAAATATTCCTTAAATATAGCAATGTCAAGAATGGAAAAAGAACTAATCGAAAAATCACCGTTTTGACAGGCGAGATTTGTAAAATATAAAAACAAATATGCACACAAAACGATCATTCATTCATTAAATGCTGGTTAAACCCTGAATTCAACAAAAATCCATTTAATTTTTGAAAATGACTATTGACCATGACCATCCAACGACAGACAAAAAGGGACAATCAATCACATTTTACTCTTGAGGTCCAAGATAAAAGGATTAGGCTTTAAGTTTATTTCAAAAGAGATCGCGAGCAAGAACTTTTTTACGCCACCCTTACAAACCTTTCTGAGTCCGGCAAAAACTACAACACACACATAGAAAACATAACCTAGACAGCCTCCGTTTCCTTTAGACTGGTTGGTTTATCGATCACCACAGTCTTATCTTGTTCACCACCAATATGCACCTTCTCAATCTGCTGAGTAACATGGTCCGCTACATCTTTAATATTCTGCATACGTGCATTAGCAACCGCACCACCCTCTTCTTCAGTATTGTTCAAACGACCAGTTTGCCAAATCCGTATAGTCCCATCCTCTGATCCAGATGAGTAAGATTCACCACCCGGTGCAAAACGCACACAGTGCACTGGACCATGGTGTCCCTTGTTGCAACCTACAAAATAATATACAACATGAAATTTTCAGAAGTACCATACATATGATTCAAAATAGAATTAACAATAGTGAACAATTGAACAACCACTAAAGCAAAATTACCATTAACATATCTATAAAACACTCAATACATGCAACGCAGGCTGTCTCAAAGTGTAATACCCACCCCACCCAAATAAGGAGATGGCAAAGTACGAAAAGCAAATAGCAGAGCCTAAGAACATGTGTGCGAGCGTGTGTATATATATCAGGGAACTTACCAACTTCTTCTCCTGTGTGGAAATCAAACACATGAACCCACATGTCTTCTCCCCCAGCAATGAACTTGTTACCATACTTTGGCTCCAACGAAGCTGACTCTACAATGCAAGGCATGTCATATTGCTTCACCAATCCAAAGCTGTTAAATAAGTGCTCACACATTAGTACATGGAAGGTAAATCGAAATAAATTTATTTGAAATGACTTCATGTAGGGTTTATATATAAAGATACATACTGGTTAGCATCCCAAAACTTAACACTTGTTCCATCGCAAGTAGTAATGTAGCGGCCATCTTGACTCACTTCAGCACTGGTCACAGATGATGTAGTTTCAAGAGTCCGAACAATTGTGCCAGTTCTCACATCCCATAACCTAGAACCACCCATTCTTCATAAGTTAGATATATAACAAACACATAAAAGAGTCAATGCATGCATTCATCAAAAATTAAATGTTTTATTGCCACAATTTAAACACTGGACTATGGATATTGCACACACACATACTGGACTACGGGAATGGGACTGTTCAAATTCCCAACACGATGTCCGCATACCTCACCCCACCAATATCAGTGCAGGAGCCTAATATTGTTTGGTCACTGTGCAGCCAAGCCATAGTTCTCACATTGCCGGGAGACTTCTCTATTTCTCTAGGAGGTGCATCAAGCCTATTTAAATCATATATGCGAAGCATTTTTTCCATTCCACCAGTTAGAAGAAGTTGGGTATCCTGCAAGTTGGTAATATAAATCCAGTCAGCAAAATCTATTAAGTATTGATTGGTCATAAAACACCGTATAGGAATTGCTGAGCACGACAATCTCAAAAGAATGACACAGAAAAGCATAAAATTTCATATCTTCATTTCACAGACATTGTACATATATAACTTAATTATAAAGTATCAATTCAAATGAAGGAAGTTAAAACTATTAGTACCTAACATTTGAATATCCAAACTAAACTACTTAAACTGCATTATACAGGATATGCTAGTGAAAGAAAGAGTACGCACATAACTTATAATCAGAAAAACTATAATTCCTCTAACCATCCAATGTGTCATTACTGAGTCTGGACACAAGAGTTTAATATAATGCTACCACAAAAATAGGTAATATCTAGGATACTGCAACCTATTCCAAATTTGTGGAGAAAATACAAAGAGGGAAAGGGAGATATCATTTCTAAGAAAAATAGTACCTCAGAGAAGGCACAAGCACGAACAATGTGCTTGTGCTCAAACGAATGCAATTCATCTCCAGATAATGCATCCCATAGTTTTCTGCAGCCAATCATACAATCAGGACTCAGAGCTAATCATCTTGGTTAACAAAGTTCAGTATTAGGGACGGAGAATCTATTTGCTCTTTATTGTAACTTAAGTATCAAACACTATAATATAATCTTATTTTCGAATTCTGATATAAGAAACACAAAAAACTTGAAGACATACGCAGAAAAATCAGCAGAGGCAGAGGCAGCACGTAGTGCATGCTTATCCAGGCAACAACTCCATACTGCACCTTTATGCCCTTGAAAGGTTCCAATCCAATCTCCAGTCTCTCCATTTCTCAACATTGGTGTCGAGTCTGAACAAAGATGTAAACCCCATAAATATTTCATGATATTAAAACCTCAAATAACAGGGATGTTGACTTCAACACAATCCCAAGGGCAATCTCAAGGGCATATTTTGCAAAGTCTAAGAAGCATGAATTCCATAGTAGCAACAAAGGTTAGATATACAGAATTATTCATGCATGGAAACATCATAGAGTACAGTTTAGCAACGGATTCCAAACCTTGACTGGTCTACACAACCATAGCAGAAAACTACTTAGGTTATATCCACAAAAAAAGTTTGATACAAAGAATAAACTATATCACCAATATTTTAGTATGACGGCACGAAAGACAAGTCACTATATTCAGGTCATGTTTACAAGAATTGAAGTAGCATACTTAACGATTTACTTAATAGAATTATGCATCGTTTCATAGATCTTGCAACAGATTAAAATAGAGAAAGAAAATCGCATTAGACCAGAGGAAATGCTAGAACGGATTCCAATCCAAAAATAAGTTTTCACAGTCACATCAAGAAATATAGATTTAGCATGCTAAAAAACAAATTAAGATACCCGTAAAAATCATCTATCATCACATTTATGGCAATTTCCCTTTACATCAGTACATAAAAGCAGATATTGTCCAACATTCCCCAATGTTTATATCGTTCCACGCGGCGGAATTTTAAACCGTTACGTATCCCACTCTGCGGAACACGTCAGCTACCCACCAATGACCTAAGAAACAACTTAATTTGCTACATGATTACACTGTTATCCATTCAGAGATGCATTAGGTCCAAAGATGATTAATATAGCTGCATTCATGAATATTTTGATGCAAAACAAAAAAGACGATCACAATGCCCAAATGATATAGTATTCACCCATAATTCATCAATTTTCTGAATCTAATAAATGAATAACAATTGAATCTATACATCTATCTAAAGCTAGAGAAAGTTACCCTTGCTTGCACTAACAAGGAAGAAGCCATCAGGCGTTACCGGGCTGTAGAACAAATCCACAACTGGCCGCGAATGTCCATGGCAGACCAATGGAGCTATTACCTTTTTCTTGTCCATTCTCGAACTCAACAGAAGACTACTTGTTTAAAATATACAAAAAAAACTATTCAAATCAACAAGCAAGATAACCCTAGTCCCCGATCCCAATTCCAGAATTCAATAACGAAGAATCGTAAATTTTGACAATCGACACAAAAAAAGTGCGCCTAAATTGCCCAAAGGAAGAAATATGATTTCCGTAAAAATGCGAAAAGGTTCTCTTTTTTTCACTTCTTTTTTTGGGTGGTACGAAATGAGGATGCGAATTACAGAGCAAAACACAAGAAAAATTCCAGAAATCGGAACGAAATAAAACTAGTATGTAACGCTGTATGTATATGTAGTGGCGGCAATGAACACAGGTGCGAAACCCTAATCTTTGAAATTTTATGATCGATTGAAATCCTGCACGGATCCACACCTCCTAACCCTAGATCAGATTTATTCTTTAATTAAAGGTAAAATTAGAAGATAAAAAAAAAAAGTTCTAAGAAGAATATAGAAACTCCTCCATAGATACAAAACTGGACTATAGGGCTAGGCGCAAGCAATGTCACACATGCCCTAGCTTATTTATACCCTTAATATCCGTTTTTTCCTCTTTCATTTTCCATTCTCACCATCTCCTACTTTACTTTTTGCTATCAAACACCTCAATCTTCAACAAATTCTACCACTACCCCTTGAAGAAAAATTTATCAATTTCATGCACCTACTATTTTATGAATAATGTTAACACAAGATATTTTGATGTAAATGCCTGAATTATTGTAACTAATACTAGTATTTGATTGTTAATTATCAAATTTTACTACTCATTTTTATATTTTCCATTTGAGTTGGATACAGATTTTAAAAAAAGCTGATTATTTATGTAAAAAATGGAAAATTGAAATAAAGTATAAATAAAATAGTGTGTGCAAATAGCATTTCTTTTTTTAAGAAATGAGAATTTTTAAGTATTAAATCAGTATAGTTTGCATCATGAAATGTTGTTAATTATATTGTTGCATTTAGTATTAGAGTGACCATTGACACTTGTGTGCTGTGCACTCAATCAATTACATGATATCATTATGACAATGTATAATATTAGTCACTAATTAATCATCCCATAATAAAAATAAGAACTCAAGGGCTTCTAGCTCATGCAAATCATTCACAAGGTGCTTACAGTGATGGACTAGATGGGCTTTTCTTTGCTAGATCATACAACAAAATCAGCCCATTGATACTTATTTAGAATAGCCTCACTCATTTTTTTTTCTTCTGATAGAAACCAGGAAATTTTAATCGAAAATTGTAAAAAATTACGCGGAATTTTTTATAACATAATGCAGTATATATATAAAAGTTATTATTATATTGTAAAATGAAATAATTCTACTAAATAATATAGGTGTATAATATTATAAAATATAATTTAAAGCATTATTAAATAAATAAATAAATGGTTTAAAATATATTATATAATAAAAAATACACTCAATTTAAAAATATATTTTTTTATTAATAAATAAAAGCTTAGTCAAACTTACTTTGTGACATGTCATTTGCAAGAGAATAACTCGTCTAATAAAATAACATACATACTTAAAAATTTCTTAAAATAACACATAACCCTTAAGATTGACACATCACAAATAAAAACTTTGTATTAGCATAAGAGGGCTCTCCCTTTGGTATCAATTTATATTAAGTTCAAATTCAAATACAATCAAGGTACCCTCTCTATTTTCCAATTCTCAAAATACTTTCTCTTATCCATTTCTCTGACTGTAATACTTTCTCTTATTTAAAATCAGATGAGTTCCTGTATATTACGTTGGAGTTTTTTTATAACATAATAATGTAGTATATATATAAATGTTATTATTTATATTGTAAAATAAAATAATTATATTAAGTAATATAAGTGTATAATATTATAAAATACAATTTAAAGCATTATTGAGCAAATATATGGTTAAAAAATATATTATATAATAATAAAATACATTCAATTTAAAAAGATAATCCAGCACACATGACTCAAGTTTTTTAAACAAAAAAATAACCAGTTGGGTTAACATAGTGTTCGTTACTAATATCATTTTAACTATATAAACATAAAAAAAAATACACACAAATATTATTCAAATGTTATTATTAAACTATTGTATAATTAATTGTTTTAGTAAACTTTCATATGTATATCGACACCAACCACACCACGGGTTGATACCATTGTAAACCAAAACGAGATCAAAACTGGGCCGAAAAAATGTTACTAAGACTTTAAATTCTTCAAGTTTTTCTTCAATCTTTGCAAAGTTTTTTTTTTTTTTTCCAAGAAACCTTCACCCTGCATTTTGATCGATTTTTGCATTTTTTTTTTCTCTTTTTGAGTGGGGTTGAAAAGAGTACTTCGATCTTTTCACGCATTTCTTCAAAAAAGAAGAAAGAAAATGCACCTGTAAAAAGAAGAAGAAAGAAAGTGCAGGCTAGTGAACTAATTAATTCGCGGTCGAATGATCGTTGATATAAATCATGAATCTGTATTTTCTGATTTGGGCCATAATTATTATGATCGTTGATATCATTTTTAACTTTCAAAAATATTAGTATTTTTTAGTTAATGGTAATTTTTTCACATCAATTAACACAATTTTGTGATAAAATAGAGTTCCTGCATTGTCAGGGAACACAAATTTTTTTTTTTTTTGAAAGCAAAGAAACTTTCATTTATTTGTTGCAAATGCAAGAAACAACGGGAAGGCAATCCACAAAAGAAGGATGCTCGACCCAAAGATAGGGGCTAGTATATGATATCGCCCGTCTAGCCAATTGATGCGCTATTATATTGGCATCTCTGCAAACCCAGTTTACTTTTACCTCTTCCAAGCCATTCAATTCCCTACAACACACACTAAGTAGATCTTCAAAGGTTGAAATGCCTCTGTCACGTGTTGCAATTCCATTTGCCACTAGCAGAGAATCAGTCTCTACTATGACCCTCCTCAACTCTAGTTGCTTTATCCAGGAGAGTGCCTCTCGCATTTCAATCGCATAATCTTGAGAATTCTTACTCTCATAGATCCTAAGTCAATAAATACTTGATCGTATACTTGTCATATTATAACTAATTCATACGCTTTTGAGATAATTATTATTGTACTTAAAGTGTACAAAAATACGAAAAAGTCAAGTATATAATTATAAAAAATAATCCTTTATATTAATAATATATATTAATATTTGTAATATTACCACAAATGCATCATTATATTTATAATTAATCTCAAAAGGCCTCTCTTGCATGTTCACAAATATATACATATTCTTTTAGCAAAAATTGAATAAAAGATAATATAAAAAAAAAATCATATCTTCATATTGAAAAACAAAACAATGTAGAAAGACTCAGGGAAATAAAATGAACGTATATATGTGTCTATTTAAGTTTAAAAACTCATCCATTTCAAGTTAAGATGGTGCATTTGTAAAAAATGGATGTCCCAATTTAAATTGTACATTTTCTTATTTGATAATAAAACACTTTTCACTTGACAAAGTGGGATAGCTCAAATTAGAGCAC
This sequence comes from Galeopsis tetrahit, assembly GCA_963675135.1. Taxonomy (NCBI): domain Eukaryota; kingdom Viridiplantae; phylum Streptophyta; class Magnoliopsida; order Lamiales; family Lamiaceae; genus Galeopsis; species Galeopsis tetrahit. Next base: position 66,300,466 of record OY776127.1, read on the forward strand.
CACCTTAGGTCTTGGGTTTGAGTGAAGGGGAAAAAATGGATGAATATTTAACTTTCATAAAAAAAAAAAAAAAAACTTTTCACTTTAAACTATAATTTTTAAATATTTCAAAATTACATCATGTGATTACTTTATCTATCCACAATATTTTATTATTTACTTTATTAAGTAAATGCACGGAGGGAGTAAAATTTTATTAAAAGAAATTAAAAAAAAATAACTAAATTAGTGGTAAACATGCATAGTATACAAGAAAATAGAGGGAGGGTCCCAAGTCATACTTGGTTTCGCTGGTTAACATGTGTTATGTTAATTAGCACATACACCTATTAAAAAATCCAAGGCAAAATTAATTAAATTCGCAATAAAAATAATGGGAAAACCACCTCCTAAAATCTAGCCCATTGAAATCAAAGGATATGATTTCCTCTCACCTCCTCGCACACGGATTAAGTTTCCATCCAATTGGAATAATTATTTATTTTTTTGATTTTTTTTTTACAATATTTATTTGAATATTATTTAAGACGATTAACAAAACGTTGTCAGGTCCTATTTTCTCTTTCTTATTATATGTGCCCTGAAGACCGACCTCGAACAGAAAAAATATGAATAAGAGTCCAAAAAATGTATTGAAAATTAACTCTTTTATTTTTTCTTTTGTTCAAAGTTATGGAAAAGACATTAAACCAAATACAATCCTCATTCAAAATCCATTCCACAAATAACCAAGAACCTCAAATCCCTGCAAAGTTATTAATCATTCTATGATCTAATGGATTGCTCCAAGCCCGTGAACAATTACTGCGATGATGTTTGGGAAGCCCACCCAAAAGGAGTTCGTTCAATGACAATGATCAAGATATGTTTTTCATTAATCTTATAGTTGAGATACTCGTTGTCAATGTTGAAGATTGGGATGGTATAGAAGTTGAGAAAACGAAAGTCTTTTCATTTTGTGCGTTTTCGTTTGTATTTTAATATATAGCTTCTTTTCAGAAATAGACATGGTCTAGTTTAACGTTTGTTGCAATATTTAAAATCTTAAAAATTTACACAGGTTGGTCTCAAAAATTTATCCAAATAACAATTGAACTAAAAATAAATAAATAAAAATCCTGTATATTGATCTCGATCGGCATCCAAATTATTATTATGCCAAACAATTAAATACCGTTTGTAATTTTTTGTTCTTTTCAATATAAAATAAGAGTTGGAATCCTACACTTAAGGAGTATTTCATAATAGTTAGACAAATATTAAAATCCAAGGCAAAATTAATTAATTAAATAAATTCGCAATAAAAATCATCTCCTAAAATCTAGGCCATTGAAAATAACCGCCTAAAGGATATGATATCCCCTCACCTCCGGATTAAGTTTCCATCCAATTGGAATATTATTTATTTATTTGATATATTTTTTTAACAGTATTTATTTAAATGTTATTTCCGTCATTTAAAATCAGTATGAAGACCGGGCAGAAAGTGTATAAATAAGAGTATCGGAAAGGTTAAAACGACTGACATGCCCCTATTTTTAATACTTCTCATCATTATCAATGCGTATGAAGACCAAGCAGAAAGTCCCTATTTTGAATACTTCTCATCATTATCAATGCGTATGAAGACCAAGCAGAAAGTGTATGAATAAGAGTCCAAAAATTTGTGGGAAATGAAAACTCTCTTGTTTTTTCTTGCGTCCAGAGTTATGAAAAAAGACAATAAAGCAAGTATAATCCTCATTCAAAATCTCTCCCGATAAATAACCAAGAACCCTAAATTCCACCACCAAAGTCATTAATCATTCCCTGATCTAATGCATTGCTCCGAGCCGGTGGACGATTACTGCGATGTCTGGGAAGCCCACAGGCTGAAAATCCCGAAAAGGAAAAGGAGTGCGTCTATCAATGAGGATGATGAAGATATCAATGAGGATGATGAAGATATGTATTTCTTCATTAATCTTGTAGTTGAGACACTGGTGGTGAATGAAGATGAAGATCATGAAGATTGGGAATGTGTGGAAGTTGAGGAAACGGAAATCTTTTCATTGTGGGCCCCATGTCCGAGGCTTGAGCGCAAAAACTTGAGTAACAAATGGATTTCAGAGATGCTTTCCAAGGCCCGAGTGCCACGCCACAAGCAGGATTTTATGATTGGCAGAATATCCAATCGGGCCGACCTGATGGCCAACATTAATAAGGACACCCGACTTCTGCCAATGACGGTTTATATGTCAGTATTGTTGCTTATTTGTGTCATGGAGAATCAGTTGAGGATAATTAGATTAGAGAGACCTTAATTATCATTATCCAATTATAACTACTCTACCTTTCTTTTTTTTTTTTTTTTTAATTGTCAATGTTGTTGTTGTGTTTATTTTCTGGAAAACGATTCTGAATGATTATGGCTGATTTTCTGGTTTTATGCAGTGGTTTTTTTTTTTTAATTAATTCAAAGCAAGATTTAGGGGACCAATTAACAATATTATTAAAGAAAAAAAATTCTCACTAGTTCAAGGATGTTGCTATTTTTGTTTGTAAATATATAATAAAAAAGCATCTAGTATATAACATAAAGAAGTTCAGATAAATGGATAACAAATTCCATTATTAATTAATCAATCTTCCAAAACAAGAAAATGTCTAAGTAGCAGTGAACTTATAAACCAGTTTTTAAAATTCAAAATCTGATTTTTAAAATCAAAAGTAAACATTGTCTTAGAATTTCTTGAAAAATTTCATGAATTTAGAATTAATTTCACGACGGCCATGATTGAAGAGGGAAAAGACATGGAAAATTTCATGAATTTAGAATTCCTAATCCCTAAACCTTTGAGCTGAATGAATTAATTATGCATTGAGCTTGAGGATTTTGATTTATCTTTTTAACTTATAAGTTTTATGTTAGAGTAGAAGAGTGCATTAGATGACAAAGTGGGATAGCTCAAGTGGTTAGAGCACCACTACCTAGACCTTAGCTCCTGGGTTCGAGTCATGGGGATGGAAAAAAAGGGATGAATATTTAACTTCTAAAAAATGGAAAAAAAGGGATGAATATTTAACTTCTAAAAAAAAAAAGTGCATTAGATTATTTGGGCTGAGCCCATCATGCATCCAAGACAACTCCGACCATGATTAGGATAGCCCCATGAATGTGAAGGCCCATTATGAACATGAAACAATTAGTTATTTTTGGGAAGGCCACGGATATACACACAGGTTATTGAGGGCACCCACCAGTTAAACACACACCCTAAGATGAGAACACCCACATGAAAAGATCTAAAATACCCTTTCCATTTTAGATCATAATTAAATCCCTTCTACCTCTTCTCTCCACCTCCCCCCTTTCTCCCTTCCTCCCAGTACTTCCCGGACTTCCTCAATTCTCCATGTCTTCTCCCTCTTCAATCATGGCCGTCCGTATGTTGCCCAGCCATGGCCACCGCACGTCGCCCAACCACGACTGCCTCTTCGTCTTACATGCACAAACGTCGTTTGCAACCTCCTCCTTACGATAAGTTTAGGGTTTAGGAAAAATAGGATGAGAGATTTCTGGAAAAAATATTGTTTATGATTTTTACAGATCTATTACGATTTTTACAGATACAAATAATATTTTTTTTCGAATTTTTTTTGTTTGTCCTAATTTTTTTGCCGAATTTAATTACTTTTTTCAATTTTTTGTATTTGTTTAAAATTTTTTGCCGACTTATTACTAGAACCATAATTCTCATTAACATGGTTCTTCTTCTTACCACCCCTCCCCCTAACATGCATTACCGGTGAAGACGGCGGCCACAAAATCCAACATACAAATATTTATGAATTATAATTTTTAGATGAAATAATTGTTTTAATAATCATTTTCAGGTTGGCTTTCTATCATAGTTCAAATTACACTAAAATCAACTTGAATCAGGGAATTTTTCAATTGATGACTGATTATTTGCGTTGATTTATCATGTATATTTAAGATAGGGGTTTTCTTCTAAATTTCTTGACAATTTACTGAAAATGAAAATAAAGTAGTACTAAAAAACTTGAATATTTTTAGTATGAACTTGCTTATTAACTATATACTATATTAGTTTAATTAACTATATTATACATCAAGTGGCTGTAGTTTAGTGGTAAGAATTCCACGTTGTGGCCGTGGAGACCTGGGCTCGAATCCCAGCAGCCACATTTTTTTAATTTATATACCTTTTTTTTAATGGCTTTTTCAAAACATTCAATATTGCACTAAATTCTTGTATGTAAATTGAATTTTAAGTGATTGTGTGTATTGAATTTGTATCTCCACATTAGAATTAATTTAAAAATATAATTTAATTGCATAAATTGTAACATGTTAGTCAGGAGTGATTCAAATGTTTAATTTATTTATTTTAAATTGATTTGTACACTAGGCTTACTCTATTTCTTGCTATTCGTATCCAAATTAAATTATTAGTGCATCTGCACATTGCACATCTATAAAGATTATAAGAGACAAAATTAGATTTGTACTTGAACCCACTAAAGAACATCAACCACTAATTTGACAATTTAAATCGATTAAGTTCCCAAAAAAAAAAAAAGGGTCTGACTATATGCACCTCCATTTCAGTTTGATGCACTCCCCCATCAATCCCCCGATTTATACACTCCCCAAATTTAGGTCACACCCCCCTTCAAATGTCATAAATACCCCTCCTCTCATAACATATATATTACTACACACACCCCACCCTTCCTCTTCTTCCTTCCCATTTCCCCCAACCCACCTCCTCCTCCCCATTTCCTCAACAGTCGCCGACGACGCCCATCCCACCCCCCGTCGCCGCCGCCCACCCCCACCCACCCTCGCCGCCGCCCCCTCCCCTCCCTTCCCACTCCCCGTTGTAAAAAAAAAAAAAAAAATTGAAGCTTCTGCGTTTGTCCCACCTCCCCCGTCCGGCGGACTCCCTCTCCTTCGACGCCGGCAGCCGCGCCCCCTCTTCCGACGGCCTCCCTCCCCCATCCACCCAACGTCGTGGCCGCCGCCGCCGCGGCACAGCTTTTTTTGTCTTTTTTTTTCTGTGTTTTCTCTCTTCGGCCGTTCGGCGGCCTCGCTCGATTCCGGCAGTCTCAACCCGCCGCCCAGACGTCGCTGTCCGTCCTCCTGCCGCCGTCGTTGAGGCTAACAGGTAGGGTTTTTTAATTTTTTTCTTTTCTGTTCTCACGACCGCCATGGAGGGCGGCCACGCCCCCGTCCACCGTCTCACGACCGCCTCCTTCTCCCCTTTTCCTCTCACTCACATCCGGCCGCTGCCGCCTGGTAAAATGCCGGCCGCCGTACTCCCAATTCCAATGTTAGGGTTTTCTGCAAAAATGCAGAAAACCCTAATTTTTTTTATTTTTTTTTTCATTTTCGACTATATAATGTGGATTAAATACACTCTCATCGGCAAATTGTTGTCGACGAGGGTGTATTTGATCGACATTACGTAGTCGAATTTTTTTTTTTTTTTTTTTTAATAATTTTCGACCAACCAGTGTCGACCACATACACTCCCGTCGATAACTCGTTGTCGACGGGAGTGTATGTGGTCGACACTGGTTGGTCGAAAATTAGTAAAAAAAAATTGTGATTTTTTTGAGTGTATGGTTGATTTCTGTATTTTTTTTTGAGCTTGATGGTCGCCGGAAATGGTTTCGCCGACGACCGGAAGTTGTGGGTTAGAAAAATGTGAAAGAAATGAAGGGGGGTGCATTCAGTAGGGGATAGTACTGTATATTTAATGAAGGGTATTTTGGGTTTTTTACCCTATTATTTTATTAAAAAACTGAAAGGGGGAGTGCATCAAACTGAAATGGAGGTGCATATAGCCAGACCCAAAAAAAAACCACTTTTGAATTACCTATTTTTTTTTATCTTGGGCCAAGTCCAATCAATAAATAGTCCTTCAAGTTAAGCCCAAGTAATATACTAAGGGTCTGACTATATGCACCTCCATTTCGGAGATATGCACTCCCCCTTTCAGTTTTATTAATAAAATAATAGGTAAAAAACCTAAAATACCCTTCATTAAACATACACTATACTAGATGCACCCTCCCTACTGAATGCACCCCACCTTCATTTCTTTCACCTTCCCCTAACACACAATTTCCGGTCGCCGGCGACACCATTTCCGACGACCATCAACTAAAAAAAAAAACAGAAATGGTCGACCATATACTCAAAAAAATCACAATTTTTTTTCAATTTTCGACCAACCAGTGTCGACCATATACACTCTCGTCGACAAATCGTTGTCGACGATAATGTATATGATCGAAACGGTTGGTCGAAAATTAAAAAAAACAATTTTTTTTTTAAATTCGATTATGTAAGGTCGATCAAATACACTCTCGTCGACAACAATTTGTCGACGAAGGTGTATTTAATCGACCTTATACGACCGAAAATTGAAAAAAAAGAAAAGAAAAAAAACTAGGGTTTTCTGCATTTTTTGCAGAAGACCCTAACATTGGGAAAGGGGGGAAACCTGGTTGGGTGGGGTGTGTCGGCGTCGGAGGGAGGAGGGGGCGGCCGCGATTTGTTTTTTTTTTTTTTTTTTACAGTTGGAGGGTGGGGCGACGGGCTCGACGAGGGAGAGAGGAGGAGGGGGGAGGGGACGGCAGCGGCGGCCGCGATCTGTTCTTTTTTTTTTTTACAGTTGGGGGGTGGGGCGACGGGCTCGGCGAGGGAGGGGGGTTGGAGGGGACGGCCGACGGCGGCCGATGGACGTAAAACCTCATATTGATTATGCCTGTTTAATTAAACAATTCCTGGTTGATTTTGATTTATTTCTCGATTTTATTATTACTTGAGTAGATGCTATGCGTGTTTGAATTAGGAGTTTAATAGGCTTGATCACCCAATTTTATTCCTATTTCAATTCTAGCTATTCCATAAATTGTAATCCGTAATTGTTATAATATTTTGGGAATTGTAGCAACTAAGGCAGAACACCTTAGGGAGTAGTAACATTTAGGTTGCATGAAACGAGTGTCTCGTGTTCATGGTCTAATTTATCCTATTGTTTTAATTCTTGAATGCGTTCCTCGAGTTGAACCTTAGATACATATTTTAGGGTTATTCGTAGGGATAGATTAATTGAGGGTCGTACCTGCTGATTAATTAAACGTAAGAAGCAATTCGAACTAGTTTGGTCGTACCACTGGTTTAGGGATAAGATTCGAGAATAAATTGAGACAACTGGGTTTGTTGATTAATTTGATATAATTAATTGAGGGGACACTATCCGAGGGCTAGATCGTTCTTATTATTTGAATACATATTATTTTACTTGCTCTTTATTATTATTTCTTTGCTATTTAGTAGATTTTAGTTCACCAATCCAACCCCCCATCTTATTGCTTTCGTACACAAATTAATTCGATTAAATTACACCATTCCCTGTGGATCGACTCTTACTTGCCCTACTATATTAGTGGGTAACTAAGGAATTATTTTTGGGTGCCGGCGACAGCACACCAACGGGGCGGCCGCGATCTGTTCTTTTTTTTTTACAAGCGGTGGGGGGGAGGGGGGCGACGGGCTCGACGAGCGAGGGAGGGGGTGGCGTCGCGGGCGACTGGTGGTGGAGGGGCAGGTCGCCGACGGTGGTGTGAGGGGTGGGGGAGAAGATGAAAGAAGAAATTGAGGAGGAAGAAGATGGAGGATTTGGGGGGTGTGGGTAGTAATAGGATTTTTATGAAGGAGGGGTATTTAAGACATTTGAGGGGAGGTGTGATCTAAAATTCGGGGAGTGTATAAATCGGGGGAGTGCATCTCTCCGAAATGGAGGTGCATATAGTCAAACCCATATGCTAATTTGCTAGATCTCCCGTATAAAACGGCATTTAAAACGTCCTCACTTACTCTATGGTCTGGCTATATACCCCTCCATCTTTGTTAAGTATACTCATCATGTAAAATACCTAAACTTTTCTTATACTAAAATGACCTTGATAGATACACTTTCCCTACACTTTTCAATCCTAAACTCTAACCTTAATAATTGACCTAACCCTAATTGAGGATTTTAAATGGGAGTATTAGGTATTTTACGAGGGAATACATGTACACTTTATGAAAAGTGTATGTATTTTGGGGTATATTTAACAAGGCTGGAGGGGTATATATAAGCCAAACTCCTTACTCTATTGCTAATTTGCTAGATCTTGGCAGAAGGCCCCTCTTGATCCCGTTAGGTTTGTTCAGTTTATGGTATGGCCAATTTATTATTTTTATTTATAAATGTAACAAAGAAGCTCCCCTGTTTATTACGAATATGTGTTTTGAAATTTTGAAGTGCGGAATTTTAAAATATGTAAAGATGTTAAAATTCTAATGACTTGTATATTTTGTGTATTTTTTTATTTTAGTAAAGTAGTATTTTACTTTATGTCATATAATTTATAAGTAAGATTTGTAAGTATTTATAAAGTTGATTTTTATTGAATTTATATGTATTTATACAGTAAAATTTTAAAATTCCTACTCTAAAATCTCAAAGTAGGAGAGGGTTAGTTTTATCCCAAATTATATTTTATAGAGTTTTATATTTTATTTACTCCAAACCAAAGGAAGCATGTACCGATATCATTAGTTAGGGGAAGGGAAGGGAGGGGAGGGCAGTAAAGTAAACAAACAATTAATGGGATGACCCGAAACCTCTATAGATTTCGTTGAATTCTCCTCAAAAAATATAAATAAATTGCACTATTCAAAATCTCTTCTAAAAACAAGAGATTTCAACGGATTCTCTCAGAGAACTCTGAAGACGAAAGATCAGATGTAGGAATGACAATATTGACCCGACCCGCGGATATCCGACCCGCGGATATCCGACCCGCGGATATCCGACCCGCCCGTATTAAGTATGGGTCGGGTTTGGGTCTTATGCCCGACCCGCGGGTATCCGACCCGCCCGAATTAATATATAAACTTTATATATATATTATTGGTAAATATTTTATATAATATATATATATAATATTAATTTTTTAAAAAAACACTTCATATTGAAAAAAAAAACTCTTTGCACACGGAGTTTATGAAAATTTATGTAAATCAATAAAAAAAAAAATATTTCACAATTCTATCAAATCTATGAAAATGCATATAAATCAATAAAAAAAGTCAGTCAAACTCTGCATGAACTCTATGAATTTTATAAATTCACGTACTTTTTAAAGTCCAAAAAAATCTAATAAAATCCTAATTGAATACACCCTCCTAATTGTTAGAAAATAAAAATAAATACATTGATTTCACTTTTTTTACTGAGTCGTTCAGATGAGATGATTTTTTTTTATTGGTAGTGTTTAGGCTTGGCAATGTCCCATGTTCAAATTCGAATGAGATTACCTATTTTAATTTTGGTGTTCCATATTTTATTCCACTATATAGATGATTGTGTCATATTAAAAAATAATCAACGTTTTATGGATACGACACATATTAAAATTTCAATAAAATGTAATATACCAATAAAATAGAAAAGTCAGAAACGGTTCAAATTTTGTTAAAAGCAACTTCACCTGTGTTTTAATTAGTTTCCTCCAACTAATTAAGGTAGAGGCATTGAATCTCACAAAATTGTTAGAACTTCTCATATATTTTCAGCTTTCAATTCAACCTCTCGATCAATTGTTGTCGGGATTTAATTTTCTTATGAACGACTGATCTTTTCAGTAATTCGCGCGTGCACTTGCTTAAGTTTAATTAATCGATAAACCATAAATGAATTTTCCCTCTTGATTAGAAAAAAAATAAAAATCCATCTCCATTAATAAAATCTCACTTGTTGTTGTTGCCCATGTTACTGTATTAAAATTATTGCCGACCAGGAACAGAAAATACACTATAATTACAAATCAAATAATTCCACCAGAAACACAGAAAATAGACTAAATTAAAATTAGAAATCAATGGCTTGCTGTACAATAATTCCAAATAAATACTACTAGTATTAATTTCTGTATTCCTCAATCAAGTGTTGCACATGGGGATGCAAGTATTCTAGATCTTGAATCTTATTTTTATTTTTAATTAATTAGTTTCCCCAATATTTGCATATAGGAATATCGACGAAGCTGCTGCAAAATTCCTGGAACCAATAATGCATTATAACACAGGTATGCATGTGCCTGTCTCTGCAGGAATTAAGAAGATATGCCATTAAGGTTATTTTGGTATTTTCAAAAATATTAATTTCATTGCATTAAAATTTTATAAAATGATAACACATGTGCATGTATATATGCCAATCCTTTGATTCTTAGTCTTACACATATAGCGTTGATAAAATATGATGTTGGATTTTTAGAAAGAAGATGTAAAATTAAATGATTTATTTTAATTTTATAATATTCTCCCTTCACTGAATTAACGACTCTATCTTTTGGGGAGGAGATCAAACGAGTGAACAATTTAATATGAAAGAAGTTGTTTTTAGCATGAATTGAACTTGGAACTTGGAACGTTGGTCTAAGACTTTGATACCACGAAATAATTAATCTCATCGTAAAGTCTGAATTTAGAAAAAGTATAGAATTAATTCATTTATATTAGTACTAAAATAACCTCTAAACCCTTTTAAAGATATATATACACATATAAAAGGCCGGAATTATGGTCCAATTGCAAATTTTAGGTTCTTTCTTCTTGTCACAAACATATTGAAGACATAAAACAGGGTTGCCGGAAGGATCATGTGTTGTGGGATGACATGACTCCAACCGGCCCCAGATAAAACCTAACCTAATTTGTAATTTGACGATTTTAATTAATGTTTGCTTCAACACGTATTCTCATGTTTTATTTAATAATTAAATTATAATTACACGCAGCTCAAAATATTCCTACAATCCCCAGAATTAATACTACTTATATATGGTGATTGATATGCCAGGTATGTGGTGAGATGTCGCAAGTCTTGTGCTGCAAATGCACGTGCATGCATGCATACTCTCGTTATCCTCGATCGGCCCCTCTTCCTAATTAGTTTTTTGTTTTAATTTTTGCACATTAATTAAAAAATATTAGTATATTATATGAGTAGTGAGTTGTTGAAATAGAAATAAAATTTTTATTACATGAAATGAATTTTTTTGTTTAAGATGTCTGATTTGACAAAATGAGAACTTTAGAAACGTAACAAGGGAGCATTTGTTACAAGTTTAGTGAGTATATATATATATATATATATATATATATAAAAGATGGAAATGAGCGAAATATACTATAGATCTCTATAGTTTATTTTTGAGTTGGTTATAATTTATAAATGAGATTGTAAGAAGTTTTGTCTTGTTGGCGAGATTTTCTACTAAAACCTCAAACGATCGAAAATTAAATTAACAGATATAAATAAGATGTAAAATGTTATAATTAAATTGATGATGAGACGCATAATTTATGAGATTGGAATATGTATAATGTCAGAATTTTTGTACTATTTTATTAGATCTAGTATCGTGTGATGAATAAATAGATGATGCATGATTATGTGATTGGAGTATTTTATAAGAATAAATAGATTATGCACGATTTATGAGATTGTAATATGTATTGAGGATGAATAAATGCCCACCTTATATGGGATTGAAAGATGTACTGGAGTATACTTTATAAGATCCCGAGTGTCATTCATTATGTACACATACATTGATAATTCTTTTTTTTTTAAAGGTTACAAAGATCAAACATGGTGATAAGTCAAATCCAAGCTTTAGATCTTTAAATCGAGACGAATCTAAACGACGTCATTGTCACCTCCAATTGTGAGGAAGTAGAGAAACGAGCGAAAACTTTGTCCACAAAAAAAACATAGATCTCCATTTCTCGAATCGAGGCACCCCCACACTGTATCAACAAATCAAGAAAACTAAAGATAGAAAAATAAAGACAAAGAATCACCGAGCGTCATATTCTTCTCACACATCCCAGTCCCAAAACATCCACAGTTCCCAAAAGAGGGAAAGCAGGAACCAAAAAAGGAAGCAACCCCGCATAAATTAGCGCAGAAAGGTTGGAGAAACCGCCAACAGGAAATAAACAAAAACTACAACAGAAACAACTAAACAATAATAAGAAACAAGAAAATAAATACTCAAAAATAAATGGGATCAACAGAAGACTCACCCGATCGGCCACCGTAGCGCCGCCAGGGAGGATCTATCCATTGATCCCAACTAAAATCCTAATAAACCTCTAACCCCACTGGATGAACTGCTGAGAAAAATTAAACAAGGCAGCGGTACGTGCAGTGGGACGACTGACGATGTTGCGGCGGCGCGACGAGCGCGTATACCCTTTTTTTTTTTTTAATTCAGATCTCTTTATAGATCTATATGATGTGGATGTTGGATGAAGGGGAGGGCCGGAGGGGGATCTTCTCCGGAGAAGCAGGCCGGAGGGAAAACTTGGGCGGTAGGCTATTGCCTGTTGGATGTAGAGAGAAGGTGGAGAGTTTTCCGTAGGCTTACATCTGATAATTATTCGGTTCAATTTGATAGAGTAGATTAATTCAATCAGATATAAAATAAAAAAGTTATTAAACATACAAAAATACACCTGATTATGTGTATATCAAATATTAGAAAAATAAACTATGTACAATTCAATTTGAATCAATTGAAATATTCAAATCTGATCATAAACATCTCAATATGTTTACAGGGCCGGCCTAAATATACTAACAATAAATAATAATTGACCAGATTTTCTTTTCTTTTCTTCTCTTTTTTTTTTTTTTGGTTCAACCATATATTAACAATTTCAATGGTGGCTGCAGTCATTTTCCCCCATGTTGAGGGTTTGACTTCTCACTAACAAAAAAAAGTTCTATAAAAACCCTTCAAAACCGTCTCTGTTTGATTCATATCATTCATTCTCTCTATTCAGAACACACACAAGAGAGAGAGAGAAAGAGGAGAGAGAGAATGAAGAAAGTGAACATAGTGGCAGTAGTATTAATCTTTGGCAGCTTAATTAGCAGTGCATTATGTCTACAAGATGGTAATTAAGCCTTCTCTTTTTTGCATCCTCTCTTCATATTAATCAATTGTTTCATTTGCTCACTTCACCATGTATATATGTAATTTCCTCAAGATTCGTTTGAATTTATGGATCGAAATAAATTTATATGAAATAATCGAGCTTCTATTTAAACTAATTTTGAATTTGTATGATACTTTTAATTCAAACTGATGTAAGATCACTTGAAACACTTTCCCATATCTTATTTATATATATATTCCATTCAAGATTTTACTCAGAACTAAGTCAATCTAGATCAATTCGCCTAATGTATTATATGAACATGGTTCATGGTAGTTTTTAATGTAATACCAATATGAACCGTAATTTATATCAATGTTCATATATATAAAACTATTCATTCATTTATCTCCTCAAACAATGTTATATTTTTTGAGAGTATTTATTTAATAGTGAAATTTGTTGTACGCAACATGTTAACATGTGATAGCATTGGGTGGCTACAGTTGGAACGTACCACACATTGCCACGTCACTTAGATCACATCTACTATATATAATGGATTCTAGAAAACCTAATTAATTTGATGAAATTAAAGAACGATGAGTTATACGTACTTGCATAAATGAAAATCAAGAAAAATATTTTTCAATTGCATAATAGTAGATACTCTACAGACAGAGCTTAACTCTAACTTTAAGAGATTTACATCTCTAAATTAATAAATTCCATCCACATATAAATATTATTATTCGATTTTTATGAAGTCAAACTTAACACAAATTAATGTAATGTTAATTTCAGGACTATTGCCAAACGGCAACTTTGAGCAAGGGCCGAAGCCCTCACAATTGAAGGGAACGAAGGTGACGGACCCCCACGCCATACCCTTTTGGGAAATATCGGGCTTCGTGGAGTTCATAAGATCGGGCCAAAAACAAGGCGACATGATGCTAGTGGTGCCGGAGGGTGCCTCCGCCGTCCGCCTGGGTGACGAAGCATCAATCAAAACCAAAGTAAAGGTCACAAGTGGCTTGTTTTACTCTATTTCGTTTAGTGCCGCAAGGACTTGTTCACAAGAAGAAAAATTGAATATTTCAGTTACTCCAAATAACGAGGCCAAAGATTGGGCTATTTTACCCATACAAACTGTTTATAGTAGTGATGGTTGGGATTCATACAGTTGGGGTTTCTTGGCCCAATCTAGTGACATTGAAATCACCATACACCACCCGGGCCACGAAAAGAAAGAGGACTGCGGCCCACTTATTGATTCTATTGGGCTCAAGGCTTTGGTTAAGCCCACCAGGCAAAGAGGTATTTCCGTTTGTTTAATTAATTTTATGCTTTAAGAAAATAATATTCATTTTTGTGGTTGGATTTTTTAAATTTTTCTTACCTGATGTATATTGTAGGTAACATGTTGAAAAATGGTAACTTTGAAGAGGGTCCATACATCTTTCCTAATACATCATGGGGTGTACTAATTCCCCCAAACATTGAAGATGATCACTCCCCGCTGCCCGGATGGATAATCGAGTCCCTCAAAGCCGTAAAATACGTAGATTCGGATCATTTTAGTGTGCCCGAGGGTGAACGGGCAATCGAGCTTGTTGCCGGGAGAGAGAGTGTACTAGTTCAAAGGGTGATAACTCTTGTTGGGAAAAATTACGCGCTAGATTTTTCAGTTGGTGATGCGAAAAATTCTTGTGAAGGATCTATGATGGTTGAGGCAATGGCAGGAACTAGCGTTTTACAATTCCCTTATGAATCAAAGGGCATTGGTGGGTTCAAACGTGGCATACTTAAATTCAAGGCAACGTCAGATCGCACCAACATTAGATTTTCGAGCTCATTTTATCATATGAAGAGTGATAAGACGGGTGCTCTATGTGGTCCCGTGGTTGATGATGTGAGGTTGGTTGGTGTTCGTGAGTAATCCAACAAAAATATATAGGATATGATATATAGATCAAGTGATATTTTTTCTATTTACAAAATATGGTTTTTCTTTAATTCTATTTTACATGGATAGTCGTAATGTTTGTATGTATGAAATAAAACTTTGGAATAATAAATACTTGGTGGAATTAATTAATTGTGAAGACAAATTACTTGGAAATAATTTTCTCCTTTTTTCTCTTGTGCTTGAATTGTGTTTTTACTTAAAGTATGCAAGGGAATCAAATGATCTGAATGTTGATTGATAATTTGATATCACAAATTTGTTTTGCAAGTTTGAATGGATTTATTATAATAAGACCTCAATTGTAGATTACTTATCCAAGAAATTTAGCAAAAGCTGCATATTAAATGGTTTGTCACCATCAAATTCAACTTAACTCTTGCCGAAAGGCTCTTATAATATAAAAGAATTCGTTTTATCTAAAAATTCGAACTTATAGAGAGTTGAATTAATTCTTATATATTAATTATTAAGACTTTATAAAATAAATTTTGTGAATGATGGGTCATTCATTCTAAAACTAAAGGGCAGGGTTAAAGACACCCACCGACCTATTGAGGACACCCACGCGATGAGGACACCTACGTGGAAAACCCGAGAGTGCCCTTAAAATTTCTTTCCCTCCTTCCCCTCCCTTGTTTTCGGTACACCCACCCCTCCCATCTCTCACCCCCACTCCATTTCAACCTCCATTTCCACTCTTGAAGCACTCTATTTCCACTCTTGAAGCAGCGACGTCGAACAAGAGAGAGAGAACACGAGCGCGTTGTTTTTTTGAGAAGAAGAGGAGAACACATTTTTTTTTCTTTTTTGTAAAAATGGTTAAAAGTTTGTTTTTCTTGCTTATATTTGAGAAGAAGAGGAGGATGCGTGTTTAATTTAGGTTTTTGTTGATTGAAACATTGATTTTATTATTGTAGGGTTTCATGATTTATGTTTTGTTTTTTGAATTTTGTGTTAATTCGTGAATGTGTTGATTAAGGTTGATTTTTGTGTTATAATCATGTTTATGTGACAATGTATCAATATTTGATGTGTTAGGATGTAAATAAATCAATGGGCATCTAATTGGCATGGTTTAGGAAGAAATTAAACGTTTTTTTACTGATTTTTCGAACATGGAGGAGGTGTCCGAAACTAATTTTCGAACATGGCTTGTTTATAAATTTCGGATGAGAACACCCACAATTTTTTATGTTATATGGATGAGGACACCCACAATGTACGGGATAAATTTTCGAACAATGCTATTATGTTGGGAACAAATTTTCGAACATATGCTCAATGTTCGATGTTCGAAAATTTGTTCCCAACAGAGGGTTTTGGGTTGGAAATTCGACCAAGTAAAACACGCGTAACAAATTTTCGAACATTGCTATCATGTTGGGAACAATTTTTCGAACATTGAGCATATGTTCGAAAATTTGTTCCCAACAGAGGGTTTTGGGTTGGAAATTCGACCAAGTAAAACACGCAGAACTAATTTTCGAACAATGCTATCATGTTGGGAACAAATTTTCGAACATATGCTCAATGTTCGAAAATTTGTTCCCAACAGAGGGTTTTGGGTTGGAAATTCGACCAAGTAAAACACGCGGAACAAAATTTCGAACATTGTTATCATGTTGGGAACAAATTTTCGAACATTGAGCATATGTTCATGTTTTTTTTTCGGACAAAGAATCATCGTCCGAAAAAAAAACACGAACATGATCATCTTCTTCGCAAAACCAGACGCGAATAAGAGTTTTTTTCGATTCAAGCAGATGCCATTCATATTGTCAAAATGTATGTCCTAAATGCATACTATTTAAACTAGATACCATTATAAACTCATATTATGCCAAAAAAAATAAAACAAGATTAAACTAACAAAACACAACAAAACCCTACACATAAAAAAACTTCCATTTTCAAAACTAAAAAAACTTCAAAACATGTTAAAAAACTTAGAAATGAATATTTGGCACCCCCACGAGTCACTTTTGCATCACTATCGGCCATTTTCGAGTTCTTCCACACTGAAAATCGTTTTTGCAATTTTTGGAAAGTTTTGGAATGAGAATTTTGATCGACCCTTCTTCTTCCCGCGATAGATACAGTGGTGGGTGTACTCATCCGCAATTTTTTTAAATTTTCAAGGAGGAGTAAAATAGACAATTTACATACCCTTTTTTTAAAAAAAAAAAAAAACTAACTCTATGAGGACACCCACGCGATGAGGACACACACAAAATGGATGAGGACACCCACGTGAAAATCCCCAATATACCCTTAACCTACATAAAACCCTAACTCTATATCTTTCACTCCAAAAAATCAGTACACCCACCCCTCCTTTTCCCTCCTACGGCGCCGTCCTCCCCCTCCCCTCCTCTCGTCGCCGGCTTCCCTTCCCTCCCCTCGGCGCTGGCGTCCTCCTCTCGTCGCCGTCACATAAAAAAAAAACCTGCAACGCGGCCACCGCCCGCCGTAAAAAAAAAAAACCTGCAACGCGGCCACCGCCCGCCGTAAAAAAAAAAACCTGCAACGCGGCCAACGAAGGCGAAGCCGCCGCCCGCCGTGAACAAGTGACACGGCCGCCTTGAAGAAGGAGGTCAATCGACGCCGTGAAGAAGCGACGCGGCCACCGCTCGCGACTGCACCCCCTCCGCATCGCGGCCGCACCCTGTCCCCTTCGTGGCCGTTCGCGGCCACACCCCGTCCCCTTCGCTGCTGTTCGCGGCGGCCGCACCCCCTCCTCCTTCAAGCGGCCGCCGCCCCCCACCTCCTCCCTCCAAGAAAGTCGTCGCCCACACCCCCTCCTATGCCGTCGCCGCCGTCAAAGCTAAGTAGGGTTTTGAATTTTTTGTTACAGATCTAAACAAAAAATTAGGGTTTTGATTTTTGAATTTTGTCCGGAATTTTTTTTCGAATCCAGTTCTTTATTCGATTTTTTTCCAGAACATTATGTCCGATTTTTTTTTTCGAGCAAATGAAAATTGTTTTGGAATTTTTTTCGAACACAATGATTTTGTTTTGGAAAAACTTTCGAACGTATTCACTTTGTCTTGTAAAATTTTTCGAACAACTATTTTTTTTCGGACAATGTTGATATGTCCGAAAAAAAATCGCGAACAACTCTTTTTTTTCGGACAATGTTGATTTGTCCGAAAAAATTCGCGAACATCTCTTATTTTTTAATTTTGTGTTTGTTAAAGAATGTTTTTTTTTTTTTTAAGATTATGGTGATTTTGGGAAGATTCTAGCAAAATGAGACGGGTTGGTGTACGGTGGTGGTGGTGGCGATTAATATAATGGTGGGTGTACTCATCTTTCTTTTTTTTTTAAATTTACACGAGGGGTATATGAGACAATTTGCAAGCTCTCTTGGATGAAAAAAAAGTTTGGTGGGTGTCCTCATAGGATCCTTGGGTGTCTTTAGCCGCGCCCTAAGCACTTGGCATTTCAAATCTGGGCCGCTGGCCCATTTAAAGTTGTTAATGTTCAGGCTTGCACCTTCAAGAAGAAATGTAAAAAGAGTCCTACTCTTTTAGCTGAAATAAAACATTGAATCGATTGCGTTGTATAACTTGTATTGCTATGAAAAAGTACTTGAATTTATTTTTTTAACTACAAAAATAGATAAAAACGATAAATAATATTAGTTCATATCAACTCACCTCCACTTTAGGAATAGTGTCAATAAAGGTTTAAAAGATAGTAAAAGTGTAGAACTATCCATTTAAGTTCTAAGCGATTTTTATATCAATACAACGTATGAAAGATAGAAAACTATCAAAACTATCAATTTGGAACCTCAAAGATATAAACTACTCCCTCTTGTCCACCAATTTTATTTTCAATTGTCTTATTAGTTTGTCCCCAAATTTATTCTCATATAATATATTTCATAGAAATTATCATTTTATCTTCAAAGTTAAATCATCACTTTACTCACAAACAATCAATTCACAATACATCTCACGAACCCTACAATACATTTTTTTAAAATCTGTATCCAAATCTATGTGAATAGAATTCATGGACAAATGAGTATTAATTTAGGGCATCTTATATGAGTAGTTTGTATCTCATTTATTTTTAAATCTGTGTCCAAATATTATAACTTTGTTTAGCATCTTATATGAGTAGTTTGTATCTCATTTATCAACATATACTATTTTTCTGTTCAATTTCTTTTCACCCGCGTGAAATTAGCATCTTATATGAGTAGTTTGTATCTCATTTATCAACATATACTATTTTTCTGTTCAATTTCTTTTCACCCGCGTGAAATTAATATATATTAGAATTGTGGTTTACTGATTAACTTAAAAATTATATAAATTTCAAGGAGTTACTCTGATGGTGTAGGTTTGAGATTTAGAAGCGTAATCTTCTCTATGTTTCAGTTTCTCTATGTTTCAGTTTTAAAACTCTAAAATACACGGTCTCAAAATGTATGGCACCATTCTTTCTTTCATATCTTATGTTGATTGTTTACTATTTTTCAAGTCTTAAATTGATAAAACTCTAAATTAAAGTGTTGGTCAAAATTGGAGTCTAAGGCTGCACTTTTTTTTTTTAGGTTACAATGACTTCCAATTTATTCGTAATCAGTGCAAGGAGAATCGAGAAGGCCCTCCACAAAGTTTGGAGGCTCAATCCAACTATGAGGACTCTCAAAATTTCAAGAGTTCCTAGCAAGTGCATGTGCCACTACGTTGACATTACATTTCACAAAATTAATAGCAAAATTATGGTTCCTATTCAAATCCCTCCGGATTAATTCAATATAATCCCCAAATGTTGTCCAAGACTCCTTTTCTCCTATAGCGTCGAAAATTCTTTTCGCATACATCTCCACCACTAGCTTCTCAAAGCCCATATCCCCCCCTCCCACACACTTAATTGCTTCCGAGATTCCCCATGCTTCACCCTCCTCCACTGATAGTAGCCCATTTTTTCTTAGAGTATTGCATGCAACAAAAACTCCTTATTCGTCTTGTATCACCATTCCCACCCCCGTTTCCATGGAATCATCGAAGAAAGCCGCGTCTAATTTTTTTTTCATAGTCGATGCTCCCGACTTGTGCCATCTTGAGCACATACTTATTCGTGTTGTGTCCCTCTGCTCCTGCCGCACACACTTCCATTCATTTAAGTATGAAAGCACATGGTAGATCGTGGGGCGTGCTGCAACCTCCTCACCTCTCCAAACCACTACATTTATGTAATGCCAAATATGCCACACTCCCATGCACACTTTTTCTCTATCTTCTATACTCAACCTTGTTATCAAGTTCAAGACTAGCTCCGCATGCTTCTCAACACGTTCGACTTCAACATCAATTTTGTTCCATATTCCCAGAGCCTCCCAACACTTTATGGCATAATCGCATCCGAAGAATATAGGCCAAATTGTTTCGGATTCCGTCGCGCAAACTAGGCATAGCCCAGATTCCGCCATTCCTCTCCTAAATAACTTCGATTTGAATAGTTCTCGTCGTCTGTATAATGCCAAATACACGTGTCCACCTTCTCTCTAGGCGCTGGGGTTGTTCGCATTATGGCCTTGCTGTCTTCCTCCGAAAAGACACCAGTTACTACCTCCCTATCCCATACTCGTGTGCCTGGTATAAACAAGTCGACCACCACCATGTCTTTAAACCCTAGGACCGTCGGGGTCGATACCTTAAACCTCTCGTCCCTATTAATCTAGTTATCTCGCCAAAGGTTTAGTCCTTCACCATTCACCACCTTCCATCTCGTGCCCATTCGCACCAGGTCCCTAGCCGCGTGGATTTCTCTCCAGATGCCCCTCGGGTTGGCACCCACACTAGCTTAAAAAAATCCACTCATGGGAAATACCTTTCTTTGAAAATTCAACTCACTAGCGATCTAGGTTTCTTGATGATATGCCAACAAAGTTTCCCAAGCATGGCTATATTGAAAAGGTGCAAATTCTTCAAACCCATACCTCCCTCGTTTTTATGAGCACACAATGACTCCCATTTGTCCCACTTAATTCCTTTGGCCGGGTCCATACCATTACCCCACCAATACGAGTTCATAATTCTCTGAATTTCATCAACGAGAGTAGACGATAACAAAAACGTACTCATACTATAGGCTGGAACACCTTGTGCAGCTGCCTTCAATAATATTTCTTTCCTCGCCTTTGAAATTTTCTTGCTCCTCCACTCCTGTAGCTTCTTCCAAATTTTCTCCCGAATGCCCTTAAACCCCAGACAGCGTCTCGTGTTCAGCGATTCGTGCACCCCTAGGATATTCGAAAGCGTGGATCTCGTGTTCGGCGTAACATTGTGGCTGAAGAAAATCCCCAATTTATCATAATTTATAGTTTGCTCTGACGCCTTTTCGTATATATTTAAAACATTCTTTAGCGTCAAACACTCCTCCCTATTGGCTTTACAAAACAATAAACTATCATCTGCGAATAGTAAATGTCTAATTGATAGGGCCGTTCGACACACTCTGGTCCCGTGCATGTTGCCTCGCCTGTTCTGGTCATGTAATAAGCTCGACAACCCTTCAACACATAGTATAAAGAGGTATGGGGATAGAGGGTCCCCTTGCCTCAAACCTCTAGCCGGCACCACTGGCCACTGGCCCTACCTTAATGTCGTTAACCAAGAAGTTGTACGAGACCGATCGTACACACATGTTGATCCATCTTATCTATCTTTCGCAAAAGCCCATGCGCACCAAAATCTGTTCTAAGAACCTCCAATCCACCCTATCATATGTCTTGCTGATATCTATTTTCATTGCCACATCACCTTCCTTCCCTGATTATTTGTTCTTCATCGCATGTAGGGTTTCGAACGCTATGATTACATTGTCCTGTATAGCTCTTCCCGCCACGAACGCTGACTGGGACCTGTCAATCAAACCCGACAAGATCATCTTAAGTCTGTTGCACAACACCTTAAAGATAACCTTATAGACGACATTGCATAATAGATCGGGCGTAGATCCTTCATTGATTTAAGATCGTCAATCTTCGGGATAAGAACCGCGTTTGTATGGTTCAATCCATCGGGCAAGCTTCCCCTTTACAACCACGTCATACAGGTCGACACTATATCCTCCCCCACAATTCCCCAAAACTTTTGATAGAAACCAGGATTGAATCCATTAAGTCCTAGGGACTTATCTTTATGCATCTGTGTTATCGCGACTCTATACTCCTCCCTTTCAAACTCCTTAACCAGCATCTGGTTGTCTTCTTGAGAGATCGACCTTCGCACTGTAGCTGTGACTTGCTTAATATCAGTAAGGCTTTCGATAGCCATAAACAGATCCCTAAAATATGCCCTCACCGCTTCTTTAATTCCCCGTTGATCCGTAACTCTAGTGCCGAAGGACTTGTTAAACCCTTGATACGCTTTTTCCTCTTGCGCGCTGAAGTCGTCCAATGAAAGAATTTAGTATTCAGATCCCCATCCTTAAGCCAATAAATTTTTGATCGCTGTCTCTAGTGGGATTCTTCTTAAATCAGCAGTCTAGCCAGATCCTCTCTTGCAGCCCATAATTTGGTTATACTTGCCTTATCCTCCATTTTCTGCAGCTCTTTATTTTCTTTTTCCAAATCTCTTTTGTTTCTAGCCTAAACCGAGGTTATATGGCTCCCTAATCTTTCAAAATGTCGGTAGTTGCCCCTAGGCTCCTTAACATGTCGAAATCCCGAAAACCCCACCAACTCATCTCGACCACATATCTTATATCCGGCTCATCGAACCATTTATTATCAAATCTGAAAGGCCTATCCTTTCTATCCCGTACAATCGGCTCCATGTCCACAAGAATCGGGTTATGATCTGATACCGGTGCCACCAAATTAAGTAATCTAGCCGTCTGGAACCTATCATGCCAGGCTTGTGTACCCATAGCTCTATCCAGTCGCTCTTTCACCATACTATGACCATTCTATCCCCTGCTCCATGTAAACATATGGCCCTCTAAATGGATATCCACCAATGCACAATCCATGATGGCTTCTCGAAAACCTGTAAACAACCAATTTGGATGATCCACCCGCTCTTGTTTATCTGCAGTGAATAGAAGGTCATTATAGTCTCCTACACAAAGCTAGGGAAGCGAGTTGACACCTGCCAACTGCCTTAATAACCTTCAAGAGAGGCGTCATTTATTTCTTTACGGAAACCTGTAAAAACCCGTAAGCCTCCAGTATCCTCCCGGATCTCCCACATTCATATCAATATGATTCCTAGAATACCTATTCAATGTGAAATTATGGTTGTTATTCCAGAAACTAGCAATGCGCGCAATCATAACCCAAACGCACCTGAATTATTCGATTTTATTAGAGCACAAGATGAAAATTACATTCGGCCGGCGAACTCGAATGAGATCGCAAAGTGCAAGAATTGCAGTGGGATTGTCGAGCCCCCTGCAATTCCAACTTAAAACGATCATTAATCTCGGTGGGCCCCACCTCCGGGGCCGACCGCTAAAAAATGGTTCTCTCCGTGGGTGATGTTAACCTCATGTTCGTCTGCATAGGTACTCGTGGTTGCCTGCTTTTTAGTGGGCACACATGCTAGACTCTTCCTCTTGCGAATCTCAATTGTCATATCAACGTCACTTTCACTTTCCTCAAACTCTTGATCATACATAGGGTTGATAGTCGGTGTTTTGTTAAAGGAACGGTATCCCGGATCTCGTTCTCCTTCACTAGGCAATTTTCCTTTTCTTGTTGGGATGATATGCACGGTTCCATTATTCTGGGGATTTGGTCTTTGATTCCCGAACAAGTCGTCATCATCCTCTTCTCCACTATCTGCCCTCTCCGCACTACCACCTCCGGTCGTTCAAGTATTCTCACCCGTCTCCTTTCTCAACCACGGATCCCCCGCCATCGACCGTCCCCGACGATCAACCGCTTTCTCCAACACCCCATCTTCTAATGCAAAAAATTTATCGCATCGACTCTCCGTGTGATCCAGCTTACCGCATATGAAACATAACATATGGAGCTTCTCATACTTGAACGTCGTTGTAACCGATCCTCTCGATGCTATCTTTATACTCTTCCGTCGTTTCAGCGGTTGTGTGACATCAATCGCAACCCTAATTCTCATGTAGGGTTTCGATGCCACCCCAAGATTTGACGCGTCGTACTCTAAGAAGTGTCCGATGAAGTTACCCAGCATACTCCCCACTTTCTCCGTAAAATAACCCATCGGGATATTGTAAATCTGCACCCAGAATGGCAGTTTAGTGACCGGGACCGTCTGAGGGTTCTCTCCCATCTCCAACATATGCATGATCAGATGGTGGTTACCAAACGACCATGGGCCTCCATCAACAACCCTCTTGAGATCCAGTCTACGGTAAAACTGGAACATGATTCTCCAATCCCCTATCTCCTTTATCGTGACTCCCCTATTCGGCCTCCATGTATTCGCCATGCAACTCCTCATAAGATTGAAGTTTATCAATTGATCTGTGATAAACCTTCCCACTAGATAGAGGTCGTTGTTTCCCATCCCTTCTCCAACCCTTTCCGGCTCAACAATTAGATCATCGTCCTCATCTGTATTGATGTTGAGATTGATCATGGCAGGCTCCATGGCGGCTACTCCGGCGAAAGAAAATTCGAAAATTCTAATCAAGATAAAACCTTAGGCTCTACGGGGGAGAGAAATATTTCTTTTATGCAACTACATGTATTTTATATATCACTTATTTACTCTTATACCATAAATCACTTTAACAAGTTTAAAAAATTATAATCATTGCTTTTAGGTTGGACCTCGATTCTCGAGAGTGCATCAATCTAAGTATAATCACTGCATTTACAAAAATAATAATTATTCAATATAAAAAAAGTGATTGAATTGAGGTTGAAATCTATAAATAATACTCCCTCCGTCCCGATGAAAGTTACCCATGAGCTTTGAACATGGATGTTAAGAAATACGATATAATAAGTAGATGTATTAAAACTTAAAAGTGATGTGATTGAGAGATAGAAGAATATAATGAAATGTGAAAGAGAGTTGTTTACCAAAAAAATAAAAAAAATGAGTACTTTTATTAGAATGGACAAAAAAGAAAGTTGAATGGTTTTCACCGGTACGAAGGGGAGTATAAAGTTTAACAACTCAAAATAAAAATAAAAAATGAACACGTATATAGTATGAGTAATTCCTATCTCTGAGATATTTTCCAGCCACGTCACTTCGTATACATTTAAACAATTAGAAAAGGGACCCTTAAAAAAAGCTATATATACAATCTACAATGTGTGTTCATTTAGCTCAGGAGCATATTAAAGTTTTTTTTTTTTTTTTTTTTTTTGAGGATAGAATTACAGATATGAATATTTGAATACATTTCTCGCTCACCTATCTATACAGAGGAAATTCTATCAGAAGAGTCATTCTCCAAACTCAATCGCGAGAGAGTGGAAAGAAACATAGGCATACCAGCGTCCATGGAGACTGATCTAAGAAAATAGCAAATCTGCTCCATAAGGAACAAATTGTCGCCCACTACGACACGCGCTACAACCTCCCAAACCATAAGAGCACTGCCCCGAGGACAGCCAGTTCCTATCCAGTGCAACAGCGACCCATCATGGGGAAAATTACCCGTAACCGGGGAGAAAAACCCAAATATAAGGGGAAGGGGAAAACAACAACAGATCCCAGCAAGGAAATAAACGAAAGTAACATGCAACAAAAAACCAGAAAGTAAATGCAGAATCTAAAGCAGAAAACTCAAAACATAATGAAAGCAGAAAGCTAAATAAAATGGGAGCAACGGATACTCCCCCAAACGGTCACTGTGGCTCCGTCGGGGAGGTATATCCGTTGATCCCAGTTAAATTCTTGAAAGAACTCCTACATCCAGTTGAAAAGCGGAAGAAAGGGACGGCGACGCGGTGGTCTGGCGGTGGCGACGCGGTGGTCCGGCGGTGGCGACGCGGTGGTCCGGCTACTGTTCGGCAGGGCTACTCTATTTCTAGAGGGATTCAACCGATCTACTTATTTTTCAATCTAAAAACAAGGTATGAGGGACCAAGAGGATGAGGGGGAAGGAAGAGTGATGGATGGTGCTAGGCAGCGGTGGCCACGAGGGCCCCGATCTCGACGACGTGAAAGCGATCTACATTAAAGAGGGGCGGGTGTAGCGGATAGATATGGGAGGAGGGAGTTTTCCCGGCGACTTGGGGTGGGGATTTGGGTATCTTCAAGAGGGTTTTAGAGAGAGAAATTCCCAAGAGAGGAGCATATTAAAGTAGAAACCAAAGAGAATAACAATAATCCAATAACATCAGCGACTTCTCTTTCTTTTCTGCCACCTTCCGCCGTGTTGCTCAGTCGAACTACCCATGGGCACTCTTTCCCGCCGCCTTCCCCAAGTTGCTCCGTCGAACTTTTTTGCTTCTCATATCTTCCTCGTATTCTTTATGTTTACTATTTTTTTGGACTGTATTTACTTTTTTATATTTGTTTGAATTCAATTTTACGTTTTTTGAAAAAATCAGCAAAAGATGTTGTCGTTGATTTTCTGAAGATCCTAACAAATAGCAAATAGGTGTTTGAAAACTCCGCGCTGATATAGTTTGATGTCCATGTTTAACGCTTCTTTTCAGTTATTAAGTTTGTGGAATTTACTCGAGTTAATTGGAGTTTTTCGTAGAATTGTTTTTTTCTGTCTAGGATAGTCTTTGAGTCGCCTGGACTATTAATAGTCCGAATGTCAAATTGTATCGCTTTGTGTCGCCCTAACTTGATACTTGTTGCCTTTTTTTTAATATTTTAAAATAATTATTTAAAATTTATTTTATTATTTACTATTTTATCCTTAATTAAAATTAATAATAATAATATTAAAATTAAACAATTAGAACGTAAAATTAGATTTTTTTAACAGAATTAGATTATTATTTTATTTATATTTTATCTATATCTGCTCATTTAATTAGTACACCTTCAAATTATTTTTTTACTACGGTTATCTGCTTCCGCTCATTTTTTTAGTTCACCCAAAATAATTTTTTAACCATGATTATCGGCAATCGCCCATTTTATAAATTCACCCCAAAATTATATTTTTAACACAGTTATTTGTACCTGCTCATTTTATAAGTTCACCCTAAATTTTTTTCTTCAAATAATTACATTTTAAAGACTATATTATCCTTTTATTAATTTATACAAAATATAATAAAATCAACTCTAATTTGTAGGGTGATAGTTGGGTACATGCAAGATACCGGTACACACCAATTTTAATTTTTTATTTATATTTTATCTATACTCACTCATTTAATGAGTTCACCCAAAAATCATTTTTTACTACAGTTATCTGCACCCGCTCATTTTACCCGCTCATTTTATGAGTTCACCCCCAAATCATTTTTTTATCACGGTTATGTGCACCCACTCATTTAATGAGTTCACCCCTAAATTATTTTTTTACCACGTTTATCTGCACCCCTCATTTTATGAGTTCACCCCAAAATATATTTTAAAAAATAATTACATTTAAAAAATATTTATTAATTTACAAAAAATATAATAAAATTAACCTTAATTTGTATATTTACAATTTGTAGTCGAGTCATTATCGAGTTACCGTCGATTCACCATCAAGTCACCCATATTTTTAGAAAAAAAAATCGTAAAACATAATTTAAAAGAAAAAACTATCGAAATTAACCACAAATCTTGATTTTTTTTTCTTTTTAATTTTTCTTCCCCTTCCTCTTTTTCTCCCATTTTCAATTTTTATTCCAAACTTTTAATTTCTTCGTTTTTTTTCCTTTTACTTTTTATTTTTATTTTCCTGCCTTTATTTTCCATTTTTTCATGTGTATTTTATAAAATTTTAATACAAAATAATATTATAGGAAAACGTCATGCTCAGACCATGCATCGATTAGTTCTAAAAAACATGTGTCCATATAATATTGCTTAAGAACATTGACCTAAAGTTCGATTTGTACAATGAAACTAGATTGATTGTTACAAAACTTAAAAATCACATTATTGAGGACACATTTTTATTTTTGAAAGAATGTTGGTAGTAAAGTTTTTATTCTGAAAATAATATTGAGTGTTTCGATGACACGACTCCCATAAAGTTACGAATAAGATAATTTCTTATTTTATTGTCTTTTACAATGACGATAAATAAAAGTTAAATGTCAGTCTCTTTTCATGGTAGGTGTGTAATGTGTACCTTCTTAAACATTATATGCCCAGACAATTATATGTTGCAGCATCTAGAGTTAAAAGTGAATTGAAAAATATTTACCTAGATTCAAATGAAAAAATACGTAAATCCTTATAAACAATAGAGTGTATATAAAAATTTGCATGTATAAATTATGATTGATTGTATTATATTTTGTTTAGATTAATAGAAGGGCACTATATTAATTTTAGGTTTAATTGTTTTTAAAAAATAATTTGGGGGCGGGGTGAAGTCAATAAAAGCAGGGTGTAAATAACCGTGGTCAATTGTTTATATATAAATTACGATTTATTGTATTATATTTTATGTAAATTAATAGAAGGGCATTATAGTAATTTTATATATAATTCTTTTTAAATAATAATTATTGGGGGTGAAGTCAACCAAAGTGGGGGTGTAAATAACCGTGGTCAATTGTTTATACAGTATATATAAATTAATAGAAGGGTACTATAGTAATTTTAGGTATAATTTTTTTAAATAATAATTTAGGCGGTGAAGTCAACAAAAGTGGGGTGTAAATAAATGTGATCAATTGTTTATATAATTTGTGGGGGTGGAGTTAACAAAAGAGGAGGTCTAAATAACTGTGGTCAATTGTTTATATAATTTGTGAGGGTAAAGATTGAAATTTAAATTAATAGTCAATTATAAGATTGAAATTTAAATTTAAATTAGGTGTGTACGGTGCATACGAGTGTATGGGAGAATTCGACATTAAAATAAAGATTATATATATCAATTAATTTTTTATTAATTATGTGAGGATAAATTTGTAATTTTATAATTATATATTTAAAAATATTAAATTTAATTTAAAAGTGTGATAGGGCGACAAAAAAACGACAATAAGTGCAATGCAAGGCGATTGATTCTGCGATGCCAAATGCAACAGTTAGCAGGTCATCAAATATAAGCCATTAGATTTCAGATCTTATGACTCAGATTACTGGACTGTTGATAGTTCAGGCGATACCTGGACTGTCCTTAGAAGGCCCCATTTGTGTATTGATCAATTGTTTTTATTGAATTTGTGTTCACCTGTTCTGTATTTGTGAAAATGGAGGGACTCTTTCATGAATATTTTGTTTATACATGTTAAGATTTAGTGAAATTGCTAAGTTCAAAATAAAAAAGAGTTTCTCTATGGTCTCGTTTTGAGACATAGCTTTTGTTGATAAAAAAAGTGTGCGGGGTTTTTTAATTCAGAATCTTCTGTATTTTAGATTTGAATAGGAAAGACTACAATCCTAATTGAGAATTCTTTTTTTCATTGATTAACATTTCTAATTATTTCCTTGCATTTTTTTTATTGCAACATTTTAATTGTGAAAACTCTTGATTTCTAAGTTCAACTTCCGAGGCCAATTTGTTGCATACTCTTTTATCATATACGCTGTCGCTAATAGAAGTGAAGGAGAGGGTATATTCTGAGAAATTAGTAAACTGACTTGGACAAGGTAAGTTGGGATTAGATGAAATGACATTAAGAGGTCCTACACGATTTTCCCAAATAATTCAGAATGAGTTCACTTTATAGTGTTTCAGGATCTCTAACAGTTGCTCTTGTTTGGATACCAACTGGTTAATGGTTTTATTCTAAATGGAACACTTATTTTCGAGTAAAGAAACATGTGATGGATATCCATATTTTCCAAGGGACTTGATGTAATTTATGGATATTCCATCAATGGAGGTTGATGTGCAAGACATGGATTTGGTGAAGTCATCTACTTATATTTCCGAATTGATGAATTTTGATGTATATGTTAGATGGTGCAACAACCTCGATAATTTAGCTAACTAAATGCTTCCCTTTTTTGTATCTTCCCCTATTGCCACACTGCGTGAAATTTTTTCACCCTGTGATGAATCGTACTTCACCAATTCTATCCTGGAATCTCTACGGTGAATGGGGAAAGATATAATTTTGTTTCTGGTGATTATCCCAAGGTCTCATTTGCATTCACTAGCAGAGAAAATGCTTAAAGCAATGCATTTACTCAAAGAGTTGTGTGGGAAGGGACTTTTAGCATAACTATAGGTTCCAAATTAGGAATGAGAATGAATACATCTTAACCACTTATGATCAAACTTATTTACTTGACCAAAATCTTTTGGGATACCGTGAAGTTTCTAGATTATTCGTTTTTTCTGCAGAATCAGAAACGGGCCCTTTTTTCGGACTACCGAGTCGTTTATTTGTCTCAAAGATTCCTGAGTGGACCTTAAATGCGGTGTACTATAATAAGGCTGAGTATTTGAGATTACAATACGCCCTTGATCACAAGGTTCAAGAATCTATTGCATTACCTGTTTTCAAGGATGTGATTCGGGTGGAATTTACACACTTTAGATGCACATGTGAAGCTCATTTTAATGTTGATTTCATTGATTTATGAATTAAATATGATGATTTGAGCCAAAGTGAGGGAAAAGTTGTGTTTTGTCGATTTTGTAGGAAATACGATGGAATTTGGAGCAAAACACCAACCATACTTCACTGGATCAAAAAGAGGAGTGCACCAGTGGGTTCGTCTCAAAAAACAGAGTGGAATGGCCATAAGAATCAAGTGGATTGGAGGTCGGAAGCAAAAGTTATGAATGAAACAATTTCGGAGTGCACCTCGGCCGAGTTACCCAACTCGGCCGAGCTCGATCGAAGATCAGAAACTGGACAAGCAGACAACTCGGCCGAGCTAGAGAGTTGGCCAAAACATGAAATGAACAACAGCTCGGCCGAATTCGACAGTAAATTTTGAGAGCCCCCTCGGCCGAGTGCCCAAAATCGGTCGAAGAAAAATGAGGACCAGAAACTGGAATGGCCATCAACTCGGCCGAGCTACCCAACTCGGCCGAGCCACGACCGAAGGGCAGAATCTGGAACGCGCAGCAACTCGGCCGAGCTACCCAACTCGGCCGAGCCATGAAGAAAAGCTCCCCAAATTGAACACCCCAAGGACTCGATGGTTTTTGAATATTTTGTCCAATTTCCAAGGACTTAAGTGCAATTTTCATTCCCAAGCCCTACCCCAACACTATATAAGCTCCCATTCTTAAAACCAAATGTACCTTCCCCCAATTCCTCAAATTCCACACATACAAACACATACTTGAAGGTGATTTGGCCACAAATTCTTCAATTCTTCATCAATTCATGCAAGGAAGGCACCAATAGCTTGGAAATTTCATTTCCCGCCATAATTTAGACTAAACTTTCTATTTCTCTCTCTTTTTATTTAGTTATTTCATTTGGTATTGTTAATTTGATTATGTTGTTGATTGGCTAGAACAATTTTGGTTCTAGAGCCTTGTAAATACTTTTGATGAAGTTTATGAATTAATGTTTTGCTTATTTGGTGTTTGTGTGGCTTAATTCTATTCGAATGCTTGATTTTCATTGCAAAACATGTCATTAGTGTACAATGGTGATATGTTAATCTTAGTTAATTTAATTAGGTTGAGAAATCTATTTTGATTGATTGATTGCAAGCATTTGACCTAATTTTATTGTGAGATTGAAAGATGATCAATGATTAGGAAGATGTGTGATGATCCTAGGAGTTTGATTGGGTTCTATTGTGCAATTTAGGTAGAGATACTAAGTTGTGTGATATTTCCTTTGGATTATTTGGATTGAAGAAACTTTTAATTCATTATTATGTGATCAATCTTATAGACAAAGCATGAACACCACTTAAGTAGATAGTTAATCATAGATGGATTTATTAGTATTGCATGTGCTTTGGAACCTATTTTCTCATCTTTGAGTTCACCCATATTTTCTTTCGTTTTATGATTTGCATGAGCATTCATTGATCGATTTTATATTACCCTTTTATTGTTTATTCGTGACATTTGGTAGGCAATTTTAGAGTAATTCACCATTCCACTTTAATCGATCACGTCTATTTAGAATTCCGTCGATAAAACTTCACTTTTATACTACACCTTCTCGTGGGATCGACCTCGTACTTATCACGCTACGATAGACGCCGTATACTTGCGGTTGTGTATTTTATTGTTGCATAATACGTGAATCAAGTTTATGGCGCCGTTGCCGAGGAGGTTTTATAGTTCTAGAGTGTAGGTCGATAGAGTTTTAGTCTAGACACTTTACTTGCTTTCCTTATCTTCAAAAATTCCAAAAAAAATTTGTGTTTGTTATTTTGATTTTACTTACAATTCTCACTCTCTCTTGAACTCTTGTTTAGACATGGCCTATGATCACCTGAGCTAGGAGAGATCAACAAGTGTTGCTACCCCTAGACCCGAAAATCGAAGCTCGTTGTCGAAGGCAAAACGCCGAGATGAGAAGAATTGATTTAGAAGCCATGAATAGAAGAAAGAATCCAATCGTGGAAGAGGTTGAGAAAGAAGTTGAGAATCAAGGGGCAAATGTAGAGGATGAGCCGAATGGAAACGGTGGTAACCGACCACAAGGGATTATAAGAGATAACCTCCACCGGAGGGTTGGAGAGAATGCTAATGTGGAAGGAGATAGAAGTCCAAGGGAGAATGAGGAACATGGGCATCAAAGAGTTTAGAGAGATCACTTTCGCCCTATTCCAAGGCCGTACGGAGGAGCGGGTAGGGAACCCGTAGACGCTCATAACTTTGAGCTCAAGCCGGCATTGATCGTGATGGTCCAAAATAACCAATTCAGAGGGTTATCAAAAGAAGATCCTAACCTCCATTTATCTCAATTCCTTGAGATAAGTGGAACTGTGAAGATAAACCGAGTTCCTCAAGACTACATTCTTCTCCAATTGTTTCCCTTCTCACTCCGAGACCGAGTAAAGCAATGGTATCTCTCCCTTGATTTGAGGACCATTGAGAATTGGAACGATTTGGTTGATGCATTCTTGATGAAGTATTTCCCTCCGAGCAAGACTATCCAAATCCGAGGGGAGATATCTTCATTTAGGTAAGACGATGATGAGTCATTGGTCGAAGCATGGGAGCTCTTCAAAGACCTCATTAGAAGTTGCCCACAACATGGTTTTTCAAGAGACCAACTCATATGCTACTTCTACAACAGAATGGACCACCGAACTAGAGGAATGGTGGGTGCTTCGGCTGGTGGAGGATCGTTGTTGGGGAAGACAACGGAGGAAGGTTACATTCTCTTGGAAGAGATAGCGAAAACCGGGAATCAATGGCCATCCGAGAGGAGACAAAACCGAAAAGTTGCTTCCACTTAAGAATCGGAGGATTTTGCAACTTTATCCAACAAGATGGATAGTTGACTTCTCTAATGACGGTCAAGGCATTAGTGGGACCAAGTGATGAGCAATACGAAGAGGCCCACTATATGAACAACCAAAGAGACCGAAATTTTAGAGAAATAGGGTGGAACGAGAGGCAAAATCGTGAGAATCCTCCCAATCTGAACCAATATCATCCCGGTTTGAGGCAACATGAGAACTTCTCCTATGCTAATCCAAAGAATGTTATCCAACCACCACCAAATTTCAATGTGAGAGATGGAATGATCGTTGAACCTTCATCAAAGCCGTCATTGGAAGATATTTTTGGTGCATTCATGGGAGAAACCAAGAATTTCATGGGAGAGACAAAGAACTACATGGCAAAGACTTGATGAACAAGGAAAAATGATCAAGAATGTGGCAAACAACATGAAAGCCATGGAGAAGCAAATGAGCCAACTTTCTAATGTTGTTGGAAGTCAACACACTCCGAGGCAATTTCCTTCGAACACGGAGCTCAATCCCAAGGAGCAATGCAAGGCCATAAAACTAAGAAGTGGGACAAGCTACGAAGGGCCCAAGATGCCACAAGAGGAGGAAATGGTAATGGCACCCGAGGGTTTTGACAAAGAAGAAGGCCAAGAGAAAGAAAGGCAAGAAGAGATAGTGAGGGAAGAAGAGAAAGAAGGAGAGAATAAGAGTGAGGAGGAAATCCCTCCACAAGACAAAGGCAAGAATGTAGTACCCCTCCCATACCCTCAAAGGTTGAAGAAGAAGGGCTTGGACAACAAATTTGCCAAGTTCATGGATATGTTAAAGAAGATCCACATCAATATCCCCTTTGCCGAAGCTCTTGAACAAATGCCCCACTATTCCAAGTTCTTGAAGGAAATCATGTCAAACAAGAGGAAGATGGTGGAGTATGAAACGGTGCACTAAACCGAGGAGTGTAGCTCCATAATCCAAGGTAAGCTACCTCAAAATCTTAGAGACCCTGGATCCTTCACTTTGTCATGCGTCATTGGAGATGGAGGTACATTTAGAGCTTTATGTGATTTGGGAGCTAGTATAAATCTTATGCCTCTATCCATCTTCAAGTCTCTTGGTTTGGGAAAGCTCACACCGACTACGATGAGCCTCCAATTGGCGGATATATCTATGACATACCCCTTGGGTATAGTAGAGGATGTATTGGTCAAAGTCGACAAGTTTATCTTTCCGGTAGACTTTGTGGTTTTAGATATGGAGGAGGACAAGTACATCCCGTTGATCTTGGGAAGGCCATTTTTGGCAACCGGAGGGGCTATCATAAATGTGAGGAAAGGGGAGTTGGAGCTTTAAGTGAACAATGATAAAGTCTTGTTCAACATCTACAAGGCCATCAAGTTTCGGGATGATGAGGATGAGGTCTTCGAGTGCAACATGATTAATAATATGCAAGCTTGTGTAGATATGCACATGGAAAAGAGCAAATCAAAAGATCCACTCGACTTTTGCATAAGAAACTCACTTACTTCACCCTCTCTTGCTCCTTTTGATTTTAACTATGATGAACTTGATGATATAGAATTGTTTGAATACATGTGTTCTCTTGATGTTCTACAGGAGCTCCCAATTAAGAAGAAACATAAATTCATGGAGATACGACGAGAAGCCAAGTTTGGGGGGGTTTTACTTGAAGAGTGTCAAAGATTTCCTAACAAAAATCTTGACAATTGGCCCTCATGTTTCTCGTTGGAGGCACCAAAGGAGGGAGCTAAAGAGGAACCGAAATCTCAAGAGAAAGGGAGAAAGCTAGACTTGAAACCACTTCCGGATCACTTGAGATATGCATATCTCGAACAAGGTGACCTCTTTCCGGTTATTGTTTCTTCACACTTGCATGACATTGAGTTAGAAAATTGCTTAGGGTGCTTAGAACGTATAAATCGGCAATTGGGTGGGATATTTTAGATTTGAAGGGTATACCGGCTCATATTTGCATGCATAAAATTAGACTAGATGAGTCTATTAAACCTAAAGCCCAAGTTCAAATAAGATTGAATCCCATCATGCAAGAGGTAGTGAGAAAATAGGTGTTGAAGTGGTTAGATAATGCAAGTGATAGTGAGTGGGTGAGTCTAACACAAGTGGTACCTAAGAAGGGGGGCATGACTATTGTTACAACCGAAGCCTTATAGGCAATTGCTACTAGGACCATTGTGGGGTGGAGAGTATGCATTGATTATCGTGTGTTGAATAATGTCACTAGGAAAGATCATTTCCCTTTGCCTTTTATTGATCAAATGTTGGATATGATGGCGGGATACGAGTATTATTGCTTTCTTGATGGTTACTAGGGATACAATCAAATTTTGATTGATCCCAAGGACCAAGAGAAATCAATTTTTACTTGCCCTTGTGGTACTTTTGCTTTTAGGAGAATGCCATTTGGATTATGTAATGCTCCCGCCACCTTTCAACGATGCATGATGGCTATTTTTCATGGCATGATTGAAAACATAATGGAGGTGTTTATGGATGATTTTTCCGTATTTGGTTATTCATTTGATACATGTCTACGTAACCTCTCTTGTGTTTTGCAAAGATGTATAGATACTAACTTGGTGCTCAATTGGGAGAAATGCCACTTCATGGTGAAGGAAGGAATTGTGCTTGGGCACAAAGTTTCGGCTAAGGGACTTGAGGTGGATAGAGCAAAGATTGTGGCAATTGAGAAGTTACCTCCACCAACCAATGAGAAGGCGGTGAGAAGTTTCCTTGGGCATGCAGGATTTTATAGAAGATTTATCAAGGATTTCTCAAAGATAGCCAAACCCATGTGTTCATTGTTGGAAAAAAGTGTCACTTTCATCTTTAGTGAAGAGTGTGTGATGTCATTTGAGATATTGAAGGAGGCCTTGATCAAAGCTCACGTGTTGGTGACACCCGATTGGAGTCAACCGTTTGAGGTCATGTGTGATGCTAGTGATTATGCCATTGGAGTAGCTTTGGGCCAAAAGAGAGACAAGCTCTTTCGTGTAATCTACTATGCAAGCAAGATCTTGAATCCGGCTCAAAAGAACTACACCACATCGGAGAAGGAGATGTTAGTCGTGATATATAGTTTTGATAAGTTTAGAGCATATTTGGTGGGAGCTAAGACCATAGTGTACACGGATCACACGTCTCTCAAGTATTTGATTGAGAAGAAAGAGGCTAAACTGAGGTTGATACGATGGGTGCTCCTTTTGCAAGAGTTTGATGTGGAGATTAGAGATAGAAAAGGGTGTGAGAATGTGGTAGCGGATCATCTCTCAAGACTTGAAAATGTGGAGGAAAAAGATGTCCAAGTCCCTATCAAGGAGTGGTTCCCCGATGAGAAAATTCTTGCTATCAAATAAGCATGTCCATGGTTTGCCGACTTTAAGAATTACATAACCATCGGAACACATCCACCAAATCTCTCATTCCATCAAAAGAAGAAGTTTTACCATGATATCAAGTTCTATGTTTGGGAGGACCCATTCCTCTATAGATGGTGTTCGGATATGATCATGAGGAGGTGCCTAGCGGAAGATGAGTGGGAAAAGGTGATTGAGGAGTGTCATTCATCCCCTTATGGAGGGCACTTTGGAGCAAATCGGACGGCTCACAAAGTTCTTCAAAGTGGTTTCTATTAGCCATCCATATTTAGAGATTGTGAAGTTTTTGTGAAGAAGTGATAAGTGTCAAAGGATGGGGAATATCTCAAAAAGACATGTGATACCTATGAAGAATGTGATTGAAGTGGAGCTCTTTGATGTGTGGGGAATAGACTTTATGGGGCCCTTTCCAACTTCTCATGGATTTTCCTACATCCTTTTGGCCATTGACTATGTCTCTAGATGGATTGAGGCGATTTCAACCACTACAAATGATGCCAAGGTGGTCCTCAACTTTTTGAGGAAGAACATTTTCACTCATTTTGGTACTCCAAGAGCACTAGTGAGTGATAGTGGTTCACACTTTTGCAACCGATGGCTAGATCAACTATTGACAAAATATGGAGAGAAGCATAGGGTGACCACACCTTATCACCCTCAAGCAAATGGACAAACGGAGCTTGCCAATCGAGAAGTGAAGCAAATCTTGGAGAAAACTGTTGGGATAAAGAGGAAGGATTGGGCCATTAAGTTAGATGATGCACTTTGGGCATATCGAACCGCCTACAAGACACCTTTGGGCACATCTCCTTATCAACTTGTGTATGGCAAGTCTTGCCATCTACCCGTGGAAGTGGAGTTTAGAGCTCGTTGGGCTATTAATGAGTTGAATCTCAATCTTAAGGCATCCGGAGAAAGAAGGAAGATGATGCTCAATGAGCTTGATGAGTTTAGGAATGGAGCCTTTGAGAACTCCAAGGTTCACAAAGAAAGGGCCAAGAAATTTCATGACAAGATGATTGAGAGGAGAGAGTTCCAAGTGGGAGAACAAATCCTATTGTTCAACTCAAGGTTGAGGCTATTTCCGGGCAAGTTGAAGTCAAAGTGGTCGGGGCCCTTTGTGATTAAGAATGTGACGCCCATGGGAAATGTGGAACTTATTGGTAAAGATGGAGCAACCTTTGTGGTGAATGATCAAAGAGTGAAGCACTATTTTGGAAATGAGCAACTTCGAATGGCGGAGTCGGTTCACTTGGATGAGGCTTGAAAGTAGAAAGAAACCGTCTGGCATAGGACGTTAAAAATAGCGCTTCTTGGGAGGCAACCCAAGGTTTTATTGTTTTATTTTTTTATTGCTTTGTTAGTTTTGATAGTTTAGTTTCTTTTGTAGGTATGGATGAAGAGCATTGTGGACATCATATCTTGGAGGATGAAGAAAGAAGCAAAATCAACTTTAGAGAGGGGAAGCAAGTATTGCAATGGTGATCTTTGAAGAGTATTGGATGTGCAAGGAGGGAGGTAACAACTTGTAGCCCCAAACTTAGAATTTTTACATAGTAAAATTCTAAGTTTGGGGGAGTTATTTTTCTTTTATTTTTCTACTAGTTGTTACCCTTTGCACCGTTTTGTCATTTCGTTTGTGTATATTTTGCACCGGCGCACACTTTTCTTTCATATTCTTATTGTTGTTTGAGTTGGTTTTGATCATGTGTTGGGTAGTGGATTTTTGGTGAAATGTGAGCATGGATAATCTTTGAAATCCGTAGTGAGTAGTTGTGGTGATGTCTATTTGCTTTGAATGTATGCATGATTGGTGATGGATAGTAGTATCATGTTGTGTTCATATTTGTTGATCTTTGAGGGCATGAATGCATGATGTGTTGTTGTTTGGGGACATTTAATGAGTGTGAGAGTTCTATTGAATAAACCAGCGAGACTTGAGCCCTAAATCGAACACGTAATCCGGTTTAGTTCATTTGAAAGTGGATTAAGTTATTGCTAGTGGTCCTAGAACTTGCCCAAGTTCTTGTTTGAAAGCATGATTGTGTGCAACCTTGTGATATGATATAGGCCATCTTCTTCTAAAAGAGTCACTTAGCCAAAATTTCCTAAAAATCGAAGTAATGTTCCGTAGTTAGCCCCTTTGAGCTTAATTCCACATTTTCTTGGCAAACTACAATGTTAATCACTTAACTTTTTTGAACCTTTGATACCTACATCTAGTGGGGGATAAAAGACAAAGTGGATAAACATGTGCTTGAATATCTTTGGTGAAAGGGGAAATTAGAAAAGTTGAAAGAAAAAGAGAAAAGATTAAAAAGAAAATCAATGGAAAAGAAAAGAGGGACAAAGAGCCCCAAAAGCATGAAAAGAAAAATGGTTCAAAAAGATGAGGTGATGAATACTTGAAAAAGAAAGGAAAATGAAAAGTGAGGATGGAGTTTGTAAGCTTTGAAAGTGAAAGTATGATTAGTGTGAAAATTACTCGAAATTCATATACTCCCTCCGTCCCACAACTGTTTGCACACTTTCCTTATTCGTCCGTCCCACAATTGTTTGCATACCCTAAAAAGGAAACTCCTTTATAAACCTCACCCTCACAATATTCACATATTTACACAAACTGCCATTACTTTTACTCTCTTTCCAATCACCTTTTTACTTTATTCATTTAACTTTACAAAATTATCCCTCAACACTCCACTCATTACACTTTTTTCTTAATAAGTGTGCCCACTTTGTGGTGCAAACACTTCCGGGACGGAGGGAGTATTTAATTGCATAATTATATAGAATTTTGTGTATTATTTATACTAAATTGACTAATTGCGCTTGATTTGGAGAAGTGGTGTTGTTTTCTATTTTTATAGAGAAATGAGCATTTTTGGAGCAAAACACGCCTCGATTATATTTTGAAGTCAATTGAAGAAGTGAGACGAGAATAGAGTCGAAAGGAAAGAAGATGGAAGCTAAAAACTATTTGGGCTTGACATACTATTTGTTTGGCCCATTTGATTAATTAGTAGGCCATGTGAATTAAATGAATAGTAGTTGTATGGGCCTGCCACCTTGAGCCCACCACGCCATTACTCAATTGCAATTGGCCCAAGGGGAATATACGCACAAACAGCTGGAATCAGGGGTATGAGCTGGGAGAAGCTGAAATTTTAATGGGTCAAGGCCCATTTTCTTTGTAAGAGAGTCATCTACGTGAGCATCAGAAGGAAGGGAAGCAAGTAGTTGAATGGGTTATGGGCCATGTCATTTCTACACCCATATCAGCGTGGGCCCACTTATTGGATGGAATTGGCCCAAGATTCATGTTGACTTGTTGAGCCCATTCTGGGAGGAAAAAAAAAGGCACATAGAGAGGGGCAACACGCGGAGGCGAGAGAGAGTTCGGCGCATCACCATTGAGGAGAAACCCTCTCCTCCACCTTCCACTCCACTCATTTGTTTAATTTCACTCCCTTAACTAGTTTTTAATGTAGTATTTTATTTTATTGCAAGTATTGGAGGATTACAAGACCATTTGTGATATCTTTCCTTTAATTTAATGTTTTGTTATTTATGTTTCATAAGCTTGCTTTCAATTGTTAATTTAATTATTAGCTAGGTTTATTGGTGTTTGGGTGTTTGAATTTATGATGGAATTAGATTTTTAGTTTGATTTGGGTTGTTTAATTATATTGGTGGTGTATTGATTAAATTAATGGGTTTTGATAGATCATTTGCTTGAATTCAATTACTAGATTATATTTTGACGCATGATTAGTGCAACGAGAGTTGGTTAGTCTTGACGATAGTATAATCGAGGGTTGGGAGTCGAGTGAATTGAGTTTATATTGGATTATCGCAACGAGAGTTGGGTAATTTTCATTAAAACCCCATTAATTTACACTAATTATTTGAATGTGAGTTTGGGTAATTGGTGAGGAGACCATAGGAGCTTGGTTTCTAGTATTCAGGTGGAAAAGCATGATTAGGGCTTAGATTAGATTAATTTAGATAGAGTAGAACCCCTAATTGTGTGATTACCCGAGTAAGAACGACTATATCCTTCCTCCCGATCTTAGGTGTTTTCTTAGATACATTTTTAATTATTGCTCTTATCATACATCAACCAATGAATTAAACGTCCAAGTTAAGCTTTAATCGATTTCCACATAATGAAGAACACCCGAATACTACTTCTCACATTTGATATTTGATCGTATTTTACATGCTTTTCATAGTTAGTGTTTATCTTGTTGATTTTTGCATTTAATTTTAGTATCTCACCCCATGTTTCATCACTATAGTTACGTGACAACGTACAACACTAAGGCTACACTTGCTAACTAGTCCCGTAGTTCGATAATTTAACCGGGCACTTACTTTTACTACGAGGATCCTCTTACATTTGAGAGGCGAGTATTGAAAAATATGTGTCAAAGCACACATTGTAAAATAACAAGCTTTGTCCTCCATTAGAAGAGTCACAATTCTCAAATTCATCCTACCTTGTCCAAAGAGCCAATGTTACATCCTTGATTAAGTCCTATTGATCACATTGTTGAACACTTGAGTGGTGTAGAAAGTAGAATGTGGGCAAGCTTATGGTGATTGCATAGCATAACTTGGTTGTTGAGTGCATTCATATCCTCAATTTGTTTGTATGTTTGAGAGAAACACTCTATCATGTGAGTAGAGGACTTGAGCATTTGAATTATGTTTTCCATTCACAATGTGTTGTGTGCTTGTGTATTCTTTGATCTATGAGTGTGAATTGCAACAATGAGCCTATAATCTTCATTGAGAAAGCACTTTGAGAAAGAGATATCACCACATCTTACTTTGAATGTGTGATTTGTATTGAATATTCCATTGTGATCATTCCACCCTCATTGATTTAAGTGCTTA
Organism: Galeopsis tetrahit; assembly: GCA_963675135.1. NCBI lineage: Eukaryota > Viridiplantae > Streptophyta > Magnoliopsida > Lamiales > Lamiaceae > Galeopsis > Galeopsis tetrahit. Next base: position 66,342,211 of record OY776127.1, read on the forward strand.
GTTGTTTGAGGACAAACAACATTTTAAATTTGGGGGGGTTTGATTCGGGTGGAATTTACACACTTTAGATGCACATGTGAAGCTCATTTTAATGTTAATTTCATTGATTTATGGATTAAATATGATGATTTGAGCCAAAGTGAGGGAAAGGTTGTGTTTTGTCGATTTTGTAGGAAATACGATGAAATTTAGAGCAAAACACCAACCATACTTCACTGGATCAAAAAGAGGAGTGAACCAGTGGGTTCGTCTCGAAAAACGGAGTGGAATGGCCACAAGAATCAAGTCGATTGGAGGTCGGAAGCAAAAATTATGCACGAAACAAGTTCGAAGTGCACCTCGGCCAAGTTACCAAACTCGGCCAAGCTCGACCGAAGATCAGAAACTGGACAAGCAGACAACTCGGTCGAGCTAGAGAGTTAGCCAAAACATGAAATGAACAGCAGCTCGGCGAGCTAGCCAACTCGGTCGAGTTCGATAGTAAATTTTGAAAGCCCCCTCGGCCGAGTGCCCAAAATCGGCCGAGGAAAATTGAGGACCAGAAACTGGAATAACTATCAACTCGGTCAAGCCATGTAGAAAAGCTCCCCAAATTGAACACCCCAACTCGGCCGAGTGGTCCCACTCGGCCGAGTCACCCCTGTTCTCGGTGGTTTTTGCATATTTTGTCCAATTTCCAAGGACTTCAGTGCAATTTTCATTCCTAAGCCCTACCCCAACACTATATAAGCTCCCATTCTTAAAACCAAATGTACATTCCCCCCAATTCCACACATAGAAACACATACTTGAAGGTGATTTGGCCACAAATTCTTCAATTCTTCATCAATTCATGCAAGTAAGGCACCAATAGCTTGGAAATTTCATTCCCCACCATACTTTAGACTAAGCTTTCTATTTCTCTCTCTTTTTATTTAGTTATTTCATTTGATATTGTTAATTTGATTATGTTGTTGATTGGCTAGAACACTTTTGATTCTAGAGCCTTGTAAATACTTTTGATGAAGTTTATGAATTAATGTTTTGCTTATTTGGTGTTTGTGTGGCTTAATTCTATTCGGATGCTTGATTTTCATTGCAAAACTTGTCATTAATGTACAATGGTGATATGTTAATCTTAGTTAATTGAATTAGGTTGAGAAATCTATTTTGATTGATTGATTGCAAGCATTTGACCTAATTTTATTGTGAGATTGAAAGATGATCATGATTAGGAAGATGTGTGATGATCCTAGGAGCTTGATTGTGTTCTATTGTGCAATTTAGGTAGAGATACTAAGTTGTGTGATATTTCCTTTGGATTATTTGGATTGAAGAAACTTTTAATTCATTATTATGTGATCAATCTTATAGACAAAGCATGAACACCACTTAAGTAGATAGTTAATCATAGATGGATTCATTAGTATTGCATGTGCTTTGGAACTTATTTTCTCATCTTTGATTTCACCCATATTTTCTTTCGTTTTGTGATTTGCATGAGCATTGATTGATCGATTTTATATTACCCTTTTATTATTTATTCGTGACATTTGGTAGGTAATTTTAGAGTAATTCACCATTCCACTTTAATCGATCACGTCTATTTAGAATTTCGTCGACAAAACTTCACTTTTATACTACACCTCCTCGTGGGATCGACCTCGTACTTATCACGCTACGATAGACGTTGTATACTTGCGGTCGTGTATTTTAGTGTTGCATAATAAGTGAATCAGGATTATTCACTTCAAGCGTCGTGTTGTGCAGTGCTAGAACTGGTTACATTGAATGAGAAACTTAATTTTGATTTGGAGTTGGAAAATGTTTGTCGTGCTCTAAAAGTTAGTTTCTTAAGAATTCATACAATTTATCTTCTTATTTTATAATAGTTTCCCTTAATTTCTGTTAAATATGGGAGTGAAGTCTCCATTGACGTTACGGTTTCTGTTGATGCAATTAAATTGGTGTCCCTTTTGAAAATCAAGAAATCTTGTCAAAGAGTCTGTACAATTATTTGGATGTCCAGATTTTGAGGAGCCATTTGTTTTCTCGTTGTTATTAGGTGATCTTGTTTCTTGTTTTGCTTTTCCCTCTTTTCACCTTCTATGGTTCAATCAGAGGAATTTGGCATGGACTTATTTGAATGAAAATATTGTTCTATGCCCTTTTTTTTAGTAATAATCTCATCATTCTATTGAAGTGGGCATGCACTAGCATTTATTCTGATTAAACATTTAACATTACACCTCTCTTGTAAGATATTGCAGTACATCTCTTCTTTGTACATGGAAGTATGAGTAACTTTTATCGAACCATTAACTCCCTCTTAGTTGGCATCAAAGATGATCCGGATAAATGCTGAGCTTATCTTTAACGTTAAATTACTCTCGGTTTCTTCAAGTTCTAGTTATATTGAATGTAATCATTGTGATGTTTAACATATGCAGACTGTGACTCTAAGGAGCAAAATACCTTCTAGACTTTGCCTTCAGGTTGCATCAAACCCCTAATTTAATTTCTTTCTTCTTTTACTTTATACAAATTTTGCAACCAACATGATTGGCTCAATATATAATCAAATCTTATTTTTCAGATTCTGTCCAAAAATCAAAGAGCAGCTTTAGTTAAGGTTAAAGATGTTTTACGTGTCGTTTTCCATGCACATCAACTACCTCTTGCACTGACATGGATCACATGCAATTATCCAGATGGTGTTGGTGAAGAAACTATAAAATACGTGCTAGAGGATATAATAATACGAGTCCAAATGAGAAATGTGTTATGTGCATTGAGGATACTGCCTGTTATGTAGAAGACCAAGATATGCAGAGTTTCATGCATACATATGTTGGACATTATCTTGAGGAAGGACAATGTATTGTAGGCAAAGTTCTTCAGTCAAATCACCCGACTTTCAACCCCGATATGAAGGGGTATCATGTGAGTGAGTATCCATTGGTTCTGATGGTCCCTGCCCAGGGGGTATCTATCAGACGAGTGTTTTAAGCGTGTAAGAAAACGACTATCTCTATCAAATTACTTGGTCAGCTGATTCACTAGGAGTCTAGAACTAGTTAGTCTGCTGATTTAGTCAGCTGTTAGAGTAGTGTGCATAATTGTAGTGTGCCCATTTAAATATTATACTCGTCAACTGCTTATGGAAAAACCTTTGTAAATAATTTCATGCATGATCAGCTGACTTGATGTCAACTTATACAGATGACTTCTTAAAACATACTAAACTCTTGACTCCGACCTCAGATTTTTCTCCATAATACCTTTCTGAACTCAGAACGACGAGCCCGTCAAGTGTCATAAGAGTGAGTAAATAAGAGTGTATTAGCTGATACAAAAACTTTCTTTAAAATATGTTATGCGATATGTAAATCATGCATGCTAAAGAAGTAAATAACACATAGATTTATAATGGTTCAGAGCAACTTGTCCCTACATCCACTCTCACGACTCAATTCGTGATATTATATTCATTGCTAACTTTAACGTCCCAAGAGAAGACTTCTTGCTACTGACTACTGTATAGTCCCAAGAGAAGACTTTTGATCAAGATACACTCGCCTTGGTGTATACGAATCTACTTGTTATCGGGAGAACAAGTACTCTTACAGTGGTGACTTTGATGTTCTTAGAGTGAGTAACTCGACCTGGCTTCTAAGGTGGTGTTTGGTTTGGGATTGTGGTGGATTGAATTTGGATTGTGGTGGATTGGATTGGGATTTGGGTAATCCATAAATAGTAAATTGTGTGTAAGTTGTGTTTGGTTAAGGATTGAGAAGTAGGGGTACATGTAGCTTTATGTCACATCAACAAGAGTGATGTTATAATATTTTATTATTGTTAGTAGTGAAATAATAATTAAATGATAGTGAATGATATATTATTTTATTATTGTTAATTAGTGAGGTAATAATTGAATAAAGTTTAATTATTAGTATTTTATTTATAGTGTAAATATATGTATTTAATATTTAATATACTTACATATATTTATAATTTTTTATTATTTATATTTAATGTACTAATTATTATTTATCTAATTAATATTAAATATATTTACGCACATAAATATTATATATACATATTATATATGTGCACATTATAAGTAATATATATATATTACAATATTAATTTTATAATTTTTATATGATTTTGTAAAAATAAGAGTAAAAATAAGTGGGTAGAAAAATAATAGGAGAGAGAATGAGTGTATAAAAGAAAAGTAAGAGAGAGAAGAAAGTAGGAGAGAAAATTAGTGATTGAAAAGGAAAATAGTGATTTGATTGTATAGAAATAAGTGTATAGGTGTATTATAGAGGTGGATTGGTATTTGGATTTGTATTTGGATTGAGATGGATTGAGAGAGATTGAATTGAGATAGAAGGAGGATTCGAGTATAGACTTAAGTATGAGAATTTCTCTTACACCCTATTTTAGCCTCATGCTAGGATTGAAAAATTCTCTTCTAAGCTTAGGATATATATGTGGCTATGCAGGTTTAGATATCATGAGTTCACTCACTGGGGGTAAGGGTATGGATGCTTGCTGGATTCTTATTTGAAGGTGTTCTTGAGGTCTGCTGATTGATGAACACTTAAGCTCTTTTTGCTCGGCCTTAACATCACCCTCGCCTACCTGTGAGATATGATATGAACTCATATTTATAGATGGAATTATGAATGTTACCGTTGGAAAGCAACAATCAAATTCCACTATTTCGGGAATCACAATCTCTAGGTAGATGTTATTGATTATTAATGTTGGCTAGTGATAATCAATGCATCATAGACTTTCTTGAGTTTTGTGCCTTGTCAGAATCTAGGTGTATGTTGTCGTCTCCTAGTTGGTCCACGTCAGTTCTGATTTGACTATACAATGTTTGAATCAGATGACCTTTTACTCAGCTGTTTTACTCAGCTGATCTTGGGATGATCTCTTCTAATTCTTGATTCTGACATCTGATTGTTTCCCCAGTTGTGTAGACTTCGTCTGGTTAGTCAGACAGACTTAGTCTCAGTTGTGTTTGACTACTCAGCTGATATTGGTACTCAGCCGATCACCTCTTCTGATTTTGATCTTCTCTTCTCTTCATGAGCTTGTGCGTGTTTCTCCACTACATCAGCTGAGTTCCCCCTCAACTGATGCTGACCAAAAACCTATGTATTACAAGATGAATAATGAAGTTGTCTGTACAATACAACTTATCCTATTACAAGCAGATTTGGTTTATCAAAACAAAACATAAGGGATATCAATATCCCAACAGGTTCATCATGCCCGTAAATTTAGTTTGAGTGTTGCAACTGCAATCATGCTAAGAAGTTCTTACACATGTGATGATGACTATATACTAGAGTTTTTTCTCCCTGTTAAAATGAAAAAAAGTACAGAACGAAAAGTTTTACTTAGCAACCTCTCGATTAGTATGCAGAAGCTCTACAAGACTAGATATTATCATGACAAGAAGCATCTAGAAACAAATTATAATATACAAATATAACACAACGTTTTTAATTTTATTTAATATATCCTTAAAAATAACAGTATATATCAATATTTCACTTTTTCCAATACAATGGAAAACGGTTCAAAAATGTCAAGGGTCCTCAATTTCTTTAAGAAAGTCCAAATGTGGTCTTTGATAAGAATTTGGTAGAGATGAGTCACATTATGACTTTATGTCTATTGTGATGATTATTGATTAAGCGTTTAAAAAATTAACAGACGTGATCCACATTGTTGAATTTTAATTAATTTTCTTCCACTAATGCAATTCAAATCACGTGAACTTAAGATGATAATATTGTCCATTTGGACAGTATATATGATCCATCACTGCATCAATCAAAGGAATTACGACATGCAACATTTCATTTTTTTTCTTAAATAATTTATTTGGTAATTAAATTTGTGAGTTTCTCGACCAAGATAGTTGAATGAGCAACAAAAATCCAAAATTATATATCACATTAACTATATGTATCTTGATGTGCTTATAATTGCATATTATTCATGTACCTGCAAAAATTCTGAAATTAGTGAAATGACAGGCATGAATATATATGCATGATTATCTATATGTCGATATTTCAAAATTTGTATTAACCTTAATTAATAATATGATATATACCATCACTCCATTTTTTTTTTTTTTGAGTAGATACTTTATGCTCTCCAAAAATAAAAAATTGGAGTAACATTTTATCATACACTTAGCTTTGTTTTATATTGTTTGTGGCCTTTTTATCTTAGGTTTTATTTTAAAATATTTGTTGTTTTAACTATTTTTCTTAAATTTCTTTCTAAACTATACCTATATATTTTTACAATTTGTCATTTAATTTTAATTAAAAATTACATTTTATGTATCTATCCTTTCTCTTTTGCATGATAATGGAGATGAGTTGACATTTTTTTTTTAAAATTAATTGAAGGGTAGAATTATAATAAAAAAATATGTTCCCTAATTTTATATATATACAAAATGAGTATTTTTCACTGTTAAAGAAAGAAGGCATGTACTTGAATTTGTCAAAACCTAAACTTACATTTTTTCCTAACATAATTAAATATTAGTTTAAAATAAACTAAAATTTTCATATTATATGTGTGAGATAATTGGATTAAACAAATTTTTATATACAATTATATTTTAAGTAATTTAAATATTTCAATTGAATTTACATTAGAGTAAAATCAAAATTATATTTGATTGACACCATCATACAATTAAACAATTAAATGTATAAGGGTAAATCATTGAAATATTAATTGACAACCATATATCCAGTATAGTCGGTGCAAGAATGAAAATGCCAGATGTTTACACAATTAATTTAAAATTCTTATATATATAGACGTTATCAAAATCTGAAAACTAAGTTGATAGAGATAGATAATTCAAATATTAAATACCAAAATACATTGAACATAAATTGATAGAGATAGATCTCCAATAATAAATGTATATGAAAATAACTAGTCATTTTTGTTTTTATTCAATTAATATTCAAATGAATCAATGATAAATAAATTTACTTTGTGAAAAAAAAAAAGGCGACATTGAAGATTCGATTGAAAAATGTTATGTTGTGGGAATATTGAGGATAAGAAAGAGTTGGCACTTTCAATAGTATGGAGATTCATAATGTCAACCCTTTCAAATTGGTTGGCCTAGAAAGGTGACTACTGCATTATTATTTATCTTATATAATTTTTAATAAGCATTTATTATTTAATTTTAATATGATAATAGAAAGAGTTAAGTTATTAAAAAAAAAAGTATGACAGAAGGTAATAAAAAAAAAAAAACAAGCGTGTTAAGGTGGGCCTCCAAAATAGGTGAGGCTTTTATAGAGTTAAAAAGCCCACTTCCAAAGTGGGAATAAAAGAAAAGACAAATATAAAAGAGTTAATTGTAATTAAATCACCACCCCTTACTTATTTGCACTCTAGTTTAATTTTTTTTTTTTTTTAGATAATTGCAACTACATTACTAATTTTAAAAGGGCCGCACTTATGTGCAATATTTCACGTGAAATATTAGTATATTTAAGGAAGGGTCAAAATTCGCGGATCTGTAGCGGGTTTGACCGGTCAAACGAATATTTCCTTAAAAATTGCGGAAAAGTCGCGCGCAGGAGACTAACAGGATAACGGGTTTCAGGTCTGTGTTACTATAAAGGTAATTATATGTTACTACAAGACCAAATATGTTGTATTGTAAGTACAAATAACACATAAATTGACTTTTCACAGGAAATATTAATACAAATTAATTTAAGGAAAGATAAAATAGAAAAATTTGTTCTTAATCCGTGTTACTATAAATACAATTATATGTTACTGTACGGACAAATATGTGTTACTGTAAGGACAATTAACACACAATTGGCTTTTGAGTAACACATATTTGACCTTAAAGTAACACAGAAAAATGTGTTACTGTATAAACACAAGTGTATTACTGTATTAAGAAAGATGTGTTACTGTATAACTAAAACGTCATTATTGAGAGTGAATGAGATACCCACATTAAAAAAGACGAAGAGCAATAATTGAAAACACGAAAAACACAACTATGTTGAATAGTTTATCGATCGCTACAATTACAAAAACAACAATTAATTGGAATAGATTTATTGTTGATTTTTTTCTCATTAATTCATTCAAAAAATAAAAATAATAATTTATCCGCTTGTTTCGTGATTAGCAGATCAGAAATCTGAACAGTTTCTGATTTTTTTTTTTTTTAATGAATCTGCAGATTTCTCGCAGCGCGCAAAAGATAAGCATTGCAAAGAAGGAGAAATCTGTCCCGCCCAAAAGATAAGTCATCGCGAAGAAGGAGATCGGCGCAGAGAAAGAAGAGGAGTGACCGGGCGGCGGCGCAGAAAACAGAGGAGAGAAGAAGATGGATACCGGATAAAACATAAGAATATGTCATATTGCACCATAACACTATGGTGAAATATTGTATATAAGATTTTGACATTTTAAAATATTGTTGCAATTTAAATTACTTAACAGTCTCATTTATGTCATAGTCCAACATAATTTACACCTCTTGATAACGATATCTCCTAAATATAACAACATTATTTTTAATTTGATGCCATTTCAAAATGTCTGATTCAAACATAAATAAAGCTACCAAGAAATTTAATTTACAATAATATTTAAAGTTGGTGATTTATTTTTAATTAATTAAAAATTTAAATTAAATTGTAAATGAACAAAATGATAGAAAAATAATAAGAATCTTAAATGTGAAATCGTGGACTTTCTTATTTATTTAAAAAAAATCACGAAAAGTTAAAATTACATCTCAAGCATTTTATGTTTAAAGGTTTTATTTCTTAAGAAATAATTCAAAACATGTTAAAAATAACAAATATATTTTCCATCAAATAAATTAGTGAGAATCTTGTATGAGAATGTCGAAACAAAACTTCATTTTAAAATGTGTACCTTATTTTTCTTTAAAATAGAATTATATAAGTCTACAAACATGTACTGTATAAATATACTAAGTCGCCATGTCTCAATGTTTAATTCATATTCTCTTCTGTCAATCGTTGACCTTCACTAACTCTCCTGTCAAACTCGTTAACTTTCATTTATTATTTTTATTTTTATAATTCTCTCTAAGCCATCGTAATAAATTTGAATTTGCTTGTATATAATAAACGTGGATGAATTGCGAGATAATTTTAGTATCTCTTGTTTATGGAAGTTAATTCGCAATTCATCCATATTTAAAATTATCTATAAACTTATTAGTACTATTTTTTTTTTCTTTCAGGACAACATATTTTATACATTTTAAAATAATTCAACTATCAATTAATTTAACATAAAGTAAAATTCAACTCTATTAAAAATTTCAAAATATAAAACACACTTATAATATTTTATCAAGAATGTTAAATATCAAAATTTCAAAGCTAGTCCTAAATCCCAAAAGTAACATACCCTTAGGGGATGTTTCTTTTTGGTTTTAAAAACCAGGTTTTGGATTTCAAGATCCAAAACCCGTTTTACTTCGGGATTTAAAAACCGGTTTTCAAAATCCACTCAAAACCACCCTTATCAAACATATTGATTTGACATAAAGTTATATCTATATAATATTACTCCAATCATTATATTCTTTTTCAACAATAATATAATAATACTATAATAATATAATAATACAATAATATAATACATTTAATCAACTAATCATTATAATCTCACCAAACAATAATATAATAATACAAACTCATTCAATCTTACAACTTGATTTGACATAAAGTTAAATCCTTCACTATTCCAAAACCCAAAAGAAACACCCATATTACTATTCATCGGGATTTCAAAAACCAGGATTTCAAAAATCTGGTTTTTAAAACCACCCAAAGCCCAAAAGAAACATCCCCTTACAGAAGTTCACTAGTAGAGCGTTCGGTTTGAGCTTATAAACTTGATTAAAAAATTATACATCCTATAGATTTATATCATTATATGTGTTAAACCTAATGTTGTGTTTGGATTGGGGGATTTGATTTGAAGAGGTATTTTAAATATAAGAATTTAAAAATAGATAAATTTCAAATGATATGGTTTTAGTGAGGATTTAAAATCCTCTCAATTTTAATTAAAAAGTGGAGTGAATTTGAAAGAAAATTAAATGAGAAACTTAAAAAGGTTGTTAAACCATGCATACTATGCACTTATAATTGTTAACTATTGCATGCTAGCTAGCACAATACGAATTCGACATAAAAATTACGGATTAATAGTTTGTCTTATCATGTTCAAGTCGTTCTCGTGTTGATAAGATTTTATGTCGTGTTGTTTGTTAAGCACTATAAAATTAACATATAACACATTAATTTGTTAATATACTTGTGTTTGACTTGATACACGACACGATAATGACATGTATTCAGTAATAAGTAATAACACAATAATTTTTTAATATTTTAATTTTTATAAATTTAAATTTATTTATTTTCTTATCGTGTCGAGTTACGTCAACATGAAAAATATCGTATTGTTATCATGGCGTGTCGACATGAAAATTATTGTGTTTGTGTTTGACATGCTTCCCTTATTGTCTCGTGTTCGCATTTGATCTTATCATATCGACATGAAACACGATCCGACACCACAATTTACCAAACCTAATAGCAAATTCATGAAAAACGAATTCTTCAAAGTGCAATTAAGCAATAAGCTCTCAACATTGCATTTTACAAATTGAAAAGTCTCATTTTTACGTAAGTTTCAATTTCAATTAAAACTAGTGTTACGTTACATTTATTTTCAATTATTTTATATAAATTAAAATTGTTCAATGCATCACTTGAACAGTGTACCTGTTGTTAATATCCACAAATGTTCATATTCTACCAATTTCCACAATTCAGGGGTCCTATAGTGTGGTCCACATAATTGCTAATCAACCTTTGTTTAAATAAATGATAGTATATTTAAATGGGTAATCGAAATGAATAATGTAATATAATCCCATCCCAAGGCATATAATATAATTCTCTTCTCCAATAGTGAACAAAAAGAAAACAAAGCATGGTTTTAAAGAGACATTGCCTGAAAAGCAGAGATGTGAAAAAGCATGGTTTTAAAGAGACAAAACATTCGTTTAGTTTTTTTTTATTTATTTATTATTTCTCTTTCACATCTTTTCTGCACAATATTAAATCTTTTTTTTATTTTTAAGTAAAACAAATTTTACGTGTGACAACATGCCGCAAAAGTGGTTATCACTGGTCGGTATAACGGACAAAACCTATGTCGCCTCCTCCTCATACTTAAAAATCAAATTTACTATCATAATTTTCCCTTCTTTTTTACACACTATTTATTTTATTTATCCAAAATATAATAATATTTGTTGGCAGCTTTACGAAGGAACAAAATGTTTAGGGCTCGAGATAAATTCATCTTTGAGCTACTTTTAGTAGTATTATTTAATTAAATTATTGCTTGGTGATTGAATTAATTTTAATTGTTACAGTGTATCCACTTGCAACATAGTATAATTAAATAGTAGTAGTAATAAAGTTAAGGATTTTAATACTTTAATTAATGATAGTGATGATTGATAAATATCCATTGTCATCTTTATAGGTACTCCCTAGCTATTTGTCTATTTATAAACAGTAGTTTAATTGTTGCTAGTTGATATTCCACTAATTATTGGCTGATTATTGCTATAATAAATACTACAGTATATAATTTTTTTTTTTTAAGGTAAAGGTGGGGCTTGTATTCACGGTCGGAGTAAAAGTGTACTTAAATTCCGTTACATTATGAGTTATAATTTATTTGAAATACACATTCAAGGAGCTCGTTTCCAATCGTAATAAGATTGTTCAAAAAAAAAAAAAAAGAAACCGATCGGGCTTGTGTGCCTTTAACCACTTCCACGTACTAAATTTAATAGAATCCGCTATCTCTTCCGTTGAGTAAGAGCACTCATTGAAAATTAAATCGTTTCGAATCTTCTCCAAATTGTGCATTGCCATACTATTAGTTGATATTTCATATACATAATAATGTGATTTTTTGCAATTGCACGGTTGCACCCCAAATTTAAGTGATGATCTGTTTTGTTTATCAAGAGTAATATTATAAAAATATTAGTATATATATAACGTTTGTTTTAGTTGAGTAATGTTTTTTTTTTTTAAGAAATATGTATATTAATGAAGAAAATTCAATAAAAACAAGAATTGGTTGTATGACACCATTTTGCTACACTCTACATGACATAACGTTGTTCCTTTTGTGCAGTATACTGTTGTATCCCATCAAGGATTACTACATTTCAATGTGTGTGTGACAATACATCAGAAAAACTACCCTTCACGTCTTGTATCATAAAAAGTTTCAGTTTATTATTTCCTTTTTTCTGCATATACAAATTACTCCTAATTATTAAATGAAAATTGATATCAATATATGTAATGGAGTATATAATGTTAATCGTCCAATTATGAAAACTTATTCGTTTTTCCACCAAAAACTCTTGCCAAATCGAAAAATATTTTAAAATAATATGGAACATTCATTTAAGATTTTATTAATTGGAAAAAAAAGAAATAGAATCTCAAAAATAGTGTTTAATATTAATCGGAACTATGAATATATCACAAATTTTAATTACGGGAGTATTCAAATAATATTGCAATGCATGAATCAGTTATCAACTACTTCATTAATTAATTGAATACTAACATTCTCACTTTCCTTCTACATGTCCCACACTAAATATTTCATTAGTTTATCATATTATTTTTTCTATTTAATTTACTTGTACTACATTTATTATTTTATCATACTTTATCTTATATACTTGTCTATTATTTTTCTTTTTCTCAATCACATCATTTATACTAAATCTATTTATCATATTTATTAATCAAAACACCCAAAAGAAATATAATATATATAGTGGAGCGTAGGGATTACTAATTTTTGTTTTAGGATTTTAAATTTGAAGATTTTGAAATCTAATTCATGTTCGATCTACTTTAAAATTTAGAATCAATATTTTAAAATCTTATCATATAAATATACGTATAAATCATACAATAAGGTCATGTTTGATAGCAAAGACATATTAACTAAGATTAGGATGATATCTAAATTTTATATAAATTTTAAATTATAATCTACCCTTAATCTAAGTTATCAAACAATCTATAAAAGATAATATAGAATTAATCTAGCTAGGTTTAATCTAAACTATCATGGCCTAATAACTACAAACTCTCAAAACACATATAAATCATACTTTGTATACCATAAAAATTAAAGCATACCTTACTTAAATCTCAAAACAAACTAAAAAGCATATAAGTTTTATTCAAATTCTTCAAAACCCCCCAAACAAAACATACCCTTAAAAAAAATCCGTTAATTATTGATCAATGACAACTTAAAAAAATCCGCTAATTATTGAATGGCAGCTAGCGAGAGACACACAATTAAAATAATCGAAAACAATTAAAATTGCATACACACCACTTATTTAATAATTTTTTAAAGCGTGAAAAGCTGATGAACAGGAGACTGGTGAAAATATTCAGAAAGAAGAAGAAAACAAAATAGTGATGTGCAATTTTAACAACTTTTGCCTTGAATCCAACCCCTGCAAGTCATTTCATTCAATTAATACCACATGGCAACTCATATTAATCCACAATTCTAAAAATAATATCTATATCGTTGACAAACAAACAAACCATTATAACTATTAATTTTTATCTCAAAATACTTTTATTGATAAAAATAAAAAAAAGTGTGAATAACTCATCAGAAATTCCTGCAGCTGGTGTTAGGACAAACTGGGGAAAGAAGGATTGTGGGGTTGGTATCTAAATTATGAAAGCTGATTTTATGATCTTTTCAGCCATATATATATTGTTTGTTTCTCAAATTAATAATTCAATAGTTTCATCATTATTATTTTTGCAGTAAGTACGTACTACGTACTCAGTGCCAAATTGAATAGCCGGCCACTGCATTTTTCTCATTACCATATTACATGATAATTACAGTATGATTTTTCTAAACCATATATATGTTACATTTTGTTAATAGTACATATACGTATTGAGACTAAATTTATATAAAAAACAATTGAGACTAAATTCATACAATTACTCCATATGAGTATTTTTTTAAACCATTTTAAAAGTGTGAAAAATTATGGAATTTTAATAAAATTATCTTCTTAATTTGATTTTTTTTTTTAATTGAGTATCTCTAATTTCACTACGTAGGGGTAATCATGTCTTTAGTTGTTGCCAATTATAGAAATGACCATACAGAATAAAGTTGGCAATGCCAAAAGCATAATGGAGAAAGGGACATTTAATTTGATGTTACGGTTCCAAAATAAAAGTTACAACAAATTGTCTGAAATTAGATCACATACACTTGATGGAATTAATTGAGTATTAAATATTAGTCCTACTATAAATGTTTTTTAGTGGAAATGTGAGCAAGCCATTAAAAACATCAAGAAAACGAGCAACTATAATAGTGTGCTATTTAGCCAAATCTTGATTCATGGCCCACCATAGTCCCTACCAATAGTAACAAATATTACATTTCTAGTTATAATGTCATAATTCTACCTCCCTATATTATTTAAGGATTAAATTTGGAAAAAGAATTTGGTAGATATAGGTGAGAAATTAATATGGTATATAATACTTTGGCCTCTAGTGTATACATTGTTAAGAAAATTACATTTTAAGAACTAAACTCTGTTGAACATATAAGCGAACTAAACTCTATTGGACATATAAGTGAAACGTGACACTAATTTTAAATTACAAATTGTCTAAAATGCCCCTGATGCAAACAATTAAATTGGTGTCATAAAATGAAGGGATATGGATCTTCACAAGAAATATGATCAGAGGTGGAAGCGACTACACTATAGGCAGAACCTGAAACGGCCATGTATAGACACACATATATATATATATATATACACATGAGAGAGAGGAGAGAGAGAAGTGGACAAAAGAGGGCAAATCTACATGATTGGATGTTGCAGATAGCAAAAGATGATGATAAGAATACAAATCAAATGCCACAGCCTACAGTGATCACTTTATTGGGAAATTTCATTTTTTTCATTTTTATTTTTTTGGAAAATGTTGTTAGATTCTTTAATGTTGGAAAAGGAGCTGATTTTCAGTTGCAGCTTGGCAATATATGGATGATTGCACTGCAAAAAGATAATGATGATTGATCCTTCAGACTTCTTTTTTTTTTTCCAAAAATTTAATCTTCAAAATAATATTTTTCCGCTTCTACTATAAATTTTTTCTTTCTTTTTATATTTAGATTAAATAATATAATAAAATAATAGATGCAGTATAAATGATGTAATGATAAAAGAGAAAATAATAAAGAGCATGAGATTATTATGATAAAATAATAGATTAAATACAAGTGAGGTGTTTGAGGGAAATAAAATAATATATAAAAAAATAGAATGATATATTTATTACTATAAAATATCATAAAATAAATTAGAAAATTGTAATGAGACAAATGAATTGAAGTATTATAATTTAAAAAATACAGAACAGACGCCATTCTTTCTTTTTTTTCTCAGCTGACATCATCAACTACATAAACAAATTGTTGTTTGTTTTGGTACACGAATTATAGGTTTTTATTACTAAAAGATAAAGGAGAAAGGAGGGTCATTAAATTAATGTAATTTCTGACTGGATCAAAAATATGTAAGCAGTGAGATGTTGATTTCTGGCAAGGAGTGATTGATGATGCCATGACGTGGCAGCCACCATAAAATTAGTAGCATGACATGACATGATTGGAAAATTAATGCATAACAACTCCTCCTAAGGTCAAAAATCTTATCGCATATATACTACAATTCTTTTTAACAAAAATTGCACCACATACATAAATGTTTACACATTATAGTTTGAGAAAAAACTAATTATGTACAATTGTACATGAAATATTTTTTTTATTTAAGGGACGATAAAATTTAGGGATCGAATTTTTGTTAAAATCGAATTAAAAGTTTGTTCAAATAAAATATGAGTAAGATAAATAAAAAAAATTGCTCTAACATGTGTGTTATTATAAGAGAAAATAAAGATAAATATGTGTTATTTAAGAATAAATAACACAAATTTACCTTTATAGTAACACACATGTGGACCAAATTTTTATGTTTGTTTTGCACGAATTTTTTAAACAATTCCGTTTGATTTGTTTTTAACTTGGTTCGACCTATAAATTTTTTTTGTTACTTTTCTTATTTGCACTAATATTTCATGTGTAATATTGCATATAATTTATAGGTGGGTTTTTTTTTTTTACCAATGTCTAAATGGGTTATATTTGAATTACATTACTCAATAATATTCAATGATTAGGGTTAAAAAAATATGATGAGCTATTTATAACCAAGGACAAAATCCTAATTGCATTTTATGATAGACGTACCCACAATTCTTATAAATTGACTCACTTAATTTTTTGTACAATATTTTATTCTAAAAAATGTCTAAAATATTCTTATTAAATAAATATATATCTATTTTTTTACCAATTAAAACGCACCCTATAAATACACCCACTCATTTACTATGCAGAAAAATTAACAACAAACTTTCCACTGCAATACGATGGGTTTTTTTTAAAAAAAAATTCTAGTGTAGAGCTTGAGTGTAAAAATGAGGGCGTTAGTTTGAAAAAAAAAAAATCATCTTAAACAAGGGTATATTTCGTTGTATAGGACCAATAAAAATGTATAGAATATAAAAGAAAAAAAAAACCTAAAATCATAAGCTCATAAGTCGAGCAAGAGGTCGGAGTGCCACCTTATCTAAGAAAATCCTCCGAGACAAAATCGAGGTCAAGAGAAAAAGGTACACTCCTCTAAAGATACAGTGTAAAGTAGAATAGTAAAAATAAGACAAATACAAGTGTTCACCCTCAATCTGTGTTGTTCACCATATATCCAATCAACGATTGTGAAGGGACACCTTGCATGAACTCTAAAGTGCTAGAGGGGGGCTAATTTTAAATTGAATAAATCAATTGTATTCCTTCATAAAAACATAAAATACAAAATCTTATCACAAACACAGAAAACTGCAAGCTTTGCTTCATACATGTTATCACCTTTGCGTAGTATATAAATGAAAATAATCATATGGAATTGGATATAATTTAAAATTATATTGAGTCAACAATTGTATAAATTGCGTCAAGATTTAATTTAATTAAAAAAAATCATATAATCAATATGTGCAAAATTAAATTTATAAAGGATATTTAATGATTTAAAAAAAAATCAAGTGTTGAGCAATTTATTCGTTTTTAACCTAATTATTCCAAATAAAATTCGTTTTTTCTAATTAAGCACCTCACACTAATCACGGAAAATTCATCCAAACAATTAAAAAAGAAAACAGTACATAGAGTTTATATTTAAAATAAAAAGAGCCCATCATTCTCAAACAAACAAATAAATATAGCCCGTACTATGAAATGCCCAAACCTATAACACCTACCACAATAAATTATGCAAATGATTTACCTAATTTCCAAAAAACCTACCTCATATTCAATATGTATAAACTAATAATGCAATAAAGTCCAATATCAAACTACTCGTTTACTTATTGTACAGATTTCCATTTAAAATAAACGGAGGTAATTGTGTTATTTATCAGATTTTTTATTTTTACAAACTTTATATAGAGTTGACTTTGCAATAAAAATACGTCAACTCTCTTCAAACTTGGCAGACCAATAAATAAATAAATAAATATTGTACATATTTTTTATGTTATCACAAAATATACAACTGTAGTTCGACAAATGAATATTACGATAAATACTTATGATTAGACTCAAATCACGGAGAAAATGGAGTCGAGAGACACGCGTAAAAAATGTATGAAAAATGGACAAATGTAACGGATTGTCAGTTTTATTGCACAAGCATCAGTGGGTGGAGTGGCAAAGAGGACAATGAAGCAATTTCATGGTTTGTTTCTTTAAAAAAAAATCACATGGCATTCTCTCATTTAGGGGTCCCTTTGCAGACAATTTGTTTAGTTGTGTGTACTTATTGTTTCTTATTTCTCTAAAATATTTTTTTGGACATATGGAGCCTAAGGATAGGGATCACTCATCGTCTTTAACTAAGTACACTCCACATTATAAATAACTGCTCTTACACCACCTCATTTATTTCGACCTATGTGTTTGTTATATGGTTTAATAATGTTCTCTCTTCCCACTCTAAAATGGGGCCACTATTGGTTTTGGTTGTTACGTTGCTCATGTTTAATTTATATTCAAAATTCAGGGTTTAATTGAGGTATGTGGATTTTGGATTTAATTAGTTTGTTTTATTTGTTGTGAAAAATTTAGAATGCATTTATTATATGTTTTGATTATGATGTGCACTGAAAAAATGTAAACCAAACACTTATAAGGGGCAATTTTGTCTTTTACTAAGTTTGTATTAATAGTAGAGTTTTGCTATTTTTAACTCAAATGCTCCAGTGAGAAACCTCTCTTACGTCTATTTCTAAATCATTCTCTCTTTTGTGACATTTCAAATTTCGGACGTTTGCATTTTGTTGTTTTATAAGAATTTTACATTTCTTTATTCTTTCTTTTCTCTCATTCTTTCCCCCTCTTCTATCTAATTTTTTAAGAAAATCTCCTTTATCTCTTTTTCTCCAATTCTCTTTATCAATTATCAAATTTTAACTGTAAATTTAACATGTATACACATTAAAAAAATATATATAAAATGAGAAATAGCAAAAGGCATAAACCTTCTTAATTAACACAAGATTTAGTGTGAATAGAATTTCAAATCAATCAATAATTAAGAAAGACAAGAGAGATTATAATATTTATTTCAGAAAAAGGGCATAACATCTGTTCTCTGTTTTCTTGAAAAGGAGGCACCTAAAGTTTGGAAACTATGAATATGCATTTGAGAAAACATGAATTAGAGAAGAGGGGGGGTCCGGTTTCCCTCTTGTATCAGAATACATTTTGGATTTATGGCTTACTGGATTAGATGCGACACACAAGATTATCTATATTCTTTATCATCTTATATGCACAATTATAACTTCTCTCTTTCCTTTTAGATTCATCGATCATTTACGGTGTGCACAAAGTTTTAATGTGAAAGTTGTTTATTAGTAGTATTAAATAGATAAAATATATACAATATAATATTTGAAAAGTATAGTTTAAACTTTAAATTAAACATGCCACGAACTGATTGATTATCCTTTTCCCCAAATTACATGGACCGCACTTTTTGACTAAACTTATTTTCTAAAATGTTACATATTCTTTGAATATTTGAGATAAATAATTTATAAAATAATCATATTTTTGTATGATAAGTTGGATGGGGGAGAATTGGGTGGGACGGGGTTTTTAATGAAAAAAAAATCGTACATCTCAGAGCCTCATTTCAATTTAGAAAAGTGTGTACGATCGCCTAAATCGGACACCTACGCAAAAAAATAAAAATAAATTCAAGGAGCCAAGGTGACGGCTGAGCCTGCCTAGGCTGATTTATTTACCAAACGGCCAAAAGTAAAAAAAATCGAGTTCATTAGAAGTCGCCTAATGCCTAGGTGATTGTGTAGACCGAGTTTTGCATCAGAGCTTACTGTTGTATTTATAAAAAAATTAAAAAAATATAGTTATATAATGAGAATGATTAGTAATGGGGTGTTGATGAATTAAGTGAGAATGTTGTTAATGAGATAGTGAATGGAGGAGAGGTGCAAATGGCCCCATGATGTTTTGGTAGTATTAAGACAAGTTTAAGGGGGGTGCCCTAGCATGGTTTGGGACAACCAAGGCACATCCCCCCGTTAACACAGCAAAAAGGAGCAATAAAAAAGACAGCCTTGTTCCCATGTGCATCAATTTAAGAGCATCCTTCCAAAACACAACTCCTCCACTGCCCCCCCTCCCCCTCCACCCCCCCACCCCCCTTCCCTTATAATATAGCCCTCTTCAGGAACCCACTATCCCCACTCCAAACTTCCCCCTTCCACCCCGTCGGCAATCCCCCCATAATTAAACCGATTTTTATTAATTAATTAATTAATGGATAGATCGATTTGGACATAATTCGAATTATTATTATTATTATTATTATTATTATTCTATTGAAGTTCACGCGTACAGCTATGAATGAAATCATGGATCACATTTCACGGGACAGGTTGAAGAATTACATGATAAGTAAAAGGCGTAAAAATAGGAATGGAAAAAATAAAAAAATAAAAAATTATGTGAGTGACATTAGTGGAAAAAGGCTGGGAATATATATATCAAATCAATTGAAAAGGAATTATTATTATATAAATGGATAAATGGGAGTTATAATGAGAGGCAAAATTGGGGTGTGATGAGCTCAACCCCTATTAAAATTTAAAAAAACTAGGGTCAAACATGCATGTGCCTCTAGTATTATTTCTCCCTCATAATCATACACAAGATATATCTAAAAAGATTATACGATCTTTTCTTGCTTCTTTTTTAAGGAGATAATAGCTTAAAACACGCTTTTAACATATTAAATAAATAAATGGTGGGGTGGGGGGGAATTAGAAACGGAGATGTTTGTGCTAGTGGCAGAAAATTGGAGAAATAGAATTTGATTTTATTTTATTTTTTTCCAACTAATTATAGCATAACACATACATTCATAGTAAGGCAGGGCATCTATTTGGTAGAAAAATTAAAGGCTTTTTTCAGGTTGGCCAAAGTGTTGTTTCTGGACACATGACATGATCCGAGCAGTGACACATCCTATATTAATGTGTGTCTCATTTATGATGCCTCTTCTCCCCCATTTAATTAAAATTATATCAAAATTCATCAGGGGTACTTTTGTCTTCAAAATATAGTATAAGGACACCTCACTTTTTATTTATTTTCATTTCATACCCCTCTCTCTCTCTCTCTCTCTCTCATACATACACAACTCAACTAGTTGACCTTAATTTTTTCTTGAGGTTGCTTCTTTAATTCTCTCTCTCTCTCTCTCCTCCCTGTATAAAACAAACAAAATCGAGCCAGCCAGCCAGCCAGCTACATTCTGAAGAATTAAGCATGGCAGAATACCTCAATTTGTTTTGGTTCATTTTGATCTCATATATTCTACATATTTTCTTGGTGAAAGTGGTAGTTGTTCTATGGTGGGCACCAAGGAAAGTTGAGAATCACTTCTTGAAGCAAGGGATTAAAGGGCCAAAGTACCAAATTCTTTTGGGAAATTTGAAGGAGCTTTCAACTTTAAATTTGAGGGCTTCTGCCCAATCTATGCCTCTTTCTCATAACATACTTCCAAGAGTTCTCTCCTTCTACCATCATTGGAAGAAAATATATGGTATGTTATATGTTCATTTTATTTAATTTAAAAAACAACAACTTTTCCATCTCTTGGATTTTTCCATTACACATATGTCTTCAATTAATATTGTTAACAAACCAACAAATTTGTACTGTTGTATGTATATATATTTATACCTTTTCAAATATTTACACAAACAAAGTTGGTGTGAGGTGTGAAGGATCATTGTGTGTGTGTTGAGGTGTAGGGTCTACACTATATCCATTGCTGCCTTGGAATATTAATGTGATTAAAACTCTCTCTCACTTTTTTCACTAGTTCCACTTTTGGTAAACATTCTTTAATCTTTTAAATTAGGGGATATAAACCCTAAACCTTTTTCCATGCAATTTTTGTTGTTATTACAACAATTTCATTCTCTCTCTCTTATACAATATTATTACTGCAGGGTCCATGTTCCTTGTTTGGTTTGGGCCAACAGCCAGGCTCACAGTTTCTGATCCAGCCCTCATTAGAGAGATTTTCATCTTGAAATCACATCTTTTTGAGAAAAATGAATCTCCTCCTTTAGTTAGGAAAATTGAAGGCGATGGCTTGTTGAGTCTTAAAGGTGAAAAATGGGCTCACCATAGAAAGATTATTCAACCAACTTTCCATACTGAAAATCTCAAGGTATTTTTAATTCATTTAATTCTTTTTCATTAATTAATATTGGAGTAGTAGTACAATTTAGTTTAATTGTTAATTTTATTTATTATATATATAGTTGATGATTCCCACAATGGGTAAAATAATAGAAGAATCAATGCAAGATTGGAGTGAAGAAATTTCAAATGCAGGGAAAGTGGAAATAGAAGTTTCTGATTGGTTCCAAAAATTGGTCGAAGATGTGATCACTAGAGCCACTTTTGGGAGCAGCTATCAACAGGGCAAAGCCATTTTTGAATTGCAATCTCAACAAATGGTCCATGCCACTGAAGCCTATCAGACTGTTTTCATCCCTGGCTATAGGTATGTATTTTCTTTTTTAATTAATTAATTTACCTGCCAAATAAGTAAGGTAATTTTAAAATAACAATATTAAGGGGGGTAATTTTAATTAAATAAAAAAATACACACAGGTTCTTGCCGACTAAAAAGAACAGAATATCTTGGAGATTGGAAAAAGAAATTCGGAAATCGCTGCTGAAGCTCATCGAAGTGAGGCGGAAAAATTCGGGGTGTCAGGAGGTGTCAGACGAATGTCCTAACGATTTATTGGAAGTGATGATTAAGGCCGCCGCCGCCGAGGAGTCGCCGTCGTCGTCGTCGGCGCTGGTGATTACGGCCAACGACGTGGTGGAGGAGTGCAAGACAATCTTCTTCGCCGGAAAGCACACCACGTCGAACCTGCTGACGTGGACGACCGTGCTGCTGGCCATGCATCCCCATTGGCAGGAACAGGCACGTGAGGAGGTCCTGAGGGTGTGTGGATCACGTGACACCCCTACTAAAGATGATCTTGCTAAGCTCAAAACGGTATGAGTGCAACAATTAAAGCTCATGTCCTCTCTTCTTTCTTTTTCTTTTTTTTTTTTTTTTTTTTCTCTTCCCAGCTGGTCCCCCCTTCTATTTTATTTATTTTTAAAAATTTTAATTTTGTGTATGTATGTGAAATATCTGCCTTGATAATTGTTCCGAGAAATGAAATTAAAAAAAAGAAATTGAAAGGAAAGGAAAACTTTAGCATGTGTTAGATGCGCAAAAAAGGGGTCTATATCTTCTGGATATGAGATTCTAGGTGGCATTATTTATTGATGCATCTTCTCAAAATTATCAATTTTAGAATGTCACAATTCTTTTCTCTTGAAATTGGAGCATTAATTCTTTCAATTCCTTTTGGGTCTTGTGAACTTACCTTTATTTAATTCACTTTATTACATCAAAAATTACACAAAATACTACTAGTATGTCAGTGACATGTCATTCCAACTCCAAATTATGCTACATTAATTTGTTAGTATATACTCCACATTATTATAGTTACATTTTATAACTTCAATTTTTTATTTTTTTAATTTATTCTTGTCTAACCCATATGCAGCTGGGAATGATTCTGAATGAATCACTGAGACTGTACCCACCTGCAGTGGCAATAATCCGACGGGCCAAGGAGGATATGCAGTTGGGTGGGCTCCACATTCCGCGCGGAACTGAACTCCTCATTCCAATCCTAGCCGTCCATCATGATCAGGCTCTCTGGAGCAACGACCCGCACGAATTTAACCCGGCCCGATTCGCCAAAGGCGTGGCGCACGCCGCCAATCACCCCATGGCTTTCATGCCCTTCGGCTTGGGCGTGCGCCGCTGCGTCGGCCAAAACTTGGCCATTTTGCAAGCTAAATTAGCCGTCGCCATGATCCTTCAACGCTTTTCGTTTGAACTCGCTCCAACGTATCAACACGCGCCCGCGGTACTTATGATGCTACACCCACAACATGGTGCACCAATTGTCTTTAGAAAATTATAGAATTTCCACAAAAAAAAAAAAAAGAAGATAAATTAATTATTAGAGAATCGTGAAGAGTATTGTGGCGTTTACTGACATAGGGGTGTTAGAATTGTAACATGGTGGTGTTTTTTATTTCCATTCTAACTTAGATCGATGAATAGGATTTTACGAATCTAACCCTTCAAGTGTTAGCCTATTTCCTTCCTTGAGTTGCAGTTTGGTAATTTCTTGTTGGTCTCTGCATTGTATATTGGTGAAGTGGCCCAGAAAAAAAAAATTGTACCTTTTTCTATCTTTTTGTGGTTCAAATATGTAAATTCTTGATTTACGCTTGTACACATCATGGTTTTTGGTAATGATAATTGCCCCTGTTAATTAATCATGCTCTGTCTTTTCATGTTTTTTTTTATTTATTTATATGTGATGTAATGTGAATGGATTTTTTTATTTTTTTTAATAATTATGAAGATGAGACACGATGACATTATGCAAGTAAATAACAATAATATTAATTTTTACAAACAATAATATTAGGTATTTAAATAATAATACTCCTTTAGTACCATTTTTAATACAACATTTGTTAAAATTAAAAAAAAAAATATATATATATATATATATATATACAACATTTGTTTAAAATGAACATCTCAAATTAAATTTATCATTTTTTGATTTAAAAATAAAATAACCTATACACTTTAAATTTTATCCATCAAACATTTTAAAATTGCATCATCTCATTACTTTTTTCATTCTGACTCAATCCATTTCAAAAGCATTTTATTATGATAAAGTAGAAAACATGAATCTATCCTCACTTAAAACCAATTTTATTCCATTTAATACCAATAAACAACTATCCTATTAAACTTGCACACACATTAGATGTTGAATAAAAATTAGGAAGAAATGAGTATTAGTTAATTATTACAAACAATAGTATTGGTGATGTTATTGTTAGAATTTGATGTAAATCACAAACAAACAAGAACAAGTTCTTTGATGAACTAACTTATTTATAGAAAACCTTAAATACATAAAACAAAAGAATGAGGATGAATAAACACGAAAATTTTACGTGATTCGAACAAATGATCTACATCCACGTAAGGATTAATACATTTTTCACTAGATTAATACAATATACAACCACATTTATTCCAAGCATTAGATTGTACTTTCAAGAACTCTAACTCCCATAGGTTTATCTCTAATTTGTTTAAACTTTTAAATAACTAGAATATTGTTCTCTCCACGATGGTCTAAGATTGATAAGTGACGCAGCGTAAGCCCCAATCTTATCAACGACCAAGAACAACAAACACATAAATCGAAGGGATAAAATCATCTATTTTCAAATCAATTCAACTCCCCAATAATTACAATAGCAAAGGCCTTATATAGGCATCAAGTCTTGTAAACTAAAACTACTCACAACTAATAAACCAACTAGCTAACAAACATAACCAACCAACAAGAAACCAACTAACAAGAGTCAAAGTCTAACAAATCAATTAAACACGTCCTTAGCTTCCAACAAACCCTCATTTCCATCATTCTCTTCGGGTGGGGGACGATTCACCCTTGAATCGGAACGAGCTTGATCCTCCACGGACAACACACGATGTTTGACGTCGAACACCATCGACCAACGACGTAAATCAGCTGGAAGACGTAGCCGATCGGAATTCGGATTAAGACGCAATAAAACATGCTCGACGAGACGCATCCAATAGACACCTTGTAAGACGAACCGATCGTAAAAGACACCAAAACGGGTGAACGTCGCAAGAATGATCGCGTATTATAGACTGCAACCTCAGCAACAACATGCTCGCAAGTATCCAAATCACCTAAAAATCGACATATCTTTCCACCCACGGTGCAAGACGACTGAAATATCAAAGGACGTAGAGTAGGACTATCCGATTGAGGAGGAGGGAAACATGTTTGCCGGGTGATAAAAGAAAGGCCCTCGTCATCCCTCACAAAATCTTCTTGCGGACTATCATCGTCGTACTCATCAAATACCGGAGGGCCATCATACCCATCGTCGTCACACACAAATTCCTCGTAGAGGGGAGCAACGACGTCGTCGTCGTATATGGGGGGACCATTGTATACGTCACCAAAACCGGGAAGATGAACGCGAAGGTTGGCGATCAATTCTTGTTGTTGCTTGTCCAACTGGGCTTGTTGAATACCAAAAGCGGCCATCTTTGTGATCAGAGATCCCACATGTTAGCGGATCTACGTAACCTCGTGGCGAAGACTTTGGGCATCAAAATGGGGGTGATTGTATCGTTTAGGCAATATCATCCCAAAATTGCCTAACTCTGGATACCAACTAACGCAGCGTAAGCCTCAATCTTATCAACGATCAAGAACAACAAACACATAAACCGAAGGGACGATAATAAACCGAATGGACGAGAATAAATCGAAGGAACAAAACCATCTATTTTCAAATCAATTCAACTCCCCAACAATTACAATAGCAAATGCCTTATATAGGCATCAAGTCTTGTAAACTAAAACTACTCACAACTAATAAACCAACTAGCTAACAAACATAACCAACCAACAAGAAACCAACTAACAAGAAAATACCCAATTGATTCGGGTGGAATTTACACACTTTAGATGCACATGTGAAGCTCAATTTGATGTGGATTTCATGGATTTATGCATTGAATATGATTGTTTAAGCCAAAATGAGAGAAGGGTAGTGTTTTGTCAATTTTGTAGGTAAAACGATGGAATTTGGGAGCAAAACACATACCACAAGTGATTGGATCAGAAAGAGGAGTGCACCATTGGATCCGGCTCGAAAAATGGAGTGGAATAGCAAAAATAATCGAGTCGATCGAAGGTCGGAAGCTCAAGATACGGAGGGACGAAGTTGGAGGACGAAAACGAAGGACGGAGCCAAGACGAAACTTTGGCCCGACCGGGCCACATCACTCGCCCGGCCGGGCGTTCGCGTGCCATATTGTTGCCAAATACGAAGTTATGGCCCGGCCGGGCGGCACCACTCGCCCGGCCGGGCGGCCGAATGCCCCAACCCACGCACCCATTTACGAAACTTCCGCCCGACCGGGCGGCACCACTCGCCCGGCCGGGCCGCCTACCCCCTTTTTGTAACATTCGACCAATACTCCTGCCCGGCCGGACCACTTTCCCACCCGGCCGGGCCAACCCATTTTCGGTGCCAAACTTGCATTTTCTCCATTTTCAAGGGACCAACTTGCAATTCTTACACCCAAACCCTACCCCAACACTATAAATACCTCACTTCTTAAATTCAATAGGATCTTACCTCTCCTTCAAGCATTCTCACACACAATCACACACACTTGGAGGTTTTCATCATCTACTTCTTCAATTCTTCATCAATTCATGCAAGGAGGTCACCATTAGCTTGAGAATTTGATTCCTCACCATACAATAGTCTAAGCTTGATTGGGTTTTATTGTGCAATTTAGGTAGAGATACTAAGTTGTGTGATATCTCCTTTGGATTACTTGGATCGAAAGAACTTTTAATTCATTATTATGTGATCAATCTTATAGACAAATCATGAACACCACTTAAGTAGATAGTTAATCATAGATGGATTCATTAGTATTGCATGTGCTTTAGAACCTACCTTCTCATCTTTGAGTTTTCATCCATTTCACTTCATTTTCGTGATTGCATGCTAGTTGATCGATTCTTTGTTACTCTTTATTGCTTATTTGTAACAACTTGATAGGCAACTTTAGGGTAATTCACTACAACCACTTTATCGATCACCGTCTATTTAGAATTACGTCAACAAACTACACTTTTACGCTATACCTCCCTGTGGGATCGACCTCGTACTTACTTCGCTACGATAGACACCGTATACTTGCGGTCGTTTATTCTAGTGTTGTAGAATACGTGAATCACCAATACATGAGTCAAAGTCTAACAAACCAATTAAACACATCCTTAGCTTCCAACGAATCCTCATCTCTCTCTCTCTCTCTCTCATTATGAAAATGATGTATTCATACTTGTAATATTGTTGAGACTAAGATCGTGTGCGGCATCAAGGAAACAATAGATCGAAAAAATAATTTCTTACATAAAACCGCTATAAAAGACCCGTTATCCTTACTCTCCTGAACTTCAGTACAAAAAACTTTAGTTGACAATCTCAACTAACAAAATCCAACTAATCCATAGGCACATATACAAATATACCAAGTCATCTAACCCAAGTATATTGACACCAACTCTACTAAGCCCAAGTCTATTGAGACTTTGTCATCAAAATCTGACAAACTCTACTGAATTTGAACAAACTCATACTTGCACTTAGAAAATTATACAAAATTTATAAATTGATCAAACTTCTTATACCACCGTTTTGGACTTTGTTTCAGCACATATAATGATTTCTTCATTCCCAGGTAGAATGAAACATTCATGTTGACTCATATAGATTGTTTCCAATATATTTTCATGAAGAAATGTAGTCTTCACATCCAACAGATGTAGTTCTAGGTTTTCTTAAGTGGCCGATGACAACAAGAGTCTGATAGAATTGTGTGTTACTACATGTGAAAAACCTCATTGAAATATATACATTCCCATTGAGTGAAACCTCTTGAAAATTATTTTGCCTTGAATCAGATATGTTCAGTAGCCCCAACCTAATTTTTTAACTTAAAAATTCATTACTGTTCACAACCTTATGACTTTTCTATTTGTTCACCAGAAACCAAGTCTTATTCTTCTCAAAAGATTGAATCTCTTCTGTTATGGCTTGACACCATCTCTCCTTATCAGCATTGAGTATAGCCTCTTTGAAATTTCTAGACTTACTATACTCAATAGATTCGATTGTTATCGGTGCATATGAGACAAGGCCATCATTACCAAATCTTGTAGGTGGATTTACAGTTCTCCTCAATTTATCTTTGGTTAAGGTGTAATTTCTTAGGTCATTGTTCTTCTTCATCCTCATGCACCCGATCAACTGCAGCTCCATGAGTTTCTTCATGACGTCTCACCTAAAAGGTCCACCTCAACCGGAAGTATCTCATCTACAATATTACTATCCAAATCGTGAGAATTTTTAGAATATTTATACCTCATTTCATGCTCATTCAATTATATGCCTTGTTATCTCTTTTTTTTTTTTTTTTTGATGGGGGGTTTACAAGATCATACAATAAGATTACAAATCCCTAACTCAAGATCTTGATCTTCAAACCTTAGTATCGTCGTCCACTCCAATCGTGAGAAGAGGAAAGACGAGTTTCCCTTTGCCTTCTAAAATGGTGCCCAAGTCTCCAATCTTTTAACGAGACAACCCCATACTAAGGTGTTCTCATGTCAAGAATAGGAAACAGAAGAAACAGGCAAAGTTCCACCAAGTACTCCATCCCAAGAATCAGAACACCAGGGCTCTCGAAATCATCTCGAAGAGCCCAACCATAAAAAAGGAAGTCCCACAACCACAACAAAGACCCATAACAAGGCGCAGCATAAACAACCAACAACAACTAAAACACTATATTAATCAAGCAAAAAAAACCTATAAAATAGTAAACGGGATCAACACAGAAATACCCGAACGGTCACCGTGGCTCCGTTAGAATATTTTCTGTGTTGATCCCTCACAAGAAACGAAGCAAAAAACTACATAAGAGAAGAAACAAAAACTGGAACAACCAGGTCGCCGGTGGTCTACGGCGGAGCAACGGCGACGGCCAAACGGTGGCGGCGGAGCGACGGCGACGGCGTCTGGCAAAGAAAAGCGTAGATCTGCTCCTAGATCTTGCAAGAAAAATAAAAAAAAGTTGATATCAGAGATAAGGCTGACGGCGGCGGCGGATCGGCTACTAATCGACGGCGGAACAGAGACGATGACGGAGACAGGGACGATGACGGCGGACCGGCGGCGGAGAAGGGGAGGAGCAACACTCTAGAGAGAGAAGCTCTCCCTTCTCTCAAGGTTTAATTACTATTGATCTCCATATGCCTTGTTATCTCATTCCTCAAATGTTTCTAACTTCTTTAGTCTATTGTTCTCTTAGTCACTCAACCAATCTTTGAATTGGTGAATGTCTTATTCTTTTGCTTCAAAATGAACACCCAAAATTTTCTTTTATGATCATCTATTAATGTGATGAAGTATTTTTCTCCACCTTAACTTTCAACCATTGCAGGTCCATGTGTCATAATGAGCATAATTCAATGGCTCTTTAGTGCAATATGCACACCTTTGTTGAAAGAATGTTACCATGTCTTCCCCAGAAAAAAATGTTCATATAATTTCAGTTTTGATACTTATTATCCAAAACAAATACACATTTTTTCTAACAGGATTTTCAACCTGTTTTCATCAATATGAACATGTTTTTTAATGCCGTAGTGAAGTATCAAAATTGCTCATAACAATTGCAGTTGGAGTACCAGTTGTGACTATCTCACCTAGTAAAGTACAAAAACAATAGACCCATTTTCAGTCTTGAATTTATAACCTCGGGCAATTAGTAATCCAATCAAGGTTAAATTTTTCCTAGATCCGGAACAAATCTTACATTTGACAACAATCTATCTTTTTAATCAAACATCTTGATTTTAACAGATCGTAGTCATCATTTTCACCAATACAAATTCTCCATAAATCAATTTTAGATTAAGAAACCAATGTATTATTGGACACATATGTAAAGAATAGTCAGAATCTAACAATTACATTATGGGTATTTATTTAATAAAAAATAACATGTGCTAAAATTGCTAAAAATGAAAAATATGTGTTAAAAAGTGAAAAATATGTGTTAAAATTATCAATTTCTCATATTGCCGTCAGATTAAGGCTCGAGGTAGCAGTACACTTATTGAGGCCATCGCATGCTTTTTGCGCTTACTCGAGCAGCGGAGTGTGGCCTTCAAGATATGGAAGTGGAATCTGACTCACAAGCACTAATCAAAGCCTTGAATGCAGAAATGGAACTAGAAACTCGTGTGATGATGGTCGTTGAGGACATCTAGCTTCTAGGACATGAAACTAATAGTTTCTCTTTCCATTTTGCAAGAAGGGAAACAAACAAAGCGGCACACTTCATGGCACACTTTAGCACTAGGCTAGATGGAGTGGAAATTTGGTTAGAAGTACCCCCATAAATGTAGTTCAATTATTGGCAATGATGTAAGGCGTGAGCCTACTCTTTCCACGTAATGATATTTTATTTCTCCAATAAAAAAAAAAAACAACCAGTCTCTCGCCTAATTTTTGAACGTGGATTATATTTAAATACAAATGGTAACTGTGTGTAATGTTTAGATTAAAATATACTCCATATATATATATATATATGCGGTAGAATTGATTTTAAAAAAAAACAGTATGCGCTAAACCAATATTTAAAGAAGTACCTTTGTGTGAGGTTTATCTCAAATCTCTAAGACCAGATGAGTTCAACTCGTCTGGTAGGATCAGGTAGATTCTAGTCTGCTTATGTACTCGTCTGTTGGGCGGATCAGATGAGTTACTTAGCTGATAGAAGTCTTCTAATAGACTCAGCTGTTGGGCGTATCAGCTGGTGGAGTCAGACAAGTTAACTTAGACCAGATCAGATGAGGTGGAGGAGTCCAATCAGACGAGATGGTGTTGCTTAGAATCAGACGAGATGAGAAGACCAGTAGAGGTTGGACCAGACCAGTCGAGTTCTGTTTGCAGAGTTAATTTTTGGCTAAGTGTTGGTCATCAGAAGAGTAGAACAAGAAGAGGGAGGTCTTCTGGTCAATCTTCTGATGATGTCGTTTGTTTGCGAAAACAAGTGAAGGGCAAGGAGGTCATTTCAGATTGGGTCACGCTGAAAGTGTGAGTTTGTTAGATGGTTGTAACAGAATCCAGCTGGCAACGGAGCACGCTTTCAACACACGCTGCAATCACCATTGACATATATAAATGCCCATTACTTGTATTTTGTAATCTTTGACGCCTACGAGCATTCGTTCTTGAGAGTTCACGAGTGAGGTGAGGATAAATTCTCTTTCCGAGTGATGAGTGTGTAAACATCTTTTATATTAATCAAGATTGAAGTCGTGAGTCCAATGGATGTAGATCACATTGATCGAACCACTTAAATCTGCTTGTGCTCTGTTTTATGTTTTCGTTTTATATTTGTGAATTGCTATTCTTTGTTGGATTGAATTGGTGGTCGATTATTTTGCTTGTGATTGGAGACGTCTAATCAAAGTGGAATTATCTCGACAATTGGCGCCGTCTGTGGAAAATGATAAAGGAATCAATCGTCAGCCACTAATCAATTGCCAGATCGGAGATGGAGAATTCGACCAAATATAATATTGAGAAGTTCTCAGGCACCGATGACTTTGGGCTGTGGAGAGTCAATATGCAGGCCCTCCTAGAATAGCAAGGCTTGTTCGACGTGCTCAAAGAGTCTACAGCCCCAGCTGGTGAATCTACATCAACTGCTGCTGAAAGAAACAAGATGTTACGGAAAGCTCGAAGCACTATTCTGCTCTGCCTTGGCGATAAGGTTCTAAGAGAGGTGGCTAAAGAGAAATCCGCGAAAGAGGTCTAGGACAAGCTAGGTAACTTTATATGGTTAAAACCTTAGCTAACTGTCTCTATTCGAAACAAAAGTTGTATGCCTTCAGAATGGTGGATGACAAACCCATTCCGGAGCAACTTGATGAGTTCAATACAATTCTTGATGATCTAGAGAATTTAGATGTCAAGTTAGAGGAAGAGGATAAGTCTCTGATTCTATTAAGTGCTCTCCCTAAGTCCTTTGAAATCTTAAAGGACACCATCTTGTATGGTAGGAAAGAAAGTATTACCTTGGAGGATGTAATGCTGCCTGTCAAGTCCAAGCTACTGCACAACAAGACGTCTCAAGTAGACAAGGTTAGTAGTGGAGAAGGATTGGCAATCAGAGGTGGCCAGAAGCGATCTGGTGCCAAGAAGGGGTCTAGTCAACCCAAAGGAGTTGATAAGGGAAAATCAGTTGTGTCCACTCAAGGTGATGCAGTGTGCTACCATTGCAACAAACCTGGGCACTATAAGAATGCTTGTCATAAATACAAGCAGTTCTTGAGGAAATCTGTTGCCAAAACCTCTAATGACAAGAATCAAGCTAATCAGACTCAAGTTGAGAAGGAGCAAGAAGGCTATGAGTCTGCTCAAGCACTAACCATCACATCCTCTACAGAACAGCAAACATGGATTCTGGTTTCAGGGTGTTCTTTCCATATGACTCCAAGAAGAGATTGGTTTCATGATTTCAAGCACCAGAAGGGCGGTTCTGTTCTGCTTGGGAATGATCACACTTGCAAAGTTGTTGGAGAAGGTAGTGTTCACCTGAAGATGTTCGATGGGGTAGTAAGAATACTCAAGAGTGTTAGGTATGTACCTGAGCTCAAGAGGGATTTGATATAACTTGGGATGCTAGATTCTATGGGCTATAAATTTCGGTCTGCTGATGGAGAGCTCAGTGTGTCAAAAGGGGAGTTGACTGTCCTGAAATGTGAGAGAAGAAATGATCTCTACTTTCTAAAGGGGGATACAGTAGCTGGCAGATCAGATGTAGTGGAGGTGCAAGACAACTCTATGTTGTGGCACAGAAGACTAGCTCATATAGGCGAGAAAAGCCTAGTAGAGCTGTCTAAGCAAGGTTTGCTTGGCAAGGACAAGATCACAAAACTTGACTTGTGTGAGTCTTGCATTCTTGGTAAATCCAAGAGATTAAAGTTTGGTAAGGGTGTTCACTCTACCAATGGGATCATGGACTATGTCCATTCTGATCTATGGGGCCAGCTAGGAATCAGACGAGGTCTGGTGGTAAATACTTCTTGTCTATCATAGACGACTACTCAAGGAAGGTGTGGGTTTCCATTCTGAAGTCGAAGGCAGAAGCATTTGAGAAATTCAAGGAATGACTCATTGAATGTGAAAATGTCACAGGCAAGACTCTCAAACATTTGAGAACTGATAACGGACTGGAGTACCTATTAGAAGAGTTCAATGCGTTCTGCAGATCGAAAGGAATAGTGAGGCATAAGACTGTGCCAGGGACCCCTCAGCAAAACGGAGTAGTTGAGAGGATGAATCAGACACTTCTTGAGAGAGTCAGGTGCATGTTGAACATCTCTTGTCTGCCAAAGGTGTTTTGGGGAGAGGCTATGTCTACTGCAGCCTATTTGATAAACAGAAGCCCTTCCTCAACTGTGCAATACAAAACCCCAGAGGATTTATGGTCTGGACGTGCAGCCAATTACAATTATTTGAAGGTATTTGGATGTGCAGCTTATGCTCATGTCAAGCAGGATAAGCTTGAGACTTGAGCATTGCGATGCGTGTTTGTTGGGTATCCTTCAGGGGTGAAAGGATACAGGTTATGGTGCCTTGAAGCTGGGATGCAGAAGTGCATAATCAGTAGAGATGTTACTTTTGATGAGAGTCGGATGCCTCTATTAGAACAGACTAGTACGAGTACTAGTGCAGCTGATAACCAACCAGACGAGACACAAGTCGAGGTGGAGCAAGTTGACACCAGAAGACCAGTTGAAGAACTTATTGATCCAGGTGAGGAGGGCTATCCTCAGAGTGAGAATAATCTTCAACACTATCAGCTGACACGGGACAGAACCAGACGAGAAGTCCACCCACCTCAGAGGTATGGACAAGCTGACATTGTCTCATTTGCATTATGTGCAGCTCTTGAGGTGGAGTCTCTAGAGCCAAAGTCTTATTCAGAAGCCATCAGCTGTCACGAGAAGGAGAAGTGGATAGTTGCTATGGAGGAGGAACTGCTTTCTCTAAACAAGAACCAGACATGGGAGATTGTTCAGAGGCCCAAGAACAAGAAGTTTGGTTGGGTGCAAGTGGATCTATAAAAGGAAGGTGGGGGCTCAGAGGGGTGGCAAGCTTAGATACAAGGCGAGGCTTGTAGCTAAGGGATT
This sequence comes from Galeopsis tetrahit, assembly GCA_963675135.1. Lineage (NCBI taxonomy): Eukaryota > Viridiplantae > Streptophyta > Magnoliopsida > Lamiales > Lamiaceae > Galeopsis > Galeopsis tetrahit. Next base: position 66,377,100 of record OY776127.1, read on the forward strand.
TACGCAGAAAGAAGGTATTGATTTCAATGAAATCTTCTCACCTGTTGTGAAACATTGTAGCATCAGAATCTTGTTAGCTATGGTTGCTCAATATGAATTGGAGCTAAATCAGATGGATGTGACCACAACTTTCTTACATGGATCTCTAGATGAGAGGATCTACATGAAGTTACCAGAAGGGTTGGACATAGAAGAAGGGGAAGACAAGGCGTGTCTACTGAAAAAGTCCCTCTATGGCCTAAAACAAAACCCTAGACAATGGTACTTGAGATTTGATGAGTACATTCAGCTGGTTTTACAAGGAGCTTGTACGACAGTTGTGTCTATTCCAGACGGGTTGGGACTGCTGTTACCTATCTTCTGTTGTATGTTGATGACATGTTAATAGCAGACGAGTCTATTGACAGTGTTAATCAAGTTAAGGAGATCCTCAAACAGGAGTTTGAGATGAAAGATATTGGTGAAGCCAAAGTGATTCTTGGGATGAAGATCAGCAGAGTAGATGAGTCTATTTAGCTGAGTCAACCTACTTATCTTCAGAAGGTGTTAGAGAGGTTTATAATGCATAAGCCAAAGCTGTCTCTACTCCTATTGGCCAACATCATCGATTGTCCAATCAGATGAGTCCCAGAAACAGCCAAGAGAGAGCTCAGATGAGCAAAATACCTTATGTCAGTGCTGTAGGGAGTTTGATGTATGCTATGATATGTTGTAGACCAGACTTGACTCATGCTATGAGTATGATCAACAGATATATGAGTGATCCAGGCTTAAGCCATTGGGAAACGGTTAAGTGGGTTATGAGATATGTTCTGGGATCAGCACAGAAGGGTCTAAAGTTTCAGAAGATGCCAAGTGAGGGGGATGCACTTGTGGGATACGTGGATGCAGATTACGCAGCCAATGTTTACACTCGAAAGTCCTTAACACGATACATGTTCACTCTATTTGGTACGGCTGTGTCTTGGAGGTCTATTCATCAATCTGTAGTTGCATTATCTACTACTGAAGCGGAGTACGTGGTCTTGACTGAAGCAGTTAAGGAAAGCATATGGCTAAAAGGGATTCTTAAGGAGTTTGGTTTATCTCAGAACAGTGTGACTGTTTTCTGTGATAATCAAAGCACAATTCATCTCGCAAAGCATCAAGGGTATCATGAACAAACCAAGCACATTGATGTGAAGCCGTACTTTGTGAGAGACATTGTGGAGAAGGGGACTGCCCAGGTGGTTAAGATAGCTACTGAGGAGAACCCTGCTGATGCATTTACTAAGGAATTACCAAAAGAGAAGTTTGGTTTATGTCTTAGGTCAGTTGGTTTGCATTAGTAACCTCTGCGGAGAAGGCTACTGATCTGGTGGCTGCAGATCAGTAGTGGTGTCTGTCCTTTGAGAAGGATAGGTCGGAGTTGTTTAGTTCAAAGTGGAGATTTTGAGCTAAAAGTGGAGAATTGTGAGGTTTATCTCAAATCTCTGAGACCAGATGAGTTCAACTCGTCTGGTAGGATCAGGTAGATTCTAGTCTGCTAATGTACTCGTTTGTTGGACGGATCAGATGAGTTACTTAGCTGATAGAAGTCTTCTAATAGACTCAGTTGTTGGGCGTATTAGCTGGTGGAGTCAGACAAGTTAACTTAGACCATATCAGATGAGGTGGAGGAGTCCAATCAGATGAGATGGTATTGCTTAGAATCAGACGAGATGGGAAGACCAGTAGAGGTTGGACCAGACCAGACCAGTCGAGTTCTGTTTGCAGAGTTAATTTTTGGCTAAGTGTTGGTCATCAGAAGAGTAGAACAAGAAGAGAGAGGTCTTCTGGTCAATCTTCTGATGATGTCGTCTATTTGCGAAAACAAGTGAAGGGCAAGGAGGTCATTTCAGATTGGGTCACGCTGAAAGTGTGAGTTTGTTAGATGGTTGTAACAGAATTCAGCTGGCAACGGAGCATGCTTTCAACACACGCTGCAATCACCATTGACATCTATAAATACCAATTACTTGTATTTTGTAATCTTTGACGCCTACGAGCATTCGTTCTTGAGAGTTGAGAGTTCACGAGTGAAGTGAGGATAAATTCCTTTTCCGAGTGATGAGTGTGTAAGCATCTCTTATATTAATCAAGATTGAAGTCGTGAGTCCAGTGGATGTAGATCACATTGATCGAACCACTTAAATCTGCTTATGCTCTGTTTTCTGTTTTCGTTTTATATTTGTGAATTGCTATTCTTTGTTGGATTGAATTGGTGGTCGATTGTTTTGCTTGTGATTAGAGACGTCTAATCAAAGTGTAATTATCTCAGACACTTTGAAATTCAAAATTCCAGATAGATTAAGTGAATGAATAATAAAAAACATAAAAGAATTAATGGTTTTAAGGAATGATTTGGAATTCTCAATACTAAGTGCAAATTATATAAGGTTTTTTTTTACTTACTTCAAATCGGGATGACTTAATGTCTATAAATATATACTAGTAATTCTCCCGTGCATTGCACAACAGATTTATTATTAATAAATTTTAATTAATTATTTATAGAATACATTCGTGCGATTTAAAATTTTCAATGGTTGAATTTTACAGAATTTAAAAATCAATAATACTATGTGAAACCATATCATTGATTTCATCTTCTGAATGAAGCTTCAATTACATTTTTTAAAATTTATTTTCACTTATAATTATTGATGGAATATTACTCCATCCGTCTAATTATCACAGAATTTGAAAAGCATTAATATAATATGAGGTGTAGTAAAATTGATATGATTGAAGAGAGAGAATAAAATGAAGTGTAGAATAATTTAAGAGTAAAAGAGGTGGAGTCACAATGTATACACAAAAATAAAATGAGATTTTTTTTTTTTTTTTTTGTGAGACATCTAAATGAAACGATGGAAGCTTCTGACGAAATAAAGTAATTAATTAAAATTCAATTTTACGAAATAGATTCATGAAACTATCTCATACAAATTTTAACTTATAATTAAAATCTATATATAATCTTGGGAAATAAAAGTATATGTACAAATATACATAAATTAATTACAAATATTTTTTAATAATTAAAATTTGTAAGGGTATACTTAATTACAAATATTTTTTAATAATTAATTTGTAACTGGACTCCGAATAGAATAAAAAAGATAAGTGATATAACCAAAAAAAATTAAAACAGTTGGACCTTTACTAAAAAAAATGAGAAAAGTTGAGCCCACGATCATTTAGGCGGGAAATGACCAGCACTCAAGTATGTTATATATATATATATATATATATATATATATATATATATATATATATATAGATTGGTGTTTATTATTAATAACTTTGTATGGCCTCTTCCAATTTATTGCAACAATAGAGTATTAAATAAGAGGATGAGGGGTAATGATGTAATTGTGTTGTTTTGTACCAAGTTGTGTATGAAGCATCATACTGTACATATATCCTGGCTGTCAAGGCCATTACTTGGAGCCTGGAAATCAGATTCTTGGTCTTGGATCTGCCTATCTTGATCAATAAAGAATTTTAATACAGCTAAATTTGTTACTAATATGTAGCTTACAAACCTAGCAAACTATTTATGTAACACTTCTAAATTGTCTCTTTGTACAACTATATGTATACTTGCAGCTTCCATTGAATTTATAAATTTATTCTGCACCTTAATTTAAGCTAGCTGCCAATGCTTTCCTCTCACTTATATCAGATTTATAATATGCATCATTGCATTGTATATATATAGAATAATTAATTCCATAAATTAAGCATTAATCAATATAAAACGGATTTATGATCAACTGCATATGTGTGTTCAATAAAATACGTTATTACACAACTCATGTAGATCACGAAAACACATTCTTTTCCCCTTAAATGGTACTCCCTCCGTTTCATAAAGTTTGTCGCATTTCTCATTTTGTATAGAATTAAGGAACATATTTTTTTGACAAATTTACCCATCGTTATTTTCTTCCCCTTTCTTCTCTTTTTTCCTTTTATTTTTTAACCTTCCCTTATCATCATTTCTTTGACCTTTCCAAAAAAAATCGTAATTAATATATTTCCAAAAGAATAGGGGCAATTTAGGGAGATCATTGGTAAAATTAGGAAAAGCGACAAACTTTTTGAAACAAATTTAAAGTCCAAATGCGACAAACTTTTTGAATCGGAGGGAGTAACAATTTTAATTTTTATCCTCTAAATTTTTCGACTTTGAAATTACTCTTTTATGTTTATAAATTTTAAGGTTTTAATTATTACTACAATAACTACTTACAATAAAGGTAACTCCATACGTAGATAAATGACAAAGTCAACGATTTGCAGATAATTACATGATGTTTACCTTTAATTGTAATAAGGAGTAAAATCAAAAAAATTATAAACTTAGGGGACTAACTTCAAAGTCGAAAAAATTTAGAGGACAAAAATTAAAATTGGTAGAACTTAAGGAGAAAAAAAATAATTTTCCTGTAGATCATATAAATAAATAAATTCGTCACTTCAAGAATATCAAATAAAAATTTCGATTCTGTAAAAAAAAAAAAAAAAAATCGATGTTTTGATTTGTGTGTTGACAATTTAACACCCACGTAGAAGGGCATGCTTGTCAGTTGTCACTTGATCACCATATAAATGATAACAGAGTAGGTCTCACATGAAAATGCTTAGTGTTCGGCCATTTCGATTCGCTGAACGTCAAGTTTAGTATTTAGCCATTTTAACTAAACGTGTAAAGTGATTGTACACTTAGTATTTCATTTGATCGAAGTGGTACGTCAAATACTAAATATAATGTTCGGTCGAAAATGATTGTACATTAGTTATATATAATTGTTACCCAAGAATTTTTGCGATGATATCAAATTATCAATAGAGATTCCTTCATGATAAAAGTGCAGCATTTTTCAATTTTAATTTGATCTTAATTAATAATCTCCAAAACATTCATTGACTTTTCCATTGGATTATATTTTTGTTGCCATTTCTTATGGTATACTACCTGCATGCAATAATAGAACAACAAAGTCAATTAAAATAAAAAAAGAATATGGCGCTGTTCACTACTTTTTTTACTCTGACAAAGGATTCTCAACATTCCTATAAGAAAAAAATTCAAGAATTTCAATATTCTGAATAATTAAGAATTAAAAGAAAAGAAATTCAATGTCCAAGATAGTGAAGTAAATAAATAAATAAATAAAAAAAGTATATGCCGTTTCTTATTATATCACAATCAGTGTAATAAATATGAGCGACCCGACTAACTAAAAACAAAAAACATTTTTGATATAATTTTTTGTACGTATACTAATAAATATGCGGATACTAATTTAAGCAATAATTGATCAATAATTAATATATGGCACAAAATAATAATAAAAATAATAATCACTAATAATGCAATACTCAAATGAGTGGAAAACATGGGTAGTTGACTATAATTAATTAACTCAACTGTACGTTGGGTTATATAATATTCCTAAATAATTACTATCAAATTGGACGTTTGGAATTATATATAAATAAATAAATTCAGATTCCTTTGGATAGCAACGAAATTATTTCCAATGTCTTTGATCGAGTTGAAAGAAAATGGGAAAGACAAGGTCTTGGCCCACTTCTGTACTCGGAAATATTTGGATGGCTCTTTCCTAATTTACAAAACCCTTATTATTATCTCTTGTTTCCCATTTATTTTTCTAGGATATAATATAGTAATCGATACGTACATTTATATTTTTAATACATCCATTTTAATTTATTTATTCTCAAACGGTCATGAATGAATTACAGTCATATTATTTTAAATTCTTAAATTACTACTCCTGTCCCCTTAAAAAATATGTTTTTAATGACAAAATCCCCTATTATATTATAAGTGACATATATTTGAGAATTAAAGTTGATTTCACCTTAATTGACATAATATATGTCATCTAAAGTCAATTTTTTTTATAGTTGTCCAAGATTAGTTTTCACACGGACCTAGACACAAAAATTAAGGAAAAAAAAATAAAGTCAAAATATTTGAGTCTTTTCAACATTATTAAAGTGATAAAAACGTTGATATTGTGTAAGAAAATGTGATAACATAAAAGGTAAATAATAAATTGGAGTGATAGTTAGGTGCAATTGGTTGCACTTATACAATTGAAATTGAACTTCAATAAATTGAGTCAAATGTTAAGTCAAAGATTAAATTGAATAAATTGAACATTAAAATCCAAGTGTCACTATACACTCAATTGCATGTGAAAATTTACCAATAAATTTTGAAGGTAAGAGTTGTAAGAAACTTCAATTTAATAGTGTGAAAACTAATGTTGGACAGAAAAAATAAAATGTCAAAACTGGTTTGGGATAGAGGGAGTATATTTATTTATATTTGTAACCAATCATGCATCACTTAAGGCACATTAAATTTCTTCTCTAGATCTCAGATTCAAATTTTTTAAGGTGCATACAATTTTGCAGGGACCCATTCATACAGAGTTTTACTCTAACTTTAAACGAGACTGTTGTAAGTGAACATAGGAATTGATGTTCGAATTAATTGACCCTTGTGTGCAGGATATAAAGACTTGTTAAAAAAAGACTTGAGGCCCGTTAAGTAGATGGATTTGGCGTGAATTGATTATTAGGATGTCATTCCATTGGAAATGTAGACATAATTGGACATATATATTCCACTCACACCTTGCGAAAATTGAGTCAGACATCAATAAACATGAAATGACCCCCTTTTGGATCTCCCAACACCCTGCTTGCTATTCTATACATAAATTCATCTCAACTTCCCCAATTTACCCTACCACCACAATTTCAAAAAATTCATAAACGTGTAGTGATTTTTATTTTTTACCCTATTCTATCTATCTATATAATTATATAAAGACATAAACGGGTCTATAATTTCATTTTATGAGAGGTGAAACTTGTCATAGTATATAATATAATGCATATTTAGAGGATTTAAAAATATTCTTAACATATAGTGGATTTAAAAAAAAAAAAAATTCAAAGGTGGTGAATGCACCCGGGGGCCACTTTAAATTAATCCATGTACGTAGACACAAATTTTGTATACACAAGTTACACCTTTTACTTTTAATCAAATCTTTGACCACATTTTTATTAATCAAATTATACTTATACTTTTAAATTGTATTTAAATTATTATGCGCACAAATTCCAGCGAGAGGCGTCCTAAGCAGAGACATACGAAATGTGGTAGCTGACCAATTTTAACATATACTCTCCGTCTATCAAAAGTATGCACAATCTTATTTGTTCATCCACAAAAAATATGTACATTTCTTTTATACAAATATAACTTTATCTTCATTTTATCTCCATCCTCCAACTATCACTTATTTGCTCAAATTATTATTCAAATTTATTCACAAAAAATCACTTCACAATAATGGATCACCACAATATTCTTAATTCGTCTAATTTTTCATAAAAAAAAATGTGTAAAAAACTATGGACATACTTTTGATGGATGGAGAGATTATATTTAATTTTGCACATCTATCAAATAAATTCTCATAAATATAATAAAATATACCTTACTTTTAAAATTGGTCAAATTCTAAAATAAATAAAATACAAAAATTATAGGAGTATAATAGTTCCTTCATCCTAATACATATTTCCCCATCCTTTGAGTGTTTTAGTTACTCCAGAAAATATGATAAAATTACAGATGTAGTGCAAATGATGTAAAAAAAAGAAAAAAATAAATAAATTAATATGAAATGTAATATGATAAAATAATAGATATAATACAAATAATGTAATTAATAGAGATAAAATAATAGATTAAAAATAGAATGAAAAATTATTATAATATGTTCAAGAAAGAAAAGTAGAAAAATTATAGTAAGATCAATGAAGTATTTTATATTTTAAAAATACATATATTTAAAAAATAAAATTATTTAAAGAATTTCAAAATATTATACTCCCTCCACCCTATACTTGATGACCAATTTTATTAAATAATAAAAACATTTTTAAACAATCTCCTTAAAACATCACAATATTACAATAAATGACAATACTTTATTACACTAAAAAATATAGTTTTATTACTATTATAAAATTGAAAATCTTTACTACCCTCACTTTTATCTTACACAAACTAATAAACAATTAATTCATTAAAAGTCGTGCTCAATTGATTTGGGTCACCACGACATAGGAAGTACTACAAAATTTTCATGCATTTTTTTAATTCAATAATTTAGATAATTTTCGAATAGTACTAACGTGGCAATTTCTTGGCCAATGACATCCCTCGTCTTTCCCAACCTCACTATCCTGCACCGAGTGCGCACCGCGCACGACAATACCCTTTTCAACGGCTACTAGTTAACCACCTCACTCTTTTCCCCCCAGCGTACGTTAGTACATAATCGCCCTGCTTCTACGAGGCGGGAAACACGTAAACCGTTCAAAAACCACCCCTTCTGAATTTCATCAGGAATTCAATGCGACTTCCAATTCTCTCACTCAATTCACCGCTCTACTCAACAATGGCATCCGGCTCGAGCTCTCTCATGTGGTTTCGAAAGGGGCTTCGTATCCATGACAACCCTGCGCTGGAGTACGCCACCAAAGGGTCGGATTTTTTGTACCCGGTGTTTGTGATCGACCCGCACTACATGGAGCCCGACCCAAACGCGTTCTCCCCGGGTTCGAAACGCGCCGGGTTGAACCGGATCAGGTTCCTGCTCGAGAGTCTGGTAGATCTCGACTTGAATCTTCAAAAATTAGGATCGCGTTTGCTGGTGCTCAAGGGTGAACCTGGCGAGGTCTTGTTTCGTTGCTTGAAGGAGGTAATTTCTACAATTTTTCACCTACGATATCGTTAGCTTTTCCGAAAAATTGTAACGAAGTTGGACGTGAAATCAATTGCGGGAACTCGTATGTGCTTGGAAATTTATCGTCCATCTTAGTTTAAGTACTTCTGATTTTTTAAACTTGATTGGGACTATGTTTTATGGAGGCTGTTATTGTTAAGCTCAAATCCTATCACGTGGAATATAAACATATCTACCTACTCTACTCAATTTATAGTACATTTTTGTTTGCTTAATTATTATGGAAAATTTGTCATTATTGATTCTTAGCTAGATCAGTAAGTTTGAACTAAGCCAAAATAAACTGTGGTTCATTCATCATAGTTTTGTTTATAAGAATTTAAATGGCGGGTCAGCAACTTTTAGTTGTGGGTTTGCTTATAATGAATGACTTTTAGTTGAGGGGAACCACAAGAGCTCTTTGTTTGGAATATGCATTTAGATCATGATGATTTAAGAAATTAATCTGTTGTGAATTTACTTGTGATAGTTTAGTTTCTTTCAGAGATGGTCTTAATCCGTTTTGGAGTTAGTTACTGGACTTTATTGTATAGTGTATTGGTATGCTATTATAGTTATTTGTTTATCTTCTGAAGTTATCGATTATTGTTCTGAACCACCAGTGGAACATAAAGAAGCTGTGTTTCGAGTTTGACACAGAGCCATATTATCAAGCTTTGAGTGGTAAAGTTGAAGTAAGTATTCGTGGTAATTTTAACACATGTATTTTTTTTGTTTTTGTGTGTGTCTGTGATTCATCGCAGAAATCTTAAATTCTTATATGAGTATGCAGTACATGAATTTTTATTTGCATACTCTAATAGAGGAGAAATGGGTTAATATTTCCTCCTACAGAAATATGCTGCCACTGCAGGAATAGAAATTTCCTCTCCAGTGAGTCATACACTTTTCAATCCTGCAGATATAATACAGAAGGTTAGTATTTGTTTGTGCAAACAATAATGCCTACAGTTCAGAGAAACCAAAATAACAATATTATTACAACTCTGGAACATCTCTTGATTGACTCCTCCTAATCTCTTGATTCTAGAACGGTGGAAAACCACCTCTGAGTTATCAATCTTTTGTCAAACTTGCTGGGGAGCCCTCTTGGGCTTCATCTCCCATTTCAATTGATCTTGGGCAGCTCCTCCCCCCTGTTGGAAATGTTGGGAACTGTCTTATCTCAGAAGTTCCATCGATCATGGAACTTGGCTATGAGGACACACTGGAGGTATGGAGTCTCTAATTGTTTAGAAATCTGTCAAGTTTAAACTCCCTCTAACAAACATTCATCAATAGGATGAGAGGACTCCCTTCAAAGGCGGTGAATCAGAAGCATTAAGAAGGTTGAGAGATTCTATTGCAGACAAGGTAAGCATAACCCTTCCCTATTCTCCAAAAACTGCACCAGATGCCTTATTGAATATTGTGTAATGATGATTGAGAGAGTCCCTTTAGCCATATTGAATAGCTTCTACATATGGTTAGTGCAGTACATGATCATGGCTCAATAACTTTTAACTTGCTTATCTTAGTTATGAAAATCTTCTTCTTTTGCTGGTTTACTAATGAATCTCTCAATTCTTGTTCGTAGGAGTGGATAGCTAATTTTGAGAAACCCAAGGGAGATCCATCTGCATTTATAAAACCAGCAACAACTGTGTTATCGCCTTACTTAAAAGTAAGTCTCACCTGCTACTTTCATTTCTTTATGTTCCTGAAGTCTCCTAATATTTTTTTCTTTCTCCAAATTGTTGGAAGTTTGGTTGTCTTTCTTCCAGGTACTTCTATCAGTGTATTCAAGAGGTTCAGAGAAATGTCAAAAAGCACACATCTCCTCCAGTTTCCCTTCTAGGACAGGTTCATTTTTAATTTAAGGAACAACAAATATCATGTAGTTTGACTGAACTGACAATCTGAAATTCTGTAGTTGTTATGGCGAGATTTCTTCTATACAGTCGCTTTTGGTACTCTGAATTTTGATCAGATGAAGGACAATAAAATTTGCAAACAGGTAGAAATTGATACTCAAATCACAAGAAGTCATGACTTTTGTATCTCAATAATATTGAATTTTTCGAGATAGACATGCATATACACATACTTCAAAACTGGTTAAAGATAGTATTATATATTATGGTATTTGACTTAGAATTCCATTATATAGATACCATGGAAAGATGATGATGAATTGCTGAGTGCTTGGAGAGATGCTAGAACAGGATTTCCATGGATCGATGCCATAATGATGCAGGTTAGTTCTGAAAACTGGTTTAAAATCCTCAGTCTTTGAAAGTCTGCTAGTTTCTGTCATGAATACGACCTCTCGGTTCAAAACTTTATTTTGGTACAACAGCTTAGAAAGTGGGGCTGGATTCACCATCTTGCTCGCCACTGTGTTGCTTGTTTCCTAACTCGCGGAGATCTGGTATTAGACTTCACGAGCCTATTTCAGCTGTGTTCTTAAAATCTACAAACAACTTCTAGAATCACTCTTTTTCAAAATCTGTGAGGAGTAGCTTTTGAAAAAAAGTGATTCTACTGTAATTTGTAGAGTTTGCAAACATTCATATCTAGATATGTTGCGTAAATTCTCATTGACCTATACATGTGGTAATCTTGGCAGTCTGTACATTGGGAAAAAGGACGAGATGTTTTCGACAGACTTCTTATTGATTCAGATTGGGCAATCAATAATGGTAACTGGATGTGGTTATCCTGCTCATCATTCTTTTACCAGGTCTGGAACATGGTTTAAACTTATGGTGCTACAGTTGATGAATCCTTAGCAGAGTTTGTGATTATCTTTCTTGCTTGTTTTTCCAGTATAACCGCATCTATTCTCCAATCTCATTCGGTAAAAAGTACGACCCGCATGGCAATTATATTAGGCATTTTCTCCCAATTCTAAAAGGTGCTCATCTACTGCCTGCTTTATGATTTTTCATTAGCTTGCTATGTTGAAGCGCTGAAGGTGTTGCAGATATGCCGAAGGAGTATATTTATGAACCGTGGAAAGCTCCCTTGAGCATACAAGTTAAAGCAAAATGCATCATTGGAAAAGATTATCCAAAACCAGGTACACTGTCCTCATATATGAAAGTGACATGAATATCTATGGTTAAAAGCAAGAATTTTTGTGCAGTTGTGGAGCATGATGTTGCAAGTAAAGAGTGCAAGCAGATGTTATATGAAGCATATGAGTTGAACAAAAGACTAAATGGGAAGGTAAGTGAAGAAGACCTCAAGAATCTGAAGAGAAAACTAGAGGAAGATAAAAAGAGGCAATTGCCCAAATCCACCAACAAGAAGCTAAAGCAGACAACCATCGATTAAAACGAATTTCACTTATCCCTCTCTTTTTTTTTTCTTTTCCCATTTTAATTATCAGCCTATGTATTAGGCTGAAGAAGAAGAATCACCAAAGGGTGAATTAAAATTAATTAATTAATTTAGGCATTTGAATCATCAAGTAGGTAATATATACAGTAGTATTTTAGATTTATCACCATCCATCTCACATTGCCTAGTCTTACTTGCATAAAAATATTGCGAATAACTGGATATTTTCAAATCATAAAATTATAGAAATTTGATCTTGAAAAAACAAATAATCTGTCAATTTCATGTCAATTTCATTATGTTTATCCTTTTTATTATTTTGTATGGAGTATAAAATTAATAAAAATATTTTTTTAAAATAAATTTACCCTTCAAAGTGGACTTTACAAAGGCATATGACTCAGTGGATTGGAGATTCCTAGATTTGATGATGGAATCAATGAACTTTTCTACCAAGTGGAGAGGGTGGATGATGGAGTTCGTAAGATCTACGTGCGCCTCGATCCTAATCAATGGCAGTTCAACAAACGAGTTCAAGCTAGAGAGGGGCTTAAGACAAGGAGACCCCTTGTCTCATTTCCTATTTTTTATTGCCGCGGAGGGACTCAACATTCTCACATAAAAGGCCGTCAAGATGGGGGCAATTGAACCTGCCTACATCGGAAATTCAAAAGATCAAGGTTCCGATATTACAATATGCAGACGACACCATTTTTCTTTGCAAGGGCAGATGGGAAAAAACATCAAGTATGTTCTGCAATTATTTCAAGTGGTGTCTGGCTTGGGGGTAAACTTCGATAAATGCAATTTGACCGGAGTACACATGGAAGACGACGTGATGGTTGAAATGGCCGAGTATTTGGGCTGTAAAATTGGAAATCCGCCGCTACCGTTTTTGGGTCTAAATATCGAACTCAACCAGCAAATAGTGATACACTGGGAAGGGCTAATTTAAAAAATACGCAAGAAACTGGAGGTGTGGAGAAATCGTCAGATCTCGATGGGTGGAAGAGCTATACTCGTTCAAGCCGTTCTATCCACCGTGCCAATCTATTACTTGTCCTTCTATAGAATTCCGAAAAAAGTGTTGAGCGAAATCATAAAAATCCAGCGTGAGTTCTTATGCGGGGGAGGTGAGTCGAACACAAGAAAAATTCCATGGGTGGGATGGCCCGATATTTGCACTAACAAAGATATTGGTGGTCTTGGTATTCACGATCTTAATTTCTTTATTGTGGCATTATTGGGAAAGTGGGTGTGGAGGATCCCAAATGAGAAGGAAAAGTTGCGGGTTAGAGTACTAGTTTCTAAATACGGGGGGTTGGAGGGTGAGGGGTACAGAAACGAGAGAAGGGGTAGGAGCAGAAAGGGTTCAAAGTGGTGGAGGGATGTGGTGGAAATCTATGAATGGAGAGATGGAGAGGGGGGGGGGGGGTGAAGTGTGATATTTTCAAAATGGTAGGAAATGTGGAGGGAACGAGATTTTGGAGTGAGCTGTGGGTAGATAGAATTGAGTGCATAAAAGATAAATTTCCCAGATTGTATAACTTAAGAAAACTGCTCTGATCGTCGAGATGGGGAGATGGGATAATGGTGTTTGGGTGTGGGTTAGGGAGTGGAGAAGGACATTGAATTCAACATAGATGAATATGTTGCAAGAACTAATCACTTTTCTCAACAGGCAGACACTCAGGCAAGGAGGCAAGACACGGATGTATGGAATTGGGAGTGTGCACCGAGGGGACTATATTCCACGAGCGCGGCATATCGGAAATTGACTTCTCCAGTTACGAGCGGGACGAACAACAACGTAGACTCTGAGAAAGCCTTCAAATTCCTGTGGAAATCGCTCGCCCCACGGAGAATCCAAATCACCATATGGAAGGCGCTACGAGGACGTTTGGCCACAACAGAAAATCTCAAGAAGAGGAGCGTTCAAATCGATGACGAGGCGGCAAGATGCAGTTTTTGCGGAGAGGCAGAGGAGACGGATAATCACATTTTAATGGAATGCAAAGTGACAGAGGAAGTATGGGTGGAAATTTACAAATGGATATAAGTGAACACATCAACCCATATCTTACTTTCTCAAAACTTGTTACAGTTTGGTGAATTAGTGGGCAATGACAAAATGAAAAGAAGAATAGCAATTAGTCTATGGAGTGGTGTAGTGAGTGAGATATGGCACACCAGAAACAAGATGAGATTTGAAAATGGACAACTCGATAAAAGGAAAATAGTGAAGACAATAAAAATCAATTTGTGGTCTTGGATTAGAGCTAGAAATCTGATAGTTCCAAACGCGTCAATTTCGGCATGGTGTTGTGATTCGTTCTTATGTCTTAGATAGAGGTGCTTTGTTCCTAAACGATAAGAATTGATGTGAATCCATAATGAGAGTATGTGATTTACATTGTAAAATTGTACGGGTTGAATACCCCCTGTACTCATATCTATACAAAATAATTTTTACTGTTAAAAAAAAAAAATTAAAAATGCATTTACATTTGAATTTTGCACCTCATGTTCATGGGCTACATCATTCAATATATTATGTTAAATATGAGATTGTAGGAGTTGGAAATTGATAGCTCGAAACCTCGTTTCTACTTAAAAAAATGTGCATGATCATCTAAATTGAACACCTAACAAAATCAAAGCGCTTAGTCATCTGTCTAGACCGATTTTTCTACCTGAAATGCCTAGAAGTCAAAATGGAGTCGTTCAAGGATCACCTAGTGCCTAGACCGACTTTTGCATCAGAGATCAAACATGGAATTATGGAGTTTTGTTATATATATAATTTTTTTTCTAATTTGAAATATAGATTATTTTTTTTATAGTAAGTAATTTTTTTATTTTATTTAGAACAGTATTTTTTTAATTAAATTATATACATTTAACAAACATATATCCCAAAAATGTCTAAGAATGAAATAAAACAGTTGGCCATATATAATTCGCGACTTAGGGCGAAAAAGATTGAGAGTCAAACGGTTGATCCGAGGTTATTGTAAGGGTAAAACAGGTAAATCAGAAAACAACACGCTCGACATTCATCGCGCGTGTCGAACATACAAATGGTTAATTTCATTTCTTCACTCAGTCTCTCCCTCACCCTACTCTGAACTTTCCCCCATCGCCTCCCCAGTCGTCTTTTCCCTCTTCCATTTTCTCTTTCTTCTACCCTAATTTTCTAGAGAGAGAGAACACGTTATTACTGATCAAAGGGGGTGACCTGAGATCGAACAAACACCATAATCGGACCTCAATCATGTTTAGAAGGCTCGCTATTCAGCTTCGCGCTCTCGAGCCGGTCAGATCCGCCTCCAGGGCTACCCGCTACGTAGCCGGACCTTCCAGGGCTCCGGAGAATGCCATCCGTTTATTCCCCGCCTTTTCTCGCCACTTCGCTACTGAATCTGGTGTGTTTCTCAACCCTAATTCTTGCTTTTACTTCTCAAGATCTTATTATTTAGATGGTACCATACATGATACATGTGCCTAATTAAAACTTATTTTGTTGGTCGTTTTTCCCCTCGGGTTATTTTAATAGAGAATGTGCCTAAAAGAGTAGAGGATGTAATGCCGATTGCTACTGGCCATGAGCGAGAGGAGCTAGAAGCTGAGCTTCAAGTGAGTTTTCTACTGTCTTTGATTTGTTATCTGTATTCTCTTTGTTAGGTTGTGTTGAAATTGTTGGTTTTCGTTAATTATTTTACCAGTTTTTGTCATACGTGGTTTGATTAGGGAAAGGACATACTGGAGATTAATCACCCTTGTGGTCCTTTTGGAACAAAGGTTAGTTTCTCCTTTAACTCACTCTGTGTGTATTGAGACTGTCTTAATTGTTTATGGCTAATGACTAATTTAGTTTTATCACGCATTATCAATGAGCTGTTCAATACAGAATATCTTCCCTTTTTCTGCTCAGTATTTTAATTAATGGAAGAATGCTTCTCTGTTGACTAGGACTAAATAACGATGTAGACACCTATAGGCTATAGAATACTGCTGGGGATCATTTTAGGGTTGTTAGATTGAAAAGCATGATAAAGGCACACTTCTCAAGAAGCTATGTGGATGATGCTTTTAGTTGAGTGTATCCAAAATACTTTTGTAGGCAGGATTTTCTTGTGTCAAAGATTATAGTGCTCTTTATCTAGTAATCCTTGTGTTACACATGCCCGAATGTTTTAAGACAAAGAGAGAACCAGTTTCTTGACGTGCCTGTCAAGAAGCTATGACTGCTACCTAATGGTGATGCTTATAGTTGAGTGTTTCCAAAATACTCTCCTATGCAGGATTTTCTTGTGTCAAAGATTATAGTGCTCTTTATCTAGTAAACCTTGTGTTACATATGCACGGATGTTTTAAGACAGAGAGAGAACCAGTTTCTTGCATGCCTGTTATAATAAAATAATTATTGTATGTGCTGTCATAGGCTATTTTCTCAGAGGATGTATTTGCCATCATATATTTTACGCCATCATTTGTTGCTATAATTATTTTGGTGGGGTCAAGTGACTGGGCATATTATTTGACCAACCTTGTGTTACATATGCACGGATGTTTTAAGACATTTGGCTGATCGGTTTTTAGTAGAATTGTACTTACCCTTTAACTCTCTCTTTTACCACAAGGAAAAAGGATAAATGAAAAGGAATTTGTGACAATAATTAATAAATTTAATGTTCCACGTTAGGACATTAAAGCAAAATATTTCTTTATGATTGATCAATTTTTTTCTCCCTCTCGAATGAGCCAATCAGTGTTTCAACTCATTAAATTTACTAAGTCCCACTATATTGATTACTACTTTTGGTTTGGTTGCATCTGGCTCATGTTGTCTTATCTGTTTTTACCATGACATAATCATTCAGCCTTTTGACTTCCTTGCAAAATATTTCCATGGGAAGTGAGGTTGCATTCCTGGTTGGATAAAAAAGTCAGTTTTTTACTGCCTATAAAGTTTAAACTGAAGAAAAGAAGCACAAGGACTGATGTTTATCGTCCTTTGCCTATAGAGACTAACTTTTACTGCCTTTGCCAAAACTCGTAGTCTAATTGCTCCTTGATCTATGAACCAAGACGTAGGTCTGGAATGAGCTCAATTAGAATCAGACCTTATCCATGTGTCAGCACACATTTTTTTCTGAGAAGGAGTTGAGTATTTGGGGTGCTTCAGTGCTTGTCTTTTGGATTTGGATGTTAGGGACAGCCTGCTCTAATCCTCATTCGATTATAATATGACTTTCTAAAATAAATTCCAGATTGGGTGTGAGCCAACCCAATACGTGAATCAATATACAATAGTGGTTAATATATAACCTGAAATTCATTTTCTTTATTTTGATTGGCTGGGTCTAAAACCTCGACATCAACATCTTTGGATCTGGCCTCCAAGATGTGTATTTCACACTATGCGTGCGCACACATACACAGCATATTGATTTCGTACCACTCACTCCCCACCCCTTAAAATTGATAATAATAATTACTAATAAATAATTCCAAAAAAAAAAAAAAAAAAGAGAAACCCAAAACAAAATGGATTGATAAGTAATAAAGACCTATTTCCTATTCTATTTGGTGCTTATGTCGATCTGTGATGTTTTCTGGCAGGAAGAACCTGCTGTGATCCAGTCTTATTATGACAAAAGAGTTGTGGGATGCCCTGGAGGTGAAGGCGGTAAGCCTCTGATTCCCTGTCCTCTTCCCCCTTTCTCAGTTCTATGTACAAGTTTATGCATATTTTCTTGTAAACTTTCCCTACGGCCCTGACCATATGGTCTGCACTCACATAATTCTGCAGAGGATGAGCACGACGTTGTTTGGTTCTGGCTAGAGAAGGGCAAGCCACATGAATGCCCTGTATGCGCACAGTACTTTGTGGTAAGTACATGAGTCACTGAATTAACTAGATATAGATTTGTGTGGGTCCTACCGGACTTGATTACTGTTGGTATATATGCCTTTGAATTAAACTCGTCCTTATTCATTCATTGCAAGGGAAATCAAACCATCTGTTAATTGGTCTTCAGTCCTTGGGGTTCATTCCTCCCTTGCCTACATATCAGCAATATATAAAGAAGGAAAGAATTTTGAATGTTCTCCCTAGTAAAACCAAACCTCTCTACACATTCTTCAATATATTTACCCGTGAAGCAAGCTTTGGTTTTTCCAAAGTATTTAAAATACTACTTTTCAAAAACTAAACCAACTCAAAGCATCTTTCCCCATAAAAACATGAATTAAAACTAGACACTCATTATGTGTCTTAAGACTGGAAAATGATGTAGTATCTTGTGATTAGTTTGAATGTAATTGCTAACCGGTCAAATTTTCCATTGATAATTTATTAATGCATTTCTCTATGGGTGTATTGATTTAGAAGAAAGCTAAACTATAATTTCTTGTCTTTATTTCTTGACAAATTAAGTGCACATATAATTTTATGAGCGTGTAAGTTACCAATTTCCCTATTTTGTTATGTTTCCTTCTCATCATTCCTTATTATCCTCAACACGGTCTCTATGCAAGACTAATTCACCACCTGATTAATCATTGGGAAGTCAAGAAGGTGATGGAAAGCTAAAAGGGTTTTTTCCCCTAGCCATTTTAAAAAAGATTTGATTAGACTGTGAAAAGATGTTTAAAAAGTTCGGTTAAGATGCAAATATGTTTACAGTGTTAACGAAATGCATAACATAACATCTGTCCGTACTCCCTACAACATTTCTATTATAGTATTAAAAGGTAATACAGTTTGAAAATATCATGATTATCAGTTTGTAGTTTGTACCATAAAAACCTGCTATATTTTTATGTCTGCAAATGTTGATTGGTTCACTGCTAGTCCATTTTTTTTCCAGTAAATAAATATATTGAAGGTGTACATATTATCTGCCCCTTTTGTGAAAATTGCTACTCCATATGTATCATCTACAAAATATTTTATCCCCTTCTTAATTACTCTCTATACAAATAATGCACTCATACAAGTGTGTAGTTATTCCTATCAAATGTTAATCTCCATTTTTTTGGTTGACAGTTGGAAGTAGTTGGGCCGGGTGGACCTCCTGATGGACATGGAGATGACGAAGATGATCATCATCACTGAACTGGATATATAGTTGGCGATTTTGGTGCCTGAGAGATTGGCGGATAATGTAATATCTTCAGGATGTAAGACACTTGTTGATTTTGCTTGCCTTTTTTTTTTTAAAGGAAAATTGGTTCACTTGTCACTGGTAGTCTTGCTGCTGCTTCGACTACTTTATTGGGTTTTTGGGTTCTAAACTTTAGGACGCTACACTCCGCTCCTTGAAATAGACTCATAACTTTCTCATGGAGCGCCAAATAATTAATGGCAACAAAAACTTTCATTCTTTGCCTCTTTGATTGTCTTCAATCAAACATGAGGATCTGTTTGCATACTTCTCTTTTAGAGTTTTATTGATTTGAGTAGTGTAGTGAGCTTTAAATTTACCTTCGCACTAGATCCTCTCGAAGGCTTACTTCATGTGATGAATGATGATCAACTTATATATATTCAGATGTTTGCTCAATAAGGAATCTCTCTCGTTCTTATGATAATTATTTTCAACTGTAATTATTTATTTTTTTCGTTAAAGGAAGAAATCTACATGATTTGCAATTCACGACAGCTTAGTAATGAAAATTAGGGGGTGTTTTCAAATACTACAAACAACTTTCAGAATCACTTTTTTAAAAACTGCTTTCTCACAGCTTTTACTTTTTAGAATTGCTTTTAAGCTGTTTATAGAGTTTGCAAATTGCAAACACCCCTTATCCTGTACATTGAATTTTGCTGCTATGATTTTGATGAGTGGTAGTTTAAACTTCATGCTAATAATGGAAATGGTTTAATTAGAGTTGTATTTTTGCTTTTAGTCTTCCCTTGCTAAGGCGTTTTCTCTTTTGGAAGTATTTTTTCAAATGGTACAAGTTTTGCTTTGATTTTTAAATTTAAGCAACAGTTTTGTGTACTAGTTATTTCGTAAAATAGTTAATATTTTTTTTAAAATTCAAGTGTATTTATACATTCAATTAATTGAGAGAATTTGTGAATATTTTTAGTGATGAATTTAGAACTTTTAAATGCTTTCTCTGATCAATTTTAATATTTTTCTTTTTAAGTTGTCTAATGTCCATGTCCACATGAACTCTTATTTTTTACTTTCAACAACAATGTTAATAATAATTTCAACAATCATTATTAATAATAATCATAATAATATTTAATAATAAAAAAATTATTATTAATAATTCCAAGTGTTAATATAATGTTTATTCAAAAATAATTAAACAAATTCAAAATTAATTTTAATAATTACTCAAAAATCATAATAATAATAATAAATTTTAAAAAATTATTATAATAAAAAACCTGTTGAATATAATAAAATGTTAATAATATATTAAATAAAAAAATCATGAAAATAAATGTTATTGGTAATAATTCTTCAATCAATAATAATAATAATTTATAAATTAATATTTATGTGTGTAATAAATATATAATTATAATAATTCTACAATAATAATAAAAAACAAATCATATTTACTGATACGAATAATTATTTCAAGAATCAATGATATAATAACAAATATTTTCAACAAACAACAACAATAATTTTAAGTAAATTCAAACAATACACACATCTCATTCTTGACCAATACAAAATTATAAGAATAATATTATTATGTCTTTTAAATCTTCGTTTAATTCATGAATTTATTTTATTTACTGAAATCAATTATAGTACACAAAGTTAGTTATAATGTATTAAAAATGGATACAATAGGTTCTCTCATATGTTATGTCAATCTTACCAATAATGGGAAAAGAACAAAATGCGCTCTAATACTTTTGGAATATAATAACAATTTACATGGAGAAAATATATAATTCGACGCAAACATATTCCCACTTAATTCCTTCCAAGGGAATAACTTTCCCCTACCGTTCGTTTTCATACCTAACCTACTATTAATCGATCCCCCTAGTGCACATTACTTAGTACTACATTTTATTTTATTTTAATAGGGTATATTTGGATGTGAAGTTTCTTTTTGCCTTTTCAATTTTCAAGAAATTTGAGAGCGATTTTTTTTTGGATGAATAATTGTGAAAAATGAGATTTGATGTAAGAAATGATGTATTCGGTGAATAATTAATAGATGATACCTATATTATTATAGAAAAAAATTAAGTGGACTGTATTAATTATTACTATATGTTAAGAGATCCTTTTTCCATACTAATTGGTATTAATTCACACTAATTAACATTTTTAATATATTAGTAATATGTAATAGTTGACAAAATTTCATAATTTTGTAAATATTAGATTGGATATGTAGCAGATCAACTAAAATCCATAATATATATACTCCATTCGTTTCATTTATTTGTCACTTTTAAAATTTCAAACAAATCAAGAAAGTTATTTAATATCAATGATTATTTTTATATAACATGACTAATAAGTAGTACTCCCTCCGTCTATGAAAAGTAGTCTCATTAACCTTATATTGTTTGTCCACCAAATGTAGTCTCATACACTTTATGAAAACTATCACCCTTCAACCATCAATTAATTACTCAATTTGCCATCAACTTTATTCACAAACAATCACTTTATTCACAATGACCCCACAATACCCCACAATACCCTTACTTTATCTACTTTTTTCTTAAAACTTGTGTCCATCCTCCATGGGACTACTTTTGGTGGATGGAGGGAGTATTAAGTGAATTTTTTTTTCTTTGAAAGAAATACTCAATTACTTTCAACAACTGCAAATACCATTTGAAATATCCACCACAAAAGACGGGGGTTCAAACCAAACATGGGGACTCACAAACTCTCTAACAGCTCTAGAAAGTCAATATGCCTTATCATTGGCAACTGACAAACAAAATCAATAGTGTAAAATGGAATAGTAATAACTGTAGATTTGCAAACATTTATAAAATTCTCGAAAAATAGAAAACTTTGATTTTTATATCTTATTAAATGAGCATATCACAAAAAATCAGAGGAGTACAAAGCTGGAAAAACATATAATTTACGCAAAAACTTATATGCAATATTGCATACATGCAATATGACTAATTAAGGTAAATTAGGTCAAAATTCGTGGGTCAACGCGGGTCAAAGCGGGTCAACCTTAATTAAAATACTTATTTTCACTCTAATATACTATTATTTTACTACATGACCAAAATTATGTTACTACAAAAACTAAATTTTGTCACTACAAGGTCAAAAGTGTATTACTACAAGTGTAGAAATATCCTGATTACTTATTTTTTGGGGGCAAAATTACTAAAATAATTTTGACTTATTCGACTACTACATGACTAAAACAATGTTACTACAAGACCAAAATTTTATCACTACAAGGTCAAAAGTGTATTACTACATGTTCAAAAATATTCTGGAGACTTTATTTTTTAGTGAATTTTTCAGAATGTTTTGACATGTAGTATTAAATTTTGGCCTTGTAGTAACAATATTTTGTTCATGTAGTAAACCACCTGTTTGCAACCCGCGAATTTTCTGTGCAATCCGGATCCAGGCTTATGACCCGCGAATTTTTTTAAATTGACTTAATTTGACTTTTGAACTTAGGGTTTTGACTTACCTAATTGAGATGGAATGCATGTATGCAATATTTCACATAAGACTAACCCTATAATTTAATACAGTATGTTATTAAATGGACCTTCTAAACAAAATATAAGTATATAGGAGTATTATGTACTCCATGTTTATATTATTTATCAATTTATATGTGAACTGAAATAATAGTTACGTCGATCTTTCAGTGAGAATATTGTCTTCTTTTTGCCTTTGTAAATAGAGAAACATAAAGTGTCTTCCTTTTGCCATTGTTAATAGAGAAACATAAAGGGTGAACTTTTGTGTTATACTTTACATATTGTCAAAGAGAAGTAATTAGAATAGAGAATAGAGAATAAATGAACACATTATTTCCCATGAGAATATTCACTTCCAACATATTTTTATAATTGAGAATGTGTTTGCCTCTCGACGCGTGAGAATTTAAAATATAATGTTAAATATTTGTAGATGAAAAGGAATGTTGAAAATTTCTCAAGAGTTGGTTTCGTTTTATTTATTTTTTCTTCAACGATGAAACTGCGTCTACAATTCGATCAAGACGATTCGATCGGTCCATTTCTTTTATATTCTTTTGGGAATTATATTTTTATTCTAAACAAAATTATCAACTTTTATTACAAAATTTAAGTTTAGAATGTTGTAAAACATTTTAGTACAAGCGCGTCATCGAGATCTATTTTGAACCATTTGAAATTTTGTACTACATTATATATATAAGATACATCTAATATTATATATATGTTCTGAAAACACTTTAAAATACCTAAAATTAGAATTTTGAGCTTAGATGAATGTTGGAATTATTATTTAGTAATTACAAAATAAAGTAAGGAAATGGGAGTGTATATTTTATAAGACAAAAAACTTGCATTCATCCATGACATTTAGCATATAAGTGGGTCATATAATTGACATTAGTATTTTGATCATCTCAACGCAATTTACTTGTTGAAACAACCCAAGGGCCAAGACTTTGTAGAAACAAAGTGACTTTTTTGTTTTTGTCACTTTAATTAATTGAAGTAGACTAATAATACTAAAAAAATAATTATGATATTTTTTTTCAATATTAATAATCTAGACCTGAAAAATAAGTTTTCTGGTTTAGATCACTATATGCAAGTGAGGAAGACTTGCGTCAGACCGTATCATAGTGAGACAAAATATAATTTGAACATGACGTTTTAACACTTTGAAAGAAATGAACGTTTATTTTTGCTATTTTGTAAAACGCGAGTAATGTCTATGCAAATTATTATCTGTCAAGCAACTTTCAAGTGAATTAAGCTTACATTTATTCTCCTTCTTATTGTTGTCAATTTGTTATTACTACTAATGTTATTGTTAATATTATTATCAGAATTAGATTCACAGACAACCAATTTTTTTTTTTTTAATAAACAGTTAATTAAAGTTGGTTTATTTAATAGTAGACAAGTAATGCCAAATTGACCGCACACATGCTAGCCTTTATTTAAATAAAATAATCTATAAATGTGTGAAAGAAAGGATATTTGTACTTGTATAATGGATTCTTCTTTTGTAGAGAAATGGAATGAGGCTCTAGTGGAGTTGACATAGAAAAAAATTTCAATTAATTAACGGCTCTCTCTTTAAAAGGGAGGAATTAACATAATACACTTTGTGGACAATCCAATCAAACTTTGTGGACAATCCAATCAAAATTATGATTCAATTGCACTATATAATTAATTACATAAATGCGGCTCTTTAATAAAATGTTTTCTCTAACCTATTATTATTTTAATTAAAAAAAAACCCTATTATTATTTTAATTTTTTTGAAAATACACACAAAATACAAATTAATTGCACGTGAAAGTAATTTCCTTACAACTTCGTTTTAAAGCAGAGCATGATCGGTTGATACTGTTTTTTTTTTTTGGTTGATTTTCTTGAAATGACATAGAGCAATTCCATTTCAGTTTTATATTCATTAGCCAATTCATTTTTTTGTTAAAATACACATAAACTATTTATTCAACTTTTCACAAATAATTCAGAATACCAATCACTACTTACACTGTAATGTGTACTACAAATTAAAATGTTGAATATTTGTCAAAATGATAATTACTCCTACATTAAGGATTTATAGCTCAGTCAAAAGATAATTACTATATTAAGGATTTAGAGCACATTATTCTGGGTTTGAAAAAAGGTCCCAATAGCATTATGTGGCTAATCTAATCTCAATTAGATTATGTAAGATAGTCTTTCATCATTACTTGTTTTAATAATCCATAATAGTTCATCTAAAACGATCCTAATTATGGTCTTTTTATGTAACTTGTACATTTTCTATCAAACAAACAAGTCACTAGTGCATTGAAACAAAAGTCCATGATGACATTATTATTTCGTAAAAGATGGGCCCATTTGCTGACGAGTAAAAGGGGTTTTAATGGGCCACAAAATCCATTCCCCACGGCCCACTTAAATTCGTAAATCTCCTGGGTGCCTCCTCTCATCACTCTATACAAGAAACTTGCGTCGTGTGTGTGTGTGTGTTTTCTTCCAATTTTATACTGAAATATGATTGGACTGAATTCATATAAGTGCATTGAACATACAATTTTTTTTTATAAAGTGAAGTTCTATCTCATTTATGCTACTGCAATTTTCGTCTGTATAAAAACGAAATCGCTAGTAATCGTGGGTCAACCAATTGAGGGTGTGGACTTCCTCAATAGTGAAGTTAAAGGCATGAATGCACCTGTTATATACACACATTGTCACACCATTAAACGTACACTATCTCACAATAAGCACATGCAGACGGACACCCCACATACACGCCACGGTTAGAAATAAAAACAGCTCATTTCGCCAGTTAGGGGACATAAACAGTAGCCCCCATTTTATACACAATAACTTTGTCCACTATGTATTTAATCGAAAGGACATCAATATTCGCATTAATATGATATCGTTCGCTTTTGTCTGTGGGCTTCTCCTAAAAGGACTCATATCATACTTATGTACTCTCACGATCCTTCAATGTTTATTCGATGTGAAATATTGTTTGATGTCCCAACCATCTTTCCCTTCAAACAAATACCACCGAACCTCCCCTCAAATAACTCGCTCTATACAGGTCATCCTGTCTAGTCCACAAAGTCCTCATTGTTTCACCAAGGGCCGGTTGTTCACCGTCTTTTTACCATTTGACACTCACAATCCACCCCTTTAAACTCCCTGCATATCATGCAACTGCAAGAAAGGTCCAAAATTTGCAATTTCAATTAAGTTAAAATAAATTTTGGTTGTTTCATCTTTGGCAGTAAATCAAATTAAAATCAAACATAAAGACAAAAACACAATAAAACTATTAATTATAGCAGAGATTCTCGAGAGTGGGAAACAAGAAAAGCATATAGAAATTAGAGTTTCCATTCATTGCAACAATGAGAGAGTAGCAGAAAACGCTAATATTCGTTCCGTATTGCCTATGCTATGCCATGTGTATACAGGCAGAAAAATGGCGTGGCAGTGGCAGTGGCAGAGCACAATGATGATAGATTAGACACTTGAACTTCACATTCAAGATAATGGGCATCCATCAATCATCAGACAAAATGCATAAACAAATGATTGACAAATAGATATTTTATTTCGTGTTAATTTCCAAATTCAATTATTCCCCTGTTGTTTTCAGAAATATTCTTGAAGTTGTAGTTGGAGGAATGGCCTTTATTTATAGTCAGAATTGATTCTCTCCCTATTCCTATTCCTATGCTGTTTATAATCTCCAACCTCAACGGTTCATGATTTTTTTTGGAATCAATGTTTTAATTTTTTCACCAGGGTTTGATTCTCTTGCTCTTTGCCGATGAAAAGATTGCCTGCTTTTTGTCATTGTCTTTACCTTTCCTTTTCATGGATGCCTTCTTCTCTCTCCTCCTCTCTTTCTTTTTGAGTTTCTAGGCAATGTGCAGCTGGTTCACACATACATGTTTTATTCCATTTCTAACCTACCATTACAGTATAAATAGGGCTGTGTACCATTCTCTGTTGTATTCATTGCATATTGAGTTTTCAAACTTCTTTTTATTGTAGACCTGCTGTTTCATCTTTTGTTGGTCAAAATGAGCTATTCAAATTCATCAATGGGCTCTGGTTAGTTCCTTTTTTTTTTTTTGTTTTACACCATGCCTGCATTCTGTTTGAAGAAATGCCTCTTCACTTGAATCTTGCTTTTAATGACTATTGCAGTAGATGAGACTGTGTATCATTAATACTCTACTTCTTTTTATCTTAATAGTTGCCTTCAATTCTTTGGAGTTGGATATGAATTATTTGTTGAATTTCTCAGGAAGTAGAACTGCAAGAAGAACAGTGGAATTTGGAAGGACATATGTGGTAAAACCTAAAGGGAAACACCAGGCTACAATTGTTTGGCTGCATGGTCTTGGTGACAATGGCTCCAGGCATGCTCTCTCTCTCTCTCTCTCACACACACACACACACACACAAATTTCAAGGTTATGAAGGTTGCCATAGTCTGCTTACTTTAATTGAATCAAGAGATCACAAACCATCATTTTGATCCTTCCTGTTAATTAGCCAAAGAGCACAAGTAGAAAAATGTACTCTAGTTATAACCAAATGGAATTATCCAAGCTCTGTTTTGAGGTAAATGCAGTTGAATTTTGTTTATAGGAACTGCTTCAAATGCAGATCAAATGCTGT
Source organism: Galeopsis tetrahit (assembly GCA_963675135.1). Taxonomy (NCBI): domain Eukaryota; kingdom Viridiplantae; phylum Streptophyta; class Magnoliopsida; order Lamiales; family Lamiaceae; genus Galeopsis; species Galeopsis tetrahit. Next base: position 66,404,709 of record OY776127.1, read on the forward strand.
AGGAAATTAGTGAACGGATCCTCTACATTTCCATCCCGTAAATTTCCCCTGAATTACTGAAAATTAGTAGCTAATTGTCATTTTAATTATCATCTTTCTTCGTAAATAAATACTCTAGTATACAATCTTTAACTAGTATGAACTTTATGCTGTCCCAAACAATTTACAGCGGCGCGTTGATATTTTCTTAATTTTTGGTAATAGTATATACTTTATGAGAAAGTGGTTGTGTATGAGTGGACTTTATATCACTAAAGGGTGAGAAAGTTCATCATCTAAACAGAATGTCAATGGCCGGACAAATATTTACTCATCCTGTGAAGAACACTTTAGTAGAGAATATTCTTACAGTAATTGAATTTATGGGAAAAAGTGGTGGCTCCTCTAATCTTGAATAAACTTCCAACTTTTGTATCTTTATATAATTTAGCTGCTGAGAAAATTAGAAGCTTGGGTCGTGCTTATCGTGATTATGATGCTTTCATTTGCCTTATCTGACTCTTAACTTATAAATCTTGAACTCAAAGGATATACATTTATCTGTATATCTAATTATCTATACGTTTCAAGCAAATGGATTTTTCCTTTGAGTAAATTTTGAGAAAAATGCTTGTTGCATGATCATGTATATTTCAGCAGTAAATAAGGTGTTTCTACTTAATTGGTAATTTTAATTTCACCTTCTACGTCGTCTTTTTTTCTTATCTTTTTATAAAATGCTTGCTTGTAAAACATATAGGTAGCATTATTCTTTAACTTAAAGGCAATAATTAAAATAGAATTGTCTTCTCATTATCTTCTGCGTTTTCTTTTTCAGCTGGTCACAACTTTTGGAAAGTCTCCCCCTTTCAAATGTAAGCATTTATCTTCTCAGATAAATTGTTATGGGAATATTTTCGTACGATAGTTTGCTATAACAAAGCAGTACGTCCTTTCAGAAGAATTTGTTCTTTAACTTTGATTTGAACTTTATCATGCAGATAAAATGGATATGCCCTACTGCCCCTACTCGTCCTGTGGCTATACTTGGTGGATTTCCTTGCACTGCTTGTAAGTAACAGTAAAATACAATATTTTTTTTGCGACCCAAAAAACAAATTATTTGAAGCAACTCATGTTTGTTCCATTATTTTATATCAGGGTTCGATATGGGAGAGCTTTCTGAAGATTGTCCTGATGATTTCGAAGGTTTAGATGCCTCAGCAGCACATATCGCTAATTTATTGTCTACAGAGCCTGCTGACAGTAAGATTCTCTACTTATTTTTTTTTTGTGTGTGAATTGTCATCTTCAAAAGCTTATATGGGCTTTAGAGAATAAAGCTTCCTTTCTGCTTAAAGTTAAGATTCTTGTCTAACCTTAATTATATGTCTTAGCATGAGAAATGAAAGCTTTTTTTTTTTTGGGCAAGTTTATATAGAATAAAATGTTTTCCTTTTTGGTGATCTTCGTAGAAGTTTCTGAATTTCTCGGTGGAATTACAGCATGATATTCGCTATAAAGTAAAAAATTTGCATATGTTATCAATCAATTTCCCGTTTTAGAAAAACTAAATGGAATCGAATAGTCGAATATGCTTTACCATAATGGGCAAATTACTTGGTCCATTTGCAGTTAAACTTGGAATCGGAGGCTTCAGCATGGGTGCTGCAATTGCTCTATACTCTGCAACTTGCTTTGCTCAGGGAAAATATAGTAATGGATACCCTTACACTGTTAACCTGAGGGCCATTGTCGGCCTAAGTGGTTGGCTTCCTGGGGCTAGGTGCGTTTCCAGTTTATTGCTCGTCAAATTGAAATCTTGGAAAACATATTATCAATCAAGAAAGTGTATTTTGGCCTAATGAAGGCAATACATCATTTGATAATTGAGCTAATGAAATCTGGACCTTGAATGATTGCAGAAGTCTAAGAAACAAGATTGAAGGATCACACGAGGCTGCAAGGCGTGCTGCATCTATCCCAATATTGCTATCTCATGGACTCTGTATGCACCATACTTGACTAAATATTAAATTCCAATATGCTTAATTCCCTTAATCTTTGGTCATGATTATCAATCAATGAATCTTGTTCGTTTGTTTTTCAGGCGATGAAGTGGTACCTCACGAACACGGAGAAAAGTCGTACCATTCGCTGAGCCTAGCTGGTTTTCGAAATCTAGCATTCAAAACCTATGAAGGGTATGTCCTAAACACTTGCTTTAATTCTGCTGTAAAGCTATTTGTATAATAAGTTGTGCCTTTTGGAGTAAAAGTCTTGTCCTGTTGGTGCTGTAGGATCGGCCACTATACTGTGCCTAAGGAGATGGATGATGTGTGCAATTGGCTAAACACAAGGCCGGGGTTTTAAGGCGTCACGAACTTGACTAGGAATAAGGAAAAGGCGAGCGCGTAGAGGTGTAGTTGCAAGAAGTGGATTGAAGAGTTATAGAAATTAGATTTCACTACAGTTTTGACTATTTTCTTCACACTAAAATAAAGTTTAGTTTTTGCAAGTATTATTACTCTTTATTTCATCTGTATAACTGAATTTGTTCTGTAATATTTATGTGAGTATTTTGGTGTTCTTGAGAGTATGCTTTGATCAATGTATAAGGCTGTGCCATTCTCTTAATTGAGTACTATTATTATTTTCTATTTAATCTCATTCACTAGTGGCATCAATGAGTAGCTAAAATTAAAGACCATGCAAGTATACAACATATGTTGTTTACAAAGAAGAAATTAGAAATTTATAAATTAAATACAATTTTATTTTTATATTGAAAGTTATTTGGAATTTAATTTATATCTTGTAGGAGTGTCAATTTCTTTACTTATTTTTTGAATTAAAAATTCGATGTGAATAATAATTTACTTTTAATTATTTAATTTTTTAAGGGCGCGGCTAAAGGCACCCAGGATTCCTATGAGTACACCCAGGTAATTTTTTTTTTGTGAAAAGGGTGCAGCGAAATGACGTTTTTATCCCTTCTGTATATTTTTAAAAAAAATCCCCGGATGAGTACACCCACCTCCTTTCTAAATCGCGGGAATGCAGAGAGTCATCACAACTCTCAATTCCAAAATTTCCAGTTCTGCAATTTCGATTTTTAGAGCTAAGATGGGGTCGAAAATGGTCGATTATGATGCAATAACTACGAGTGGTGGTGCCAAAGACTCATTTGCAAGTTATTTATCATGTTTTGAAAGTTTTTTTTTCGAAAGTGAAAGAGTTTTTATATTTAGGGTTTTTGTGTGTTTGTGTTGGTGTTTATGCTTGTTTTTTTTGCATCTTATGACTCTATAGTGGTATGTAATTGAAATAATATGCATTTAGGACATACATTTTGACATTCAAAAAAAAAAACCTTTTCGCGACTGGTTTTGCGAAGAAGACGACTATGTTCGTGTTTTTTTTTCGGACATTGATGTGTTGTCCGAAAAAAAGACTGGGACAAATCTCTTTTGTTTTGAACTTTTTTTCGAACATATCTCTTATGTTCGAAAAAAAGTTCCCAACATTGGGCCAATGTTCGAAATTTAGTTCCGCGAGTTTTACTTGGTCGAATTTCAAACCCAAAACTCTCTGTAACGAACAAATTTTCGAACATTGGGCTTATGTTCGAAAAAAAGTTCCCAACATTGGGCCAATGTTCGAAATTTAGTTCCGCGAGTTTTACTTGGTCGAATTTAAAACCCAAACCCTCTGTTGGGAATAAATTTTCGAACATATGCCCAATGTTCGAAAATTAGTTCCCAACATGACACCAATGTTCGAAAATTAGTTCCCAACATGAGACCAATGTTCGAAAATTAGTTCACAACATGACACCAATGTTCGAAAATTAGTTCCCAACATGACACCAATGTTCAAAAATTAGTTCCCAACAAATAAGCCATGTTCAAAAATTTGTCCCGGACATGTCCTCCATGTTCGAAAAACCAGTCAAAATTCGTTCAATTTTTCCTAAACCGTTTCATTTCTTCCTAAACCATGCCAATTAGATGCCCATTGGTTTATTTTCATCCTAACACATCAAATATTGATACATTGTACACATAAACATGATTATAACACAAAAAACTAACCTTAATCAACACATGCATGAAATTAACACCAAATTCAAAAAACAAAACCTAAACCCTACAACAATAAAAACAATGTTTCAATCAACAAAAACCGAAATTAAACACGCATCCTCCTCTTCTTCTCAAATATAAGCAAGAAAAACTAACCTTTAACCATTTTTGCAAAATGAAAAAAAAAAAACGCTTCCTCCTATTCTTCGAAAAAACGATGTAGTGAGAGTGGGGGAGAACGGTGCTCTCTCTCTCTCTTGTTCGGGGGTAACGGTGGAGTGGGAGTAGGGAATGGGGAAGAAGAGTTGAGTGGGGGAGAGGTTTGGGGAAGATGGGAAGGGTGGGTGTACCGAATGGAGAGAATGGAGGGAAGGGGGGAAGAAATGTTAAGGGCAATTTTGGGTTTTCCAGGTGGGTGTCCTCATCCAAATGGCGTGTGTCCTCATCTCATGGGTGTACTCATAGGAACGCCGGGTGCCTTTAGCCGCGCCCATTTTTTAATCATCAATCATGTTTGAGCTGGACTGGTTGCGTGGAAGAGAGGCCCAATATGAATTGTTTTTCGGGCCTGATCTTGACCCAGTAGATATCGGCGTATGTTATATACACATTTATTAATTTAATATTCATGTAAAAATACTTAATTTGTTCTTTTATAAAATATTCATGAGATAGATAAACTCCCTTTGAAATTGAAAATCTAACCCTATTTTTTGCAGTCGCCGCCATCTTCGACAAAATCAAAATCAGTGTCCATCTAATGAATATTTTTGACAGAAATCTAAAAAAAAAAACTTGACATATTTTTGACAAATCAGTGTCGATCGTGAATTTGTCGACAATAAAGTATATGTTCGACAATAATGTGTTGACAAAAAATACTCTCGTCAACACGATTTCATCGAAACAAAAAATAAAAAAAAAGAAATATTTCGACAAAATATGCTCGAAAATAATCACTATCGTCAATAAATTGTTGTCGATGATAGTGTTTATATTCTAGCACATTTTGTCGAGAAAAAAAAAACCCTGTGTTTTAGGGTTCAGGCGAGCAGCTGAACGAGGGAGGGGCGCCACCTTAGCGAGGGTCTAGGGAGGAGGCAACGACACTGGAGCTGATGGGTTGAAGGGGAAAAGGAAGGGGTGAGAGGAAGAAGGAGTAGGGAAGAAAATGAAAAAAATTAGAGTTTTAGTGAGGGTATATTTATCATGAACAATTTTGAAAGAAATTGATGCATTAGGTATTTTAGAGGAGTGCATGGGTGCATCTAACATAATTCATTTCGGGTTCATTTAACAAGTGTGTAGGGGTATATATAGCCTGCGCCTAATTGGGCCTGAGGTTTTTAATCCAAACCTAATTCATGTCACCCACTACGCAAACAATTCAAAAATAGGAAAACACGCTTCTTCTTTGCGTCTGCATTTACCGCTACAAAACGCAACGCTTTTCTCCATTGCCTTGCTTCACTAGGGTTTAAGAAAAGCCCTCTCACGGTCTCACCTTCAAAAATCACCCCACTCTCTCACAGAACTACACCATGAATTACAGATTTCAGAATCTGTTAGGGGCGCCGTACCGCGGCGGAAACGCCATCGTTGTCAACAACACCCAGCTGGTCTCACCAGTTGGTAACCGTGTCTCCGTCACCGACCTTTTGAAATCGGAAACCATAACCCTACCCTGCCAAGCTTCTTCAAATATCCGCCGTATCGCCGCCTCACCCGATGGTCTTTTCCTTCTCACCGTAGACGACAACAACCGCTGTCTATTCATAAATCTACCTCGCCGCACCGTTCTCCATCGTATCTCCTTCAAGCACCCCGTTTCAGACGTTAAATTCAGCCCTAACGGCCATTTCATCGCTGTTGCTGCCGGTAAGCTCCTGCAGATTTGGCGTTCTCCGGGATTTAAGAAGGAATTTTTCCCATTTGAGTTGATTAGGACTTTTGCCGATTGTAATGATCGCATTACGTCGCTGGATTGGAGCCCAAAATCGGATTACGTAGTTATTGGGTCAAAGGATTTGGTCGGAAGGCTTTTTTATTTGAATAAATCGAAGAAAAAGAGAAGTTTTGCTAAGCCGTTTTTATTTTTGGGTCATAGAGATATAATTGTGGGAGCATTTTTCGGGGTTGATAAGAAGACAAATGATGTTACCAAGGTTTATACGTTATCGCGTGATGGCGCAATTTTTACATGGGGTTATAAAGGCGATGATGCTGAACCTCAGAAAATGGAAGAAGATCTATCGGAGCCGGAGTCTCCGGGGACACCAAATCAACTGGGGACGAATGGGGAAGATGACAGTGCTGTTATTTCGAAGAAAAGGAAGGATTTTGATGCCAATGATGATGAATTAAATGAAGAGAATGGGCTTTTATTACTTAAAGAGAGGTGGGAGTTGTTGAAAAAGGACTTTTTTATGCAATCACCAGCAAAGTTAGTATCGTGTGATTATCATAGAGGGCTGGATATGGTGGTGGTAGGATTCTCTAATGGGGTGTTTGCACTCTATCAGATGCCTGATTTTGTTTGCATTCACTTGTTATCGATTTCACGAGAGAAAATCACTACTGCCGTGTTTAATGACCTGGGGAATTGGTTGACATTTGGGTGTGCAAAGCTTGGGCAGTTGCTTGTCTGGGAGTGGAAATCCGAAAGTTATATACTGAAGCAGCAAGGACATTATTTTGATGTGAACTGCATTGCTTATTCTCAAGATTCACAGCTTTTGGCTACAGGAGCAGATGATAACAAAATCAAGGTTAGTGCATTTTTATGTGAATGTTGAAGTGTATTTCAATATAGTGATTGATTAGTAACATATATTTTTTGGTCTTAGTAGACATTGTTATATGCAAAGAAATAGTGATCTTCAAGCTAGATAATTTCAATGCAATCATACTCGTTTGAAAGTTCTGTATATTTTTATAGGGCAATAAGCTAAAGCTTGCAGTTTATTGCTTGTATTGCAGGTTTGGACAGTCTCTTCTGGCTTCTGCTTTGTGACATTCTCTGAGCATACAAACGCTGTCACTGCGTTACATTTCTTGGCTAGCAATCATTGTCTTCTGAGTGCATCTCTAGATGGGACTGTTCGTGCTTGGGATTTGTTCCGATATAGGAACTTTAGAACGTTTGTTACACCAACACCAAAGCAATTTGTTTCTTTAGCTGCAGATCATAGTGGTGAAGTGATTTGTGCTGGAACTCTTGATTCATTTGAGGTGCTAATATTTACTATATACAAATTTGAGATCCCAATGTTATTGCCTTATAATTTACTAACACGGTAATATTCCATGGATTCCTCTAGATATTTGTTTGGTCAATGAAGACAGGCCGGTTATTGGATGTTCTCAGCGGTCATGAGGGTCCTGTTCATGGATTAATGTTTTCACCCACTAATGTAAGATTCTTTAGTTTGCATATCTCATCATTAGCACCTCTTTGATTTCATTTCACAACTTAATGCTTACTGACTAGATTACTTAATCAATTTTTTAACCTGAAGGCTGTCTTGGCTTCCTCTTCTTGGGACAAAACGGTGCGATTGTGGGATATTTTTGAAGGAAAAGGTGGTGTTGAAAAGTTCGATCATATTCATGATGTCCTTACACTTGTTTACCGACCAGATGGCAAACAACTGGCTTGTAGCACACTAGATGGGCAAATTCATTTTTGGGACCCAGTAGAGGGTTTGGAGATGTTCACAATTGAAGGGCGTAGAGACATTGCTGGTGGGCGTCTCATGACTGATCGCAGGTCAGCTGCGAATTCCACTGCTGGAAAGTGCTTCACAACCTTATGTTATTCTGCTGATGGAAGTTATATATTAGCTGGGGGAAGCAGTAAATACATTTGTATGTATGATATTGCTGATCAGGTCTGCTCCAATCTAACTTTGTGTTCTCAAATTCATGTTCAACTACTGATTTTGTTCATGATTTTTCTTTTTATCTGAATAAATGACGATGATAATATAAAGGCATGCAATGATGCTGTTTGTTTTTTCAAAAAAATTGTTATCGTAAATTAATCACCCAAAACAGCTTAAAATTATAATTTTGGAGTTTAAGCTTCTTGCTGCGTAAGATTACTATCGATTATTTTACTTGGCGGTTGTCTTTCAAGCATCATTTCTATGTGCCTATACCTTTGTTTTTGGTACTGTAGATTAAATTTTGTTTTCTTAACCTATAATGTAGTTTTCTTCTGTAATCAAGTTGGTTACTGTTTCCCCCTACTCTTCTTTTCTCATTTTTTATACATACTAAATGATTATGCATAACTTATCAGGTACTGCTGCGGAGATTCCAAATAACCCACAATCTATCATTGGATGGAGTTCTTGATTTCTTGAACTCAAAGAACATGACAGAAGCAGGACCATTGGAATTGATAGACGATAATGACAGTGACACAGAGGAAGGTGTGAGTAAGCAAACACGAAAGAAATTTGGGTATGATTTACCTGGATCAATGCCCAACCATGGAAGGCCTATTGTTCGAACTAAGTGCTTGAAAATTGCACCAACTGGACGAAGTTGGGCAGCTGCAACTACAGAAGGGGTTCTATTATATTCCATGGATGAGTCCTTTATCTTTGACCCCACAGATCTGGACATTGATGTAACACCAGAGGTGAGTCCCTTATATTCCAGCTTAAAACTTTTTTAGACATTCACTCACGCTTATTTTGCATGATGCAAATGAATAGTGACTAGTGAGCAACTTTATGTGATTTTCTGCAGCTTCATTAATTATTCTGATCTATTCCTTATTTTGAACAGGCAGTTGATGCAGCTCTAAATGAAGATCAACCAAAAAGAGCTTTAATCCTCAGTCTACGTATGAATGAAGATTCCCTAATAAAGAAGTGCATTGTTGCTGTTACTCCTTTGGATATACCAAATGTTGCCTCATCAGTCCCGTTGAGATATTTGCAAAGATTAGTGGAGGCACTTGGAGATCTTTTGGAGAAATCTCCACATTTGGAGTTCATTCTCCGATGGTGCCAGGTTATACATATATATGTGCATACTAAGTGTGTTTGTAGTTTGCATTCTTGATTAATTTTGGTTGAATCTTGACCCTGTTTTTGCTTGGGTAGGAACTCTGCAAAGCCCATGGCCAATCTATTCAGCAGAATTCCAGAAACATGCTCCCTGCTCTGAAATCATTGCAAAAGGCCATTACAAGATTACATCAAGATCTGGCAGATACCTGTTCTTCCAATGAGTACATGCTTCGATATCTGTGCTCTACGAGCAACGCAAGATAGCTGACTTATTATGGTTCTCTAATCCTCTCTCAGGTAACTATATTTTATAAGTTCTTTTACATGGGTTTCATGATTGAATATCTGGTGTTTGTTTCTGTAGCTGAGTTAATGTGGTCTTCATCAGTTTCTGAGTTGATTTACCGCTGATTGTGATTTTCTCATGTGCAATTCAACATATGGTGACAAACTAGTTTTCTGAACATAAGTGAAAATAAATTTGATCCCCGAACTATTTTCTCATCCCATTTGGTTTTTCAGCATCTAATTAAGTACTTTTTTTTGCGTGTTGTTCACTTGAAACGTAATAGTCTGTGGAATAATGGTTTCATAAGTTCTTAGACTTGCCTAATCCTTATTTTGTAAGCGACATTTTCGTTTGTATTACTCGTTTCATGTTCTCTTGTCAAGGATACTCATCATCTTTATCTTGAATGACTTGATCTTAGGATTTCCAAAGAATATACAGTTCTTGATACTTTTCCTCTCTTGATAGGGATTCTAGCGGGAGGTTTTATTGCTAGAGATAGCTTATATTTTGGCACGGTGAGGCCGACCCCAGTTGCCATTGAGCCCTACTTCTGCAATTTCCTACAAATTTAGGGGGTTGTGGAGACAAGTTTTGTTACACAATTTTGATTGGCCAAGAGAGATCGATCAGATAATGTAGACAGGAAGTATGTATATTAAGAAACGAATTATTTTGCATTTGGCATTGTTCAGACCAAGATGAGGGTTTCCTGATATAATCTCTTTTTATGTACTGTATTTTTTATTTTAAATGTGTGTTGTATCTTAGACGTGTAATTGGAATTTGTTTCACTTTATTCCCTTTGATGATTAATTTGTTTCTGAAGTGTGATTTCTTCGGAAACAATTTCAATGTGGTATACCAAATTTTACGGAAATTGCATTTTTTAAATATTTATTATGGAAATTGCAGTTTTAAGTATTCAACCACGATATTAACAAAAAATACATTAACCTGGACCTGATATAATTTAGCAGGGCAATGACAAGTTTTCGTCATTAATAATGACATGTACTTTATTTGTTATTAGAGATTTTTGTACTAATTACTACTTAGTGATATTTTAAACTTTTTTATTGGTGTGCTTGACATCAAAATTATAATGTTCTTATTTGTATCCGTAGTGCTATTTTTCATATGTTTTAGTACATGGTAACTAATTGCATTTTATTAAGACAAGTGCAACTAAAATTTGCTCTCTAGGAGTCACATTTATGTACACTTGAATTGGGACTTAAAGTCACTATTTGAATATAATTGTGAAAAAGACGAATGAATTCAATTACAAGTGATAATGCAGTATCAAATGAGACAAGCTGTAGAGTCTAAAGATTTCCTAGGGTACTTACTATCTCATCTATGTGATGTGATTATACTACCGAGAGTTGATAGATGTATGGGATATTAAGTATTAGTACATGCAAGTGCTCCAAAAGTAGGATTTTACAAGTAACTTTTAGTGAGTGGTTCAAAGAATTGACTTTAAATGACAATGATGGTCCTTCTGTCTCTAAAAGAGGTAGAGTTGTTAATGAATTAAGTTTGAAAACACAACAACATTTGTTTGATACAAGTATGATCATCATCATATCATTATTTGAAGAAACAACACTAACTAAGCTCCCACCCTCTCTCTTAACATCAAAATCACGAGAGAGCACGAGAATCAGTTCCTTGTAAACACAAGCGAAATAAATGACCAAAAACAAACAACAAAACAAGCACAAACCAAATTACACAACGTCCTAATACCCTCCTCACTTGTTCGACTCATCCTCATTCGCCATCCCAAACGTGTTCTTCACCGCCTCCGCTGCCCCTGCCGCCATTCCCATCACCTGCTCCCCTGTTTTCTGCAGAATCCCCCCTGTCTTTTCCTTCCCTGCCTCAGCCGTTTCCTTTCCTGACTCTGTTAACTCTGCCGCCTTCGCCTTGGTCGCTTCCGCCGCCTCTGCAGCCTTGACCCTGGTCGTTTCCGCCGCCCCTGCGGCCTTGTCCCTGGTGGCTTCAGCCGCTCCTACGGTCTTGTCCTTGGCAGCGCCCAGGTAGCTCCCCGTTTGGTCCTTGGCTTCGCGGCTCCTGTCCCCGGCGGCGCCTGCGGCTTCACCCGCCTTGTCCTTAGCTGCGTTCAAAGCTTGCCCTGTTTTCTCCTGCAATTCATTTATTATTATAACAAAAATAGCATTGAGCAAGTATGAAAATGGAATTGAAAGAAATGTGTGTTAGCTACCTGAGCTTGGCCCTTGGCTTCACCAGCTCTGTAGGTCGACATGATTCTTTTTTGCTAATTTGAGTTTTGAAATTGAAGTTTCCAAACAAAATGAGTGAGTGTGGAAAGATATGATTTGCATGGGGGGTTTAAATAGAAATGGTGGGTGATTCCACGTGTCCAGATTTGCGACGCGTGTACGGTGTACGTGGTGCTATTTTCTTGTTTCTGATGATTTCTTTTAATTAAATTAAAAATCACCTTATCCCTGTGAAGTGTGAACGTCAAGATTGAATCCAACCCCACATGAGCCATTCAAATTGAAATCCTATTCATTTACGGTTTTCGAGAATTCATAAATCTTTTTTAATACGCAGCCGACATCATTTACTGATTTTTTACTTTCTTTTATTACTCCTTTTTTTTAACACTAAAATCATTTCATTTAGTATAAAGCTTTAAATACAAAGAAATACTAGTACAAGTCATTTCATTTCGATAATTGTATAAATAAAGGATATATATGAAAAATATCACTTTTGATCACTGAACTTTACCACTTTTCACATTTGCTCACTCACATTTAATCACTATCAAAATTGGTCACTCACTTATTCTTTTCCATCAAAATTGGTCACTCACTCCGTCATTTACTAACGAAGAAGAGGTTTTGAGCGCGGACTTTTATTTTCCCTCTTTTACTAACGGAGAAGAGGTTTGGGGTTTCTGAAATTTAAAAAAAATAAATGGGTTTGGGGGTTTAGGGTTAATGAATTAAAAGAAGGAAAATAAAAGTTCGCGGCTCAAAACCTCTTTTCCGTTAGTAAATGAAGGATTCAGCATCATCAAAATTGATAAAAAAAGAATAAGTGAGTGACCAATTTTGATAGTAAAAAATAAGTGGATGAACAATTTTCGTAGTGATTAAATATGAGTGACCAAATGTGAATGGTAAAGTTCAATGACCAAAAGTGATATTTTTACCATATATAATGTGGCTAATGTTGGGTCGACTCACCTACGTAGATGAGCTTGCTTCGTGGCTAAGTCGACAGCCATACTCTCTAATCGTTCTCCCCTTTTCACATGTAAGACCATCGTTATCTTTTCTCCACCTACATTTTACTACTTCTCATTTTTTTATACTAACTTAACCTTCATATATTATTTTTTTAATTATATATTATCTATATTTAATTTTTATTATATTTAAAAGATGTAAAAAATCTATTAAATTATTTAAAATTAATAATTTATAAATTATAATTAAAAGATATTTTATCATACAATTAAAATAAATTAAATTATAGTAAGAGTTCAAAATTTGGAATACAATATATATAATAAATCAACAAATTAAGCTACAAATAGATGCATAAAATACAACAATGCAAAAAACGTAAATTACATATTTAATTATCAGTGACAATATTTTGACATATGTGTTCAATCAAGTCATTTTTAAAAGGGATATGAACTTCTCTATTGCGAAGTTGTTCTCTATTAGTGTTATAAGTGGATAGGCTTGCCAAAAGATTGAAAATTAGGATAATTTTGAGAGTTTGAATAATTTGTAGAGTTTGAAAAATAATTTGGATGACTCAAATCCATAAAGATCGAAAGGGATAGAGTAAAAATTTGTAGAAGGAAAATTCGAAGAGAATATGAAATAAATTGTGATCCAAAACCTATCAATAGACAACAAAAATTATGAATTTTGATATATATATATATATATATATATATTATTAATATTATAAAACTAAAATTATATAAAATTTATCCAATTTTTTTTAAATAACCAATTGAGGAATGACGCATGGCAAAATATGATTGGGGGTTTGGACCAAGCCTTTAGGGCGTTCGACGGATCAGGTCTTGGATTTAATGTACATTTGAATATTATCTTTTTGTCGTTTAGCATTTAAAACACTTTGGATTTAATGAACGTCGTTTTTTCAAACTTTTTTGATGGAAATGAAATTTTGCATCCCCCACTAGAATCGACCATATAATCCATTTATAATGTCTGTTTTTGCATTTGACGACGGTGATTTTTCGCAAAATGCTTCAAACGTCACTTAATAAAGCTAAAACACTTTGAATTTAATGAACATTGTTTTTTCAAATGTTTCTAATGGTAATGGAACTTTGCATCCCCCACTAGAATCGGCTATATAATCCATTTATAATGTCTGTTTTTGCATTCGACGACGGTGAATTTTCGCGAAGGGGGCGTGACGCCCTCCCCGATAAACATAGTCTAAGGTTTATTCCTCTTCTGTCTTTTTCAGGTTTCAACTTTAAAGATTTGTTTGGGTTTCTTCTCAAGATTTTCTAAAGAGAGACAATGTAGGCTGTCATAACTACAATTAAACAATTATCACGTCAATGCTCATTTTCCACCCTTGATGGTCGACATCTGTCAATTTTCTTCGACTGATGACGACAAGCTTACCGACTTGTGGTCCCGCCTCCCACTCGAGGTCGACAATAGTGTGACTTGGGTGGTGGATTGAGCTGAGGAACTAATGAAAAAAAAATCATTATGCCCAAATCTCCTTCTTTGATCTCTCTATTATCGCGAGTTTTGGTCAAACTTGCTGAATTAGGATTTTAAGCATTTTATAAGTTTAAACGAGAAACAACATGTAGCTATCGCAAACTTTTTTTTTAATGGATGACCAAAATTTTTTTTTAGTAGGTGAAATTTATTACATTAAATGATTTGTCATATGTGAAACACATATTAAAATCATTCATGAATTGACATATGAGTAAATCTATGAATGCAGTCGGCAGAGTTTGTTAGATATTAGTGGAATTCATTTATCATCCATCTTTCTTTATATGTAGCTCAAATATGTGATTTTTTCATGTAACTCATACTTGTGGCAAAAAGTGGTGGGGCTTGTGGAGACAATGTATGTTTTCCCTATTTTCTACCATTCAAGTGTAATTGTAGTGTAATACTCCCTCCGTCCCATACTTGAAGACACATTTTACCATTTTGGGCGTCCCATACTTGAAGGCACATTACCTTAAATAGAAAAAAACACTTTTAAACACTCCCCTTAAAGCATCACAATATTACAACAAATAACACTACTTTATTACACTAAAAAGTAACTTTATTACTATTTATAAAGTTGAAAAGTCTTTACTACCCCCACTTCATCTTACACAATATTAATAAACAATTCATTCATTAAAACCCGTGCCCAATTGGTTTGAGCTTTCAAGTATGGGACGGAGGGAGTATTATATATATATATATTCTCATAAATTTAGTGTAAATTATGGTAGGGCTTATCAATACTCCTCCATCCCTGAAAAGTTTTTATACTTTTCTTTTTAGTTTGTCCCTCAAAATTTTGCAGACTCATAAAGGCTATGTTTACTTTTAGTTTTTAAAATCAGGTTTTTGATTTCAAGATTCTAAACCCATTTTACTTCGGGATTTAAAAATTGATTTTCAAAATCCACTCAAAACAACCTCTATCAAACATATTGATTTTACATAAAGTTATATTTATATAATATCACTACCATCATTATAATCTTTCTCAACAATAATATAATAATACTATAATAATACAATAATATAATACATTCAATCATTACACAATCAACTAATCATCATAATCTCACCAAAGAATAATATAATAATACAAACTCATTCAATCTTACAACTTGATTTGACATAAAGTTAAATCTTCCATTATTCCAAAGGGTGGTGCTAAACATACATAATCTGTATGTACAGACAGGGGTATTTTCGTCAATTTTTGGTTTAAGTTGTGCTAGAATGACTAATATACCCTTGATTCAAACATATTGTTTAACTATTATTTTTGAATAAAATATTAAAGTCTGACACCCTTTTTTCTCTCTTCTTATTTCTTCAATGTAAGTAATAATTACACCTATAAAACTTTCAATGTGTGTATTTAATTAAAATTTATCTTCCCTTTGTTACCTTTCAAATCAAAACTCTCTTGTTCGACTCTTTCTTCTATATGAAATTCATTTTCTACATTGCAAAAAAAAAAAAAAAATCAACTTTCTACCCGAATGTTTAACACAACCATAGACATCCATAAAAAACACAATGACGGGAATTTCCTTGACTATTAGAAAAAAGTAATTGTAATCGTATAAAATTTATATTTAAATATTATTAAGATTAAGATTAAATTTATTTAGATATTATTGAGATTAAATTATCATATATTTTATTTAATATAAAAAATATTATTAAAAAAAATATTTGATCTTTATTAAGATAATATTAAATTTATTTAAGTTGGATTTTATCGGAGTAATTTTAAGAAATTCATAAAAATTGTTGGAGTAATTTTAGGAAATTTATAAACAATTGTTTGAGTAATTTTAGGAAATTCATAAACAATTGTTGGAGTAATTTTAGGAAAATCAAATTATCTAATTTATTTAAGACAATAAATATTACTCTCTCCGTCCCATTATTAATGGAACATTTGCCAAAAACCCTTGTCCCATTATTATTGGAACATTTGCCACCTACTCTAATCTCCTTTAAAAATCTCCCTTAACATCTACTTATTTACACTCCATGTCATTACTTTTTAAACACAAACAAAAGATTTTCTCTCCAATAAAGTTGAAATACCCATAATATCCCTCATAAAAGTTAACTTTATCACCTTTAATACTAATAAACAATTATACATTAAAACCCGTGCAAACAGTAAATGTTCCATTAATAATGGGACGGAGGGAGTATTAAAAATAAAAGGTAAATTTTAATATTTTTATGGCTTACACTATTCTTGAAAAACAAAATTTAAATAAATTATATTTTCTTTAATAAGACAATTAAGAAAATTATATTATATTAACATTTTAATGACTACATTCTAAATTATATATACTCATATTAAACTACCATTTAAAAAAATATATATGTCAATATATATATATATATTTAAAATTATGAGGTGTTACAGTTTATGGTTCGACTACTCGATTCTCACCGTTCAGAGTTCAGGGTTTAGAATTCGTTTACTCGTTTTAATGTCTTGATCACATTTAAATTCAATAGTGTACGCTTATGAATCATCAATTTAATTTCTAATGTGTTGATCACATTTAAATTAAATAGTGTACACTTAAGGTTCGACTATTCGATTCTCACTGTTCAGGGTTTAGGGTTCGATTACTCGTTTCAATGTGTTGATCACATTCAAATTCAAATATTGTACACTTATGATTCATTAGTTTAATTTCCAATGTGTTGATCACATTTAAATTCAGTAGTGCACACTTAAGGTTCGACTATTCGATTCTCACCGTTTAGGGTTTAGGGTTCGATTACTCGTTTCAATGTGTTGATCACATTTAAATTCAAATAGTGTACAGTTATGATTCATTGCTTTAATTTCCAGTGTGTTGATCACATTCAGATTCAATAGTGTACACTTAAGGTTCGATTATTCTTCACCGTTCAGGGTTTAGGGTTCGATTACTCGTTTCAATGTGTTGATCACATTTAAATTCAAATAGTGTACACTTATGATTCATTAATTTAATTTCCAATGTGTTGACCACATTTAAATTCAGTAGTGTGCACTTAAGGTTCGACTACTCGATTCTCACCGTTCAGGGTTCAGAGTTTAGGGCTTAGGGTTCGATTACTCGTTTTAATGTGTTGATCACATTTAAATTCAAATAGTTTACACTTATGATTTATTAATTTAATTTCCAATGTGTTGACCACATTTAAATTCAATAGCGTGCACTTAAGGTTCGACTACTCGATTCTCACCGTTCAGGGTTCAGAGTTTAGGGCTTAGGGTTCGATTACTCATTTTAATGTGTTGATCACATTTAAATTCAAATAGTGTACACTTACGATTCATTAATTTAATTTCCAACGTGTTGATCACATTTAAATTCAATAATGTACACTTAAGATTCGACTACTCGATTCTCACCGTTCAGGGTTCAAGGTTACGATTACTCGTTTTAATGTGTTGAATTATTAGTGTTAAAATTAAATTAACTACTCTACAATTATCACCTTAAATTACGAAAATTGAATTATTAGTGTTAAAATAAAATATTTGACACTTAGGGATTAAAAATTTCATAATTTTACACCAAAGTTGTTAAAATGAAATATTTTACACTTAGGGATTAAAAAATTAATAATTTTACACCAAGGTTGTTAAAATGAAATATTTTACACTTAGAGATTAAAAAATTCATAATTTTAAACCAAAGTTGTTAAAATGAAATATTTTACACTTAGAGATTAAATAAAATCATACTTTTACACTAAGGTTATTAAAATGAAATATTTGTTAGATTAAAGTTTATTAAAATTAAATTAGTGTTTGTTAGATTAAAATTAAAATTCAACCATCTCTATCAAATCTATTTCAATCAACTTAAATTTAAAATGTGAAGATTTGTTTTTTTTTTTAACGGTAGTAATGTTGAAGATTTGGTTATTCATGGAGAAGGAAAAAACATGAAGCAAATTTAATGGTCTTAATGGTTGCATCACATATTAAGTTTCAAAATAGAGGTAATGATGATGTGCCATAATTATGTGTATTGGGAAAATTAATTTAATGGTCGTTTGCGTGTCTTGATTAGTGTAAATGCAACAGAGATTAGCATGCGTGATTTATTTAATTATTACTCCAATATTTAGTCATTATCTCTAATAATGGTATATTGGTAATTAAGTAATTAATAAAACATTAATTAAATAAAAAAAATCTGTATATACAGATTTTGTATACACATCATTACCGTATTCCAAAATCCAAAAGAAACACTTATATTTGTAGAAAATCCCATATGAATAATCTCAGGATGAATTTCAGGGATAGTGTAGGAAATCAGGGATTAATGATTTGTCCTATAGTTCAGGAAATTGATTATAATTATTGACTTTCCTTATTTAGTGTAGCATAGTTGTAAATATAAACTTAGAATGCATTGTATGTGAAAAAATAACAATAGTAATATATTCTAAGAACCTTTCTTCATGGTATCAGAGCCCTGCTAGGGTCTCTGGGAAAATACCACCTTCATTTCTTGTTAGTCGCCCCAGCCTTAATTGCTGGTTTTTTTTGTTTGTTATTTTTTTTCTTCAGCCTTTATTGCTGACCTTTGTCTCCCTAATTTTATTACCCAACCCAATCGTTTGGAGTATTTAGTATGGAGAAAATTGACAAGCTAAAGAGTATGATGGGAACAGTTGAAAAATCTGCAACTAGCAATTCTCAACCAATGAATCACGGTATGTGTTCATTGACACTTTCAGGTAATGCTCTAGTCTCTCTTGGATTAAATGTTTTTGGAAATGAGCTTAAGAATGTCTGGATCCTTGATTCTAGTGCTACGGACCATGTTGGGAATAAAATGACATATGTTTTGATTAAATACCAAAACCCCCTGAGACATGCCTAAGTCAAGATGATTGTGTTCTAAGATTGTTAGAACACATAGCATAAGGCTAGATGAGAAGCTGATATGATAGGCAGCTCTTAGATGACTAGATGCACAATGTGAGGGGGAACCTATACTTGGAAGATTATCAGGAACAAGTCTCCTCAAGGCTCAAATTCTGGAACAATCACTAAAGCAAAGGAAAACTCTATAAAACATCATATGCTCTGATCAGAAGAGTTGTCCAGAAGAGCTATCTCTATGCAAGAACAAGATTGTAAAGCTCAAAAGGACAAGATTAGTCAAATGCTCTGATCAGGAGAATTGTCCAGAGAGGTTAACTCTGTGAAAACATCAGCTCTGAAACTAAAAGACCAAATATGCTGATCAGGAGAGTTGTCCCAAAAGAGTTGTCTCAGCAAGTTTGAACCAGAACAAAAGTTCTAATGTTTGAAGGTCAACCATGCTGAAGAATTAGAGACAACCATACCCTAAAGAACTTCAATACAACATGCTGAGATCACCTTGAATTGAAGCAAAGGGAAAGAGCCAAGTCATCTGAAGAAGAGCAAGCCAACTTTGCTGATAGTGATAAGGAGAGTTGTCCATTTGATAAGGAATGTTGTCCTATCATTGGATCAATCTTCAGAAGCCATGTCCAAGTCCTAACAAGAAGTCAAACATTGGGAAAAGTGCTGTAGAATGAAGACAAAGTCTTACAAGCCGTTTATTACCCAATTAAGGACATGTCACTATCAAGAATCTGTCTTCCAGTTTGAAGAACTCAAGGAAGACATTTATAGCAATTTGGGGCTGCCTCTCCAATGGGCAAATCCTCATTTTGTCTATAAATACAAGGAGTGTGAAGACCATTTGAAGCATCCATTCTACATCCAACTGAGCAACTATTCTGAAAGCTTCAAAGTCTTCAAAAGACATTCTTAGTCTTGAAACACTTCTTCTAAGCTGAACTCACTGTATATTCATACACAAAGCTTAGAGAGATATCCTATCCTTATACACTGAACTTCATTGTAAAGGATATCTCATTAGTTGGAACCTTACTTCAACCCTTACCTCTTTCAAGTGAGAAAGTGAGAAGGTTGTAGTAGTAGAAGTGGTAGGAGCTGACTGTTGAGAGAAGAACAGTTCAGTTCTGAGTTGAGAAGAGGGTACTAGGACTCTAGACATCCTATGGATCAATTCACCAAGGAGTGGTGTTATTGATCAAGTGCACCTTGGCACTATAAAACAAGTTAATTCCAAGAGTGAAGGAATTATCCTGTTAAATCAGGGAAAGTGGATGTAGGAGCTTGAGTCTCTAAACCACTATAAACTCTTGTGTTGATTTGATTTGCAAGTACTTACATTCATTCAACACTGCACTCAAAACTGATCTTTCAAAAGATACATACTTAAAAACTGTGCAAAACTATATTGGACAAGTTCCCTGATAACTGGACTGTATTGACAAAGTGATTTCAGAAACTTAAGGAGTCTAAACTTAAAGGGCCAACCACTATTCCGCACATATAACTCCCCTAGATAGTTATTCAACTAAGTACTCAATAGTACTTAGTATTTTGATTATCTTAGAAGAGTTAATCATCTTCAGCAGAGTTGTCCAAGACAACCTTGTTGAGCTCTAGTTTGATCATAAGTTGAAAAGATTTGCATACAAGTGTATTCCCCCCCATACACTTGTTATATACTCCTTCAGGACCAACAAGTGGTATCAGATCAGGGGTTCAAAGACCACTGCTTCTGAAAATCCATCTTGATTTTCAAAATTCACATATTTGTGTGGTCACTGAACTGATCTCTATCTGAAATCTATAACCTGTTGACTAACTGTTTTCTTGAGATATGGCCAACAACAATGCTGTTCCTCCACCTGCTGTTCAAGGATTGGACAACATGGCCACAAATCCAGTCAACCACATTTCACATCATAAACTGCCCATGTTTTCAATAGATAATTATGATTTCTGAAAAATTAGAATGAGGGCTCATCTTGCATCTCTTCACACTGACATGTTAAGAGTAATCACAAGAGGACCTTTTGTGTTTACCCAAACTAACCCCAGGATGACAGATGAGCAAAGAGCAGATGTAAGGGAACTGATTCCCAAAGATGAGGATGACTTCACTGCTGATGAAAAGAGGAAAGATAATCTAAATTATCTTGCCATGAACACCCTCTATCAAATAATTCCAGATGCAGTCATGGGAAGAGTCTACCACTGCACCACAGCCAAAGAAATTTGGGATACTCTTGCTGAGATGTGTGAAGGCACAGAAAAGATCAAGGAGAACAAGCTCCAAGTTGCTGTGCAAAAGTTTGAACAATTCTCAATGGAAGCTGAAGAATCCATTGACAAATTTGCTGGTAGATTCACTGATGTGATGAATGAAATCAACTCCTTGGGCAAGGTGTACTCCAGGAGAGAAGTTGGATTGAAGATCTTGATAAGCCTCACTCAAAAGTGGGATGTCTATGCTGTGATGATGCAGAATACCAAAGATCTCTCCTCCATGCCCATGCAACAAATCTTCTCAGAACTCAAAGCCTATGAGTTTGACCTCAATAGAAGAAAGCCTGTTGAGGAACCTTCAAATCCTACTAAGGGAGTGGCATTCAAAGCCAAAGTTGCTGAACCTGAAATGCAACTCACTCCCAGATCATCAAAGTCAGTCTCAAAGACTGAAATGAAGGAAGAACTAGCCTTGATGGCTAGAAGGTTTGACAAGCTGAACACAAGGTTTGGTAGATATAAGAAATTCTACCAAGACAACAAATTCAGGAGAAGATACAACTCCCCTGAAGATCAGGCCAAGGACAAAAAGCCTGAAGAGAAAAGATCAGAGGACAAGTACTCTGATAGGAGAAGGTCCAGTAGAGCTGACCCTTCATCATCAAAAGGAAGAGATGAATCCAAGAAGGATGATGATGAAGACCTATGCTACAATTGCAAGAAGAAAGGGCACTTCCAGTATGACTGCCCTGAACTAAGCTCTAAAGAAAGAAGAGAAAGGCAAGCTAAAAGAGACAGAAAGTTCACCAATAGAAAGGCCATGATGGCTGGTGAAGGATCTGATAGTGCTGAAAGCTTCAAATCTTCAGATGGACTGTTCTCAAACAGTGATGATGATGATGATGTGTGCAACATGGCTCTTGAGGATGATGAGGTATCCTCCACTTCTAGCTCACCATCATTCTTATCACAAAACACTAGTGAAGTTAACTTGAAACTTTCCTTTGGGAAGTTGATGGAAGATTTCACTAGATTACAAGAATTTCATGATAATTGTGTGAGAGAAAATGAAAGATTGGCTATTGAACTTACCAAAAACTCTGAGGCAGCTGTTGATGTCAAATCTACTGAGTTGTATCAACAAATCTTGAGAGAGCTTAAGGAAGCAAATCTCAGGATAGTTGACCAACAAAGAGAGATTGATGATCAACTCCTCTCTCAGAAGAGAAAAGACTTTGAACTAAAAATTCTAAATGCCAAGTTTGAAAACCTCTCACATGAATATGATATTCTTAAATCAAGTGAAGAGAGCCTAAAATTAAATATGTCTGCTTTAAACAAATCCTCTAGGGCAATAGAGGAAATTCAAAGTTATCAAATACCTATGGCTCAAAGAAGTGTATTGGGTTTTGATCCATTTGAATCTTCACCTTGTCTTAGTGTTGAATCATCATTATGCTGTTCGATTCCATCGAATAATATGGAATCGCCTTCAGCATATCCGCCATTTTCAAGCATATATGAAGAAATTTCATTTTACGCACTCCCAACCTTTTGATTTACAACCCCATTTGCATCAAATCCTTAATCTTTGCCCATTTTTTCCCATGGGTTAACTGCATTTTCCGCCGTAAAAGAGTATATGTAGTACAATTTCTTAATTTTTTTTGTCATCTTTTAAACATGGAAATGAACCATTTGAAAGACACTCAAGTTTCTATGGCAACTGATTCCTGCGGCGAAAATGCTGATGCTGTTGATAACCGTTCACAATCAAGGGTTTTCAACCGGCAATATCCTCCGATCAGCTCTAAATTTCCTTTCAAGAAACCCAGATTTCCCGAGAGGAATTCATACCTAAGAATCCCCTTACCAGTCGACAGGTCAAAACTTTCAACTCCAAACAGATCAGAATTGTGTAGGCTATTCCAGAAGGGCATGTGTCATTTTGGAGAAACTTGTCGTTATGCTCATAATATGAGTGAGACTGGAAGTCATGGGTTCAAATCTGTTGATGAGGAGGATCATTTGAATGAGGATGTGCAGAGAAATGATGTGTACAGAGTAAAAGAGTGTCGTTTTTCTTTTAGCGGATTAGATTGCCCTTATGGTGAAAGATGCCAATATCTTCATAAATGTAATCAGAATGATATTTTGGGGCCAAATCGAGAGAGTCACGCCATAAGTGTTGTGAATGGAGGGAGAAATAGAAGTGGGAGTGATGAGATTGAGTCCAAGAGTTTGACAGCTTGTCAATATTACCATAAGTCGGCCCTTTACAAGAGTAAGCTTTGTATGAAGTTTGAGAGGTTTGGTAGCTGTCATTATGGGGAGCAATGTACCTACGCTCATGGAAAAGCAGGTGGTGAATCTGTGTTTGGCTATAGATTGTAGTACATATTTATTATTTAAAATTTCTGCTGTAGATTTAAATTCTCTCAATTGTTTTAGTTTGGTGAATTGTTTCGATACACGAATGTGGTGCTTTCTTGGATGGATCAAGAATGGCAATTTAGGCTGCTTGTTGTGTCATGTGTGAATATCACTCGTTTTATATGTCATACTCATGAGGCACTAGTTAAATTGTGAAAAGTGGTTAGAGGTATATCTTTCCTTTTATGCTGAGTCCACTTCTGTTTCAAATAATGTTTCTCAAACTTAGGAAGACATACTGTGTGCTCTATGTTCATTTGAAATAATTCATCATTAGCGCTATCTTCACTTGAAAATAATCTATCTTTTCTGGCACATGATCACAGAGTGAATTTGTAATGGATGTTTTTCATGTCAGCTGAGGTAAAGTTTGTGCACCAATCAGTGTGATCACTTGTATGTCGTATGCAATTACTTTTATCTATCTAAGGTTTCTGTGAGTCTCTCACGAGGAGGTGAAATAGATTTCGATTGATAGATAGTCTGCATTCTACGTACATTGATATATTTGTATAGAACAATGTTGGAATCGAAATTGTGTCTCTTTTCTGTTTGTGATAGCTAATTGATGCCACACACATCTCATCTTTTCTCCTGGCTGTTTACCTTTTGGAAACACGAGTGATATATTTCCTGCTCTTTAGTAATGAAAAAAAAGATCAAATATCAGAAGATATAGGTACGAATTACCTGGCGAAATAATTTTAGCATGACATTAGGAAACATGCTGGAGGTTTCTGCTTCGCATCCATCATTATGATGGTTTAAATGGCTCTATTCTGTTATCTTGTATACTTGTAAAACATTTCGTCTCTGCTGCTTCAAATGTTTTGTAGCCAACTGATATCATCTTCAAAATAATTTTGAAAAAATTCTACTGGATTGTAGTGGATATAATTTATACATGGCCTCAATGGAAATTGCTTATCTTTGGTTGGCTGTTTACTTCATGTTTCCTTCTTTGAGTTTTAACGCCAATTAATTTGGTGTACAGAAGTTAAAGGACGCGGTTACTATTCGAAGCTGGAAGGGGATCATGCTTTGAGGTCGATGCTTAATGATGTACAACCCAATGATGCAGCAGCATCATATCCAGGAATCAAGACTGCTAACAAGCTGCAAATGGAAGGCAAAAGGGGTTCCATGAAGTGGAAGTTGTGGAACATTGAGAGCATCAGTGGAATCTATGCTGATTGGGTGGAGATGATTCATTGAGTAAAGTTAAAATCCAATCTTTTTTTTTTGACAGAAGTTGGAATCCAATCTGGGCTGGGGTTAATATGAATTTGTGTCCACTTTTTAGATTTTACTGCTTTCGTAATTCTGAAAACATTCGTACGTAGTATGATTTACAATGGGATGCATATTTTACCAATTTGAGGCACATTTACACAAATGAATCGAGTCTAATAATCATCCAAATTTCACTAAATGTTATGCTTGCATATATGTATATATATAGATATGTTCCCTAGATCAAGAATATACCTGTATCTGTTGATCGAACAATGTTTATAGACGATCGTGCTAGAGCATCCATGGGGTCTATGCACCTCCTCCACAGAGGATCATCTGCTGGTAAAAGATTTTGCAGTTCATCTGAAGCAATGATGACTTTGTTCACTCTCACTAACAGAACTTGAAGTGCTATTCTGAACAGATTCTGTGCCCCTTTTAAGTCTTTTCTGTTTAGCGCTTCTACTGCAGGGATCACCGTATGTTCCGTTGTTGCTTTATCTGGCAATATAACCTCAAAACCCTGTATGTATATGTATAGTAACCATTGTTCATCACTATTGCAGAAAAGCTATCATGAATTGAAGAAATGTACAAACAATTACCTCCTTTTCGAAACTCTCCTGATAAAATCTAGGTACTAAAGTTTGATTGGTGGAAAGAAGACCAATAGCTTCAAGTGGCCTCAACTTTTCTTCTTTGAGTTGTTTGGTCACACATTCACCCACATGAAGAAAAGGAACAGAACATCCTTCTTCAATCTCATCGTACCAAGAATGTGATACATGACATGGCATCACGATGCAACTAACTTGTGACTTCTCTAGAAGAAGCCGTTTATGCCTTAGATTTTCCACGATTGAGCTGTAATTGGATTGTGTATGTTCCGTATGAATGGATGAAAGCGTGTTGCTAAGCTGTGGATCGGAGCAGAGGACAAAAGGCGGGCTGTTTCCTTGGTTCTCTGATTGGAAATCAACTAATTTTCTTGCAAAATTCAGAGATGAATCGACAGATATACCTCCGATTATCCCGACACCATTGTTTCCAACACTTGGAATGGTGAAACTTGTGTTGAGCTTGGATGAAGTTTCAGTTCCTTTAGGTGGTAAGATGATTGATGATGGTGGATTCTTCTTTGTCTGTTTGCTTACACAACAGTTGATATTTGATAAATAATTGAAAGGTCGGAAAGAAAATGACATCCTTGTGTCAAGATTTACAACAAGAATAGATACTATTGTCAGATCCCATAAAAAATTCAGTGCTTGCTGAGAAAATTATCCCAGAAATGTGCAGAAACACTAAACCTCCTGGAAGCCTCTACAACACAGAAATCGTTTTCTTTTAATTAATGAAAATTCCAGAAAAGAGAAGGAGGCAAGTGGGGTTGAAGAAAGTGATGAGAGAAAAATAGCTCCAATATCAGAAGGCTCTATCACAAAAATATACAAAACTCACAAAAATAAGTGGAAAGAAAGAATATTCAATCACATTTTCCACTTGTCTGTCATAAAAAAGTTAATAATAATTAAATAATTTTGAACCAAGAACAAGAAAACAAAAACCTTAGTTAACTTTGTGTGAAATTCCCAACATGGTGCATGACTGCACGATGAGGTCTATAATCTCATTACACTAAAAGGGAGCTAGGGTCCCACACCCCTTGTTCATTTACTTACAATTTTTTTTGCCCAGACAAAAAATTTGGAACATTAAAAACAACCTTAATCAATCAACAATTCAATGAATATACTCATGTTTTGGGATCTACTGGTCAGATAGATTGAAACCTACATAATGATGTCTGGTCTTTGGTAAGTTTTCAAGCATATGTATCAACAGTAATCTTTTTTCTTATCAGTTGAGTAAAAGTTACAATCAGTTTCCAATATGCAATTAGTTAGTAAACTGCATATATTAAGCCAAAAGAAAGTGATTGATCTGATGTGTAGGTATATGTAGCACATAATACTGCATTTCAGACAATAAAAGGCAAATATCACTTGTCCATTACTATTGTCCCTATTATCTTAAGATTATTTGAGATGTGTAAGTTTCTGGAAATCTTGCCCCAACTTGAGATTTGAAATCAAGAATTTCCTCTACGTCCCGCTTGGAATCCAAAGCAAGACGCGTTCTACATGGTCCCTTAGATTCTGCACCTGATGTAAACTACATCGCGACAAAATCACTCACTTTTGTGTGTGAATTTATAGTTCATGGTGGATTGACACCCACAGAATGCACCAGGAAACTTTATATCAATTTTGCTAACAAAATTCTTAACCCATAACTGCATCAAAGAAAGTATCCTGCATATATACTGTCAAAAATCAGAGAAAAAATATAATCTTTTTCCAACATACTCAATCAGATTTGTAACATTTGATAAGCTTCCGGACATCCCTTCTCATACACAAGAATGCAACAACCATTGTGAACATCATTTCTGGATATATGCAAGCCGATACACCACGATTTTTTCCAGTAAAGATCGCCTTCAAAATGCCCCATAGGATGAGAGTCAATCCAAATACGCTCATTCTTCCTCGTCTTACAAGTCCTAAAAAGGCTCCCGCTATACACAGATAGCTTCCTACTATAACCTGCGATTGAATTCATAAGAACACATAATATGGTTCGTTCCGTAAGAAAGATAATGACACTCAATTGTACAAACCTCCAACTGTTTGATATCAGTCGTTACAGATGTTGTCCTCATATTAAGCTTGTAAGAATTCAGAAGTTGATTAGGGGTTAGAATGGCTGCACCCTCCATAAGAAACCTCTTAATAGCTCCGGGATACAGCAGGGCCTTAACCACAATTTCAGGGAAAATTTTACTCACGAGCAATTGGCATGTCATTACATCTATCGGTGTTTCACAAGTGCCGATTCTACATGGATATCTGAATAATATCAATGAAAAGGTAAGAACATTCAAATATATATTCTTATAAACTGAATCAAACTTCAAGATGTTGGAATGATCAAGGCAAAGATAATAAGTTGTTCAAGGGTGTACTCTGCTGCAGACAAGATTGTCTGTTTTAAATCATGATTCATCACACCATAGGCCACATGAAATGAGATACCAATACACATAATTGAACACAAGATGAAACACTCTTTGCAAACTCCCCCACAATTCTTAGTTGGATTATATTTATTAGTTTTTTTTTTATTTAACTGATTTTCACTAAATCTCTTCACAAAATCAAGCAGTAGTTCATATCAAAATCAAATTCCACCCATCTTTAAAATTCTCCAATTTTTACACTTATTCACTTAAAAAATCATAAAAGAAATACACAATGTAAAATCTGGCGAAATGGCATTTTCCACGTCAGAAATTCCTGTGGGCCAATCCTAATATTGCAATGATAATAAAGCGTTGGAAGTAATGAATGCAGAAAATTTGATGTGAAATCTTGATAATGAATGAAGTAAATTCAAAACCCTAATCATGAAGAATCCAATCTGCATTCATTAAGGATGGCAAAACCTACGTATTAAAGCCGGGAATTAAATCTTGAATAAAAAAATTCCTATCAAAGCGTTGAAGGAAGAAATAAATAAATGAGATACTCCACCTGAAAAGTGGAAGTTGCATTATTATAATGACGAAATACACTCGGGAAGCCACTTTAGATACGACCTCTGCCCATCTTTTTGATGAGAATCCCATTTTTCAATCTTGGAAATTGCAAATCTTTTTCTTCTACTTGTGTGTATGTAAACTCTGGCGCTTCAAAAAAACTCTAAATTCTGGTGATTCTCTATTTCATTTTTATTATTATTATCTAATGGCGTGCATATAGCGTGTTCTTGTTTTTTTATTTATTTGAAAAGGCATATAGCGTGTTCTTGTATCAATAAAACAAGCAAGGAATGGTCTTTTCTTTGAAATTTGCTCGTCTTAATTGTTATACTATAATAGGCCTTCATTTTTTCAAAGTTGATTACAACTTCTAGTAATGTGATCATTTTATTATTATATATACAAAGAACATTAGTAAATTACTAGTATTTATTAATCTTTGATCAAATTTATGTAGCTTCGAATTATAAAAAATGGAGTGTTATGACTCAATCAATCGGGTACTAAATTCAAATTTGAAAACAACAATGGGACTACTTTACTATGCTTGGATCCAAACATTTCCATCGACCAATTGCTCCACTACAACTCATTTTATGACCCTTAATTGAATATTAATGGAAAATGATGTTTTCAATTCTTTTTCTCTTTTATGTTTCGTACTGATTTCATTTGTGTTAGCTTTTGGATGATTCGACTTAACTTCAAACATCATCATCTTATTATTATTATTTAGAAAAAAAAACATCTTAAGTATTCATACTTAATGGAGTATCTCATTTTCCATTGCAGTAAAGTAAATTCTATTACAACAGTTTTACACAAATCAATAAAAACATCTTAAGTATTCATACTTAATACTCCGTACTAGTTAATAGAAATGCCATCAGGTTTGCAGGGGAGATTTTTTATACAAAAAAATCCATGGAAAGGAACACATGCGTGGACATGGCTTGGTGGGAGGAACTTAATTTGAGTAAACTAATTTGATCTTGAATTCTTGTATAGTTGTATAAGGGAGTACCCATTGTACTCATATCTTAATACTACAATTTTGCTTTTGACTGCCAAAAAAAAGTAAAGATGGTTAATTGCCCCCAAAAGGTAAACACTTGTCCTCCTATTCTATGTTTCCACTTTCCAGTGCACCATTCTTTTTTCTGTTTCATTTATAACCTTAATCTCTACTCGACTACTAAATAAATTTTACTTTTTAAATTAGGCATGAAAGTTGAATCATATAGAGCCCACAAGTTAAAAAATAATCAATGACTCCGTAATAATAAAAAGAGCACATGTTAACAAACCATTAAGTTAAAACACAGAAAAGTGAATTAAAAAAAAAAAAACCTTTTATTAAGAATATTTACATCTTTCACTATGATTTGCAGAGAAAGTGATGAAACAGCAGATAATTTGTATCTATTCTACTCATGTGCCCTTTCACCACACCCAACAACCACAATATTCAGTGCCTATTTATTTGAAAATGTACGTACAATCGCCACATAATAAGTCCAAACCTTGTGGCCCCCATGCTCAGTTCATGTGGGCACGCATCCCTACGCCACACTACCCTCTCATTTACTATGATAAAATAAACCATCTAATCAATCATACATATCTATATTCTCTGTTTTTCACACATTTCCAACCAACCAATGTGGAGCAATCTTCCCTTTGATCTCCTAATCCACATCTTCTCCTATCTCCCCCCGGAATCCTTAGCTCGTGCCAATGCCACTTGCCGGAATTGGCACGCCACGGCGGAGCCATCCGCCATACTGGCAGCTCGCCGCCGTCTCCACCCGCCGTGGTTCATAGCTATGCCGATTCGCAGTTGGGGCCTTTCTTGCTATGCCCACAATCCAATTGAACAACACAACTGGATTGAATTACCTCTTCATCATACTATCACCTACGTTAAGCCTATTGCCACAATTACTGGCTTAATAATCTTCAAGTTCACTAATACAACTTATCTTAATCTCGCCAGATGCAACCCTTTTACAAATCAATTCTCATCCCTCCCATCGTTAAACGTCGCAAGAACTAATCCAGCTGTTGGAGTAGTTGAAAACAGCTCCGATCTGAACTCGGGGTTCAAGATTTACGTAGCTGGTGGAATGTCGGAGGCTGTAGTAGGCGGCGGCGCCGCCTACCAACCAACAGTAGAAGTGTACGATTCATTTTCTGACAAATGGGAGATCATCGGAGCAATGCCGGTGGAATTCGCCGTGAGGCTGACGGTGTGGAGCCCCAACGAGAGTGTGTACTCGAATGGGATACTATATTGGATGACGTCTGCTCGAGCTTACAGCGTGATGGGGTTCGACATTTTATCAAACAAGTGGCGGGAGTTGAGAGTTCCAATGGCGGATAGGCTTGAGTTTGCGGCGTTGGTGGCGAGGAACGGGAAGTTGGCGGTGGTCGGAGGGGAGTGTGGTGGAGATGCGCGTGTTTGGGAGCTTGGAGAAGATGATTTGTGGAAATTGGTAGGGAAAGTGCCGTTGGAATTGGGAGTTAGATTGTTGGGAGAAAAGATGAATTGGGGGAGTGTGAAGTGTGTGGGGATTGAGGGGGGTGTATGCTTGTATAAGGATATTGGATCTGGGGTTATAATTTGGAGGGGGGTGGGTGGAGAAGGGGGATGGGGGTGGATTGAAGGGTGTGGTGCAATTAGAGGAAGGGGAATTCGTAATTTCCCAATTAAAGGACTATTGCTTCAACCTAATCTTGCTCACTCAACTTTTTAGGGTTATGATGATATGAGGGTGTATGAAAAAGTCTCGAATTTGTTGAAGAGGAAGTTGTTGAGAAATATATAAGATGGTTAGATTGAATTTGTCATCTGTTTGAATGGAGAGTATACTTTCTAATTATCTATAGCAATGATTTTTTTAACACTCAATTTAGTAATACAGATGTTCTTGATTTAAGAATAGGAGAGCAAATAATCAGAACTCATGATATGAGATTCAAGAATATCAACATCTAATTTACAGAGTTTCTGATGAGTATAACATTAGGCTACACAACTTCAGCTTTATAAGAACTAAAAGGTGGGATTAAATGCTTTGTAAATTAAGGAAACAGCTTCCTAATTTGGTTACCACATTGTAAATAACAAAGGCTTTATTCCTTTGTAACTTGGAGCAGCTTGAGCCAGAGCATACCTGGAAGCCTAAGGTATGTCTTTCGTTCTTCTGATAATATGATGCAAGTAAGTTCATATGTTAAACAACAGAGCCCACAAAGTAGAACGATCTAGAATATCGAAAGCTCCAATCAACTGGTGAGCTCTTCCATTTGGCCCTGCTCATATTAATAAAAGTAATCAAGTTATCATAAGTGATTGAATCCCAACAGTGAAGATGATAAAGATTATATGAAAACACAAGTAAGATCAACCTGAGTGATGTATTGCTCTGCATCAGTTCGTCTCAGGAACATGATTGCGTGTCGTGCTAAGTTGGCAACCTGATCACTTAGCATAATCTGACCAATATCATCAAGAACTCTCACCTTTACAAAAGGATCTTTTGGAGGAACCATATCCTGGAACCACATGAATTTTGGCTAGAGATTATTAGATAGCTCAACTAATTATTTGATGGATGACACATGATAATAATTTCCTGTTTGTAAGGAGTTGATTGACAATGCATAGAGTTATGTAAGGAAAATAATTACCACATTCAACTGAAGATCAATCTCAGATGTGTATGATTGTAACGTTGCAACATGATTTTTGAAATATTCTTCTTCACTACTACTGAGTTTCTCTTGAATTTCTTCAGGAAGCACTCTCTCAACCATCCATCCCAAGTTTCTAATGACTTCAGCTCGATTATGTCTGTGAATAGAACAAATCAAGTTAAATGTGGGTCTGATTACTTTAGGCAAGAGTCAAGAAAGACACATTTTTAGACAAAGGATGAAAAGAAAAATGAAGTTAGATGTGAGTTCTGATTTCTCACATATAAGCCATGAGACAGCGCTTGTTGCGGACCAGTGAAAGATGATGTACGAGTGCCCCAAACTGATTGGATTTCACAGCATTTTGGATAACCAACTTCTCAGCTTCTGATTTCCTACTTTCATCCTCTGAACTACCTATGTCGTCTTCTGATATCCTACTGTCTTTCAGTTCATTTTCATGATCTTGTATTTTCCTGTAGAATAATTAAGTTTGATAATTTATTTACTTCTGTAAGACACCATAATGTTGTCAAAAGAAGTTGAAGGAGAAAGAGAGAAAAATGGAAGAGTAAGGCAGGATGTAGCAGATACAGATCAGTAGATAAGGGTTACCTCATTAAAGGCTGAAGGTGAAGGAGATGCCCATCGCATTCTTCAAGCACTTGAGTAAATAGGTCATTCTGCATATGCATAAAACTAATGTGAACCAAATAACTAAATTGGATACCCCAATTTTTTAGCACATGGTATCCTAATGGTAAAAATGTCACAGCATTAGCAATCACCGGATTCTAACAAGTAAAAGCATTTGGAGCCTATGTATGTCGAAAGCAAAAGCAAAATGGCTATAGCGAGCTGTGAGCTTTAATTTCTAGTTGTTTAGTAACTACTTAAAAAACTCCCCCACCCCACCCCCCCCCCCCCCCCCCCCACCCCAAAAAAAATAAATAAATAGTAAATAATAAAGGGATGCCATTGGAAATAAAAGCAAACAATTGGAATATCAAAGTGCAACTGCTATAACTAAATAAACTTCTTCACTGAGAGAAAAAAACATAAAAGAATATAGTATGGTATCAGTTCACATTTCCCACAGCAAACCCAAGTGTTATAGGATCTCCTTACCCCAAGTCTAAAGTTAACATCAAAGCAAATTTGCTTACAGCTGCAGTACTCCTCAAAGCTTCACAAGGAATTTGTCTCAATTCAGAGACACAAACTACATGCATTGCAAGAACGAGAGAAAAATTAAATTCCTTTTTTTTTTTTTTTGGGAATCCTTTTCTTGTATGAAACTACAATTTTTTTAACCAGTTGATATAGCAAGGAAAATAATCTCAAATGGCAATTCCTGCCAGTTCAGAATCCAGGAAAAGTACTTGACAATTCACCACTTTGAGGCTTCAGATTCTGTATCTTATCAGTAAGAGTACTTGACAATTCACCACTTTTGAGTTTTTCAATCTGACTATTAATCAAAAAAAAAAAAAAAACTCAAATCCAAACTAATGGAAGCATTTATACACATCATACCTAGTATTAGGAAACTAATATACAGGATTTAATCCCGCACCTCTCTACAAGTTCGAACTTTTAGATGAAAATGAATTATTTCATCTAAAACTAAAACTATAACAAAGCTAAAAAGGAACTGCTATACATACTGAGCACGCATATTGCAAATTATATGATCTGGATTGGATTTCCATGGATTTAAATCAATGGACACCTCTACAAAAAATTATAAAAAGTGGCAATGTTCTAAATTAATCAATTCATTTACTTCAACCTTTCTAATACTGGAAAACGGAAGTGGACAAAATCCTTACCACTCTAGATAAATTGTCTTTTGCCAACTTATAATTCAACAATTCAGTGTAGTGCCCAGAAAATATTGAATTCAATACTGCACCGGAATCTAGATCTTCAATAGAACCAAAATAATTGCAAGATAAATCTATCCGTTAATAAAAGATCTTACATTGAAAGTACTAAGCTGCCCAGGTTCACAACTCGCAAATTCTTTCACCAATTCACTTGCTTTTCTCCCGTACATTTTCCCCCAAATTTCGAGCTGTTGCTACTTTTTGCTGCAAGATTCCATCACAAGCATTTCATCAAACACATTTGCTACCAAAATTCCTTCGCAACAGAAATACGTATATCAAAAACAACAAGATAAATTACATACTTGAAATCAAATTTACAAATAAGAAGGTAGAAGAATGATTGGAATTGCGGAAAGATGTGAGTTAAATACGATGTTGAATTGTTGATTGACGGAACACATGTGGCGGGAAATTAGTTTTGGGCGCCGTTATATGCACACACGACTTTGATGAATACACTCACTTTGACTTTTAATTTACTACATGTAGTAAATGTCCGAACTACCCTTTTCTCATTATTAAATAAGTTCACTTTTTTATAGTACACTCACCCCTAATTTGGCTGAGAATCTGCTGTGCTCTCCATTACTTTACATTCTCTCCCTCCGGTTTATCATGCTTTTATACACATATATTAACAAAGAAAAAGGCATAAAATGTGAATTTAGTAGTTAAGATGTGTTAATGTATAAAATTGTTTTTAAAAGTAAATCTAATTAAGTGACAACTTTTGTAATAAAATTAAATTTATCAGTATATCGATATGCAATACATTAATTTATCTATGTATACTCTGAATTTGGTGACCAACAATCAAGACTCGAGAGCTACTGTTTTGGAATTCAAAAATCGAGGTACTTACAGGGGGAGGCGGCGAACGGCGTGGTTGGGAGGAGGCAGCGACCGGTGTGACTGGGTTGAGGCGGTGACCGATGAGCGGTGTGGGGGCGGTGAACGGAGCTGGGAAATTAATTGGGAAGAGAACAAAGAAAATGTGAAATAAATGAAAGGGGAATTAGGTTTAAGGAGGGCAATTTAAGATTTTTAGTGTGTGTGGTGTACTCAGGTGGGTGTTTTAAGCGAGTCGGTGTCCTAATGAATCTCATGTGTGCTTATAACCATGCCCATAGTTTTTTAAGTTGGGAAAATTATTTTAATGGGCTGTATTGGGCCCAATATAAAGTGGATGGACGAACTAAGTGGGTCTAACTATTTACTCCTTCATTTCATATGGATACACTCCCCCGATTTATACACTCCCTCTAAAATCGAGCACACCCCCCTTAATTGTCTTAAATGCCCTCATTTTCATAAACTTCTTATTACTACCCACACCCCACCACAAACCCTAACTTCATCTTCTTCCTCTAAAGTTTCCCCCCACCAACCCACCACCCACACACGCCCCTCGTCCGGCGCGGCAGCCCCTCCATTTTTATTTTTATTTTTGTATTTTTTTCGTCGATCGACACCGGCGCAGCCTCCCTCTCCCCTCGATTCCGGCGCGGCACTTCCATTTTTTGCATTGGCCGCGCGGCGCGGCCTCCCTCCCTCATTGACCTCGCCGCCGCCTTCATCCCAATTTTTTTCCGACATACTTTGGTCGACTATATACACTTTGATCGACAAATCATTGTCGACGAGAGTGTATATGGTCAATTCTAGTTGGTCGAAATTTATAAAAAAAATTATGGTTTTTTTAAGTATATTTTAAAATTTCTGTATTTTTTTTTTTTTTTTTGGTAGTCGCTGGAAATGGTGTCGGCGGCGGCCGAAAGTAGTTGTTTGGGGGAAGGTGAAAGAAATAACAGGGGATGCGTTCAGTAAGGGGTGCATGTAGTATGCTGTATTTTAATGAAGAGTATTTTTAATTTTTGGCCTATTATTTTATTAATAAATTGATTGATTTTTTTACTAATTAGCAAATTTTCAAAAATTATTTCTAAAAAAAGTAACAATTTTTAAAAAATAATTTCCAAAAATTTACTAATTTTTCAAAAATAACTTGCAGAAAAATTTAAAAAAATCGGTAAAAAAAAACTGAAGAACACATCTCACAAATTCAAGGGAAATTCAGGAGGGAAACACCATAAATCTAAAATTACTACGAATCCAACAATAAAATTAAAAATAAAATAAAAAATTAAGCACCTAGGTCGGGGCAGAGAAGGGCGACGTGCTCGCAACGGGACTGCGGTTGCGCAACCGGGGTGAAGGTGTTGCCGCTGCATATGTGCGGCGGCGATGCTGACGTGGGGCGATGGGTTGGAGAGGGAGTGAGAATGGGGTGAGAGAGGAGTGGGAGCAAAAAATAAAGAAAATGAGTTAGATTATAATTTATGTAGAAGGGTAGGGTTGGAAAATGAAAGGGGTCAACTCACCTGGGGTGGAAAAAAAAGGTGGGAAAAAAAAGGTGGGGAGGGGAGGGGGCATTTAACCGTTTTAACCGTGGCCTAAGCGGCCTAAACAAATATTTTTGCTTATGGAGATCGATCTCCTAGAGGTTCCAGAGAGGTTGGCTTTGAATTAATAAATCCATCTTACTACCTATCTGACGGCTAACTTCTCAGTCAGGATTGAGTCAATATAGAAAAAGAGCACGAGATGCTTTAGTGGGACCCCATCAATATGACCACCAGTCTCGCGACAAGATAGGAAGACAAATGCCATAATCAGAAAGAGATTCAACCCCGGGTGGCTCAAACAAAGCCAACCACAACTACCGCTTTTAAGTGTGCGTGCCATACATATTAGGAAAAAGTGTCATAGTCAGTCCTCACAACCATAAGTACAGGGCTTTAGGGGCGCGGTTATACACACACCAACCTATTGAGGACACCCACTCTATAAGTACACACACCGTTGATTAGTGTGAAAATTGCTCGAAATTCTTGTGTTTAATTTGCATACTTTTATAGGATTTCGTGCATTATTTACACTAAATTGACTAATTGCACTCGATTTGGAGAAGTAGTGTGGTTTGCTATTTTTGTAGGTAAAACGAGGTGTTTTGAATCAAATCACGAAAAATACAGCCGTTGGATCGAGTCCATGAGTTGACCACGTGAAAGAAGGGAAAGTGAGGGTTGAAACGAGACAAGAATCGAGCCGATCGGACACCCGAAACAAAAGATATACACAAAACAAGAAGAGGGTTGAGGAGGTGGAGCACGGCCGAGCCTTAAGCTCGAGCTTGGCGTGTCCGTGACAGAGAGTTTAGAGAAGCTGGGAGGCACGGCCGAGGCCTCATGCACGGCCGAGCCACTCAATTGAGGCAGCAAAAAAAAAACAGTTGTTGGGCCTAGGCACATTTCACCTCCAAATAAATAAATTAAGGGTTGGGGTATATACCCCTCCAGCTTTGTTTAATACACTCCCCTTCAATTTTTTTAATTCAAAATATAAATGAAATACCAATTTTGCCCCTTAGTAAAATAATATAGATACATACACACCCCCTTCTAACCCTAACCCTAATTTTTCTCTATCTTCTTCCTCATTCTCTCTTTTTCTCCCACATTTCTCCACCTTCTCATCCACCGCCGCCGCCGCCACCACCCATCCACCGCCGCGGCTAATGCCCTTCTCTCCTCCTCCTCCACCCTCGTTTCGCGCCTCCTCCTCGCCGCCGCCCATCTTCTTCTTTTTTTTTTTTTTGTAATTCTTGCCGCCTCCACCCAGCGCTCGCCGCCGCCGCCGCTCCAGCTCTCCCTCGGTCGTGGCGGCCCATCCCCAGCGCTCGTCACCGCTCCGGATCTCCATCGGCCGTTGTGGACATCCCCATCGCTCGCCGTCGCGGCCCGCCCCGCGCCCACCCCAGCGCTCGCCGTCGCGGCCCACCCCGGCGCTCGCCTTCGCGGCCCAGCCGTGCCCACCCCAGCGCTCGCCGTCGCGGGCCGCCGCCGCGAACCTCCAGCCGTATCAGTCCCCCCCCTTCCTCCGCCTGAGAACACAGGTTTGTTATTTTTTTTTTTTAATTTTCGACCATTATTGGATGCTCAAAAACACTCTCGTCGACAATAGGGTGTCGACGGGAGTGCTTTTGAGCGACCAATAATGGTAGAAAATTTCAATTTTTTTTTAAATTTTTTTTTCTAAATTTGGTCGACAAACCAGTGTCGACCGAAGTATTTTTAGTCGACAAACCAGTGTCGACCGGAGTATTTTTGGTCGACAAACCAGTGTCGATTGGAGTGTTTTTGGTCGACAAATCAGTTTCGACCGGAATGATTTTTTAAAATAGTAAGTTTTTTTTTTCTAAATTTTAGGTGGTGGCGGCGGCGACGACGACGACGGCAGCGGCGGCCTATTTCTAGGGTTAGGGTTTGTTTAAATTATAGGGGAGTGTATGTATCTGCCATTTAATAAAAGGGCAAAATTGGTATTTCATATATATTTTGAATTTAAAAAAATTGAGGGGGAGTGTATTAAACAAAGTTGGATGGGTATATACCCCAACCCATAAATTAATTAAAGCAATTGGGAGGGAGGCAACAAACGCACACAACTGGATTTTTTTTAATAGATGGGCTTAGGCCCATTTCAATATATTCAATTAATCAAGGAAAGGCCCATTTACTCACGGGGAAGGAGGAGAGCAGCTGGAAAGACACACACGCACGAAGCAGAGCACGCAGCTCATTGGGGGAAACCTTCCCCCTCCATACTACACTCAATATTTTAGTTTAATGTCACTCTCTTAACTAGTTTTTAATGTAGTATTTTGTTTTATTGCAAGCAACACAAGACTTGAGGTGATACCCTTCTTTATATTAATGTTTGGTTGTTTATCTTTTATGAGTTTGATTTCAATTGTTAATTTAGTTATTAGCTAGTTTGTTGGTGTTTGGGTGTTTGGATTTATGATGGAATTAGATTTTTAGTTTAGTTTGGATTGTTTAATTCTCTTGGATGGTGTATTGATTAAATTAGTGGGTATTTATTGATCATGTGCTTGAATTCAATTATTAGATTATATTTTGACGCGTGATTAGTGCAACGAGAGTTGGTTAGTCTTGATGATAGTATAATCGAGGGTTGAAAATCGAGTGGATTGAATATATATTGGGTTATCGCAACGAGAGTTGGGTAATTTTCATTAGAACCCCATTAATTTACACTAATTATTTGAATGAGAGTTTGAGTGATTAGTGAAGAGATCATAGGAGTTTGGTTTCTAGTATTCAAGTGGAAAAGCATGATTAGGGCTTAGATTAGATTAATTTAGATAGAGTAGAACCCCCTAATTGTGTGATTACCCGGGTAAGAACGACTCTATTCTTCCTCCCAATCTTAGGTGCTTTATTAGATACATTTTTAGTGATTGCTCTTATCATACACTAACCAATGAATTAAACGTCCAAGTTAAGCTTTAATCGATTTTCACATAATGAAGAACACCCGAACACTACTTCTCACATTTGATATTTGATCATCGTTTACTTGCTTTTTCTAGTTAGTTTTTATCTTGTTGATTTTTACATTTAGTCTTTAGCTCACCCCCATGCTCTTTCACTATAATTACGCGACACACACAACACTAAGGCTACGCTAGCAAACTAGTCCCGTGGTTCGATAATTTAACCGGACACTTACTTTTACTACGAGGAACCTCTTACACTTGAGAGGTGAGTATTGAAAAATACGTGTCAACCGTAAGATGAGGACACCCACGTGGAAAACCCAAAAATACCCTTAACCTACATAAAACCCTAATTATATACATTCATTCCAAAAAAATCGGTACACCCACCTCCTCCCTCTTTTCCTCCGCCCCTCTCCCTCCCCTTCTTCCCCCATCCACCACATCGCGGCACCCCCTCCGCCCCTCCACCCTCGCCGCAGCGCCGCCGCCGCAAGAAGGACGTGGCCGCCATCTCCCTCCTCCTAGAAACGCGGCCGCTCGCATCCCTCCTCCCTCTCTCGCAAACATTGTCCGTCGCGGCCTCCTCTCTCGCCCTCGCGCCGTCGCAGCAAGGAGGACGTGGCCGCCGTCTCCCTCCTCCTAGAGACGCGGCCGCTCGCAACCCTTCTCCCTCTCTCGCAGACCTCGCCCGCCGCGGTCTCCTCTCTCGCCCTCATCTCAGAGACGCCGCCCGTTCGCCACACAATTTCTCCCCTCGCCGCCACTCGTTTCAAGTAAGATTAGGGTTTTTGAAAATTTTAGGAAAATTAGGGTTTTTAGAAGTTCGGAAAAAAAATTTGAACATATTGAGTTTGTTTTGGAAAAATTCGAACATTAGTGTTTGTTTTGGAAAATATTTCGAACATGATGTTCGATTTTTTTTCCGGACAAATTTAAGTTGTTTAGGAATTTTTTTCGAACATATTGCGTTTGTTCATTAAAAAAATTTGGACATCTTAAATTTGTTTTGATAAAAATTTCGAACATTTTACGATTTTTTTTAATCAAACTGTTGTTTGAGTATTTTTTTTTTCATTTATTCTTCATGTTAAAATGGTATGGTGATGAATGGTGGGATTGATTTTGGCACATATGGTGGTGGTGGTGGTGGTGGCCTGGTGGGGACGATGTTGACGGGTGAAATGTGGTGGGTGTACTCATCCAGAGAAATATATTTAATTTTAACTAAAGGATAGACTTGACATTTCGCATGTAACTATTTTGTAAAAGAATTCTCAGTGGGTGTACTCAATAAGTGCGTGTGTGTGTATAAATGCACCCTTTTTTTTAGCCCAAGTGATCTTTAATGGAGTAGAATTTATATGTTCACTCTCAATTCCACCACTTAAATTTTACTATAAAATTAGAACTTATTGAAAAAGAAAAAAAAAAAAAAAAAAGAGTGAGAGAAGATTTTCCCTTTGTAATATAGATAAAATTCAGTAATAAATGGGTAATATTAAAAAAACATTAATCAGTCTTTTTTTTTCAAGGTTTACAATTTTTTTTTTCAAGGTTTACAAGATCGGATTAGATTAAATACAAAGATACTTTCTAAATCACTAAATCTTCAAATCAAGCGAATCAAATCGATGTCGCTATCCACTCCAATCGTGAAAAGTGGAGACGCGAGTGTACTCTTTGCCCACGAGAAATGCACAGTCCTCCATTTTAACAACGTGACAAACCCCACACTAAGTAGTCTAGTGTTATGAGAAATAGGGAAAATAAAAGGACAAAAGTCACGAAGCACCAAAATCCAAAACTTTCAAGTAAACCACAAAATTCCAGCACCACAGCAGGGACATAAACAAACTCCACAAAGGGACGGACTCCACAAATGGACAATAAACTCTCAAAAGGACAGTAAAAACGCATAATGTGCGCTTAGAACAACAGAAAGTAAAGCAACGAAAGCAAAAAAAACAGAAACTAAATGACCTAAACTACGAAAGCAGAAAATAAACGTACTAAACTAGAAAACAGAAAAATAAACGGGCTCAACAGATCGCTCACCCGATTGACCACTGTAGCGCCATCAGGGGGAAGACCCGTTGATCCCATTAAAACTGAAACAATAAAGTTTTAGATTCGAACAAATCTGAGAGAAGACGGTAGATCTACAAAAAAAATTGGAAATGAGAGAGAGTGGAGGAGAGGGGAGAAGCAAGTCGGAGGAAAGAAACTTAGCCTATGGGGTATGCGGTGGAGTTTGGTGCTTATTTTCTAAGCTATCGAGAGAGAGATTATTTTAGAGAGAGCCGAGAGAAAAAATATTAACCAATTTCATAACCAATCTAATGTTACATTGTCTTGCACAATATTTTGTTAAGACGTTAAGGGGAGATATTTAGTTGCATCTATATAATTGAAATTAGACTCTAATAAATTTAATTAAATATTAAATTGAAAATTCAAATGTAAAAATTCTTTCATGTTATCATAGTCTTAGACTCACGACTACACATTTGCATGAGAGAATGTGTATTCCAATAAACAAATAATACCAGCCGAATCATATGTAAATATGATTGTGAGATTTTATATTCTCTGTCGTCCATCTCAAGTGTTTAATTAATTTTTCAGGTTGCAACTTATATGGGCCGTACTTAATTCATTGTAACTGTTTATTTTTTATATTTTAATTAAAGTAACAATAGTCACTCTTAAAAAATATGTAATAAATAAATTTCACCTTCATACACTATCATCGCGCTCACTTACTCCACAATCACTGAAATGATATTCGTCAATGTAACATTACAATTTACAATGTAAAGTAAACAGTTGGTTATATTTAATAACCATAAACCAAATGCTTAATATTATTTAGGATTAATTGTAAAAAAAAAAAAATACATTTCTTTTTTCAAATTTACTGCGAATTATTAATTTTAGACCCCTCTAATACATGAGATTCTAATCCCTGATTCAATCATAAAAACATAAAAAATGATTTAAAAAAAAAACATAAAAATGACTTAAATTAAAAGAAGAAATTGTATCCATAAAGGAAAGTTGATTTAAACTCCTAAAACCCCTGTTGAACCCTTTTCGCGAGCTCACTGAAACCCTACACTGCAATGTCAACCTACCACTTGGCTCTCCGCCGCGCTCGACACCTCTCAACCGCTGCCTCCGCCGTCAAACCGTTAACCATTTCCCAAGTCAAAAAGAGGTTCAATAGAGTGCATGACCCGGACGAGGGCATCAAAATCTACTCCGATTTCACCTCCGCCGATGGCCCCTCCTCCTCTCCCGCCTCCGCTCGCCACGTCCAGGAATTAACCGTCCGCCGCCTCGCCAAATCCCACCGCTTCTCCGATATCGTAACCTTCCTCGAATCGCACAAATCCCAAACCCAAGTTACTGAGGAGCCCTTCATCTCATCGCTGATTCGATCTTACGGCGTTGCCGGACTGTTCGAAAATGCCCTAAATACCTATCAGCAGATGACTGATTTCGGTACCCCTCGATCTTCTCTCTCCTTCAATGCTCTTCTCGGTGCTTCTATTAACTGTAAGGAGTTCGATCGTGTGCCCGTTTTCTTTAGTGAGTTTCCTGAAAATTTTGGGTTTGAACCAGATATGTTTTCGTATGGAATGTTAATTAAGGCTTATTGTGAGATGGGTTTATTTGAGATTGCGATTGAGAAGATGAATGAAATGCAGGGAAAAGGGATTGATAGTGGAGCGATATCGTTCACCACAATTTTGCACTCATTTTACAAGAATGGGAAGATTGATGAAGCTGAGAAGTTTTGGGATGAAATGGT
This sequence comes from Galeopsis tetrahit, assembly GCA_963675135.1. Classification (NCBI taxonomy): domain Eukaryota; kingdom Viridiplantae; phylum Streptophyta; class Magnoliopsida; order Lamiales; family Lamiaceae; genus Galeopsis; species Galeopsis tetrahit. The sequence goes on from OY776127.1 coordinate 66,448,039, forward strand.
GAATAAAAAAGGTTGTAAACTAGATGTTGGGTCTTACAATGTGAGACTTTCACAAATTCATAATGGGAAACCTGAAATTGTGAAGGCTTTGATTGAGGAAATGAAGAATGCTGGAATAAAACCCGATGTTATTACTCGCAACTATTTGATCACTTGCTACTGTATTAATAATATGATGGATGAAGCAGAGGAAGCGTTTGATGAGTTGGTGAAGGAAAAAGGGCACAGGCCAAATGCAGCCACATTTAGGACAATGGTCTTTTATTCTTGCAAGAAGGGGCGATATGTGAAAGCCTATAAGATCTTTAAGCAGAGTGTGAAAGTAGGCAAGATTCCGGATTTTAACACGTTGAAGTATTTGATTAAGGGGTTGGTGGATATGGAGCGTTTGGACGAGGCTAAAGCTATGGTTAGGACTATGAATAAGAAGTTCCCTCCTGAGTCGTTGAAAGCTTGGGAGAAACTCGTCGAAGAACTTGGATTAGCTCGTGTGGAGCTTGATTCTGGGGAGACAGAAAAGGGAGATGGTTCTCATGTTGACACAGAAAAGGCAGGTACATGAGTTTGGCCTCTGAATTGAGTTCAGATTATTTCTTGTACGACTTTTAATTGATAGATTGAATTATGTCTTCGAAGTTTATGAATTTTGGTAGGAATTATAAAGTTGGAATCGATCCTTCATCACATTTTAACTTTATACGCTAGAAACTTGTTTGAAGTGTTAATAATGGTAGTGAAAAATTCGAAGGTAGTTCAAACTTAACATATCTGTGCGGAAATGGAATCTGATAAGCCTTCCCCTACTTTCGTGTTTAGGTCATACCATGTTATCCGAGTACTTTCTGAATTCAAATACATGAGATTTGCTTAAAATATAGGTGGAGACAATGATCTTTGTTTTGGTTGTGTTATGAGTGTGAGGAGATATGTCGGTTGCACTTTCAGTCTTTTCTTCAGTCTTGTAGCTTGTTCATCATATTGATTAACCTTAGGGGAACTTTGCAAACACAAGTGAGGGGGTCAGAATCACTTTTTTTAAAGCTTCCCCATCACATCTTCTGAATTCTAGAAGTGATTTTTCAATATTGTGTAGTGGTTGCTATTTGCAAATGCTTCTCTATTATAATGTATGATAATTGGACGCTGGTTCATTATTATATGTGACAGTCATTTTTTGTGCCAAATAAAGTATAAGTTGTATAAAGTGAGGCTACTTAACCACAAAAATGAATAATTGATGGCATGCAACTACACTAGTTGTGCACCAAAAAAATGGGTAGTATTGGCAAAATTGCATTACCTGATTGCAGTTATGTTGGTTTTTGTCAAAGCTAGGAAAATTGTTAATGGCACTTGTAAAGTATCTTTTCAATCCCATTTCCCTGCTTTCATTCTCTCTGTTTCATGAATTGATCTTGAGAGTATTGACAGAGCTTTGATCTTTTAGTATCTATATATCCCCTTATACTGTTACACACATAAACTTATCAACAATACTAAATAAATAAAAAAGACAAAAACATACTATGAGACAGATCTCATATACTCATGTTATGTGACCTGTGAATTTCTGAAATTTCATCTCAATCACATTTTAAATGTATATAAGGTTTAATAGTTAGTTGGAGATTCCTCTTATGTAAAGACTCCTGTACAATATTTCAATAAAAAAATGCATTTCAGTCCGTTTCCAACTTAAGTAAATTATACTATCTCCATTTAAGTGGCCCCAACTATCGATCTTGTCAATCGGCTTGTTTTGTCAACACAATTGTGATAATGTGACGGTGATGAGTCGACTTTGTGACATTTTGTATAAATCTTTATTAATTTGGAGTGTAGTATAATATATTATTGTGAATATGATTTTAATCATTTAATGTCTGGACAAATTTGAATAAATAACCGAATTCAAAAGCTTAATAATGAAGGGATCATAAAAGGCAGCAAGTGTCTCCCCTCCACTTTTTTTTTTTTCCAAGTCGTTTGGACACTTTCTTCAGTGGAATTTTACAATTACACAAAAGTCGCCATTTTTGAAGGGTAATTTGATTTTGTTATTATATAATACGGAGTAATATATTTATTTGTGTTTGACAACGTTGACCGTAGTAAATTAAAGTCACACCTTTTGTATTTTTTTACCTAACATTTTTTTATAACATTGATAATAAATTACATCATTCTTATTTTTTGTAGATGATTTTTTTTTTCTTATGTTTAAAGTTTGGGTTGTTGAAAATCAACAGAGTTAGTGATATTTTTGTTTATTTTTCCATTTTGCAATTTAGCCAAATATGTATGTGTGTGTGTTGGGGGGTTTAAATTCATTTAAAGAAATCGAATTTCAAATATTTTTCTCATGAGATTGGGATGAAATGCTTAACATTTTGCTTCATATTAATAAAGACATATAAAAGTATTTATAATAATAAATACTATTATTATAATTATTCATATTATAACATATTCATTAAAATAAGAAATATTGTATGAAACAATCTCAAGATTAATATTTGAGTCATACTCTTTCTTAAATATGATAAGGTTAGAGTTTCATAAAATGCTCGGAAATCTGTCTCATGTATACATTATAAAAAACCCAGTACTATACTTTGCCAGGATAAAACAAATGAATTAGTTCATAGAGAAAAGAGAATGTCACAATCAAATATATATAAAATGGTAGGGAAATTAGTCGAAAAATCCAAGAATGTCTTTTGTCAATAGTGTACAATTTTCAGAATAAACCAAAAAAATTAAATTATGGTACCAAAATATATGCCATGAAATTATGAAAATAGTTCAGTGATATAACCTAATGTTGATTTAAGTTCTAACAAATTCAATTTCATCCTCGACTCTTCTCCATCCATATATTTTGAGATATACGATACTTTATATTTACAAAATTTATTAAATCATGAAAACAAATACGAATCAGTGAATAAAATTAGTTTTATATACTGTATATGTGTGTACATGCATCACATATATGTATACATAATAATGTACCATGCCAAAAAACTGTCATGCGAAATGTATACTTAACGTGGAAAAACTCATAAGTCTTCATTTTTTCATTTAGTTTCTGTGTTTATAGACTTTTATAATATCCGGTCTTTATATTTTTTTAAATTAATATTTAATCATCATTTGTATTAACAAATGAGTCAAAAGACTCAAAACTAGATGCCAAGTGGCCAAACATCTTAATTAGTGAAGATATCAAATACTATTAATACTAAAGACTGACTTAATGTTCATATATAAAAAAACTAGTGTACGACCCGCGTACTACACGGAAATTGAATACAAAGATTTTTTCATTTCAAAGTTAATAAAATATATAAATTCTAAACACTTACTTCTATGTAAATAAAATGCATTGATTGTAAAAACAAAATAACCGGTGAAAAGATTAAACTATTCAAATAGCAAATGTGTTTAAATTTCATTAGTTGAATATGATTAATGAGTGTCAGATTAATTTGAGGTTTAGAAATCACTATTGATTATTTTTTTTAGAAACTTTACAAAAGCATTCATAATATAAAAAATGTAAAGACTATTTAAAAAGAAAAAAAAAATTAATATGTATGAATAAAATATAAAACAACATAAAAGGAAAAAATAATTATACCGAAATTCAATATTGTACACATATAGTACTATATATATCCATGCATGGAGTATTAAATTAAGTTGACACAGGTATATCCATGAATGCAGCTTGTTGCACAAGTGATTTATATATAGGAAGCCGACTCTTACCCGGATTTTTCTATCAAACTTTAATAAATAATTATTAAAACTCTGTTTAAAAATTGAAAATAATTCCGAAATCACATTTTCAGGATAAAAAATAATAATTTCAATTATGGATAAATTATTTCATTATATATATATATATAAATAATTAATCACACTTTTTAAGATGTAGCTACAGTTTGTAAGCAGAGATTACCAAACCCCACTCATCACTTTAAAAATGATCAAATTCTCATTATGAACCCCACCCCAACAATAAAAATTTTAAGTCTTCATATGTATAAATATCAAATTATTGTACTAATAACCTTTGAAATATGAAGCTATCATGTTTTAACATATACAATCTCTAATTTTATTTGTTACTTCTTCTGTTCTACTAGAAAATTTTAAAGTTGAATGCAAGCTTTCCAAGTCATTTTTTAAAATCTATTGACTCCATTAAATCAAATAATTATATTCACCTTATAATTTATTTACATCAATTGTCACTCTATTAAACATTATTGTATTATTAAAATATTCAATTAACGTTCACATCAATTTTACTAAGTGAAATCAATTGTCACTCTATTAAACATTATTGTATTATTAAAATATTCAATTAACGTTCACATCAATTTTACTAAGTGACTTCGTCACTGGTACTATATCAAATTTTATATTAATACCATAACCCCTTAAACTCAGTGAAATCTTTTCAATTCACATAGTGATGTAGAAGAAGCTGCAAATTCGTCATAAAAAGGCCTGTTGCTGCGTTAAAAAAACTCTAGGGCAAGAAATGTTTTAAAATTAGTCATTTTTAGTCTTTTAGTCATGCAGTTATTTTGATTGGCAGTTATAGTGCCTTGTTGTATATATATTTCAAATTGTAATCTGTTGGAGGCAGTTTTGAATGATAATACTTTTCTGGGAATAATCTTTCCATCAAGAACACCCTGACGGCATTCTTTAACAATCAACGTCTTGTGTATTCGCTAGTGCAATTAGGCGGTATTCTCACGGAATCAACGCTTATTGTGGCAATCGTCCTTAACATCAAAGTTCCGCTGCATCATTTGGTATCTAGAGACAGGCTCACGCTCCGATCATGCCTCCCCGACGTGCTGTTAACGGCGACGCAGGTCTGGCCCAACGCTTAGATGATCTCACCGCCCAGCTTACACTCATTACCCAACTGCTCCAAAATCAGGCTCAACCTGCCGCACCCCCTGCACGTCAACACCCTGCTCCCCCCTTACCCCAGGAGGACTCATCCGACGACGAAGTAGCCGTTGATAACCCGTTTGCCCCCCTTCAACCACACGCCAACCAACTCCATGAACCCCACCGTTCTTGGGAATCCGCATTCAAGGTGGACCTCCCTGAATTCACGGGCACGCTGGAACCAGAGGCATTTATAGATTGGTTAATTGTGGTAGAAGATTTGTTGGAATTCAAGAACGTCCCTCTTGATCGTCGTGCCCCCTTGGTCGCGACAAAATTTCGTGATCGAGCAGCCTCTTGGTGGCACCAGGCCCGCATCCTTCGGCAACGGCGCGGTAAAACTACACCAGTGTCTTGGGAGAAATTTAAGAGCCTCCTCCGTACTCAGTTTTTACCCTTCAATTACACACGGGTTTTGTATCAACGTCTTCAGAACTTACGACAAGGCGTACGAACAGTAGATGCGTACGCCACTGAATTTTATCAACTATTGGCTCGGGTTGAACTCACTGAAACTGACGATCAGATGGTGTCACGTTTCATCGGCGGATTACGTATGCCGTTTCAAGATGTGCTAAACCTCCTGGCCCCAATTACTGTATCCGAGGCCCACCAACGGGCGATCCTCCTCGAACGGCAATTCAACCGGAAACCGAGTGGCCCCTTCTCTACAACACCCCCAGCCCCGCCGCCTACAACCACCGATCCTCGCCCACCTCCGCCTCGACAAGCGCTCACACCAGCCCCACGCCCTCCCTCTCGCCCTGGCCACTGTTTTTCGTGCGGCGAACCGGGCCATCGTATGTCCAACTGCCCTAAAATGGGCGGAAGCAGGGGCCTTCTGTTAGACGAGTCCGCTCATGAAGATTACTCGGGCCCCCCAATCTATGATGAGGAACCATGCCCGTCTCCACCGGAAGAATTTCTCGAAGGCGATACAGGCCATTCCCTTCTTCTCCACCGCGCTTGCCTCACTCCTAGATCCCCTGACACAACACCACAACGCCATAGTATTTTCGAGTCGTCTTGTACGATTAACAACCGGGTCTGCCGCTTCATTATTGATTCAGGGGCTTGCGAAAACGTTATTGCATCGGACGCAGTGTCAAAATTATCTTTGATCTCAGAGGCACACCCGAACCCATATACCCTTTCTTGGCTTCAACGGGGTAACAACATCAAGGTTACACAGCGGGTTCTTGTTCACTTTTCGATTGGGGCTAAATATATAGATATGGTTTGGTGTGACGTAGTCCCAATGGATGCTTGCCACCTTCTCCTAGGCCGTCCGTGGCAATACGATAGGAGCGTCTCTCACGATGGACGCAACAACACATACATCTTCTACTTCTCGGGCATGAAAATTACTCTACTACCCACACCGCAGCAGCCGCCGACCACGCCGCCGACCCCAACAATACTCCTACTGTCCCGGGCCGACTTCTTCAAACAAATGCGCACTGCCCCGTGTGTATTTCTCCTACTCCCGAAGGACTCTCCTCCACCTAACACAATCCCTGAATCTGTCCGACCCCTACTTGACGAGTTTATGGATGTTTTTCCCTCGGAACTACCAGCTGAGCTACCCCCATTACGCGACATACAACACCAAATTGACCTCATCCCCGGCGCCCCATTACCCAATCGTCCGCACTACCGTAAGAGTCCATCGGAACACGAAGAACTTCGTCGGCAAGTCGAAGAGCTGTTAGGCAAAGGCCATGTCCGCGAGAGTCTAAGCCCATGCGCTGTCCCTGCCCTCCTCATCCCAAAGAAAACGGGTGATTGGCGCATGTGTGTAGACAGCCGCGCGATCAACAAGATTACCGTTCGCTACCGGTTTCCCATCCCTCGCCTTGATGATCTTTTGGACCAATTAGGGGGTGCCTGTATCTTTAGTAAACTGGACCTTAAAAGTGGTTACCACCAAATCCGCATCAAACCAGGCGACGAATGGAAAACAGCGTTCAAAACGCGTGAAGGGTTATTTGAGTGGCTCGTTATGCCATTCGGCCTCTCCAACGCGCCTAGCACCTTCATGCGAGTGATGAACCAGGCCCTACGACCCTTAATCGGCGTTTGCATCGTTGTCTACTTCGACGACATTCTTGTATTTAGCAAAACCGAACAGGATCATCTCTTACACCTTCGCTCTGTTCTTTTAATTTTGCGCCGAGAAAAACTTTATGCTTCCCCTACTAAATGTTCATTTTGTTCCTCATCAATTTTATTCCTAGGATATCAAATCACAGCAGCCGGCATACGCGTTGACGAGAGCAAAATAGAGGCCATTAATGATTGGCCTACACCCACGTCCGTTACAGAAACCCGTAGCTTTCACGGCCTCGCGTCATTCTACCGCCGGTTCATCCCTCATTTTAGTTCGATCATGGCACCAATTACCGACGCCATGCATGCCAAACAATTTTCATGGACACCTGAAGCAGCGGACGCGTTCAGGATCATCAAGAACAAACTAACACACGCACCTGTCCTCTCACTGCCGGATTTTAATACACCTTTCGACCTACATTGCGATGCCTCCAAAGTTGGAATCGGCGCCGTCCTTAGCCAAGCAGGCCGCCCGGTCGCGTTTTTCAGCGAGAAATTAACTGGGGCACACACTCGATACAGCACCTATGACATGGAATTTTACGCCGTCATTCGTGCGGTACAACACTGGCGCCACTATCTCTTTTCCAGAGAGTTTGTCCTCTACACAGACCATGAAGCCTTAAAACACTTGGCTACCCAAGATTCATTATCTGCGCGACACGCGAAGTGGGCTGCATTCTTGCAGCAATTTACGTTCAGCATACGACATCAATCCGGCCTAACCAATCGGGTGGCCGATGCCCTTAGTCGCAAACAGCTCCTTTTGTCCGAGTGCCGCATTCAAGTAACAGGTTTTGATACATTTAAATTGTTATACGCTTCTGATCCAGTCTTTGGTTCAATTTTTCAGGCAACACAAAAGGGTTCCAATGGTGCCTACATGCTGTCCGACGATTTCTTATTCAAAGGGTCCCAACTCTGCATTCCGGACTACAGCCTCCGATCCAAGATTGTAGCCGAAACTCACAATCTGGGACATGTTGGCCGCGACAGGTCTATCGACCTAGTCCTCCGCAATTACTACTGGCCTACTGCCCGACGAGACGTCTCCAGATTCGTGGCCCGTTGCCGAGTTTGCCAAACAGCCAAAGGAGCAGCCTCAAACGCGGGCCTGTACCGGCCACTCCCCATCCCCGACCGACCGTGGACCGCACTCAGCATGGATTTCGTTGTGGGATTGCCGCGAACACAGCGTGGCAATGATTCGATATATGTCATTGTCGATCGATTTTCCAAAATGGTGCACTTTGTTCCATGCAAAAAGACAGCAGATGCCGTTCATGTTGCCCAATTGTTTTTTAGAGAAATTTTTCGCATTCACGGCCTACCGACATCCATAGTTTCTGATCGGGATTCTCGGTTTATCAGTCATTTCTGGCGCACGCTATGGCGTATGGCTAACACGACACTCAATTTTAGCAGCGCTTACCATCCTCAAACCGACGGACAAACTGAGGTAGTCAATCGGTCATTGGGTAATTTGCTACGTTGTTTGGTGGGCGATAGCGTCAAGTCTTGGGATCTAAAGCTCAGCCAAGCAGAATTTGCACACAACTCAGCCATCAACCGGAGTACAGGCTATTGTCCCTTTCAAATTGTGTATGGCGTACTACCCTGTGCGCCCGTCGATCTATTAACTTTACCAGCCATGTCCAACGTCCATCCAACTGCCGCTGATATCATATCCGAACTCCAACGTGTTCATGATTCAACCCAGCAACATCTGCGCACTGCTACTACGAAGTATAAAGCTGCGGCCGATGCGCATCGCCGGGATGTCCAGTTCGAAGTAGGTGATTTGGTCTGGGCCATACTCACTAAGGAACGTTTTCCGCCACGAGAGTTTAATAAATTAGCATCCCGAAAGATTGGTCCGTTGGAGATTTTGGAAAAGATTAATCCAAATGCTTATCGACTTCGCCTGCCGCCACATATCCGCACTGCTGATGTTTTCAATGTCAAGCACTTGGTTCCATATTTGGGAGATAATCTCGACGATTATGTAGAAGAAGCTGACGATTCGAGGGCGAATCGTTTCGAAGAGGGAGAGAATGATGTAGAAGAAGCTGCAAATTCGTCATAAAAAGGCCTGTTGCTGCGTTAAAAAAACTCTAGGGCAAGAAATGTTTTAAAATTAGTCATTTTTAGTCTTTTAGTCATGCAGTTATTTTGATTGGCAGTTATAGTGCCTTGTTGTATATATATTTCAAATTGTAATCTGTTGGAGGCAGTTTTGAATGATAATACTTTTCTGGGAATAATCTTTCCATCAATTAAGAACACCCTGACGGCATTCTTTAACAATCAACGTCTTGTGTATTCGCTAGTGCAATTAGGCGGTATTCTCACGGAATCAACGCTTATTGTGGCAATCGTACTTAACATCAAAGTTCCGCTGCATCACATAGGAAGCTGTATTTTTTTCTTTCAAAACCAGTAAAGTAAAATTATTTCTTGCATCACTTCATACATTAAGCAGTCATTATAAAACTTTGATTAACCAGTTTTATTGAAGTTTATTTTTATAAAAAAAGAAAAAAAGTCCACGTTTAACAAGTAGCATTAAAATACGATAATTGTAGTTAACAAAAAAGATGGCCCACTACATAGGTATTAATATGCCGCACTATATACACCACATAAACAGATACATACAAAACAAACAGAAACAAGCACTTATTCGTAAATATATATATATATACACACATTAGTAATTTATACCAACACACACCATATCATTCTAACCTTCAGAAATTCAGTCCAAATAATTCACACAACATCCCCTAAATAAATCTTACCCCAAAAACCACCAAAAGAGAGAGAGGTTTAGAATGGAAGGTTTGCAGAGATCTGATGTATCATTCAGAAGACAAGGCTCCTCGGGATTAGTATGGGACGACAAATTTTTGTCCGGGGAACTCAATCGCCTCGCCGACCAACACAAAAAACACAAATCCTCCGCCGCCGCCCCCACGGCACCGGGATTGACGATCGAGAGGACCCGATCCAACGGTGGACGCGGATATCGTACAGGTAGAGTGCCTCCGGCGCTTGAGCCGCCGTCTCCTAGGGTTTCTGCTTGCGGCCTCTGCGGTGCTTTTGGGGGACAAAAGAACACGCGCCGCCGCCCTCCTAAGTCCGGGAAGCGCGTGATGTGATGAGACCGATTTTTTTTTTTCCGGCTACGGTGCGTGACGGTGTAGGTTAATGTTGCGTGGTCATCTCGTTCAAATGATATATATATATATTTTTTAAGACTTTTCTTCTCCCTTATTTTGATGTTTCTTAGCCCTTAGGTTTGTGTAAAATACAAATGAAAAGAAAAATCCACACTTCTGAATTTCTTGCTTCTAATATTTTTCCTTTTTAATCTTTTTTTTCAATTGATAATATTGTGCTGTAATTATATATTTTAATATATACGATAAAATTTACTTAACTGAAAAAAGGCAATATATATTCCGAATTTTAGAATTTATAATATCTACGATTGGTTGTGATTCGTCTTCAAGTATTTCACGTAATTGTTGAATTCATGCACCCAAAATTAACACGGCATGCACTTGTCCAAATATCTGGAGTATTGTAAATTCTTTTTTTCTTAATATCTGCAATTACTGTAAATAAATAATTAATAAAACTGCAATACTTAAAACATTAATATGTACACCTATATTATTAATGATGGAATATAAGTGTAGGTGAAATTTAAATGAGATGATAAGATTTGATTGCAACGCCATAATCTCTATCTTCAATATGGGATTCGAAAACGAATAGGGAATATAAAAATTCTTGATTTATGAATTATGTACTCCAAACATTAACGAATTATATCTATTATTCCTCTAATTAAGTCAACTATTATTTCTAAGGACAACCTTTTCGTAGGCTTTTCGAAATTTGATCAGAGGCCAGCCTTCTTTTAGTTAACTTGCTCGTATTGTACATAAAAAGTCAACTACATTACTAATTATAAATATAAATATTTTTAAAGAAAATTGCGTACTATATAATAAGATGATATAATATTTTAATTTATATCGTAATTAATTAATTATTAAAATAGTTGATCCTGTAGAAATCTAATGGTCATATTTTACATGGTCTTAATTAAATTCAAGAACATAAGGAAAATTTAAGAATATAATGTTGTTAAGAAATTCAAGGATCTTTTGGTAGAGTCGACGAATATGAATGGGATCGATAGGAATAAAAGATAGGATCTTTACGTTACATTCAATAATTAATTATCGTTACATTCAATAATTAATTATCATTACATATTAATTAATAAATGTCATGTATATGCATGACGGTGTTTGCCAAAATGGATTAATTAAATGTATAATTATTTAATGGAGTTTGGTCATCATTTATGACCTAACCATCACAAATTCAGCATTTGCCCTATAACGTAATCGAAAAGACCAAAAAATAAAAAGGTGCAAGACTTGGTCAATTTTTTTACACTAATTTCTCAATTTTAACGCATCTTGCATGCATAGCATTCAAACTTTTATATTATTAAAAAAATAAGAAAAAATCTAAACCAGTTTGCAACTATTACAAAATAGAAATGCATATGCCGATATCAATTATGAAAGAATTTCGTCTCATCTAAAAGTTCAGAGGGTGGAAATTAATTATTATATATTAATTCCTAACAATTATATATTGATCAAATAATCAAAATTCTAATCGATACGTATTTATTTTTATTAATTATAGCTATACTTTAAAAAAAAAAAAAAAATTACTGTATTACAATTAATACACAAACTTTTATTTACTAGTACCTAAAAACATCATATGTCCCATACTTCGACAAGGTGTGACTTACGAAGACGTTGGATCACATGTTTAAACATCACCCGTTCCATTTTCTAGCAATTATATGCAGTAGAAACTCTTTAAATTAATACTCGATAAATTAATAAACTCTCTAAGATAATATTTTTGGCCGGTCTCGACTCGGGGATAGCGTGCTAAATTAATAAACTCGCTAAAATTATAAGATAATACAGTTTTTATAATTTCTATAGACCCCAAATAAAATATAAATTAATAATTCCATATATACTATCTATTACATGAATGATTTATGAATGTTATCTTAAAAAAAATGACTCAATTGTCTTTTGTTTTTTGTTGAAATCAATTTCACCTTAAATCTTGTCTCTAATTTTCCTTATCATTTTCACCTAAAAGTTTCACCATAGTTACTAAGAATTCATTCTTGCAATTGCTTTTGAATAAGAATTGGATTATCCTTGTTGTGCTTGCATGATATTTTTCGAATCTCGTCGGCCATTGATATTTTTTTCACACCTGTAAGATGAGAAGTCATGTTGTGTGTATGATTTGTTTGTGTTAACATATTTTGATCTTGTATATTTATATTGAAAATATTTTTTAATGTTCATAAAGTGATACAATGAACACAAGAAGTATAGACAAAGTGGGATAGCTCAAGTGGTTAGAGCACCACTACCTAGGCCTTAGGTCCTGGCCCTCCTGGGTTCGAGTCATGGGAAGGGGAAAAAAGATGGGAAGGGGAAAAAAGAGGTGGATATTTAACTTCCATAAAAAAAAATATATATATATAATAATATGGAAGGTTGAAGAATTCTTTTAAATTAGACCCGTCTCTATAAATTAATAAAATATTAATTTATAGATAAATTAATAACTCTTTTAATTAATAAATTCTGGTGGTCCCAACATTATTAATTTATAGAGTTTCTACTGTATGTGCACCTAATTACATATTGACATCGAATTTTATGCCTTACGCAAATCACTGATCAGTTGGTATTTTTTTTTTTCTTCATATATATATATATATAATTTTATGCACGTCTGCATTATAGGGTGGAATCTGACGTCCATGTACGTAAATCGCACATTGTCGAAAAACATGAAAGGATATATGTTTAAAGTACTAATCGAAAGTATGTGTATTATTTGTTAAAATCTAAAAAAAAAAAATGTGCGAAAGTTGATAAAAATCGAAATGTATGTGACAAAATTGTTTATTTGACCTTTACTACTTTTCTTATTTGTTGTTTCCTCATATCATGCATTCATGCATACAATGTCCTATATATATTTATGGTAAATAATGTCTCCTTATAGAATTATATTATACTCCCTCCATTTTTTATTAAATGTCACTTTGCCTTTTTCAATATTTTTTAAATAAGTGTCATTCTACATTTTTTTCTTCAAGTTTGACAATTTTACCCTTGTACATTGTACTCCCTCCATTTTCTTTACCTTGATTTAAGTTTTTTTTCCTTTTGAATATAGTACTATAACATAAATCATGCATAAACCTTAATTATTGTATACATGAATATCATCTACAATATTGACCACATTCATTACTAAACATAAATTTAATATTAAAATTAGTTATCATTAATGAAGGGTAAAATAGTCCATAATTATATATCTTAATATGTTGAAAATTGTTAAAATGACACTTATTTAAAAGTAGAGGGAGTATATGTGTGTCATGTGTACAAAAGCGACATAATAAGTAATTACCCCCTCAATTTTATTTTGTTCCTGACTTTTAATGTTTGGTATAAATTTATGTTTTACAAATTTGCCTCCATTACCATTAAATTAAGAGATAGAGGAAATAGGGCATATAAGTGAAAAATAGTTTTTTTTTTTTAATTAAAATGAGAAATTTTAAGGATACATATATGAATAATTAATTAGGGAGCTAGAATCATGAAAAATTAGTTACATCGACAATAATTTTGAAACAAGTTTTAATCCTCAAAATGACAAACAATATGAATCGAAGGGAGTAAACACGAGTAATCGACAATTTTACGTTGATGAAATGCATGATTGTCAATATATACTTATCATTTAGTTCAGTAAGAATGGAATACTATTGGAATGTAATTAATTAATAACACATCGTGACATACTGCTTTAAGTAATCGGGCAAGAAATAGAATATATATATACAAACCCTAATGTCGAATACCTATCAAATAAAGAAAATTCGGGGATAATGCGAGTGTCATGTATTAGTTGTTGTTGATATATTTTTTGGCAGTGTTCCATCATTCTATATTCATACTCGAATGCAATAAACAATTTATATATATAAAATAGACAATGGTTGAGGTCAATTCAAAGTAAGCATTAACATATTCAAAGGACGCCATTTTTTTTTTTTTTAATACGACGTCGGTACTTATTTTTTTTAGGTCAGAGTTGACAGGAAAATGAGGCCAACCTTTTTTAATCGAATAACAAAATTTTTAAAAAAAAAAAACTCATTTTGTTTTGATCTATGGACTGCACCATAACGCTCAACCCAATTTCTTGTCCTACATATGTAAGAAGCCTCACACTATTGTGGTTTGGTCCTCTTCTGTATTTTTTATGTGGGTGGAGAGAGTTTGTAGAGAGGGTGTAAATGGTACTCAGAATTAATAGTTTTTTGACTATTTCCTCTACACTTATTCGGAGCGTTTTACCATGTGTCTGAGCCAGTTGAAGTGAACCAAGTTTAGTGATGGCCGGCTGCATTGAAACCCAACAAAGTTTTTTATCATTTGTTTTTTCACTATAATGGCATAGGAAGTATTAATTCATTATGATTATTTGTTAAAGGCTTAAACCAACTTATAATACTAATATAACTGAAAAAGTCGATAGCTTATTATTTAAACGCACCCTTAATTCGATATGTAGTATTCAACTGTTTTTTTTTTTTTATTTATCTATATATTGTTGAGTCAAGGTTGAGCTTTGAATTTTGAGAAAATAATTACTCTAGTTCTACAAGTTCCTCTGTTTTTCTGTTCCTCATAAACATTAATTTTAACAAGTCTATATTGCAAATTAACCCAATTTGTTATGGTTTAAGCTTTTCGCACCAAATTAAAAGCAAAAAAAAAAATCCATAGATAGTGGAATAATAGCCCACATTATATATAAAAAAATAGTACTTTAGTATACATGTGCACAAGATAATTTAACAATTGATCATCATGTGAAGTGAGACATAACTTACGAACAAGGTATGGAAAATAAGGTGACAGTTAAATCATGGGCAAGTTGGTGGATATACGGAAAGAGAGCGAGATACATGTGCATTCCAGCAGAAGGATTTCACAGAAGAAGTAGTTCCATTCGACGAAATTAGTCGAATATTTTCGAGGTGTATTCTCTTACACGGATGGCTATCGCTACATGCCATTTTGATCGCTATCTTTGAAGCCGTCGTCCCTTTGATGCCACGAAACGTGATTCTGTCCAAAATCACTGCCGATGTCTGTAATGTTCGTGCACAAATATTTGTAATACGTACATTAATATATATCAAAATGTGCACTAGAGTAAATACAGAACGTTTTTACCTGATTAGCACAAGGCAAAGGAGAGTCACAATAATATTGATCGATGATTATTGGATGTGAGACATTGTTCATCCATATGTTCTCAAATTTAATTTTCTTTGCCATACCGCTGCCCCCCTGCACTCAATATTCATACAATAATTAGTAATTTAAATGTTTTAATGTACATATAAAATGTACAATTAAATAAAAATAGAAATTAAGATGATCTCTCACCTGCCATGTTTTGATCCTGACACCATTATCTGTATTAACCATAACAACATCTTTAACACTTACGTCCTGAATTACATCAGTTGCATTGGCTTTTCCCATACTTCCAATACTGTCAAAAACGTCATTCATCATTAAATGTGAAATTTCATAACAAGAAGAAATTGAATAGAGTGCATATTGAGATAATTTAGAAATGTAGAAATATATTGAATGAATTGAAAATAAATTAAATTGGAATTACATGATTACAATGATTATCATCCCTCTTCTTATATAGAGGAGAATTTACAATATGGAAGTTACAACTACTAAAATAGAAGTTATAACTAAAACAACTACTCTAACTAATACTATCATTTGTTGTATTTGATGTTATTCTTCACATTAAACTACCAATTTCATATAAACATTGTCCAAAGTAGACGTTAGAATGAAATGCAGATTGAATTTATATTACACATTAATTTAGTCCCTCCATCCCATACTTGTTAATTTATCCATTTGTTTTTTGTATGAATTTTAATTTGAGAGTTGCTTATTACTAGTATTAATAAAGTAGAGTAATAAAACATTGTGAATGATATGTGTAGTAGATAAAAAGTATTTGAAGGGTGTGAGTTAGAAGATATCTAAAAGTTTTATAGTTATTTATGGTATGAATAGTCTAGTATGGGACGAACTATTTTGGCAAATGGATAAACTAGTAAGTATGGGATGGAAGGAATTACAATATCTTTTGATATACATCTTAATTAGATGAATGACATGTATATAAATAGTGTCTCATTGATCACCATAGTCATTATTTTTCCCAACAAGTGTCATTCATTTTAAAGGTGTAACGAGTTGCACTTTTATGTAATAAAATGATTCTAAATGGGAAGAATTGTAGTATAAACTTTACCTTATACCGTGGCCTGGTCCGCAAAAAACATTTTTTATCCGAATATTTGAGCAATTAGCGACCATCGAAATGCAGTCATCTCCTGCCATTTGCGTAAAATATTTAATTATAATTAACAGAAAATCTCAATTGTTTAAATTAGAACACGTTAAACAAGTGTTATAGAACAAGAAAATTAACCCGTGCTAGCAATAATGTCCTTGAGTCGAACATGATTTGACGCATTTAGGTGAATCCCGTCAGTGTTGGGGCTATTACGGGGCGCTATAACGGTTAGGCTAGAAGCCACAACGTTTGTGCACTCCGTAAATGACACGTGGAATTTTGGACCGTTAACAAAAGTCATGTGTTTAACTTTCAAGTTCGTGCATCTGTAGAAAGTTAGAGCCTGCAATATTAATTAAGTAGAGTTAATGTATGTAACATTTTATACTAATTACAATTTGCAAAAATAAAGGAAAGATAACTAACCATTGGCGAGAGTCCGCAAGGCTGCCAAAGAAAGTATAAACAAATATTAGTATTGTTCAAGTCCAAGAAAAGAGACTCGATAGTAAGTATTGCACAATAGAGGATTCCCAGGCTAAATTTCTTGAAAAAATAGTGCCAACTTCCACCCACAATCACATAGTGGGCTTTTCCAGCCCATACATTGTACAAAAAAAAAAGTGACAATTTGAGGCACCTACCCAGCTCAAAAGTGATGTGGTCAGTCTATACCAAGTCGGTTCATTACTTCATCAAAACTATTTTTTTTAAGAAAAAAGAAAGATAGTACTTTCTCGATTCCAAAGCAGTTATTCCTTAAGTAAGATCAAGTAGGGCTGATATATCTGAGCTGATGGCCCAAAGTTTTCATGTGTGACGACTCATTTGCGCATGCGGTTTAAAGTAATAATAAGAGGAGAGGAGAGGAGAGGAGGTACATTGGATTTATTAGTCTTGCAGGATTTGGCCCACCATTCCATTCCCATGCCATCAATAACCCCACCACCATTTAGTGTGAAATTATTGACTCCTGATATGTTGAGCCATTTTGCCTGGTCCAAACCATTCCAGGCTGCAGGATCTTTTGGGGCAACAATAACACCCGAAACCTATATATATATATATATATACATTAAATTAATTAAATGAAATTAACAATAGTATTTAATTTTGTTTTAATTGAGAATTACGTACCGTCAAGGTGAGTTTTGAGAGACAAGGTCCCACGAAATCAGTTGGTGTTATTAGATAAAATCTTCCAGCAGGAATTACAATTTTGGCTGCAGGTGATGATGCCCAAGAACATGCCACCTCCCAAGCATCTTTAAAACTCTGAATATTAAATTAATTAAGATCCAAAACTATATGAAACTTCAGCTTACTTAACCAATTTTGTTTTGTTTTTTGGACAATTGTATTACAAAATGGCCGACTTTAGTGAAGAAGCCACCCAACTTGACAAAGTTCATTTGGATTTTGGATTGATTGATTCAACATAACTATTCCCAAAACTCTGCTGTCATTATCAACAAACCAAATCTTTTAATCAAATTTAACCATATTATCAAATACTACTCTACATAACATCACCAAAGTTTGACTTTATGAAAACATATAGTACAAAGGTTAAACAAACTGGAAATCTAAATTTTCTGCAATATCTCTGTAAATATCAGACAATCTCAATGATTAAATAACTATATTTCAATAATTTACAACACATATACATTAATTCTTGAAAAAAAGCTAATTAATATCATCATTTAAAAGCTAGCATAAAACATTTACCTTTGTATCATCAGTGAATCCATCCCCTTGAGCACCAAAATCATCAATGTTCACAACTAAATCTGAGGAGAAGCTTCTAGAAATGTTGTTACTGGAAAGTACTGCATAAGAAGGCATATGAGGATTACCAAAACCATTTGCAGTAAAAAAATTGCAGACCAAACAAATGAAACTGCAGGTGTATAATATATGAAGCTGAAAATAATCTTTTGAAGAACTCATTTTTTTTATATGTTTTTGGGACAAGTTATTATGTCCATATATACTTGATTGTCTTCTGCCGGCTTTCAACGATTAAAATTACATATTTTAAAATCTTTGACTCTTTATAAAACAGAGATTTATGTTATTCTTATGGGAAAATATCACTTTTGGTCACTGAACTATACCACTTTTCAGTTTTGGTCACCCACATTTAATCACTATCAAAATTGGTCATTCACTTATTCTTTACTATCAAAATTGGTCACTCACTTATTCATTTTTTATCAATTTTGATGCTGCTGTTAGTGAATCCGTCATTTACTAACGGAGAAGTGGTTTTGAGCGCAAACTTTTATTTTCACTCTTTTAATTCCTTAACCCTAAACTCCCAAACCCATTTTTTTAAAAAAATTTAATTTATTACTAATGTTTGGTTAAGAATAGATTATCAAGCCCTAATAATTATAAATTGGGAAATGAATTCTAATAATTAACTATTTTGAAATAATTTTATATTCCCCATCATTATACAAATTCAATATGAAAATCAGTAATTGAAATATTATTCAAAAAAGTCTGAAAAAACAGAGTACAAAAGCAAGTCTCAATAATTTTCAACCACAGTGAATACAATAATTATAAACTATCGAACTACACACTATAATTATAAAAACATAGTACATAACTAGTACATGACCATAACAATTTAACTAATTTAGCTTGCCATCACTCTCACTTGTTTTTTCTTTGGTGTTTTCCTTGTTGGGTCCTTTTGATGAACCACTGTCACTCTTTCCCATGTAAGTAGCTAGATTTGACATAGTGATGTAATTCACTCCTCCTTTCACAATAATTGAATTGTGCACTCTTGATGATTGCACAACCTATAAAATAAAAAATTAGTCACGTAACATTACAGTAATTATAAAATGACATTGTAAGCCAAGACACACTCACATTTGCTTCATTGTGATTTTTTCTTTTCCTACCCCCTCCTGAGTTTCCCATTTCCTGTTTACCCTGTGAAAAGTTAACCAACAACAACAATGAGATGATAATAAATTATAATTGAGTTATATAATTATTAACAACTTACTGATAATTCCTGGCTACTCTAGAAAGGGTTGGTTGATGAATCACCCAATGTTCTAGAAGATGATGCATGAGAATTCCTTCTAAACTTTAGGACCAAAATCACCACCATCAACCACAGTCATTTCCCTCTCACTAACAAAACAAATTAACCCATATATTTAAACGTAAAAGTTATAGAAACTTATCATATTGGGGGTGTTTTTAGACATCTTCAATTCTTCGTACAAACTCAAAATCACTCTATTGTGGTTAGGGAGTTTAGGATTAAGGAATTAAAAGAGGGAAAATAAAAGTTTGCGCTCAAAACCTCTTCTCCGTTAGTAAATGACGGATTCACTAACAGCAGCATCAAAATTGATAAAAAAAGAATAAGTGAGTGACCAATTTTGATAGTAAAGAATAAGTGGGTGACCAATTTTGATAGTGATTAAATGTGGATGACCAAAACTGAAAAGTGGTATAGTTGGGTGACCAAAAATGATATTTTCCCTATTCTTATTTTAATTTGTTTACTCGTTTTCATTTATTTGTCCTTTTATTCTAGGTTCGATTTCTTCTCGTCCAATGAGGGGTTGTAAAGAATTATTTAAAAGAGCTCAGCGTAACTACTAATGTTAATGGGTTCCAATTTTTTTTTAATTATTCTGTTATTTTTATAAAATACATTTTACATTTAAAGGTTTTTGATTAGGGATGACAAAATGACCTGCCCCGAGAGATTTTGACCTGCCCTGCCCCATTCCCATTCTGAGAATGGGGCAAGTGGGCAAGTCAGCCCCGCGCGCAGAGCAGGGTAGACATGGATTTACATATTTATTGCTCTGCCCTGCCCCGAATTTAAATATATATATATATATATATATAATAATTTAATTAAATAAATAAACTAAATCTAATTTATACCAATATTTATTTTAGGTTTAGTTTAATGATGAATTTTAATGTTTAGTTTATATCATTTTAAATAATTTATATACATATAAAATGAGAATTGGGGCTGAACAGGACGGGACGAGACTCAAAAATGTTGCCCCATATCAAGCGTGGGGTAGAGCGGGGCAGGGCAGGGCATAAAATGCTGCCCCGTAACAGATCATGGGGCAGGGTAGGGCGGATGTGTATATGCGCGAGGCAGGTTTGGATATTGAAATACCCGCCCTACTGTGCTCCATTGCCATCCCTATTTTTGACATGTTTTGAAGATCATAATTGAATTGATTTGATATTGCTCATGTGCCTGTGGTCACATGATTTTGGCTGGGTGGGGAACCATTATTTGATTTTTGTTATTTTTTTTAAATTTTAAGTTAAATTGACACTTTTCTATTCAAAAAAAAATTAAATCGATACTTTGCTTCTTTAGTTTCTTTTATTTTCTTCTCACTTCTTCTGGTGGAATTGCTTGGGATATAACCTAGGTTGCATACACACGCTTAGTCGCTTACTGCGAACGACATGGGTATGATTATTGATTATACAAAAATAAAATAAATAAATTGAGCTGGGTACAACTGTAATTTTTAAAATTATTTATATAATTTATATAAATAAAATTAAACTTAAACAAACATAAAGTCAAAATAAGAGGGCATCTCACTAAAACATGCAAATGGTTAGTTTATAGTCATTATACAAAAAAAATTGCATAAGATAGATGAAGCACTAATCCAGTGTTCTACAATTTATTCCACTACATAAATAATTGACATGTGTTATATTAAAAAAATAATCAACATTTTATAATATTAGAAATGATACGTGTTAAAATGAAAACATAAAAATCAAACCTTAATAACCATGCTCCACCCAATACCCAACATTTTTATTTTATTTTCATATTAATTGGGACACGCCACGTGGTGTATTGGACCATAATTTAATTTGTAGTGATGCTAAATAATTTATTTGTACAACCATCGTTTTTTGTTGATCCGAAATGGGTAACTACCCCACCCCACTCCGCTCACAATATGTCCATAAGTTTTCATTACTTTTAACATATGAATTAATAAAAAGTGATTAAATAATATATATAGTATAATGTCATTGAGAAAGACGAAGGGATAATAAATTTTTTAAATTTAAAGCGAACTGTAAAAATAAAAAATATTTACTAAAAATGTATGAAAAACTTATAATGTCATTGAGAAAGACGAAGGGATAATAAATTTTTAAAATTTAAAACGAGCTGTAAAAATAAAAAATATTTACTAAAAATGTATGAAAAACTTATAGACTAACGGATCAAAATGACAAAATTAAAAACTTATAAACGAACGGAGTGAACAGTTAAGGAAATATCCCGACTACTAATATTACTCCTAATTAAGAACTAACCATACATATATCGTAATTATTAAATCCTAAAAACAACTCCATCTTCATCTTCTAAGTAGGTAAACAACTAGTAAGGGGACTTATTGAATGACTAAAATCAATTCTTTTGTGAATTGTGTGTTTATTTTCTTCGAATTAATTATTGTTGGTTGGTTATGATGAACATATTACATAAATAAAAAGGTCATAACTTAATATTCAAGAAAAAAATATAGTAAGTACTAGATTTGAGAGTAAAAATAAATTGTAACTTCACGTTTATAAATAAGAGTATACATAGATACTTATAAAAATCACATCTCTTTATGAATTACTATATCACAAATCTCTTAAAAAAATCATTTCATTAAGATGATGAAACAAAAATAATTAATACTCCCTCCATTTTCTAATTTGACAACTCCATTTGATCTAATTTTAATGTAAGAATTATTTAATATAGTATTTAAAGTAATAAATTAGATAAAATGATAAATAGATAGTGTATTTAATTATATTTAAAGTTATAAAATAATATTTTTAAGAAAATAAATAATCTAGTAAAAGATGAATAAAAAAAGAAAGCAAATCACTACAAGAACGCTTTATTTTCTGATGGATTTACCGACAAAATTGTCGTGAAAAGTAGGGTGCAAAATATTAGAAGGTGCATCATACACACACAGGTCCACAAAGGTGTTAATTCTGATAATAACAACAGGGATAGACCATAAAAAATAGGTAGGTAGATAAATAATCTCAATACAAATAGTGAATAAATTGTTTAATCAGGGCTAATATATAGTCAACATCAAAGCAATATATGTATGGATAATGACAAAGGATAAAGGACAAATATCCAAACTTTATTGTTTCATCACTGCAATAATGAACATGGATATAGGTTAATTTCTTCACTGACCAATAAAAGAATTGTTCATCAGAATGTCACAAATAAGACTCAGGCCCGTTTAATTTAGAGGAAGATTAGGTGTGTAAAACCCACCCCAAATTAATTGACCTCTAAACCCATCAAGTAAATAAATTTTAAAAAAAATATTCTATCTAATTTTTATAATAAAAAATAGTACAAGAAATTTGGTTTTTAGTGACATAGTATCCACATTATTGTTTTTTTAGTTAAATGTCTAGTGTTAAAAAATTGAGAATCAATGATAGGACTTTTTATCATTAAAGATTTTTAGTTAGATGAGATATACTGACAAAATTTCCAAATTTTCTATAGTGAAAAGTGATTTGAACCATGAACATTTTAGCCTTTGGACACAAAAACATCTTGAGAAGGTGATTTAGAACAAACAAGTGGAAAAATAATATTCAAATATATAGTATTTCATCAGTATAAAGGACGAATTAGTGGAAAGAAAGTGACCAGAGTTGCTAAAACAAATCTGAAATTAAATTACTCCAAGAGATAAAAATGGCATTTGAAACATTAACTGAACCAACGTTGTAGATGGAAAAAAAAAAAAAAAAAAGTGGATGCACACATATTGAATTTAAATATAATTTTAATTATACAATTAATTTTTTAACTATCAAATTAAAATTAATTTTAAAATTATGACTCAATTACATTATATAATATAGTGTACATACGTGATTTTTTTTTTTTTAATATTTTTAATAAAATTTTACAACTCGACGGTTGCACTCGTGATATTAAAGTAACAATTGGATTCTTATGTTACACAGTTCAGTGTTCTACCCATCAAATATAATACAAATTATTTCATTCATAAAATAAATAAATAAATACTAGTACTTTCTACGTCCAATTTTATTAATACTTACTCCCCGTTTCTTTTTATTTGTCTCATTTTATGTATTCAACCAATTTTCTCTCCTAGTGTGTATGTGACACGGGAGTGGTACGTAGAAGACAAACGTTCTTCTTACGAAAGATGAAAGTATTTTCTTAGAACTTTGAAAATATGATTGAATGCTAATTCTAAATACAATATCACCTATATATAGGTGAGATTACAAGAAAGATGAATTTCTAAATTCTTTGTATTCAAACTAAGAATTAAATGTAATTAAAAGAATTTGAAGAAAAAGAGAAAAATGAGTGAACTTGACCATAGAAGTTGATTAGTCATGCATGTACCACATCAGTCTCCCCCACTTGAAAAGAACTCGACCCCGAGTGATCTGGGTAGGATGAAGGTTCTTCAGGAAAGTAACGGTATAAATCACTTACGTTAAAAGTCTTCGAGATTCCCATCGAGTCTGGAAGACCCACCACATAAGCATTATCATTGATTTTATGAGTGATTTTGTAAGGTCCGTACTTCTTCGGCTGCAACTTGTGATATTTTCCCACTGGAAAACGCTCACGACGAAGAAAGATCATCACATCGTCCCCAACTTCAAAAATATTTGACCGCCTATGTTTGTCTGCAGCATTCTTAAATTTTTGATTAGTCTCCATCAACCTTTGACGAACTTCTGCTTGAATATCCAACCCATCTTTAGCCAGCTTTTTGGCAGCTACACTAGCAACACCCGGTAACTTTACAAGATCAACAGCGTGACTTGGAGCCTTCTGATAGACTATAGAAAAAGGTGATTTTCCTGTAGAACTATGAACTGCGTTGTTGAAGGCAAATTCTGCTTGTGGTAAGGCATAGTCCCATTGTTTCGGTCGATCTCCGCAAATACACCGAATCAAGTTCCCAAGGGTCCGGTTGACGACTTCAGTTTGACCGTCAGTTTGGGGATGAGTCGTGCTGCTGTAATTAAGTGAGGTGTCGAACATTTTCCACAAGGTAATCCAGAAGTGACTCAAGAACTTACTATCACGATCCGAGGTGATAGATTTCGGTACGCCATGCAGTCGCACTACTTCTCGAAAGAAGAGTCGAGCAATATGAGAGGCATTAGATGTTTTTTTGCAGGGGATGAAATGCACCATCTTGGAAAATCTGTCCACCACCACAAATACGGAATCAACACCCCGTTGTGTACGAGGTAATCCTAGGACAAAATCCATGGATAAGTCCTCCCAAATAGCTTCAGGGACAGGCAAGGGCATGTAGAGGCCGGTATTCTGGGCGTGCCCTTTTGATGTTTGACAAACGTAACACCGACTCACAAACTTTCTCACCTCCCTTTTCAGTTGTGGCCAATAATATCGTTCTTCTAAACTGGCCGTGGTTTTCTCCCTTCCAAGGTGCCCGCTCAATCCACCACCATGTAAATCACGAATTAGTTTATCCCTCAAAGATGTTCGGGGGATACACAATCGAGCTCCTTTAAAAAGATAACCATCATATGCATAGAAATCTTCAAAAAGAAGATTATCCCAAATTCCTGCAAAATCCTCATCAGTGGAGTATAATTCAGGAAGAATTTTGAAACCTGTTACCTCATGACTCATTGTTACAAGCAAGGACGCACGCCTACTCAATGCATCTGCAGGTTTATTTTGAACCCCAGCCTTATGTTTCAGTGTAAAGGGGAATTGTTGTAAGTACGCCACCCATCTCGCATGCATCTTACTTATATTTTTCTGGCTATTAATGTATTTTAGGGCTTGATGATCAGTATACAACACGAACTGGTCTTGGAGGAGATAATGTTCCCAATACTTCAAAGCTCTGAAAACAGCATAGAACTCTTGATCATGAGTGGACCATTTCCGACGCGCCTCGCTTAATTTTTCGCTAAAATAGGCGATAGGTCTGCCTTCCTGGGACAAGACAGCGCCTATTCCGACCCCACATGCATCACACTCCACCACGAACAACTTCTCAAAGCTGGGAAGTGCTAAAACAGGAGCCGAACATAATTTCTCCTTAATCGTCTCGAAACTCCCTTGTTGTTCCGGTCCCCAGCGGAAGCTTCCTTTCTTTAGACAATCGGTCATTGGTGCTATTATGGTGCTAAAATTTCGAATGAACCGCCGATAGAATGTGGCTAGTCCATGGAAACTTCGCACTTCCGCCACAGACTTCGGACTTGGCCAATCACGGATTGCTCGAACCTTTTCTTCGTCCACACTAATGCCATCCCCTCCAACCACGAACCCGAGGAAGATAAGGCTCGTTTGCATGAAACTACACTTTTTCAGGTTAATATAGAGTTTATTAACCTGCAATACAACCAACACTTGGTGCAAATGATCTAGGTGCTCCTCCTCGTTAGTGCTGTAGACGAGAATATCATCGAAATATACTATAACAAATTTGTCCAGAAATGGTTTTAGTACCTCATTCATCAATCGCATAAAGGTGCTTGGGGCGTTAGACAACCCAAATGGTAGAACAAACCATTCGTACAACCCTTCCTTTGTCTTAAAAGCTGTCTTCCACTCATCTCCCGGTCTGATACGGATTTGATGATATCCACTCCTCAGATCTATTTTGCTGAAAATTTTGGCCCCGGACAGATTATCCAGCATGTCCTCTAATCTCGGAATCGGAAACCTGTAACGCACCGTTATTTTGTTTATTGCTCGGCTATCCACGCACATACGCCAAGATCCATCCTTCTTCGGAGTTAGTAATGCGGGGACTGCGCATGGGCTCATACTTTCTTGGATCAGGCCTTTATGTAACAACTCTTCCACCATTTGTTGTAAAATCGCACTTTCTTTTGGGTTCATGCGATAGTGAGGAAGATTTGGTAATGTGGCCCCGGGTACCAAATCAATAGCATGTTGTATACCTCTCATCGGTGGTAATTCTGCAGGAAGGTCTTCGGGTATTAACTCCTGAAATTCTTTAAACAAATCAAGGACACGATCAGGGATCTCATCTCTCTTCTCGGAACCACCGACCACAAATGTCGTCTTCACTACTAAAGCGTGTATTTCTTTAGTGTCACGTGCGTCATCCATCCATTCC
This sequence comes from Galeopsis tetrahit, assembly GCA_963675135.1. Taxonomy (NCBI): domain Eukaryota; kingdom Viridiplantae; phylum Streptophyta; class Magnoliopsida; order Lamiales; family Lamiaceae; genus Galeopsis; species Galeopsis tetrahit. The sequence continues at coordinate 66,474,909 of OY776127.1, forward strand.
TTCACCGATCTGGTTAGGGTCAGGAATTTTTGGGTCTCGTTCTTTGGCTTGAACCCCAACGGCAGCAATGTTATCCTTTTTCCATCTTTGAAGAACTGGTAAGTGTTCTTTCTCCCATCATGAACGGCTGCAAGATCAAATTGCCAAGGCCTACCAAACAGTAATTGGCAAGCATCCATATCCACAATATCACACATTACTTCATCTTTATAAAAAATTTCAATGGATAAGGGAACGCGACGCCTCTCTTTTACTTTAATTCCTTCCCCTTTAGTAATCCACACAATACTATAAGGTTCAAGATGTTTCTCCACAGACAGTTCTAAAGTCCTAGCCAAGTTATGAGAAATAATATTTTCACAGCTCCCACTATCAATAATCAACTCGAAAATTTGATTAGAAATGGTACACCTGGTTCGAAACAATGCGTTTCGTTGGGAGTCATCCCTCTTTGGCGCCAACAGTACCTTACGAACAACCATTGTTTGTTGTTCGTCATACTCCTCACCATCCGGCTCGCAGACTCCATCCTCCCCTTCCCATTCGTCATCATTATTTCCAGTATGCTCGATCATGTTGATCGGACGACGTTGGGGGCAATTGTTTGATCGGTGTCCAACCTCGTGACACCTATAACATTTGTCACCCGTTGGTCTTGCGTATGGGTTTTCCGCCTTCTTTGCGGCCTCTCTCTCTACCCCACGCTTCATAGAACTAGAAGCCTCCAGGTTGGGCTTGGGATTGGGTTTCGGTGAATCAACGAAATTCTTACGAGGTTCCTCTCTCCCATAAAAATTTCGAAACCCCATTGATTCAGCTCGTTGCGCCATATTGATTGCCTCGCTGAGGGTTAGGATGATTTGACACCCGATCTTCTCACGAATCATGGGTTTGAGTCCATGGACATACCTTGCTACCTGCTGCCCCTCAGTCTCCATCAGGTTGTTACGCGAGGAGAGGCGTAAGAAATCTGAGGTATAGTCTGCCACCGATTTTTGTCCCTGAACTAATGTCTGGTATTGTTGGAATATAAATTGTTCATAATCTGGAGGGAGAAAACGTGCCATCATCATCCTCTTCATTTTGGTCCACAATCGGACCGGCTGCTTGCCCAATCGTCGTCGTTGGTTCTGGACTTGTTCCCACCACGATGATGCTCCTCCTTTCAAGCGATAGGCTACGAGCTTCACCTGCTTATTTTCTGATATTTCTGCAAAGTCGAAGAATCTCTCAACTTCAGCGACCCAATCAAGAAATCCCTCAATATTAAAATTTCCATTGAAGGAAGGGAGATCCGCCTTCAATCGAAATTCATCATGCCTGTGTTGTCGATTGTCCATACGATCAGGAATATTATGATTTCCCTGGAATATATTCGCTGCTTCTTCATCTGACGATTCCTCTTCATAGGTCTGTCCCCTGGGATTCTGTTGAGGAATTACACGTTGAGGGTCACGAGCAAATCTCCTGGTTCCTTCATCGTTCTCTGGGTTGTCAAGATGTTCTTCATGACCGCCCTGAGTGTCCTCTATTTGTTCTACGCGAATAGTTAACGTTTGGACTGCTGTAGTCAAACGCTGCATCTCTCTGATCACGTCAGCGAGGGTGGGTTCGCCGTTGTTAGCCATCACCAAGGAAAGCTTGGCTCTGAATACCAACTGACACGGGAGTGGTACGTAGAAGACAAACGTTCTTCTTACGAAAGATGAAAGTATTTTCTTAGAACTTTGAAAATATGATTGAATGCTAATTCTGAATACAATATCACCTATATATAGGTGAGATTACAAGAAAGATGAATTTCTAAATTCTTTGTATTCAAACTAAGAATTAAATGTAATTAAAAGAATTTGAAGAAAAAGAGAAAAATGAGTGAACTTGACCATAGAAGTTGATTAGTCATGCATGTACCACATCAGTATGGGCGTGGGGGAGAGCTTTGAGCAAGAGTGAGGCCGATTCTTTGATTGATCTGCTTGCTTTGTTAGACAGGCACAAATTGAGACAGGGCTATAAGGACTCATGGAGCTGGACACTTGCACCCACCACGAGGGCAGCCTACACAAATTTAATAAATTAAGGAGATGGAGATGGAGCAGGAGGATGAGCAGCAGCAATATGGCAAGAGTGCTATAGATGAGTAAAAGTAAGTATGGCTCCACATATAAATTTAGGAATTCACTCCTTATAGAAAATATGAAAGAGAAGTATGTGGACTTGGCTTGAAGGACAGAATGTGGTGACACCAAATTCATCACTTGCAGCCCGGTACTGCGACCCTTTTAGCTGCATTATTGAGTAATTCAATTGCTACTAGGCGAATCTAATTGAGTAGTTCAATTGCGACTAGACGGATCAAATATAACACCATGGTGTACTATAGATTTCACGTGTAATTATATTATAAGAGTTGAGTATCCCTTTGTACTTGTAATTATATATGTTATTTTTTACCATTGAAAAAAAAACATTGGTGAAAGAAGTGTAATAAATAAGCATTATTTAGGACATTGTTAAAAGAAGTGTAATAAATAAGAATTGTTTGACATTGTTAAAGAAGTGTAATAAATAAGCATTGGTACTAGTAATAAAATGACCATGAAAAAGAACATAGCTTTGGATAAAATGGAGGAATTGAAAAGGAACAAAGGTAATATTAAATTAGATATTGACCTAGGAATTAGGAGATTATCAATCTTCTACATTTTTTTTTCCTATGTAGTTCTCTGTTTTTTCCTATTTTCTCCCTTTTTTCTATCTTTTTAAAATATTACTCCATATTTCTTAATTAATGTGGGAAAAAAAAAAGGGACCGAATGAAGTATTATATAATGAGTTAATTGTAAAAAAAAAAAAAAAAAAATTAAATCAACATCTTTAGGTTGTTTAGTAATTACAACACATCATTTTTTTTCTTTGCAATTCTATACACCACCTTTTTAAGTTTTACAATTTAATGTATCTGTCTATTTTTCATCAACACATAAATAATATGGATGTTAAAGTCGCGTTAAAGTACTACACAGATACAAATATAAATGTCATTACTGATGAATAAAATATTTTTGTTATTATTATTTTTATGTTCAAAACATTTTTAAATAAAAACAATTTCAGATTATTTTTAGTGGACCGGATTTGAAGGATGCAGTCATATTCTTTTGAATTTTTTGAAAAAAATAATTAAATCGATTTATGATTTATTTAAAAAAAAACGATTATTTTAGTATTGTTTTTAGTTAAAAAAGTTTTAAAAAAATTATTCATCAATCTTGATATCAATGTGGCACCTCCGCAGTTTTAACAACCACATCCTGATTTAATTATTACTAAAAAAAAATAGACAAATACATTAAATTGCAAAACTTAAAAATGCAAAGAAAAAAAATTATAATTAATAAAAACATTTTTTTTCAATTAACTGTGTTTGGATGAGGGGATTATTTCAAATTAAAGAATTTAAAAATAGATGAATTTAGTGGAAATTTAAAATTCTTTCCGTTCAAATGTCAACTCATTTGTAGATATTTTGGATCTTTCATTAGAAAAAATAGATGCTTAAAAATAAAAATAAACGAAAAAAGTCAAAATTGAAGAAAGTGTACACACTGGCAAGTGTTTTGGTCAGCCATGACTAATTGAGCAAGCTGAAGCTGAGATCTTCAAATGCCTTGTTATCTTCTTCTTTGAAACATTATTATTATTATTTCTACTTTGAAATGGAACTATTCATCTGCATAATCTATTTGCTCTTCACTACCGCCTCTGCAAATGCCTACTTTAATCCTCTAATTCAGCTCCCCACAGATGGGACTTACACAAACATTTCCAATACATCAACGGCTCAGATTGTTCTCAACATCTTTGATTTTGGTGCTAAAGGAGATGGCTTCACTGATGACACAAAGGTATGTACACATTTTATGCATATTTCCCCTCTACTATAAACTGTGGCTATGAGAATCAAGAATTAGGGAAAGGTAAAGAACCCATTTTTTTTGGGATAATAATTGCCGCTTTAAAATATGATGATTGAATGCTTTTAATTTGGAGTTGGGATTTGGAAATTTCACTAATAAGAATCTAATAAATGATTTAACTGTCCTTATTTTCATTTTTTTTCGAGCAAGTTTATCCCCTTTCTACTTGGTATTTCACCTCGTGATTTTTCTTGCAATCCCATTTTTTTTTTCTTGTTGTGTTTTTCATTTTAGCTTCTTGCTGACTGTGTTGAATGTAATATCTTGAAATTTTATATTAATCTTGAGGAAATTTGTGTGGTATCATGAATGAATATTATTGCTCTTAGTTACAGACATTCGTGTAAGTGTTGATGTTTCACACAAATTTAGAAAGCCATTAAAGAACAATAAATCTATGTGAAAAAATGTGATATCTTTATCCTATTATTTACCTAGTTGATCAATTATAAGCTTAGAATTGAGATTTTTTTTCTGAATCCTATAGTTATTTGATGACATCAGAGCTTGCGAGATGTTTGGAAGATAGCCTGCTCTTCGTTGTCCCGAGCCAAAATTGTAATTCCTAAAGGAAACTCGTATCTAATTAGGCCAATCGATTTTGCTGGACCATGCCGATCAAGGTTGACTCTGAGGGTACGCGTTTGATTCCTTACAGTATCATTTTACATTCCTTCAGGCTTGATCAATATAGTTTTGATCTTAATTTTCAAGACAAAACTTCTATGAACTTGGTTTACAGAAGTTTTATGGTGAACTCAACATACTGTTGAGTGAAATTGGAAATAATAACACATGAAATAGTGATACTCCGTATGCTAAAACGTGATACTTCATATGCTAAAGGGTAGTATCACTTCGAAAAAGTGAGTTCCTGGTTCACAAGAGATCTACCCAATATCCAATTAGTGCAGTCGTATTTATTAGCGATTTCCTATAAAAATTTCTTGCATTGGTTGCAATATTTCTAGATTTCTGGTATGATTACTGCACCGGGAGATCCTAGAGTGTGGGATGGCTTGAACATACATAGATGGCTCTATTTTCACTCCGTGAAGAACCTCAAAGTAGAAGGGGGTGGAGTTATTAATGGAATGGGAAAGGAATGGTGGGCTAGATCATGCAAGAGGAATGACTCAAACGTACGCCCTTCTTCTTGTACATCGATACACTTATGTAATGGTTCTTTATATTGTCTAGAGACGAACCGATGTTTCTAATACTGATTTGAACTTTCTCTTGCAGCCATGCACACATGCACCGACGGTTAGTGCTCTTTCCGTAATAAATTATTTTTTCTGGGAAAAAAAAGGTTGTTAGATGGTTGTCTGATCATGTTGAGTAAATCATAATGCTGCAGGCTCTTACTTTCCACAAGTGTAATAACTTGAAAGTAAAGAATATTAGTTTGGTTTACAGTCAACAAATGCACATGGCGTTCACCCATTGTACGCGTGTTGAAGTTTCTGGTATATCAGTTGTAGCGCCCGCTGATAGCCCTAATACGGATGGGATCCACATAAGTGCATCAACACATGTTGAAGTTAATGACATGCTTATTGGCACAGGTCTGTTGGTCTTGAACATAAACTTACTGCTCGATTTCCAATTCTGGTTTGTGAATTTATCGAACTTATGTTTCATAAATCAATTGCAGGAGACGACTGCATATCAATAGTCGGCAATTCTTCTGGGATTCGAATAAAAAACATCTACTGTGGACCTGGCCATGGTATAAGGTGATACAAAATTTCCCTTCAACTTAGAAACAAATTTAGTCTAAAGTGTTGGCTAATAATGGTTGTTATTACAGTATTGGGAGTTTGGGGAAATACAATTCATCAGCTTCGGTAGAGAATGTTAGTGTAAAAGGAGCAGCTTTTTTTAATACAGAAAATGGTGTGAGGATCAAAACATGGCAGGTAATCTTTCTTTACTATTTTTTGCACATCAAGAGCATCTCGCTCTGAGGCCGTCTCAAGTAAGTTTTTGTGATTCTGAATTGACAGGGTGGCAGCGGTTTTGCAAGGAAAATCACGTTCGAGAACATATGGATGAATAACGTCTCTAATCCTATTATCATCGATCAATACTATTGTGATTCTAGAGTGCCTTGCCAAAACCAGGTCGGGGACCAGACTCATTCTTTGATAAACTATCGCTATGAGTCGTCTCTATATAGTTTGATCGATCCTATTATCATCTGCAACTCATTGTTTCTACATTTTTACTGCAGACTTCAGCAGTTATTATCGACAACGTCTCCTTCCGCGACATCAGAGGGACTTCAGCAACAAAGGAAGCCATCAGACTATCGTGCAGTGACACCTATCCATGCAAAAGACTATATCTCGAAAATATTGATCTCACTACGACGTTTGGAACTGTAAAATCGTTCTGCTGGGAAGCATACGGGAGGAGTGCAGGCCACGTGTATCCCCCGTCTTGCTTGTCGTCTGGTGACATCATCATTCCACACCTAGCTAAGTCCAACTCAACTGGCTGGCTGAAAGATGATTATGCAATCCTTTAACCAAAGATCAAGTGAAGTTTTAGCTGCTCATTCTTTGAAGAAATGCAACTTCATTATTGATGGTTTGGTAGACCTGGGTGCAGTTTAGCTGTAATGGTTCTTACAAGTCCAATTTTGATAGGCATGTTTGTTTGTTATTTATTTTATCGTTGTTGCATATATTGATACACCTTTAAAAGTTGGTTACATTAAGAAAAATCATTTATATTAAGAAACTCAATAATATACATAGTGGCTCAGGAATCCGAATTTAATTAGAAGGGGTATTGGTGCTGTAATGCCTTTTTGTAGTGTGATAGGCTTCATCAGTGGACTTATTATGTATTTTTGGGCAAGTTATTTAATATGGGGTACAATTTTTTCCTGGTAAAAATAAATAAATAGCAAAAGGGATACCTTTTAAGTGACAGATGATCTGAAATTGAAAGTTCATTATATAATCAAATTAATTTGATTTACTCATTCATACTTGGAAATATTAGAGAAAACAATGATAGAATACATCATAATTCATCATCACACATTTCAATTGTCTTGATAAGAATAACATGTTCACCACAAAAGAATCCAAATGAGTTTTAAAGCGAATGTGTTACCGAGCACCCAAACCAGGGCAACCAACAGCAAGCGGTAAGTCCAGATTTTCTACAGTTCGGAACGTTCTTGGGACCATCTTGTCAACATAGAGTGTTCCGTCTAAATGATCGCATTCATGCTGAAAAATTCGAGCTTGCCATCCTGAAGCATCAACCTTGATTGCTTGCCCATCACGATCTAGACCTATAACCTCAATCTCTAAGTCTCGTTCCACTACTGCTCTAAATTCATCGACACTGCAAAAAGAATCGATGATATAAAGCAATAATTAAGAAGATGAAACACATATTATGTATGTTGCAATAAGACATCAAGCCATATTTAAGATAAGGTCAGCAGATCTGTCCAGAATGCCCGTTAACTTCATATCTCATCCCATCAAATAAAGAACATATTTAATTAAAGTTACAAGCCCACGTACATTGATGCTCTATGTATTCATTCAAAAAACATAGGAACAAATACACAAGTGATTATAGGGCAAGTAGTTGTTTATATCTTACCTTAAACACCCTTCAAAAAACAAAGCAGAACGACTGCCCTTCTTCTTTTTTAAAATCGGGTTTATCACAACCTGCAGTAGGAGAACATAAATTGCACACTCTATAACAAAGAGTCAAAATTATATTAAAAATACTCATTCTAATATTTATGTACCAAAAGATCAAAAGGTTGACGGTCCTGTTCCTTAATCTCTTGCTTCGTAACATATTTCATGTACTCTTTTTTGTCTTCCAGAACAATTATCTGTTAACACGAGAAATAAAACAGCTCCATTTTGCCAACCAAATCAACGAATATCATCAAAATGATAACTGGGGCACGGCAATGACGAAAAACAAATACTACTACTGTAATATTTTTGTTGGATGTTAAGTTTACTCCTGTGAATGTGAATTCTCCAGAAAATTATCTTTTTTAATAGTAGCAAAAGGTGAATGCAAGTATACATAATGCAACAATCTAAAAATTCAATTCATTTACCACACTAAGTATAACTAAGATTAGGACTAGAATGAGTATCAACAATCAACATATAAATCTTTGAACCTTAAAACTTAGTCATGACAACACTAAAAACAAAACCTTTATGTTGATTATTAGACTTTGATTTGTAAAGAAAAGCACAATTAAATTGCTTGTGCAATTATAGCTATTCATAGTATCCATCACTTCTTCTTGATTAAAATCAAATACTCCCTCTTTCCCTAAACCCAAAATGTTAAGACTAAAATTCCTAGCTACAAGGTTAAAAAAATGACAATTTTTCACGAATAATATCAATGAATTCATTGATGTTTCTGCAATACTCAACTCTGAAATTGAAAAGGTAGAATTAGTAAACTAACCCTCAAAGGAATGCCAATTTGAGGAGCAGCAAGGCCAACCCCAGGTGCTTTCCTCATGACCTTCACCATATCATCTATAATCTTCTGGATCCGCTCCGACCCGATTTCTTCGGGTTTAACTTCCTGAGCGGGCTCGTGAAGAACCGGGTCACCGGCTTTCACTATATCGGGCAGAGGATTCTTCTTCTTCTCACCCATGCCCAGAATCCAACCGGCTCGGGGAACTGAACTAGCTCTGTAACCTCTGCCATTGATGGGTCTGAAAACGGGTGTTAGGGCTAGGGGCCTGCACACGGGTCGGATGAGGATAGGAGTTCTGGAAATGGATTTGAAGGTTATGGGAAGCAAGCGATGAGTGAAGAATCTTTGAATGGCTTCCATTGCTTGGGAGGAGGACGCCCTCCGTCCTGACCCATTTTCATTTCTCTAACATTTTTCTACAATTTGGGCTTCATATTTTCATGGGCCTTCCGAATCTCACGGTTATTTGTGGGCCTATTTGTGTTTTTACTACGAAATTCAAAACTCAACAAAGTAAAATAAATCATTTCGTCTCATCTTAGTCCTTCAAATAAAATGCAAACTACCAAAATCTCGAAAAATAAATTCAAATACTCAGTACAACACAAATTTCGAAAAAATGTAAAAACATCGAAAAAAAATCTGAGACACAGGTCTGGCTGGATCTTACAAAAATGAAAAGCCAAATAAATCAACAAAATATTTCGAAAAAAGGCAACAAAATCCAAAAAATTATTTGATTACCTGTGTGTGTATTTCAGATCTGGAATCTGGATTCTTAGGAAGGAGGAAGGTATGACAGATCAGTGGCGGAAGGGAGTGAACGGGCAGTGCTGCAATCGGGCGGCTTGGTTGGGGGATGAGCCGCTGCAAACTGCAAGGCGGCGTAGACGGTGGGGGAGGAGGCGCCGCTGTGAACGACGGCGAGACGTGGCTGTGGGGAAGGCGGCTCACGGCGAACGGGAGGCGGTGGCGCATCGCCTGGGTTGGAGAGAGGCATAAACGGCGGTGGAGGTTTTTTTGCAGAATGATAAATGACAAGAATTGGGGGGTGGGATAAAGAATTAGGGTTTTCCTTTTGGTGTTTCACAATGGGTGTACTCATCCCGCAATGACTTTGCTTAGCGAGTAGGTGTCCTCAATAACTCCGTGTGTGTAACCGTGGCCTTCTTTTTTTTAAATTAAAGAAAGTAGTCCATGTCCCTTTTTAATTTGTCAATTTATTTTTGGCATATGTATTAAAAAAGGGTTTGACAATATGCACCTCCATTTAGGAGGGATGCACTCCCCCGATTGATGCACACCCCCTATAATCGATTTAAAATAAATGCACCACCCTCAATTGTCTTAAATGCCCCTATCTCCATAAAATTCCTATTACTAACCCCCTCCCCTTCGTCCGGCCGCCCCCGTGCCCGCCCTACACCCGCCGCGGCCAGAAAAAAAAAACCCTACTTCATCCACAGCCGTCAGGGGCCGCCTCCCCACCATCGGCCACGGCCACAGCCACCCCTCTCCCTCTTTCCCTCCCCCACCACCGGTCGTCCGCCCTCTTGCCGCCGCCATTGACGAGCAAAGGTAGGTCTTTTTTTTTTTTTGTTCTAACGGTGGAGGTCGCCTCCCCCACCACCGGTCAGGCCCCCCCATCGGACGGTCGTCGCGTTTTTCAAGCGGCCAAGGCCACCCATCTCCCTGCCCCCTGCCGCCGCCATTGATGGGGAAAGGTAGGGTTTTTTTTTCTTTCTGTTCTAACGGTGCACATGGAGATCGCCTCCCCCACCACCGGCCACGCCCACCCCCTCCATCTCAAGGCCGCCGCGTTTGTCGGGCGGACAAGGCCCCATCTCACAGCCGCCGCCATTTTATTTTTTTGGGTTTATTAGGGTTTCTGCAGAAAAGTTGCAGAAACTTTTTTTTTTCAATCATGTAATGTCGACTAAATGTACTCTCGACACTCGCGTAGACAACGATGTGTCGACGCGAGTGAATATGGTCGACACTGGTTGGTCGACATTTTTTTTTAGTTTAATAGTCGTCGGAAATGGTGTCGACGGCGGTCGGAAGTAGTGTTTTAAGTGGAAGGTGAAAGAAATGACAGACGGGGTGCGTTCAGTAGAGGGGGTGCATCCTGTATGCTGAATTTTAATGGAGGGCATTTTTGGTCTTTTACCTTATTATTTTATTATTATATTAAAAGGGGGAGTGCATCTCTCCGAAATGGAGGTGCATATAGTCAAACCCATTAAAAAAAGGCGTGGGATATATACCCCTCTAAGAATGTTAGATGCACACCCCCTCCACTTTTTTGCCCTTTTATTAATTAAATATTCATATAAAATATTTGTAGTAACTGCCGCCGCCCAAGCTCCGACAGCCACCGCCGCCCCTAAAATAAAAATTCGAAAATTAAAAAACCTAACTTAGAAATTATAAATAAAAAAATTCTTATTTTCGACAAACCAGAGTTGACCAAAAATTCTCCCGTCGATATTGATTTGTCGACCAAAAATATTTCGGTCGACTCTGATTTGTCGACCAAAAGCACTCTCGTCAATAATATTTTTTTGAAAGAATTTTTTTAAAAAAATTGAAATTTTCGACAATATTGAGTCAACCAAAAATACTTTCGTCGACAATAATTTGTCGACGGAAGTAGTCGAAAATAATTTGTCGACGGAAGTAGTCGACAGAAGTATTTTTGGTGGACTCAATATTGTCGATTTAAAAAAAAAAAAAAAAAAAACTGGAGGAGACGGGAGAAAAGCCTTGTGCACGCAACAGAAAAAAATGCTTACCTTGGGGCGGGCGGAGGCTGGACGAAGGGGGAGGACGAGCGACGCTTCTTAGCGTAGCTTCAGAAGAGAATGCAACTGATATGTTGACTAAGGCATTACCAAGCAATGAGTTCAACAATTGCATGTAATTGGTAAACCTTGGAACCTGGGATGTTCATTAAGAAGAGAGTGAACAAACAGCCTTGAGTAGGGCTGGGAAGAAGACAATCTTGCATTAAGGTGGAGAATTGTTAAGATTAATGCAATATTGGTATGTCAATCTGATTCTATCTATCATAAGAGTAGCTAGTCGTCTGATTTTGGAGTTCAACACAAGTTGAGTAAGGTGTACTCAACTGATAAGGTTTAGTAGTTTGTTATACGTGTCAACTAATCTGAGATGAGTTTGGACAACTCTGCTGATGCAAGTCGTCTGAATCAGATAAGGAGGGTTGGGTCCAAGTCTGCTGAAGCCAACTCAGCTAATATCAGATCAGCTGAAGCCAACTCAGCTGATATCAGATCAGCTGAGTCAAGTCTGCTGATTTCCAGTTTTCGGAGTTAGTTATTTATGTTGTTTCTGTTAGTTAGTTAGTTTGTTAGTGGTAGTTATCAAGAGCATTATACATCTATAAATACACCATCTAGTGCATAGATTGTGAGTAATGAGAGTATTGAGTTTCGTAGGACTTAGTGAATATTCTGCGATTAGATATCAAGTTTTGTGAATACTTGTAATCTGTAACTTTCATTCGTGTTTAGTGAAGAGAGTTTTCTATCCTCCGTGGACGTAGATCATTTGATCGAACCACGCAAATCCCGTGTTCTTCCTTTGAGTTCTTTATTCGTTTCAATTTTTTGCGTTTTTTGTTGTCTTATTTTATCATTTGTGAGTGAGGAATTGCTTTGTGGATATAATTCCATAACATATACCTTTGCATTTTCATGTGGAGAATGAATGATTATTAAGTTACAATTATAGCATTAGTTGTGGGAGTTGCCTATTGTGTGCTTGCTTTCAGTTAAAATGTTTATATATATTGGAAACTATATAAGATAGATTCCCAGCTAGCTTGGGAGTTTCCGTACCAAATTTAATTAGGTATAATCAGCTAGGAATCCACATGTAATTAAAAACTACTAATCCAAGAATTGATTGGACGAATTTGGCAATGGCCAGATCCATGCATGCCAATTGCCAAACAATGCATGTGTGTATCCATACTTAGTACTCCATGTATGATCATCATTTAAGGAAATTAATTAAGTCAGAACAGCATGTGCATAATGCATGCGTTGTTTCAATATTTCCCAGCCTAGCTAGCTATATGTACGGGATGTGATGACTAATCATCATGGCATGCATGTGCAATTAATCATGTACCTAACATACATACATCTATCCAGCCTGCCCGCCTTCTTAGGCAGAGATGCCAAATTAATTTGTTGTTTATATTATTGACTCATAATGCTAATCTCGACAACTCAACATAAATAATTGATAATTAATACTATATGAGGAGTATATTAGGTTTTGAAATAGAGCTAAATATTGATTTTTTCTTCTTTTTTTTAAAACAAAAATAATTGTTTGGATCCAAAAGTTATGAGCACTTTACATGCAACTTACGATAAAGTACAAATAACATTGATTTCTAGCTAGCTTTGGATGTTAATTTTTTCTTAATTATTTTATTGTAAAAATATTCTTTCATCCCAATTATACACCTTAATTTTATACTATTATTAATGTATATATGCTTGAGTAAGCGCTTAATATTAATTAACAACAAAATAATCCAATTTATACGTGACTCCGAATGCGTTATAAGTGATTAATTACCATGGCTTAAGCCGCAAGTTTGACTTTTCTCTTACTAATCACATTCGTGTGAGTAATTCCCACCTTTTTCTTTTTTTTATTACGACTTTCAACGCTCCGAAAGTTAGCTTCTTTGACTTTATTCTAATTTATGTATAGTATTCATATTTATCTTAAATTTTTTATTCATATTCTTGGATTTGTAGCTATATATATTCCTTTATTAAAAAATGAAAAAGGAAAAAAGACTCTACGTAAGTTTTGTGACTTATAAAATAATTTGCGTCGTCTTAGATCTTATCAATCGGCCGGGCATGCACCTTCCTTAATATTAATAATGAAATGGATAAATATAAAAGTCAATATTGATGTATGGAGTAGTATATTACAAGTCTTCAAATTAGATCACTCAACATCAATCCATTCGCTTTCAAAAAAAAGAAGATCGAAGAAGAAAAACATCTATCCATATATTCCATGCCAAGAAAAGGAAAAATATATAGTTTATTTTCATTCCCCAAATGACTTTGGATATATGGGATTTACTAAAAAGGAGACCTAAAGAAAAAATAAAAACATTAAAGTACTTGCATTGGATATATATATATTAACATGTTATCTCAAAGACCACATTTCTAAGAAAATAAAAATGAAATACATATGTCACTTGAATTTTAATGATATTTAATTTTTTGTTTAAAGGCATTTAGCTTAAGAAGTTATAATAAGTAGAGTATTTTTTATCATTAAAAATTAATTTTCTTGTAGTCCACGTTGCGTATTCTATTTTTATTTTCGTTTTTAGTAACGTGCTCGATTTCTAATACAAGCATTTTGTTGACAAATTTGTAGGAAAATTAATGATGTAAAACCCCACCTTTTGACTTTTTCTTAGTTAATTAGATTAGATCGATATACCTAATTTTTGGCACAGCAAGAGATGCCCTTGCATGTAATCACATTCAACACTCTTCTATCCTAAGCAACCAATTTATCCTCTATAAATACAGAGAGGCGATTACACATTCCTACTAATTAATTAAATCAAGAATCATCAAAATATAATCCATAAAGAGAAATAGAAAAGGAAAAAAATTGCTCAAATGAGTAATTTCAACAAGTCACACTTGTCCAACGTCTCAAAAATCATTAACATCGAAGGAGGAAAAAATGAGGTGAGAAGTAAGGATTTTAGAGAGGGGAGCGTTGGCGGTGCACGGCCAGAAGGTGTGAAAAAAGTGGCGGAGCCACCGAAGAATACGCCGGAGAGGAAGCCGTCGGAGGACATCAATGACAGTGCAGACGCATTCATAAAGAAATTCAGGAAGCAGTTGCTTCTTCAGAGGCTTGAGTCTATTGAGAACTATGAGCAAATGCTCAAAAGGGGAACTTAATTAGAATAAATAATTTATATGTAATTTCCCTTTTTGGGAGATGAGATTTTTTTTTTTTTTTGGGTTTGTTGCTGTTTACGAACTTTGTTTCAATGTTTTTTGTTAGCTTTTTAGCCAACTTATATATATATTAATGAATCAGTTGTATTAAGTTAATTTGATTGTTTTTTTTTTATGTGAAAAAATATATTGCTCACAAGTACAAGGGTCAGGGGTACTCAATCCATACAGTACAATTACATGATTGTTTCACTTAATTGAACTTATTGCTACTAAGTTTTACACCCTTCATTCAGTATCGATCTAATACAAATAAAAGGATCATAACACCAAGCTGAGACGGATAAGTTTGAACTATAAGATTTTTCGTAAAAGGATCATAACACTAAGCTGAGACGGATGAGTTTGGACTATAAGATTCTCCGCTCCTAGCCATGTCCACATATTAATTTTCACATTCTCCATTACCTTTATTGTTGTAATAGATTAGTGGTATGTAAATCACTCAAAAATTGTGTGATAATAAATTGGGGATCATGTTTGTAATTGAGTGTACAGTGACTCGTTGAACAATGTATAATGTATATAATAATTATCTGACATTCACCTGATCTCTCCAGGTTCAATTCCAATTTCCAAAATACTCCTACCAAAGTATATTTTAACAAAGTTAAAAAATACTACGTAGTAGTATTAAATCCAAATGAAGAAAAGTTATTCTCGTTAAGTGTATTTGACATATTGTTTTCAAAGCCTCATAAACTCCATTGTCTTTGAAATAGGTTTTTTCTTTTTCTTTTTTAATACACAAATAATATTTCGCATTGACACGCGACGATGATTACCTTGTGAGTTGTGAATTTATTTATTTATTAAATACACAATATAATGAATCTAAATAGTATTTTGAGTATAAATTTTATTTTTCCCTTGAAGAAATATTAAGAAGATGTTTGTTTTGGGATTATGTAGGATGGGAGAAATCCTAGATGAAAAAAATTCTGGATGGAGAAATTCTGATTAATAGTAATTGTGTGTGTTTGTTTTGGGATTTTGAGTAGGATGAGATGTAACTTTATGTCATATCAAATTGTGTAAGAGTGGTTGGATGGGATGTAATAGTAGAGTGTATAGATATTTTTAGGAGTGGATGTAGTTGAATGTGAAAATCCAGATGTGAAATCTCGAAATAGAACTGGACGGTGAGTCCCAAAACAAACATGCCCTAATACCTTTGGACTAAATTATGAGTGTTTTGGGCGAATTCTTTTGTACATAAGGCCTACCAACAACGTGAAAGCCCATGCTATGAGTTTGACTATTTACACCTCCATTTCAGTTGAGAACACACCACCCAATTGATGCACCCTCCAAAATTTATCTAGGATAGATGTACCCCTCGAATTGTCCTAAATATCCTTTTTATTTATAAAATATACTCCCTCCGTTCAATTTCATTATTCCCACTTTCCTTTTTTGGTTGTCCAATTTTATTATGCACATACTTTTTTTGGAAACAATACTATTCATATTACTTTATCACCACCCTCCTACAATCACTTATTTACCGACTTTGCCATTCACTTTATTCATAAACAATCATTTATTTACAAATGGACCCCACAATACCTATCATACCCTCAACTTATCTACTTTGTGAATAAACTAATCAATATTCATTAAAACCCGTGTCCGGAGAAGTAGACATAATAAAATTGGACGGAGGGAGTACTATTTACTAACCACATCCCAAACTCTAATTTATAACTCTAACTCATCTCTCTCATTTATTTCTACCTCTCACGGCCACCGCCCCATCACACCCGCCGTCCTCGCCGCTGCACTCACCACCAACCTCCCTTTCTCCCTTTTTTTTTTCTTTTTTTTCTCTGATTTATTTCCCCACGGCAGCCACCCCACCCCACCCGCGGCCCTAGCCGCTGGCCTCACCGTCAGCCGCCCTCTCCCTCCCCCTTTCCCATTTCTTTTTCTCTGATTACCCCATTCCCACCAAACCCCCTCTCTCTTTCTCCCTCGAAGTAGAAGAATGAAAACATTGCAGGTTTGTTTTCGTCTTTTTTTTTTTTTCGATACACCTGAGTCGAAAATATACACTTTCGTCGATAAATTGTTGTCGGCGAGAGTGTATATTTTCAAAATAAATTTAATTTAAAAAAACGGCAATAGTGTGTCGATCATATACACTCTCGTCAACAATAATTTTATTTTTGTTTGGTGGCCACCAGAACTGGTGGTGATGACGACGGCTGCTGCTGCAGAAAGTGTTAGGGTTTTAAAGTTGAACGAAGGGTGTAGTTAGTAGTGGAGGTGCATTTAATAATGTAATTTTACTGAAAGGTATTTTAAATTTTTTACATGATTATTATATTATTAAACAGACTAAGAGAGTGCTTCAAACCTAAATGAAGGTGTAAATAATCTGTCCCCATGCTATTCATTCAAACCCAAATGAGATGTACACATTAGACTTCTAAACCAACGCCTTGTTTTTTTCTTTTTTTTAAATGTTCACAGTTAAATACCCATTTTTATGACTTCACCCTCAATATAAAAAATAAAATTACATGTATAAAAGTCTTTAGTAGGCTTTTTTTTCCCTTTGCAATAGCTAATGAAATCACATGCTTCAATTTTATTTTACTATAATTTTATTTTACTATAATTTTATTTTACTATATGAATGATTGATATATATCATATTAAAAAATAATCAACATTTTATAATATTGGTGGCAACACGTGTTAAAAATTCAGTAGGGTGAAATACCAGTAAAACACAAAAAGAGAAACAGAAAAATCGAACATACAAACTAGATGACGTTTTACACTTTCAAAAAAAAAAAAAAAAACATGTAAATAAGCATTTACACTTTTCACCTTTCACTTTGCAAATTATATGACGTTCTTTTCGATGTAAATTTATTTCATTTTTTCTATATTTGCCCTTTAAATAATTTTTTTTAATATTTACAACCTCTCCCATAACTCGAACCCAAGAGTTGTTAGATAGTGGTGCTCTAACCACTTGAGTTATTTTACTTCAAATACTCAAATATAAATAAGCATTTATTAAGGGTATAATAAAAAATTAATCAATTTCTTAATATATTTACCTTTTAAAAAATTGAATAGAAACATGTAATTATTTAATGATAAATAAATAAGAATATATTTAAAAATTTATAAGTAAAATTTTAAATTTTAAATAATATATAACTGATGTTTTTATCGGTCATTATTTTGGAACATAAGGGTGTAATATGATAATCAATGAAACCGACATTTATAAGCATGTACACACCTAATGATGGAAATCCACTTTCAAACACATGGCATGAACTACCCACTAAATTTTAATTATTGAAATCTGGCCAGGTTTATCTACATGTTCCTAAAAATAAATTAAATGATAAAGTTTCCAATTCTTAAATTTATATTTTCATTCAAACTTTTGTACTAAGAGCTACTAGCTCGATCCATTTGTTTGATTTTATATGCTTTTAAAGTAGCATTTCATAATTTTTTAACCGTTTATAAAAGTATATCAAAATGTTATCCTTAAAAACAGAAATTATTAGCTACTACATTAATAAATTAAATGTCAAAGATTAATATTTCAATAGAAATCACAATATTTATTTTGAAAACA
This sequence comes from Galeopsis tetrahit, assembly GCA_963675135.1. Taxonomy (NCBI): domain Eukaryota; kingdom Viridiplantae; phylum Streptophyta; class Magnoliopsida; order Lamiales; family Lamiaceae; genus Galeopsis; species Galeopsis tetrahit. The sequence goes on from OY776127.1 coordinate 66,493,049, forward strand.
TTCAATATTTTGTTTTAATTTTATTATTCTATTATATTCTCTAATAAATTTTGATCATGTACTGTTAATTATAAATTATTATTAGCCTCTTACAATTCAGCGATATCTTTTTGTATATACTATTTATTTTTAAAACATCTTATGAGATTTAAAAAGGAAATTGTATAAACTCTTTTAAGTAAATGATTTCAAATATTACATCATAAAACAAAATTTATCTAATAAAAATGTACACACAAGTAGATTTAACCAAATAGTTTTCATTGAAAAGCTCACAAAAATCAAAAACTTAAAAAGAAGAAAAATAAGAGAGCTCACAATAAGCAGAACGAATTCAACTAGCTGATAAAAATAGAGACTGATCTATTGCAATATATGTGCAAATCCATCATCTGTTTTTATTTTATTAATTACTTCATCATATAAATATATTGTTGAAAGTAATTAACGACATTTATTTAATAGTAACTTATATTTTGAATTTTATATAAGTGAGTAATGTAAAAAAATAGAAATATAAAATTTGATTTGTGCAACATGCATGATCAATGACTCAATAAGGCAAAATTAAAGTTGCTTAGTTAGAAATAGACAGATGTTCATGCACCAAGACAGTTGTCAAACTTCGTCATAAAATTGCCAAATTCGCACGATTTAGTCACGTTTGATGAAAAAATACTTAATTTGATTAAACCAAAGTAACCATAAATTATTATTGAAATACGTACTACTATTTTGATTTTTATGTGTGACACCCAATTGCAATTTGCCTGGTTTAATATGAATAAAATTGTCAACTATCACATTTCCGTGACATGTTCGACTTCAATGTATCGACAAAATAATAACAATGCATGTACTTATAGATACTCCAATGAAATTAATATTGGATTCAATTTTCATATTATTCAATACTCCGTATTAATTAATAAGCTTCATGTATTGAATTTGCATTTGCATCACCTTAATTCACATGACAATTACAATTTGATAGGGCATTTTGTAGTTAATTATAAGCACGTTAATTAAAGTTCAGATCGACAAGATTATTTGTTCGTACGTACATTTCATAGTTCAATACCTCAAAATTAATAATGTCTTGATCCTATGTAAATTTTAACGTGCAACTAATTTGTAGGTATATGATTAAATTAATATTTTTTTGGTCTACTCCCAAGCTTCTCTTCTATTTTTTACACGGAGATTTAACAATATACTCCGTAGTATTATATATGTGTTGTGAATTGTTGATGTTTGGTAAAAAGAAAAGAAAAGAAAAAGTAAAAAGATATAAAGGAGAAAAATGTAAAAATAGATAATAAGTAGGGGCCTTCTAAGGACAGTCCAATGTCGCCTGAACTATCAACAGTCCAGTAATCTGAGTCATCAGATTTGAAATCTAATGGCTTATATTTGATGACCTGCTACCTGTTGCATTTGGCGTCGCAGAATCCATCGCCTTGCATTGCACTTATTATCGTTTTTTGTCGCCCTATTACACTTTTAAATTAAATTTAATAATTTTAAATATATAATTATAAAATTACAAATTTATCCTCATTATTAATAAAAAAATTAATTGATAATATATAATCTTTATTTTAATTCTGATATCATTAATAATCATAATAAACGGTTAAATTATTAATTTAGTTGAATTTTTTATACAAATTTCTATTTTGAGATCACAAAATTGGGCGCGGTGCTATTGGTCGGTCGTCTATTCAGAATTCTTCAGGGGTCGGTCGAATTCAGAAAACCAGTTGTTACAATTTATGATCATGGAGTAATTGATATGTTTATGATTAGAAAATTAGCGAAGGTACTTTATATAATCTAACAGAAAGAGATTCGTTTTGGTTTTTTAAAATCAGGAGAAAACCTACAAAATTTCATTCCGATCCCAAACACGTTCCAAAAAAAACTCTCTGCACATCCGCTGTTCGATCCAGTTAACATTATGTAATTTATATTTATATTTTTTATTTTTTTGTTCATTTTTAGTGGAATTATTATTAGTATGCCTAAAAAGAAGTATTCTCAAATTGTTGATAATTACTCTTAGTTTTTTTAATGTGATATTGAGCATTCCTTTGATTGAACTTTTGATTTATTGTTATTCATATAAAATTTGTATGATTTTTATTGATTTATGAGATTTATTTGAAATTTATGAATTTTATTTATGAATATAATAAGATTCTGACATTTATTAATTTTATTTTTAATGTATATTTTGCAGATATGTCTTCTCAACATGAGAATGATGACACAACTTTATCTAATAATACCTAAGATAATGATTTTGTCATTAAAAAGAAAAGACAAAAGACATCAATTGTATGGATTAATTTTGAGGAATTTTTGTTCATTCATTATAAAATTTAAGCATGTTTTATAATATTTTAGGGGGCTCAACATGAATATGAGATTATTTTAAAAAACTGATGTATTTTTTCGTTGTAATTGTTGAAAGAACATTCTGTTATTTTTTTTTTTTGAACATTTGTTATTACTCACGCACAATTCAAGAAATTGGCTGTTCAATTTTTGGTTATTTTCTTTGATAAAACAATTGGGCTGTCCACTTTTAATTAAATGCTAGCCCAAAACATTCTCCACTTTTAATTAAATGGGCTAACATTGTTGGCCCAAAAAGTCTCCACTTACTCGGTTTGCTCTCGATCACAATTTCTTTTCTTTTTTGACGTAAAGGAGGGACAATGTCACAATGGCCAACGTAGGACTAACCCGTAAAGAATTCAAATAAATTTATAATATATTTTAAATTTAATTTGTCAATTAAAAAAATATTTGAAACATGTACTCCATAGTATAAATTTGTAAATTTGTTATTCATTTGAATCTAGGTAAATATTTTTCAATACACTCTTAACTCTGGAGGGATGCAACATATAATTGTCTATGCATGAACATGTTTCAGAAGGTACACACTACACACCTACCATGAAAAGAGACTGACCTTTAACTTTTATTTATCGTCATTGCAAAAGACAATAGAATAAGAAATTATCTTATTCGAAACTTTATGGGAGCCGTGTCATCGAAACACTCAATATTATTCTCAAAATGAAAACTTTATTGCCAACATTCCTTCCAAAATAAAAATGTGTCCTCAATAATGTAATTTTCAAGTCTGGTAACAATCAATCTAGTTACATTATACAAATCGGACATTAGGTCAATGTTCGTAAGCAACATTATATGGACACATAATTTTTAGAACTAATTGATGGTCTGATCATGACGTTTTCATATAGTTCCATTCACATTTTCTAAAGTTTTTTTTATTCTGATTTCACCAAAATTCTGCTTTAAAAAACATAGTTTGAGAATGACGTTTTAACACTTTGGAAAAAATAAAGTGTTTATTTCTACTAATTTATGAACAGTGTCGCCATGAAACCATCTCACTTTGAATAAGATAAGTGTTTATTCGTACTAATTACTGTTAATGGTATTACTGATTACAATTTATGGTATTACTCATTATTACTTATTGTATTAACGACTATAATAAAATCATACATATAATATTATTTTGTATTAAAATTTTAAAAAAAATACACATGAAAAAATGGAAAATAAAAAAAAAAGTAAAAGGAAAAAAAACGAAGAAATTAAAAGTTTGGAATAAAAATTTAAAATGGGAGAAAAAGAGGAAAGGGAAGAAAACTTAGAAAGAAAAAAAATCAAGATTTTTGCTTAATTTCGATAGTTTTTTTTTAAAATTATGTTTTACGATTTTTTTCTAAAAATATGGATGACTTGATGGTGAATCGACGGTAACTCGGTAATGACTTGACTACAGATTGTAAATATAGTACAAATTAAGGTTGATTTTATTATATTTTGTGTAAATTAATAAAAGGGTAATATAGTATTTTAAATGTAATTACTTTTTTAAAAATATTTTTGGGGTGAACTCATAAAATGAGGGGTGTAGATAAACGTGGTAAAAAATAATAATTTAGGGGTGAACTCATAAAATGAGCGGGTGCACATAACCGTGATAAAAAATGATTTGGGGGTGAACTCCTAAAATGAACGGGTGCAGATAACCGTAGTAAAAAAAGATTTGGGGTGAACTCATAAAATGAGGGGTGTAGATAATTTAGGGGTGAACTCATAAAATGAGTGGGTGCACATAACCGTGATAAAAAAATGATTTGGGGGTGAACTCATAAAATGAACGGGTGCAGATAACCGTAGTAAAAAAAATGATTTTTGGGTGAACTCATTAAATGAGTGGGTGTAGATAAAATATAAATAAAAAAATTAAAATTGGTGTGTACCGGACCACCGGTATCTTGCATGTACTCGAGTATCGCCCTACAAATTAGGGTTGATTTTATTATATTTTGTGTAAATTAATAAAAGGATAATATAGTCCTTTAAATGTAATTACTCCATTTAAAAAAAAAATCTTTTGAGGTGAACTTATAAAATGAGCAGGTACAGATAACCGTGGTAAAAAATAATTTTGGATGAACTTATAAAATGAGCGATGATTGCAGATAACCATGGTTAAAAAATGATTTTGGGTGAACTCATAAAATGAGCGGGTGCAGATAACCGTAGTAAAAAAATAATTTGAGGGTGAACTAATTAAATGAGCAGGTGTAGATAAAATATAAATAAAATAATAATTTAATTCTATTGAAAAAATCTAATTTTACGTTCGTATTGTTTAATTTAAATAATATTATTATTAATTTTAATAAAGGATATATAAAATAGTAAATAATAAAATAAAATTTAAATAATTATTTTAAAATATTAAAAAAAGGCAACAGTTATCAAGTTAGGGCGACACAGAGGGCGACACAGAGCGATGCAATTTGACATCCAAACTATTAATAGTCCAGGCGATACAAAAACTATCCTAAGAAAATACCTAATAAGTATTGTAAAAGAAAGGGGATAATAAATAGATAAGTGGAAAGTTTATATTGTAATGAAACAATCAAAACAATTAAAAAATACACATAAAATGTAAATTAGTTGTGACAATCAAAACAATTAAAAAATACACATAAAATGTAAATTAGTTGTGATATCAGATATGATCACTTGAGTTATTTCTTTTTATCGTATTAATTAATTATTATTTTTTTCGTTCAATTTTATTATTTTTATTTGGATTGGACATGGTTTTAAAAAAAATTAATTGTTTATTTAAAATATTAAAAGATGAGATTGAAGATAAAGTAGAAAAAAAGTAGTGATTTTGAGTAATATTTTTTTTTTAAGAAATGAAAATTATAAAATTGGATAAACAAAAAAAGTAAAGTGTGAATTGTAAAATTGAAGATAGCGATTATTATCTTTTTGGCTGTAAAAAGAACTTCATTCATCATCTTGACACGGCAACAAAATAAGTAAAACAAGAAGAAGGAAAGTGAAAGGCGAAATCCGCCAAATGTTGCGCGACGAAATTAGGCCATCTATTGTCAATCAATTTTAAAATTAAAAAAAAAATAAAAAAAAGGTTTTGTGAATCAATTAAGCTGGCGCTTTCGGTGCGTCAAATGATAGTTGTTTCCATTTTTCTAAAAGAAACACCATATATTTTCTCTCATGTTCTTTTTAAACTCAAATTATTCATGATGCCAAATTGGTAAAAAAGTAAACAAAAGGAGAAGATGAAGAAGAGAAGTTGAAATTGGCATGGCCAAAAGCGTCTTATTTCATCAAATTACCGAACATACACGACAACAAGAGGTGCAAGCAGACAAAGGTAGGCCAGAATGCATCTGATCACACCCCATGGCTGCTGCCTGCTATGACGCTTTACTAGTAGACTAATTTAGGGATTTAAGGTTGCACAACAGGGAGATGGATCTGCTGCGGCGGCGGCTGTTGCTGCACCATCTGCAAGTTGAGCCTCGAGCACGAACGTACAACCTCCCCAGCCAATGGTACCATGGGCATGTTATCGCAGTTACAAATCTCAATCATGAACCCATCAGGGTCGTGAAAGAAGAGCTGATCCACGTAAATTCCACCCTCTTCTACTCTCGCCCGCACCGAATTAATTCCCATCTCCGTCAGCTTCTTCTCCACCAACCCCATGCTTTCGCACTGCAAATTAATTTTTCCAATTTATTAAATTAAAATTTAAAATTCAACTAAATTTCATTATTTTTTGAAGTTCAAATTAAGTTAATGATGCTAACACCTTTCTATTTCTTATAAAATATTACCAAATTCTTGTACTACTAGTCGTCATCATGATTCAGACTTTTGGGTGGGACTCTGTTTCGCCTTTTTATTTTTTTCAACCACTTTATTAAAAAAAAAGCTTCACCATTAATTACCCTCATCATCGTCAAGAAATTAAATAGAAAAAAGATTTACCTGAAAAGAAATGTGATTATCCTTGGGATTAATCACAGTTTTCTTTGGCATATTCTCTGGATCATCTGATTGCAGAAGATGCACTCCAATCCCATGACCAAACAACCTGCAAAATTTAATAAAAAAAAGATCCATAAATTTGTTTGAATTAAAATGATGATTAGGGGTTTAAATAAAGTTACCATGCTCCGTCGAATTTGAAAGAACCAGGCCTCCTAACAGGGACAAAACCAAGAACATTCTGGTAAAAATCAGTGGATTCTTCAAGTGATTTGCAAACAAGTGAGATGTGGTTCAAGGATGAGAGGTGCAGCGGATTCTCCTTGTCTTCCTTCATCTTTCCAAATTAAATCAAAATTCCAAGATTTTGAACCCAAAATCTTGGTAATATGAAATCTAGGAAAATATGTGGATAAGTTTTGATGAAACGGACGACGAAAGAGCGATGGAGTCGGCTGAAATGAGGGAGAAATCAAGGAATTTATAGATGTAGCAAGGAGACAATGAATCATCATTTGTAATGTTATTTATTACACATATTATATTTTAATACATTACATTACAAACAAAATAAAATACTATTATTAAAATAGTGCCACTTATGAGTTTGATGTGTACACGTGTCGGATATTTGGTACATGGGACACGTAGATTTCACGTTTTTGACTGGGATTGTAGACTTTTAAAAATCAGTTTTTAAAATTCTTTTTTTTAAACTATGATGAATGGTAATATGTGTATTTTTTTTTTTTTGGTTTTAGAATAGTAGAAAATTTTAACTTTATGTCAAATTAATGGATAAGATAAAATGAAATTGTATTTTTATATTATTGTTAGGTGAGATTATAATGATTAGTTAATGATTGAATGTATTGAAGTATTATATTATTATAATATTATTATATTATTGTTGAAAAAAATTATAATGATTGAAGTGATATTATATAGATATAATTTATGTCAAATCAATATATTTGATATATATGATTTTGAATGAATTTTGAAAATAAAAAATAAACAACACCTTAAATTTTTTTGTTTTACTTTTTATATTTTATTGTATTGGGCATTTCGTTTTCATTATTATTATTATAGAACGTTGATTATTTTAAAAATAAAATATGTCAATAACTTAAAAATAAACACAAAAACTTATACTCCATGAATTATTTCATACATGAAATATACATAAATTTAGATAAAAATTAGTAGGTCAAACCCGTGTCAACGCGTCAAAATTAATTAAAATATATTTTTTATTTTTAAATATTATTTTACTACATCATCAAAATTATGTTGCTATATAATTAAAATATTGTCAAATTTAAAAGTGTACTACTACAAATTCAAAAATATTCTAGAAGACTTTTTGATTGATAATATTTTGGTCTTAAATGTTGTTAAAAAATAGGTAAAATACAATTTGAATCATAATAAAAAGTAAAACAGATAATTTCGTGTGACAACTAGGAGTACCAAATTTATGGGACCCACACCACAGCCGTTTCACCTTTTTGCAATTTAGGTCTTCGCCATGTGGGGCAATAATAATGTTTCAACAAAATGCAATTAATCCATTTCACTGATTTCCCGAACAAAAAAAAAGAAAAAAACTTTTTCACTGATTTTCCGGTATAAAAAAAAAGACTTTTCAGTGATTTAGAGACTTTTGAAAATCTAACTAAATGTTATTTACTCTCTTGTTTTACTTTATCTTTAAACAAATTTTTTGTTTAAAATCATATGTCAATTTTGCTATTTTAATGGACATTTTGCAAGATCTATTTGGTACGAGACTAAGTTTATAAAATCTATTTTGTATGAGATCAAGTTTATAAAATCTATTCGGTATGAGATCAAATTTGTAAAATTTATTTCGTACGTGATCAAATTCAAATACCATGATATCAAAAACCAATGAAATCATAGTTAATGAGACCAAATCTATAATTTTCTCTCTTTTTTTTCAAGTTTATTCATTTCTTGATTTTTATGATATATACAAATGATCATAAATAATTATTTAAAAATATACTCCCTCCGTTTTTTTTTTTTTTGTAAGATGTTTTAGAGTAATTGATTAGAATTAAGAAAATGTATGTTTTGATAAATATACCATCATATAATAAAGATTTATAATTACATTAATGTCATTCTATAACAAATATTAGTTAATTAGAGTAATTTAGAAATTATGATTGTTTCCAAAGTTAAAGGGAGGACATAATTGAAATAAATCGAGTAAATATTTTAAAACATTATACGTTTATTTATAAAACATCTTTAAAAAAATAAATAGGGTAGGCTTGGTACAACTTTTAAAAATATAGTATATATATATATATATATATATATTGTGGAATTCGAAATCTTGAAATAATAGTAATAATATTGGTGTTAGTTGTTGATTGTAATTATAATAATTTAATGATTGTTTTATACAATTCAATTTAATTGATGTTTTGACTTTTCACTTTATTAAATTACAATTTTAATGATGTTTTGTATTTTTTTGAATGTTAATTAATTAGTACTCCGTAGTACTTTTTATCCTACGCAGTACCTCTATGTCTCATACTTGATGACTTATTTTACCATTTTTTTTTTTTGTATCTTTTACTTGATGATATGTTACCTAAAATAGAAAAAAAAACATTTTTAACAATCTTCTTAAAATATAACAATATTATAATAAATGTCACTACTCTATTACATTAAAAAATAATTTTATTAATATTTATAAAGTTAAAAAGTTTTTACTATCCTCATTTTATCTTACACAATACTAATAAATAATTAATTCATTAAAATTCGTGTTAATTGATTTGGATCATCAAGTATGGGGGAGAGTAATAGTTTTTAAAGTTTTATATAAAATTTTAAAACAATTAATTAGAAATATACTAGGTAGTCCAATATTTTTTTAATACATGTTATTAATCCAAAACGACATATATTTTTAATTGAAATGAGTTAAGGCGTGTTATTGTAAGTTGTAAAAGTGAGTAAAATGGTGAATAATGACAAATAAAATTAGAGTGTGAATAAAAAAAAACCATATCTGCATTAACAACTAACAAGTCATTGTAATATTGAATTCTACATAGTTAGTAAGGTGTATTGTTATTTTAGAATTATTTGTATAAATAAATATTATATGCGGTGAATATGTAATACTATATTTTATATATATAATTTTTACTAATTTTATTTTTTTTAAAATAATAATAATATATCAAGTCATGGATTGGACAGACGGCTAGCCTAGACAAGACCCGACCTAACCATGAACATTGCTTAATTGGCCCGATGGGCAGGGTTGGACGGCTGAAGTTGTCAGCTCTATTAAAAATCTACCTATAAAATATTTCTACACAAACACATACACATTAATATGCATGTAAAAATTTATATAAATACATATAGTGTATCTCTGGAGACGGGTTGACAAAACGGGCTCGATAAAGATCACGATCTATTTCATACCCGCTTAATTAGGTTCACACGTAATCCATGTGAACGAATTCAATACAATTCTAAATTTAAACTCACCCTATTATTTTTTTTAAAGGTAAATTAGTGGAATAATAACTTGAGTACAAGAGGTACTCAAAAGGATAAAAAAAAATATAGCGTTCAAGATACATGAGAAAAATTGAAAATCTAATAACATAGTGATTACAGCTTAGCACGGTAGACAATTTAATGAGGAACATTCCATCTCAATCATTTTCAAGAGCTAAATTTGATATCGACTAAAATTTCATCAGTTGTAGATACTGTCTCGTTGAACACCAAATCAAAAAAAAAATAAACCTTCTCACCACTAAATTCCTCCGAAAACTCATAAATTCAAAAAATTGCTCACTTTGAACAAAAAAAAAAGACACGACTGTAATTATATCTTCTTTAATAATGGAATATATAATATCGGTCGACGAAAGCTCTAGAAACAAGAAAGTTACCAATAATGGATGTGCTCTCATTTCTTTTTAATTTTTCTCACTTTCTCGCTTTTAGGTGGACCTAATCTACTTAATTTTTCTTTTTTCATTTTTAAGCTGAAGAACACATTTTCATTACTAGTTAAATCATTAGTTCGACAATATTATTGTTGAGTTTGATTCATGCAATTTTTACTGAAACAACTAAAAAAAAATAGAATGATATAACGAAAAATATTAGTTCATATATAAAAAGTACTCCTTATTATTTTATGAACAATATTCACATTATTTAATATACAAAATTTTTTTTTTGTCTTTTTCCCCCAGAAATTAAATAACCACAGCAAAAATATAAACTAACTTTGGCAATACTATTCTTAAACTTGTTGACCAAATTAATTGCATACGTACAAGTGTCACCAAGGAAATATAGGAGCTGATGATCAGTATGAAAATTTATAGAAAAAAGTATGGAACTAAAAATACTAAACAAATAAAAAGTAAATGATTTTCGTGTACGTATAACATCTCCTTATATTAACACACTCTCGTTTATGACATTAGAGTTTAGTATAATCAGATGATTTTATATAGTTGTAGTCATAATTCAGACTGGAAAACTTTTCAAAGTCAGGGCATGCAGGAACTAATTATTAACCTAATAGGAATAAATTTCCTCTTAAAAGATGTTCGAGTTCTTGAGGTATATAGGTGGGCTAGATAATCAAATATTACAATTTTACAAATACATCTATATTAATATAAATATTATGAATTCACTATATATATATATATATGGTTTGTAAAAATTATTCATCTAATCTAAAATTAAGTTTAAGTACGAATTTATAAAGTGTGTTGAATTAATTCATTTTATATTAATTATGTATAACAACTTATATAATTGACTAATATCAAAATTTTGGTACGATATGCAATTTTTTATATCGAAATTTTCGACATTGTATCGGTATGGTACCAAACAGGGGCGGAGCCACAATGGGGCAGGGGGCCCAGTGGCCCCCCACCAATTTTTATTTTTATTTTTATATATATAGTCATTTTGTCTCGTAATTATTTACACACTTTTTTTATTGGAACGTCAAAAGATTATTTGCACATTCTTAATATGAAAACACCCAATAAAATTAATATCCTCTCAACATCATTTTATTTTAAAATTTGTCACTCATTTTTGCATACATTTTATTTTACCCCTCATCAAATCACTCAAAATATTCATACTTTATTCACCAATCACTAAATCCACTTTTTCTCAAAAATTGTGCCGATCAAACCGTGTAAATAATAAAGTATTGAAACACATTAATGTATTAATTAAAAGACATTTACAACCGAAGATGAAAGTTAGCTTGTTTTTTGAATAAAATGTTTAATTTTAAATCGAACTATCAAAACTTCAAGTCAAAACGTTTTTAATTTTTTGAATAAAATGTACTTAAAAGACATTAAATAAAATGTTTTTTGAATTTAATATTTTAGCAATTTTTTATGAGTATAATTATTTTATTTTTAAAGTAATGGTAATCGGGCCCCCCTACCGAGATTTCCTGGCTCCGTCACTGGTACCAAATCACCCATACTGCAGGCACATCAAGATATGTGCTTTTCGATCTCAAACTTTGCATTAAAATATAAAAGATGAATATTGTACAAAAGTTAAAACTAGTCTTAACATTTTCATTTCCATCTCAAGGTCTGATTTCTTTATGCTTGACTTGCTCATATTTGAGAAAGCCAATCAATCACCGTCAAAAAAAAAAATTTGTGAAAGGCAATCAATCAAATCTGTTTTGTCGGTTTTACACTCAAGTGATTCTTTTTTATTTTTTTCAGTTTTACACTCAAGCTTACGTGTATAAGTTTGTGGTTATCGATTGAGAACCTACTCTTTCGAACATTGATTAATCAATGTTAATTTAGAATAAATTACTTGAAAATTGTGATAGTTGAATATGTTAGAGAGATCATTGTCATACCATGCATGCATGTTTTAATATAAAAGGAATAAAAAAAAGTTGGGCAACCCAATATATATGCGGTTGGCATATTAGGTTTATGAAAAAAAAAAAATCACAATTAAACACATTTCATATAGTATAAAATATTCCACCATACAAAAGTATATTTTTCTGTCAATTACGTAGAATTAATAAAAGCATTACTTGCACATAGAACCGTGGCCGGCAGATACGAAAAAGACTTATATATGATGAAGAAAGAAAAAAAAATACTCCCTCCTCCCAAAATTTTATGCACACTTTTCTTAACGAGCGTCCCAACATTTTTTGCACACTCCAAACAAGGAAACAACTCACATAATTTTTACCAATAATACACCTCCTTTCCCTTTAATCAAATGTCTCTCACTTTAATCAATGAATTACCAATAATACCCTTACTTTATTTTACTTTACACATCACTTTATTTCATTTTCTTAATCTCTGTGTCGATCAAAGTGTGCATAAGATCCTGGGATGAAGGGACTAATTAGCACACAAATGCCAAAACATGACAATTCCTTTAGATGTTCCACTTGTTTAACCATCCTTAATCACCATTAATTCACGACAAATATCTTATCATAATTACCTTAATTGCTTTATTAATTGACATAGCATCGATCCGAAAACAAAGGACTAGGAATTGAAAGAAGATATATAATTATGCACTTTTCAATTTAATTATGCTTTCAAGATATTATGATTCCGATTTTGAATTTTAAGATTCTACACCGATTTTACCTTGATATTTAAAAACAAAATTTTGTAAATCACTCAAAACCATTCCTATATATCAAACATATTGATTTAATATAAAATTAAATATTAATAATCTCACTTCAATCATTATAATCACACTCAACAACAATATATATATAATACTCTATAATACAATACACAATCATTATAATCATTATTAAATCTTACATATTAATTTGATGTAAAATTAATTTTTTATATACTAAAAAAACCAAACAAAAAATATACTCATTCCGTCTCAATTTAACTTTCATACCTACTTTTTCGGTCCTTTAAAAACTCTACCTATACAATATCTAAAATATTATATTTAATGTTATTATTTTTATGGTACATACATACACACAAGTCAACTCACTTATTTATTTTTTTTATAAAATTATATCTCAAAATTCTATTTATAATAATATTTTTTAGAAATGGAGTGAACAGTAAGTGTGAAAGTTAAGTTGTAAAAGTTAAGTTAGGACGGAGGGAGTAATTTTACTAAACTAAACATAGCTTTAGAATATTGTTGTATATTGTATATATACTACGGTATAGATCAGTTTGCCCCACATTGGTTTCTTATACTCCCTCTGTCCACCAAAAGTGTGCTCACTTTTTTTTATATATATTTTTAAAAAATTCATATTTTATTTATAAAGAATGTATTTGGGATAACGAGTAAAGAATATATTTGGTAGATACTCAATCTTGTTATTAAAGTAAAAAGAACATTCAAAAGTGAACTATTTAAATAGAATAAACGTATTTTTTGTAGACCTAAAAAAATAAGTGAGCACACTTTTGATGGACGGAGGAAGTACCATTTAATATCATCTCAATTACTTGTATATATAATTATTTTCATAATCGACCGGTCGGTTCAATCGGTTGAATCGGGAACAGTGTTCCCAATAGCACTTAAAAAATAGTGTCACAAAATATGTTTCCTACAGTTGGTCCTTTTTAATTATCGTTTTTAAAAATAAAAAAGATTAGCTAGTAACACACACAAATTCAAATTAAAAATACTTATATTTTCTATTCCTATCAAATTCAAATTAACTAACACATATACAAAGCTAAATAAAAATGTTCCCAATTCAATAATAAGACAGTTTGAAAGTGAAAAGTTTTGGCTTATTATTAACTAGTTGACGGTAGATACACTAAATTAGACGCCTTTATGCATTGAACTTTAGTGAAAATGTCATCATCATAAGTCAAAATGTAATGTTCATTCATTTTGAGCTTTACCAAAATTGTTTTTTTACAATAAATATTCATGAACCACACACATTTAAGGAAAAAGTTCTTATTAGATCGAATATATAAATAAATGTCCATACTATACTTTAACATGATCGACATCATCTTTTTACCTTTCTTTATATAAATTAATAAATATGACTTTATTACATATTTTGTATTGTTTCTTACGTACACTCCTAATCAGTGTTTTTAATCTACATCGGCGGGTCCGATCGTTTTAAATTGGGAACCGAACACGATGCCGTTTTTTTTACAATACAAAATTTTATGATATATATGTATATATACATATTATATAAATAGATTTTCGAGTCATTCAACATTTTTTTAAACAGTTCAACTGCTCGAACTAGTAACCAGTTAATGTAGTTGCTTGATTTGATGTCCAAACTTTGGCGCTAATTAACGATTTAAAAAATAAACTAATTAATTAAAGGGTCAATTAGTGTGGACGTCAATATTTTTTAGGTGAATTTTAAAGATATTGATATGGTTATTAGTACTTGTTTGGGATGAAGAATGGAACTTTATTTGTAAGAAGATGAGATTATTGGATTATTAAAACATTATCGTCGAATATATCTTTGAGATGCGTAAAGAATTAAATTGGAACTTGATGTCAAATTTAAAATTCATCAGCGTGAGACCGTGTATTACGTGGGTTGGTAGAAATTTATTTTAAATTTTCGTATACATTTTTAGTAAGTAAATTTATTTTTTATCAATAGTATGAGAATTGATCAATTAATTTTTTTTTTTTAATTATGTAGGGATATCGTTATTCTCATTTCTTGTTTTGAAAATAATACGACCGCTTTTTTTTTATACTCTACTTTATCCATTTATATATAAAATATCAATATTCATTAAACATGTGTCAAAATGAATGAAAAATATGAAATTGAACGGAGGGACTATTTGAAATCTCTATAAAACATTTGTTTTGAGACTCACACGTCCGGATGGGGGGCATAATTAACGTTTCCCGTCCTGTTCTAGTCCTGTTGTAGTTTGTGATTTCACATTCGGATTTCACCATCTAACTACATTCACTCATAATAATACAACATTATACATTCTTTCACAATTGATTTGATATAAACCTATATTATAATATTATAATACCATATCACCCACTTTTACACAATTAATTTGATATAAAATGTCATAAAAAAACACCTCTAAAGTGAACACTGTATTCTAGTGAATTAAATAAAAAATGTTGTCCTTTTCAGGGTTCACCATCCCCGGTGACAAACCTTTATATTAATTTGGACAACAAATTAATTAAAGACGAAATTAGCACATATAAGGCTACTTTAGAGGTGCGTTTTCTATAAGTCGAAACGTTATTGTAATTTATAATGAAATGAGTTAAATCCATCATCGAATTTTGGATGAATTTCTCTGAAAACTAGTTTGAAATGTTTTTTTTTTTTTAAATGAGAGTCCCGTTATACAAGTTGTATAAAAACACCAGTTGTACCAAATTGTATGAAATTACACCAGCAGCATGAATACATTTTGTACATACAAAAATTTACGTAAAGCATTGTATTTGCTACTATGAATTTTAACTTTATTCTCACATAAAGTCTAGTATGCACTCGAGTGTATGTTGTGCATCCTAGTTCATGTTGCACTTTTCAGTTTTACTGACTTAAATTTTTTGGTAAATGGTGTTGTACTTTTCAATTATTATACTAAAAATATTATTATACAGTTTACTAATTGAAAAGTGCAACATCATTTACCAAAAAGTGTAAGTCAGTAAAACTGAAAAGTGCAACATGGACTAGGGTGCACAACATGCATTCGAGTGCATACTAGACCAACCCTTATTCTCAAATTCTCTAATCCAAACACAACATATCTGACCTTGTAGGAAACTAATTATACGTGTAACCACTCATTCAAAAATTAATTGGGGATTAGTTAGCGTATTGTTTTATTCACCTTATAAAAAATACTAAGTATTAGTTGGGATCAATACGAAGTTTTCAAATAAGATTATTATAATTAGTTAAATATTTATAATCCTGGAAAACAATAATTGGAGTTCATCTACTCCACTTATAAGATAAACATTTTTAACACATGACAAGTGACAACACACGTATGTACGTGTAATTGATTTTAAACCATCAAACCTTTATATCATGAGAACTTAATTAATTAATAATATATTTTCTAATAAACATTAATAATTACGTACAGAATCAATAGACTCAATACATGATGAACATACAAAGACTCATTAAACAACGATCATTATATATATATACAAGTGAAGCTTTAATAATACAAGTTGAGATTTTATTTAAAGCTAATTCCATTCTCGAAAGGGATTTTCAATTTTTTTTTTATCGGGAAAAGGGATTTTTAATTATATTGGACTAACTTATATCATGTCAAGTTCAACTATTAACAACTATGAATTATAAATGATTTTTTTTTTCATTATATAAACAATTATATTCTCTTAGTTTTTTTGTTTTGTTTCTATCATGAATCCTTAATCTTGATAAGGACATACTTAGATAAAATAAATCCATTCGCATTATTTGAAAAAGGGATTATTGTATGATACTGTATAAGAGATTTCATACTAGAATTAATTCACACGAATGTATTTATATTAAATCAATATTCCATAAATATATTTGAATATGCGTTTTGTTATTAGCTAAATTCAACTGTAAAAATTATGCATATACACATATAAAAAATATTTTATTTATTGATACTCCGTAATTTATCTTCCAAACAAATTTTCTTGTATACTTTTCATAATTAATTATCATTAAATTTGATAAGCTTATATGCATTTCATTACAGATTTAAGTAATTTTTTTTTTGTTATTAGCTAAATGGAATTCAATTGTTAAAATTAATATATAGTACTCCGTATATATGGATAAACATAAAAGTAATTAAAGACATTTATAATGTATTTTTTTCCCATATAATTGGTGTGGTATATATTGAGCTAAATACAATTCTCCACACGAGTTTTCGTTGGCAATAGTTGACCTTTATTAGCACGTTATTACTTGTAAGGCATACATGTTTGAATAAAATCCAGTTGCCATAGTATAATCAACGTGATAAATCTGCTCATTTTAAGGGTCCAATGACAATTAATGTTTCAATTCTGGTAAATATATACTCCTATATATATTCCACATCCAAGAGGACCAAGACTCCAAGTTTATATTGTGATTAGGGGTGTAAATAGGTCAGGTCAGATCACGCTTTGTATGAAAAAGTCTAGGTTGGTCTATTTAAAAAAAATTAGCATAAGTTTGGTCTATTATCTATAATAGGCTTTTTTTATGGGTTTGACCTAGAGATGTTTATCCGGGCTGGGCTAACCGGGCTGGCCCGTTTAACCCTGAAAAATACAGGGTTAGGGTTCATGAATTATAGGCTCGTTTAAAATTGGACTTTTTTGACCCGGACCGATCGATTAGCCCGTGGGCTAAACCGGGCCAGCCCGCAGGGCTACAGGGCCAACCCGCTAGCCCGAGTTGTTACCTTTTTCCTTTTTAAAAATAAATAAATAACCTAAAACAAATTTTGGGTCGTTTGACCAATAATCATAACTATAAGCATTAAGAAGCCCATTAATATCCATTAGTCATTATTACTATTTTTTATTAGATTATGATATTTGTTTAGGTTTATTTGGTCATATTGAGGACCAATGAGTTCTAGAATTGTGTTTAAATTATACTTTTGTTTTCTCATTTACTGATTATTAATTAATTATATATTTTTCTATTTAATTTGCTTGTTGGACGTGCCAATTGAGACCTTTAATTTTAAAAGAAAAAAAATTATTGTAGCTCGTTAGTGGCCCGTTTAGCCCGTGGCCCGCTAGGGTTAGGGTTAGGTCCCAACAATTGTAGGCCCGTTAAATATGAACCGGTTAAGGCCCTAACCCGTTTAGCCCGTAGCCCTGTAGGGCTGGCCCTATAGGGCTAGGGTCAACCCGATAGACATCTCTAGTTTGACCCGATCATTTTTAGTAAAAAGGTCAGGTCTACGAGCCTGTTAGAAGCCTATTTAAAATTTATTCAATACAAAAATTTAAAAACGCAATTTAATATTTAAAATTACAAATAAATTAACGATCAAAATAAGTGAAATACAATAATACATTCAAATAAAAACTAAAAAATAGTTTCTCAAGTACAAAAACATATTTAATTTACTATTAATGTTAGTATTATATGTTAAGAATTATTTTATTATAAAATATATATAAATATTTATTATAATATATATATATATATATATAATAATTTTAAATAGGCCGCCTGATAGGCTTATAAGGTCTTATATAAGACCTAAGCCCGACTTACTTAAGTAAATAGACTTTTTAAAAAGCCTTAACATGACTCATATTATAAATAGGTTAGACCAAGCCAGACCCTTAATTAATAGGCCAGGCCAGGGTGGTCCGACCTATTTCCACCCCTACTTGTGATCATAATACACTTGTTTTATAATAGTAGTCATAATAATACAGAGTAATATACTCTCAGAAATATCTCACATACTTATTTGAGACGTTTTATCATACCATAAATTTTTAATTTTTTTAAATGACAAAATTCATTCATTTTAAAAAAATAACAAAACAAAAGAAAAGTTTAGTGCAGGACATATGTAGATATATACATCCCTACAATTAGTACACCCACCCAAAATTACTAATACATCACTTTAAGTTACCATTATACCCTTTCTCAACCAAAACCCTGATCATCGTTTCTTTTACTCCCTCCGTCTCATATTAATTTTCATAGGTAGATGGGCACAAATATTAAGAAAATGTAGTAATGAGTGGAGTTTTGAGGGGTAATTTTGTAAATCTTTATGTATAAAGTAAAGAATGAGTTGACTTTTGTGTATGTGTGTAGAAAAAGTAATAGCATTTGTGTAAAATTGAGGATATTGTGAGAGTGGAGTTTGTAAAGGATTTTCCATTTTAAGGGTGTGAAAGTTATTTTGAAACGTTCCAAAAAGGAAAGTGTGAAAGTTATTGTGGGACGGAGGGAGTAATTTGCAAGGATAATGGAGGGGATGTTTTCTGATTGTAGTCTGTAGATGGGGTTTGCGTGGATCATTGATCCCTCTATTTTGAGATATATATATATATTTTTTGTTCTTTTAGTGTGGGTTGATGACTGATGAGGGAAGTGGTAGACTAGAGGCTATGTGATGGAGATAAGATTGTATTTTAATTATTTAGTATTATTTATATTTTATATAGTGTTAGAGATTTGTTTAGGTTTTGATTAATTATTAGTGGGTCGGGCTTTTAGGGCTTACACGCCTAAAACCCTAGTTTATCTATTATAAATACGAGTCTTAAGAACATTGTAAGGGGAGTTGACTGAATAGAAAAATATTGGGTTTTATCCCTTTTGACGTGTTTTATTTGTGTTCTTCTAGTATTCATTTTGAATCAATGGATTATCACTTTTAAACTCGTTTACGTATATTCCGGGTGTTGCGTCAGAAAATAACGATTAGGGATACTGAATCTCCCTATTTGGATTACGGCGGTTGTGGGCTTAGATCGTCACTTTCCCGCAAGCTTATCCACGAATAATCCTCCTTCAAGCTCCAAAGAACCTGCAAAAACACGCCGGAGGGGATTCCGGCGTGGAATCTCCGACGCTCATGTCAGAAGTCTTTCTCGGAAGAATTAAGGAGGAATTTCCCTCAGAATCGAGGGGAATTCTCGCAAGTAATCATGAGTTCCTCTCTGGTTTTTCAGTATATTTCGTGTAGAACGTAAATTGTGTGTATTCTTAGTGTAAAAAACGTAGTCAAATGGTAAAACAGACCTTCTTTTATACTTGGCCGTTTCTCTGGGAGGAAAGGAGAATATTTCTTCTGCTTATCTCTCAACTGCTCCCTAAGACTCGGTCCTCCCTCTGACCTCTTTTTCCGAGATTTTTGGTACCAGTTACCACTCTCCTATCTCCCCTCTCTTCATTCCTCTCGGGCCTCATTTGCCAAGGCTCAATCCTAATAATCCCCTTCTTGGGCTAGAATTGCTTGGGCCAGGGATATATGGGCTAGAGTCAGCCTAGAGATATGAGCCAAAGATGCTTGAGCCAGGGATATCTGGGCTAGAGATATGGGCCAGAAATGCTTGGGCCAATTTCTTTCCCTATAATCAGGAGTGTATTAATCCCTCTTGTAAGACAATCATTCCTCGCATCATTCATATCAAACGAGGTTAATTCGTTTTATATCCACGTGTCGCTATCTCGGGAGATGACATATTTTGACCGCATCAACTACTCCCCCTACTCTCGTAAAATATTTTCAATTTATGAGAGTAGAGAAAAAACAAGATGAATTAACCTGAAGACCTCCTCGCACAGATCACCATCATTTTTCAATCTCAGAGAGTATGTCGTACTACCCTGAGAAAATATATCCAGAAAAATTATACTCCTCAGAATTGTGAGGGACTCTCTAATTCCCCTCGGCCTTGTGGTCACTCTCTGATCGTAAGAAACTTTGATCCTGCCTTTATATCTCTGAGTTTTTCTGTGGAGGGCTAGGGTCCTATATCCCTAGTCTTGAATGGTTTTAGCTGCCTCGCTTTATTTTACCTTCTTCTGTGGTACCTTTTTGGTTTACTTGTATATCAGTCTCAAATCAATCCTGTAAAGATACACCAAAAAGAGCCTCCAACATAGGCTCTCAGGTGCTCGGATAAGCGTCATAAGCAACAATTATATAGTTCAAACATGAAATAATCAAACAATGTAAATCAAGTCTCTTTTGATTTCAAACCTGAAACCTGGACCCCTTCCAGGACCTCTAGTCTCCTCCAATCATCTCCATCCTTTTATCAACTCTAGTTTTCAGGCTTATCATTTCACTCATTTAGGGCAACAGGCCCTTAAGTACCTCAGAACGCTCAAATCATATTTCCTCACTCTAAAAGAATCATCTCATGCAATATTAAAAATTCATTATCTTTTTAGAAATAAAACTTCACAGCATCGAACAAACAAATCAAATCAACTTCCACTCTAAAAATAAAAAATACAATGGATCATGCTCTCTCAAATAATCTCTTCAAATGAAAATTGCAATGACTATTCAATTCTCAACGTTTCGTCATGAATGAGTATTTCTAGTACACGCAAGCTTCAAGGTCCTAAACGAGGACATAACTCAAGACATATCATTATTTAAAGATAAAAAGGTAAGAAATAGCATTTTTCATTTTTTGATCTCAAGGATCTGAATAGGCTCACTCTATATTCTGAAATCATATCCAAAGTATAGAAACATGTCAATCATACACAATTTGAAAATAACTATGTTAGCCTTCGTTTCCAGAACCATAGTTACCATCAATTCTCCCACATTAAGTAGTCACAGAACTCGACATATGAATTACCTACTCATGCTTCTAAGATTTCAAGTAATTCTCAATTCTAATATCATTTATAAAATATCTACATAAATCAATCATGTAAACTCAAGGGGACCATGCTTAATTCAACGGAAAAAGTAGTCTCAAATCATATATGTCAATCTCTTAAAGACATGCTCATAGTAATATTAAATTAATACAAAAGATCTAATATTTTAGGCTATATCAAACACTTATACTAACCAGTGGTACCAATGTAATCATCGTATCGCAGCTAGCCCTCACGGACCTGGACCCTTAGGTCTCCGTCAGCCCTCGGGGCCTTGAATACTCCATCTCGAACTCCCTGTCCTGGATGCTGGATCTCGGGGCCTTGAATAACCCTCCAGAACCTCCAACATTTCCAGCACTTTTAGCACGGACCCTTAGGTCCTGACCAATTAGTGTTCATATCCCTGCCAGCCCTCGGGGACCAAAATACTCCCTATCTCTGTCAGCCCTCGGGGACCAGAATATTCCCTATCTCTGTCGGCCCTCGGGTCCTGGACCTTCAGGTCCTAACCAATTGGAGTTCGTATCTTTGCCGGCCCTCGGGGCCTGGAATGCTCTGTCTCGTACTGTCTAATCTGGATGTTAGGCCTCGGGGCCCTGCATACCCCTCCGGAACCTCTTGTGTTTTTAGCACTCCCAGGGTTCTTAAAGGTTTCTGGGCTGGACTTTCTCGAAATTTCTCACAACAAAAGGTTAAATAACAATTTGTACCAAGATTTCTCAATTATGCAAATCACAGCATATAATAGTTTATCTCGATGCTATCTATCATAGATAAATTATTCTTCTCACTCAAATTCATCATATCGACGAGTCTCATTCAAATATCAGATTAGTATGGATCAATTATTCAAGACAATGCCTGCTACCTCATGTATCACATTTTTCACAACATAATAGCTAAGAGATGAACACTACTCCAAGTCTTAATATATATTTCACTTACCCTCTCAACACAATATTCAAGAAATGACGGTTGATGCAAATATTAACACAATCATTTTTTATCAGATTAAACACATGTTCTCATGCTAAATTTATGCTTCTTATGCAAACTGATTTTTCAGAAATCCTTAACACTAGATCATCAATAAAAAATGTCTTTCCAGTGGTATTTCAATTTCGCTTCACATAAAAAGTGCAGAGATACCTCCCTTAAGTTGTCAAGTATGCATCGGTTGAGAGCATTCATTCCCCCCTCCTTTTTGTGAAGCGAAATTCATTTGTTCGCGCAATTCTCTCGATGATTGAAGTTTTTTCAATATCAGAATCACAAGTGTTTTTCTTCTCTTAGTATCTGTACTACTTCGAAGGCATGGAATTTATTCTTCAAGTTCCTCACTTGCTCTAAATACGCAATCATCTTTTCATCTTTGGCAATGTATTCCCCTGTTACCTTCTGCACCACCAATTGCGAATCCGAATATAGAGTGATCTTTTGTGCTCCCAGTTCCGCTACCATGTCTGCTCATTTGATCAGAGCCTCATACTCTGCTCTGTTGTTAGAGGTCGAAAATCAGAATTTAACGGCAACTTGTATCTCCTGACCTTCAGGGTCTATCAATACTATCCCTGCCCCACACCCAAGCGCTGATGCGGAGCCATCAACATACACCTTCCAGCCTTCCATCTCCTCTGCTCTAGTGGATTCTTGAATAAAGTTTGTCAGGGCTTGGGCCTTAATAGCCCTCCTGGGTTCATAATCAATATCATATTCCTGCAATTCAACGACCCATTTAACCATCCTTCCTAACAAATCTTCTCTCCCTAGTACCTGCTTCAAAGGGTAGTTAGTTCGTACAATGATTTTATATGACAAGAAATAAGGGCGTAATCGCCTAGCCGTCACTACCACCGCTAGGGCAGCCTTTTCCACCTCTGAGTATCTGGTTTCTGCTCCTTGAATTACCTTACTCACATAGTATATGGGCCGTTGTATGGAGCCCTCTTCCTTCATCAAAGTTGTACTTAAGGAATGTTCCCTTACTGAGAGATATAGGAGTAGGATATCTCCTTGAGAGGGTTTTGTTAATTTTGGAAGTTGTTCTAGATGAAGTTTAAGTTCTTCGAAAGCTTTCTGACAGCGTTCATCCCATTCGAATTTTGATCATTTCCTTAGTGTCCTGAAGAAGTGATGACTTTTCTCTGCTGACCTTGCTATGAATCTGCTCAGGGCTACTATTCTACCATTCAGGGTCTGTAGCTCTTTCAAGTTTCGTGGGGGCTGCATGTCGAGCACGTCTTTCACTTTTGCAGGATTGACTTCTATTCCCCTCTAAGTCACCATGTATCCTAAGAACTTTTTTGACCTCACTCCGAAAGAGCATTTAGCTGGATTCAGCTTAATGCCACTACTCCTGATTACCTGGAATATCTCCTTCATGTCTTTGACGTGTTCCTCTGCCTTAATGCTCTTAGCCAACATGTCATCTACATAGATATCCATGTTCCTACCAATCTGTCCTCGAAATACTGAGTCTACCATTCTCTGGTAGGTGGCTCCTGCATTTATTAGTCCAAAGGGTATGCGTATATAACCAAAGGTACCACATGCTGCAATAAAACATACCTTCGGGATATCAGGGGGATTCAACTGAATCTGATGGTATCCTTGATACGCGTCCATCATGCTGAGCAACTCGAATCCTGATGTTGCGTCTACCAATTGATCGATTCTGGGCAGGGGGTAATGGTCTTTGGGACATGCTTTGTTCAAATCCCTGAAGTCAATGCACATTCTCCATTTACCGGCTCCTTTAGAGACCAACACTGCGTTTTAGAGCCATTCAGGGAACTGCACCCTCTTTACATGTCCAAAGTTCCTCAGTTTTGCTTTACTGGTTTCGCCCTGGGATTTACATTGAGGTGATGTACTGCTATCTCTGGAGGGATACCCGTTATATCTGTTGGGGCGAAAGCAAATATTTCCGTCATTCTCTCCTTAAGTTCTGGGTCCATATGGGTACCAATTCTAGTTATGAATCCTTTTTTTTCTGCGTAGAGCTTAATATTCATCAGTTCCTCATCTGCTTTGATTTTGGGCTGTTCCCCTGCCAATTCACCCACTCTTTGTTTTTTCAACTCTGGGTCCTCGCCTTTAAACCTTTCCAACCCTCGGAACATAGCCTTGTCTGCTATCTTCACTAATTCTACATAACACTTCCTTGCTTGATATTGATCTCCACGTATCTCTCCCACTCCCCCCAAGGCGGGAAATTTCATCTTCATGTGGAAGGTGGAAATTACTGCCTAAAAGATGTTCAAGTTTGGTCTTCCCATCACCACATTGTATGAGGATGAGACGTCTATTATCAAAAACTCTATCACTTATACACGTCGGTTAGGGGCAGTCCCTAGCCCCACTTGCAATAATGCCGAACCGAGGGGTTGGATTGCACCCCCTGAGAATCCATAAAGAGCAGTTCCCACTGGCCTGAGCTATATGTTCAACTCCATCTTTTTGAAGCACTCCAAGAACATAATGTCTGCTGAGCTTCCCGTGTCTACAAAGATTCGCACCACTTCATACCCTGCGATGTCCGTGGTAATGACTAAAGCATCATTGTGAGTTTCTCTGGGCACTCCAATATCTTCTGGTCTGAAATGGATGTCAGGGACCACTGTCATCTTCCCTATCTCTCGATGTTCCACATTCTGCTCCACCTTCAACGATCTAACACTTTGTTTCCTTTGTCTAAAGGAATCTCCATCGGTAGGGCCCCCCATAATCATGTGGATGGTTCTCCTCTTCTGGGGAGGAGGGGGTTGATCCTCCGTATCCTTCCTCTGTTCCCTCTTATTTTCTTCTGGCTTCCTCCCCGGATCCTTTCTCTTTTGCCCTCGAGGGCCCTGCCTGCCCCTGAATGTGAATTCTTTAAGATGGCCTGCTTGGATCATCCTTTCTATTTCATCCTTTAAGTGTCAACACTGATTTGTATCGTGTCCATAGTCCTTGTGGAACCGGCAAAACTTATCAGATTTAGGATTCTGGGGACCCCTGCTTCTGGAGTAGGGGAACTTCATGTTAGGGTGATCCCCTGCCACTTCCAAAACTTCCGCTGGTTCTATTCTCAGAGGGGTATATTTCTCGAACCTTCCCCTAGGACCTGAACGTGTTGCTTCTTCTTCCTTTATGTTCCCAGACCTTCTCGAACCTCTATATCTCTTTGGACTAGGCCTCCTGGGTATTATTTCTCTCATTCGTTCTCCATTTCCTCCCATTGGTTTAGTTTTTGCGCGTTTGGCCTTCCGTACTTCTTCCAGGGTGAGGTATTTTTCGGCTCTCCTTAATAATTCATCAAAGGTCTGCACTGGTTTCTTGGCCAGGGAGATGAAAAGGTCTCCATCCTTCAACCCGTTGGTAAGGGCATTAATATTAACTTCAGAAGAGGCAGTAGGAACATCCAAAGCCGCTTGATTGAATCTTTTCAGAAAATCTCGAAGACTTTCATTATCTCTCTGTCTCATGTTGAACAGGGTAAGGGTAGCTCTAGGCTACCTCCTAGCACTAGCGAATTGATGCAAGAACAGTTCGCTAAACTCTTACCAAGATTGAATGGTGTCAGGTCCCAACTGCGTAAACCACTGTTGTGCGGCTTTAGATAGAGTGGTTAAGAAGACCCTGCATTTGACACCCTCTCCGTAGCGGTGCAACAGAGCGGCATTTTCAAACCTCACTAGGTGTTCGTAGGGATCCGTCGTACCATCATATTCAAAATTCAAAGATTTGAAATTAGAAGGTAATTCATCTTGCAAGATATCCGAAGTAAACGGGTAACCAGTAATATAAGGAGATTTACTTACACTGTCAGCCATTTGTTTCCTCATGTCCTTCATTTCTCTTCGAAGGGCTTGTATTTGATCGCTGACTGCTCCTTGATAAGTTTCATCTGTACTTTCTCCAATATCCGTATTCAAAGTCCTTTCATGGACTACTTCCGTGTTCCTCCTGCGGGTTCTGTTGGGAACACTCCTCTCAGCCTGAGAGGGTACTTTATCTTCCTGATCTCGAGGGACCCCCTCGTTCCTGGAAGGGGCCAGAGAGGAGTCAATCATGTGCTCTGGATTCTTCTGTTTCATATTTTCGTTCCCTGGTGGCGCAGCACCAGAAGCATGAACTCCTCGAGAAGAGAACACAAAGGCGGATGGATTGTCCAAGTTAGCTAGTTCCACTGAGTTCGAGGGACAGGGGAAGATAACCCTAGTAATAGCAAATCGGTTGGCTACGGAAACACTGGTGGGAGAGATAACAGAAGGGGACGATTGGAGAAAAGAGATATGTGAGGAGTTTAATAGAGATCCTGCGAGCCCAGCATCGAGGGAAGCCAAAGCTCCGAGATTGAAATATTGTATCCTTGGAGACCAATTGTACAAAAGGTCCTTTATTCAACCTTATTTAAAATGTGTTTCGAAACAAAAGGCGGAGTTCGTAATCAAGGATATCCATGAGGGTAGCGCGGCCAGCCATGAAGGTTATAAGATGATGGTGAAGAAGGTGTTTAGGGCAGGTTTTTATTGGCCCAGTGTGATAAGGGACGCTCGGTAATTCGTGAAGAAATGTGAGAGATGTCAGAAGAACGGACCATTGATACGGGTACCAGCGGAAGAGATGGGTGTTATGTATTCGTCTTGCCCATTTGAAAAATGGGGAATAGATTTAGTGGGGTCATTCCCCATGGCACCAGGAGGAAGGAAATTCCTAATCGTCGCGGTGGATTACTTCAGCAAGTGGGTAGAGGCCAAACCTTTGGCAAAGATAGAGGAAGACAATGTGATCAATTTCTTAGCAAGACATATTTGCTGCAGGTTCAGAGTGCCTAGAGTTCTAGTTTCAACGAAGAAAAAGTGAGAAGATGGTGTCAGAGGTGGAATATCGTACAAAGATTCACCTCAGTTATCCACCCACAAGCCAATGGTCAAGTGGAGGTCACAAATAGGATTCTGGTGGACGGTATCCGAACACGTTTGCAAAAGATAGGAGGAGGATGGGTGAAGGAGTTGGACAATGTCCTCTGGTCTTACAGAACTAGCCCTAAGTCAGTTACGGAGGAGTCCCCCTTTCAATTGGTGTACGGGGCAACAACGGTAATACCTCCACAGGCTCGGCTAGGATCGCACCGAATCACCTATTTCGATGAGAAGAGGAACGAAGAGTTGATGAGAGAAGACTTAGATCTGGTAGAAGAAGAAAGAGAGATCGCAAAGTTGAAAGCAGAAAGATACAAGAGCAGGATCAAGGCAGCATATGATCGTAGGGTAATCCCCAGATCCTTCAGAATTGGAGACTTAGTCCTTCGGAGGGCAGACGCCTTGAGAAACACAGGAAAGATGGAGGCTAATTGAGAAGGTCCCTACAAGGTGATACAAGTGTTGAAGGGCGGAGCTTATAAACTCCAGGATATGGAGGGAAATGAGATACTACGCCCATGGAACGTGTGCCACTTGAAGAGGTTTTATGTTTGAAAATGTGTTAGTCCCTTATTATCTTTCTCTTTATAAACAATTTTGACGTTTGTTTCCATTCGAATAATTGCTTCACCGGTACTCTTTTTCCCTCTACGTGGGTTTCCCTTAGGGTTTTACCACAGAGAGGTTTTTAATGAGGCCGGCATAGGTTTCCCCTTTTCTTGCCTATGTTGATAAACATTTTTTATCAATGAAGCTTTACCTTTTGAAAGAATTGTGATGTGATGATTGATATATGTTAGAATTGTGATGTAATGATTGATATATGTTAGAATTGTGATGTAATGATTGATATATGTTAGAACTGTGATGCGATGATTGATATTTATTAACACTATGATCGATGTGTGTTAACATTATGATGAGATGCTTGATATATGCTAGCTTTATGGTTAAATGATTGATATATACCAGCTTTATGATTAAGCGATTGGTATGCGTCAGTATTAAGACACAAGATAAAATGAAAACGCGAAGGTTTATACAAACCTCACCCTGAGAATGTTTATACAAACCTCACCCTGAGAAACAAGTGAGTTCCAATGAACTTCACTTAGACAAAACGCGAAGGTTTATACAAACCTCACCCTGAGAAGGTTTATACAAACCTCACCCTGAGAAACAAGTGAGTTCCAATGAACTTCACTTAGACAAAAAGCGAAGGTTTATACAAACCTTACCCTGAGAAAGTTTATATAAACTTCACCCTGGGAAGGTTTATGCAAAACCTCACACTGAAAAGAGCAAGTTCTAATGAACTTCATGCTAAAATTTATATAAAGCTAATGTAGATGAATTCCATTCTAAAGGAGGGATCCAAAGCTACAAGGGTGAAGATCTTCATACACTATAACCTCTAAGGCTGGGGGGAATAGGGACTATGAGAACTATGAGGAAACCCTACGAACATCATCAAATCACCAACAAGTAAGCACATTTGAACTTTCTATTTTACGCCTTAGACTCTATATGTGCTAGAAGGATATTAGAGGCATACATGGAGACATAGCTAAGAGAAATAACATACATATATATGCAAACAATCAAATGACACACATGTATAAAAGAAAGAGCAGGATATAACATTTAAAGAGCAGGAAAATGTTCAGAACCAAAGGCACCATGCCTTAGCCCTCCACAGAAAAACCCAGGAGTGTGGAGTCTCCTGAAAATACCAAAGGGGCACGAAGGCCCTTAACAAAAGAAAGTGTAGCAGAACATTTTTATGTGAAGTAAATAGAGAAAATTAAGAAGAGGGAAGAGGTTCAACTCCCTTCCCTGTGTTTTCCACCGCCTCGTCAACTTGCCCGCTGGAACCGCCACCTTCCTCCTTCTCTCCCGAGATAGTAGCCGCCACAGTAGCCAGGGGATCAGGATTAGCCACATGAATGGGAAATGCTGGATTACCCACCGACACCAAATCATCCACTTTCAGAACAACACCCTTTAGCTCTGAAATGGCCTTCCTCATACCAGGCAACCACCAGGGAGTGTTGATATCTTCCTTAGGATCTCTTGGGAACTTAGGGGGAGTAGCTAGTGCATCTAGGCGGAGAGCGCGAGTGTAATGACCATCAAATCCAGGAGCAGTTTGCTCGGCTACGGCGTTGGAAAAACCATGGTCAATGAAATGGGGAATGTACGCCCCCATTGCTCCCAAAAAACTAGTGCTCTTGAGAAAAGCCTCTAGCCATTCTTGATGCAGAGTGCCCAAGAATGCTTGCCCTGACGTAGATGTAAAGAGGGAATCAATGCAAAGCTTCACCCCTGCCAGTGGAAGGTCGGCCTCCAAGCGCTTAATCCCCTGGTCCCGCTCAGCGATCTGAGTTCGAAGCAAAGAAATCTCCTCGGACAGAGCCTGATTCTGGGCAGAAAGCTGAACCTTTTCAACTTGAGCCGTTTTTTGCCCCAAATTGGCCTCGTGTAGCTCTCCCTCGAGTATCTCCTTCGTTAATTTCCCTAACTCCACCTGACTTTGGAGATCGTCATGGAGTTGAAGAGATTGGATCGCCCGCTCGGATACATCAGAGTAGAGAAGGCTGAACTACATAAGGGATAATTGAAAAAATTGAGATGTTTACTCTATCCCCCACCAATCATGTGAAATAATATGAATATTGAAAACTTACCTGAGAGAAACTATGAGCCGCATGCACTATCCGCTCCTCCAAGGTCAGAGCACTAAGAGCCTTCGCAGCAGGGGTGGGAGTATGGCGGTCCACGAAAGCCTTGAATTGATCGACACTGATATCACTGGGAGCCTCTAGATCAACAGTCGTTGAGGAAGGGAAGGAGGATTTATCCTTAGCTTTCTTCCTCCCGGAAGCATTGGAAGTAGGTAGTGCTGAAAGAAACACAGCTTTCTCAGTAGAGGATCGGGTACATTTGGCAACGGACCCTACTGAAGGCTTCACTGGAGAGGGAGGAGGAGGAGCTTGTGAAGAACTTTCGGGAGCAGGAGGTTTGGCCACCATGGAAAGTGGAGCAGCATCTCGTGAGATTTGAGACAACCAACTCATAGCTGCAATCAAGAAAAAATGAAAGACATCAGAAACCAAAGAGATCCAAACCTCAAAAGTAACCACAGAGAAAAGAAATGATATTACCGTTGTCTGGACCTAAGGGATAATTCGTACGACCAAAACCGAAATGGGATAAAGCCCTAGGATTTTTACAAATACCCATTACATCAAAGTATTCGTGTTGAGGTACGTGTTGATTCAGGTTTTCCATTATAGCCAAGTTAAGGGGGGAACAAGCGGTAAGAGGAGGACAAGGCACCCCTGGATTCTCGTAAACCCATTTCTCATGAGGGAAATCCCATGAGGAGGGGTTGGTAACAAAGAAGTAATAATCCCGCCAGTCTTGAACCCCTTCATGGAGTTTTTCCATGAATTTCCCAACTCGGTTGGCACGACCACTTACATAGAAGAATCCGTCCGCAAGTTTGCTGGCGTATTTGGTCAGTAAAAGTTGGGCCGAAGGTTCTCCCCCATTTCCCTTTATTAAGATGTAAAAACCTAACATTGCCCTAATAGCGTTGGGAGTGAACTGATTAATAGGGATACGAGTGTAGGAAGAAATTTCAGCTAAATATGGGTTAATAGGAAAACGGAGCCCGGATTTCAACTGAGCCTCCCAGGAAGCTAAACTTTGAGGACCGGGGAAATTGGGGCGTTCCTTCGAGTGGGTTGTTCTCACTACGTAGTTCGGGGGAAACATACCTGACCGAACGAAGGAGGCTAAGCGCTCATCTGAGAGAGAAGAAGCAGTGGATATTCTGTTCCTTAAGGTGGGTATGGTTATGGGAAATCGGAGAGTCCGACTGGAAGAAGAGTTAGAAGTTTCTCTCGAAACATCTTCCGCAGAAGAGCGAGAGGAAGAAGTCATGATGATAAAAAAAAAAAAAAAGGTAACAGGGAACGAAGATGGGTACCTGCGAGTGAAAGCACTTCTGGAAAATAAGTGGCCTACCGACGAACGTGCGAGAAAAGTGGTTGAACCCTGGGAAAGAAGAGAAGATGTTGAAAATAGAGGTTGAAATGAACCGATAAAAGGGGAGATGAGGAGTTTTAAAAGATGTAGGGAATTTTGAATTAGAGAAGTTATGATGGTTAAACAAATGCAGGGGAAAAATCGAGAAGGGGCATTATCAAGGCCCAGTGGGGAAGCGCGTGAGTAAAGAACGGCGGTGAAATGTCTTATCCACTGCAGACACTTGAGTAAAGAGTGGGGAGGGTTTCGAAGCTGTACAGAAGCGAAGTCGAAGGGGTTTTAAAGGCTAAGGACTCCTTTTAAATAATAATGAATGCTGGACCCGAGATTTGATTAGATTTAAGGATACAATTTTAAAATAATGTACCAGGGGTAGGGAAACGTTCCGCTTACTTCCCCTTACTTTCTCTTCCTACTCTCATAAAAATGATTGCCCCTTTTCATGAGAGTATGGGGGAGTAGTTGATGCGGACAAAATATGTCGTCTATAGAGATAACGACACGTGGAAATAAGATGAATTAAACTGGTCTTGGTAAGAGTGATTATCCGAAGAATAGGATTAATACACCCCTGAGTCTAAGGAGAGAAGCAAGTGTAATTGGGCCTGGGGTCCATATCTAGGGCCCAACCCAATTGTTCCTGGGCCGGGTAGGTCCAGCCCATGAAGGAAAGGTCTATAAGCTGCTCTTGAATTGGATACGGCCTTGGAAGGAGTCAAGGCAAGGAAGTGGGAAGTCTATGAGAAGACCGATTCTTATGGAGCAGTTTCCA
Source organism: Galeopsis tetrahit (assembly GCA_963675135.1). Classification (NCBI taxonomy): domain Eukaryota; kingdom Viridiplantae; phylum Streptophyta; class Magnoliopsida; order Lamiales; family Lamiaceae; genus Galeopsis; species Galeopsis tetrahit. Next base: position 66,525,618 of record OY776127.1, read on the forward strand.
AGGCAAGGAAGTGGGAAGTCTATGAGAAGACCGATTCTTATGGAGCAGTTGAGAAGAAGTAGGGGGACGTAGTCTTCTTCTCAACCACGAAATTGGAAAAGGTATATAAGAGGTTAGTTTTATCATTTTGACTACGTTTTTAATATCAAGTACACATTATTCTTATTATCCAGGAGATTTTACACGAAATACACATTGAATTCATAAGAAACATCTCGATATTTGCCATAATTTCCCTAGAATTACAGGGAAATTCCTCTTTGATTCTCTTGAGAGCGATTCTGACTTGAGCGTCGGAGATTCCACGCCGGAATCCCCTCCGGCGTGTTTTTGCAGGTCATTTACGGATCTTGAAGAAGACTGTTCGTGGAGATTGTTAAGGATAAAGGACGATTCCAACCTGTGATTCGTACTATCCATACGGGAACGTTCGGTATCCCTAAGCGTTATTTTTTGACGCAACAAATATATACTCCCTCCGTCCCATGATTACTTGCACACTTTTCTTATTGGGATGTCCCAAAATTACTTGCACACTCTTAATATGGAAATACCCACAAAATTAATAACCTCACAACATTATTTTATTTTCAGATTTGACACTCCTTTTTTCCATACATTTCATTTTACACATCATCAAATTACCTAAAATACCCCTCATTTATCTTACATCATCAACCACTAAATCCACCTTTCTTAAACAACGTGCAGGTCAAACTATGCAAGTAATTTCGGGACGGCGGGAGTATATATATATATTTTTTGTTAGTTAATAGAGTAAAGAGTGTGAGGGAAAAAAAAGTAGAAGAGATCATTAGTGTGTGGAATAAAAGTATGAGAAAGAATGAATGATAAAAAGAAAAAAACAGTGATGTAATTGTATAAAACTAGATATGTATGTGTATTATACGAGTGGATGAGTATTTGAATGGATAGGGATGAAGAGTGATGAGATGGGGGATGACTTATCCTAATCCGGACGAGGGAACCAAATCCACTTTTATTTAATCAAACTATCATCCACGTACTTTATTTATTATTTTATTTATGAGTAGACTCTACAATGCCTCTAATTTATCTAGTTTATATACAAACTAATCAGTATTCATCACAATGAATATGATTAGAAGTCAAGTTCACTTTCCCAAAATCAAAATCGATAAAATGGAATTTACTTAAAAAATTCAATGAATGTGTATAAAAATTTGTCATGTTACTAATAACATGTCACATTGTGTTAAATGCAATATACCAATACATCATAAAATGAAAAATCAAGGAAATTTTAATTAATTAAAGTGTATCAAGAATGAGTTGCACTAGTTAACCAAGCCTTCCACACTAACTATATAAGTTCCTCAATGGATATACTTAGAGACACAAAAGAAAAAATAATTAAATAAATCAAAAATAATAATTTTTTGAGATGACAAAGCTCGTTTGGATTCTTTTTCTTGTTCTATCACGTAATTTATGAATACAATTTTCTTGTCATTGTATATCTTTTCTTGAAACTGTCATTCATTTACATATATGAAAAATCGTATTATCAAATTGTTTTCATTAATGAAGTGTTCTAAAAAAAAACTATGAATGAATCTACTAAGATCATTTAATGTCTATTGAGTTGAGTCGACTATGACTATGATTGCACAAACAAACACAAAACTCGTGTATGCTCAACTAAGATTAGACATGTGGCGATTTAATGTAAAACAATATTATCGTGCACCTGAGTTGCATTTTGCATGTATTTTTAAATAAGTAGTTGCTTCGTTAAAAAGGTATTAACTACTTGATAGTAAAAATGATTTCATTACAATATTAATTCTTATTAAGATAATTAATGTCCAATTTAACCCCTATTATCTTGCTCAATTATTATTTTGCACAAATAAACCCTTCAATTTTTAAAATAAAATTGATAAGCCATCAAACTACTAAAATGAGGTAAGGAGACCATTTTCTTAAAAAAAATTAATGCAAGGAGACTTAGTTGTTTACTTCATTCAATTCTGACAATGAAATTATTTGTGTTGTACTTGCATTAGCAAGTGATGGTGTTACAGCGGCTGGTCCAACGAGATGTAGTGTAACACTGCAGAAGTCTGGGTGTAACCTTTCAAGCTGCTCCCTCCAATGTCTAAAAACGTACAATGGAAATGGATCTTGCATTGGACCGGGGGTTCAGCTAGCCAATGTGTTTGCTTTTATAATTGTGCCCAATAGACTAATTGATTAATGCTTTAAGCTTAATCATTTTTGTTACAACAATAAATTAAACTTTCATAAAAATATTGTATCAATTAAAAGAAGAATGAAAGATAATTTTATACATGATGATCGTATTAATAGTATCAAGTTGGACTGTGAATGTTCTTTTAGATGAGAATGCATGCATCCTGCTTATATTTGTGACCAAGAGTTTGTGCAACGAATATTAAGATTAATTGTGTGTGGCAAGAATCTAATTCTATTTATGTGTTATGAAAGATGGCTAAATTTGTAAGAAAACGAGGAATCGAGTCTCGTGTTAATTAAACACAATTTCCAAAAAACAAATTATAGCATTTACTATCGGTGCTAATGAATAATAAGATGTTTGTTTCACAAGATACAACGATCTAGAGCAACGATATTAACACTATATATTATTTGAGGCAAATCGTGTTGCCTGAATAAATATTACTGAAGTACTAAGTAAACAAGAGAAAAAATCGAAAGTAAAATGAAATTAGCAATTGTTGGAATGTGTTTTTATCCTTTTCCAGTTTTTTTTGTGTATCTACACAACGGTAGGTTGCAACTTATTTAGCCAACCTAAAATTTGAAACGTCTGGTTGCAATAAAATGGAAATAAATTTTTGGACCAAACATGTCATTGAATTCAAAATGGACTGAAAATGTCACAGCCACGCTAATAACATATTTGTAACATTAAATCAATTTAATTCAAGGTTTCAATTTTCGAAAAATAACCTTCACCAATTCAACTCAATTGAGGTATTGAGCTCTAAGCAATCGACTTAGTCCAATCTTCTTCAATTCTAACAATAATTTTCTTATGAGGTTCTACCCACAAAATGAAAAAGTGATTTCTTAAACAGTAACAATATATTAATTATTTACTAAATTATAAATAAAAATTTGAATTAAAAAATAATTTGTAATCGAATTTAAATATTTCAAATTTTATCGTAATATTTGAATACGAATACTGAATATAACCATTTTTTTTATTCTTTTACAACCTTAGTATGGACTAAAATGTCAAGACATGCTGACAAACTGATGGTGCAAGCCGACACACAAATCCATTGTGAGATTTGATGAACCGGCCCACTTCGATAAACTGAAAAGTACGACTAACCCAACTTACATGCATGCAAACCTAGGCACTATAAAAAACCTAGACTAGGCCACTACCTCACATGACTGGGCCTTCGTTTAGGCCCGCTTCAGATAGAACTGGGCGCAGGCTATATACCCCTCCAACTTTGTTAAGTATACCCCCTCCCAATTTATTAATTAAATAAATCATGTAAAATACTTAAATTACCATTATATTAAAATATAATAAAATGACCCTGATAAATACACTCCTCTCCACTTTTAAACCTTAACCCTAATAGCAGCCGTTATAGTCGTCATCAATGTCGTTGCCACCACTTCTGGCGGCCAACACCACCACATTTTCAACAAAAAAATCATAGAAATTTTAAACCCTATCAAAAAACATCACAAAATTTTCAAAACATAAAATAAAAATTAAAATCATATTTTCGACAAACCAGTGTCGACCGTATGCATTATTATCGACAATAATGCATACGGTCGACACTGGTTTGTCGATAAAAATTAAAAAAAACTAATAAAAATTTCGATAATATTTAATTGAATATGTGCACTATTGTTGACAAAAAATTATCGACAATAGTGCATCTATTCGACACTAATTTAAAAAAAAAAAAAAAAAAACCCTACCTGAACGCGGCGACCGACTATTGGGGTGGGAGCGAGCGACCACGGCAGCGAGAAGGTTGGTGAGTTTATTTTTCCTATTTTTTGCAGAATAGGGTGGTGGCGCGACGTGAATGAGGGAGGGGAAGCTGTCGGCACTGATTACAAAATAGGGGGCAGCCGACCGCGGTTATAGATCGAATGGAGGAGGAGGGAAGGCGACTGATTAATTGGGTGGGGCGGCGTCGCATGATCGTTTACAAAAGAGAGGGGGCGGCACGACAATGTGAGAGAGGTGGTAGCGAGTGGCGCGTTGGCGGCGTGGGGGCAGGGGTCGGTCGATGAGAGTGTGAGGACGGAGGGATTTATGGTTTTAAAATAATGAGATGAAGAAATGGGATAAAAAATAAACTAGAGTTCTAGTGGGGGAATGCATTTAACATATCTCATTTAAGAGAGAATGAAGTAATTTAAGTAATTTGGGAGAGTACATCTATCATATGCTATTTTTTGGGGAGTGTATGTATTGAAGGAGTATACTTAACAAAGCTGGAGGGGTATATAGCCTGCACCGCATAACTGGCTCAAGAATATATGAGATGGGGTAAAAGAAGGGTGCTACTATATGCACCTCCAACTTGTTTAAGAACACTCCCCCTTAAATTTAACTAGGATAGATGCACCCCCTCGAATTGTCATAAATACCCTTTATATCATTTTAATACTTTTTATTTAGCACACTCCACCGTTAGATGCACCCCCTCCCCAAATCCTAATTTTATTAATTTCTTTCTTCTTCCCCACTTTCCTTCTTCTTCCACACTTCACCACTGCCGGCCACCACCGCCACCCTCCATCCTCCCTCTTCACGCAGCGCGCAACGCTGCTGTAAAAAAAAACAACATTTCCCCCACCCACCCTTGCCCTTTCCCTTTCCACAAACATTTTTTTTATTTCGATACACTAGGTTCGAACATATACATTCTTGTCGACAAATTGTTGTCGACGAGAGTGTATATTGTCGACTCTGGTGTGTTAAAAATTATAAAATCAAATTTGAAATTTGAAATTTTTTTTTTGAATTTTGATTTTTTTTTACTGATGTTGGATGATGTTAGATGCTGTAAGTAGTGGTGGTGGCTAAAATTAGGGTTAGTGTTTAAATGTTGAAAGAGAGCGTAGTTAGTAGTGGGGGTGCATTTAGTAGTGTTATTTCATTTAAAGGGTATTTTAGGTTATTTACATTATTATTAAATTAATAAATTAAAAGGGGAGTGCATTTTAACAAGTCGGAGGTGTAGATAGCCATACCCTACTCTTTTTAGACGGGATAATCCCACTATATTAAGGACACCCACCACTGGCTAAACACACACACCGTAAGATGAGGACACCTATGTGGAAAACTCCAAAATACCCCTTCTTCAATAAATTTTTCAACACCCATCCCATTTTTCTTCAAAACCCTAATTTAATTTTCTCCCCTTCCCTCCCCCACTCCCCCAAGTGGCACTGGCCGGCCGCCGGCTTTTCTTCCTCCCCATTTGCACCGGCAGCGTCGCCGGCCTCCTTTCCCCTCCCCTCGTCGCTGACCTCCCTTCCCCTCTACTGTGAAAAAAATGGTGCTCCCGTCTATCCCCCGCCTCCCTCAAGCCTCGTCGCCGCCGCTCACGCGCGTCCAAGCTCCAGTGTCGGCAGTTCGTTGTCGATCGCACCCCCACTCCTTCGCCGACATTCGCACCCTCCCCTCCTCCTCCGGTTTAAATTTTGTCTTTCAAGGTTAGTTTTTCAGATTTGCAAAAATCTACCAAGTTTTATAATTGTCAAGAATTCCAGTCGATTAGACGTCTCCAACCAAGTAGAATACTTGAAGATATAAGAAATAACTAGCTAAGATAGTAATTCAAAAAGTAAGCAAAGAGACAAACAACACACAAAGAATTTAAGTGGTTCGATCAATGTGATCTACATCCACTGGACCAGACGAGTACTTATTTGATTGAACAAGAATATTTACACACTCATTCACTCGAAATAGGATATTTCCTTACTTCGCTCGTGAACTCACACAACTCAAAGATTACAATCGTACTTGCATCCAAAAATCTCTCTTTTACAATGTACACATATAAGAGTATATAAAGACCAAGGTAGTTGCTACTGTTAGGAACTGCTTGAGGTGTTAGCAACCGTTTGCAACCGCTTGTAACAACCCACGTGTTCTGTTATTGCCCAACTGAAATGGTAGTTATGCCCTCAAGTAGTTGTAACTGTCATACAACTAGTTAAACTAACTAACTTCCATATCAGAAGACTTGTCCATAAAGATCAGAACACTACTTAGTGTTCTGATACTCAACTCTTCTGTTCTTGTGATCAAAAGCTGACTCTGCTGATAGACTTCTATTGTGCTGATCTTTACTGTGCTGATAGTACTGTGTTGATATACCCTGCTGAAGTACTGTGCTGATATACCCTGCTGAAGTACTGTGCTTGGTATACTCTGCTGAAGTACTGTGCTGATCTGACCAACAATGCTGAACTCTAAGCATCACCTCCTCAACTGATTGAAAACCTTCAACTCATCTGATTTAGGCCTAAGTCATCTTATATGATCCTATCAGTTCACTACTTACTGTGCTGACTATGAGATTATGAGATAACACTCACAATAATGTTCATATTTTTTTTTCGATCTTTAGCTTTTTTTTTTCCGTAATTTTTCTTCGAAATACGGTCCTTTTTCGGAGTTTTTCTTCGAATATTTTATTTTATTCGAAATATTTTACAGAAATTTGTATATGTTCGTGTATTTTTTAATTTTGCGAGTTTCATTTAAGTTGGAAGGATTTATTGAGTTTTCATTTTGTTTGAGTATTTAAAAAAAAAAAAAAATTGGTTTTAAAATGTTTTCTTGTTTCTGTTGTTTTATTTTTTTGAAATTTGGACATCATGGTGATGGTGGGAAAGATTTTGGGGGTGGTGGTAATGGTGAGGAAAGATTTTTGAGTGTGGTGATGGTGAAGACGATTTTGTCGAAGAATAGAATGGGGTGTACTCAACTTCGTATTTTTATTAAATTTCAGTAAAGAATATATGAACATTTTACACCCTTGTAGTTGTAGTTGATTTTTTTTGTTAGGTGGGTGTCCTCCATAAATCTGTGCGTGTATAACCGTGGCCATAATCAAAACACCATATCTAGTCACACTCTCATTCTCAAAAGACGCACACTAAATATTCATCCAAGCACACGCCTAACCTAACCTAATGGATCTGACTATTTACACCTCCATTTCGGTTTAGAACACTCCCCCGATTGATGCACACCCCCTGAAATTTGTTAGAATAGATGCATCCCCCTAAAATTGTCTTAATTACCCTTTTCTCATTTTTATCTATATAAAACAACTTTACTTACCACACCCTCCCTCAAACCTTAATTCTCTCTTCATTTTTCCTTGCCGCCGCCGCCCCCTTCCTCCCTGTCTCTTCACGTCCACGGCCTTTCCCTCCCTCCCCTCGGCCGCGGTCGCCTCCTTCTCCCTCAGCCGCGGCCGCGACGACATCCCCTCCCCCTCCCTCTCTAATTTCTGCAATTTATTTTTTGTTCAACCCATCGTGCTCCCGATCGAAGATACCGCCCCGTCTCCTGATCGAAGATGCCGGCCACCCTACCCAGGTAAGTGTATCACCGCCGCCGTCTGGTAAATTTCAGTCGGCGGCAATTTTGAAGTTTTAGGTTTTAGGGTTTTCTGCAATTTGCAGCATAAACCTTTTTTTTTTAATTTTTTTTTTAATTTTCGACAACATGTCGTCGACTAGAGGTTACATAATCGACATTATGTTGTCGAAAATTTTAAGTTTTTTTTTTTAAAAGTTCGACCTTCTTAGGTCTACCATATTCACTCTCGTCGACAACTATGTGTCGACGAGAGTATATATGGTCGACACTAGTTTGTCGAATTTTTTTAAAAAAATTGAATTTTTTTTGTTTGGGGAGAAATTTTGGTGGTGGTGGTGGCGGCGGCGGGATAAAACTTAGATTTAGGGTTTAAAGGTGAAGGAGGGGTGCATTTAGTAGTGTAATACTCCGCATAACTTAAAAGGGTATTTTTGATTTTTTACATCATTGTTTTATTATTAAACTAACAGGGGGAGTGTTCTAAACCGAAATGGAGGTGTAAATAGTGCCAACCTAACCTAATATATATAAATATACTCCATATAGTTTTTTTGGCAGTTAGTTAACATCATATTACCGTGTCTACCGAGGTACTGTAAACTGTAATCCTGTTTTGTGAAGAAATAAGTTTATTCATGTGATGTGTTTGGAAGAAATATGTATTCACATCAATCCTGTTAGAAAACGAAAAATTTGATAAATAATCCATTCCCATTGGAATTTGAGCTCATTTGTTTGCATCAATGGCGTTGAGACCACTTCTCCAATCTCTCTTCTCTCTCAACAATCCAACAACACTCTACCACAGATTCCTCACTCTTAAACACTTGTCATCTCACTCAATTCAAACAATCTCCGATCCCCTTTCTCAACACCTCGTCAACGATCTCTCACGCATTCTCAGCGACTACAGAAAGCCCCAACACGACATTGAATCAGCTCTTTCTCCCTTTGCTTCCCACCTTTCCACTAACTTAGTCGAACAAGTTTTGAAAAGGTGCAAGAATCTTGGCTTTTCAGCCCAGAGATTCTTCATTTGGGCTCAGAATGTTCCCGGTTTTCAACACAGTAAAGAAAGCCATCACATTCTTGTAGATATTCTAGGAAGCAGCAGGGAGTTCCCATTTTTGTGGGATTTTATGACTCAGATGAAAAGGACTGAATCTTGCCAAATTAGCCAAGATATTTTCTGGATTGTATTCAGGGCTTATAGCAGAGCTAATTTACCAGGCGATGCAATTAGGGCTTTTAATAAAATGGTGGATTTTGGAATTAGGCCTCGTGTAGATGATCTTGATCATCTTCTGTATGCGTTGTGCAAGAGGAAGCATGTGAAGCATGCTCAGGAATTCATCGATCAAATTAAAGGTGAAGATCTGTGTCCTAGTGTTAAAACATATAGCATTTTGATAAGGGGTTGGGCGGACATTGGAGATGCTGAGTCTGCGCAGAAACTGTTCGATGAAATGCTTGAAAGAGGACTTGCTGTGGATTTGCTTGCTTGGAACAGTGTTCTAGATGCTCTGTGCAAAGGAGGGAAAGTAGATGAAGCTTATACACAGTTCCACGGGATGAAGAGCAGGGGACTTGAACCCGATGCTTATTCGCATTCGATTTTCATCCATGCTTTTTGTGAAGCAAATGATCTTCATTCAGCATTCAAAGTCCTGGAAACGATGAAGAGGAACAAACTAATCCCGAACGTATATACTTACAACGCAGTAATCAAGAGACTCTGCAAGAACGGTACAATCGACGAGGCTTACGAGCTTCTCAAGGAGATGATCGAACGCGGGGCAAAACCCGACACTTGGAGCTACAACTCAATCCTAGCCTTTCACTGTGATCGAAACGAAGTCAATCAAGCTCTTAAGCTGATTTCAAGAATGGATCGAGACGGCTGCGAGTTAGATAGGCATACATACAATCTTGTGCTCAAGATGCTGATCAGAATAGGGAGGTTTGATAGGGCTGATAAAGTTTGGAATTCAATGGAGGGGAGAGGATTTCATCCGACAGTTTCGACGTACGCTGTTATGATCCATGGATTGTGTAAGAAGAGAAAGAAACATGATGAAGCTTATAAATACTTTGAGATGATGATTGATGAAGGCGTGCCGCCTTATTCTGCAACGTGTGAAATGATGAGGAACAAGCTGGTTGGATTAGGATTTGCAGAGAAAGCAGATATACTTGCAGACAAGATGGACAGAAGCACTTGCATGACAATTCAAGAATTAGCAAGTCTCATGAGAGGTAATAGAGCCCACCTAAGAATCAGAACTGCAGAAGAAGAATATTCAGATGAAAATGATGACTGAGTTTTTTGAATTAAGTTGCAGATCAACTGTTTTGTTTGTTTGTTTTCTAATTTTGAGTTACAATTGGGGAAGAGGACTCCAAATTCAAACATACTGATGCTAGCTAATAACTTTAAATTGATGTAAGTTTTAATTTTGTTGCTTTTTTCATATAAGAGAATTGATAGTGTTCTTTATCCTAATCCAAGGACTTGCAACTTGAGCCCACGAGTTTTCACATTCATTTATATAATTTGCTTATAAAAAATGCAATAAGTTTTATCTCCATAACAATCGAGTACTTAGGGGTGTCAAATTTGTGCTTTCGGCATTATGTTTTGCATTGATATGATAATGACACGATAAGACAATATAAAATTACGACACTATAAAAATCTATACTATATGACATGACATGATAAAAATTACAAAATCACTAATAAAAGTACTAAAATAACAAGTCATATACCAAATCTCTTTTTTATTTTACAAATTTAATGGACTGATATGAACACGAAACAAACCCAACATATATACTACTCCGCATGTGTCATTATTTTTTCGATTTGACAAGAACACAATAAAACCAAACACTAATTCACAATTTACATATAGTTTTCAATATCGTACTATCATTTCGTATCCGAAATTTCCACCTTACCGTTTGCCACATGTGTCAGTATGTTATAAAGTAATTGCGATTTTTTGCGCCGAATTAAACTACAGTAATTGAGAACCCCCTTCCCTTGTGCCTTCATCTCCGTCGGTGCTCTACAACACTCCCCATGCGAATTGCAGAAACTAAGCCCTCGTACGAATTAAGGCATTCATTTCAATGATTACTCCAACAGTAGGGAAAACCCTACTCATTACAACAGTGATCTTCTTTTCTGTATTTCTAGCCCTAATTCTATTCTCACCTTCTTTCCCCTTTTATCAAACACCGCCCAGTTCTTCGCTGTAAGTCGCCTCATTTTCTATTTTCTGTTTCGCTAGTCGAATTCTGTTGGACAAGCGCTGGATTCCTAGATGCGGCATTTCTCCCTTTTTTTTTTTCATTGGATGTGTAAATTGTCTGATCTGATTTCTGGAACAGGTCCGAAAGAGCACAGATATGGAGTCTAAGGAGATTATTCGAGTGGAGGCCTTGCAATTGGTGGATTCAAGGGCATCCTGAGCGTTAGTTCGCTTTGCTTTCTATTTATTATGTGGATTTTTTTTGTATGACTTTGGATTTTGTGTTAAATTTCCGAATCTTGCCTTTTTAGTTAGATTTGCTGTTGAGGCAAATATATGTTCTTGTCAAAGTTGAAATTTTTGCATTGCATTTTTGGGGATTATGGATCAATTTTATGCTACTCTAGTTTTTGGGTCCTGTTGGCCCTGTTCTTTTGGATTCATGGGAGTGATTTCTTGGGCTAGATGGTCGTTCAAGTTGCTATGGATCTTAACATAGTTTATTGTACTGCGTACAAAGTTACAATTGCATGTAACGATATTTTTGGTCTAAGTCATAAACAAGCTGGAGATGGATTAGCGTAATTGTTTTGAACTTGCTAAAACATCGACTACATTTGTTTGCAATGTGCTTAGATTTTGGTACAGTTTAATTTTTGCTAAGTCAATTGACTGGCGTCAAATGCAGACGTTTGCATTGGTTTTTTGTGTTGAAATGCTGCAGCTCTGCCAGCTAAGAGCAATGGGTATCTCCGAGTTGATTGCTATGGTGGGCTCAATCAGATGAGGAGGGATGTGAGTACTCTTATTTCATTTCTGTTTTGAACTCACTCGTTTACCTGTTTTCTTTTATTGTTTTTATACGTTGTACTAAAATTTTGTCGTAAATTTATATAATCGCAGTTCTGTGATGGTGTTGGTATAGCTCGCTTGCTGAACGCCACTCTTGTTCTACCAAAATTTGAGGTTGCTGCATACTGGAATGAGTCTAGGTAAGGATTGTGGATTCATTTTCTTGGATAAAGACTTTTAGCATGCCTTATTTCTTCAGAAGTAACATACTTTTGGAATAAATGTGTATGTAGTCTTTTGAATTCTTTCTATCATGGAATCAAGTGAAGTGACTTTTGTCTTTGCCTGTCTTGGTATATCGTGGCTGGTTGTATCTGTATATATATCAAATGATAGTTTGTAATATCGAAATTGTAGCATGATAGAGATTTCAAACGGTAAAATTATGCAATCAGCTACTTATGTTACTGGATTGAATTATTAAACTATCTGATTCTATTTCATAAATTAAAAAAAAAAAACTAGAGAATTTTTTGCAGTTACTCTTTTTTTGCTCTTAATTGCTGTAAGAATCTTGTGCTTGAAATGCTTTGATGAACTTGTTACTCTGATTCCACATCCATGTACAAAATATGGGCATCTTAAGGCAACTTAAATTTTATTACTTTAACTTCTTTCAATTGTTTGGGAAGTTGGTATAATGGAACCTTATCTTGTCATCTAAACAACCATTCCACCAATTGACAACTTTTCCTGGTTCATAATTTGACAATGCAGTGGATTTGAAGATGTATTTGATGTGGAGTACTTCATCCAAAAAATGCACGGCTTTGTTCAGGTTGTTAAAGAGTTGCCTGCTGAGCTTGCATCAAAAGAGCCTTTTAGAGTTGATTGTAGCAAGCGTAAAGGTTCATTTGATTATGTAGAAACTGTACTTCCGTCGCTCTTGGAGCATCACTACATTTCAATCACGCCAGCGATGAGTCAGAGAAGAGATAGGTACTGTGCATTCGAAGCTCTTTACTTTCTCTTATCTTCAATTTCTTTATCTGAACATGAGTTTCTTAGTTCTCAGATTGTTACTCAATTGTTTTAGATGATGTCATCTTGGTCTTCCTGTCCATTTTGCTCTCTCATGCCTGCTATTCACCCTTTCCATCCTTTTTACAGTATCTATTTTCGGTTCTTTCATTTAGGTAAGGACCTTTTGTTTGGAAACATTTTTTGATTCTTGAGGAATATGCCTTAGAAGCCACCAAGTCTTCAATAACTTGTAATTCTTGTTCTCTGCCCCCCTCTCTTAATTTTTGGGAATAGGCCTATCTGCTGATCTTCCTCATTTTCCTTGATGCAGTAGATTAACGCATTTCGATTCTTCTTTGTCATTTCTTATGTTCGATGATGTGTTCCTCTCTGGATCTGTAAGTGCCTGTTTGGTAGCCATGTTAACCCCATGTTAGATGGGTTGTCCACCTTTGTCTGGTGTTTGGTACAGATTTCACTGGCCTGTGTTAGATTAGAAGCCCTCTAGTAAACACTGTTCAGCTATGAGGGAGTTAACATCCCGCTTATGCGGTGTTGGGCTGTCTCCTTCAAACAGTAACCCAGATTGGTACATTGAATTACCAATTTACCCTCCATGTATATAAAGTTGAAAAAATGAGAGTGTCATTTGCCCTAGATCCCGAGTGATATTTTGGGAGGCGACCATAGAGGCGATTCGAGTTTTGTCATTTCCTCATCTTCTCTTCTATTCTTCACCGATCGCTTAACGTCGGGCCTAACCCCACTTTACCTCCTTGCGCCACCCCCAATTCAAACCCTATCCAGCTAACCTCAATAAATGCAACATAAATCTCACTACCACTCTCTGCCGCTCCCTCCGCCGTCGTGCTATGTCAGCCTCACCTTCACCTTCCACCGTGATATCATTCCAGATTAATGCACTCAAAGATTTCCGGTTTCATCTCACCATCATCTTAATTGCAGGTATCCCTTGTATGCTAAAGCTGCTCTTTGTCAGGGTTGCTATAGTGCTCTACGATTAACCGACAAATTGGAGAAGAAAGCTTCAGAGCTTCTAGAAGCTATACCAAAACCCTTCCTTTCACTCCACCTCCGTTTCGAACCAGACATGGTAGCTTACAGCCAATGCGAATACTCTGGTCTTTCTCCCGCTTCTGTCCAAGCAATAGAGGCTGCACAAGGAGACAGAAAACCATGGACTGGAGAACAAGCTCGGATATGGAGAGGCAGGGGTAAATGCCCACTTACACCAAATGAAACTGCACTCATCCTTCAAGCCCTTTCTATACCTACCAACACCAATATATATTTAGCAGCTGGGGATGGAATAATGGAACTCGAAGGCCTGACTTCAGTATATCCTAATGTGTTTACCAAATCTACCCTTCTGACCGGTGAGGACTTCAGAAATATGCATGGGAATACCAAAGCTGCACTGGATTACTATGTGGCGATTAATAGTGAATCATATGTGGCGACGTATTTTGGAAATATGGATAAAATGGTTGCAGCTATGAGGGCTTTTAACGGATTGAATAAGACACTTTTTTTAAGTAGGAGAGCGTTTGCAGATTTGACTTCACAGGGACTGAAGGGGAATTTATTGATGGAAAGTTTGTGGAAGGTTCACAGAGATGATTTTGTGATGGGAGTGGGATCTGCTTTGCCTGATTGCTTCTGTGAATTCAAACTATGAGGTAGAGATTTCACTTCGTTTTTCGTCGTAATTCAAGCATTTGTTTTGTCTGTGTAGTGTTACCCGCATATTGTGAACTGGTAATCTGCGTTTTCGTTCCTGAAATTCAAGGATGCATTGTTGCTGTCATAGGAAGTTTTATAATCCTGTTTTTTGTTGCATCTCTTTGTAACACATCTGTATTGAGGTATTCTCAGTTGAATCATGCAAATTTTACGGATACATTTTTTTAATTTTTCTTATAGTCAAATACCCATTAAGCCGTTCTCTTTTTGCTTGCCTTAATTCAAGGATGCATTGATGATGTATAATGCTATAATTATCGAATATTAACTGAGAAAAAACTGTGGAAAGTTGATCCAAAACAGAAAATAAAGTAAGGAGATTGTACAAAGTATTAAAATAAATAATGAATATATCCGATCGAGCACAGGGAATAACGGCAGCTGTAGTTAAGACAAAAATGAGGGATCTATTCAACAACGAGCATCGTTCTGTTAGTCTTTTGATGTGATTACGAGGAAGCCCAGTGCACCAATGAGAATGTACTGCAATAGAATGAGAACCGTGTTAGTAAAAAAAATTCTACTTTGAGATGAGTTGGGCAAAATCCAAGAGTCGTTTTGTTAAGTTTAGACATGCTCGTGCGGTTTGTGAAGTGTTATTTCGAGGCTAAGCTACAAAAGGAAAATATGACAAACCTTGATCAATGGTTTTTCAGTCATAATGATGGTAGCCCACCCCATGTAAGGTAAGAAGCTGCATATCAGTGTGAAGATGTTAGTTTTTCTGTATATATCTGAGAAAGAACGCGCTTGTAGCTTGTCAAATATTGTAAGAAGCTGCAAATCAGTGTCACTTTTTATGTTCTACATCGAGTAGATGCATAACAAGTGTATTATTTTAAAACAATTAGCAATCTGTACACGTTTCTGGTCTGCTAATTGTGCTTTCAAGAGATCAAATTATCAGACAATTCTCTTCAGGTGAAGCTTGATTCAAGATCTTTGTTAGAAACATATACAGTTGCAGCACAGAAATGAAGGTACAATCATGATACATACCCGACAGCTCGTCCCATGATATGGTGCCGTTGAAGCCAGAGCTGACCGGGAGCATATAAAGATATGTCATCGTCGTCATTGTTATCTCCTACAAGGAAATCAAATCAAAATTGCACTATCAAGCAAGGAAATTTCTAGATGTTTTAATCTTGAATCAGCTGAATTCCTTTAAAAAAATTGGCACCTTTTGTGAGGATATCAATTTCTCCAGTATCTCGTCTTTCATGGACCTAATCAAGAAAAAAGGAGTAAGGTATAGCAGAAGATATATTTGAATAATGTACTCTACAAAGATTAGATGATGAGAGTTTCCTCAATCAGTGAGCATGGAGAAAAGAAACACGAACATACAAGTATATATTGATTGATATTATTATTTCTAGAGGCCCAAAAGAATGATTGTAGAGCCCCTTTATGTTCTTATATCCATCTATATTTCTACCATCATTTAAAGCTACTATACTATGAATGAATAAAGATAATTAGTAAGAACGGGTAGATTTGGAGTCCCATAGTTTTCATAGCAGCATGAAGCACTATCACATTACGACTTAGAGAGGATACAATTTCAGCTAAATATATAATGATGCTTACCTTGGTTACGCGATGCACAATTGGAATTTCACGAACCTAAAAAGAAAAAAGAAGGGCTGTTACTGAAATAGCAGGAACAAATTATATATAACTGTAAAAAATATTAGTAAAAGCGGCTATGCTTTCTAAGTAAAAAAAGATAGGTCTGTGAAAAATCACTTCCTAGAAGCTACAATATCTACCTTTAGGGTGTTTGCAAACTCTACTCACAACTTAGAAGCACTTCTCCAGAATAACTTTTTTTCAAAGTTGTTTGACTTGATAAAAGTGATTCTTGCAAACACCACCTAAAACTATGAGAGGACAGTTTTTTTAAAGTGATTTTGCCCCTTCCAATTGAGTTTGCAAATATCATTTTTTTTCAAAAGTTGTGACGAGAAGCTTTTGAAAAAAAGTGATTCCACTCCATTTTGTATATGGTTTGAAAACACCGCCTTAGAGGGGATTAAACAATTTGGAGATTCAGATATCTCAAAAACAGAAAGCTACAGGGTTTTTCAAATATTATAGCAGGAAAAACTCCATAATATTAAGCAGTAAACAAAATAGAATCTTACATCTATGTTATATACAACAATATCGCCTGCTCGAATTGGGTCTTTGCTCATATGTAAGAACAAAATGTCTCCCTGCACAATATACATCAGTCATAAATCTTCTGTTCTTCATGATATTCATATTTTGGTGCTCCAAGTGGTAACATTGCTAATATATTTAGTACAAAACCAATCATACTGATACTTGTGAGCGAGAAGAAGACAAATAAGCTCAAAAAAATAATTGAAAAAAGGGAACAGATAAGAGATAACACCTAGCTTGAAAAAAATTCCTCATCTGCAGTCAAATGATGCAAATGAAAAGAATTAAGTTCCTTACACATTGTATCCGAGTCCAGATTAAGAATGCGTTTGGCTGAACTTACAAGCTCCTTAGAACAGCTTATAAGCTGTCTAAATTTGTTTGGTAAAATAAGATGTTTAACATCTTATAAATGGAAAATATCACTTTTGGTCACCAAAGTTTACCTCTTTTCAGATTTGGTCACCCACATTTAATCACTATCAAAATTGATTACTCAGTTATTATTTTCTATCAATTTTGATGCTGCTGATAGTAAATCCGTCATTGACGAGCTCTAAGTTATGGAAAATGGAAAGAGATGAGAAATTGAATAAAGTAATGCACTAGATTGATCCATATAGTATTTGGATTAGGGCAATAATCTTACCCTAGCAAATCCAGGTTCCATGCTTTCAGAAAGAACAACAACAACAGGGGATTCAGTTCCAGTTAATATAACCAACGTCTTCCATATCATCAACGCAGATGCAACAATCAAACCTGAAGTCAAAATTTGAACAAAGTGGATAAGACACTGGGATTTGGAACTATATCACTTCTTGCTATAACCTTATTTCCCCACAATTTCTCTCCCACTCTCACTCTCAATCTAAATTCCCAAAACCCAACATAACGAATTAATAAGATCTTGAGAACTTAATTGGAGGTAAGGGGAGACAATGCCATCACTTCAATAATCTTTTTTAAACATCAATTAAAATCCACCACCATTGATTTCATAAACCTAAATAACTTATTCAACATTTTGAGCATCCATATAAACATAAACAACACCTTGCCCACACAAATAAAAATCAGAAAAAGTGTCAGTTAAATATGATACTTAAAACGGAATAGAAAAAGAGAAGTTGAGAGAAAGAAACCAAGGGTGATCGCCTGATTAAGGGCCTGTCGTAATTTGAAAGATTTTACAGAAGCCATAGTTTCTCCAATCCACCCCATTACTTCACCTTTCATGGATCCAATCTTACAAGTTTTCTGAATTTTCGGAAAATGGAAAGAAGTAGAACAGAGCAAGAAAGAAAAAGTGTAGAATTTACAAAGTCAAGTGTTGACAGCATCAGCCAAATGTGATTGGTCAGTTTAATAATCTATGACTCACGTTGACCAATTTTATGCCTACGTGGCATTTGCTTTACATTAATTGGTTTTAATAAAATTAAAAATAAAGAATTACTACTGTATATAATAGAATTTTAATTAATTATCCAAATTTTAGTTATAAAATCAAGAAGTTATTTAAACTAAGCTACCATTCATATATAAGGATTATACTTGATTTGAAATGTGTTTGTACCCGGATACCCTCTTCAATTTTATTCATCCCTATTTTTCTCTTTATTATTTTTGCAATTTCTAATAAAACATAGTAGTATAAGCTATTAAATATTTTTTCAATCTTTATAAAATTTACAATTAGAATCAACAACACTAATATAATAAAAGTACAACATTATACATTTTTACCAATCAATTTTACACAAAATCAAACTCTATCACATGTTATTTATCAAGATTTTAAATTTTGTGATACTCATATACATAATAGTATGTCACTATATGAAGAAAAATGTAATACTATACATACAAAAATGTGAAATATAAGACATAAAATGTGATACTACGTGAAAAAGACGTGCTGCTATGTAATTTCTTTTTTTTTTTTTTGAATAAACGCAACTTTCGAATTTAGAGTTAGAATTTCCTCCATAATAGCACATCTCCAGAATTGGAACGACGAGCCGATCAAAACTTATGGCTTTGTCGTGACTAATAGCTTTCTGAAGCAAGATTCATTTGTTTGACCAGTTTTTAAAACATCTTTCTTTTTTTAAGTAAATTCTCTTAAATGTTTTTAATTATAATTTTAAATACATTGAATGTCTCTCCACTTTTCTTTGTAATCATAGGGGATCTTGTATAAAATATTCAATCAAATTGCAAGTATTAAGAAATATATTTTATCTTTAATAAGAAAAGCGTTTGTTTTACTCTCATGTTAAAAATGTGGTATTACATGAAAATAATGGGATGGTGATTGACATAAATTGTGGCGCTTTATGAAAAAAAGAGTGATATTGATATACAAAAAATGTTTTACTGCATTAAAAAAAATCAACTTTTGAATGGACAAACATAAACAAAGGAAAAAAAATAAATAAATCAAGTTACTTGCAATATTTGGTGGGTGGGCACTGGGCAAGCGTCACTCTTGTATGAAATTGAACCATAATTTAAATTTAATTTTAAAATGAGAAATTAAAATTTTAATTAGATAATTTGAGAAGAATTATACTTATATGCGTCTAATTGAATGATATAATTAGAACAATTGAATTGAGATAGTAGAATTTAACTTAGATTCTAACATAACGAGTAAAAAATTCAATTGTAAAACATACATTCAAATGCATAGTAGAATTTGATATTTGAGATATATTCAAATAAAAAAAAAAATCTAATAGCATGTATAATGTATACACTCAATTGCATGCAAGAATCTCTTATTATAAAATTTTGGGGAAATTATACACACATATCAAATTATCAATAATCTAAGTTTTCAATTTTGGCAAATTGCAAACTGTCGATTTGCTGATTTTTTTTTTAAATACACAATTCTTCCATTTTCTATGTATAAATTCAATTTATAATTTTTATTAAATTTTAGTAATGTATTTAAAAAAAAAAAATTAAAATGAACAAAAAACGAGTGATACAGAAGCAAACCGTAATCGACAGTTTTTCAGGGTTGCCCATGTCTAGGCAACAAATGCAAATAACTCGACGTGGCAACTTCTACATGGCTGGGAAGAAAACATTTTATTCCCTTTTTACCCCTCAAAATCTCACTTGTTCCGCTGGTACTTGATGTAATTACATCGATGATTTATAGGCAATTCATTATCGCTTGGCAGATTTTAATTTATTTCCTTTCCTTTTAATTTATTCGAGCCAGAGAATCTGGTTTGATAGCCGTACGTACTTCCACGATTCCGTTGCTTCAATGGCGCTAATCTTGCCTGTGAAGTGGCCCGCTCCACTTACAGCGCATGTTAGTGCTCGTCGCCGCCAGTTTAGCGTCTCCGCCTCTTTACCATCGTCGCGTCGGCTCGATACGGCGGCGGTGGACTGGGTCAAGGAAACTGCCAACTTCTTCGAGCCGGATTCCCGACCCATCATGTTATTCGACGGTACCCTTTCATCTTACCGTTAGAATTTCAACAATCTTAAAAAATTTCAGTTTAATTCCTTCTTAAAACTCTATTAAACAGAATACATATTGGACATAGAGATATTCATCATATACAAATTGACTATTTTTTTATTTTCAAACCTCTCTCTGCTTTGTGTGATAGGTGTTTGCAATCTATGTAATGGAGGAGTGAAATTTGTGCGAGATAATGATCGGTTGAGGTTGGATTTCCTTTCCCCTTCCCCATGTTTGTGTTTGGGTTGAATTTTCTGATTGCTTTGTTTTCAACAAGTTTGGAATATGATTTCTAAAGGGGTTCTAAATATTAGTGTTGTTTGTTTATAATCTCTTGCGGTGGATTATTATAACTCTCAACACATTTTACTTGAGCTACTCATGTACTTCTCCTAAGACTATGCGCTTGGGTGTTTATTAGGGATGTTTGCAAAAAATTATGTTCTTGTGAAAGTGATTTAAGGCTTGTTTTCAGACACAATATAAATAATAACAATCACTTTTTTGAGAAGCTGGTAACACCCAGCTTTTAAAAAAAAATGATTCTATTGTCCCTTAAATTTAGTGATTACTGATTATGAGATTTTTTTTTTAACAACCATTATGAGAAATATTGATTAATAGTGAAAGTGATAAGAATTTGCAAAATTTATAAGAAGTAGATGTTGAGTGTGGTTGAAGGTTTGAACTGAGTAAAATATTAGTGAGAAGCTAGAACTAGGTAGAAGTAGAGCTGGTAAAAGAAACAAGCAGCTTCAGAGCTCGGCTCGATTATATTGAGTATAATTTTACTGAAATTGAGATTGAAGATATACTGAAATTAATCTCTGTCTTAAGCCCGTCTTCCCTGAGAAACTTCTGAAGAGCCTATGGGGATTGCCTTGTTGAACCTTAAGTATTCCAAACAGAGTTTTGGTTGGATTTGCCTGTAAAAGTAATATTACGTTCTTCATGCAAGTTAAATTAGGTACATATATGAGCTCATATCCAAATTTGCTATTTTCTTTAAAGTCGTTTGTTATTCTGATTTAACATTTTTTTTCCAGGAACATTAGATTTGAAGCTCTACAAAGTGAAGCAGGCAAGAAATTATTGCAGAGATCTGGAAGAGCTCCTGATGATATTTCAAGTGTTGTTCTAGTTGAAAAGGATAGGTATATATATTATCCATGTGAATATTGAAATTAGTATATATATGCTGCATACTTACCTGCTCATTCAATTTTCTGGCATCCACTGCATACGTGAGACAATCTCTGGACCTGAAGACTACTTTATGGACTTTCTTTAGATGGGATGCCAAAGTTGATAACATTGGAATATGATATAATTTTGATATATGCTTTATACTTTTATTTTTAAGAAACCGTCGTATCATGTACTGGTGCAAAAGTTTTGTTGGATTCTACAGAAGTGTTGTACTAAGAATGATTGAATGAAAGAAATGTTTAGAATGTTGTAATGGCAAGTAGCTAACCTATCCTTTTGACAGATAAAATCAATCCAGTTTTGAAACATTTTAATGTTTTTATGTATAATTTCACAATCTTCTTTGATAATTTAGGATATGCGATCTCTCTCTCTTTTTTTTCCTTTCCCCACCAGACGTGATACTGGGAAAGAAAGGATTTTATCTATGACTTAAGGTTGAATCTGAATTTCGAGTAGAACTTGAATAATGTCTAAAATAGAATTCTCAGATAAGTTCACGATGTTGTTTGGAATTCAATTTCAGGTCTTACATCAAATCAGAAGCTGTGTTGAAGATTATGGAATACATAAATTTGCCCTTTCCCTATCTGGCCTTCTTTTTCCAATTTGTACCATTGTAAGTCAAAATTGGTTTCTGTTCTAATGATGCAGTATAAATGGAAATGTCCTGTCTTGTCTCAGTTCATTCTTGTTATTCTTTTTGCAGATTTATACGGGACTTTGCATATGATAATGTTGCAGACAACAGATACAATTTTTTTGGACGCTCAGATTCTTGTGACATATAGGTCTTTCGTTTTCTGTGCTGTTTTGAAAAACAGAAGTTTGTTGTTTCTGTCTTGTAAATAGATAACTTCATATATTGAATATAGTTTTGTCTTTCTCTTCCCTAATGGCTTCTTTCTGTGTACGATTAGTGAGTAAATTACAGTACAATTAAAAATTAGACATGTAAATTTGCAAATCTCTGCTCTACAACTCTTGCTATAAAATCATGGATATCCCACACTTAGAGAGATGAAAATATAATTTTCATCATCCCATCCTGCGTACAGGTTAAAGGAAGAACAACACAAAATTGTGTCTACTGCTACTAGTGATAAATATATGTTTCTATTGCAACGTTCCAAATATTTATTTCTGCAGGCAACTCAAGGATGGATTCAATGCATGAGCTTGTCCATGAGCATTGGTGCAGTGAGCTGACGCTGAATGATATGGGATGTCTGATTTTATGTCAACATCGTCCAGTACGATGTTAGTACAAGGCACTGTTTGGCTGCAGCTAAAATCAATCACAGCGTTCTTGCCAATGGATGTTCCGTGAAGACCATAGTACCTCACATCACTTACTTTGACTGCAGATTTCTGTTGATAAGCTAATCAGTTAGTATCATACTTATTATTATTTGAGATTTGATCATTTTGATGTTGAAATTTAGTAACTTACTTTGTTGGCACATTTCTTGTGAGGGCAGTAATACTGGTCAATGATAACAGGATTTTTAGCTGCTATGAAGGTTATCTGTGAAAATGTGATATCCCTGGCAAATCCAGACCCTCCCTACACACCATAGGTTCATTCTTATACTTTCAGAAAGGTCTTTTATGTGATTCTGCTAGGTTTTAAAGTCGTTACCTGCCACGTTTTGATCCTCACTCCGTTGTCAGTTCTGTTGAAAATGCAATTACTTATTTTTATTCCTTCTACTTCGTCATGCTTCCCCTTCTTCCCTAAACTCCCAATACTGCAGAAAAGGAAATGGGTGTATTTTTGTCAAAAATCGTTTTTTAATTGTTGGAGATTGTTTGAATTTTCTATTCAGCATGATATGGCTAGAGAAAGATACCTTATTCCATGTCCAGGACCACATTTTATGTTCGATATGATGACATTTGAAGTACCCCCATTGATGGCAATACAGTCATCCCCTTTTTTGGTTAGCACAGGACAATGGTAACCGATTAGCATATATATTCAGACACACACAAAATTACATGATGAATAGACGGAAGAAGGTAGAGAGGAGAAATGTGAGAGGTGTACCTGTTGCCATGGAAGAGTTGAGAATGCGAAGATTCGTTGAACCACTGATGTCAATTCCATCTGTATTGGGACTTGTAGGCGGGGCGCTTATCTGTAGATTTGAGATGATTGCATTGTTGCATTCAGTTATGGAGACATGGTTCTTTTGGCTGTTTATGTGTGTCAATCCTTCCACATGTAGTTTGTTGCAGTGAGAGAATCGCATTGCCTATTATATATAGATAGAGATAGAGAGAGAATTCATTAGTTAAAGGACTCCAAGATTTCAATTTGTGAGTTAGATTGAAGTCATTAGATGAGTTACTTACAGTGGGTCGGGAGTTGTCATCACCCTGAGGCATATAAACCATAGTGTTAGTCGATGGTACAACCGTACTAACTTTTAAAATGGAACATGGATGCTGTAAATTTCGGATACAGAAAGATTTTGTTCACTTGTTTTGCTCTGTCTTTCTCTATTCGAAATTCACATAAAGAAAATTGAGAGAAACTTTGTAACGTACATTTTTCCACCATGTAGCTCCGCGACCATCAATTAGTCCTTGGCCATTCCCCAGTACAGTAAGCCCATCTACGTTATGAAAATAGAGCCATTCATCTGAGTTTTTCTGTTTCCATGCTGATCTTGGAGGTGCAACTATGTTTCCTAGGATCTGTTATAATCATCAATCAAATTTTGTTTAAACAATGGATGAAGATCAATTGCACTCGTTTGATAGACATGGCTCATTCGTTGGGAATGATTTATATCTACTAGGACCTAAACCATTATGGCGAGGAAGAGTTTGGTTCAGAGAACCAGAGGGAGACGGGGTGAAATCGGAACAACAATATCGCCTTATTATAGGAGCGTGTGATTCGGACTATTGGTTCGTCTGTGTAGTATGGTCTAAATATCAAAATAAGGTTGCAAATTTTGCAATTTGAAATGGCAGAAGCTTTGTTGATCGTTTCAAAGAAAACATTGGAAGTTATTTAAAATATACATATAGGTACACTGGGGTGACTAACCAAATTGAATTTATTTGTAATATATTGTTACCTGAAATATAATTGAATTGGAAGTGCATGGGCCTTTAAACTCGACCTGAGACACCAAAAACGTCTTCCCTGCTGCTACGCTTATCTTGGCAGTTTCATCCCCTTTATTGCAAGCTTCTTTCCATGCTAGCTCAAAAGCCTATTTATGATTTTTTTGGGAAAACAATAACCAAATTGATTTGATAAACATATTTAATGATTGATTAATTGTATATTGAAAATTGTGTATAAAGTATACAAGAGTGTAAAAATGAAAAAAAACGAGAGGTCTTAAGAAAAGGAGGAAAGAGAGCATTGAGTTAAGTAGGTGATATATAATTATGTAAAGACAATTTTATATGAAATGAGACAGGATTTTCTCATATATATATATATATTAAATGTTCAATGGGTTAATTATTCTATACAAATAATGTATTGAAGCAAAGTAAGGTGCAGATAGTAAAATGTAAGTGTAATCTCATGCATGGAAAGGTGTAAGGAAGCATAATCATGCATACTTTAGTGTCATCCTTTTTGCCATCTCCTGCAGCTCCAAATTGTAGGACGTCATAGGTGGTGGGGTCCTTAGCAGTTGGGTGCTTATGTGAAATTGAGGCAGCAGCTCGATGAGCCTTAACCTTGCTTGGTCCGGAAAAGACCAACCATACAATAAAGATGGAGCTTAAAACGTCCTGCAATTAGTAAATATACATATAATTAGAATAGGAAAAATATATCAATTAATTGCTATTTGCTAAGTATATATATTTCAAAATGTAATTAACGAAGTTGGGTACTTATACTTTATTTGAAATACAAGATTCAAAAAGAAAAAAAAAAGGGAATCTGCATATATGTTACTCCCCCATCCTAAAATAAAGTAGAATATTGAAAGATAATTTAGTAAATATTTATATATAAAGTAAATAAATTAGAATTGAATTATATAGGGAAAAAAATGCAAGCATACATATATATATATAAAAAGCTGTTTCTTTTCGTACCATAGTGTGTGATTGTTTGTTGAACTTAATTGTGATTAATATTCACTAAGTAGAATGTGCTATTATACGGTTGTGTCATGTTGCTCTACATTTATAGGAAATCGATCTCTCATGGAATATTATTCCGTGAATTTTGGTCTGAAAATTTTAATTTTTCTCAGCCATTTTCATCATTATATTAGGTATTGCGACACTAATAATATTTGGTCTTAAAAAATTGAACGCTTGACTATAACATCTTCAGTTGGTAAAATACAATTACAAGACTTTGTCGATTTGTTTTGATAGAATATGTTATTCTCTCATTTTAGTTGAATTTTGGTAAGTCGTTGTGTTATGCAACTATAATTAAGTTTAATTATATCATGTCTCAAAATCAAATGATATATTTGTATATAAATACAAATTATTATGTGCACTACTAATATTATTATTTGTAAAACTTAATAATACTATTGCATACATTCTCTCAAATCGACCAAACCATCAAGTGACGTACTGATCTCCCTTATCTGCTGTGAGATCAAATAGGATTAAAAAGATATTGAAGTGCAACAACATTTATAATGTGGATAATACAACCATGCACATTATAATAAGAGTGAAGGCCAGACAATGGAGTCAATAGTTCTACAGTACACAATATTACTATAAACCTATATATCATCATATTCCAATTGCAAAATGGTAGATCGAGTACCAAAAATCGATCATCATAATTCATTTATATATCAGTAATTAAAATTAACTATTTAAGCATACATCACATGCTGCAAAATTAAGATACTACTTATAATATTTATTAATTATAATTAAGTTGAGATTTATTTTATCCAATGACTTGTAATTAATTATTCTTTGAACCTGAAAACAAGACTTCGATGATCGATCAATAACCGTATATACCTAACCCACCATGCACCCAATGTCAAATTCTCATATGGTCAAAACAGATGTGATCATTCCATGTCAACTCCATCCTAGCTAAGACTCTATTAGGCTTAGTGGTACATCCACTAATGTATCCAAATTCGGGGCAACGTTAATTATTTTGATCGAGTTTTTCTATTTAATTTATATAATTGGTCAAATAACTAAGCTGAACAAATGTTAATTTATATTGAATTATTGATCGACTATACTCTCATATTATACACCGCTGATGACTTTCTTATTCTCTTAATTTAATAAGTAAGAGGCAAACGGGTCTTATACGTGAGACTCAGTGCTCTACTTTCTTATTTTGAATCATATTCTTAATTCCTCAAAACATAGTTGGCCGGGTTTAAGCTTTATAAACTCATTGTTGCTAGTCAATCGATTTGCGATGAATATGATAGTGGCCTTTGACTTGAGCCAAGTGTTTAGGCCAGGTGAAAAGTGGAATATTGTATTATGCAGCTGATCGAAAAAAGTATCATTTCAATCATATAGATCGTTTTAAATGATGTCATGTGTTCTTTAAGGTGTCACTTAATCTAGTAAAATTTGATGACTCATTCTTTACAATTCTCATATGACAAGCTGTCTAAGCTACACTATTGACATGCTGGATGAGCTGCCTCATTGGACGTGTGTCTGAAGCTCAGATATTATGAAATAATTTTGTCTTAAAATCTAAAAGTTTGAATTTGTAAAGAAGTAAGAAATAAATTCATTTATATTAATTTTCTAGTAAGATATATACGTAAGACCACATCACATAAATATTTGCGTATAAAACCAAATCATGGAGTGAGATATAAATAAATAGGACAAAAATTTGCATGCATGAAACTATTTCAGGACGGACATCACCTATAAAAAAAAAATGTGTGATTTCAATACATTGTGTTGTAAAATAAATGAAAGATACAACTTTTTTGAGTACTGACCCTCTTTCTCGAGTGACTGTTATAGATGGGTACGTGTTATGCCTAGTCAAAAAGATCAATCTTTGACAAGTCAATCCTAGTCACCATCTTACGTGGCGAGGACCAGTCAACAAAGTCGTGCGACGACTAGTCAACAAGACCAAGAAAATGTAATAGATTTAATGTATTTAATATATTTAAGTGCTCGTCCAAAGATGTTGGCGAGCACTCTCTTAGTTAGCTGCTCGCCCAAGTATGTGGCGAGCACGTGCTTATTCTTAGTTAAGATATTTTAAGTATTGAAGTCTTGGGAGACAACATGGAGCGTGGCGACCACTCTCCTCGACGGCCCTCCGGCGACCACCATGGCCCAGCTCCTCGGCATCTCGGCGAGGACGAGCACCGAAGGCGGTTTAGCATTAAATGCGCCATCAAATCACCTTTTCGGGCAGAATGAAGGTCCAATCTGGAGGATCCACGTGTAAAGGGCGGGCAGCCCTTGAAAAGCAGTATATAATGCCCATTTGGGCTCATTTGTAACATAAGTTGAACATTCATACAATCACCCCATCCCAAAGCAATAAACTCTCCCAAGCTTCTAAAGCTTTAGCTTCTCCAAGAAGCTATATCTTGTGTTCTTGTGTGTTCTTCATCAAGTTCATCACAAATCATCTCTTTAATCCATATAAACGCGTAATAACCCCCGTATAATTTATATGTTTGTATCGTGCTAAGCACAGTCCACATCCAAGTCAAACCCGAATTTAGTGCATACAACATTTGGCGCTAGAAGGAGGGGACCTTTTACGTGTTCATCATCAAAGTTTCGTCCGATCAACGAGCGATCGGTTAGCAAACTCCTTGTTTCAAGCTTTAATCGGTATATCTACCGTTTAGAGCGTCATCTACGATCTTTACTGTTCTTCGTGTTCTTGAACATTTTCAGTTTTTCGTAGCATATTTTGGAGTTTGATCTCCTTGTATTTGTGTTTTCAAGCTTCTTTTGTTGTTGCTTTACTAAGACTAGTAGTTGTAATAGCACGTTCTTCTGCGTAAGAACTTTAATCTTTCGTTTTTTAGATTATTTCTTTGTAATCTAAGAAGAGACACTCTTTAAACGATGTCTCAGCATACTCCACAAGATAGGATCTCGCCATCCGGAGGGAACGAGCACCCTCCGGCTCCGGCAAATCCTTTTGCAAACTTGAACATGGGGGATATCCTTAATGACCCCCAACACTTGAAAGACCTGTCGGACTACCTCCTGATGAGGAGGAATCAGAACGAGAAGGAAGAGCTCGAGAAGGCCAAAGATAGGGCTTTCGTCGAGGCTCGCAAAAACAGGGGGAACGAGGATAACCATTCCTATCACTCACATCCCGTTCACCCCCAAGATAAGGGCAAGAACAAAGTCGGCGAGCACTCCCACAATAGCCATACAAGAGACTCACAAAGAAATTCGGTGTTCAACCGAATGAAAGACAATGATGGAAGGGCTCCTCGCCGAGTACCTTTCAACGTGGATGGCCGACCACATAAGGACGACCACCACCATCGCGCTGATAGAAGAGATCAGGGCGACAGAGTCTCAGCTCTAGATCGAGTGGGACCAGGGAAGGGTTCGCGAGGTCCAGCCAAGAGTTATCGCAGCCACCATTCTGACAGGCACTCGCCCAGGCGATCACATCATGATGATCGCCCGGCCATTTCCCATGGGAGTCGACGTGACGAGAACGTCGTCCCACGAGCTCAAACTGCCGAGGAGGGGCAAATCGCCCAGTTCCTCGAAACTCAAAAATTAATGAAACAAGAGATGGACGCTCTGCGAGCAGAGGTGGTCGCCTCGAAGCAAGGGACCACACTGCCGATCAGTCTGCCCGCACCTCCACTGAGTGTTGCAATCCTCACTGCCCCCATTCAAAGGAAGATCCAAATGCCCTCCATGGCGGCATATGATGGGATGTCCGACCCCAGAGTACACTTGTCCAAGTACTCCAACTATATGGCCTCAATCGGGGCAACGGACGCAACACAATGCAGAAACTTCTCCCTAACATTGGGAGATCGGGCTCATCGATGGTACACAACTTTGAGTCCCGGATCTATCACCTCTTTCCTTGAGCTGGGACAACACTTCCTGACCTACTATGGGTCTATTGCTGCTCGCCCAGCCTCAAAGCAACGTTTGGCGAACGTTCGCCAATCCCTGACTGAATCAGGCAAAGACTTCATCGAGCGCTTCGATAGGCTGGTGATCGATGGGGAGGCCGTGAACGATGAGACGAAGCTGATCTCAGCAGTTTCCGGTCTCAGGATAGGTACCAAGCTGTGGGAATCTATCCATCTTACTTTCCCCAGTTCTTATGCGGACTTCCGCACAAGGGCTGGAAATTTTATCCAAATGGAGGAAATAATGGACGCTGCCAAGGCTAACGAGCAGCCTGACACGTCCAAGAGAGTGTGGCCCAAGAAAAACACTAACACTGGGGAATCATCCCAGCCCAAGAAGGCGACCACTCAAGCTGGCAGTGCTCGCCCAGCGAATTTCAGGCCATTCGAGGAGGCACCTGAGATCATCCAATTCAGGGAGGCCCTCACCGTGGATCCTAGGGGCATCTACGACGCAATAAGGGGGAAAAATCTGCTCCCCCAAGCAAAGCCCAT
Source organism: Galeopsis tetrahit (assembly GCA_963675135.1). Lineage (NCBI taxonomy): Eukaryota > Viridiplantae > Streptophyta > Magnoliopsida > Lamiales > Lamiaceae > Galeopsis > Galeopsis tetrahit. The sequence continues at coordinate 66,555,567 of OY776127.1, forward strand.
GCATACGAGCGATGCAAATCTTGATGGTGGTAAATTTTGCAACTACCACAACTCCGTCGGCCACCACACCAATGGGTGCCGAGACTTGGTGAGAAATCTCTTCAAACTTTACAATGAGGGTAAGCTCACCCAATTCATCAAGTCCGGAGGTGGAAATGGCGACAACAGGGGCAAGAAGCGTCGCGACGACAGCGGCGGCGACCTGCGCCAACAATTGAACCGTCCCAAGCTAACTCCTCCCATGCCAAAAAATGCTATTGGCGACATCGACAATCTGGGCCAAGACTGCCTTGTGATAGAGGGACCTTTGGGGGGGACTCAATCTGGAGTCGCTCTGTCTGTTCGCCGGGCTCAGGGCGAACAGCGAGCACTCAACAATGTGCACCAGGTGTGCGTCGCTCCTACTGCCGAGAAGCCTCCTTCTCATCAAATCCGTTTCACGGACGACGACCTGAACGGCGTGGTGCAGCCAAACAATGATGCGTTGGTCATCACGGGGAAGATAATGGGAACCATCGTCCATCGGATGATGGTCGACACTGGGTCATACACCAACATCCTTTTCAAGCATACTTTGGATGCTCTTGGTGGATATGCAGATTACATCGAGCCTTGCGACGATATAATCGTAGGGTTCGGGGACACGCGCAACCTTCCCATAGGGAAAATCAGACTGACTTTGGACTTGGCATCGTCAAAAGAGCCTGAAATGCATCATGCTAGGCAGCTCGACTTCTTGATCATCGACATGCCATCATCCTACAACGCGTTCCTAGGCCGACCTTTCTTCAGCGAGTTCAAGGCGGCCGCTTCAACTTATTATTACAGTATTAAGTTTCCAACCCCGGCTGGAGCTATAACCGTTAAGGGCGATCAGACACGGGCGAGGGAGTGTCTCGTCCGTTTTGCAAAACGTCATTCTAAAGAAAGCGCCATGGTTGGAAAGTATATTATGTGTCAAACTCAAACAGAACAAATGAACTACTTGGAGGGTCTTCCTAGCAAGTGCAGAAAAATAGAAGTTGGGGAGTGCAGTCACCGTTCCGACGACCACCAAGTGGAGGCGAACGAGCACGCCTCCATGGAAGTGGACGACCACACCCCAATGAAAATCGACGAGCAGACAGATCCGGGCGACCAGATCCCCGACGACCAGTCTCCAGAAAACTTTCCAGATCTGGAGCCTAGGTTAGGCTTTGAGCCAAAATGCGGAATTGAGGACCCTCGTTGGAAGGAGCCTAAAGAACGGGCGACTTCAGCGGAGGACCTTGAAACCATCCAATTAAACGAAGCTCGTCCCGAACTCGAAGTATTCATAGGTTCAAATTTACCAGGACATCTGCGATCGGACATGATCGCATTTTTGAAAGAAAACATCGGTGCATTCGCCTGGTCGCACGAAGATATGGTGGGCATTCCCACGAATCATGCCTGCCACAGACTAAATATTGATCCAACAAAAAGACCCATCATGGATGCCTTCGCAGGGTACCATCAGATTGCAATGCATCCCGATATGGTGTAGAAAATTTGGGCCTGATAAAAGTGCGGCTTTGGCAGTCGAAATCAAGAAATTGATCGACAACAAGTTAATAGAGAAAACTGGAACTGATCCTGAGTGGTTGGCAAATCCAGTGCTCGTCAAGAAAACGACCGGGTCGTGGAGATTGTGCATAGACTTCACAGATTTAAACGACGCCTGTCCAAAAGATCATTTTCCGATGCCCCACATTGATCACCTAGTGGATAATACAGCGGGGCACGAGATTTTAACCTTCATGGATGCCTTCGCAGGGTACCATCAGATTGCAATGCATCCCGACGACCAGCGACATACGGCCTTCATGACGGCGCGTGATATGTATAGCTGGAAAAGAATGCCTTTTGGTTTGAAAAACGCGGGGGCAACGTACCAAAGACTGGTAAATAAGATGTTTGAAAAGCACATCGGTGAGATGGTAGAGGTCTATATCGACGACATCGTTGTCAAAAGCTTACGAAAAGAAGATCACCTACACCACCTTGCCATGACATTCGATTTTCTAAGAGAGTACAACATGAAGTTAAATCCAAAGAAATGCAGTTTTGGAGTTAGCTCAGGAAAATTTCTGGGGCACTTGGTTAGCCAGCGGGGCATCGAGGCGAATCCAAGTAAAATTCAAGCAGTAATCAATATGCAAAGCCCAAGGAACGTGAAAGAAGTTCAGAGGTTGACAGGATGCCTTGCATCGCTGAATAGATTTATTGCACGAACGGGCGATCGGTGCAAACCTTTTTTCGACGCTCTGAAGAAAGGAAAGTTCGAGTGGACCGACGAGTGCGAGAAAGCTTTCGAGAAATTGAAGGAGTATTTATCGGATCCGAAGGTCCTATCTAAGCCAGTCCCCGGCGAAATTTTATATCTGTACTTAGCGGCCACTGACTGTGCGATCAGTTCAGTGCTCGTCCGAGCTGAGGGGAGCACACATCTGCCTATCTACTACGTAAGTCAAACACTGCGAGATGCGGAGTTGAGATACACTCCAATGGAAAAATTGGCGTACGCACTAGTGATGAGTGTTAGAAAATTAAGGCAATATCTGTTCGACCACGAGGTGGTCGTCCTCACCACCTTTCCTCTCCGACGAGCACTGCATCGTCCGGATACCGCTGGAAGACTTCTAAAATGGTCAGTAGAGATCGGACAATTTGGTCTCACCTACGCACCCAGAACGGCAATCAAGGGACAAGTGCTGGCAGAATTTATCGTAGAGCTCACTTTCCCGGAGAGATTGGCCGAGGGAATCGAGCTTCCTTGGTCACTGTTCGTCGATGGCTCGTCGACGAGCACCAAAGCAGGGGCAGGAGTTGTCCTCATCAGCCCAACCGGACAGGCGTTTGCTTCGGCGATCGAGTTCGAGTATCGGGCGACCAACAACGAAGCAGAGTACGAGGCTCTGGTTGCAGGAATCAAGATGGCTATGGCCGTGGGCGCTAGAAAACTGAAATTTTTTTCTGACTCTCAGCTGGTGGTATGTCAAATCACGGGCGAATACGAGGCTCGCGGCGATCAAATGATAAAGTATCAAGACCTAGTGAAAGGATTACTCGAGCAATTTGATCAATTCCACATCGAGCAAATCCCTAGGGAGGAAAATACGCAAGCAGATGCGTTAGCTCGGCTGGCCACTTCAGAGGGGGAGGCAATTTTTTCAGAAGCAACCATCACCAAGATATCTTCCCCGTCGGTGAACAGAGGTCAAGTTTTGCAGGTTGAAGCGACCAGCGACGAGGACTGGAGAACGCCGATCATCAAGTACATCAAGACCGGCGAGCTCCCGGCAGACAAAGTGAAAGCAACCAGATTGCAACTCAGGTCCGCAAGGTACTCAATTGTGGGCGACCAGCTGTACAAACGGGGTTTTTCAATGCCTTTATTGAAATGCCTCGGAGAAGACGAAGCGAGGATCGTCATGCACGAAATCCACGATGGAGTGTGTGGAAATCATACAGGGGGGCAGGCGCTCGCTCTAAAGATCATAAGACAAGGCTATTTTTGGCTAACACTGAAGAAAGATGCAATCCATTACGCGCAGACGTGCAAAAGATGTCAAGCCTTCGCTCCCGCCATTCACTCACCACCAGACGAGCTCATCTCGGTGTATAGTTCGTGGCCTTTCGCGAAGTGGGGGATCGACATCATCGGACCTTTCCCACCAGCTGCTGGGGGGGTAACTTTCGTCGTCGTAGCAGTCGATTACTTCACCAAATGGACAGAGGCAAAGGCATTGAAGACCATCACAACGGGCCAAATGACAAGCTTCATTTGGAAGAATATAATTTGCAGGTTCGGCCTACCACGAGCGATAGTGACCGACAACGGACGTCAATTTACAAGTCAAGACATGATGGATTTCTGCTCAAGATGGAACATCAAGAAAATTTTTTCAACACCCTACCATCCACAATCAAACGGTCAAGTAGAGGCGATCAACAAAATCATCAAGCACACCTTGAAAGCTAAGCTGGATGGATTGAAGGGCAAATGGGCCGAAGAGCTGCACATGGTTCTGTGGGCATATCGGACGACCACGAGAAATTCTACTGGTGAAACTCCGTTCGCGCTCGCGTTCGGAACCGAAGCTGTCATACCAGCAGAGGGGCAAGTCCAAACTTTTCGAGTAGCAAATTATGACGAGCAGTTGAATAACGATGCACAGCTCTCCGATTTGGATTTCCTAGAAGAACGAAGGCTAACAGCGGACGAGAAGAATGTGGTCTACAAACAAAGGTCAGAATGCTACTACAACACCAAAGTACGTGCTCGCCAGTTCACTATCGGCCAGCTCGTACTTCGGAGGGCGACGGAGTAGTCCATTGGCATACTTGGCCCGACCTGGGAGGGTCCGTACCGAATAACGCGCACACTCCTAAACGGATCATACGAGCTTGAAGATCTCGAGGGCAAGCCAAGCAAGTACCCGTGGAACGCGGTCAAGCTGAAGAAGTATTACCAGTAAGTTTTTAAATTATTTCATATTTATAGTTTGTTTTTTAATCTTCATTTCAATTCAAGCAAAGTTTTAAATTACCAGTAAGTGTTAGATAAATTTGAAAGTTTAAACAAGGCTCTGCGTAGCCATCTAGGAAACAAAAGACGAGCACTCTTTTCTAAAGATGCTCGCAAGGTAGTGGCAAAGATGGTCACTACCTATCAAACAAAGAGTTCAACCGACGAATGGTTAACTCTAAAAGACGAGGACTCTTTCTTAGAGTCTCGAAAAGGAAAGACGAGCACTCTTTCTTAGAGTCTCGCAAAGGAAAGACGAGCACTCTTTCTTAGAGTCTCGCAAAAGGAAAGACGAGCACTCTTTTTTTAAGATGCTCGCAAAGGAAAGACGAGCACTCTTTCTTAGAGTCTCGCAAAGGAAAGACGAGCACTCTTTCTTAGAGTCTCGCAAAGGAAAGACGAGCACTCTTTCTTAGAGTCTCGCAAAGGAAAGACGAGCACTCTTTCTTAGAGTCTCGCAAAGGAAAGACGAGCACTCGTTCTTAGATGCTCGCAATAGAAGACGAGCACTCCTTCTTAAAGATGCTCGCAAGATAGCAACGATGATCACTATCGAAAGCATACGAACGAAAACAAATAAAAGGCGAAGTAAAAAGACAAGTATCATAACATAAATCGAGAAGCAGTGACGAAGACGATCACTCAATATAAAGAAAATAAGCACATCATAAGCAAAAGATTCCCATTCATTAAAAAGCCTTAGAAGGCTGAAATTACATAAAAGGCCTTAATGGCCGAGCAGTCCTAAGAAAAATAAAATAAAACAAAGTACAAGCAAACTAAACTACCGGAGCATTCTCCTCGGCAGGAGCATCTTGCTCGCCAGATACCCCCTCCTCGTCCACAACCTCCACTTCAGCAGGGGCACTCAGCTCGCCCTGTTGGGTTGGGGAGTCTTCGGGAGGATTCACGAACTCCACCGGAACTCCCAAGAGTCGAGGGAACTGGAGTCCCATTTGCACCAACGGAAGCAAGGGGAGCTCGGTTCCCGGCTGAGGATTCTCCTTCATAAGGAGGTCGTCCAGAAGCCCACCGAGCGGAATCACATCCACTTCCGGATGGGCATCCAATAGTTTGTAAATGAGCCCGTGGGCAGTAAGCGCCACCGATAACATGGCCACGCCCCCAGCGAGCTCAGTTGTCTCATCTCTCTCATCTATGGCATCGACCAGCTGTTGTCGGAGAGTGGCCAACTCTTCCTCATCATCTGCGGACTTACTTGTAAGGGTCCTTACCTCGTCCTCGGCAGTCTTGAGGCGAGCACGGAGACGTTCGATCTCTTGAAGATCTTCTTGATCCTTTTTTCGAACCATCTCCAGTTGGGCCTCGAAATCGGCCAAATTTGCCTCAGCACTGGCCAGCTTGGTCTCGAGGTCGACCACTTTCTCCTCTGAGGCGAGCAGTTTCCCCTCAGCAAGGGTTTTTGCCTTTGCCATTTGAGCAACTTTCGCAGCCCTGTCCTCGCTGAGCTTGCGACCATCAGCAATCTGGCTGGCGAGCTTCTCCATGGTATAAGAGGCTCGGCTCAAGTCAATGGCGACCAGGCGCGCATTTTCCATGGCGTTGTGGTTGTCGACCTCTTCGATCAGTGTGGTCGTCAACGAGCGGGGTAGGTGCTTCATCGCCCTCTGGGCGAACAAGTTCAGAGGCTCCTTATCGACCGGGTCTCGCGACCGGTAGAAGCCGAGAAGGTTCTCACTGAAGGGTTGGGCGACCGGATAGTCGGCAACTCTGTTGAAAAATAAGGAAAGAGTTAGAAGAAAAATACTTGAAAAATTTCTAAAAAACTTTTTTGAAAAAACTTACTTGGCAACCCTTGCGGCTTCCCAGCCGAGAAGGGTATTATCTCCCGAAGCCCTCTGTCCGGCCGACGAGCTCGTCGCAGTCTCTCGCGACCGAGTGCTTCGGGGAGGAGGGGAAGCAACAGGCTTGGGGGGGGGGGAGGGGGGGGCGAGGTCCTCGGCGGAGGAGATCTCCTCGGCGAGATCCTCCTTTCAGCAGCAGGTGGGCGAGAAGTCCCCCCTCTGGCCGGTCTAGCGACCTTCTTTAGTGGAGCCCCCGAGCTCTCCGCCCCTTTCCTTTTCTTGCCGGCGCCATCAACAATCTTGCGCTCACGGAGTATTTGTGCCTGTCGAAGCATACTGGTCGCTTTTAGGCGCTCGACTTCGACGGTAGAAGGAAGATAGGCGACAACCCGTTGAGGAACCACTACTAGATAAAGAAGCGAGAAGTCAGTATCTTCGAAGAGTGAATTTAAAAGAAATTTGAAGAAATATTTTACCTGGAGGGAACTCTCGAGTGAAGTGATGAGGAGGTACTCTGAGACCTGCTCGCTCACGCATGCACTCCCTGTTCAGAAATCGGCAAGACCTCTCCAGGTAGCGACGGTTGAGAACACAGCAAACGTGGTACTGAAAGAGAGGAGTGAGACGGTGGTCGGCGGTCCTCTTGCGAACAGTTTCACCTATAAAAAGCGAGGAGTTATTCAGTATAGACAAGAACGAGCAGAATTTAAAAGACTTACCACGAATTCTTTGATATTCGGTCTCAATGGGAATGCGATCAGAAGATCCATCCGGCCTCACTGAACTCATCCAGTCCCCGGCTACCCACCACCAGTTGGTTTTCCAATCCCTAATCTTGTTGGGAACCCCTTCGACCAACTTGAAATTATCTCGGCCTCTAACATAGTAATACCCGTGGCCTACTTTCTCTCCGGTCTCGGCCGCCTGAAGGAGATAGTTAATCTCCTTCGGGCTAAGCCACGTATTCCGACATCCATTCTCGGCCGCCACCAGGCCGAACAGTGTAAGAATGCCGATCAGGTTCGACCAACCGTTCGGTAAAATTTGTGAAGGGGCAACATTCAGGAAATGTAGAAAATTTGAAATACTGGGGTGCAGGGGAAACCTAAGCCCTGCCTCCATCATACCAATGTTGACGGCGACCATGCCCTCTGGCGGCTGGTCGGCCCTCTCATCCTCGCGAGGAACGAAAAAGCACACATCGGCCGGCAGTTGGTACTTTTTTCGAGAGTTCTCTAACTGCGCCGAGGAGACTTTGCTTGCATAGTTGCTCGCCTCATATATCGTTTGAACAGCTTCTCGATGCGGGCGAGGAACATCTCGAGGAAGGTTTTCGCAGATATACTTATAATAGGCCTCCCTCGAGACCTCATCGCCATCTAAACTCTCCCGACCACTCAAGATGTCCTTTATGCTCTCCGCATACCGAACAACTTCTTCATAGTCCTCGCGGAGGCTCCTCGTCAAGGTCTCCTCGACTTGGGCGATTTCTATCTGGTCGCCCACCTCCCGATCCAAACCCTGATCGTGCAAATCAGAGTCCGTCTCACTGCCCTCCTCGGCATCACACTCCTCGGCATCATTGCCGGCATCATCTCTGTCAGAATCATCGTCCTCGTCGACGTCAACGACCACTACTTTTCCCAGGTTGCGAACACTAGCATTTATGGGGTCAGGAGAAAGGATCCTAGAGTCCGTCGAAGACGCCCTCTCCGACAAAACCATGGCTAGCCGATCAGCCTTGCCGGAACCAGCGGCACCACCGTCTAACGGCGGCGAACCACCACCAGAACCACCGCCAAAATCCATTTTTTCTAAAGAAAAGGGGGAAAAAGAAGTTTTTAAGAAGAAAATGAGAGTTAAATACCTTTTTATCGATCGAAAACCACCCAAACTCGCCGGAAAAGCTTGAAGTAAGAAGCTCGGAAGAAAACTCGAAGAGAAATTCAAGGTTGCAAAATGGTGAAAGTGTTTTGAGAGGGAGGAAAGTCGTATTTATAGGCAAAACTTTGCAGGGACCTATTTGCAAAAACGGGGTAAAATCCGTAATTTTCCCAAAATTTGGGGCCATTTCCGAATTCGAATTCGGAGAGTGACCCTCACGCGCGACCTTTGAGGTCGGCACGCGCCCCACGCGCGCTTTTCAAATTTCGAGCGCCACCCACGCGCCTGACACCAGTCACATCATACGTCATCAAAAGTGCCTCGGAAGGCGAGCTCGGCGTAGGAAACGAGGCGACCGCCTCCATCTCACGTCATCAAAATCTCGAAATTGATTGTGTTGTCGAGAACCATTTTCACCGTCGAAAAAAGCGATCGAACTGCTCGCCTTACCATTCTACGAATACGAAGTAAGGCGACCAGGGGGCAAATGTTATGCCTAGTCAAAAAGGTCAATCTTTGACAAGTCAATCCTAGTCACCATCTTACGTGGCGAGGACCAGTCAACAAAGTCGTGCGACGACTAGTCAACAAGACCAAGAAAATGTAATAGATTTAATGTATTTAATATATTTAAGTGCTCGTCCAAAGATGTTGGCGAGCACTCTCTTAGTTAGCTGCTCGCCCAAGTATGTGGCGAGCACGTGCTTATTCTTAGTTAAGATGTTTTAAGTATTGAAGTCTTGGGAGACAACATGGAGCGTGGCGACCACTCTCCTCGACGGCCCTCCGGCGACCACCATGGCCCAGCTCCTCGGCATCTCGGCGAGGACGAGCACCGAAGGCGGTTTAGCATTAAATGCGCCATCAAATCACCTTTTCGGGCAGAATGAAGGTCCAATCTGGAGGATCCACGTGTAAAGGGCGGGCAGCCCTTGAAAAGCAGTATATAATGCCCATTTGGGCTCATTTGTAACATAAGTTGAACATTCATACAATCACCCCATCCCAAAGCAATAAACTCTCCCAAGCTTCTAAAGCTTTAGCTTCTCCAAGAAGCTATATCTTGTGTTCTTGTGTGTTCTTCATCAAGTTCATCACAAATCATCTCTTTAATCCATATAAACGCGTAATAACCACTACTATACAAATAGGCTTTAGAGACGCTCAAAAGTGTCACTTAAAGTCATATTTAATGACACTTTTCTTGTAGTGACGCTTTGTCCAAGCATCACCTGATTTGGCGTTTCTTTATGTTGTTATTGTGACGCTTGGAAAAACATCATTTTAGAGGGTCATTGTGACGCTTTTACACGTCATAGTAACACTATATAGTGACGCTAATCGACGTCACAACGGTGTGCTTTAGTCATGCTTTCACACGTCACAAAAAAGGTATAACTAACTTAAATACCTCATTTAGTGACGCTTTCATTGGTCATAATAGCACTATTTGGTGACGCTAACTAGCGTCACGACAATGTATTTTATTAAAGCTTTCTTGCATCAAGAAAAAGTTTATAACTAATTTAACTACCAAGTTTAGCTAATTAAACTGCTCACGCATATATAATAGTTTCATTCATTTATATCATCACATTAAAACAACAATAAATATAACAATAAAATGTCATTACACTTCTAAAACAAAAATAACAAAGTTTAAAACATCTCAACTCAGACCTATCAACTGCATATACATAAATATCAAGTCCAATAATCCAAATAAAAAAAACATATATACATCAAAATTTTCAGTTGAAAGATAAATTGCACCTAAACTATGCGTGCAAATCCATTTGGTATCTTTATCTTGCATCTTCCTTGAACCTATAATAATGAACGAAAGAGAAAATTATTAATACTTGAAAGAAATGCTACATATTATAGCTTGTCCATCCAACTTCTATCCGCATTCATAATTTCATATACTAAAATCACTTTTGCAAATTCGAAAGAAATTTAGAACGTAAAAATATAAGTGTAATACTAAAGTAAAATTCAGAAATTCAATCAAAGCTAAAACTAATCAAACTAGTTGCTATAATGAAAATAAAGAATTCACTTAAAGCAAACAACTGCACAAAAATAACGAATTCACTTAAAGTAGACAGGTGCACGTAAATAACGAATTCACTTAATGTTAAGCTCTAACATATTTCTAAACCAGTGAAAAATTCTGACTAAATTGGTCCAACTTTAGCCTAAAAGAATGGATATATACTTAATTAAAACAAAACAAAATAGGGTGTACAATTTCTGAGTAAATTGGTCCGACTTTAGCCTATGGTTATGAACATTTTTCTTTCACTTACAAGGAATGCACCTTTTCTTCTAAGTGGTAGAAAATGGTTGGAGGTGGTCTAAATGAAGATTTAACTTCATTTAACTAGAGAGAATGATATATGACTTGTGAAGCAATATGGTGAATAAAACATAAATGGTCTAACTTGTTTATACTGTCAAACTTACTTTAAAATTAGTATTGCATCGGTGCTATATATACATGAATAATCATCAATAAAAATCAAACTAGGCAGCCAACTAGAGCTTAAATTAAGAAAGTGTCAATTTAATAAATAAATAAGAACAGTTATGAACAAAAATATACATAATTGATCTTTAAACGAAGCCTAGTCATCTCATACACCCTCTTTACTAAAAATATCAAATTCATATGATTCAAAGATTCAAATACGCGTGAGAAAATCTCTAAACCAGATCAGGTTTATGCTGTAAAAAAAAAAAAAAAACTTCTGTTAAAAATAGTTTTCTGCTGTCAAAAAAGATCTTTTCTGCTGTTAAAAACTGTTCTCTAGCTTCCAACCATTGTTACCAACAGTAGCATTGCATACATTTATAGACGAATTACTAAACTTTGCGAACATCATAACCAACTAAATAAATAATAATAGAAGCACAATTCAATAATCATAATTGATTTGGAAATCACGTTTCTTCAAGAAAAATGAGTTGAGTATCCTATTAAAAGCAACATGTTAATGATATCAAACAAAACAAGTGCCAGCAAGTGGAAAAATACCTTCAAAATGGTAGCCGAATGAAATGATAGTAGTTGTACAAAAGCTAAGATTTATGGCCATGTCGTGAACCTGGTTCACAAGAAACACTCTTCCATCACACAAGAGAAACCAAGATGCAATTATTCAGACAAGAAAAAATTTGTCCAATTTTCACTTTTATACAGATTATTTGAAGATTCAAAGTGATAATAAATCAATTTATAGCCAACCTGTTGCAGAAGAACTAAGCAGTTCGTCCGTCAGCAGCCATATCTCCAGTAGAAACTAGAACACCCATTTCAACCATTGCTGTAAAATAGTTTATAAAATAGAGCATAACATATTGATATTGCACATCCTATAATTGATAAATAGACAAATTTAGTGACACCTTTTCAGCATCTTTCTCATAAACTCCATAAAATATTTCTAGCAAGTCTTCTCTGATGTTTGGCCTAATACTGCAAAGATGTAAGACAGCAATGAATTATAATCATTTAGCCACCCCACTTTAAAAGATTAATCAAAACACCACGCAAATAAAAGAATAATTGCACCTTTCCATCATTCCAAAATAGTAAAAGATCAATCTTCCACCATTGAAATCATCGACAACAATAATGTTTCTATGATGCTACATGAAATATTCATGGTTTGTCCAAACAGTTTAACATTAATACATTATCTCAAAAACTTATCTATGAGATAGAGAAGATAAATGTGTAGAACAAATGAACACACTAATTATGTTGATATTAAAAATAACAGTAAAAGAGATAAACTCAACTATATGTTGATTCATAAAGAATACCGTAAAGATATATTGAGAATAGTACATACTATTCTAGAATCTTAAAAACAATATAATTTCTACCTAAAAATAGACGTAGGTAAAAGGTAACAAATCAAAAAATATCTTAAAGATTAAATAAAATAAATCGAAACATATCTTCATATATCTCCATCATATGAGAATTTCATTTCATGTTTCTCACACTTCATCTCAGTGGAGGATAGTGTTTAAATGTTACTTAATATGGCCTACATATTAATTATACCCTCAAATATTTCCTCATTCAACTGCTAAAAAATGAAGGTAACACACCTATGTGAGATTTTTAAATATAGTAGGTTTGAGAATTTCACTTGGTTAGCATGGAAAAAGTCATGGGACAAAGTCTGCTCCAAATAAGATTCAAGAGCATTACACCCCAACCTAACAACCATTAAAACATGAGAAAACAATTTATATGTCAACATTTGAAATCAGTTTTAACTATTAATAATACCTCTTGCGATCCACACCCAACTGGCTAAGGGCTTGAATCCAGATTATTTTTATCGCAGAAACATATTACATTGTTAGAACCTTTAAAACATGGAAATACAAGTTACATATATATAAACCAGTTCGATGGCTAAAACTAGAGGATACTGTAAAGTCCATACCTATGGAGTAGTGAATTCCCAATATATTGAATGTGACTTTGAAGTTTGATGCAAATAGCTCAGCATTTGCAGCTTCTTTGGTGTAATCAATCTCCTGAAAAGGTTTAACAAATGTTAAATCATACATAACACTCCTTAATAAAAATTTAAAATATGAAATTATGATATACAAAGTCATGGAATCAAAAAGTAAATGATCACCTAATATAAGATGCTTGCACATTCATCATAAATAACGACCCAGTCCAGTTTTGCACATTCAAGCTTCTGAAGAAATTCAGCTATTACCTAAAGATTGAAAAATGAGAAAATATCAGATAACAAAATTAGCCTTCTTTCAAGTTTTATGTCCAATGAATATTAACAAAATTAATCTTCTTTGTGCCTAATCCCATTAATCAAAGAACTCTCAACACCCTACGGCAAATTTGAGAGGTTATTAAAACTAGGACTTAATAGAAGGGGATTTTCACGTGTGTGAAGGAGCAAGTGGGAAAAAAACAGAGGAAGGAACAATTTTACAAACATAAGAAACAAAGATTTCATTGCAATAGCTTATCACATAATCTTAACATACATCGTTCAAATAAACAATTTGAGAAGGCGAATTGAGAAGGCAATCTCAAAGACCAATCATTCATTAAGGCAATTTGAGAAGAAAATTTGAAGATCATCATCAATCATCCAATTTAGAGAAAGCACTCTGTAAGTATCTAATGTTTAAAAAGAATCTGAAAAAACTAAATTGGTATCTAATGCGTATCGATTGAGAAGACACGCACTCTTTAGGAACGGTGATAAGGGACACGCCCGCATTCTGCTCAGGAACCTATTGAGAAGGTAGGCTTTAGGAACGGTGATGAGGGTGCTCATGTTGCTGCTTCAGGAACCGCGATTGAGTAGGCACGCCTCAAGAACGGTGATGAGGCCTTCAGGAACCGCCGATTGAGAAGGCACACTTCACGTACGGTGATGAGGAACTGATTGAGAAAGAAAATTTTGTGCGTCGTGGTGAAAGGGTTTGAGAAGATTAGGGCAGAGATGAAGGATTTCGAGATAAATATTTCTACTCTGATTTCTCCTTTTTTTTTTCAAAGGCTCCGTGTGTTGAAATGAAAAGAAAGGAAAGAATGAAAATTAGAGCGGCTAATTTTTTTTAGGAACAATTAAAGCGGCATAATTATTTTTGGGAAAGAATTAATTACCACGCGTCATTAGAAATAATTAATTTATTATAGGGTCATTATTTTCATATTTTGTGACCCTTTTAAATTAGGGTCACTAAGAAAGCATCACTATAAGGGTTCTTTTTTAGTAGTGAACCCCCGTATAATTTATATGTTTGTATCGTGCTAAGCACAGTCCACATCCAAGTCAAACCCGAATTTAGTGCATACAACAGTACGTACACATGGTTAAACTAATTAAAAATAGATTGTCTTTTCCTTAATATTCTATCACCCTAATTGCCTTGCAGCAAATTAATCTATAGACTAGAAATTTAATTTCAATAATGAATGAAGTAGGTCTTTACTACATCTGGAGGCAATTAACATGTGGGGTTGTATTATTAGCTGTTCCATAAGCGTTAAGGCAGACGACGTCGGGCGGCTTTATATTCGACGATTCTATGTTGACGTCATCAATCATGATATTTGTGCACGGAACCACTTCGCTACAACGGACGCTGATGGTAGCATTCTTGCTGCTCGTTGATCCATAAATGTGTTTGTATCTCACATCACTCACTTTCACAGCAGATGTCTGCAGATATGATCAATTCATTCAAATATTAATGTTTCAAAATAAATCATGGATAACACTTCTGTGAGCCCGAGTTCACATTGACCGGCCCTCTTTTACGAGTGGTCATGCAAATGAAGTGTCACTTTATGTACATAACATTGATACTTAAAAAAAAAATCATTTTTTTTATAACGGAAAAAAGGAGATTTCATTATTGAGTATACCAGAAGTAGAAAAAAAAATCACGTAAGCTAAAGTTCATAAAAGTTTTTGTCATTATATAGTGAAAATATTTTCAAACGTTCCTAGCTAAATATATATTAAATAATGAAATGAGATCGAATTGAAATCAAACGAGCTATATATCTTACTTGATTGGTGCATATTTTGTGAGGGCAGTAGAACTGGTCAATGATTAGAGGATTTCCAGCCAATATGAAGTTTATGTCCGAGAAGCTGATATTCCTCGCGAACCCTGAACCTCCCTAAACATATATATATATATATATATATGCAACAATTAAACAATATTACGAAAATTTCAGAGTAACACTAAATTTGAACCTAAATTTAAAGCTAAGTACTAAATTATCGATCTTAATTAAATTTGCATGTGAGCAAATTAAGAGTACATTTTTATATAGAATGTTTCGTGTGTTTTAATTTACCTGCCATGTTTTGATCCTGATACCATTCTGAGTTCTATTCAAAGTGCAATTACTAATACTTATGTCTTCTACTTTGTCTTCTTTCCCACTTTGCCCTAAACTCCCAATACTGCATGCATGCACCCAAATCAAAGAATATAATTAAATAAATTATAAAGAAAAACATGATAATATAGTAATTAACATATATACATGAATATATAAATAAAGGATAAACCTTATTCCATGGCCAGGGCCACAAATTATCTGAGATATAGTCAGATTTGAAGTGCCTCCTTTAATGGCGATACAATCGTCTCCTAATTTTATGTTAAAAAAAAAACATAGGACAGGATAAATTTTATCAGGCTATGGCCAAAATTAATAAAAATAAAAAAATTAATCGAGGAAAAAGAAATGTATATATATATATATATGCACCTGTTTCCATGGTACAATTTTGAATATAAATATTGGTGGAAGAGGTGATGTCGATGCCATCCGTGTTGGGACTGTCTGGAGGTGCGATCATGTGAAGCTTTGTAATGTTTGCATTCGTGCAATCGGTTATGGAAACATGAAATTTTGGGCTATTTATGTGTTTCAATCCACGAATCTCAAGATTGTTACAATGAGAAAATAACATTGCCTGCATGCACCAAAGTTAATTTCACATCAACATTTTCAAGCCTAATTTATATATGCAATGTATAGGGATAATTAAAAACCAAATCCCTCCCATAAGTTAATTTCCTTTTAGTGGTTCCACAATTTTTTACGTTTCAATTTAGTTATTCAAATTGTATACCTTTAAACCCAAATCGCAGAAAAACGTATATATAGAACGATGACATTGTCTTTGTAGCATACTAAACCCTTAAACTGTGTCATTTTGGAACCAGCACATGCATAAAACAATGTCGTTTCATGCGTTTTCTGACGATTTTAGAGGAAAAGTATACAATCTGAATATATGTATGAGACTAAATTGGAAGTAAAAAATTGTGGAACCATTTAAAAATAAGGTATGGAAGGAATTTAACTTTATTCTTCCCTAGGGGTATATAATTATATAAAAATGTTGATGAACTTACAATTGGTCTAGCGTTAGTTGCCTGAAATGATATACAACAAAAACTTTATTAATTAAAGAATAATAGTAGTATATATATATAGATGAATGGTGTTATATATTCATGTGCAATTGTGTAAATAAGAAGCATGAATAATGAGCTCACATTTAGGGATTTTATTCGAGTCGAGCCGAGTATTTGAAGTTCAAGCTCGACTCGAGCTTGGCTCGGTTCGATAACATTGACGAGTAAAAAATTGAGCTCGGCTCGACTCGTTAACGAGTCTAATGAAATTTTTTACAAAAAATTAGATATCGAGCCTAACAAGTCGAGCTCGAACCAACTCGTTAGTAAATCGAGTATTTAACGAGTTTGAGCTCAACTGGTTTAGCTAAACGAGTCAAGCCTGAACGAGCCGAGTCGAGCCAAGTCTCGTTAAGGCTTGGTTCAAATAACAACACTACTCACATTGTTCCACCATGAATCTCCTTGGCCGTCGATCAAGCCTAGCCCGTTTCCTACAAGTGTAAGGCTATCAACTCCTTGAAACTTGAGCCATTCGCCTCTGCGATTTTTCCATGCTGATTTCGGCTGTGCTACAATGCTTCCTAATACCTGCACATTAATTCATGTAATTAGTCATGCTAATTAAATAACATGATAATTAAATTACGACTTTGTAGTCTTAATTTGATCTTGATAATATGTGCCCAATATAATATTCTAATTAATTGTCCGAATATATATATATATTGGATATTTTTAGTAAGTAATTACCTCAAATGTAATGTTTTGGCATTTGCATGGACCTCCAAATTCTATTGGAGATACCAAAAATCTCTTCCCAGAGGGTACACTTATTTTAGCCATGTCTGTAGCTTTTTGACAAGCTGCTGACCATGCTAATTCAAAAGCCTGATCCAGAAATTAAGTGACGACAACGAAATATAATTATATTTGTAAACATATGAATTATTTATTTGAAGTCAATTAAAGAAATGGAAATTAATATAGTCCGAATCTACAAATTTAACATAAACTCTTTAGTATATGCTTGAGGCAAGGACGTGGAATTTTGATTTAGATCGGGTTTAGTCAAACTTTCTATTGGGTCTATTTGTCGTCGGTACCTGGGATCAGATCGATTGGGATAGGTAGAGAGGAAAATCAAGTTACGTTCGGTAGCACTCACACTCAAGACTTTCACACTTAACTCTGGATTATACTTCACAGAGAGAAAGAAGAAAGAACCGATTCCAATAGTTTTGAGTGAGAGACTCCCTAAGATATAAACAATTAGGACAATATGTTGACTATGTGGCACTTGTGTTAAGGCCTTAGGCCAAAACACTTAGGCCTAACAAACTTGAGCCGGCTAAAAAAAAATTGACCAAACCCTTAATTGATGTTTACTTTGAAATTTTAGAATCAGATTTAATATGGAATTTAAGATCACACATGTATTTTACTTCAAAATTTAAAAATAGGTTTTAATTGAACAAACATATTGATTTGATAATATCACTTCAATTATTATCACTACAAAAAAAAAAATTGCTTTTTTAAAGCCATGTAAAAATGTTATAATAAAATATATATAATCACATTTTATCTATTATCGCATTAATGAAGATAAATTAGATGTTATCACACTCTAAAATACATTTATATACTGATTAAAAATAAAATATAAAAAATCAAACACCTAATATAAGTCCTTCGCTAGGACTCAGTCCTTGCACCTCTATGAGTTAAGGTTATGACTTTACCAATATGCTACAACTTATTTAATTTTATAAAAATTCGCGAATATATATATGTATATAAAATCAAATTCAGTGCAATTTTTTTTTTTAAAGTACATAAGAAAAGGAGAAATTTTATTTATTTCAATGTGATTATAGATTTTTTAACAGGGGAAAACGAAAAAAAATATTGATTTGCACTTGTTCAGGAATGACACTTAATTATTTTTTTAGACAACCAATTTAAATTAATTTTATTTATTCTTAAAATTTTAATTTATGAAAAAAAATCATCTAAGTAAAAAAAAATTACATATTTTTATCAGCCAAAATATAAAATGAAAAAAAAAATTAATATTAAATTTGATTTTTTTAAATTCTACACAATAGTGTGGCATTAGAGTTAATATTAACACAACTTTTTTTTATTAGTGTGTAAATAACATACTTATTAACACACTTAAAATATAATGTATTTAAAAGGTACTTATAAACACATCTATTTTTAGTGTGTGTTAAAATGGGTGTGACAATAGACAATGTTTATTATCGTGTGTGGTAATTGGTATTATTCAATGTCGTTATAAAAATACATATTAACACACTAAAAATTTAATGTGACTACATAATACTTTTTACGACATTTATTTTATAGTGTGATAAAAAATGTGTGACAAAAGACCTTTTTTCTTATAGTGTATAATCTCTCACAACAATAGTATAAAAATACAAGAATATATATAATAAATCAAATCATTACACAAAAATCTAATTATGTAATAATACAATTTCATTCGATCTTTCATATTGATTTGAAATAAGTTAAATCTTCTACAAAAGAAACACATATTACTATTGATGAGAGGTGAATTAAAAAGTCTAGAATTTTAAAAACCACCAAAAGCACAAAGTTAAAACATCATGATGAAAATAATTAGAAAGAATCCAAGTTTATGATTTTGGCACATGTATTTCAATTTGAAAAAAAAAATGAAATTATTTCGATATAGATGATCGATATCGTAATGTTTTAAAATAAATAAATTGTACGTACGATTTATTATTAAGTACTAACAACTAATTAACCTGAAATTTGAGATGGATTTATCATTTTAACTCAACTATATACGATACTAGATGGACACTCGTATTACGCGAAATATTAAAAAAAATCATAATATATTATATATTCAAATAATTTTTTTAAAATTATTTTACCTACTACACAATGATCGTATTATATGTATATATATTACATAATAAACATATTTGAATAATATATGTGTAAAATTATAAAATACTCCTATATTTTCTAATTTTTTAATGAATAGATTTTAAATTATTATATTTTAAATACGTGAATTACTAAATAATTTAAATAATATATCATATAATAAAAAAAATACACTTACTATAAAAATTAACTATTACGGAGTATAATTAATTTTTATTAAAATAAATAATAATGTAATAAAGGATTAGTGAAACTTACATTTTTAATCAAAAGTAACCCAATTTAAAATAATGATGCGTACTCTAATTAATCTTAAAATGATAAGTTAAACACTTTTTTTTTTTTAGTTAGAGTGGTTGTTTTAGTGTTATTCTTCACAGATAGGGGATATATACTTGAAAATCTTGCAACTAAAAACCAACTGATCGAGTTAATTTGAAACAAAAAAAAATGCCATATATATATATATATATATATATATATATATATAACAAAATAAATATTAGATGAAGAATGGTTTAAGGATTACTTTAGAATCGTCTGTTGTTCCATCTCCGGCAGCCCCAAAATTTGTAACATCAACTTCATACAAATTCACTCCACGGCTTAATTCCACAAATGCACAAAACAGAATAAAAAAGTAGCCCAAAACTTCCTGCAAATTCAAATTTATAAATTGTAGTGAAAATATATTACATTTTTCAATTTACTTGAAAGGAAAATTTAAGAGAAGTATAGATTTTAATTTATACCATTATTTTATCTTATTTTTTGTGGAGGAAACGATGAAAGCTTGATTGAAGATTTTCCCAAACGCATATACTTGAGTTCTAGTGTTATTTTATGGCCAGATATATAGAGCATGTAGTCTCTCATGAGGACTCATTAAAGTTAAAATAAAATTAGAGATATTTTTGCAATTTAATTTTTAGGCGCCGATTTAATTATTGAGTGATTTACCGGTGATAAAATGGTATTGGACAATTATAGTGGATGCCCACTTAATTTTCATCCTTAAACTTTTTTTCCTTATAATGGCTCCTTTTTTTGTATCTTCAAAATATCTTGCTATTAAAATCATGTGTTGACCCCCTTAAGACAACCATCTTATTAATGCTGATTTAATAATGAAATAAAATTAATTAAAAACAATTACATTAAGTACTTTAATTATGGCGTTTTTAAAATCTATGGCAAATTAGAAAAAAAATAATAAAAATTACCCTGTTGTTTTTAGGGACGTAGATATTAGAGGGGAGAGTTGGGATACAAATTACATTAATCTTTCTTTTAATATTTCATCTATTACAAGGACATTTATATATATCATATTAATTAATAATATTTTTCAACTTTTTTTTTTTTTTGGTATGATTCACGATTATAAAATATCTTTGGTTGAAATTTTGTTAGTCAAAAATTGGATAAAGAAATGCTCTATTATCTACTCTTCTTAATTTCGTTACCTTTTTTGTAATATTTTCCATTTCCCAAACACTGTCACTTGTTATGAGATTGCTTTATCTTTTATTTTTATTGGCAACTTTTTTTTTTCCCCTTAGAATCTTGGATTTGGTAATTTTTTAAATCATATACTTCCTCCATTCTGCAATAAATATTCTTTTCATAAAATTTATTAAAATTAAAAAAGGGTATGTATTGGCAAGTATACCCTTACATAATAAATGAAAATTTTAATTACATTAATTCCCTTCAATTATTTCCAGCTTTATAAAAGTAAGTAAGAAATTAGGAGATTTTTTAAAGTTAAAAGGAGGGTATAATGAAAACAAAATTCTAAAACATCACTTATTTATATACAAGAGAAAAGATTAAAACAACACTTATTGTAGAACAGAGGAAGTATATATGTCGGATTGTTTGAATTTTAAAATGTATTAAATGTGTTCTTAGGGTTTAGTAATATTAATAATAACAATAAAATATAATCAGGTCTGATCCTAATATGAGGCTAACGAGTCCATCGATTCAAATCCAAAAATATTTTGATTCTTTAGGGGACCTTTATATATAATAAATAAATAAAAGACTAGGCCTGAAACGAACTTTAAAATAAGTTCTCATTCTTTTATATTTTTTATTCTATTACTAACTCAGGAAATATAACGTAAAACAATTTTTACAAGACTACTAATATATATTTTTGCTCAATATTTAAAATAATACGATAACAGTATTTCAAGTAATTATTACATAAATACAACTCGTCTAATAGTTTTAATAGCATAAATATTAATCAAGTCAAAATAATCAAGTTGTTCAATAATTTGTTATGGTATAAAGAACACTTAAAAACAGGGGCGGAGGGGTCAATTAAAAAAGGAGAGAAAATTAAAGAGAATATCAAGTTCAACTAAAAGTTGATAGAATAAAAAAAAAATATACACATGATATATATAGTATATATATATATATATTATGTCTCGATATTCAACTCAAGAATCGACTAAATTGAGGGGACCAATTCTATCGTCTACTAACCACTAACGGAGATTCCAATTAAAATCAGAACAAATTAAACTTTGCATGGATTCACCCCATAAATTTCTTTTATTAAATATATGTAATAATTATAGGCAAATTCTTGTATGCATTTAAATACACCATGTACTTGATTTGACCTGTCAACGGTCAACTTTTGATTATTATTATTTTTTTCCTGAAAAGTGTAAGTTATTATATTAAAAAGTGCAATGAAAAAATGTAAGTTATATTAATGAAAAATGTAAATTATTATAAGAAAAATGGATGTTATTATTTCAGTTTGATATTTTAATATTAATATCAAATAATTACACTTTAATATTAAAATTGAACGAAATGGATAGATATGTAATGCATATATGTAATGTAGGTACGTGATGGAGATGTGTGTCACAACTCCATCTTCTTATTTTACTGATAAAAAAAATGTTTATAAGGGGCTGACTTATTTATTTAATTAATTTTGACAATTAAATTTGGATGTATGTAATCTTTATATAAATAATAAAAGGAGGATATGTTTCTCCAATTCTTGACACGTGTCAATTTCAGGTCTTTCTCCTCTCACCACGTGTCATATATTTTTAGGAGTTAAGTCGAACGTTACCCTTCTCTCTTTAATTTTGTCCAAGTGAAACGTCTACTTATCGATTGGTATTAATAGTGTCAAGATAATTCTGGTCAGTTAGACGTTTCCAACCAAGTAGAACACTTGAATATAGAAGAAATAACTCCTCTAGGATAGTAATTCAGAAAAGTAAGCAACAAAACAAACAACACACAAGAATTTAAGTGGTTCGATCAAAGTGATCTACATCCACTGGATCAGACTAATACTTCTTTGATTGATAAATAATGTTTACACACGCATTCACTCGGAATAGGATATTTCCTCACTTCACTCGTGAACTCACACAACTCAAAGAATACAATAACGTACTAAATCTCTCTATCCCAACCTTTACAATGTACACAAACAAAAGTATATAAAGACCGAAGGTAGTTGCTGCTGTTAGGAACTGTTTTGAGTAGTTATCAACCGTTTGCAACCGCTTGTAACAACCCATGTGCTCTGTTATTGCCCAACTGAAATGGTAGTTATGCCCTCAAGTTGTTGTAACTGTAATACAGTTAGTTAAACTAACTAACTTTCATATCAGAAGACTTGTCCATAAAGATCAGAACACTACTTAGTGATCTGATACTCAACTCTTCTGTTCTGTTGATCAAAAGCTAACTCTGCTGATAGACTTCATACTGTGCTGATGTACTGATCTGATAGTACTGTGCTGAAGTACTGATCTTGGTACACTCTGCTGAAGTACTGATCTGACCCAGTACTGTGCTGATCCAGTACTGTACTGATCTGACCAACTGTGCTGAAATCTAAGCATCACCTCCTCAGCTGATTGAAACCATTCCACTCATCTGATTTCGGCCTAAGTTATCTTATCTGATCCTATCAGCTCACTACTCACTTAGTGTGCTGACTCTGAGATTATGAGATAACACTCACAATTCTCCACCTTTAGCTCATAATCGAACTAATCTCCACCAAAAAAAAAAAATTACCAACACTATTCTCCTCAAAGAATAACCTCCGCTACTGATCTTCTGCCACAAGAACAGTAGTCTTCTCCTCAGAGGAATTAATGCAGTCCAATAAGTCTAAGACACAAGCCAAACTTCTCTTTTGGCAATGCCTTAGTGAACGCATCAACAGGGTTCTCCTCTGTAGCAATCTTCACTACCTGGACCACCCACTTCTCTAAAATATCTCTTACAAAGTACAGCTGACACGTATTTTTCAATACTCACCTCTCAAGTATAAGATGACCCTCGTAGTAAAAGTAAGTGCCCGGTTAAATTATCGAACTACGGGACTAGTTAGCTTGCGTAGCCTTAGTGTTGTGTGTGTCACGTAAATATAGTGAAAGAGCATGGGGTGAGCGACTAAAAATAAATGCAAAAATCAACAAGATAAACACTAACTAAGAAAAACAAGTAAAATGAGGATCAAATATCAAATAGTGAGAAGTAGTGTTCGGGTGTTCTTCATTATGTGGAAATCGATTAAAGCTTAACTTGGACGTTTAATTCATTGGTTGGTGTATGATAAGAGCAATCACTAAAAATGTATCTAATAAAGTACCTAAGATTGGGAGGAAGAATAGAGTCGTTCTTACCCGGGTAATCACACAATTAGGGAGTTCTACTCTATCTAAATTAATCTAATCTAAGCCCTAATCATGCTTTTCCACCTGAATACTAGAAACCAAGCTCCTATGGTCTCCTCACCAATTACCCAAACTCACATTCAAATAATTAGTGTAAATTAATGGGGTTCTAATGAAAATTACCCAACTCTCGTTGCGATAATCCAATATACACTCAATTCACTCGACTCCCAAACCCTCGATTATACTATCGTCAAGACTAACCAACTCTCGTTGCACTAATCATGCGTCAAAATATAATCTAATAATTGAATTCAAGTAAATGATCTATCAAACCCCATTAACTTAATCAATACACCTTCCAATTAAATTAAAAAATCAAAATTAAGCTAAAAATATAATTCCATCATAAATCCAAACACCCAAACACCAACAAACCTAGCTAATAACTAAATTAACAATGGAAAGCAAGCTTATGAAAGATAAATAGCAAAACATTAAATTTAAGAAAGGTATCACCTTAACGGATCTTTAAATCCTCCAACACTTTCAATAAAATAAAATACTCCATTAAAACTAGCTAATAAACTAACACCAAGTGTATTGAGTGAGGTGGAGGAAGTGGGAAGGGTTTTTCTCGAAATTGCTCTGCGCCCTACTCCCCTCTACTGCGTATTGGCCGAATTGCCTTCGTCAATGCCACCCTGTTTCTCTGTGTTTTCGCGAATTCTGTCTCCAAAAACAATGAAATGGGTCCGATTAATTGATGACATGGGCATAGGCCCATAATCATTTATGAACTCCAGATTCTCTTTGGCCACGGATAAATGCCCCTCATTTATTATGTGTTCACCCAAAATATGAGTTCACCCCCCTACGAAATACCAAATATAACCTTTTCCCCTTCACCCACAATTAATATACAATATAAAATGTTATGAGTTCACCCACAATTAAAAAAAACCCCTCTTGAAGCGAAATCGTGCGATTTCCGCTGTTTGCGTCGACCGTCGCTGCCTGCCACCGGCCGCCGCCGCTTGCAGCTCCACCATCGCGCCGTCCGACGCCTACGGCCCCAACTCCTTGCTCTTCCATGGACAAAGGTAAGTTAGAGTTTATAATAGTTTTTTTCAAATTTCTACATTCTAAAATTTGATTTTCATATATAGATTAATTTTTGTTGTTTAATAGTTGTTGTTGGGAATGATTTAGACTTTTAGTTGTTGAAGAAATTTGGTTTTTGCATAAAATGGGGCATTAGGAGACGTAAAGTCGAAAATGAATTTTTCTGTTCCTTCTCGAGTCTGGTTCGTCGAGTTAGGTGACAAAACTCGGCCAAGACTTCCACATTTTTGCATAAAACTCGGTGACAAACTTCCACGTTGTTGCACAAAATTCGGTGACAAACTTCCACATTGTTGCACAAAACTCGGTGACAAACTTCCACATTTTTGCACAAAACTGGATGACAAACTTCCACATTTTCACACAAAACTCGGTGATAAACTTCCACATTTTTGCACAAAACTCGGTGACAAATTTCCACATTTTTGCACAAAACTCGGTGACAAACTCCCTCATTCGCAGATTTGCCATGCTCATCTTCATCATATTATTCCTCTAAGTAATCTTCAATACCATCAACCAACCTCTGTTAAACAAAAATAAAATAAAAATCTTAATTTGCTACTTTTTGAAAAAAAAAAATCAGAAAAGTGAGACATAATGTGGAACTATTTTCCGAAAATTGAGACATAGTGTGGAACTATTGTTCGAAAATTGACACATAATGTGGAAGTGTTTTTCGAAATTTGAGACATTATGTGGAAATTTGTTACGACATTTGGTACATTATGTGGAAAGTTTTTTCGAAAGTTGAGAAAACTCGTGAAATCTTTCGTTGTCTAAAGAGCTTAAAACTCGGTAGGGTTGGCCGAGTTATAGTGCAATTCCCGGTGAACCAGTATTGAGTTTTGAAAAAAGCGATTTTTTGAAAGAAAAAAAACGAAAACGAAATGTATGTAACGAACACTTCGTTTTTCAACCATTATTATCAAGTTTCTTCAAGTTGGCTTCATAGATTAAGATTAAAAGGTTTCATTTTTTTTTTTTACATGAAGGGACGATAGTTTTGGGAGGAAGTGAGGATTTCAAAGCCTTTTTGTTTAAAGTGAGGGTGAACTCAACACCTAAGGGGTAGAATGATCATCTTACCCATTAGTTCAAAAATTAAATTGGAGTGGAGGGTGAACACATAATAAATGGGGGGTCATTTATCCGTGGCCCTTCTCTTTTAGTATTGGCCCACAAAATAAAAAATGGGCCCATTTGCTTTTCCCCACCATCAAATTGCATGAGCCCTGAATGTTTTAAGGGTCTGACTATATGCACCTCCATTTCGGTTTGATGCACTCCCCCTTTCAGTTTTATTAATAAAATAATAGGTAAAAAATCTAAAATACCCTTCATTAAATATACACCATACTAGATGCACCCCACCTCATTTCTTTCACCTTCCCCTAACACACAACTTCCGGTCGCCGGCGACACCATTTCCGGCGACCATCAACTCAAAAAAAAAAAAAAAACAGAAATGGTCGACCATATACTCCAAAAAATCACAATTTTTTTTCAACTTTCGACCAACCAGTGTCGACCATATACACTCTCGTCGACAAATCGTTGTCGACGGGAATGTATATGGTCGAAACGGTTGGTCGAAAATAAAAAAAAAACAATTTTTTTTTAAATTCGATTATGTAAGGTCGATCAAATACACTCTCGTCGAAAACAATTTGTTGACGAAGGAGTATGTAATCGACCTTATACGGTCGAAAATTGAAAAAAAAAAAAGAAAAAAACTAGGGTTTTCTGGAATTTTTGCAGAAAACCCTAACATTGGGAAAGGGGGAAAACCTGGTGGGGGTGGGGTGTGGCGGCGTCGGAGGGAGGAGGGGGCGGCCGCGACGGGCTCGACGAGGGAGAGAGGAGGAGGGGACGGCCGCGCGCGGCCAAGATCTGTTTTTTTTTTTTTTTTACAGGCGGTGGGGGTTGGGGGGGGGGGGCGACGGGCTTGGCGAGCGAGGGAGGGAGGGGGGGGGGCGACGGGCTCGGCGAGGGAGGGAGGGGACGGCCGCGCGCGGCCAAGATCTCTTCTTCTTCTTCTTTTTTTTTTTTTTTTAAGGCGGCGGGGGTTGGGAGGGGGGCGACGGGCTTGGCGAGCGAGGGAGGGGGGGGCGACGGGCTCGGCGAGGGAGGGAGGGGGGGCGACGGGTTCGGCGAGGGAGGGAGGGGCTGGCGTCACCGGCGACGGGTGGTGGAGGGGCAGGTCGCCGGCGGTGGTGGTGAGGGGTGGGGGAGAAGATGAAAGAAGAAATGGAGGAGAAAGAAAGATGGAGGATTTGGGGGGTGTGGGTAGTAAAAGGATTTTAATGAAGGAGGGGTATTTATAACATTTGAGGGGAGGTGTGACCTAAAATTCGGGGAGTGTATAAATCGGGGGATTGATGGGGGAGTGCATCAAACTGAAATGGAGGTGCATATAGTCAGACCCATGTTTTAAATGACATGCAAGCAAATGGACTGCCTATTATAATGGGCCGCGTACATGGGCTCAATTCTTGAGCTCAAACAACTTAATTAAATGGGTTGCAAAAATAATTGCAAAACCCAAATAATTTCAACTTTCAATCTTTTCTTGTTTCGACCATAGTCTCGTTTTACTCCTCTAATTGACTTCATAAAATGATCGAGGCGTATTTTGCTCCAAAAATGCTCATTTTCCTAAAAAAAAAATAGCAAACAACATACCTCTCTCCAAATCAAGTGCAATGAGTCAATTTAGTGTAAATAATGCACGAAATCTTATAAAATCATGCAAATTAAATACAAGAATTTCAAGTAATTTTCACACTAATCAACCCCCCCAAACTTAAAGTGTTGCTCGTCCCCGAGCAACGAAAGAAAAATATAACAAGTGGGAGAATTGCAAAGGAATTCATTCAAGACAATATAGAATGAGTGATTGTCAAGTTCAATCAATTTAGTCAAGCCAAGAGGTAGAGACATTAACAAACAAGTTCACATGCTATACTCAAATCCATGCAAGATTAAGTGCTCAATTCACAACTTCCTCACAAGTAAGTGTATCACTCTTCACACAAAGTGTATATCAAGGAATGTATGCTCTCAAAATCAAATCACACAAATGTACTACCATATGCTTGCCAAAAGTCTCAATTCTCCACCACATGTAAGTGTTCAATTCATGAATCAATAAGGACTTCATATTTGGTTGTAATGTAGGCTCTTTGGTTAGGGTAGGGAAGATTTGGATAAAGTGACTCGTAAACTAGTGGAACGAGAAGTAAAGACGCCCCGTCGAACATCTCTAAAACTCAAGAGGAAAGCTACAATTGATCAAGTTGCAACTCCAAACTCCAACAATTCATTTGCTCACTCTTTTAAAGCACATTCTTCACCACCAAAACTTTTGAACACTTTTGAACTTGAATTTTCACCAAATGCATGTACACAAGAGAGTTTTCATTTTCAATTTTTTTTTCTCTTTTCTCATCAACTCAATCTTTTTCATGTACAATTCACAATTCATCTTTTCTCTTTTTTTTTTCCTTATTTCAATATTTTCACTTTCAAACCAAACTCATCCACCCAAAATCACATTTAAGCTCAATTCAACCACATTTGCTAACATTCAAGCTCCACTAATTCATAGGAAAATTAGGCTCATAAAAGATGGACAAATAGGCTAAATTTGTAGGTTGCCAAAGAATGTAGATCAATAGGCTCAAAGTGGCTAACTACGAAAAAATATCATTTGGTATGGACAATTTGGTTAAGTGACTATTCAAAACAAAGATGGCCTCATATCATTTTCAAGAATCTCACACAAATAGTAGTTTCAAACAAGACAATTGGCAAGTTCTAGAGCACATAAGCATGAATGATACTCACGTGAAGGAAATAGACCAAAATATATGAACGTCTAAAGGCTCTAAAGCTCACGTGCTTGTCTATCATGAATTAAGAGCACCAAACCAATCAAAGATCTTCACATAAGCAAATGAACAAGCAAGTATCAATCAATACCAACAAGCTCAAACAAATTTCAAGAACCAACAATGAAGCCTCAAACACTTTCTTCTACAAAAAATCTCATCCAACAAAGCTAAACAATTATAGGACAAATGGTGCAATAAAAATGAAGGTAAACACACGAAATCTCCCCCCAAACTTAAATTAAACTATCTAGTTGAATGCAAAGTTTGGAGATGAGTGTGTTTACCTTAGAAATTTGTCAACAGTAGCTCACCAAAGAAGAAAACTATCACAACCATTTTGTCCATTGAGCCTTGTAGCACCCAAGCATCACCACCTTGAACTTCACCATGCACATCTTATCCTTGACCTCCAACATATCACTCAACCTACATAACAAAAACTCAACAAAAAGATCAAGCAAACGACAAAGCTAAAATAAAAGAAAAGAAAACAATAAGACCTTTCTCAGCTGATCCTAGAACATATCTCATGACCCACTTAACTGTCTCCCAATGACTTAAGCCTGGATCACTCATGTATCTGCTGATTACACTCATTGCATGAGTTAAATCTGGTCTACAACACACCATAGCATACATTAAACTCCCTACTGCACTGGCATAAGGAACCTTACTCATCTGAGCTCTTTCTTGGCTGTTCTTGGGACACATCTGATTGGATAGCTTCTGATGCTGACCAATTGGTGTAGAAACTGACTTAGCTTGATTCATCCTAAATCTCTCTAACACCTTCCTTAGATAGGTAGGCTGACTAAGCTGAATTGCTCCCTCAACTCTACTGATCTCCATCCCAAGAATCACTTTAGCTTCACCAAGATCTTTCATCTCAAACTCCCTTTTTAGAATCTCCTTAACTTGATTGATACTGTTAATAGACTCCCCATCTATTAACATATCATCTACATACAGCAGAAGATAGGTAACTGAACTCCCAACCCTTCTGAAGTAAACACAGCTGTCATACAAGCTTCTTGTAAAATCAGCTGAGCAAATGTACTCATCAAACCTTAAGTACCATTGTCTAGGGCTTTGTTTGAGGCCATAGAGTGATTTTCTGAGTAAGCACACTTTGTCTTCTCCATCTTCTATGTCCAACCCTTCTGGTATTTTCATGTAGATCTTCTCATCTAAAGTCCCATGAAGAAATGTTGTGGTCACATCCATCTGATGAAGTTCCAATTCATATTGAGCAACCATAGCCAACAAGATTCTGATGCTACAATGCTTTACAACAGGTGAGAAGATTTCATTAAAGTCAATACCTTCTTTCTATGTAAATCCTTTAGCTACAAGTCTTGCCTTGTACCTAATCTTGCCACCTCTCTGAGCCTCCACCTTCTTCTTGTAGATCCACTTACACCCAACAAGTTTCTTGTTCTTAGGCCTCTCAACAATCTCCCAAGTCTGGTTCTTGTTAAGAGATAACAGTTCTTCCTCCATAGCAACTAACCACTTCTCTTTGTCATGGCAGTTTATGGCTTCTGTGTAAGTTTTAGGTTCCAGAGACTCCACCTCAAGAGCTGCACATAATGCAAAAGATACTATGTCAGCTTGACCATACCTCTGAGGTGGGTGGACTTCTCTTCTGGTTCTGTCCCTAGTCAGCTGATAGTCATGAAGATCAGTATCACTATGAGTAGTTTCCTCCTCATCTGGATCAATCTGCTCTTCAGTTAGTGTTCTGATGTCCTCATGCTCCACCTCCACCCGTGTCTCATCTGGTTTGTTGTGTGCTGTACTGGAGTTTCCCTCCTCTTTCAATGGCATTCTATTCTCATCAAAAGTTACATCTCTGCTGATAATGCACTTCTGCATTCCAACTTCTAGGCACCACAATCTGTATCCTTACACACCTGAAGGATACCCTATGAACACACATTTCAAGGCTCGAGGCTCAAGCTTATCTTGCTTGACATGGGCATATGCTGAACAATCATACACCTTCAAATTACTGTACTCAGCTGCATGGCCAGACCATAACTCTTCTAGGTTCTTCTGATATGAACTCCAGCCCATTATCAGTTCTCAAATGCTTGAGCCCATTATCAGTTCTCAAATGCTTGAGATTCTTTCCAGAAATGTTCTCCACCTCAGTGAGCCATTCCTTAAATTTTTCAAATGCTTCTGACTTGGATTTCAGGATAGTGATCCATACCTTTCTTGAGTAGTCATCTATGATAGACATGAAGTATCTCCCACCACTTCTGGTCTGATTCCTAGCTGGCCCCCATAAATCTGAATGGACATAGTCCAAAATTCCTTTGGTAGAGTGTGAACTCTTCCCAAACTTCAATCTCTTGGATTTCCCCTGATTCCTAGCTGGCCCCCATAAATCTGAATGAACATAGTCCAAAATTCCTTTGGTAGAGTGTGAACTCTTCCCAAACTTCAATCTCTTGGATTTCCCAAGAATGCAGTGCTCACACAAATCAAACTTTGTGATCTTGTCACTACCTAGCAATCCTTGCTTACTTAGCTCAAGTAGGCCCTTCTCTCCTACATGACCTAGTCTTCTGTGCCACAACATTGAGTTGTCTTGCACTCTTGCCACATCTGATCTGCCAATAACTGTTCCTCCCTTAAGAAAGTAGAGATCATTTCTTCTCTCACCTTTAAGAACCTCTCTCACCTTTAAGAACCTCCATTCCGATGCTTAAAATCATGAAACCATAAGCTTCCCCTTTGACTTTGCAAGTGTGATCATTCCCTAACAACACAGAACCTCCATTCCGACACAGAACCTCCATTCCGATTTGACTTTGCAAGTGTGATCATTCCCTAACAACACCGATTTGACTTTGCAAGTGTGATCATTCCCTAACAACACAGAACCTCCATTCCGATGCTTAAAA
This sequence comes from Galeopsis tetrahit, assembly GCA_963675135.1. Lineage (NCBI taxonomy): Eukaryota > Viridiplantae > Streptophyta > Magnoliopsida > Lamiales > Lamiaceae > Galeopsis > Galeopsis tetrahit. The sequence goes on from OY776127.1 coordinate 66,587,334, forward strand.
TCATGAAACCATAAGCTTCCCACCATAAGCTTCCCCTTTGACTTTGCAAGTGTGATCATTCCCTAACAACACAGAACCTCAATTCCGACACAGAACCTACTTTGCAAGTGTGATCATTCCCTAACAACACAGAACCTCCATTCCGATGCTTAAAATCATGAAACCATAAGCTTCCCCTTGCAAGATTTACCCTTATCAGCCCCCTTCTTGTCCCCTTAATTTGACACTGCTACTTCCCCTTAATTTGACACTGCTGATTTACCCTTATTGACACCCTTATCAGCTCCCTTGGGTTGACTAGACCCCTTCTTGGAGGCAGTCGGATTCTTCGAGAGCCTCGATTGTTGCTGATTTACCCCAGCTCCCTTGGGTTGACTAGACCCCTTCTTCGAGGCAGTCGGATTCTTCGAGAGCCTCGATTGTTGCAGGCACACTACTTCCCCTTGATTTGACAAGGCTGATTTGGGTTGACTAGACCACTTCTCTACGAGGTTGGCAAGTCCCTCACGACTTCGCTTTTGAGTTTTCCCCAAAAGGCCTCATACCAATGGAGATACTAGTCCCCTTTTATACAGAATGATCCTTCAATGCTAATCCGATGTGGGACAATTGTTTGACACTTAACAAATAGCAGAAACGCACGTCTGGCCTCTTAAAATTTTGGTTGTTTTCACTAATATTTGGGTTTATGATCTGGCAAAAGTTTCTGAAAACTATTAGAAAATGGACGTCGGAGTTTTAGGGGATAGCCAGGGATAAATAAATCAGTTTACTCGCAAAATGGGCCGAGTAGTCTTCAACTGAAGGTGACACCCCTAGCGTCGGTTAAAGGATTTGGAGAAAAGCCCAAGACCCATTCAACCTGAGAGGGAATACTTTGGTACATTGATGCTCTGTCGCATATAATTATGGTTAAATTTTGCGATTGCGTGTGGGCATTGAGTGTAGCAGCAATCATGGATGATTTTGAATTTGCACCATTCACAATAAAAATGGTGGATTGTTGATCTGATGGATAATACTTTGCGTGGATGGAGAAGAAGGTAACTTTTTTTGCAATATTTTTATCCAGACATTGCCCATTTTTTGTCATTAATCGCGAGGTTAGATTTTACTTATATAGGGTTTGTTTCTGAATTTAGGAATTCTTCTTGACTGAAAACTAATTAATGGTTAAATTTGGTGTTTAGACATTGATCCCAATATCTAACCCCAGTGGGATATACTGGAGCTGATCCCTACAAATTGTATGTCGGACTCGATCGAACTTTTATTTCATTTTCTAGACCGCTAATAATAGAGAATCATGAAGCTATATGAATTTTTTATGAAGATATCTGGTGTTTTCACGGATATTTGGGATTGGAGTTTTCACCATTTTAATTGCCAATATTTTGCTTTTAGTACGAGCTTCGTTTCAAAGAAGCAGGAGTTGATGAATTATTGTACACGGTCATGGGATTCTTTGTCGTCTTTTATGTGTGTACATATCCATTTAAAAAGATGTACTACTATGATGTTTTACTTGGCTGAAGAAGACTATTTATTAGGTATACACACAACTGGTGGCATGTTGCTCTATATATTCTACTTAGAAGCCCACGCACATATGGAAAAAATACATGATGTTTATGACAAATGCATTTGAAAAGAACTGGAAAGAAGTGATGCTATAGTGGCAAAAGTCTCTCATGATGCTTTTCATCTTAAAACAACATGTTGCAGCATATGTTTAATCTATTTAATTACATCTTATGTCTGCGGGTGTACTTAAATGCTGCTGGTTTATTATTGCGTGTTTATATACGAGGTGCACGAGATATTTTCGAGGACCGTCTAAATAAATTAGCCAATTGTGTTACAAATCAAGTAAGTTGTCACCTACCATCCTGCTATTCCCGGTTTCAAGAAAATGTAAAACCATTTTCTAATTCGTGAACCTTTATATCCATGTCATCTTTGCAAGTCTCTATGTGGTTCTTTTCTCTCTTGTATGTATCTGACGTCATTATTCAAAGTCTATTAAAACGTGTGTTAACATACGTACCTCAACTGCATAGCTCAGGCCCTTTGGTTTCTAGAATGGCACTTGGATGTCTTGATATTATGGGCTTTGTCATGTATCAGAGAATTCAATAAAGCAGGAGGTCTGCTCAAGGGCTTGAAAATATAAAAGGTGGATTGGGTCTCTCCAGCATTCGCCATGTAATCATTTTAGGTTGCTCAGATTCGCCACGTGTACATTAACAAGATTAGGGAGATGGTGAGACTTTCACCATTCTTTTTACGTGTCTATTTAATTCTTTGTTGTCTTTTTAGTTCTCACTTCATTATTTCTATTCCTACGCCTCTGCATCTTCAACTGATGGGATTATCAAGTTAATGGATCAAGAGCGGAGGGGAAGGACATATGTGGGCATGGCTTATTCGACACATTGATGCCAAATTCGATGGAGAACTCCAGCGGGCAGAGTTGGGAATCCGGGTTGAGAGTAGGAAAATTGGCAAAGGCGATTATGGCGTGGACGAGTACGGACATTAGAGGTTGTTTGTTTCCCCACTTATCAAAATATCTTATCACAACTTCTTTTCTTTCTTTCAACATTAATTTTGTGTATTACGTGGTAGCTGTGTTAGTCTTGGTGTTTCACTTTGTATTCAGAGCCGAGAAATTCGAATTGACAGTGGAGGTTGTCGCTCATGGATCGATGTTTATTTGCCGAAAAAAGCACGATCTTACGCTTGCCTCACGCGACTGGACAAGCTAATCGATGCTTGGCTTTTCGCTTGGCCGTGTATGTAGTAAGTGTGTGTTCCTTTGTTCACTTCTGAGGCTTCAAAGTATTGTGTTTGCATTTATCATGTTATGGTGAAATTTTGTGCATTTACTCCATATTTATAAATTTGAGTGGCTTGAATGAAATTGAGATAACCTTAATGGTAGTTGGTTCATTTTTCTATATGCCCCAGTTCGTATTAGAATTTAGTTCATTAAATATGAAGGAGAAAAGTTAAAGGGAAGCAAATGATAATTGGTATGCAATTGTGCATTTAGTTATTTATGATGAGAAAATAAATTACGATGGCGACAACTCAAGGAGCTTTCCGGATATTAAGACGATGATGCTTTTTGTTGCACGGTGCAGGGTGCCCTATTAATGATCTTCTTGATACTAAGGTAATAAATATCGTTTATTCTATTTCATATAATGTGTTTTTAGCATGTTCATGATGTAGAACTAACTATCTGACAAGCTTTGATCGATTTCAATATTTTTCAGTTATTGCACTATGTGATTCACTCATGCTTAGTGTCTTCCCCGTGTTCATTATCTTTTTAATTTTTTTATAGTGATGTAGGTAGATGGAACAAGGTTGAGGCCCATGGCAAGTGGAGTTTTATCACTAGCTTAAAGCATCAGTTTTCTTGGTTTTCAATTGCTTATGGGATTCGGGGGATTCTTTTACAACTGAACAATTTTACTAATTCTCATTTTGTCGAACATGGAGTTTTTGTTTGCATTTATATATGTAAGCTGGTTACATAACTTTGAAGGAGCGATGGAATGTGCAGGGGTGTGACACCGGCGAGAGAGGGAAAGAGGATTTGGAATTAGGGTGCAGGAGGGGTGGTTACAGATTGCTGTGAAGAAAAGAAAGAGGGGAAGCAGTGCGCATAAATTTTGACAGGGAGATGAGAGAGTGGGGCACTATCCAAAGGAATTGATCTAGACAGGTTGCTGAGAAAATAAAAATAGGGAATGAATAATGACTAGAGGTTCTCTCACTCTCATGTTACTAATTTTTCTCCAAATTTAATGTATAACTCAATATCTATTTTCTATTAAATTATCTTATTTATTTAAAATTGTCGATCAATTTTGTCTTCAACTGTGATGTTTGTGATCCTTGAATTGAAATATAGAATATTTTCTATTTTGTAGATCTTGAGAAAGATTGCCAGTAAACTATTTTTTTAATTACCAATGAATATATGGGGTGAAATTTAGTAGAGTGTTGCATTATATATGCTCAATTTGCAGGTCTAATTGTTTAAAGTTTTTTGTGTTTCACTTTCTACGGTGCAATGTATATTAAGAAAGATTTGTTGCTTAAGAGTGGTATAATTGTTTTATGGAACTTGAGAAAATTTGTGGCGTTATTTATTTTTGGTTCCTTCAATTACCAATGAGTTTAGATTGTGAACAAATAATGTGATTTGAATTTGATCCACTAATGTGGCGAAATTTAGAGTTTTATAGGATTCACCCTTATGCCCATTGTTAATGTAAGTAAAGAAATGAGAAATTTGTAGACACTTCACTTTAATCAGTTCTTCAAATAGTTGAAGCCTCTTAAGCAGGAAAAATAGAAACTTATTAGCCTCGACTTCTCTAGGACTAAATAAAGCTCAAAACTATTGTGAATGTTTGAGGGTATTGTCATTTTTTTTTTTACTCCTAAACCTCTATATTTTTTGTGTTGTCTTAGAACATATATCGTTTTAGATTTTTGCTTATTATTTCGAAATCTTGAATCTTAATTGAGTTTTTGAATTGTAAGGATGTTAACAATTTTTCTGTTTTGCTCTGTGAAATTGTGGTCTTTGCTTTCCTGGTTTCTAAATCTATTTGTTCGTTGGAGTCAAATGATGCAAATTTTCATTATTATTTTTTTGACAAATACAAATTTACATTGTCCAATGGGAATATTTAACGCGGAAAAGGAAACAGATAAATTTTATTGGAACATTTGTAGTTTTAACACAAGAGATCCAGTCTAAGTCAATTTCTTTTTCTTTTGACATTGAAAATTTTAGAGACCTCCACGATTGATCGTCAATTTCTTTTTCTTTATTTGATTCACTCGAGTTTTATAACTGACCCGTGCATTGCACGGGCAAAAAACTAGTATATATAAATTAGCAGCAAATAGGCGTCATCTACCAATTTTTTTTCATTATAAAAAAACACAGTAAATTTATCTCTACTAACAATTAAATGTTTCTATCTCTACTAATGGTTAAATTTATGTAGAATCTGTACTGAATTACAGAAAAGAAAAATAATATATTTGCAAAAAAAAAAAAAAAAAATCCCTAAGGGCACAACATTTATATATTTAAATAAATATAAAAAAAATGAAATAAAAATCCTGAATATGTTCAATTCTTCAAATACACGGTCCTTTTCTTGATTCCACGTTCGAAATCCCTAAACAAATTAAATAACATGAGAAGAGTAAAAAAAAAAAAAAAATATATAATAAACTATATAATAAATATTTTTAAATTTTTTTTTGCATATATATATCTAAAGTTGTAACCTACCTCAAGTTAAAATGGAGAAAAAAAGATTTTTTTAAAAAAAAATTATCTTCACACACACATCAGTAATGAAGGGGAGTAGTTTTTTTTAGGGGTGATGAAAGGGTGAAGACAAGAAGTGGAGTAGTAGTTTTTTAGGGGGTAATGTCGTAATGAAGTGGTAAAGTGGAGTAATAAGGGAGTAGAGTGGGTGGTAGAGTAATAACGTTAGTTGGGAAAGGAAGTGTGCAGTCAAAACCTTGGAAAAGAGGAAGAATATCGGAGGCTCAACTCTTAGTCACACCTATATTTAATATATATATATATATATATATATATTTATATATATATATTTACCTTTTTTTTAGAACATCGGTGTACGAGTTATCACGTTTCAATTAAAGGTTCACCTGCCAGTTGAGCCTCTATTAATTACAGAGTATTTTTTTTTTTTGCTTTTACTGGACAGGCACGCCCGACACATTTGTCTGGAGTGTCAGAGGGCGTTACTGCCGGAAACGCCTCTCTTAATTTTTATTTATTTATTTGTATTTAAAAAAAACATAAGAAGCATGGGTGGTCACGCGTTTAAGACATGCGTGGGTGTTAATCACGCCTATGACTATTTTCATACTCCCTCCGTCCCACAAAGATAACTACATTTGACTTTACACACAGATTAAGAAAAATCAATAAATGTAGTCAAATTTAGCTAATTTGTCAATTTTGCCCTTGGAATCACATTCTCCAAAATCTGCTCATCCTTAATTACTCTTATTAATTAGGGGTAAAACTGACAATAGAGCATTTAATACTAAAGTAAAAGAGGAAATGTAGCTATAATTTGAAACATCCAAACAAGGAATATGTAGCTATTTTTGTGGAATAAAGTAAATATAACTACATTTGACTTTACACACAGATTAAGAAAAATCAATAAATGTAGTCAAATTTAGCTAATGTGTCAATTTTGCCCTTGGAATCACATTCTCCAAAATCTGCTCAGCCTTAATTACTCTTATTAATTAGGGGTAAAACTGACAATAGAGCATTTAATACTAAAGTAAAAGAGGAAATGTAGCTATAATTTGAAACATCCAAAAAAGGAATATGTAGCTATTTTTGTGGAACAGAGTAAATAAACTTATTTTTGTTACATTTTGCCTATATATACTACTTATACATGATTGATATATATATATATATATATATATATATATATATATATATATATATCTTAAGAAATGATACACACATGCATAGTCACTACAAAAAACAGCCCATTTAAAGAGGGCAAAGGCGAGGGAATTGCCCTCTTTAAGCAATTTGGCGACAGCAGAGGCGAGGGGCAGTCGCCGTCGCCTAAGTGCTCCTCGCTAATTTATTGGCGAGGGCACCCTCGCCATTTCCCGAGGGCAGAATCGCACTCGCGTATTGGCGAGGGCCAAACACACTCGCGTATTAGCGAGGGCATACCCACTCGCGAATTGACGAGGGCGCGTGTCGTCGCCCATTAGCGAATGTGTGTCCCGTCGCCCAGTAGCGAGAGTCATAACCCTCGCCAATTCCCAAGGGCAAGGACCGTCGCCTTTTTTCCGAGGGCGAGGCCCCTCGCCAATACGAGGTATTTAAAAAAATAACAGACCTGGGTTTCGAACCCAGGTCTCTAAGGCCACTTTCCTTACCCCTCACCACCAGGCCACCATTAATGCTTTTTAATCTCACCTGGGCGCGCGCATGGAGGGTCGAACTCGCGACCTCCCGGATTGTGAAGAGTTTATGCGCCCCCGTGTGCCAATTAGGCTAGGAGCTTTAGTCGTCATATTTTAAATGCATTATATATTTATCCCTTTTAATTTCTGTTTTTATTCTTTAACTCAATTAATTTAATAAATTACCAACTATATGTTATTAAGTCAATTAATTATATTAGCTCAATACTTAATTAATTTAACAAACCCCTCATTACTAAATTTAATAACTTAATTATACTTATATATATATATGTATTAATTAACTCAATTTATTTAACAAATCCCTTCATTAATACTAAATTTAATAATTTATACTTATGTACGCATGTATTAACTCAATTTTATTCTTTTATTATTAATTAAGTCAATTAATTGAATAGATTACTAACTCAATTAATTTATATATTAGCTCAATACTTATTTAATTTAACAAAAGTCCTTCATTACTAAATTTAATAACTTATTAACTCAATTACCAACTATATGTTATTAACTCAATTTATTTAATAAATTACCAACTATATGCTACTAACTCAATTCATTTATATATTAAATCAATACTTAATTAATCACACACAAGCAATATGAATTAAAACCATTAAAATAAAACATTGTCTCGTACGTTCACTTCAATTCAAGTACACAACATAAAAAAAAAATCCCAAACAACTTCATCAATTTTTTAAAATCCAACAAGACAACATAACTTAAAATGTATCAATCATCGACCATCCTCAGCAGCGTCATCATCACCATCATCATCCCCGTTCCCGTTACCCAACCCCCCTCTGAACTGACTCATCATTGATGCCATCTATGATGCCATCTCACGCGCAAACTCTTGACCTAAGCGCTCCTCCGTTTGATTGATTGATTGCTGCAGTTCTTCACGTAAGAGACGCTCTCTCTCTTGACTAGCCCTCCGCTCTTCCAAAAGAGCATTGTCGATGTCGGTCTGGCTAAATCGTCCAAACGACATACCGGAAGATGTCTCACCAGGACCAGAAGTGACACGTCTGTTCTTTCCTAGTTGCCCAAGACCCTTCACGCGACCGTGAGATCTTCCAACTTTCTTCACGAACAACTCAGACATTTCCGGCATGGGTGGGGTCTGGCTGCTGGAACCATCATCTGAAGGATCATGATCAGATGACGGCTGGGTGAGATGTGACAATTCCTCTTGCACCTGATCCTATATGTGCATATGTAAAATTTGGTTAATATACATGTCAATACAATTAAATATTATATTTAATATAATATATGTATACACTTACCAGAATATCACCTATATGCCCGTATGTGTACGTTCCGTTAGTGTAACGGGGGTAATATTCGACAATCTCTCAGTCGTAAGCTGGTCGTCCCATCTTCTCCTCCTATGTTTTGAAGAACATAAAATTAAATTAATTAAAATGAATTCAAATTACTTATAATTGAACATAAATACTTACAATCCGTTGGGCCACCTCGGCTGCCCCACGAGATCCCCCTATATGTCTAGCAAAACCGGTACCCGGGCCTCCAGGCTCTGATAGTCGGTTCTTTCGACACTGCTCGCTCTTCTTAATTGTGTCCGGATGATTCCAGTGGCGAACCAAGTGCTCCCAGACATCGTTGTCCCAATTCGGCTTCTTCTTCTCATGCTCCCACAATCCCTTGTAGTGGTTCAACATGTCACTGTATCGATTTGCTGCTCTCTCAAGAAAGGGCCTACACTAATGCAGTGTCAATAGTCTCTGGATCCCACGTAACCTCATTCTACCAAAAAAAATTGATTAATTATAACAAAATGTGAATGAATAGATATGTTACACATCATTAAATTATACCTGGAATGTATCCCACCACCGTTGAAGTACACCTGGGGATACCAAGCCGAATGTGTGTGCGCCAACCTCCATATTCCGGTACATGATATGTCTGATGGTGGTCGAGATTAGACCCGAAGGCAACATCCTGTTGTTACACATAATTAATTTGAAAATGAATAATTATGTAATTCATTATAATGAAAATTATAAGATATGTAATACTTACGCTCCACGATAGATCGTAAGACGAATACGACTCTCGTGTGCGTCTGTCGCCTGGCTGGCCGCTGTCTCGACAGACGCACGTCCGACTGGGTCGGGTATCGGTGGATCCTCCTGCGCTGGATACATGTGGGGCATCTGGGGAACCTGTGTGTAGTACGGATAGGGGGTCGATCCCTGCATCTGGGGCATCTGGACGATCCCAATCATATCTGGCAAATAGAAACCCGGATGATGTGGTATAGGTACAGGCGGCGTCTCACCTCTACCTCTACCTCTACCACCCGAATCCTGCCCAGTACCAGAACCCTGACCACCAGAACCCTGACTACCAGAACCATGTCCACCAGAACGCTGTCCATGACCCCCATATCCACTCATCTGTAAAAATAAATATTAAAATATAACAATTAATAAATTAACATTCTTGATATAATAACATCTATGAACACTCAAACTGAATCATAAACATGCATTAAGAACACTGAAACCGAGTCATAATCAACATTCTTTATATAATATAACATATACATGAACACTCTAGTAATATTCTTCTTCATCATCTTCTTCATCTTCATCCTCATCTTCTTGTTGTTGTTGTTCTTCTTCTTCTTCTTCTTCTTCTTCTTCTTCTTCTGGTTCTTCGTCTCCGGCTACGTCCATCAATGTACCGGTGGTATCAGTTAATATAACAGGATCATCATCTACTTTCACAATCATTTGATGTTCTATGCTTTCCTCTTGGAACGCGGGAACATCTGCTTCATCGTCAGTAGTGGATGACTGTTGTGCGTCCAAGAAGGATCTCGGCTTGATTTTGCATACAGTTATCCAATCAGTACGGGGTCCAGGGTACGAACAATAGTAGACTTGAGTGGCTTGACTTGCTAGTACGAATGGATCGTACCGACCGTATCGTCGCCTCTGATGAATATCCACAAGCTTGTAGTTAGGATCAATTTTTGTACCACTGGCTGAGTTATCAAACCACTGACACTTGAACAAAACCACTTTCTTCTCGTGGTACCCCTGGTAGTCCAATTCGACTACTTCCTCGAGATTCCCGTAGAAATCCTCTTCATCTGCATCATAGTTTTTTCCCTTGATACAAACCCCACTGTTTGATGTTGCTCTAGATGCACCATAAGCCATAGTGTGAAATTTGTACCCGTTCACGTAATACCCTGAGTACGTAAGAACGTGACCAGACGGACCTGCAGAAAGATCGGAAATAAACTTGTTCTCCACGGGATTTATCTTCACCTATATAAGTCGACTCTATGTGAGATTTACGTTATTTCTATTAAATATATATATATTTGTATAAAATATGACTTACAATTTCTTCAAACCACGAAGCAAATTCATTTTGTAGCCTATTGTCCGATGCAACAGCCGAGAGATTTGGTTCAACAACTTGAAGTTGATGCATGAATAGCCTACATACGTATTTTGATTAATAAGACATCTCAAAACTAACCAATATATATTTATATTCTGGCCAGATTCACTTACTGAACATACGGCTGCACCTCATCACAATTCAACAACACGTACGTATGAGAAACTTTTTTCTCCTCATCCAAAATCCATCTCTTCTTTGGTTTCCCAAATCGCTTGCCAGGCGCCTTAAATATGGAAAATGTACCATCCACATACTGTTGTACATCTCCACTAGCATCGTAATTACGAGGTAAATTGTGTATCCTCGTCATAACATGATCCTCAAAGTAATGAGAACAAAACATTGACGCCTCTCTAGTTAAATATGCATTTGCAATCGAAGCTTCAACACGTGCTTTGTTACCCACACTCAGTTTCAAGGTGTGAAGATACCTATAATTAGAATTCAAGGATCGTGATTAAGATAATAAAAACATTGAATATGATCATTATATCTTAAAATTCCTTAAAATACCTCTCGAATGGATACATCCATCTGTATTGAACTGGATCAGTAACTTTTGCTTCATATGCAAGGTGCACAGGTAGATGTTCCATGGAGTTGAAGAAGTTGGGTGGAAAGATACGTTCCAACTTGCACAATATTACTGGGATATCCGTTTCCAACCGAGTCATGTTGTCAACTGTTATGGTCGTAGAAGTTAAGTCCTTAAAAAAGAGACTAAGCTCAGTGATTGCTTTCCACACATCAGTCTGCAGAATATTACGAAAAGCAATCGGTAGTAGTCTCTGCATAAACACGTGACAATCATGACTCTTCATTCCATACAATTTCAACTTCGTCCAGTCAATACATCGAGACATGTTAGACACATAATCATCGGGAAACTTCAACCCACTTATCCACTTACAAATAACATCTTTTTCTTTCTTATCAAGCGCATAACAAGCCTTGGAATACTTATTTGTACGTGGACATTTCTTGAGAGAGGGACGACGACAATATTCATTCAACTCATCTCTTGATTTTGATGTGTCCTTTGTTTTCCCCTCCACATTCATCACTGTGTTGAACACGTTATCGAACACATTTTTCTCAATGTGCATCACGTCCAAATTGTGTCGAACTAACAAAGTACTCCAATAAGGCAAATCCCAAAAAATGCTTTTTTTCTTCCACCCTCCGTCAATTTTTTTGTTGTGTGCCTCAGCACCTTCCTTTGTAACCTTTCTAGGTCCCAAATGATCAATTTCGTATAGGAGACTCGCACCTGTTCGGATAGGCGGCGGATCATCTGTGACTGCTACTCCAGCCCTGAATGCCGTCTTGTTCTTTTGCCATGTATGATTAGGTGGTAAGAACTTTCGATGGTTATCGAACCACGATTGCTTTCGACTGAGCCTCAAAGTGAATGCATCGGTGTACTCCCCACAATACGGACAAGCAAGCTTTCCAGCTGTACTCCAACCAGACAACATTGAGTACGCTGGAAAGTCGCTAATGGTCCAAATCAGTGCAACTCTCATAATAAAGTTTTGCTTCCTAGAGACGTCGTACGTTTGCACCCCATTTTCCCATAAAAATTTCAAATCAGGTATCAGAGGTTGTAAAAACACATCAAGCTTGTCCTTCGGACTTTTTTGGTCCGGGCACAAGAATCGAAAGAAACATGAATTGATCTTTCATGCATAACCACGGGGGTAGATTGTATGGAGTAAGAATAACTGGCCATGACGAATATTGCTTCCCCGTCATTCCAAACGGTGCAAAACCGTCTGTGCTCAAGCCCAACCTAACATTCCTAATTTCAGCTGCAAAATCAGGATACGAACGGTCCAAATGCTTCCAAGCCAACGAGTCTGCAGGGTGACGCATAACACCAGAGTCATCAGAACTGCACGAGGCATGCCATGTCATATCCTTCGCAGTGGCCTTGGACATGTACAATCTTTGCAAACGAGGAATTATGGGAAAGTAGAACATCTCCTTAACCGGACGTTTCTTTTTCAACCGAGCATCTGCATCAACCCTACTCGGCTTATACCGTGATCCACCACAAATCTTACAGAACTCTAGTTCGCTGTCTGCACCTCAAAATAACATGCAGTTCTGTGCACAACAATGAATCCTTTCTACCGGAAGACCCATCCCACTCATCAAGTGTTTGGTGTCGTTAAATTTCTTGGGAACCTTATTTTCTGAAGGACAAATCTCACGAATCAACTCAACGACTTGATTGTATCCCCTTTCAGACAATCTGTTTTCGGTTTTAATATTCAACAATCTGGAATTGAACGACAACTGCGAATGAGATTCACAATCGGGATACAAGTCTGCGTCCGCTGCACGAAGCATGTCGTAGAACTGTGACGCATTCTCGTTAGGGGGTTCTTCATTATGTGCCTCCTCTTCCGCGTTGATTCCAAAATCAATGTTTGGGTCACCCATTAATTCTTCTACCATAGTGTGGTACGAGCTAGGTCCCATAGGGTCAACTTCATTTGAAGTTGACGCAAATTCACTAGTGTTTTGAAATGGACGTGGACCCCAACTCTCTTCACCGTGATAAATCCAATTATAATAATTTCGTGTAAACCCATTTCGATATAAATGAGACTTCACTTCATTAGGATCTCTATAACTCTCATTTCGACATCTAGCTTTCGAGCAAGGACACCTAATTTTTCCTTCCCAAATCGAATTCGGATTACTAGTGACAGCTTCAATAAATCCATTTACACCACTAATAAATTCGGGGCTCATAATCCCATTGACCAATCTTGGCTTATACATCCAACTACGACTTGAATAATTCATGTTAATCGATCTGTTTCAAATGTATTTTGGAAATTAAACATTGATTACTAGCTATACTGTTCTAATTAATATAAATATATATAGTTTATATATATATTTTTAAAAATTTCGGCAGAGTTTCATCTAAATCTATCGTATCACCAAATATTTAGGTTCCTAGTGCATCCATTTCCGACTCGAGTAAAATTACTCAAGTCGGAACGCACAATCTACAACAAACAAACAACTCATCCCGGCCTCCAACATCGATTTAATTTCACTTATTTCCAACAATACATTGTAAAATTAATTCTCCCAATTAACACATTCTTGCATAACAATTAACACACCAATTAATAATTAACACATTCATGCATAACAATTAACACACCAATTAATAATTAACACATATATATACATGCATATATAAAACATAACAATAATTATATTAACACATTCATAATTAACAATTAACAATTTTTATAACTTTCATCAATTAATCCTAATTAACAATATACATATTTTTCTAACATAATTACAATCCTAACATTACACAACAAAACTATATACATGCATATATATAAAACTTTTAATTTAATCAATAAAAACGCATAAATTTACCGTAAAAATGAACCCCTCGAAGCGTAGAACAGAAATATCCAAAAATTAGTCTCGATCGGTAGCTCCGGCAGCGGCGGTGGCGCGGTGGACGACAGCAGCGACTGATTCTAATTTTGGGGGGTGAAGAGGCTGTACGAATTTGGGGAAGAAGGAGAGGGTTTTAATTGGGAAATAGGCGAGGGCAATTACGGGGGCCCCACCCCCTCGCCAATTAGCGAGTGGGGGACCGTCGCCAGTTTCCGAGGGCCACAATGCACTCGCCAATGAGCGAGTGCAACACACGCCGTCGCCAAATCCCTCGCCAATTGGCGAGTGCATCTTTTTCCACTCGCTAAACAGCGAGTGTGATTCCGCCCCTCGCCAATCCCCTCTTTATTTGTGCCCCTCTTTAATTCCCTCGCCAAATAGCAAGGGTGAAATACCCCTCGCTAATTCCCCTCGTTATTTGAGCATTTTTTTGTGGTGAGTATTTAATGAAAATTGGAAGAATGTTGAGGGGCCAAGTCACCCCACTTTTAAAGTGCGTCCGTCACTGTTTAATTAATAATGATAACTCTATTTGACTTTGACGTTGAAAATATCATTATGTATTAGAGAATTTTGAAGATTTTTACGGGACATCAACAATCTTTCATCCTAAGCACTTCACAACTTCTTCAAATTGCACAAAAATTCAAAAACCTCATTAAATTGTTTCATACAAAAATATATATATATATATATATATATATATATATATGTCTTTAATTAAATTATACCTATGTTCTTGGGTAACAAATTTCATATGTTGGTACGTAATACAAAGACTTGCTCCAACTCCGTTCCCAACCACATGATTATATTTATACATACCACTGTTTCCTTGTAGAAATTCTTGTTCTCCTAAAAATTTAGTACAAGTATGACATTAGGGTTGGTTCCCAACAATCAGGGCATGTTTGATAGCAAAGATAGATTATCTAAGATTAGGATGATAACTAAACTTTATAAATTTTAAAGTATAATCTATCCTTAATCTAAGTTAATTATCAAACAACCAATAAAAATGATATATAGTCAATCTAGGTTTAATCTATGCTATCAAACATGTCCTTAGAATATTAAGTATTAACTTTAATTAGCTAGCGCGTAAAACCAAATCTGGAGGGGTATACTTAATAAATATAACAAAAACTTGCTTGAAAATGTTTCACCCAGGACTGACATCACCTTTCAAAAAAAAAAAAATACAATATCACTTTTCAAAATTAAGACGAGGATGTTAACTATATAGATTATGATGTAAAAATCAAAATTCGAAAAAAGTCGTTGAGACTCCGGTATCACATGTGTTTATATAGAGAAAGGAATCAAGAGATGAACGAATGTAATTCAATAATGAAGTCGATCTCTACATATTGTTGAGGCAATTAACAGGTGGGGTTGTATTATTTGCCGTTCCGTAAGCGTTAAGGCAGACGGCGGGCGAATTAATTATAGTTGATGATTCTTCTATGTTGACGTCATCAAGCATGATATTTGTGCACGGGACCACTTCACTGCAACGGAGGCTGATTGTAGCATCCTTGCTGCTCGATGATCCATAAATGTGTTTGTATTTCACATCACTCACTTTTACAGCAGATGTCTGCATCATCATCAATATTTTCAATTATTTAATTATAATAATGTTTCATTTCATTCCCGACTCGATCTCCTTTTCGACCCACTATGTTTTAATTACTTTGTGTGCATAACACTGACAGTGGTATGACTAACATTTATAATTATAATTTTTTTTTTATATTTTAAACGCATAAAAGTTTATATATATATATATATATTGGAAATATTTTCAAATATATATACCTAAATATTATAAGTAGTAAATGAAATGAGATTATTATAAAAGGTGGAGGGAGCTTACTTGATTGGCGCATATTTTGTGAGGGCAGTAGAACTGGTCAATGATTAGAGGATTTCCAGCCAATATGAAGTTTATGTCCGAGAAGCTGATATTCCTCGCGAACCCTGAACCTCCCTTATATATAATTAAACATGCAACAATTAAACAATATTACGAAAATTTCAGAGTAACACTAAATTTGAACCTAAATTTAAAGCTAAGTACTAAATTATCGATCTTAATTAAATTTGCATGTGAGCAAATTAAGAGTACATTTTTATATAGAATGTTTGTGTGTTTTAATTTACCTGCCATGTTTTGATCCTGATACCATTCTGAGTTCTATTCAAAGTGCAATTACTAATACTTATGTCTTCTACTTTGTCTTCTTTCCCACTTTGCCCTAAACTCCCAATACTGCATGAATGCACCCAAATCAAAGAATATAATTAAATAAATTATAAAGAAAAACATGATAATATAGTAATTAACATATATACATGAATATATAAATAAAGGATAAACCTTATTCCATGGCCAGGGCCACAAATTATCTGAGATATAGTCAGATTTGAAGTGCCTCCTTTAATGGCGATACAATCGTCTCCTAATTTTATGTTCAAACATATATAGGATAAATTTATCAGGCTATATGGCCAAAATTAATAAAAATAAAAAAATTAATCGAGGAAAAAGAAATGTATATATATATGTATATACCTGTTTCGATGGTACAATTTTGAATATAAATATTGGTGGAAGAGTAGATGTCAATGCCATCAGTGTTGGGACTGTCTGAAGGTGCAATTATGTGAAGCTTTGTAATGTTTGCATTCATGCAATCGGTTATGGAAACATGGAACTTTGGGCTATTTATGTATTTCAATCCATCAATCTCAAGATTGTTACAATGAGAAAATAGCATTGCCTGCGCGCACCAAAGTAATTGTTAATTCATGCATATATATATAGTAATTATTGATTAATTAATAAAACCAAATTAAGTAATGCCACTTACATTTGGTCTAGCGTCAGTTGCCTGAAAATGATATACAAGAAAAAGTTAATTAATTAAAGATTGAAAATTCCAATAATATTGTACTAATAAGAAACATATATATGAAGTAGTGATGCACGTACATCGTTCCACCATGAATCTCCTTGGCCGTCGATCAAGCCTAGTCCGTTTCCTACAAGTGTAAGGCTGTCAACCCCTTGAAACTTGAGCCATGAGCCAGCACCATTCATATTTTTCCATTCTAACTTCGGGTGTGCTACAATGCTTCCTAATATCTGCACAACGTACACATTTAATCATTCATTAACATATAGTACTATATATACCATGCATATAAATTTACCACCATATGTATTATTGAGTAGGGTCCCCCGTCCCACAATAACTTTAACACCCTTAAAATAAAAAACTCTAAACTCCACTTCATAATATCCTCAATTTAATTTATACAAATGTCATTATTTTTTCTCCACACATACACAAAAGTCAACTCATTTCTTTACTTACTTTATACATAAAGTTTTACAAAATTACTCCCAAAATTTCACTTTCTTAATATACGTGTCCATCTATAATATTTTGAGTAATTAATTACCTCAAATGTAATGCTTTGGCATTTGCATGGACCTCCAAATTCTATGGGAGATACCAAAAATCTCTTCCCGGAGGGTACACTTATCTTAGCCATGTCTGTCGTAGCATTTTGCAGGCAAGCTGCTGACCATGCCGATTCAAAAGCCTGCACATCCAGAATTAATATTAATTAGTCATGACGTAACTTTCACATGTGCATGTGGACATGTAAATTTAAAAAATATAATAAATAATGGGGTTTTAATTTTGTAAAATTTTATATATAAAATAAAGATAATCCATTTTATTACTTTCTAGCTAGTAGTGTATGGATAATCCACGTTTTATAGTATATATATATATATGTATATATATATATATATATATATATATATATATATATATATATATATATATATATATACTATAATGAATTCTCGTGTAATATTTGTAAAAGTAAATATTCATAATATATAATAATTTTATTAATTTAAATAGTTGAACTCATATTCTCAAAAATATATTAATAAAATTTATATGTAATTTATTTCCTATATATAATTTTAAAATTTATTATATTTTGAATAATTAAATAATTAATTGATTTAGTTATAATTATTGATACAAATTACTATATATATAAAAATGATTTTATTTTATTGAATAAAGTTTTTTTTAATATATTAGGTAGTCCTATAAAAGAATTTTAAAAACTATATATTGACTAACTAAATTAATATATACTACTTTACAAAAAATGTTTAGATATATTTTTGTATAGGTAAAAACAATAAAAAGGAAATGTAGTCAAAATAATATATTAATTTATTTTAATTTAATATCGATGACGACTCCTATGTTTTCTATAACCAATAGTTATTATCATGCACGCGTACGTATGTTAAAGTTTTAAAATATCAACTCTATCTAATTAATTAGATACATGTATTATAGTTATTCTTCATGAACAATTCATCAAATGTAATTGACAAACTTAACTCCCTATTAATATATAAAGAAACATATATACATTAGTGCAAAATCCATGAAATACCTGGGTATGAAGAAAATTTTGTATATTACTATTACTTTTAAAATAATATTTAAATAAATTATGTATATGATTTATTCATTAGGCAATAACAAGTAAATAACCTAATGAAATTTGAGATGGATTTTTCATTTTAACTCAACTATACAACATACTAGAAATTAAATCTTGCAACTAAAAAACAAACTGAGTTTGAAACCAACAATTAAATTAAAAATTACATGAAAGAAGGGTTTAGGGATTACTTTAGAATCATCTGTGGTTCCATCTCCGACAGCCCCAAAATTTGTAACATCAACTTCATACAAATTCACTCCATAGCTTAATTCCACAAATGCACAAAACAAAATAAAAAAGTAGCCCAAAACTTCCTGCAAATTCAAATTTAATTATAAATTTAAATTGTAGTGAAAATATAATACTACAATTTTCTATTTACCAGAAAGGAAATTTTGAGACAAGTATATATTTTTATACCATTATTTTGTTTTATTTTTTGTGGAGAAAATGATGAAGGTTTGATCGAAGATTTTTCCCAAACGCATATACTTGTGTTATTTTATGGACAAATATATAATATGTGTTATTTTATGGACAAATATATAGGGCATGTAGTCTCTTCTCATGAAGACTCAGCTCGTTGAAGTTGAAAGAAAATTAGAGATATTTTTGCAATTTAATTTTTAGGCGCCGATATAATGAAATAAAATTAATTAAAACCAATTACATTAATTGATTAATGTAAGTACTTTATGGCGTTTTTAAAATTGGATTAATAAAGATTTTTTGGTCAATAAGTTGGATTGATTTTAAATTTGATTCACATGATTACACATTTTAATTTTGATCCAATAAGTATGCTCAAATTTTGAAAATTATCTATTTACTTGTAATAACAAGTGATAAAAACCAAATAAATTTATTCCTAAATCAATTAACTTACCTAACTAATTATTAAAAAAATCAACTAACTTACCTAATTAGAGGGGAAAAAATATAATTTCAAAATCAATTAACTTACTCAAATAAATATATCACTACAAGAAAACTGGTTTTAGTAACAAAATCCACTCATTATTCTTCTCTAGCTAAAAGTGTATATTGACTGGAAATTGAGAATTAATGACAGTCACTAAAAATCAATTCTTGTCATTAAAGTAAATTTTCTTGTAGTATACATATATAATTTATCTTTAAAATAATAAAACTCCCAAATGTAAAATATATATATATATATATATATATATATATAAAACACTTATTAAAACTTAACTGTTATTTTAATATTTTAAATAAATAAATACACAAATATTTAAAATTCCCAAATAAATTAAAAAATACCCAAATTCACACCCCTTTGGCCCACCGTAATGTAAGATGGTGATGAACAATTTTTTTAACTATTTGTTAATATATTTGTTTGTTGATCCCTTAAAATGAGTATGATGGGAAAAGTCTAGAGAGAGAGGAGTGAATACATTTTTTTACTTTTAAAACTTAATTTAGTTGCGTGATCAGATAAGTTGACAAACTTAGTGATATATTAAACCATCTGATGAATATAAATGTGATATGATTTTAGAGTGTGAGTGTCTACAACAAGGATAAATACCTCTGACAATAGGTATGTGATCACCATTGATGAGGTGAGAAGAATAATTCACTATATATAAGTATTTACAATAAGACAATTAAGGTAAATACAACAAACCATATCAAAGAGATATATACAAAAGATATGGACTAAATTAAAATATATTATTTCTATACTATTATCCCCTATTACCCCCCGTCAAACGATGTTGTGGATGCAATCGAACACAGAGCTTGAAACGTAATAATTCGAAACTGGGGCAAGGAAGACTTTTGGTAAAGACGTCGGCGAGCTGAAGAGTGGATGGGATGAACTTGGTGATGAGGCGACCAAAGGAAACCAATTCACAAACAAAATGACAGTCAATGTCGATGTGTTTTGCTCGTTTATAAGCAACTGGGTTTTGACTCCAAAACAAGGCACTCTTGTTGTCGCAAAGGAGTATTGGGGCTGAAGAGGGAAGCTGACCAAGCTCCCAAAGAAGTTGAGTGACCAAAATCATTTCCTGGATTGTGTTCGCGAGTGCCCTATACTCGGATTCGCAACTTGAGTGAGCAACAGTTGTTTGTTTCTTCGCGCTCCAAGAGATAAGATTTTCACCCAAAAAAATTGAAAAACCATAAGTGGAGCGACGGATCTCAGTGCAACGAGCTCGATCTGCATCAGAGAAACCAACAAGCGAGTAGTCACTAGTCCTGCCAAAAGAGAGCCCATAGTTGATAGTACCCTTAACATATCTGAGGATCCTTTTAACCGTGAGGAAGTGGTCGGTGGTCGACGAGTGTAGAAATTGACTAACATGATTCACAACATTTGAAACATCAGGACGAGTGATCGTCAAGTACTACAACACACCGACGGTCGAGTGGTAAAGAGTGTGGTCGACAAAGGGGGCATCTGTACTAACCAGAGACTCCCTGGCCGCGAGGGGAGTGGAGACAGGCTTTGAGTCGAGAAACTCAGCTCGAGATAAGACATCGCGAGCATACTTCACTTGGCTGAGGAAGAGACCGTCTGACTAGCGAGTGACCTCGAGGCCAAGGAAGTAGCTGAGGTGACCAAGATCTTTGATCGCAAACTCCTTGTTGACACGACGAATAAAACGCCTTTTAACACCCTGGTCGCTCCCTGTCACAATAATGTCATCCGCATAAAGTAAGAGATATAGAGTGACTTTACCACGTCTAAAGTAGAAGAGGGAAGGATCTGCTCGGCTGCATAGAAATCCCAAGGACTTAAGGAAGCCACAAAAGCGAACAAACCAGGCGAGGGGAGCTTGCCGAAGATCATAAAGTGTCTTCTTGAGGCGACAAATATAGTCGGGAAAATGAGAATCAATAAAGTTAGGAGGTTGAGCCATGTAAACAGTGTTCGTCAATTTTCCATGGAGAAAAACATTATTAATATCGAGCTAGTGCATGTGCCACTGATTCCGGACAACCAGACACAAGATGATGCGAACAACGGCGGCCTTGACGACTGGACTGAAGGTGTGCGAGAAGTCAAGGCCAGGAACCTGCGAGAAGCCCTGGGCGACTAAACGGGCTTTGTAGTGATCAACTGTACCATCTGCAAGAAATTTGGTGCGAAAAATCCACTTCGAACCAACAATGTTTTTAGAGGGAGGGCAAGGAACTAGCTCCAAGTTTGATTAGCATGCATGGCATCAAGCTCAGATTGAGCTAACTAGTGTGGATGTTTAAGGGTCGATTTGAAACCCTTAGGTTCGTTAGAGACCGAGAGTGCGGACATGAGTCTAGTGGTCGCAATGTCGGCAATATGTCGAGTCTTGAATATCCCAAATTTGACACGAGTAACCATCGGGTGAGTCGGGACAGGGAGTGGGCGAGTAGTTGGTGGATGAGCAGCTGGGTGATTAGCTTGTGGAAAGGCAGTTGGGCAAGCAGCCGGTGGATGGACAGTTGTGCGAGCAAGAGACAGGACTGACTCCTGTGGGTCAGGGAAAAGACCACAGGGAAGCCGGGGAGGAGCAGTAGATGGTTCCATAAAAGAGCTGATTTCAAGGGAATCGGGTGAGGATGGAGCATAAGCAGCCGAGAATGGGAACATTGATTCATCAAACTGAGCATGACGAGTAGTGTAGAAGCGGGAAGCGATTGGATCATAACATCGAAACCCCTTGTGGAAAGAACTGTATCCCATAAAAACACACGGAGCACTACGAGGAGCAAACTTGTGGAGAGCATAATTGCGAAGATACGGAAAGACCCTACAATAACTAAAAGTTCCGAAGTTCGCAAAGTTTGGGGCAGTGCCGAACTGGAGCTAAAAGGGCGACCTATCCTGGAGAACTGGCATGGGCAGGCGATTAATAATGTAGACAACAGTGGAGAAGGCATCAACCCAAAAGTGAGCAGGCATGCTCGACTGAAACAACAAAGAGCGCCAAATTTCAGTGACATGACAATGTTTGCTCTCAGCCCGACCATTTTACTGAGAAGTGTAAGGGCATGAGATGCTATGATGAATGCCATGGTCGGCAAGAAAATCACGAACGCGACCATTAACAAATTCAGTTCCACCATTGATTAGTGTGAAAATTGTTCGAAATTCATGGATTTATTTTGCTTAATTTGATAGGATTTATTGCATTATTTACACTAAATTGACTAATTGCACTTGATTTGGAGAAATTGTGTTGTTTGCTATTTTTATAGGAAAAAAAGTATTTTTGGTGCAAAACACGCCTCGTTTATATTGTGGAGTCAATCGAAGGAAGAAATCGAAAAAAGAATTAGAGAAAGGAAAAAAGAATAGGAGCCCAAGTCTATAAATTGATGTCCAAAGTCCATTAGAAGCTGAAGGGCGCGGCTAAAGGCACCCAAGGATCCTATGAGGACACCCACAAAACGGATGAGGACACCCACGTGGAAAATCCAAAATTACCCTCCCCTCAATTGAAACCTAATTCATTCTTCTCTTCCTCTCTCCATTTCAGTACACCCAGGCCACCACTCCCTCCCCATCACTCCAATGGCCGCAACCCACCCACCTCCTTCCTCCTAGGTGCGGCTTCCGCCCACCCACCTCCTCCCTCCCAGGCACGGCCGCCGCCCACCCACCTCCTCCCTCCCAGGCGAAGCCTTGCACTCCATTTGAAGAAAAAAAGTCGTCGTCGTGAAGAACGCCGCCGTCCGTTGAAGAAGCCTGCCACCAGAATATTCACACGTCCCCTCTCCACACGTCCCCTCCTCTACTATTCACGGCGGCCGCACCACCTCCTTCAAGCCCCCTCCTATGTCGTCGCCGTCGTCAAACGAAGGTAAGTAGGGTTTTGGAATTTTTGTTACAGATCTAAACAAAAAAAATTAGGGTTTTGAATATATATTTTTTTTTTTTAATTTGTCCGAAATTTTCTTCCTAATCCAGTTACTTTATTCAAATTTTTTTCCCGAACACCCTGTTCGATTTTATTTTTTTTCGCACAAATGAAAATTGTTTTTGAATTTTTTTGGAACACAATGAGTTTGTTTAGGAAAAACTTTCGAACATATTCACTTTGTTGGGTTAAAATTTTCGAACAACCCTTTTTTTCGGACAATGTTGATATGTCCGAAAAAAAATCCCGAAATACAGTCTTTTGAAATTTTCGGACAAATTTGAGTTGTTTTGGAATTTTTTTTGGACATATTGAGTTTGTTTTGGAAAAAATTTCGAACATGTTTGTTTTGGAAAAAATTTCGTACATTGTTTGTTTATTTTTGTTGAATTTTTGGAGTTTTTTTGTTGAAGAATGGTGTTTGTTTTGGTGGTGGTGGAGATAATTCTGTGAAATAGAATGGGTGGGTGTACCCATCTTCGTTTTTTTTCATAAATTTTACCCTAGGGGTATATGGGACATTTCACATGTTTTGAAAGATTAAAAAAAATGTTTGATGGGTGTCCTCATAGGATCCTTGGGTGCCTTTAGCCGCGCCCAAAGCATATTGAATTAATTGGCAGCCCACCTTGATAAGGCCCTTACTATATACCCCTCCAGACTTGTTAAGTATACTCCCCCTCTATATTTATTAATTTAATATACATGTAAAATACTCAATTTACCCTTTTAGTAAAATATTCATGATAGATACACCCTTCTAAATTAAAAACCTAACCCTAACAAATGGAGGTGCCACTGCTGCAATTTCGACAACCGCCGCCGCCGCAACTCCGACAATCGCCGCCGCCATTTCACCTCCGGCCGTTGTCGCCAATCATTAGATATATAAAAAATAACACTTACATTTTTCGACGATAGTTTGTTGACGAAAAACCCTCTTGTCGACACTGATTTGTTGACGAAAGACCCTCTTGTCGACACTGATTTGTTGACGAGAAACCCTCTCATCGGCAACTCTTCTTCGAAAGAAATTTAAAAAAAAAATTAAAAATTTTTGACAACTCTTAATCAAAAATATTCACTATGGTCGAAAATTAGTTGTGGACGACCGTGTATATTTTCGATGAAGGGTTGTTGAAAAAAAAAAAAAAAAAAAAAAAAAAAAAGGAAAAAGCAGACCGTAGGAAAAAAAGGAAGAAAAAAAAACGGAATGAACCCTACCTGTGTTTGCAGACGGCGGCGGCTGGGCGAGTGGAGTCCTTGGGGAGGAGGAGGCGGCGGCTGGGCGAGCGAGCGAGGAGAGGGGCGGCCTTGCGATGAGGAGGCGGCGGCGGCAACGCTGGGAGAGAGAGGCGCCGCCACCGTCGAAAAACGAAGGCATAAATAAAAAAAAAAAAACAGAGAGATAGAGCAGGAGGGAGGGGACGGAGTCGCCGTTGGTGAGACGACATAGGGGCAAGCTCTATTGTAGAGAGGGACGGCGTAGGGAAAGGCATGGCGGCGGCGTCGCGAGGGAGGAGGAGCGGCGCCGCCGCGTTGTTGCAGAGAGGAGGAGGGCGGTTGGGCGTCGCGAGGGACGGGGGTCTTCGGCTAGGGCGATAGTCGGCAGAGGTCGGGGATAGGCGGCGATAGTCGGCGGAGGTTGCGATGGGCGGCGGAGAGCGGCAGGCAGAGAGGAGAAGAGGAAAGGGTGGGAGAAGAAGGAAAACTAGGTTTTAGGAGGGGTATATGTATCATGTATAAATTTAAGAGAAAGGGGCCAATTAGGTATTTTATGGGGGAGTACATCTAACATAATCAATTTTTAGAGGGGGTGCATCAATCGGGGGAGTATATTTAACAAGTCTGGAGGGGTATATAGCCAGGGCCCTTGATAATTGATTCAGACCAAAGTCCATTAAGCCAACTAAGTCGTGAGTGGGCCAAAAGGAAAAAGCAAGCAGCTGGTTGAGGGAATACACTCGCGGAGGGAACGCAAAAAACAGAGAGCAGCTGGGGAAGCCCTCTCCCACACTTCACTCCACCCATTAGATAGTTTAACATGTTCTTTTCATTTATTAGATTGATATTAATTTAGTATTTCAAGAATTCAAGATAGGTGATATTTTTCCTTAATTTTAATGTTTTGTAATTTAAATTGTATGTATTTATTTTATTTTGTTAATTTAATTATGGGCTACACTTTAATTGTTTTGGGTGTTGAAATTATATAGGTAATTAGTGGATTTATGAATTAATTGCATGATTTAACTTATGTCTTGGTGAAAATTGTTTCTAGTATTGTAATTTATAAGATTCAATTGTTTGATCAATCCTATTAAGTAGCATTTTCGATTATGTTAATTGCAACGAGAGTTGGATTTACATGATTGGGGTGTGTGTGTGAGCCTTGATTAATTAATTGAAGTTAAATAGTAATTAGCTTAACCGAGAGAGGGTTGATTGTTTAGATCGACAACATTAGACATTAATCGAATAGAGGTCGTCTAGGAGATTAGTGAGAGGGCGAGTCGTAGGCATTAGTAACCGTGTTGAAAGTGTTTACGAGTAGGGGTGGGAATGGGCCAGGCCAGGCCTTAAGAAAAAAAGCCTGGGCCTGGTATATAATATTTGGGCCCAAGCCTGGCCTATGGCCTCTCATAGGCTTTTTTTAAAGGCTTGGCCTGGCCTTTTTAATAAATAGGCCTGGCCCGAAAGCCTTTTAAAGGCCTTTTTAAGTGTATTTCAAAATAAAATAAAATAAAATACATAAATAGAATTATCAAATTATCAATACCACCGTTCAAAAAAAAAAAAAAAAAAACCAGAATGTTCTTTTTAAAAATTACAAAGAAAAATAAATCAATTCTTAAAGATAATCTCATCTTCAACTCTTAAAGATAATCTCATCTTCAATTCTTCAAGATAATCTCAACGAGCGTTGCAAAAAGTGTGCAGAGAGTTTTTTTTGGTTATAACTTATAAACGATTGAACGTGTTTGAGATCAGAATGAAATTTTGTAGATTTTCTCCTGATTTTAAAAGCGGCGCACAAACCACAGATTGCTTTTAGGGTTTCTCTAAGGTAAGCGGCCGCTATCTCATATATTATATTATATTTTTATAAATTATAAATTATATATTAATAATATTATATATATATATATATTAATTTAAATAGGCCGGCCTGTTGGGCCTAAAAGGCCTATAAAAAAGCTTAGGCCTGGCCTCTTTAATTAAATGGGCTTTTAAAAAAGCTTGAGCCCGGCTTGTTTATTAAACGAGCCGAGCCGTAGGCCCCTGTCGGGTAGCCTGGCCCATTCCCACCCCTATTTACGAGTTATTATCTTAGGAGCTTATGGTACTAATTAGATCCTATAATTGCTAATTAGTGCACGTGTTCACCTGAGCCTCACGAGGGATTGGTCTACACATATATGTGATAGCCTTTAGCATAACTCAAGACATTAGATTTAATTATTGTGATTAGTTCGTTAATTCATTAGTGAACCCACATAAGAAAGACACCCGAAACAATTCTTCTACTTGCACTTTCATTTGAGAGTTAGTTTTAGTTGTTTACTTAGTATTTCTTTTTCTTCTTGGTATTTGCTTTATCATCACATTTAGCTTCTATAACACCATTCTAACTTATAGTTTTGGGGCTCCACATTCATTCAACTAGGTCCTTGGAAAGGAAATACTAGGTTGTATACGTATCATACTACTATCGAACTCATACGCTTGTGGGGATCGTATAGTTGTTTGAAAAGTGCTAAAATACGAATCAAGTCAACCATCACTCTAGAAAACTTTGATCGAAGTGAAAAACTGATTGTAAACAAAGGTGTGAAACCGAACAAACACATCGTAGAAATCAGATTTGGCGTGCAGAGGATAGAAACAAGTAAATCTGAAGAAATCATCCACAAAAATAACATAGTAACGAAAACCATCATTCGAAGCAACAGGGGCAGGTCCCCAAAGATCACAATAAACTAAATAAAAAACACGAGATGCTCGCTTTTTATTCAAGGTAAATGTTTACTCTTAGCCAATTGACATGGCGTACATAAGCCCGGTGTGGGCAACACAGAAGTGAGGGACAGTAAGCCCAATTTATTCAAAAATTTAACGACAGAAATAGGAACATGGCATAATCTACAATGCCAACACTCAAAGGAGGCCTTCAACGACGAGCTTCGTAAAGTAGCGACCAAGGCTGGAGTACCCTGCTCCAAGGCATAGAGTCCTCGACTATGCCGACCCCTCGCCAAGGGTTGCTTGGTCGCCCAATTCTAAATGACAAATGAGTCATTAGTAAACAAAACATCAACAGGAAAGTCTGAAGTAAGCTTATTAACGGATAACAATTTCTTAGTAAGATGTGGTACGACGAGCACATCTAATAGACGAACATCCTTATTAACCGAACACGATCCAACATGAGTGATCGGAATAGTAGAGCCATTAGCAACAATAATATTGTCGTTACCAGAATACGGGTGAAGATTATCCAAATCAGTGGAGCGAGGAGTCATGTGAGTGGATGCACCACTGTCGATGAACCAATCTGAGGCCGGAGGCTGCGAGATATGACACTGAGTGTCAAGAGCATGAGTAAGGTTGGCCGCAGAGGAAGCAGGGTGAGCATAACGGTCCGAACAACGATTGGTATAATGGCCATGTTGGCGGCAAATCTGGCAAGTCGAAGGGCGACGAGCAGGAGCTGAACCACCAAGCGAGTAAGCAGTGGTCGCCTGGCCACCAAAATTCCGCGAAGAGGAGTTACGGGATTTGGTGCTAGGACGAGGAGAAGCAGTGAAGGCCGGAACAAGCGAGGACGAGGACGAGGAATCCATCGAGCGAGTAAAATGCTCGTAGTTTAGGGCTTGATGGATCAGGTCACAAAAAATCGACATCGGCGTAATGGCCATGCGAGTGTCAGAAAAACCGTCAAACTGGGGGCCAAGATCAGTGAGGAACCAGTGGAACTTGTCGTCACCGCCAACAGGCTTGCCAATAGAAGCAATTTGATCGCGCATGGCACGAAACTTCTTGCTGTAATCGTCGAAGAAGGAAGAGTAACTAGTTTCACAATTGATTAATGTGAGGGGCCGAGGTATGGTTGTAGGCAGCCTCAAGAGCAACCCAGATGGAACGCGAGGTGTCACAACCGATGACTTCGGCCATGACTTCTTCAGAAAGAGAGTAAAGAGAGGAAAGAAGGAGACTGAGGATATTCCGATTCCTTTTCAAACCAAGTGTTGGTCCCAAGTTGAGTTAAGATTGAGTAAGCTAAGAAAGTCTAGAGGGGAGGGGTGAATAGACTTTCAAAAATCTTTCAAAATATCAGAGTTTATAATGCGAAATAGTGTTCTGAATAGTACTGTTCTTACTGAATCAGATCAGTACTTCCAGTTTTAGATTTATACTCAACTTTTATTTAGATCTTTACTTAGACAGTTCTACTGTTCTTGTTTAAACCAATATCAAACAAATATCAAACAGAAAAGTAAAGAACACAGAATTTTATAGTGGTTCGACCAATAAGTCTACATCCACTCTCACAATCCCAGTTGTGATGTTTTATTAACTCTTCCTTGAGTTTCTTGTGGCTTAAAGTCCCAAGATTAAGACTGTGATCTTATCGATTATACCTCCAGGTATATTTTCGATCTACTAGTAATTTTCCAAGTAACTAGCACACTTGTTTTACAAAATACAAACTTAAACTGAAAAGTAAAACTTCTCTTTGAATAGCCTTTGATTCTTCTCTTCAATTCAGTGGCTTCTCCTTGTATCTTGATCTCTTCAACTCTGTGAGTTCTTCAATGCTCTGTAGACTTAGATTGCTTGTGAATGCTTTATGATCAGTAGTCTTAGCA
The DNA here is from genome assembly GCA_963675135.1 of Galeopsis tetrahit. Classification (NCBI taxonomy): domain Eukaryota; kingdom Viridiplantae; phylum Streptophyta; class Magnoliopsida; order Lamiales; family Lamiaceae; genus Galeopsis; species Galeopsis tetrahit. Next base: position 66,616,582 of record OY776127.1, read on the forward strand.
GTATGAGATCACACAGTATTTATAGAACTTAGTATGACAGTTAGCAGTTTGTGAACTAACTCTCAACTAACTCTAAAACTGTTTTTGTTGTAACTTCTTCTTGTAACCGACTTTGTAACTTCCTTCTTATTCCAAGTCAGCATATCTTCAATACATCTTCAGTTACTCTTTAAATAAGCTTTCCAAACTTATTCTTCAACCATACTAACTCAGCACAGTAAACTACTCTTCTTAGTTTTACTGTTCTTAGTCAGTAAGCACAGTTCTCCAAAACTGTTCTGTACTTCTTCAGAATCATCTAAGCTTCTCTTCAACTCTTCTTTGAAGTCTTCTTAATCTGAAGTAGTCTTCTGAATCTTCATTAGTCTTCTGATCTTCTTCTAATCTAGTGTTCTAAATTTACTTTTCTAAACTATTACAATGCTGATTACAATAAAATACAACTTTACATACATAAAACCTATCCATACTCCAACTGAACTATATACAGATGAGTATAATTAAGTCCTATACTATAAGCTGTCTATACAATACAAAACATCAGCTTAGTTCCTAACAGTTCATATATCAGATCAGTAAACACAATAAGATCAGTAAACTCATATAAGATCAGTAGCTTAGATTTCAAATATCTCTTTTAAAATCAATATTCTTATTCTCAGATTCCATTAAGATCAGTAATATTATTTTCAATATTTCTTAATAAGATCAGTAAACTTATTTCATATGACTCAGTTAAGATCAGTAATCTTGTTTTCATATGACTCAGTTAAGATGACTTAGAACCACATATATTACTAACTTTAAGTTGCTTTTGGCCATCAAAACATACAATCATCAATTAGAACATTGTTTCAAGGATTCATATCCCAACAATTTCCCCCTTTTTGATGAAGCCAAAACTACTTAAATGTTAATAAATCAGTAGTTAAGTATGTAGTCAACCATAACAGTTCATCATTTCAAAATTCCAGATTCATATTCAAGTTAGATCAGATAATGCACATATTACACATACTAACAAAATATGAAACAAACAGAAATATAGAAATAAAGATTAAGGTTGTAGGTCCCTAAGTTGAGTTAATATCGAGGGAAGCTAAAGAAAATGTCTAGAGGGGGGTGAATAGACTTTTCTAAAATCTTTCAATATATCAGAATTACAATATGCGGAATACGAAATTAACAATGAGCCCAATTAAAGTTTATACTCAACTTATTTCGAGAACTCTGTTTTATGTATACTCAACTAGTCTTGTTCAGTTATGTATGTTCAACAGGTAAACAGTTAATCAATTAAACAACAAACAAAACAGTAAAGTAAATCAAACACGAGATTTATAGTGGTTCGACAACTTGTCTACATCCACTCTCACAACTCCAGTCGTGAAATTCTTATTAACTCTTCCAATCGAGTAATATGTTCTTGTAGCTTTAAGTCCCAAGAAATAAGACTTAGATCTTCTCGATTATATCTCCAGATATATCTTCGATCTTACTAGTGATTTACAAGTAACTAGCAACTTGAAACAATAAACGAAAATAAAACTTCTCTTCGTTCAGTAGTAGCCTTCTTCGATCTTCACTTGTCTTGCGTAGCTTTACTTTCTGAACTTCAAACTCTGAGAGTAATTTCTTCAATAATGCCTTTTGTATGTAGTCGTATCAGTAGTCTTCAATGAATGAATACCTTGGGGTATTTATAGACTTCTAATTCCAAGAATTTTCAGTTGTGTAACAACCTTTCTTGAAAACTAACTTGTAACTGATTCTTTTTATCCTTTCACGCGTTTCTCTAGTTAATTAGTTATTCCTTAACTAACTCCTACAAACTTTATCTTCAACACGCGTTTCTGTAACTAACTTCAAGTTGACCTGTCTTGTTTAAGTCGCACCTGTCTTGTTCAGTAGTAGTAGACCGTGTCTTCTACTTGTCTTGTGCAGTAGACTTCTTCAGATTACAACATAGAACTAATCTAGTCCTATCAACTAATCCTAACAAGACTATTACATTACATTAAGCTCTTGTTATAAAGCTTAGTCAACTTATACAAAGAATCTATCTATTACATTTAAAAACATGAGCTCTATACAACAATTATTCATAGCTCAATAACAATCTAACATATACGAATAACAAATATGAAGTACTTATAAATCGTACTTATCTTTTAATAATACTTGTCTTCTTAAAACTAGTACTTGTCTTCTGAAATAGTACTTGTCTTGTGAATTCTACTGATCTGTACAAGACGACTTCAACTTAACTAGACTAGACCAGTCAATACTTAGAAAATATTTAAGTCTTCTTTTTGGCTTATCAAAACTTCATCTTTTATCTTTTATTCATCATTTAGGACTTGTTCTAGGATTCATATCCCAACAATTTCCCCCTTTTTGATGAAGCCAAAACTACTTGAATCTTTTCATAATAGTAGACTAGTTAAGTAGTTATCTTGTTTTAAACATCAAATAGTACTTATCTTTTCATTCATTTCGAAATAAGATCAGTAGATATTACAAATACTTACTCAAAATAAAACTAAGTCTAAGTATCAGAGCAAAAACAAAAATTAATCTGATATACTACCTTCTTAAGAACTTGGAACACCAAAAGCATCTAGTAGCCTTTTGTGAATGATAGTCATGTGTTCTTCCGTTTCGATCTTCTCCTTCTCCAGTAGGTCTTCTTCAAACTTCTTAATATGATTGTAATCGATCCTTTTTCCAGAACCTAACATAGGAGTAATCCATTTAGGAAAGATAGGAACAAGAATATTAAAACTTACAGCAGTTGCAATCCTCATGATCAAGTTCCATATATTCCTGTCTTGAGTTTCCATGAACTTGTCAAAAATTGCGTATAACTCTTCTTTGCTCTCTGGATCTCCAAACTTGCGAATAATCCAGTGATCCAACTCCCAATTCAGCTTGACTTTGAACCATGCATCTTTATGTTCATCATCAATGAAATTATCAATGTATGCATCTTCAACTTGATCTGGATCAGTCTTCAACTTCATCAAATTCTTGATATGCTTTCCTAGCAATTTCTTGTTAGCATAATGAACTTCTTCCAGCTTCTGCTTCTTATGAAGAGCTTCAACCTCTTCATCACCAATATCAGCTAGAATATCTCCTAGTTCTTCTTTCTTCTTCTCTAGAACAAGTTTCCTCTTGACTTGTCTAGTCTGAACTTCACCTTCAGGAGACGCAATGCTTTTTCCTTTTAGCAATCTTTTCTTTTTCTGTTCTTCAGCTTCTTCAAGATCAGCTTTCTTGACCAGCCTTCCTCTCTTGGGATACCTTAACTCTTCCATCGCAGTCGCAGCAGCTTTAACTTCAGGTTCTGCACTTGACTTCTCTTCAACTCTACTTGTCTCTTCCCCCTTTTTGGCTTCATCACTTGCCTTAAGAGTGAATAGACTAGTGAATCGAGTCATTTCTTCTTTCAGTGCTTCCTTCATTGCTTCAGCCGCGAGCTCTATCTGCTTTTGTTGGGTCTGATCACGACTCATCTTGTCTAGTCGATCAACAGTAGACTCCAACTTCTTCGAGTTAATAGCCAACTCATCCTTGAAATGAACAGCTGTCTGACGCAGTAGGGTGTTTTGCTTAGTCAGCTCAGTGAGAATAGCTTGAGAACGCACCAACTGATCTTGTGCTTCTCGTCTTTGCTCATCTGCTATCTCAATCTTCACCCTGTATAGTCTTTCCATCTTACCAGACTCTTCAGCTAATGACCTAGCAAAATTAACAGACCTGTTCTCCAAGTAGTCAACTTGTCTCTTCAAGAAGTCTTCAATTTGCGTATACATTTCTTGTTGAAAAGTAGAATCCATCTTATTCACTTCTCCAACTATCAATTCCTTGGAGCTGTCAACTAGTGACTGATTTTGTTCAACAAGAACTGTCTTCAACTTTGATTCTAAGAACACTTCAATAGACGACTTTACTACTTCCTTTAATTCTGTCTTCAACTCATCTATAAGTCCTTCTGGAAACATATGAGCAGTAGAGTGAGTTTCAGTTAACTCATCTTCATTAAACAAGATGGCTTCAACAAACTCATCATCTTCGTCACCAAAATCGATTGAGTTGTTGTCTTCTTCTTCAACATGTACAGCATCTTCCTCAGACGGATCAGTCTGAACAGCAACATCAACTGACTCAGCTGTCAACTTTTCTTCCACAAAATCAGTTTGGATACCAACATCAAACATGTGTGATGCAGGCAATACATCATCTGGTACATTTAGCATTCTCTTTACCAGGGCTGTAATAACATGAGGTGGGAGAAGTTCTGAATAATCTTGAACTCCACTATTCTCCCTTTGCTCCATCTCCCAATCCATAAAATTGGAGATACCACCCATGCCTTGTATGACTTCAAAAAGATCATCAGTAGAAGATTTCTTCAATGCAACCCATGTGCATATTCTAATGAGTTTCTCATACTGTTCGGACGAGGTGTCTATCTCAATAGACGAGAGCCTCTTCTTCAGATTGTTGCTTACTTTAACACAAACCCTCTTCTCCCTTAAGCACATCGGATAATAAACAAGGGATTCAAATATAACATCAGACGGGGTCTGAGCAGGTGGGGTCCCTGTCTCAGTTGTTGCAGTGGCAACTGGTGTCTTGTCTGACGTAGACGGGTTGAGGGGTTCAACATATTCTGTTGAGGTAATAGGAATTTGGGTGTTGGTTTCTTGGGGCTTTAATGTGGCTTGGTTTGGTTCGACAGTTGTAGAAGTATCAACTGTATCGAATATAGTAGTGTGTGGGGTTATGTTGGCTCGAAGTGGATGTACTGCCAACACTGACGAGGTTTTGGGTACAGGTTTAGCACGAGATCGAAGTGATCTGGCCTTGGTTTTAACAGGGATAGAGAGAGGAATTGACAAAGCTCTAGAAGAAGTACCAACCTTTTCTTCAGTCGACTTGTCTGGTGAAGGACTCGACTCGACTCTCACCAGTCGATATACTTGCAATTCTTCCTCTTTCGTCTCAGGCTCCTTGTCTGAGTGAGTTTCTTCCGAATCTCCTTCAGCCTCAATCATAGCCTCCTCTTCCACATACTGAACTAGTCTTCTACTAGTACCAGCCTCAACTTCTTCAGAACCTTCACTGCCTGACTCGTCTTCTCCAGAACTAGACGAGGCAGCTTCAATCATGGCATCATCAGGATTGATCTGGACTTGTCTGGTGGCAGCCGATCTAGCAGCAGCTTGCTTAGCCAGAGCCTCCTTCTTCAAATAATGCTTTAGAGGATGGAATGGCTTGCCTTTACTCCAACTCGTCTTGTTGGGCAATAAGATGGGTAGAATGATACTTAGCTTGTTTCATAGCTAACATTCGCAGTTACCACCCAGTTTACTGTACTGGTGTCAACTTGCACAAATTTCTTGTAGTACATCAATCTGTCCAAAAATAGTTTAGTCCAGTTTCCTTCAGTGATTCCATCGTAAATCACAGCCATAATTCTTGCTTTCAGGGGCGTCACAGAGTCAATACTCCCAGTGGCTCCTAGCAACATTTTTGATGCGATATCAAGAAGAGTCTTGTACTTGTCAAGTAGCTCCTTCTTCTTGACTACAGGAACTTTTCCATCGCTTTTCAATTTCAGCTTTCTTCCACAGAAAATACTCAAATACCTCAACTCTCTGCCTTCAGCATATCTTTCGATATCTATCGAACCGGATGGCAATTTCAGAGATTCTGTCAGAAATTCACAAGTGATCTCCACTCGCCTTCTTCCAACAAAGGCTTCAATCGAGTCGCCTTGTCGAGTTGCAGTAGCATAAAATTCTAACACCTCTTCCTCTAGCACAACTTCAGGAACTGCCTCCAAATAGGGTCTCAAACCGCATCTGAAACACTTTATCAGAATTTCTTTGTTGTCTTCAGTGTGATTTCCTTTGAAAAACACCGAACCCTCCACATGCACTCTTCCTTCGGTAATGAACTTGCCTAGATCAAACCTTGCTTGCATGTTAGTACGGGCATCAAATATCGAAACAATCGACATAGTAGAATGATTAAGAAAAATAAGAGATTTCGAAAGATCTTGAGTACTTGAGAAGTTATGAGAATCAAGAGATAAACACTTGTGAGCAGTTACGAACGAGTAGTGTGGGTTTTGTTAAACCTTGAGTTTGGAATCAATGGTTGAGATTGAGCGATTTAATCCAATGGTTAAGTATGAAAGTCCTTTGAAATTCAGTTTGGCGGAATCGAGAATATTACGTGATTTAGTATTGTGAAATTTGAAATCCGCCTCTTCTATTGGTAGAGTAGAGGAGTGTATTCCTCTGACCTAGCACAGTAGAGTTTTTGGCGCGAACTGGTTATATACACCTCATTAAATGGAGTGTATACATCCAATTCTAGGTTTTTCAAACTTTCAATACTCAAATTACATATATATCCTTAATTCGTTTTGTTTAAACACTTAGAGTATTTACATCAAAGGAACACTTATCTTGTCTGTTCGAGTCTATTCAGAACAGACGAGTAGACTTAGGCGCACAAGACGAGTTCCCCCTTCGATTGTGCTTGTCTACTTTGAACATCAAACGATTATATGTACCTGTCTTTTCTTGCACTACAGATTAGATGTAATACAGGTAGTCGAGTAGAATAATTAGAATGAATATCAATCTAAGTCAATGATCAAGGTTCAAACAAGATGACTGTTACCAAACTAAAGAGTCAACATAAGGATCTTTAAGAAATCAAGGATTCCCCCTTAAATGTTTATTCCCTTAGTATTACCCTCAGCTTTACCAGCTTCCTCATCGGGTTGTTTGGTCAACTTGTCTGACCTTGTATACCTGTCTGTTGGGTGAGTAGACGAGTGCTCTGTACTTTTGTGGCAACTTGTCTGTTTCTCTTTTCTTCTTAGGACTGTACCTGTCTGGTTAGTACATTTCTACATACTAGTAGGATCAAGATCAATTAGTCCTAGACTAATGCATAATTCACGAAATCGGGCCTCAGCTAATGGTTTTGTGAAAATATCAGCTCTTTGAAAATCAGTATGAATCTTTTCCATGCGAATATCCTTCTTTTCTACATGATCACGTATGAAGTGATGTTTCACATCGACATGCTTACAACGTGTGTGCAGAACAGGATTTTGTGTAATGGCAATAGCACTATTACTATCACAGAAAATAGGAACATTTGATTCACAGATATTATAATCTCTAAGCTGTTGAATAAGCCATAATAATTGACTACAACAACTACCAGCAGCCATGTACTCGGCTTCAGTAGTAGAGGTAGCAACACTTGTCTGCTTTTTCGAAAACCATGAAATGAGTTTTGTGCCTAAGAATTGACAAGAACCAGATGTAGATTTCCTATCTATTCTACAACCACCAAAATCAGAATCAGAGTAGCCACTTAGAGATAGATCATCATTTGAGGGATACCATATACCACGATTGATGGTTCCTTTCAAATATTTCAATATCCTTTTAGTGGTTTCCATATGACTCTCTTTTGGATTAGCTTGAAAGCGAGCACATACACCAACAGAAAATGCAATATCAGGTCTACTAGCAGTCAAGTAGAGTAAAGAACCAATAAGACCACGGTAATGAGTTTGATCAGTACATTTACCATTCTCGTCTGGATCCATCCTGTAAGTAGGTTGCATAGGTACTCCAGAAGATTTACATGTCTTAATACCATACTTGTCTAGTAGATTACGAGTATATTTTGCTTGATTTATGAAAATCCCTTCTGGGGTCTGTTTTACTTGAAGTCCAAGAAAGTAATTCATTTCACCCATCATAGACATCTCAAATTTACTTTGCATGAGTGTTGAGAAACTTTCACTCAGCTTTTTGTTAGGTGATCCAAAAATGATATCATCTACGTAAATTTGGACGAGTAAAATGTCCTTCCCTTCTTGTCTTCTGAACAAGGTTCTATCGACCTTGCCCTTAGTAAAACCATTTTCTAATAGAAATTGAGAAAGAGTGTCGTACCAGGCTCTTGGAGCTTGCTTCAGTCCATATAAGGCCTTCTTTAATCTGTATACCTGGTTACCTTTGACTTCGAAACCTGGGGGTTGTTCAACATACACTTCTTCCGCAAGAATACCGTTAAGAAATGCACTTTTAACATCCATTTGATATACAGTAAATTTCATGTAAGCAGCATATGCAAGGAACAATCGAATGGCTTCTAGTCTAGCAACAGGAGCATATGTTTCATCATAATCTATGCCTTCAGCTTGTGAATAGCCTTGGGCGACTAGTCTAGCCTTATTACGAACAACTACATCATTCTCATCTTTCTTATTCTTGAAAATCCATCGAGTGCCAACTACATTATGATGTTTAGGTCTATCAACAAGTTCCCAGACGTCATTTCGAACAAACTGATTCAACTCGTCTTGCATAGCGATGATCCAGTTACTATCAACTAAAGCCTCTTTAATGGTTTTAGGCTCGATAGATGAGAAGAAACAACACCAGCAAAACAGAGATGGACTAGGTTGTTCTTGTGACTCAAAGAGTTGTCGTCTAGTCTTTACACCAATAGTAGAGTCACCAATGATATTTTCAGTATTATGTGCAGATTTCCATGTTTTTCTAGTCTTTGTAAGCATAGTATCATCATCTAGATCAGTTATAGCATCATGCATGTCAACATCATTTATATCATCAACAGATTTACCTGGAGTAGATGAGTCAACTAGAGCAGGCATGTCTACTAGTTTAGTAGACTTACCTTGAGCACTTACCCTTTCCTTGTCATCAGTTTCGAGGGCTTTCATGAATGGATTGTATGCTTGAACGGATTCATATACCTCTGAGTCTTTGTCAGATTCGATAGTTAGCTCAGTAACTTTCTCACTGATCTTGTTGGCAGACGAGTCCTGTTGAGATTCATCGAAAACCACATGTGGTGTTTCTTCCACACAAAGGGTTGAGTAGTTGAATACTCTAAATGCTTTGCTAGTCGAGGAGTATCCTAAGAATATCCCCTCGTCTGCTTTAGCATCAAATGCATTCAACTTACTTTTCCCATTGTTATGGATAAAACACTTACAACCAAATATATGAAAATATGAGACTCTGGGTTTTCTACCTTTTCATACCTCATAGGGCGTCTTACCTAGTGCTTTATTGATAGCACTTCTATTTTGTGAGTGGCATGCAGTATTGATGGCTTCTGCCCAAAACTTCTGAGGCGTATTATACTCTGTCAGCATGGTCCTGCAGGCCTCCTTAAGAGTTCTGTTCCTTCGCTCTGCTACTCCATTTTGTTGTGGTGTCCTTGCTGCACTAGTAAGGTGCTGGATGCCACGCTTAGAACAAAATTCTTTAATATAGCAGTTAATAAATTCAGTACCCTTGTCACTACGGATCTTGACAATGGTCTGATTCTTCTCAACCTGTAACTTCTTCAACAGATCAGGCAAAAGTGTTTGTGTATCACTCTTCTTGTGTAAGAAGACTACCCAAGTGAACTTAGAATAGTCATCTACCACAACAAGTGTGTACCTTCTACCGTTCAAAGTTGGAGGAGTTATTGGGCCATGTAGGTCCATATGTAGGAGTTCGAGAACTCTACTTGTTGAGAGGGATGGAATAGATTTAAAGGAACCTTTTACCTGTTTACCTCTCTGACAGGACGTGCATACATGTGACTTGTAGTAGACTTCATTGGGAATACCTTCCACAAGGTAGTCTCTAGCTATCTTATTAAGAACCTTGAAGTTTAGATGACAGAGGCGTCTATGCCAGAGCCAGCCAAGTTCTTTAGGATTCTTAGTAAGTAGACAGGTGTCCCTCGGACAACTGTTCCAGTTCACTATGTACACACTTCCTTGTCTTATGCCGACGAGTAGTATGGTATGAGTCCTCTTGTCAATGATTTCACATTTGCGACTCTTGAACTGCACCTTGTATCCACGATCACAAAATTGTGAAACAGAGAGTAAATTGTATTTCAAGCCTTCAACATATGAGACATCTTGGATCTCTATGTCTCCATTCCGAATGTAACCGAATCCTTTGGTAACAGCAGTGGAGCTATCACCAAATATTACTTTTGGTCCTTCTTGTTCATGGTAGCTTGATAAGAGAGTCTTGGTACCAGTCATGTGGTGCGAACAGCCACTGTCTATGTACCAAGTTTCTCCTATTGAGCCACCCTTCTTGTATAGATCGAGTCGACCCTGCATTAGATGATATTTCATAATTTAGGTACCCTCCTTGTTTATTGGGGTCCTGGGGGGTTAGTCGAGTTCAATGGAATCCAAATATACATTGGAGTCCTGAACAAGTTTGATCTTCTAAGCTTTCGACCATATTTGTTGCAAAATAAGACCTTGTTGTCCTTATCTGGCCTATCAGTCGAGTTTGGGTCTACTCTTTGGAGATAGCCTTTTGACTTGATCTCTACTTGAGCAGGCACTTGTCTATGATAGTCAGAGTAGGGTTTATATGCATTAGGTCCATACGGTTTATAGACATGTTTAGGTCTTTCCTCTCCTTCAATATCATATGACAAAGGTGGAGGATATAGAACAGCTTGTGTACGATATGTTGGACCTTCCTGTCTAGGTCTAGACGAGTAGAGTTGAGACTGCCTTATGAAAGGAGGTCTAGACTCTTGTCGTCTAGTCTGTACTTGTCTAGTACTAGTCTCCTCGGGATACCAATCCTCGTATCTGACCTGGTTGGATCGTCTACGATTAGTGGTCCTTGGAAGATTAGTTCTAGGTTGAACAGGCTTGTTGTTACCATTCTTTTTACCTACTTTGGTAATTGGAATGTTAACTCGAGCTTGTTTTGGTACAGTACCTTTAGATGGAGTATCAATATCGTATATCATTGGTTCTTTTCCTTTATCATTAGTCAAAGAGCTTGAGATGAAAATAGTAGGGTTCTTAGGAACTAGAGTAGACGAGCTTGATGTTTCAGCACCCAAGCCTGTCTTGTCAGCAGGAGCCCTATACCTATCTGACAGTTCAAGGTTAACCTTAGAAGAGTTAACCAGGTCAGTAAGTTTAAGGTCTAGAGTGAAAACCTCGGTTTCTAAGAACTTATTACGTTCTTCAAGCTTTTTGCACTTGTTTTTTAAAACATTGAAATCATGTTTCTCAGTAGCATGTGTCTTAAGTAGGTCTTGATACAACTTGTCTGTCAATGCACACTTGTCTTTGAGTTGACTCAACTCTTCTTGCAAGCGTTCATTTAGGACTGTTATATTAGGATCTACTTTAGACTGAGCTTCTTTAAGATCAATGATTTCTTGTCTTAAAATGATGTTTTCGTCACTGACTTCAATGATTGCCTTGTTGGCAAGTAGGAGGTCGTCTTCAACTAAACTAGTAGAGTGCTGAAGGCTACTCCCTACTTTGCTACTGGCAGTGTCACTTTCATCAGATTCTGATTCATCACAGGATTGAAAAGATGTAGCAGATGATACCTCTTGGTCGATTTTAGCCATGCAGCATAGACCATCATCCACTATGAAAGCTTCATCGTGATCTGGTTTAGACGGGTAGCTAGATGAGGATGATGGCAACTCATCTGAGTCAGAGTCAGAGTCATCATTGGCCATCATTGCCTTTTTGCTACGGTTGTATCTTCTTTCCTTTCGTGCTTTGCGTTCTTCTCGATCATCAGTACTCAGGTCTGGACATTCATAAATGTAGTGACCTGGCTTTTCACAGTTATAGCACAAGAGATCATTAGTAGCCTTTTTAATAGGAGAGTTGTTCCTTCGTTTATCACGTCTATCAGAACGAGTAATCTTCCTACCATCAGACTCTCTATCTTGTCTGTTACCTTTCGAGACTTCGTCTCTCCTTTCGGACGAGTTTCGGTCTCGTCTGGTCTCAGACGAGTTCTTAGAAGCAGACCCTTTATGGTCTCTATAGAACTTCTTATATCTTCCGAAACGTTTATTCAGCCTATCAAACTTTCTAACCATGAGGCTTACCTGATCCTTCAGACTAAGATCAGTATCTAACTCGTCTTTCACAGAAGTAGACCTAGTCTTAGACTTCGACCTGTCTACCTTAGACGAACTAGCCTTAAAAGCAACGTTCTTAGATACAGCATGTTCTCTGTCACTACTTGCTATAGGATCATCTTCGTCTAAATCAAACTCATGGGCCTTTAGAGTTTGAAACATGGTCTCTGCTGTCCACACATCTATATCTTGGGTATTCTTAACAAGCATTTTTACCATTTTCCATCGACTGTCAAGGCTTTTGAGAATCCTAAGATTGATTTCACGTGGAGTATAAGATTTACCAAGGACTTCCAAGTCATTCATGATTTTGGTAAAACGAGTATCCAACTGGTCTATTGTTTCACCAGCTTTCATATGAAATGATTCGAATCTTTGGACTGCTGTAGAAAGCTTGCTTTCTTTGATTAGGGATGTCCCTTCACAAATGATAGCTAAGCGATCCCACATTTCTTTGGCAGTTTTACATTTTAACACTTTTTGTCACATCCCGATTTTAGGGGCCTAGATGAAAACACTATATAATCTAGCAATTGGTCTAAAAACATGCATATTTTATAAAATTTAGCAGCGGAATTAAATTGGTAAGTTAATGCTCAAAACATTTAAGAAATTCATATTAAAATTAAACTCAAAGGACAAGACTCAAACATTTGTTTCATAAGAAAATAATGCAGCACGTTAATTAAGAATGTGTTTAACTCAAGATGTGACTAAACAAAATAGTATAGAGAAAACTTTGCATGGCAAGACATCCACATTCACCGTCCCCCCGCTACAACTCCGTCAATCTGAAAATATTAAATAGATTGGGGTGAGCAAACAACTAGCTCAGTGGGATTCTTTTGTCACAGTTAAATATAACATATGAATAAAACCATCAACTCATAAACATGCATATTAAAATACTTATTTTTCATTGGCTATACCAATGATGCGCTGGCTATACCAACGATGCGCTGGCTGAACCAACGATGCACGGTTTCCCGCGAATAAAAATACTTATTTTTTCATTGGCTATACCAATGATGCGCTGGCTATACCAACGATGCGTTGGCTGAACCAACGATGCACGGTTTCCCGCGAAATAAAACATGTGTTTAACGAATAACTTGTAAAGTCATAACATGCGTTAACGATTAACTTGTAAAATTCATGTAGCAAGTAACAATATCATTCAAATGAACATTTAAAGGTGACAAATATATCCAATCAAATAGTAAGAAAACCCCACCTTAAAGTCTTGATTAATCTCGTAATTATATAGCTTGACTTATCACGTACGTCTCTCGTCACCTAAAACAATAAGTAATAACATGCTCAATACTATTTAACATCTTAAATACTAACTAGAATATACTACATCTTAAACAACTAATATGGACAACTAAACGAATTAAAGTGTAACTAATATATACTATTAATTTAATAATTAATTAATACACTTGCTGGACTAAAATGGAACAATCACTAAAACTGTGTGATTACAAAATCACATACCACGACTATGTAACTATTAGGAAAAATATTAAAATATTATAATTAATAGTATTAATACTAGTAAGAAAAGGGATCCATTTAAGGGAAATACGCAGTATAATAAATCGTGAGTTGGGTCTTTGAAACAATAAAGTTATAATTATTTAGGGTAATATAAAAGAACCGTCAATTTATTGCTCATAACAAAAGATTTAACACCGATTTCTCAAAGCTGGATTGCAATTTAAAATAATTTATAAATAAAACATCAATATACGTGTTATGCACTGATCAAAACTAATCAACACCAAGTTAGAAAACTAGTAAATAAGATTGTTGTCTAGTTATGAAATATCAATATTACACGGAATAGATTTGGCGTAAAAAGAATTAATGAGATTAACAGAGGAGAAAGATGTACCGTGTATTTGTTTCTTGAAGGAGGCAGCGAATTTGTAATTTGAGGTTTGCAAAATTTAGGGTAAAAATTATATATATAGAGATTAAAATTGGGCTTGATATAAGGATTAGGGTTTAAAATCTTTAAGGCCTGAATTTAAATGGGCTTTAAATATTATTTTAATACATTAAAAATTATAATATAAACTTAAAACAAATTAAATGGATAATTGAATATATACTTATATAACCATATTATAAATTTTACGGGTGTTACATCCTACCCCCCTTAAATAAAATTTCGTCCTCGAAATTTAGTAACGTACCATTAACTTGAACGAGGACATTCACGTGCCCTATGCCCTGGTTGTTTACACCGAAAGCATTTTCCTTGTCCTACTAGACATTCTCCGCGGTGATTATTTCCACATGTTGTACATATCGACTTGTCACCTTGTTCGTCATTCTCTTCACCACCTTGAATTCTCAAGTTTTTGTTATGATCCTCAGTGTTAAGATCTTCCCATTTCCTTTTTCCCAAGTTTTCAATTGGCCTCAACTTGGTTCTCTTAGGCTGTTGACTTGCCTCGATTTCTCCCGCTCTTCTCACCAAATCACTGAAAGGCATGTCCCCGTGGCTTGCAAGGATACTACGTACTTCAGAACGCAACCCTTTCTTAATTTTTTGTGCTTTCTTTCGTTCGGTATCTACCATGTGTGGGGCGAAGCGGGCCAACCAACTGAACTCTCTCTCATACTCCTCCACAGTTAAGCCTCCTTGTTGGAATTCAAAGAATTCCGACTCCATCTGCTCCCAATAGGTCTCGGGGTAAAATCTTTCCATAACAATCTCCTTAAAGTCATTCCATTCTAGTATGTTACGTTCTTCATCTGTTCTTGACCTCCAGTAGCCTTCCCACCAATGGTCAGCGTCCTCCACTAGCTGGAACTCAGCGCAAGTCACACGTTGATGGTCTGTGCATCCGAGAAGGCGAAACACACGCTCAAGAGCTCGTAACCACTCCTCGACTGCCGTGGGACCATCACGTCCGTTGAAGGTGGGTGGTTTATAACGACGGAACTGCTCCACGATGCTAGCATTAGTTCGTAAGTTCTGAGGCTCATTGTTGGCTTGATTCTGGTTTTCCTCCACTTGATTTTGAATAGGTTGTCGACGTGGCGGCATCGTTTCTATTTCTACTAGTCATTATCAATATAGTAACAAGTCATTATCTCCTTTTATAAATCTTTAGAAATTCCTCAGTCCTTAGAAAATAAAATAAACACTTAAGCATTGTACTATGTGTTCATCTTATGTATCAATTATTTAAAAATAAATATCTTGTCATACCTACTCCATCATAATTCTTATTGTAAATCGTACCAATTTCAACCACATAGTATCTTAACGTACCTTATTGGAGTTGAAGCAGTGGGTGGTGGTGGATGCCATAACTTATAACTTATAAACATTATGAATGCATGCATATAAAGGTTAAAATGATTAACACTAAAAAAAGTTTTTTTTTTTTTTTTTTTTAACAAGTCTACAAGAACGTAGACCTGCTCTGATACCACTCCTGTCACATCCCGATTTTAGGGGCCTAGATGAAAACACTATATAATCTAGCAATTGGTCTAAAAACATGCATATTTTATAAAATTTAGCAGCGGAATTAAATTGGTAAGTTAATGCTCAAAACATTTAAGAAATTCATATTAAAATTAAACTCAAAGGACAAGACTCAAACATTTGTTTCATAAGAAAATAATGCAGCACGTTAATTAAGAATGTGTTTAACTCAAGATGTGACTAAACAAAATAGTATAGAGAAAACTTTGCATGGCAAGACATCCACATTCACCGTCCCCCCGCTACAACTCCGTCAATCTGAAAATATTAAATAGATTGGGGTGAGCAAACAACTAGCTCAGTGGGATTCTTTTGTCACAGTTAAATATAACATATGAATAAAACCATCAACTCATAAACATGCATATTAAAATACTTATTTTTCATTGGCTATACCAATGATGCGCTGGCTATACCAACGATGCGCTGGCTGAACCAACGATGCACGGTTTCCCGCGAATAAAAATACTTATTTTTTCATTGGCTATACCAATGATGCGCTGGCTATACCAACGATGCGTTGGCTGAACCAACGATGCACGGTTTCCCGCGAAATAAAACATGTGTTTAACGAATAACTTGTAAAGTCATAACATGCGTTAACGATTAACTTGTAAAATTCATGTAGCAAGTAACAATATCATTCAAATGAACATTTAAAGGTGACAAATATATCCAATCAAATAGTAAGAAAACCCCACCTTAAAGTCTTGATTAATCTCGTAATTATATAGCTTGACTTATCACGTACGTCTCTCGTCACCTAAAACAATAAGTAATAACATGCACAATACTATTTAACATCTTAAATACTAACTAGAATATACTACATCTTAAACAACTAATATGGACAACTAAACGAATTAAAGTGTAACTAATATATACTATTAATTTAATAATTAATTAATTAATACACTTGCTGGACTAAAATGGAACAATCACTAAAACTGTGTGATTACAAAATCACATACCACGACTATGTAACTATTAGGAAAAATATTAAAATATTATAATTAATAGTATTAATACTAGTAAGAAAAGGGATCCATTTAAGGGAAATACGCAGTATAATAAATCGTGAGTTGGGTCTTTGAAACAATAAAGTTATAATTATTTAGGGTAACATAAAAGAACCGTCAATTTATTGCTCATAACAAAAGATTTAACACCGATTTCTCAAAGCTGGATTGCAATTTAAAATAATTTATAAATAAAACATCAATATACGTGTTATGCACTAATCAAAACTAATCAACACCAAGTTAGAAAACTAGTAAATAAGATTGTTGTCTAGTTATGAAATATCAATATTACACGGAATAGATTTGGCGTAAAAAGAATTAATGAGATTAACAGAGGAGAAAGATGTACCGTGTATTTGTTTCTTGAAGGAGGCAGCGAATTTGTAATTTGAGGTTTGCAAAATTTAGGGTAAAAATTATATATATAGAGATTAAAATTGGGCTTGACATAAGGATTAGGGTTTAAAATCTTTAAGGCCTGAATTTAAATGGGCTTTAAATATTATTTTAATACATTAAAAATTATAATATAAACTTAAAACAAATTAAATGGATAATTGAATATATATTTATATATCCATATTATAAATTTTACGGGTGTTACACTTTTCCCAGATACTTGTTAGGAAGAGTGTGTAAGATGTAATTCTTGGCCAAGCTATCCAAATTATTCTGCCTCATTTCTTCTGATGTTAGTTCTGACCTTGGTTTCTTGACGAGTGTACCCACGGGTTGATTTGTGTCAAGGGCAGCAGTATTGGGGATCATGGTCACTATCGGACCTTCGGTGATGACGGAGATCATTAAGTCGTGAGTGGAGCTGAAGATGGCTTCCATCCTTAGCTTCCAATAGTCATAGTCTTGAACCTGGAACTTAGGTAACTTGTTAGCACTAATTTCGAGAGACATGATTCAAGAAGATACAAATATCACAGTATAGTATCAAGAAACAGATGTTTTCAAGTTCAGCGTTAAAGAACACGTAAAAGCACGTATAGACACGGACCAAGACTTCACCCAAGTCTTGAGTTGGTTATCAAGAAACAGCAGTTCGTAAACTACGGCTCTGATACCACTTGTAGGTCCCTAAGTTGAGTTAATATCGAGGGAAGCTAAAGAAAATGTCTAGAGGGGGGTGAATAGACTTTTCTAAAATCTTTCGATATATCAGAATTACAATATGCGGAATACGAAATTAACAATGAGCCCAATTAAAGTTTATACTCAACTTATTTCGAGAACTCTGTTTTATGTATACTCAACTAGTCTTGTTCAGTTATGTATGTTCAACAGGTAAACAGTTAATCAATTAAACAACAAACAAAACAGTAAAGTAAATCAAACACGAGATTTATAGTGGTTCGACAACTTGTCTACATCCACTCTCACAACTCCAGTCGTGAAATTCTTATTAACTCTTCCAATCGAGTAATATGTTCTTGTAGCTTTAAGTCCCAAGAAATAAGACTTAGATCTTCTCGATTATATCTCCAGATATATCTTCGATCTTACTAGTGATTTACAAGTAACTAGCAACTTGAAACAATAAACGAAAATAAAACTTCTCTTCGTTCAGTAGTAGCCTTCTTCGATCTTCACTTGTCTTGTGTAGCTTTACTTTCTGAACTTCAAACTCTGAGAGTAATTTCTTCAATAATGCCTTTTGTATGTAGTCGTATCAGTAGTCTTCAATGAATGAATACCTTGGGGTATTTATAGACTTCTAATTCCAAGAATTTTCAGTTGTGTAACAACCTTTCTTGAAAACTAACTTGTAACTGATTCTTTTTATCCTTTCACGCGTTTCTCTAGTTAATTAGTTATTCCTTAACTAACTCCTACAAACTTTATCTTCAACACGCGTTTCTGTAACTAACTTCAAGTTGACCTGTTTTGTTTAAGTCGCACCTGTCTTGTTCAGTAGTAGTAGACTGTGTCTTCTACTTGTCTTGTGCAGTAGACTTCTTCAGATTACAACATAGAACTAATCTAGTCCTATCAACTAATCCTAACAAGACTATTACATTACATTAAGCTCTTGTTATAAAGCTTAGTCAACTTATACAAAGAATCTATCTATTACATTTAAAAACATGAGCTCTATACAACAATTATTCATAGCTCAATAACAATCTAACATATACGAATAACAAATATGAAGTACTTATAAATCGTACTTATCTTTTAATAATACTTGTCTTCTTAAAACTAGTACTTGTCTTCTGAAATAGTACTTGTCTTGTGAATTCTACTGATCTGTACAAGACGATTTCAACTTAACTAGACTAGACCAGTCAATACTTAGAAAATATTCAAGTCTTCTTTTTGGCTTATCAAAACTTCATCTTTTATCTTTTATTCATCATTTAGGACTTGTTCTAGGATTCATATCCCAACAAAGGTTAAGAAATGTTATCTTGTGAGCTTGTCCTTCATCTTCATTCTGTATCTTCAGATTCTGAATGCAACATAAAGCCTTGCTTTGATGTCCATCATGTGTTGATGATCAGTGATTATCTTTTCAACCATTTATTACTTTACCTTCCCCCTTTTTGGCTTCATCATACAACTCCCTAATAGATTTCAGTTGTTGCATGATTTCACCCTTCAAGGTCTAGGTAAGGCCATTAGTATATTGTTTAGTAGATACAACACCAAGTTAGGTTAAAAATACTCTGCTGATTTTTATCAGCATAGTTGTTTCCAGCACACATTTACATCATTTTTATCATAATTTTATTATAAGAACTACTTATCTGGATTCAGCTGAGTACTGTGATCAGCTGAGTAACATCCTTTTGAAGATCAGATCACTTTTTGGCCTTAGCACAGTAACATCATATCAGTAGATGGGTCAGCACAGTAGTTTTCAGATCAGTACCCAACTTTTCTGATTTCACCTTTTTGATATCAGCACAGTACTATCAAATCAGTACTATGACTAAGATCATTTCTCTTCTGTAGACAGATTAGTAGTAATCAAGTCTTTCTGTAGACAGATTATTAGTAGTCAGATCAGTTCTGTAGAATAATTGAATCTGTAGTCAGATCAGTTCTGTAGACAAAGAAACTTTGTAATCAGATCAGTTCTGTAGATAGGTCAATTTATTAATCAGAACAGATCTGTAGACTAATATAGTCTGTAATCAGATCAGATTTGTAGACTTTTAAATCTGTAATCAGATCAGTTCCCCCTTCAGTGGAGAATTCCTCTTCTGTGCCTGTTTCACCTTGGTAGAAGTGTTAGTTCATGAGATATAAGTGTAAAACAGTACAGATTAGTAATAATATGTTTAATTTAATGATCACATCAAGGTTTATGCTAAAGTGACTTAGTGTTCTGAGTCAACAAAAGGATCTTTAAGAAATCACAGATTCCCCCTTAATGTGTGTTCTCAGTGTCCCTCAGCTTTACCAGCTTCCTCATCGGGATTAAGGTCACTTTAGTAACCTTTGTTACCTGTTTTAAGTGTAGTGATCTGACATAGGGTTGTCTCTTCTGAATTTTGAGTTTTGATGTACTGCTCTTAGGTTCTGCTTCATATTCCTCTTGGTATAAGATCAGTACCTGAAATGTTAGCACAGTTCTATACACATACAGAATCCATATCTATCAATCCTAAACTAATGCATAACTCTCTGAATCTCACTTCAGCCAATGGTTTTGTAAAAATGTCAGCTCTTTGAATATCAGTATGAATCTTTTCCATCCTAATATTTTTCTTTTCAACATGATCCCTAATAAAATGATGCCTAATGTCAACATGTTTGCATCTAGTATGTAGAACAGGATTTTGTGTGATGGCAATGGCACTATTACTGTCACAATATATAGGTACATTAGATTCTACAACATTGTAGTCTCTGAGTTGTTGTATTAGCCAAAGAAGCTGACTACAACAACTACCTGCAGCCATATATTCTGCTTCAGTAGTAGAAGTTGCCACACTTGTTTGTTTCTTTGAAAACCATGAAATGAGCTTAGTTCCTAAGAATTGACATGAACCTGAAGTAGATTTTCTATCTATTTTGCAACCTCCAAAGTCCGAGTCTGAATAACCACTTAAAGATATATCAGCATCTGCAGGATACCATAATCCTCGATTAATGGTCCCCTTTAGATATTTCAATATCCTTTTGGCAGCTTCCAGATGACTTTCCTTGGGGTTTGCTTGAAATCTTGCACATACACCAACAGAAAAAGCAATATCAGGTCTGCTGGCAGTTAGATAGAGTAGAGAGCCAATTAAAGCACGATAGTGAGGTTGGTCAGAAGACTTACCTCCTTCATCAGGATCCATTCTGTATGTAGGTTGCATGGGCACACCAACTGTCTTACATGTTTTAATACCAAATTTATCTAGCAAATTCTTAGTGTATTTTGCTTGATTTATAAAGATACCTTCTGAAGTTTGTTTTACTTGAAGACCAAGAAAATATGTCATTTCTCCCATCATAGACATTTCAAATTTACTTTGCATGAGTGTAGAAAAGCTTTCACTCAAGGTTTTGTTGGGTGATCCAAAAATAATATCATCCACATAAATTTGAACAAGTAATATATCATTACCTTCTTGTCTTCTAAACAAAGTTCTATCAACCTTGCCTTTAGTAAAACCATTTTCAAGTAAGAATAGAGAAAGAGTATCATACCATGCTCTTGGGGCCTGTTTCAATCCATAGAGTGCTTTCTTTAACCTGTATATTTGGTGACTATTCACTTCAAAACCAGGTGGTTGTTCCACATAAACTTCTTCAGCAAGTATACCATTCAAAAATGCACTTTTCACATCCATTTGATACACAGTGAATTTCATATGTGCAGCATAAGCAAGGAACAGTCTTATAGCTTCTAGTCTAGCTACAGGGGCAAAAGTTTCATCATAATCAATACCCTCAGCTTGAGAGTAGCCCTGAGCAACTAATCTAGCTTTGTTTCTTACTACAAGATCATTTTCATCCCTTTTGTTCTTGAAAATCCACTTAGTGCCTACAACATTATGATTACTAGGTCTATCAACAAGTTCCCAAACTTCATTTCTAGTGAACTGATTAAGTTCTTCCTGCATGGCTATAATCCAGTTACTATCACTTAAAGCTTCAATCACAGTTTTAGGCTCAATAGATGATAGAAAACAACACCAGCAAAATAGAGACTTACTAGGTTCTTCCTGGGAATCAAACAATTGTTTTCTAGTTTTAACACCTTTACTAGAATCACCTAGAATCAGATCAGTAGAATGAGCAGACTTCCATGTCCTTCTATTCTTAACAGAAATGCTATCATCATTTATATCATGCAAATCATCATGCAAATCAGTATTATTTATATCAGCAGATTTGTTCATAGGAGAGCAGTCATTCAATTCTGGCATATCAGAAGTTTTAGAAGACTCACCTTTGTCTTTTACCTTTTCTTTATCAGAATCTTGATCTAGGACTTTCAGGAAAGGATTATATGCTTGTACAGATTCATATATTCCTGTATCATCATCTTCATTGTTGATTTGAAGCTGTAGTTTGTCAATTTTCTTACTGAGCTGATGATCAGCAGAGTCCTGCACATTCTCATCAAAGACTACATGGGGTGTTTCTTCCACACATAGGGTAGAGTAATTAAACACTATAAATGCTTTGCTTACAGAAGAGTATCCTAAGAAAATTCCTTCATCAGCTTTTGCATCAAAAGCATTTAATTTACTTTTGCCATTGTTATGTATGAAACACTTACATCCAAAGATATGAAAATAAGAAACTCTTGGTTTTCTGCCTTTCCATACCTCATAAGGTGTTTTACCATGCACCTTATTAAGAGCACTTCGATTTTGGGAGTGGCAAGCTGTGTTAATAGCTTCTGCCCAAAATTTTTGAGGTGTGTTGAATTCTGCAATCATGGCTCTGCAAGCTTCTTTTAGTGTTCTGTTTCTCCTTTCTGCAACACCATTTTGTTGAGGGGTTCTGGCTGCACTTGTCAAATGCTGTATGCCAGACTTAGAACAATAGTCAGAGATGTAACAGTTAATAAATTCAGTCCCCTTGTCACTCCTAATCTTGACAATGGGATGACCTTTTTCAACCTGCAACCTCTTCAATAGACCTGGAAGTAGTGTTTGTGTATCACTCTTTTTGTGTAGAAAGACTACCCAAGTAAACTTAGAGTAATCATCTACAACAACTAGAGTATACCTTCTTCCATTCAATGTAGGAGGGTTGATAGGACCATGAAGATCCATATGCAAGAGTTCTAAAACTCTGCTTGTTGAAAGAGTTGGAATGGACTTAAATGAAACCTTTACCTGTTTACCTTTTTGACAGGAATCACATACTTGTGATTTGGAATAGATTTCATTAGAAATGCCCTCAACAAGATGTTCTCTAGCAATCTTGTTGATTATCTTAAAGTTCAGGTGGCAGAGGCGTTTATGCCAGAGCCAACTGTTTTCTTTAGGACTCTTAGTAATAAGACAAGCATTCTTAGGACAACTATTCCAATTCACAATGTATACACTTCCTTGTCTTGTACCAACAAGTAGAACGTTGTGAGTCATTTTGTCTATTATTTCACATCTTCTGGTCTTGAACTGAACTTTGTATCCCCTGTCACAGAATTGAGATACAGATAACAAATTATATTTCAAACCTTCAACATAGGAGACATCTTGGATTTCAACATCTCCATTCTTGATGAATCCAAATCCTTTTGTAATTTCCATGGAGCTGTCTCCAAAGATGACTTTTGGTCCTTCCTTCTCATGATAGTCAGTAAGTAAGGCCTTGGTACCAGTCATGTGGTGTGAACACCCACTGTCTATGTACCAGGTCTCACCAACTGAACCACCCTTCTTGTATAAGTCCAGTCGATCCTGCAAGGTAGTGATCTTAATAATTTTGGTACCCTAGTTTATTGGGGTCCTTGGGGGTTAGTAGTGAGAGGTACCCAAATGAACATTGAGGATTTGAATAAATGGGACCTCTTCAGTTTCCTTCCAAATTTATCACAGAACAGTACTTTATTAACCAGTTCAGAATTATCAGCAGACTTAGGATCTATTTTTCTGAGATAGCCTTTCCTTGGTTCTATCCCTTTTTCAGTAAGATCAGTATGCCTGTAATAGTTTGAATATGGTCTAAAAGCATGTGGACCATACGGCTTATAGATGCGTTTTGGTCTTTCCTCTCCAATGGTATCATAGGATAAAGGAGGAGGATAAAGAACAGGTTTGTTATGATAATGAGGCACAAATCTCCTAGGTTTAGTTGAATACAGCTGAGACTGCCTTATGAAAGGAGGTCTAGGCTGTTCCCAACTTGCCTGAGCTTGTCTTGACCTACTGTTCTAAGTTTGTCTCTTCTGATTCCAGGACTGATCTGATCTGGTCAGAGGAGTATTACTCTTCTGGTATGGTCTTGACTGTACTGGTCTTAATACATTCTTCATTTTACCATTCTTGGTAGTAGGAGGGATGTATTTAGACTGTACTTTGAGTTTTGGATCATCATCATAAGTCATAGGTTCTTTTCCTTTATCTAGTTGCAAAGAACTTGAACTAGCTCCATTAGTGTTCTTAAATTCTGAAGTAGAGGAACTAGGCAGATCAGTACCTATCCCACTTTTATCATTTGGAGCTCTATATCTGTCTGAGATAGTTTGATTAATCCTAGTAGAGTTAATCATCCCAGATAGCTTTCGATCTAGGCTCACTACTTCAGATTCTAAGAATCTATTGCGCTCTTCAAGTTTTTCACA
The DNA here is from genome assembly GCA_963675135.1 of Galeopsis tetrahit. Lineage (NCBI taxonomy): Eukaryota > Viridiplantae > Streptophyta > Magnoliopsida > Lamiales > Lamiaceae > Galeopsis > Galeopsis tetrahit. The sequence goes on from OY776127.1 coordinate 66,640,868, forward strand.
CTTAATCTTTAAATCATTGAATTCATTAGTCTCTTTGGCTTGAGTTTTAAGCATACCCTGATATAGTTTGTCAATGGATGCATACTTTTCTTGGAGTTGGGACAACTCTTCTGATAGCCTTGCATTTATGACAGCTATATTAGGATCTACTTTTGACTGAGCTTCTTTCATATTAATGATTTCTTGCTTTAAGGATATATTCTCATCACTAATTTCAATGAATGCTTTGTTAGCTTGTAGAAGGTCTTCTTCAGTCACTCCTTGGGAATGATGAAGCCTACTTCCTACACTGCTAAAAGCAGCATCACTTTCATCAGTGTCAGAATTCTTGCAAGATTGAAAAGAGTTAGCAGATGATACCTCATCATTTATTTTGGCCATCATTACCAATCCATCATCTGCTATGAAGGCTTCATCTTCATTGCTAGAGGGGTAGTCAGATGAAGACGATGGCAACTCTTCTGATTCCGAATCAGAATCATTGTAAGCCATCATTGCCTTCTTACCCTTGGCATATTTTCGATCTCTTCTGGCTTTCCTTTCTTCTCGATCTTCAGAACTCAGATCAGGACATTCATAAGCATAATGACCTGGCTTATCACAATTATAACACACAGGATTGTTAGAAGATCTTTTAGGAGGAGAATGTTTTCGGTTCCTGTCATGCTTGTCAATTGAGTTCCTGTCTTTCTTATCAGAATGCTTTCTATCCCTCTTATCAGATGAGTTCCTATCTCTCCTGTTCTCATTAGAGATCTCATCCCTTCTTTCAGAAGAGTTTTGATCCCTTCTGTTCACAGAAGAGTCCCTGTTACTAGAACCCTTAGTTTCCTTATAGAATCTCTTGTATCTACCATACCTCTTATTAAGTCTATCAAATCTTTTGATCATAAGGCTCATCTGATCTTTCAGACTAAGATCAGAACTATCTAGTTCATCTTTTATGCTTGAGGCCTTAGACTTAGATGATCTAGACCCCTTAGAGGTAGAGGCTTTAAAAGCTATGTCCTTAGAGGCATCCTTATCCTTATGAATCACAGTAATATGATCTTCTTCATCTAACTCAAACTCATGTGCCTTAAGTGTTTGGAACATAGTTTCTGCTGGCCAAGAATCAATGTCTTGTGTGGTTTTAATGATCATCTTGACCATTTTCCACCTTTCATCCAAGGCTTTCAAGATTCTCAAGTTAACTTCTCTTTCAGTATAAGTCTTTCCTAACACATCAAGATCATTCATAATTTTGGTAAATCGAGTATCCAATTCATCAATTGATTCACCTGGCTTCATCTTAAATGTTTCAAACCTTTGGACAGCTGTGGATAATTTGCTTTCTTTGATCAGTGTAGTACCTTCACAAAGAATAGCCAATTTGTCCCACATTTGCTTTGCAGTCTTACATTTTAACACTTTACCAAGATACTCATTTGGCAAGGTGTGTAAAATATAATTCTTAGCAAGACTATCCAAATTGTTTTGTCTCATTTCTTCAGAAGTCAGTTCTGACCTTGGTTTAGGGACCAGTGCTCCAACTGGTTTAGATGGATCCAGAACAGCAGTGTTTTCCACCATGGTGACAATTGGTCCTTCAGTCACCACAGACACCATTAGATCATGGGTTGAGCTAAAGATGGCCTCCATCCTAAGCTTCCAGTAGTCATAATCAGCAATCTTGAACTTAGGCAGTTTGTTCACATTAGTGTCATCCATGTTTGATTAGACAAATAGGATCAGTAGTATAGCAGATAAATTTCAAGTATTCAGATAGTGACAGATATCAAGAAATAGTAGCAAGATCAGTAAGTTTTCCCTCAAGATCTGCAAGGTTATCAAGAAACAGCAGTCCAAAGAACTACTGCTCTGATATCACTTGTTGGTCCCAAGTTGAGTTAAGATTGAGTAAGCTAAGAAAGTCTAGAGGGGAGGGGTGAATAGACTTTCAAAAATCTTTCAAAATATCAGAGTTTATAATGCGGAATAGTGTTCTGAATAGTACTGTTCTTCCTGAATCAGATCAGTACTTCCAGTTTTAGATTTATACTCAACTTTTATTTAGATCTTTACTTAGACAGTTCTACTGTTCTTGTTTAAACCAATATCAAACAAATATCAAACAGAAAAGTAAAGAACACAAAATTTTATAGTGGTTCGACCAATAAGTCTACATCCACTCTCACAATCCCAGTTGTGATGTTTTATTAACTCTTCCTTGAGTTTCTTGTGGCTTAAAGTCCCAAGATTAAGACTGTGATCTTATCGATTATACCTCCAGGTATATCTTCGATCTACTAGTAATTTTCCAAGTAACTAGCACACTTGTTTTACAAAATACAAACTTAAACTGAAAAGTAAATCTTCTCTTTGAATAGCCTTTGATTCTTCTCTTCAATTCAGTGGCTTCTCCTTGTATCTTGATCTCTTCAACTCTGTGAGTTCTTCAATGCTCTGTAGACTTAGATTGCTTGTGAATGCTTTATGATCAGTAGTCTTAGCAGTATGAGATCACACAGTATTTATAGAACTTAGTATGACAGTTAGCAGTTTGTGAACTAACTCTCAACTAACTCTAAAACTGTTTTTGTTGTAACTTCTTCTTGTAACCGACTTTGTAACTTCCTTCTTATTCCAAGTCAGCATATCTTCAATACATCTTCAGTTACTCTTTAAATAAGCTTTCCAAACTTATTCTTCAACCATACTAACTCAGCACAGTAAACTACTCTTCTTAGTTTTACTGTTCTTAGTCAGTAAGCACAGTTCTCCAAAACTGTTCTGTACTTCTTCAGAATCATCTAAGCTTCTCTTCAACTCTTCTTTGAAGTCTTCTTAATCTGAAGTAGTCTTCTGAATCTTCATTAGTCTTCTGATCTTCTTCTAATCTAGTGTTCTAAATTTACTGTTCTAAACTATTACAATGTTGATTACAATAAAATACAACTTTACATACATAAAACCTATCCATACTCCAACTGAACTATATACAGATGAGTATAATTAAGTCCTATACTATAAGCTGTCTATACAATACAAAACATCAGCTTAGTTCCTAACAGTTCATATATCAGATCAGTAAACACAATAAGATCAGTAAACTCATATAAGATCAGTAACTTAGATTTCAAATATCTCTTTTAAAATCAATATTCTTATTCTCAGATTCCATTAAGATCAGTAATATTATTTTCAATATTTCTTAATAAGATCAGTAAACTTATTTCATATGACTCAGTTAAGATCAGTAATCTTGTTTTCATATGACTCAGTTAAGATGACTTAGAACCACATATATTACTAACTTTAAGTTGCTTTTGGCCATCAAAACATACAATCATCAATTAGAACATTGTTTCAAGGATTCATATCCCAACACCAAGCAATGTACGCAGGGATGGGAGTCGATTCAAAATATATGGTGATCGCCTTGGCCGGAGCAGGTGTCGTACCATGAACATGAGAGATGAGATTATGACTTGACAAGACCGGAACTACCTGATTTTGCCAAAGGAGGTAGTTGGAGGATGATAATTTAATGGTCAAAAGAACACCAAAACGTTGAGAGGGATAGCAGAGGGAGAAGTTGTCGCCGCCGCCATGAGGGGGAAGGGAGAAATATAGCGTGAGGCTTAGAGATAAAATTAGGGTTTTGATGAGTCAGTCTGATACCATGTGAGAATAGGTATGTGATCACCATTAATGAGGTGATATGAATAATTCACTATATATAAATATTTACAATCAGATAATTAAGATAAATACAACAAACCATATCAAAGAGATATATACAAAAATTATGGACTAAATTAAAATATATTATTCCTATATTATTATCCCCTATTAATAACTAACCTGCTGATTGCTCGTTAGCTGGTCAGTTGGACAACTATCTAACACAGTTGTTAGTGCAGAATTGTGTAGGCCCTAAATATTTAGACTCGGATCTCAGTCTTACGTCCTCTCTCACAACCCAATTGTGAAGTTAATTCATTTCATTTAGCTATTTTGGAAAAATGAAAATTTAAAGGATTTAAAATGGGATCGACTGAGTTACAGGACGTAAATTGAACACCTTAGGACATATTTTTAAAAAGTGAAAACTTAAATGAAATAAAATGAAATCGACCTAAATTGCATGTTATATTTGTATATTTATAATGATCAGTTAAGACATCATGCTCTCTTCCAAGAGGACACTTTAGTTCATTACACTTTTATATATTTTCATTATGTATAGAAAACAAAATAAATTTAATAAAAAACACGATAAGAAAGACTACAAAATTATGAGAAAATGAAAGAAAATGCACACCTTTTGTTAAGAATTTATTGTGTTCACCATAACTTTTGTTTCTTTATCGTTGCCTAGATTAGTTTAATTTAGACATTTTTTTATTTGTATAAAATTATATAAAAAAATTAAATGAGTTCATTTATAAGAGAGGTGAGTGTCAATGTCTGATGTCTTACTAAAATCGTCATCAATTATTATAGTGACAAAAATATTTCTCACTAAATATTTAAAATAATAAATGATTTAAAATAGTATCGTCAAGAAAATATATGTTTTTATGACGTTGAATATTGTCATCAACTATATATTATCTAAATCGTCACACATTATTATTGTGACGAAAAAATATTGTCAATAAATATTTTGAATAATTAATGACTGAAAAAAGTATCATCATGAAAATATTATTTTTAAGACGTTAAATGTCGTCATCGTCACCAATTATTAGTGTGACAAACATATTTTGTCACTAAATATCTCAAATAATTAATGACAAAAAAATTATTGTCATGAAAATATATATTTTTATGACGTTGAATATCGGTATCAATTATAATTAAAATCATCATCAATTAATTTTGTGACGAAAACATTTCAAATAATTAATGATGAAAAATAATATTGTCATGAACATATTTTTTTTCGTGGCGTCGAATGTAGTCATCAATTCCAATGAAAATCATCACCAATTATTAGTGTGACGAAAATATGTCGTCACTAAATATCTCTAATAATTAATGACGAAAAATAGTATTGTCATGAAAACACATTTTTTATGACGTCAAATATCGTAATCAATTATTATTAAAATCGTCACCAATTAATTTTGTGGTGAAAATATTTTGCCACTAAATATTTCGAATATTTAATGATGAAAAATAATATCGTTATGAAAATATTTGTTTTCATAACGTCGAATGTTGTCATCAATTATTAATAAAACTTTCACCAATTATTAGTGTGTCAAAAATATTTTGTCATTAAATATCTCTGATAATTAATGACGAAAAATAGTATTGTCATGAAATTTTTTTTTATGACGTCGAATATCATCACCAATTAATTTTGTAATGAAAATATTTTGCCACTAAATATTTCGAATAATTAATGATGAAAAATAATATCGTCATGAAAATATTTTTTTCATGACGCCGAATGTCGTCATCAATTATTATGAAAAACGTCATCGATTATTAGTGTGACATAAATATTTTGTCACTAAATATCTCTAATAATTAATGACGAAAAATAGTATTGTCATGAAAATACATTTTTATGACGTCGAATATGATCATCAATTATTATTAAAATATGTTGATGTTGATATAAGTGTGTTGTTTAATGATCCAACACAAACAGCCGAGTGTTGTGTTTAATGTTCCCAACACTTATGACAACATCAGTAATTTGCCCTTCCTTTTCTCACTAACTCCGATCTTACGCTTGTTGTCTAATGATGTCCACAGAGCAGTTAGAAGACGTGGGCAACACCCAAGTCATGCCATTGCGTGGGAGTGAGAAGTTATTAGACATGGTATAACAAGTTCCTAAATTCTAGGAGTGGTGGAGAGAAGTTTATAACCGCATGATCTCACGGCTGTGATGATCATGGGAGTTGATGGCAGTTCGTGCATGAAGCCTATAAATACATAAGTTGTCCTCAACACAAGATACACAAGAAGAAAAGCTAAAATCGATCACTACTCTATTGAACGCTATATACGCTTCTAGTTAGGAAAATCATTGTTTCTTCTTGTAGTTCTTCACATTATTGTAAACTCGAATAGTAGTGTACTTGAACATAGTCTTATTTACTAGGTTGTGTGATTAGATCTATGAGGGAGATAGTTTCATAGGATCTAGTAAATTATATACACTTTCGTAATATTTTTTATACACCTCAAAGAGGTTGTACTCGTTTCACATATTCTTAATATAGTGAACAGCATAGATTATTTTATAATCTATGCAAATTTTGAATACTTCTATTTTCACTACGTGCATTTTAATTTTCGCTGCATAGTGTTGTCTGAACAGTGCCAACACGACAGACAACATCTCTGATTTCGCACGCACACACTTTCAGTTGGTATCAGAGCCAACTACTTGATACACTAAGTAGAGATTCTGCTTAGAGTGTGTAAATCTGAAATGGAGTATCCACTTTCACCCGCACTAAAGCCTCCGATTCTAGATGGCACAAATTATGCCTTCTGGAAATCAAAGATGAGAATGTACATCAAATCCATTGATGAACGAGCCTGGAGGAGTGTTCTTGCTGGTTGGACTCAACCAAGAACCACAGCGGATGAAGACAATGAAGCTCAGATCAAGAGAGAGCTTGACTGGACGGCTGAAGAAATCACAACCGCAAGTTACAATTCAAAGGCATTTAATGCAATCTTCACCTCAACTGATGCCTCAATGTTCAAAATCATATCAAACTGCATTTCATCGAAAGGTGCATGGGATCGATTGCAAGAACATTGTGAAGGATCGGATAGTGTACGGAGGACCAGACTACGTATGCTTGGAACCGAGTTCGAGAATCTGAGGATGAAAGAAGATGAAACCATTTCATCTTACAACGAAAAGTTGACTGAGATTTCAAATGAAGCTCATTCTCTTGGAGATCCAATTTCAAACCAAAGGTTAGTACATAAAATTCTTAGATCAGTTCCTAAACGTTTTGAACCTAAGATATGTGCTATAGAAGAAGCTAAGGATACTGATGTGTTAAGCCAAAATGAATTGATTGGTATTTTGAAAACTTATGAGATGAACATTTCTGAAAAGACTAATAATGAAAAGAAAGTGCTTGTTTTCAAAGGTGATGCCTCATCATCTACATCATCAGGTTCTGGAAAGTCTCCTTATGTTACTGAAATTGACTCTGATGATGATGATATTGAGGAATATTTGAATAATCCTGATTACATGGCATTTATTACTAAACAGTTTAAGACTCTCATGCATGAAGAATAAGAGATTCAAAGACAACATTCAACCTAAGGTTCAGATTAATAATACTCAACAATTGCCTATTAGGAAGAATACTTTTAATCCTTCTAGACAATTAGAAAAAGGAAACAGGTTTAGATCTGACCAAGATTATAGGAAGAATGTTAAATGTGATGCATGTTCTGGATATGGTCATTATGCTAATGAATGTGCCAACACCATTCTAAAAAAGAAACTTAATTTCAGTGCTACCTTAAGTGATGAGTCTGATGTTGAACATGATCCTAAAAAGGACCTTGAAAAAGCCTTCTCTGCTAGAATTCTATATGATGACACTCTTCATGATGATCTGGATGATTATTACGATGTGAGGACAAATGTGCCATCATTTGGGAAATCACTGAATAATGATATTCCAGAAGTTAACAGTTTTACAAGTTCTGTTTTTTAGACAGGTACATCAAGTAAAACAGGTTTATCTAGAAGAGATGCTGACATACAAGATTTGTCTAAAACTGTTTTCAAACTAGAAAGACTTTTAACAAAGAAGGATAAGGAAATTTCAAAACTTAAAGAAAGACTTGAAGTGTCAATCGTTGATTTTAAGAAAGATTCTTATGAAAAACCCTTAACAAATGAAAAAGTTTTCAAGATATCTTCTGAAACTGAAAATCTTAATCATGTAATTAAGTCTCTGAATTTTGAAAATTCTGATTTAAGAGAATCAGTTACTAAGCTTGAAGGTATTCTGACAAGAAAAGATATAGAAATATCTAAACTTGAAGAAAGAGTGAAGGAAGCCTCACTGAGTTTTAAAAGATTCTCTAAAGGAAAGATGAAACTGGAAGACTCCCTTATGACCAACAACTCAAGAAGAACGGGTATTGGCTATCAAGGTAAAACCTCAAAAAATTCTGAAACTAAGAAGCCTACTGTGTTTGTAAAATCTGAAATTAATTGCAATTCTAATGTTTCTGCTAAGACTCAGATCAATGCTAAAGATGTGATATGCCATTACTGTTTCAAAAAGGGTCATAAAAGTCCTCAATGATTGAAAAAGAAAAATCATCTGAAAAATTTTGTATTGCCTGGAATGACTCAACATTCAAGATCTCACAACAGTAAATCTACATGGGTTTCAAAAGAAAATACATTGTGCAATGTTGTTCATATGTCTCTAAAAGCATGTATTCCTGGATTATGGTACTTTGATAGTGCGTGTTCTAAACACATGACAGGTCAAATTGATTATCTTACTGATTATACTGTTTATAATGGTGGTAATGTCACATATGGTGGTGGATCTAAAGGGAAAATCATTGGTAAAGGGACACTGAATGTTCCTGGTTTTCCTAAGTTATCCAATGTTCTGCATGTTGATGGATTACTGGCCAATCTTATAAGTATTAGTCAATTATGTGATGATGATTTGCATGTGAAATTTGACAAAAATTCATGTTATGTGTTAGACAAAGATTCTGAATGTATCATGATGGGAAACAGGTCTGCTGATAATTGCTATCTTATTGAATCTAAACTTATTTGTAATAAGTCTAAAGTTGATGATAGTACATTGTGGCATCACAAACTTGGACATGCTAATTACAGACAACTTGATAAACTTGTTAGATTAAAAGTTGTTACAGGTTTACCAGATCTAAAATTTTCAAACAAAAAGGTTTGTGGACCTTGTCAAAAAGGCAAACAGGTCAAGGTGTCTCACAAAATGTTGGGACATTGCTCAACCAAACATTGCTTCGAATTACTGCACATGGATCTTATGGGTCCTATGGAAACAGAAAGTATTGGAGGTAAAAGGTATTCTCTAGTTGTAGTTGATGATTACTCGAGATTCACATGGATTGAGTTCTTAAAAGATAAGTCTGAAACTTTTTCCATTTTCAAAATTATGTATAAAAGATTTAAGAATGTTTTCAATTCCAAAGTTTGCAGAATTAGGTCTGATCATGGAAGGGAATTTGAAAATATTTCATTTACTGAGTTTTGTGAATCAAAAGGTATTATACAAGAGTTTTCATCACCTAAAACTCCTCAACAGAATGGCATTGCAGAAAGGAAGAATAGAACACTACAAGAAATGGCTAGAGTCATGCTATGTTCTAAGAACTTATTGATTAGTGTGAAAATTGCTCGAAATTCATGTGCTTAATTTGCATAATTTTATAGGATTTTGTGCATTATTTACACTAATTTGACTCATTGCTCTTGATTTGGAGAAAGGGCGTTGTTTGTTATTTTTATAGGAAAAAGAGTATTTTTAGAGCAAACACGCCTCAATTATATTTTGGAGTCAATTGAAGGGATAAATCGAGAATGGAGTTGAAACGAGGAAATAACGAGAGTGAAAATTATTTGGGCCAACAATTTAATTGGTGGCCCATTTAATTAATTGGGCCCAAGAATTGCAAGGCCATTTGTCAAGCAAGAAGCAGCCGTGAGCTAAAGTTAGGCGCAACACAGCAGCTGCACATTTGAGTCATAGGCCCAATGATTCAAATTCAAGGGCCCAATCTGCAGCTCATTTCAGAATTAAATCTTAGGCCCATTTTCTTATTTTAAGGAGAAAAAGGCGTGAGGCAAAAGGAAAGGAGATACACAGAAGCTGGAATTGGGGAACAGAGTGCACGAAACTCCCATTGGGGAGAAAATCCTCCCCACCACTCCACTCAATAGATTAGTTATTTCATTTCTTAGATAGATATTAATTTAGTGTTTCAATTTAATGTTGGTATTGAAGATTAGAGGTGATATTTTTCTTATTGCAAATTTAATTTGGTAATTTCATTTTCATTCATGTCTTGTAGTTTAATTTACATGAATTTTATTCTAGTTGTTATTTTAGATATGGGCTAATCTTAAATTGTCTTGGGTGTTGATGTTTTGATGAGAATTTAGTGTAATTGTGAGTAATTGTATGCTTAGCTAGGAATTTGGTGTATATGTTTCTAGAGTTGTAGTTTGTTTGATTCATTTGGTTGATTAACCCTATTAGCAAGCATGTTCGATTATGTTTATTGCAACGAGAGTTGGGTAGTATGATTGGGGGTGTAAGTGTGAGCTTTAATCAATTGAATAGAAGTTAATTAGTAATTAGCTCACCCGAGAGGGGTGTTAATGGCTAGACCGACAACCTTAGACACTAAACGAGTAGAGGTCGTCTAGGAGTTTGGTGAGAGGGCGTTTCATATGCATTAGTAACCGTGTTGAAAGTGCTTATGCAACACTATCTTAGGAGCTTATGGTATTTGGTTAGATCCTATAATTGCTAATCAATGCACGTTGTTTACCTATGCCTTTCGAGGGGGTTTGCACACATTTGTGATAGCCTTTAGCTTAACCCGAATTCGTAGTAAAATCATGTAATTGGTTCACTAGTTCACTTAATTGCTCACAAAACGGAAACACCCGAGGCAATGCTTTCTCACCTTGCACTTTCATTATTGAGAGTTAGTTTAGTTGATTGCATTAGTTTTCTATTTTCTTAGTTGGTATTTGCTTACTCCTCACATTTAGCTTCTATAACACCATTTTGACGTATAGTTTTGGGGCTCCACGCTCTCTCTATGTCCTTGGACGATAACTACTAGGTCGTATACTTACTCAACTATAACGAACCCATACGCTTGTGGGGATTGTTATTGTTGTACAAAAAATGTGCAAAATACGAACCAAGTCAATGGCGCCGCTGCCGGGGATCTAGTTGAGAGTCTTACGTGGGACTTGAAACTTGTTGAGTGGTGTTACTAGTAGCATTTTATTTTTGTTATCTTGTGTTTAGTTTGTTTTCTTTGAATTTGATACTTTGTTATTTTGTAGGTGTGCACTTCATTGACTAGATGGATGGATATAATCAATACCCGTTGAATCATTGTTATGATCAACGTGGCATGATTTATCCTCCGCAACATAGAGATGTGAGCTACGATGATTGGAGGAACTTTGATCACCATTATCAAATGCAACAAGTTCCCTCTTATTATCAAGATTGGAGGAATGAAGAAGCATCACCTCCTCCTCAAGGATATTACCCTCCACCTCCACATCAATACCCTCCTCCTCAACACTTTTATCCACCATATCCATATCCTCCTCCACCATCTGAAGATTTGTATTGTCCACCTCCTCCACTTATGGAAGAGCTTCGTCAAGGACAATATCAAGAATTGAAAGAAATGTTGCTTGTTCTTCTAGAAAAATTCAACAACCTCTTGGGGTATGATTTTTTGGAAGAATATAATGCACACAATAGATTTGAATTCCATGGAGGTTCGAAAGGAGATTGTTATGATAGTGAGAGGAGCTTTGAGTATGATTATCAAATGCAACAAGCTCTCTCTCATTATCAAGAGTGGGAAAGCAATGAGTTTTGGCCACAGGGTAAGACTACTATCGAAAAGCTCCTTATTGCAAACATGAAGAAGAGAATGAAGAAGAGAATGGATGCAAAAAGATATCCACTTGAAGACATGAGCACGGGAAGGGGATTAATGGTGATTGAAGATGATAAAGAGGAATGTCTTTTGATGGACACGAGCAACAAAGAACAAGAAGATCAAGAAGCATCCCAAGATGAGTTGGAGAGCGGAATGAGCATTTCTAAATCTTTAAACTCTTCAATTTGCACTTTACTTGATATTGATGCTTCTATTGATTTCATTTTGCCTCTTAATCACTTTGATTTTAAGATAGAAGTTGAAAAGAGCTTGGGCATCCTTTGGAAAAAGGGAAATGAATGGAAAGAGATGTGGAAAGAGCAAGAGGAACATTCTTTGATGAGAGGATGGAAGAAACATATGGATGATAGGTCTTCCATTCATAAGAACCTCCTTGAGTTTGAAGCTCAAAGGTTGAAATACAATGGGAAGGAAGACCGATATCCATGGCCTTTCCGATGAGTTCTTTTATTTCCGTCCGGCTTGAAGACGTTAAACTTAGCGCTAAATGGGAGGCAACCCATTCTTTATTGCTTTCTTTTATTTTTAGATTTGTAGTTTGTTTGATCTTTTGTTTAGTTTTTGTTTTGTAGGTTGAGTGTTATATTGGTGGTCAAGGATGAGAGATATGCATGGTGGAGCTCAAGGGTAGTGGTGTTTTGGTGCTAAAGGTTCAAGGGACAATTGGTTGCGGTAGCTTGCTTCTTTAGTGAGCTTAGTTGGTGGCAAAATTCTAAGGTAACACACTCATTCCCAAACTTTGCATTCAACTAGATAGTTTCATTTAAGTTTGGGGGGAGATTTCGTGTGTTTACCTTCATTTTTATTGCACCATTTGTCCTACTATATTGTGTAGCTTTGTTGGATGAGATTTATTGTGGATGGTTGGTATTTGAGGCATAATTGATGGTGATTGTTGGTTATTGAGATTTGGTTGAGCTTGTTGGTATTGATTGATGCTTGCTTGTTCACTTGATTTTGTGAAGATTTGTGTTTGATTTGGTGCTCTCAATTCATGATAAGACAAGCTTGTGAGCTTTAGAGCCCTTAGACTTTCATATATTATAGTCTATTTTTCTTCTTGTGAGTATCATTCATACTTGTGTGCTCTAGAACTTGCCAATTGTCTTGTTTGAAGCTACTATTTGTGTGAAATCTTTGGAAGTGATATAAGGCCATCTTTGTTTTGAATAGTCACTTGGCCAAATGTTCCATACCAAATGAAATGTTTCCGTAGTTAGCCACTTTGAGCCTATTGACTTATATTCTTTGGCATCCTACATATTTAGCCCATTGTCCATCTTTTATGAGCCTAATTTTCCCTATGAACTAGTGGAGCTTGAATGTTGACAAAATGTGGTTGAATTGAGGTGAAATGTGAATTTGGTGGATTTGTTTGTTTGGAAAGTGAAAGATTGAAAAGAAAAAAAGATGAATTGTGAGTTGTGCATAAAAAAGATTGAGTTGATGGGAAAAGAAAAATCAAAAAAAGAAAACTCTCTTGTGCACAAGAATTTGGTAGAGCTTGAAGTTCAAAAGTGTTGATTGGTTGGTGGTGAAGAATGTGCTTAAAAAGAAAAGAAGCAAGTAAATTGTGTGAGATAGAGAACTTTGAGTTGCAACTTGATCAATTGCAACTTTCCTTCTTGCTCCACTAGTTTATGAGTCACTTTATCCAAATCTTTCCACACCCTAACCAAAGAGCCTACATTACAACCAAATGTGAAGTCCTTATTAATTCATTGATTGAGCACATAACATGTGGTGGAGAACTTAGACATTTGGCAAGCATATGGTAGTGCACTTGTGTGATTTGATGTTGAGAGCATACAATTCCTTGATATACACTTTTGAGTGATGAGAGATACACTTACTTGTGAGGAAATTGTGAATTGAGCACTTGATTCTTGCATGGATTTGAGCATAACTTGTGAACTTGCATGTTGATTTTTCTACCTCTTGCCTTGACTAGATGGAGATAATTTGACAATCACTTATTCTATTTTGGCTTGAATGAATTCCTTCACAATTCTCTCACTTGTTCTATTTTCTTTCGTTGCTCGAGGACGAGCAACACTTTAAGTTTGGGGGGTTGATTAGTGTGAAAATTGCTCGAAATTCATGTGCTTAATTTGCATAATTTTATAGGATTTTGTGCATTATTTACACTAATTTGACTCATTGCTCTTGATTTGGAGAAAGGGTGTTGTTTGTTATTTTTATAGGAAAAAGAGTATTTTTAGAGCAAACACGCCTCAATTATATTTTGGAGTCAATTGAAGGGATAAATCGAGAATGGAGTTGAAACGAGGAAATAACGAAAGTGAAAATTATTTGGGCCAACAATTTAATTGGTGGCCCATTTAATTAATTGGGCCCAAGAATTGCAAGGCCATTTGTCAAGCAAGAAGCAGCCGTGAGCTAAAGTTAGGCGCAACACAGCAGCTGCACATTTGAGTCATAGGCCCAATGATTCAAATTCAAGGGCCCAATCTGCAGCTCATTTCAGAATTAAATCTTAGGCCCATTTTCTTATTTTAAGGAGCAAAAAGCGTGAGGCAAAAGGAAAGGAGATACACAGAAGCTGGAATTGGGGAACAGAGTGCACGAAACTCCCATTGGGGAGAAAATCCTCCCCACCACTCCACTCAATAGATTAGTTATTTCATTTCTTAGATAGATATTAATTTAGTGTTTCAATTTAATGTTGGTATTGAAGATTAGAGGTGATATTTTTCTTATTGCAAATTTAATTTGGTAATTTCATTTTCATTCATGTCTTGTAGTTTAATTTACATGAATTTTATTCTAGTTGTTATTTTAGATATGGGCTAATCTTAAATTGTCTTGGGTGTTGATGTTTTGATGAGAATTTAGTGTAATTGTGAGTAATTGTATGATTAGCTAGGAATTTGGTGTATATGTTTCTAGAGTTGTAGTTTGTTTGATTCATTTGGTTGATTAACCCTATTAGCAAGCATGTTCGATTATGTTTATTGCAACGAGAGTTGGGTAGTATGATTGGGGGTGTAAGTGTGAGCTTTAATCAATTGAATAGAAGTTAATTAGTAATTAGCTCACCCGAGAGGGGTGTTAATGGCTAGACCGACAACCTTAGACACTAAACGAGTAGAGGTCGTCTAGGAGTTTGGTGAGAGGGCGTTTCATAAGCATTAGTAACCGTGTTGAAAGTGCTTATGCAACACTATCTTAGGAGCTTATGGTATTTGGTTAGATCCTATAATTGCTAATCAATGCACGTTGTTTACCTATGCCTTTCGAGGGGGTTTGCACACATTTGTGATAGCCTTTAGCTTAACCCGAATTCGTAGTAAAATCATGTAATTGGTTCACTAGTTCACTTAATTGCTCACAAAACGGAAACACCCGAGGCAATGCTTTCTCACCTTGCACTTTCATTATTGAGAGTTAGTTTAGTTGATTGCATTAGTTTTCTATTTTCTTAGTTGGTATTTGCTTACTCCTCACATTTAGCTTCTATAACACCATTTTGACGTATAGTTTTGGGGCTCCACGCTCTCTCTAGGTCCTTGGACGATAACTACTAGGTCGTATACTTACTCAACTATAACGAACCTATACGCTTGTGGGGATTGTTATTGTTGTACAAAAAATGTGCAAAATACGAACCAAGTCACTTATCCAAAAGGTTTTGGGCAGAAGCTCTTAATACTGCTTGTCATATTGCTAATAGAGTTTACATTAGAACAGATTCTACTAAAACTCCATATGAAATTCTGAACAACAAAAAGCCCAACCTTAAATATTTCCATGTTTTTGGTTGTGTATGCTACATCTTGAATGACAGGGATCAGTTGCATAAGTTCGATTCAAAAAGTGATAAAGGGTTCTTCCTTGGCTATTCAAGAAATAGCAAGGCCTATAGAATTTATAACTTTAGGACTGATACTGTACAAGAATCTGTAAATGTTGTTTTTGATGATGATACAAGTATTACAGGTAAAAGCATAGAAGATGAAGACATATCAGATTTAATTGATGTTCCAATCAATACTGAAAATGTTGAACAGGTTCAGAATGTTGAGAAGAAAGATGAAACACCAGAGGAAACATCTGATAATGCAGATCCTGAAAATCTGTATAATCTCCAGAAAACTCCCTCCATACGGATTTAGAAATATCATCCACAAGACCAAATCATTGGTGAACAGTCTACAGGTGTTCAAACCAGAAGAAGAATGGGAACAAGTGATTTAGGCATCTGGTATAGCAAAGACACAAACTGTACCTTAATAGGGTATAGTGATGCAGATTGGGCAGGTGACTGTGATGATAGGAAAAGCACAAGTGGTGGTTGCTTTTATATGGGAAACAACCTGATCTCTTGGCACAGCAGAAAACAAAACTGTGTCTCTCAATCAACAGCAGAATCAGAATACATTGCAGCAGGGAGTTGTTGTACTCAATTACTTTGGTTGCAAAAAATGTTTCATAATTATGGCTTACCTAGTGATGTTTTGACTGTATACTGTGATAATACTAGTGCTATAAATATATCTAAAAATCCAGTGCAACACTCATTAACAAAGCATATAAGTCTTAGACATCACTTTATAAGAGATCTTGTTGAAAAGGAAGTTGTTAAGTTGGAGTACATATCTACTGAAAAACAATTGGCTGATATATTTACTAAAGCTCTTGATGACAAGAGGTTTTCATCTCTTCGAAAATCTCTTGGCTTGTGTAATATCTGAAAATATGATCAAATGGTGTTGTATCAAATGCGGCAGCATTTGAGACAACACTAAGATAAAGTCTCTTATTTGTTTCCTTGCTTTAATTTTCGTAATTATTGAATTAATGAAATTCCTTGTGATTGCTATTTGAATTCTGAGTGACTTGTGAAAAATACTAAAAGAGCCTATACACCTCTCAAATTCTATAAAAGAAAATTCACATATAAGATGCTTTATAAATCACTGAGTAACTATGGGACACGGAGCTCGCTACTACGATGATCTCTTTTCAAAAGGTGATATAAATTGCATCAATATATTCATAAATCCATTGAGTAACTATGGGGCACGGAGTTCGCTGCTACGATGCACTCTTTTCAAAAGATGGATCAATGTGAAGAGTGATAAAAAGAAAAAGTTATTAGAGCAACACATATGATGAAAAATCATGAAAAAACTGTGTTGAGGTGTATAGAATGCCAACAATAGTAAAAACACTCGTTAATTCAAATTCTTATCCCAATTTTCATGGAATTAGTTATTTTTGATAATTATTAAATATTATCCTCTGAAATATTTAATTTGACTTTGTCTTCCTTGTTTATTAATTCTGGTATTATATATTCCGCTTTTTATTATTTTTTGTTTTTCAGAATTGGTATTCTCTATGTTAACCGCGATCAATTAGTGGGAAGTTACCTCCACTACTTCACTTTCCTCACTCTCCAAATCGTGTAACTCCTTCCTCTCAATTCTCCATATAAGATGAGTCTCCATAACAGTGTTGGAAAATACTTGAAAAGCCTTGTTAATGTGTTTAAGCCTGGTAATTACTGATCTTAATTTAATTTACAGCACTCAAGTATATATAATACATATGTCATATCATTCCTTGACTCATACTTTTTGAAACCTGCTTTGCATATATCTGTAGAATTCGAAAGGTCTCCAGAATTAACTTTTTGTCTCGTTTTTTGTGTACAGCTTCTATTATGCCTAACAATTCTCAGGACTCTGCTACACATTCGAACTCAAACTCAAGCAACAAGAATTCTCCAAATCCTCTCAACCTTCTCGCAGAAATGGCTTCATCCAACTCACCAAACTCTCCATCATTTACTGTAGGAACCATAGTTGTTCCTTATGTTGAAGCTCAAACTCCCACTCAAACATCTCCTCTCGAGATTGTCCCTTACAATCCGTTTGACATTCGCACAGAAATTGCAAATGCGAACGCAGTTGCTAAAATTTCGGCCACCAAATCACCAAATGAGCCCTCATCCGAAGGTCCCGCACCTGAAACCACTCCAGTAACCCTACACTTCCCTCTGGGCACCCCTTTCAACACTTTGAAGGATGCCTTCAAAACCCTAAGCCTAAAAACAGCACACCCTGTTTTAGTGCTTGAAGGAGAAACACTGGACAATGCCATGTTCAAAGGTGATGTGAACATGCATACTCAGCAGGAATCGTCAGATGATGAAGTTCTAGCCGCTAAGTTCGAAAGGCTACACCGACAGAAAAATGGCAAGAAGAAGGTCGTTGCTGTTCCTACTGCAAGAAAGTGGCCGGGTGGAAAGAGGAAGTCCCAAAGGAACTTGGGAAAAATTGTTGACTACACTGGGAAGAAGAAGCCCGGAACAGATGGGAACTCATCCCATCCCATTGCAGTGTCCGACTCTGAACCAGAAGCAGAGCAAGTACAAACTACAGCCAGATGGAAGAAGCAGTGGCTGTCAATGAAGATGATGTAGATGAAGTTGCAGAGGAAATGGAAGAGGAGAGTGAACCCACTCCACCAGTCAGACGATCAAAAAGGCTTCGAGAGCCCGAGAGTGTTGCCTCTCCGATGGCAACACCAGAACCATCAGATCTAGAACAGTCATCCAACTCTTCAGATGAAGATGAAAATGAGGTATCTTCTTCTTCTGATGATAGGAATAATGACTCTGATGAGGATTATAATGATAAGTCAAGCATACAGTATAGAACTATAAGAACTAGGCAGATTCTCAGTGAAAGATTGATTAAAATTCCTGATTTTGAAGAGATGAATCTACTTGATTGGTTGAAGGAAAGATCTTTACTGAATGCCTTACAATTTGCTTGTCGTTATGTTGTTGACTGGATATATGAATTCTATGTAATATCCCTCAATTTGCTGGTGATTCAAACTCCACAAGATATGGTCAATTTTGGTTTAGAGGAACTAGGCATATGATTACCCCTAGAAGGATCAATATTCTGCTTAAAACAAAAATTATGGAGGATCCTGTTGTTACTGATCATGATGTCATGATAAGCATTTTGACAGGGGGAGTAATCACTAAATGGAGAAGAAGAATTTTAGCCTCTAAACTGATTAGTTTGTACTCTGTCTTGCATAAACTGGTTTGTTTTAATTGGCTGCCTAGCACAAACAATACCACTCTCACCTTAGAACAGGCTGTTTTGATGTACAAGATTGGACACTTAAAAAGGTTTAACCTAGGACAGGTTATTTTCACTAATATGATGACCTTTAAGTCTGATATGACTGGAAGACGCATACTACCTTATCCATGTCTTGTGTACAAATACCTGCTGGACGTACAAAGACTTTGAGAGATATGAAGATGAAGTTGTAAGCTCCTATATCCCAGGGTTCAGCATATCAAATCAGTTCTTAGTGAAAGGTGAAAGGGTGGTTGATCTTCCTTTAGGAAGGAATGATGATGAAGCAGGCCCAAGTACAACAACCAGTGTTCCAGCAAATGATCCCTTCCACAGTTCCACACTGCCTCCAGAAGGAGCTGCCTCCTCTATTTATTTATCTTCCCATTATATAATGAGGCAGATTGATATCTTGCAGGGATCTATTATTAATTTGCAGCACTCTGTGGAGGATCTTCTAGTCCAAAAGAAATTTTGGATGGATCTCCTTTCCACTTCAACAGGGGGAGTAGCTAACAGTTCACACAATCAGCCTACTAACATTGTTGCTCCTGTTGTAGATGAATCGGGTTCAATTCCTGGCCGAACTACTGAAGTTGCTGCTGACACTACAATGAGTGAGAGAGATGAACAGGACATCTAGGATCTCTATGGTGATCTGTGATCTGGATGCATGATAAGCTTGAAGACAGGGGGAGAACTTACACTATGGGGGAGTATATGTAGACTTATTTTTTGCCTAAGTTATTTAAATCTAAACAAGTTTTTTGGTTTAGATGTTGTTAATTTTAATTTGATCTTATACATATTGTTACTTCATATTTTTGGAATATCAATTGTGTAAATTTCTTAATCAATGTTCCTGTTGTGTGAACTTCAGTTATGTTGATGTAGAAAGGTCAAATTGGGGGAGATTGTTGATGTTGATATAAGTGTGTTGTTTAATGATCCAACACAAACAGCCGAGTGTTGTGTTTAATGTTCCCAACACTTATGACAACATCATTAATTTGCCCTTCCTTTTCTCACTAACTCCGATCTTACGCTTGTTGTCTAATGATGTCCCCAGAGCAGTTAGAAGACGTGGGCAACACCCAAGTCATGCCATTGTGTGGGAGTGAGAAGTTATTAGACATGGTATAACAAGTTCCTAAATTCTAGGAGTGGTGGAGAGAAGTTTATAACCGCATGATCTCACGGTTGTGATGATCATGGGAGTTGATGGCAGTTCGTGCATGATGCCTATAAATACAGAAGTTGTCCTCAACACAAGATACACAAGAAGAAAAGTTAAAATCGATCACTACTCTATTGAACGCTATATACGCTTCTAGTTAGGAAAATCATTGTTTCTTCTTGTAGTTCTTCACATTATTGTAAACCCGAATAGTAGTGTGCTTGAACATATTCTTATTTACTAGGTTGTGTGATTAGATCTATGAGGGAGATAGTTTCATAGGATCTAGTAAATTATATACACTTTCGTAGTGTTTTTTATACACCTCAAAGAGGTTGTACTCGTTTCACATATTCTTAATATAGTGAACAGCATAGACTATTTTATAATCTATGAAAATTTTGAATACTTCTATTTTCACTACGTGCATTTTAATTTCCGCTGCATAGTGTTGTCTGGACAGTGCCAACACGACAGACAACATCTCTGATTTCGCACGCGCACACTTTCAAAATCGTAACTAATTAATTTTTTGGTGAAAATATTTTGAATAATTAATGATGAAAAATTAAATAATATCATCATGAAAATGTATTTTTCATGACGTCGAATAACGTCATCAATTATTACATATTAAAATCGTCACTAATTATTATTATGGCGAAAATATTTAGTCACTAAATATTTAGAATAATTAATGACGAAAAATAGTATCGTCATGAAAATATATATTTTATGACGTCAAATATCGTCATCACTAATTATTAAAATTGTCACCGATTATTATAGTGACGAAAGTTTAGTATCGTCTAGAAAAAATATTTTTCATGACTTCGAATTTCGTTATCATTTATTAATAAAATCGTCACATACAGTATTATTATTGTAACATATTTATTAACATCGTCACGAAAAATATACAAATTTGTAACGAAAAAAATAAGTGGTGGTGAATTTAAATTTTGTCACAGTTTCTAGTACTTTAATGACGAAAAATAAAATTCACCACGTTTAAGTAACAATTTGTTACGATTTTTTTGTTGTCACAAAATGTGTAATTTTTGTAGTGGTACAAAACATATTACTATATAGTATATAATATATATATATATATTAACTAATATGGAGTACTCCCTCCGTCCACGAAAAGTAGTCCCATTTGACACATATTCTTTGTCCACGAAAAGTAGTCACATACACTTTATGGAAACTATCACCCTTCAACTATCACTTAATTACTCAATTTGCCATCAACTTTATTCCTAAACAATCACTTTATTCACAATGGACCCCACAATACCCTATAATACCCTTACTTTATCTACTTTATCTACAATTTTCTTAAAACTTGTGCCCCATCCACATGTCCCTACTTTTCATGAATGGAGGGAGTATTATTTTTCAACCCATTTTTTTTTTTATGATTCACTAGTACAACATATTTGGCATATTTGGTTGAAATATTTGTAAGAAATGCTCTAATTATTTACTCTTCTTAATTTCGTTAATTACCTATATTTGTAATATTTTCAACTAAATGAGCAATGAGCACCCGTAAAAAGTTAATAAAAAAAATTATAATATATTTTATATTTAAATAATTTTAAAAAAATTATAATATGAAAATAATTATAAAAAAAATAATGATAAAAATTAGGAAATAAAAAAATTTAGGTGATATTAAAATAACTATTTTTAAATTTTAGTAAATTATTTTTTTAAACTAATTAAATTTCAACCAACATATAATATATATATATATATATATATATATATCATATATACTCTTGAACCAATAAAATTATTACTGTCTCACTTTAATTTTAAATATTACTACAACTCTTTAAAATTATGACATATCATATTTCATTAATTTTATAATTGACATATCGTCTAAATTTATCATAAACTGACATGTTAGCACACAAAACTCTATATTAATATATAGAGGAATATATTGAAAAGTGGTGTATAAATTCATCAATTTTCAACTTAAAAGACAAAAATACAGTAATAGATTAACTGTGATATGATTTAGATTTAAAAAAAATTGTTGTTATACTTTATATTAATAGTTTATAATACATGCACACTTTATATTCATAATCTTTTAAAATTAATGAATTAAATTTAATAACATGTTTACTAATTTATTAGTATAGTTTATAATTGAGTAATTCCACAAATAAGTATTTTTTTTCCTTTAAAACTATTAATGTTAAAGGTAGTAAATATACTCACCATATATTTAATATTGGAGTATATCATTATAATTATTTAAATTAATTCAACATTAATTATAATGACACCTAGATAATATCACACATAATAACATTTAAATAAATGTTTTATAAAAATATGATACGTTATATAATTTTAAGGAGAGGACGGCACATTAATTTAAAATTAAGAAGAAGACGATACATCGGTAAATAAAAAAACAATTTATCTTTCATTTTCATTGGCACTTTTTTTTTTCTTAATTTGTTAAATCATATATGTCGGATTGTTTGAATTTTAAAATGTAGTATTAAATGTGTTCTTAGTAATATTAATAATAACAATAATATATAGGGGGCTCCAAACTCACTAAATCTAGTTCTTTACTTTTATTTTATAGGTCTTTCTATAGTTAGAAACTAGGAAGGCTCCACCATACTTATAATATGAAACATATTAAGGGTGTATTCAATTCAAATTCTATTGGGCTCACGAGAGCTTCTCTTTCTAGAGAGTTGCTCCTCCCTTTCTTCACCGGTCTCCGCCGTTGGTCCGTCATAAATTCGTCGTTCATGTTGTCGTCATCGTTTTTATCTTCTTTGCGGCTCTATCTTTGTTTTCCTTCCGTCTAAGATGTGTGTTGATTTTCCGCTTCTCTCCGATCTCTTCTGGTATTTTTGTTTTCGCAAGATTTGTGTTGTAGATTTGTATGATTGTTGTAGATCTACAAGATCTGAGTCGTAGATTTGTAGATCTGCAAGATTTGGGTTGTAGATTTATAGATTTGGATTTTAGATCTGCAGATCTGGGTTGTAGATTTGCAGATCTGAGTTGTTGATTTGTAGATTTGAGTTGTAGTTCTTTTGTAGTTCTTTTGTGAGTGTCTTTTTTTGTGGTTGGGATCTGAGATTTGTAGATCTGAGTTGTAGATCTGCAGATCTGTTGTAGTTTTTTTGTGTGGGTCTCTTTTATGGTTGGGCTCCTTGGGATAGACTCGTGAGCCTTGGTTTCTTAGTTCTTGAGATCGGGTACTTGGTGGAACTTTGCCTATTTTTTTGTTTCCTATTCTTGACATGAAACACCTTAGTGTGGGGTTGTCTCGTTTAAAGATTGGAGACCTGGACATCTGTTAAGGCAAAGGGAAACTCGTCTTTTCTCTTCACATGATTGAAGTGAACGGCGATATCCGCATTGGTTTGAAGATCAAGATCTTAGTTCGTGATTTATAATTTTATTTGATGATCTTGTAAAACCACTCCCTCAAAAAAAAAAAAAAAAAAAAATTCAGATTCTATTGATTTTTTTTTTTTTTACTTTTAAATTATGAATTTAGAAAATTCATAGAGTCTAGAGTTTGACTGACATTTTTTATTGATTTATATAAATTTTCATAGACAAATTGCTAGGATTGTGAAATATACTTTTTTTTTTATTGATTTACATAAATTTTCATAAACTTCGGTGCTAGAACTATTGATGCAAATGTATATGAAACACACTTTATATGCCCTGAACTCGTTTTAATGTATTATGCCCCGAACCCTATACGGGTCCTAGATAGTCGCCCCGCCCCGTTTTTTCATATCATGTTGAATTTATTTAAGTTATTTCTCACAATTGAAAACAATATTTTTCATGCATATATACATTGAAACAATCCACAATAATATAAATATTTTGCATGTTATATATATATATATATATATACTATATAAAGTTTATATAATAATTCGAGTCAGGTCGGATACTCGTGGGTCGAACATAAGACCCAGACCTGATCCGTTCACATACGGGGTGGGGCAAATTTGACCCGTTCTCAATACAGGGCGGATCCGACCCAACTCAAAGCTCGTGGGGCGGGACGGATACCCACGGATTGGGTCAATATTGTCATCCCTATTTCTGACCTTTTCTGACCTTTTGTTTTAAGAGTTCTCTAAGAGAATCCGTTGAAATCTCTGATTTTTAGAAGAGATTTTGAATAGTGTAATTCATTTATATTTTTGGAGATTATATTTTTTGAGAAGAATCCAACAAAATCCATAGAGATCTATAAATTGTTGAATACCCAACTTTTTTTAAAGACTTTTTAAAATTCGTATTGAATACCTCAGAATTTTTAAAGACTTTTGAAAATTCGAATTGAATACTCCAGATTTTGAAAGTCTAAAAAAATCCTACAGAATCCACAATCAATACACCTTCCTAAATATTGTTGAATCTTTGATTCATTGTATGAAATTATTTTATTATGATTTGCACTTAACAATAGTGGGTTTGTTTTGTTATACCAATAAATTAAATTAATAAATATAAAATAATAAAAATATATTTTTAAATTTAAATGAGTAAAAATATTTAAATATAATACAACATATACGATAAAGTGGAATAGCTCAAGTGGTTAGAGCACCACTACCTAGGCCTAAAAAAAAAAAAATACAACATATACTCCCTTCGTATCATTGTAAGTTTTCCATTTTTTTTTTTGGATGTTCAGCTATAAATTTCTCATTGCCATTTATAACATATTATTTTCTCTCTCCATGAATTAACAATTGCAGCAATTGAAAACAAAAAGGGAGATTTTAAAAGAAAATTTAATTACTCACCAAGAAAACAATTGCCATCAATTGAAATTTGAGGATTGTATTTCATCACCTCAGTCTGCAAAACCAGTTTAAAAGGTAAAGTCTAGTATGCACTCGAGTGCATGTTGTGCACCCTAGTCCATGTTGCACTTTTCAGTTTTACTGACTTACACTTTTTGGTAAATGGTGTTGCACTTTTCAATTATTACTAAAAATATTATTATACAGTTTAATAATTAAAAAGTGAAACACCATTTACCAAAAAGTGTAAGTCAGTAAAACTGAAAAGTGCAACATGGACTAGGGTGCACAACATGCACTCGAGTCTATAGCAGACCAACCCGTTTAAAATAAGGAAACAATTGCTCAATTGCTAATGTTTTATGAAATAAGATTTTGAGAATTTTGAAAATTTAGTGTACTTGAAATTTGGGATTTGTATATTTATTGTAGAACTTGATTTTTTTTGCAAAGAAGAGGCGAGAGAGATGGTGGGGTCGTGGCGATGGCGGGATGGTCAGGGTGGGGTGGTCCCAGACCCATGGTGATGGGGTAGAGGACTAAAAGTGATATATTTTTAATTTTTTTTAGAAATATGTAAAATTTGAGTTTTTAAAAATAAACTTTAGAAGGATATTTTTGTAATTTTATATACTTTATTTAAAAATATAATTAATTTATTACATAGTAAAGCTAAATCGGTGAAGATAGACAACGTGTTAGTTTTTTATAAATTTCCTATTATCAAAAAGGGTAATCATCCTTCCTGACCATTGAAAAATAAAAAACGGTGATCATCCTTCCTGACCATAGAAAAACTGTACTCTCATCTGATCTCACTAACTTATTTCCCATTGCCTTTCACACTTTTCTTTTTCACACTTTTCTTTTAAGGACGTCTCACATTAATTACTTTCACACCTCAAATTTATGCAAATGTCATTATTTTTTTTCTACACATATATAAAAGTCAACTCATTTTTTTATTATATACTCCATCCTATTTAAAATGTATCCTATTTAAAATGTATGATGTTTTTTACATTTCACTTTCTTTGCAAATGATATGACGTTTTCTTCTTTTCAATGCAAATTAATTATATTTTTTTCTAAATTACCTTCAAATTAATTAATAATAACTTAGATAGTAATGATTTTTAATGTATAATGTAGAATTTTAGAGAAACAAATTAAGGGTATAGTAAGAAGTCATTAATTTTCTTAATATGTGTGTATAAGTCTAATTTGACATACATTTTGAATAGGAGAGATTAATAATCTTATAATTTACCCATCATTCCATGCATAAATTATTCTTCATTTAATTTCATTCTAATGAGTACAGCTACATCCAAACTTGCTGATAAATTTACATAAATTATTGCACCACAAGTTCATATTTCTTGCTTTAAGTTGTGAATCAAATACAGTAACTCTAATAAGTCTTGCTGCAACTTGACCAATACTCAGCCACAAGCTTTGAAAATGAAGAATTACTCTCCATAAGCTTTGAAGGTTCATCGTACTCCATCAGCTTCCCTGCAAGAAATCACATGACACATATTCATGTAAGATATCAGATATATTCACTAAAGCTAGATGCACGATCATAACGACGTACCATAAGAGAGGACCATGACCATGTCACTGTCTATGACAGTTGGAACTCTGTGTGCCACAGTTATTAAAGTGCAATTACCAAACTCTTGTCTGATTACCAGAACTTGTAGAGAGGGACCTCTTATACCCAAAAGGGACCCAGGTCGTTTGCCCGATTTGCTCTGATACCATGTGACAAGGCCTAACTCTACACTTAAAACCAAGGTGTTAAGTGAGAGGATTGTCCAGGCTTATAAGCCCACCCAAGACCATCTCTCAATCCGATGTGGGATACCTTAATACCCTCCCTCACTTTAAAATCTCAGACTTTAAAAAAACTCCCCCTCGCCTAGCGCTGCCGCCGCCGTCTCCTCCCACGGCAACATCCTCCTAAAACCCTCCTCCCACACTCTCACGACGGCCGCGCGACCGCCCCTTCTTTTTTTTTCCTTTCCGGCGATTTGTTCAGGTCGTCACTTTTTTTTTTAATTTTTGACAACTCTTGGTCGATAATATACACTTTCGTTGACAAATTGTTGTCGACGATATTGGTCCCATTTTATGGGGTATGCATTAAACGAGTTCTTGAAAGATCAGTTGACTTGATATCTGTTGATATAATTTAAGAGTAGAAAAACAAAACTAACTTCTCTAACAGATGACTTGATCAGCTGATTCCCTAGAAGTCTAGAACTAACTAGTCTGCTGATAGAGATGTGTGTGCGGAATTTATAGTGTGGCCTATTTAAGGATTCTACTCATTTATATTGTCTATATGTAAAATTATTACTTTCATGCATAAACACATTTTATGATATCAGTTGATGACGAACTTTCGAAATAGCAAAACAAATGAGTTAATATCAGCTGATAGAGTATGAGTTGATAAAAAAAAAATTATTTGTTAAACTTATGATATGTAAATATGCAAGCTAAAGCAGTAAATAACACATAAATTTATAGTGGTTCGGACCTCAATGCCCTACATCCACTCTCATGATCTCAATCGTGAAATTATATTCCTTGCTAACTTTAACATCTTATGAGAAGACATCTTTCTACTTTATAGTCCCAAGAGAAGACTTTTGATCAAGATACACCCGTCTTGGTGTATACAGATCTACTTGTTGGGGAGGGAACAAGTACCCTTTTCAGTGGTTACTTTGATGTACCTAGTGTGAGTAACTCGGCCTATCTTCTAAAGGGATGAATAGAAGGTTGGGTTCAAGTAAGACTAAGTATGAGGAATTCCCTTACAATCTGAGTTAGCCTTAAGCTAGGATTTAGAATTTCTCTTCTAAGTTTGGGATGTGTATATAACAAAGCTGGCTTAGATGAGTTCACTCACTGGGGTAAGGGTATGGATGCATGTTGGGTTTCTTCTTTGAAGATGTTCTTGTTCTCTTCTGTTTTTCTGGACTTATGCATTTTGCTCGACCTCTTGCATCACCCTCACGCGTTACATGAGATATGAATTGAACTCATATTTATAGATGAGATTGATGAATGTTATTGTTGGAAAGTAACAAACAAATCCCACTATTTCAGGAGCAGCAATCTCTAGGTTGATACTATTGATTATTACTGTTGGCTAGTAATAATCAACACATCATAAACTTCCGTGATCTTTGTGCCTTATCAGAATCTTGGTGTCTGCTGTCGTCTCTCAATAGGTCCACGTCAGAATTGACCATACAATGCTTGATTCAGATGATCTTTGACTCAGCTGTTTTACTCAACTGATCTTAGGATCAACTCTTTTGATCAGCACTTAGCTTCTGATTGCTTCTTCAGCTGTGTAGACTTCGTCTGGTTAGTCAGACAGACTTAGTCTCAGATGTGTTTGATTTACTCAGCTGATAGTGAATACTTAGCTGATAAGACCTTAACTGGTCATACTCAGTTGATCATCAGACGAGTACTTACTCATCTGATTCTTCTCTTCTGGTCTTCTTTTCTCTTCTTTTCTAAAATTGTGCGCGTTTCTTAACTATATCAGCTGACTTCCAACTCAGCTGATACTGACCAGATCCTAATATATTACAAGATAAATGGTGAAGTTGTCTATACAATACAACTTATCCTATTACAAGTAGATTTGGTTTATCAAAACAAACCATAAGGGATATTGATATCCCAACAGACGATAGTGTATATTATCGACTAAGAGTTGTCCAAAATTTTGATTTTTTAAAAAAAATACATTTTCGACACTGGCTTATCGACGAGAAACACTCTTGTTGATAAACCAGTGTCGACACGAGTGTTTTTGATCGATAAACCAGTGTCGAAAATGTTTTTTTTTTTTTTAAATTCTAAGTTTTTTTTTTTTTTACTCTATGGGGTGCACCAGCGGCGGCGGTCGGAGGTGCGGCGGTGGCTGCTCTTTCAATTAGGGTTAGGCTTAGGGTTGAAAAGTAGGGGAAAATGTATTTATCATGACCATTTTAATATAAGGGTAGTTTAGATATTTTACATGATTATTAAATTAATAAATGAGGGGGAGTATACTTAACAAAGCTGTAGGGGTATATAGCCAGGACCTTAATTTTTCTGTTTTTATTTGGGTTGTAGTTTTTAAACGTAAATAATGACATACTCCCTACGTTCCACAATTGTTTGCACATTTTTATTTGTCCGTCCCACAATGATTTGCACACTCATAAAAGGAAACTCTCTCATAAACTCCACCCTCACAATATTTACACAAAATTACATTACTTTTACTCTCTTTCCAATCACCTTTTTACTTTATCCATATAACTTTATAAAATTACCTCTAAACACTTCACTCATTACATTTTTTTCTTAAAAAATGTGTCCATTTTGTAGTGCAAACACTTATGGGACGGAGGGAGTACTAATAATGCTCAATCTCAAAATTTGAACTCACGCGAACATTTTCGAGCTTAAATTAATAGTCCAATAATTAAGATGATATGATTACCATTTCTCACTACTGCACTGTTATGGTCGTTCTTATTTCAATTTTGTGTAGCAAATCAAGCACCACATTTAATTTCATCAAATCATTCACAAAAGATACTAAAATATAAAGGAGAAGTATTACAAGTTTATATGATAAAAAATATATAAAGGAGAATTATTAGTTTTTACCAAAAGAAAAAATAGTTTGTAAATTAAATAATATTAGTACTTTTTAAATATTCAATTAATACTTTTCAACTATTTTTTTGTTTGATTTGAGGAAAAATATAAAAAAATATTTTGTTGAAATTTTGTTAGAATTGAATAAAAAAATGCATAATCTCAACATCAGCAGAGTAATAGTCTGCCGATAGTAGTCTGCTGATAGGTCTCAATTGTTTGGAGTCTCGATTGGTGGAGTCAAGTAAGCTAATCTAGGTCTGATCAGATGAGTTGAAGGTTTGCAGTCAGCAGAAGAGGTGATGCTTAGAATCAGCTCTAGTTGTTAGGATCAGAAGAGGTTCATATCAGGTGAGTAGATGTCTAGTACGTACTCCCTTCGTCCCACAAAGATAGCTACGTTTTCCTTTTTTGGATGTCCCAAATTATAGCTACATTTCCTCTTTTACTTAAGCATTAAATGCTTTATTGACAATTTTACCCTTAATTAAACTCACCTCATAATTACTCTTAAGACCCAACTGCTTTGAAATTTACACCAAATTTATGGAATATCAAGGGTAAAATAGACATATTAGTTAAATTTAACTACATTTATTGATTTTTCTTAATCTGTGTGTAAAGTCAAATGTAGCTATCTTTGTGGGACGGAGGGAGTAGAAGGTTTAGTCTTTTGGCTAAGTGTTTGTGTATCAGAAGAGTAAAACAGAAGAGGGAGGTCTTCTGGTGGTCTTCTGATGGAGACAACTATTACGAGTAGCGGGAGAAAGGGCAAAATTGTTAATTCGATTGGGCAATGCTAAAAACGTGAGTTTGTTAGGCGGTTACAACAACCTGTTAGAGTCACGCAATCAACACACGCTGCAATCTACCTAGATTAATATAAATACCCCAACCCTTGTATTTTGTAAAGATTGGCGTGAATGAGCATTCGTTCTTAAGTTGTGAGTTCACGAGTGAAGTGAGGATAAATCCCTTTCTGTGTGAATGAGTGTGTAAACATCTCTTTTTTCAATCAAGATTGAAGTCGTGTGTCCAGTGGATGTAGATCAAGTTGATCCAACCACTTAAATTCTTGTGTGCTCTATTTTCTGTTCTAGTTTCTTATATTTGTGAATTACTATCTTTGTTGGATTGTTTTCAAATCGTTTTCTGTATTGATTAAAGACATCTAATCGTGCGAATTACTTGACAGCTTCAATTTTGTGATATGCAAAAGTGATTTTGTTTTCACCTTTTCTCATTTTTAGACAGTTTATACATTTTAAGACTCTATAAAAATATAAGAAAATTAAAGATAGATAATTTGCTATGCCACCATTTTGTCGCAATTTGCAACAAAATGATCAAATTGTCGAAGTCAACTCAATTTGAGTTGAAAATTGCAACCATATTTGCAACGAATTTCCACAGAAAAAGAAAACGACGCTGTTTTGCTGTTATTGGTCAGGGGTGACTAAATGCACCATAGAGTTTCTAAGACCACCTTAATTGTCGTGCTCCATTTAAAATAAATGGTTTATTTTTTTATTTAAAAAAGGAAATAAATGAATTATTAAAAACTCCTTAAACATGTGATTTTGACAATAATACCCATTCTGGCTGAAAATTAAAAAGAATAATACTAATGAGATAAATTAACAAATGGTTCAATAACTTTGACTGAATTCACATAAGGTCCTGAAACTTTTAATTTTATCATTTTTAATCTCAATTTTGGCCATTTTGGTCTCTTAAGCTCAATTCCAATCCTTTTAATCCAATTTTGGTCCTACTCATGGAAATAGAACATGTATATTTTGCGTGACAATTTCTTTTTTAACATTTTTAACGGAACATTCAACCCATATTCTTTTTGGAGGAAAATAAAAGTGACATATTTATGTTAATATACATGGTTATGGTTGTTTATTAATTTTAGAACATTGTGTAGTAAATAATTATAATTATTTATCAATTTAATATTGAGATATTTGGGGTCTAAACTCTCTCATCAATACACAAGAATACGCAAATTCTCAATTTAAAAACAATTTGCTTTTATTAAACATTAAATATTACTATAATATGCATATTTTTAGTATTAATATGTAATTGAATTTGATGTTTTAAATTTAATATATCATTTATTTTCTCTTTAATTTATTTAACTTAATTAAAAATACAAAATTATATATTTTATTATAAATAAATATTTGATTATATGGAACATAAAAAAATAAAATTAATATTTCAATAAAATTATGTATATTTTATTATAAATAAATATTTATTAAAAAATTACAACCTTTTATGGATTCCATCATTTGTGAATTTATCATAAAATAATACAGACTCACCTTTCAAATTCACTTTAAAATAAAATAAAGCAGTATAACTTCTTTCCAACGAGACAACGACCAACCTGATGGCCGATGGGTTTCTTCTCCGAGACAACCAAATCCATATACAAATAAGTCAGTTTTACTAATTTACATTTTTTTATAAATGGTGTTGCACTTTTCAATTATTATTAAAAATATTATTATATTGTTTAATAATTGAAAAGTGCAACACCATTACCGTGTGTAAGTCAGTAAAAGTAAAATGAAAAGTGGACTAGGAACATGCATGCACACCAACCCATAAAAATATTAATAATTCCATAACTAACAAGCTTCTTCCTTTCCTTCATTAAAAAAAATAAAAAATTACTCGTGAAGTCTCCCATTTTCACTCCCCAAGGGCATGTTTGTTTTGGGACTCACCCGTCCCGGACGTGACGTCCCACGTCCTTGTTCTACTTCGGGATTTCACATCCGGATTTCCCCATCCAACTACAACCACCTCTATACATTTTACTATTAAATTCTACTATTACATCACATCCAACTACTCTTACACAATTTGATTTGACATAATCATATTATTATGTCACATCCAACTACTCTTACACAATTTGATTTGACATAATCATATTATTACATCACATCCAACTACTCTTACACAATTTGATTTGACATAAAGTTAAATCTCATCCTACTCAAAATCCCAAAACAAACACACACAATTACTATTCATCAGAATTTTCACATCCAAGATTTCGCCATCCAGGATTTCCCCCATCCTACATAATCCCAAAACAAACATCCCCAAAAAAATACTATCGAGAAAAATAAGATGAATTTAAAGTAAAATCACCAGAGTTGTGTAATTTATTTCCTGCAAGGTCAGATCGGAAGAAATATCTACTCCTCGTCATATCCTAATTTCCGGCAAGATCATGAGGAAGACGCCAGCCTCAAGATCCTTCCTTCACCTTCAAAGTTAAAAAAAACTTTAAAAAGTAGTAATTTGGAAAAGATTCGTTGGAGGGAGTTTGTATATACTGTATTCAGGATGTTTAATTCTCCTTGTGAATATAGATCAATTAAAAATTTGTGAGTAGGTGGTCTCCTCATACCTGCGGATCAAGTTCTCGTCAACTCTACAGGAAGCAGCAACAGATCTCGGCAGCTCTTTGCCTCGCGCTTCCGAGACATCGAAACTCTTATCACCACCATCACTGAGAATTCCATTACTATGGCCGCCCTGCTCTACAAACTCATGGATGTGCTCTCAGATTGCACCGTCTTCGCCCACCACCGCCGAAACAAAGCAGCTTCCCTGAAGAACATCTACTTCTTTCGCCGCTTGTTCGAGAGAAACATGAAAAGACGTCTCGATGAAATCCAGAAAGAACTCAACGCTATTGGCCAGAGCGTAACAGGGAAGAAATTGAAGATTCAGCACACTTATCCCAACGATTCATCCCTAATCGTGGGATTCGATTCACAGGTCAGGGAAATTGAAGAAATACTCGTGCCCATGAGCTCATCGGCGCAGCGGTTTAAAGCGATTGGGATAGTGGGAAGGTGCGGTTGCGGTAAAACGGCATTAACCCAGAAGGTATTTGCGAGTCCTATAATAGAGAGAAATTTCGGCCCAATGATCTGGGTGTGCTTATCCGAGCTACTTTTGGGCAACGAAGCCTCGGATCTGAGAGTGACAATTCTGAATCAAATTCTGGGCGTAATAGGAGACGACGCTCCTTCAGATCTGGAGTACGGTGACCATAGTGTGGTTAAACTCCTGGAAAAGCTTCAGAAAGGATTAATGGGGAGGAGATATTTGATTATCTTGGACGACGCCTGGCGGATGGACGAGTGGTTTGCGGATCTGGGGTGCAGGGGTCAACCCACGGCGGAATCGTTTACTCATGGGCTGCCCAAAGGGAGCGGAGGAACAGTCATTGTGACGGGCCGAGGGGATGGTGGGGGAGGAGCACGTGATCCGCCCCCAATTGAGCGATGAAACCTGCTGGAATATTTTCTGCGATGCTGTGCGGCAGCAAGGGAATGACCCAACGCTGATTGACATGGAAATGAAAGCTTCTATTACTAACAATTGTCAAGGCCTGCCTCTTGCTGCCAAGACTTTGGCAAATCTGTTTCCGAATTTGCTATCCGAAACAAGTTAAAAGTCCAGTTATTATGTCTTTCAATAATTACTCCTCCTTACATGTTTGGTCCAAAAACTTAGCCTTATATGCATGATTTCATTTTAAGAAATATTGATCTATCTATCTATTTGAATAAAAATATTATCTCCATGTCACACTGAAATGATTTAATCTTGCAAGAAAATTGCCTCTCCACTAGAACAATGAAGAAATAAAAGAAGCAATTTCTGACTTTGCATTTAATGGGAAAATAATGACCAAGTAGTATCTAAAACCATCCACAGTTATAGTAAAAGCTGGACCCAAACATTAAGATGCAATAGATTAAAAAGTGCTGATGCAACAGATGAAAAATGCATTTGATGCATCTTATCTAGTTTACAATCCTACACCGGAAGCACAACAAGATTACTTCACATGTATTTTCAAGGTTCTGATTACACCTGAAAGAGTATTTGTACAAGCATGACCCAACGTTTCATGCCAAAGCATTGTATGTAATATTCACAACTGAAACATTATTACAAGACAGAAAAGTAGAGAATATGCAAGTCTTGAAGAAGCTGATTTATTTGCAAAGTCAGATAAAGCCAGCTTATATAAGCCACCCTTAAGCAGGGCCTACATATCATTGCAAAGGCAGTTTTAACAATTTATGTAAAAAAATAGGTCACAAATCTGAAAATCCAAACACATAAATCTAAAGTCTCTGTTATTGTCACACCCCAAATTTCAATCCAAACACATAAATCTAAAGTCACTGTAATTGTCACACCCCAAATTTCAAATTACGGATATTTCAAAAAATAGTTAAAATAACTAATTTTAAACGCGCTAAATAATTGAACCTTTAAATTCATAACGGTAAAATAAAGGGGCGTAACGACTATTATAATTAAAATTAAGTAAATTAATGCAGAGGAATAAAACAGTTGGGGGTGAGCATGCAAACACAGTGTGAATTAAGTCATTCAATAGTTAATGCTAAAAATAAATAATCAAGTAATTGCAACTCAGTAAATAACATTCACATTGCCACATATACTTTGCCATTGATACTTCATCGCATGTTTGTGGACCTTCCCAAAGCCAAATTAATGACTAAGGTATTCCCACACGTAGACATCGCATGTTTGTGGACCTTTCCAAAGCTAAATTAATGATTAAGGTATTCTCACACGTAGACTTTTCAATCGCATGTTTTGTGGACCTTCCCAAAGCCAAATTAATGACTAAGATAGTTCCACACGTGAGCACAGCGGGTTAACACCCGAAGACCCGTCGGTCCCGGACCCCATCTGGAGCCCCTGGCTATTAGATAACTTTGCCATAAACTTTGTCAATAGAATAACAATAGAATTAAATGAAATCACATAGTAGACAATTAACTTAAACATTTATCTAAAACATTAAATAATGAATAACATTGCAATAGAGCTTTTACCAACCACCGTAGTGATAAAACAATTAAAAACCCACCTCGATAGATGAACGTAAAAGTAATACATGGAAGCCTCTGCAAATTAGTACTCATAATTGTTATCGTCTAGCCGTGTGATACATAGAATAGGAAATTATCGAATTTCTAAACATTGTGCTTAATATAAATACTTGAAAAACTAGAGTGACACACTACAAAAAACGCGGAGTTTGCCGACGGAAGGCTACCGACGGAATCCATTCTGTCGGCCGGCCCGACGGATCGCCGACGGAATTCTCGAATCGACTGACTCCCGACGGAATACAAGATTAGTCGGGACCGGCCGACGGACTTCCCGACGGAATTTAGTTCCGCAGCCAAACAGTGTCGTTTAGCCTTGCTTGCCGACAGATTTTTTCCGTCGGTCGTTCAAATTTCGACTGCCGACGGAAATATCCGTCGGTAGCCGACCCGCTTTGACTGACACATTAATATTCGCGTGCTACCGACGGAAATATCCGTCGGTAGCCGCACCGCTTTGACTGACTAATTAATATTCGCGTGCTACCGACGAAAATATCCGTCGGTAGCCACAATTTTTTTTTTATAAGAACTGCCGAAGAGAGGCAGTTCTTCCCCATAAGGGAAAATTTTTTTTGACTTTCGTCCCCCTCTCCCTGTTCGTCTCCTGTTCTGTCCTCGTGGATTGGATTTTCTTGTGCGTGGTGCGTGGATTGATCGACAAAGGGCATTACGATTATCTACTCCAATTTTCTTCAATTTAAACGGTACGTTTTTTCTTAATTAATTTTAATTAAGTTATTGTATTATAAATTGCATGTTAATTATTATAAAATTTCATGTACGTAGTTGATGAATATATATGTATAATTCATTCAAATATATGTTAGTACGTGGATTATATGTTTTTTATTGGTTAATTGTAATTAATTAATGTATGTTAGTTCAAATATATAATGTAGTTTTGTTAGTTCGTTTTGATAATTAAACTAGGTTATTATTGTTGATTAAATTAGTAATTATTCTTATAAGTAGAGGTTATAAATTGCATGTTAATTATTATAAAATTTCATGTACGTAGTTGATGAATATATATGTATAATTCATTCAAATATATGTTAGTACGTGGATTATATGTTTTTTATTGGTTAATTGTAATTAATTAATTTATGTTAGTTCAAATATATAATGTAGTTTTGTTAGTTCGTTTTGATAATTAAACTAGGTTATTATTGTTGATTAAATTAGTAATTATTCTTATAAGTAAAGGTTATAAATTGCATGTTAATTATTATAAAATTTCATGTACGTAGTTGATGAATATATATGTATAATTCATTCAAATATATGTTAGTACGTGGATTATATGTTTTTTATTGGTTAATTGTAATTAATTAATGTATGTTAGTTCAAATATATAATGTAGTTTTGTTAGTTCGTTTTGATAATTAAACTAGGTTATTATTGTTGATTAAATTAGTAATTATTCTTATAATTAAACTAGGTTATTATTGTTGATTAAATTAGTAATTATTCTTATAAGTAGAGGTGTTGTAAATATAGTAATTATTGTTATTGTTTAAATTAAGTCATTATTAATTAGTTTGGTAAATTATTGATTTCATTAGTAACGTGATTTTGTTATTGATTAAATTAGGAAATTATTGACTTAAATTACTAAAATGTTATTAATTAAAATAGAAAATTATTGATTTCATTACTATATTAATTATTGATTAATTTATTATACTTTTAAATTTTATTTATTAAAATAGATGAGTCAAGATGCTAGTGGGGCCTCAGGATCTCGACGTAGGAGAGGCTCACTTAGGCCTGTTGAGCCTGCTACGTTGACGTCGTCGGCATCCGTTCCACAGCATTCGCCACCGTCATCTCAGTCGTCGGCAGCTCGTGAACATCCCACGCGGGCCCGAGAACACAGACTGAAAATATGGATTGAGGGTGTACAGTAAGTAATTAATTAAATAATTTTAAGGTTTAACAATATTTAATAGCATCAATTTTTGTAGGTTTTTTAATTTATAATGTGTTTATTTCTTAATATATAATGTCACAGCTTACTTCCTAGTAATGAGATATCGAAGATTTGCACTGTGGTGATTACTAAGTGCAAAATTGTTGCGAATGCTTACTCTTGGCTGAAGGTGCCGCAGACGAAAAAGGATGAATACTGGGAGGAATTCCAGGTATTTGAGTGCATTCAATTAAATATTAATAAACAATTTATTATATATATTATTTGATAAATATGCTGATCGAATATGTGCAGAAACATGCTTATTGGCATAGGGAGTTATTTTCGGACAACGATATCCACCGTCACTGGCTATCTTCATGTCAGTCTAGGTATAATGAGATAATGTACACCTAGAGGAATGCTTGGCGTAAACGTGGCGTGGTGCAAACGTTGGGGGAGGACGAAAATGGAGTCAACGTGTGGAACACGTTGACCACGTATTGGAGTAGCCCGGAGTACATGAGGAAGTGTGAAATTGCTCGAGCCAACCGTACAAGTGATGGGGGAGGTGGGATGTCAAGGCATCGGGGGGGGGGGGGTGGGCGATCCGCGTATGAGCACTCAATTGCTCTAATAAGTGTTCACTAAATTTATTTCAATTATTTATATTATATTATATAAAATAATTTTTATATGCTCATTTGGTACGAAATAGGAGCGGGAACTTGGGCGTGAACCCACACACGTGGATCGGTTGAACGTTCTTCATCCGTTTGATCCAGATTCACAAACGTCCACATATGGACGCACTACCCAGCTTCACGTAAGTTTAATTAAATTGTGATGTTTTTTTAATATTTAATTAATTAAATGTATTGAACTATGTATTAATTTATTTTTTTTGTAATTATGTAGTTGGATGTGAACCGGAGGATTGAAGAGGAGACGACACAGGTTTATGCTGAAGCCGGGCCCAGCGCTCCGCCTGATCTTAACCGGATTTACCTGGACGTTGCCCCGGCTGATAGAGGACGGGTCCTTGGCCTTGGCCGGATGAGCCGCTCAGTGAGAGCTGCGTCGTCCAGTTCGTCCCAGCGTGCATCGCAGGCCTCTGTATCCTCCACTGCTGTTCCGGACCCGAACGTAGTACACATGATGAACCACTACTTCCGACAGCTAACTGACACTATGGGTCGATCGTTGGGGATGTCTTCTGAACAAATAAATACATGTTTTGAACAGGCGATGAGCGTTCGGTTCAGTTCCCCCTTTCAATGCTCCAGATGCAGAGGCAGACGACGACGGCTTGGATTTCATTGGTGGTGGTGATGATGAGTTTTTTTAGTATAATGGTTGATGTTTGAACTATTTATTTTTCTGTCGAACTATTTAATTTTCTGTCGAACTATTTATTTTTTCTGTCAAACTATTTAATTTTCCGTTGGACATATTTATTTCGGTTGATCGATGTTTGTCAATGGATTGTTTATTTATGTTATTGTTTTTAATTTATATATAATACATAATTTTTCGTTAGATTTTGGTATAAAGTAAAGTATTTTTTATTTTATTTTTTCGATTTTTATTTTATCCCGCCAATATTACCGACGGAAATAAATATTACCGACGGAAATAAATATTCCGTCGGAAATAACGTCTGCCGACGGAAATAAATATTCGTCGGAAATAAAGTCTGCCGACGGAAATAAATATTCCGTCGGAAATAAAGTCTGTCGACGGAAATTCCGTCGGCCAAGTACTCTACCGACGGAAGTTTGGGCGGCACCCTACCGACGGAATTTGGAATCCGTCGGTAGATTCAAAATGTACGCACCGACGGAATTTTAAAATTCGTCGGTAGCACGTAATATTTACAGAAAGTTTCTTCCCCTTTCTCTCTCTCAGTCGAAAAAAATTGTGGAAATTGTATGAGAGCAAGCAAATTTCAGTACGTTTTTCTTTTTTACTTGGTTAAATTTTCTGGTTTAGTTGTGCATTTTATATGGTTATAGTTTAATTAGTTGTGCAATTTATATATTTGTAGTTTAGTTGTGTAGTTTAATTAGTTGTGCATTTTATATATTTGTAGTTTAGTTGTGTAGTTTAATTAGTTGTGCATTTTTTTATATGTTTGTAAGAATTTTATGTTAAATGTTTAACAGATGGAATTGCCGGATCGTCGATGGATGTATGAAACTCCTAGGTTCATTTTAGGAAATGTGAATAGTGAATTTTACAATGAACTTGTGTCATTTGTTGAATTTGCAAAGCTCCACCCACATTACATGCATGGGGATTGTATCAAGTGTCCGTGTAATGCCAAAAAATGTCAGAATAAAATATTTAAGTCGATTGATGAGGTTTTGGTACATGTTCTGAAGAATGGTTTCACTGTTAATTATTATAACTGGACATTTCACGGCGAAGGACGTTGGCCTTATAACTTTGATCAAGTTTTATACTATTACACTGCTGGTATCTATGAAACACAAATATATGGTAATCAAGCCGGCACGAGTAATGAACAACAGTTTGGTGGGGAAGAACAGTTTGGGGAGGGAGAACAGTTTGGGGAGGGAGAACACAATATGTATCAAACAATGATAATGGAAGCCGGTTTTTCAAATGTAGAAGAGCAGCCGACGGATGAAGCATTTCGGTTTTATGAAATGCTCAAATTATGCGATCAAGATTTGTATCCGGGTTGTGATTCTCACTCTGAACTGTCATTTAATGCCCGACTTATGGCTATCAAGACCGAGAACAAGCTTTCTAACAGGGCATATGAGCAAATGACACAATTATGTAGTGAGATCTGCCCTCCTGAGAATAAGGTGCCTACAACGTATCATCAAAGCAAGCAAATGATGAAAAATATGGGATTGCCGGTCGAGAAGATTGATTGTTGTGTAAACGGTTGCATGTTATATTGGGGTGATGAAGATAACAATCTGAACATGTGTAAGATGTGTGGTCATCCTCGTTACAAAGAGCCACGTCGGAAGGGGCCCGCTGGTCAATCGAAGTCGTCGAAAAAGAAAGTGGCACACAAGAAGATGTATTATCTTCCAATCATTCCCCGTTTAATGAGATTGTATCAATCTACTGCCACAGCACAACACATGACGTGGCATGCAACAGATTCGTCTTCGACCGAGTCTAGGGAGATGCGACATCCGGCGGACTCGGAGGCCTGGAAACACCTTGACAACGTGTATCCCAATTTTTCTTCTGAACCGAGGAATGTGAGGCTAGGTTTGTGTACTGATGGTTTTGCACCGGTTGGGAGCTTTGGAAAGCAGTATTCGTTGTGGCCGGTGATTCTGACTCCGTATAATCTTCCTCCATGGATGTGCTTGAAACCTCAAACAATGTTTCTAACAGTATTGGTGCCAGGTCCGTCGAATCCAAAGGATAAACTTGACGTTTATCTCCAGCCTCTTATAAAAGACTTGATCTTTTTATGGGAAAGTGGTGTCCAAACGTATGATGTGTTCAGAAAACAGAATTTCACGATGCGTGCTGCTGTATTGTGGACCATTAGCGACTTTCCTGCATATTCTATGTTGTTTGTATGGATTTTTCTGAAGCTTTCAGTCTTGAGAAGAGTAGGAAAGTTACATGGTTCGATAATCACCGAAAGTTCTTACCTCAAGATCATCCATTTAGAAGGAATAAGAACAACTTCTTGAAGAACAGAACAGTTACACACAATCGACCGCCCCTTCGAAACGGTATTTTAATTATACAATTATTTGATCTAGTATAATGTTATACGTATATGTTTTATTAATTTCTTCTAATATAATGTTACCGTACAGGACAAACGTTGTTACATGAGATTCAGTGGACGGGTTTGAAAAAATCTACTGAGGAAAATGCAGCTGAACACAACGGTCGAATCCCAGGTGGATGGAATAGAAAGAGTATTTTTTGGGATTTGCCATACTGGAGTTCACTATTGATCCGACACAATTTGGACGTGATGCACATTGAGAAGAATGTGTTTGATAATGTGTTCCACACAATGATGAACACAGAAGGCAAGACGAAAGATACTCCAAAGTCCCGGGAAGAGTTGAACATTTATTGTCGTCGCGAAGAGTTGAAAATGGATCCCAGTACAGGTAGATATCCGAAGGCTTGCTACACACTGGATAAGCCACAGAAACAACAACTGTGTCGTTGGATTCACGAGTTGAATTTTCCAGACAACTACGTGTCAAACTTGAGTCGATGCGCAGACATAAACAGGGGTAAGGTTTCAGGGATGAAGAGTCACGATTGTCATGTTTTTATGCAGCGCTTGATACCGATTGCGTTCCGAGACGTTGTTCCTCTCAATGTGTGGAGGGCTATCACTGAATTAAGTCTTTTTTTTAGAGATTTAACATCTTCAACGATCAAGATCGATGATATGATTCGTTTGGAGCAAGACATTCCAGTGATTTTGTGTAAGTTGGAACAAATTTTTCCACCTAGCTTCTTCAACTCCATGGAACACTTACCCGTTCATTTAGCGTATGAAGCCAGAATTTGTGGTCCAGTGCAGTACAGGTGGATGTACCCATTTGAAAGGTAAACTCTTACATTTTTCATTTTTTATATATACTACATGCATGCATGTTCACTGAATTAAAATATATGTTTTTTTATTATAAATCAGATATCTCCACAACTTGAAACGCAATGCTAAACAAAAGGCAAATGTGGAAGCATCGATTGTTAATGCACATTTGAATGAAGAGGTTGGCATGTTTTTTTCTTATTATTTTGAAGACCATGTCAACACTCGGTTGAGAAGTGAACCACGTAACTACGGTGGTATAGATACAGACAATATCGGTGAAGAGGTTGATGGAATGCTGTCTATATTCAAGTCTAAGGGACGACCAATAGGAAAATTCACTGAACGAGAGTGGGAGTCGAACAGAGAGGCAGAAATAGCACAAACGTATGTGTTATTGAATTGTGATGAAGTCCAGCCTTACATTGAGTAAGTATTTCATATTTTTATCATTACTTCATTTATGTAATTTAATATTAATTGTGATTGGATGTTGTGAATTAGGATGTATACTCAAGAACTAAGACGAACAGAACAAAACATCTCAGATACAGATATAGATGCTCGTCTTCAACGTGATTTTGCCCGATGGTTCCAACGTTGTGTGAGTACCATTTCCTTAAATTTTACGTAAATAAATATGATTCATAATTAATGTTAATTATTTGAACTGTATAGGGACGGTCAAACGATTTTGGGAATCGATTCTTAAAGGATCTCAGCAAAGGACCACTACGTCGTGTAAAGACTTACAACGGCTATATTGTGAAGGGCTACAGATTTCATACATCTGAGTATGCATCAAGAAAAGCGACTACCAACAGTGGTGTTTGCGTTAGCAGTGCAAACTACAATGCAGATGCAAGTGACTACTATGGGGTGTTGCACGAAGTCGTTGAAGTAGAATATCCGGGATATCCAACAAAGACTGTAGTGTTGTTCAAGTGTCATTGGTTTGATTCAGGCCCTTCAGGAACAAGGATTCATCCGGAGTACAAACTCGTCGATGTTAATCCGAAAAGGAGCTATATCGGGAATGATTCATTTGTATTTGCCAATCAAGTATCTCAAGTATACTACTGTAAGTATCCAGTACGATCACGTAGTAAAATTGAATGGCACGCTGTTTGCCAAGTAAAGGCAAGATCAATGGTAGAAGTCCCTACAAAGGACAGGAGTGATGAAGATGATTCTCCGTTTCAAACGGAACAAATAGAGGCTAGAACTGAAGTCTTTTCGGGAGATTTGAATATCCACGTAGACTTGACGGGTGGAAATTCACAATTGATCGAAATTGAAAACGATAATGAAAATGAGGAAGATGATGAAAATGAAGAGGAAGCGGATGAGGAGCAGGAGGAGGAGGATGATGAAGAGGAGGAAGATGAGACAAATAATCAAAATGTAGATGAAGAAGAAGAAGAAGATGATGAATAATAAATTATATAATGTAAGCTAATTATTTTATTAGATGTACAATTTAAAAATATTTATCATTAACTTACAACTAA
Organism: Galeopsis tetrahit; assembly: GCA_963675135.1. Lineage (NCBI taxonomy): Eukaryota > Viridiplantae > Streptophyta > Magnoliopsida > Lamiales > Lamiaceae > Galeopsis > Galeopsis tetrahit. The sequence continues at coordinate 66,684,394 of OY776127.1, forward strand.
ATTTTAAAATATAATTAGCAAAAAAATGAATATTTTAGTAAAAAAAATGAATATTTTAGTATTTAAAAATATATAAATTATAGATTACAAATTTAATTATTTAATTTATGTGAATGACATTAATGTTTTGAAATTTTTTAAAAAATAATTAGCAAAAAAATGAATTTTTTACTAAAAAAATATTAGTATTTTAGTTAAAATATGAATATTTTAGTATTTTAAAATATATAAATTATAAAAATATAAATTATAGATTTCAAATTTAATTATTTGATATATATGAAAGAAATTAATTTTATGAATTAAAAAAAAAAAAGGGCCGAAAATGAGTACATATACAATTAATATTATAATTACGAACAAGTAACACACTTGTCCGAGTGGTAGGCGCCCCTCTCTAGGCGCCCACACACCCGGGTTCGATTCCTAGCAAGGCCAGAATAAATGGTGGCCTTAATAACAGGTAGCGGGTCGGGTCGGGTCCGATCCGCCCCAGTAATTTTTTTTGGGTTACCTTACTACCGACGGATAATTCCGTCGGTACACCGACGGGCACCGACGGAATATAATTCCGAATTAAAAAATATAAAATCGAGTTCCGTCGGCAGATCCGTCGGAAAGTACCGACGGAATTTCCGACAGAAGCCGACGGATATATTTTTGAAAAAAAAAATTCTAAAATAAATTTCCGTCGGCAAGTCCGTCGGTACTACCGACGGACGTCCGACGGAATTGCCGACAGAAATCAGACCCGGTTTCAAAACGGGTCATTCGGCCTACCGACGGAATAAGATCCGTCGGCAGACTCGACTGATTTATTCCGTCGGTAAACCGGGCCGACGAGCCTAGAACCGACTGAATTATTCCGTCGGTAGTTCCGTCGGAAACCAGGCCTACCGACCACAATTCCGTCGGTAGATCCGTCGTAAACCGCGCGTTTTTTGTAGTGACAAATCATATGATTTATATATTCATCAGACACTACGTACTCTGACATATATATAGCATGAGAGAGGGGAGGTGAGAGGACCCTTTTTCAATAATCATTATTAACATCTATTAATTCCCATGCATGAATAAAAAACGTATAGGGAAAAATAGATGGTCAAGTAATAATTTGAATAGGTGTAACTTTTTTTAAGAATACTAAAATGTCCATTTGCTTATATAAAATCCATTCAACACTATTTAATGCACACAAGCATTATATATTCGTATATTTATAAATTGTGTGAGGCAGGAAGTTAGAAAAATAGGCGTTTAGTGAAAAGGGTTAATGCATAATTAAATGGTAGATAAAAAGGTTTTTATTTTAATTATTACTTAGAATTTATTTAAAATAATTATTACTTATAAAATATTAAGAAAATTACCGGGTATTACAGTTACATGTATATTTGAAAGGAAAATTACATTCAACTTAACAAGAACAAAATTATGAGGAAGTCACTCGATCCAACAACAAGAACTAGAGAACGTCTTAGTAGCTGTAGCCAGGCGGTGTGCCAAAATATTGACATTCTGACCAACTGAGAAGTGGGGAAAGATTCCAACACTAGCTTACAACTAATAACAAAATTACCAAATACCGAATGATTCAATTCCGAACAACGTATAACATCAAAAACTGCATCTGCATCTGCATCAACATCCACAACCACAACCACAAGTCACAACCACAACCACACGCTCCAATCCCTCATGTAAAGCCAGCGTTTCACCTTCCTTTCCACACAATTTTTTTGTAAACATAACTAAAAAAATATAAAATCCAGCAAATAGAATAAGAAAGCAAAGAAGGAAGTAACAGATGGCTAGCGTGAGAGAAACATAGAGGGAATGAGTTTTGCAGCTGCCCAATTGGTTCATGTGGTGTTCTCCTTCACTTATGCAGCTGTGTTTGAGGTTATAACTAGATCAAGCTCATAACTTGTTTTGACCAAATATCCGTGTTTCGCCCATTCCTCTGTAGTGATGATCTTCAGGTCTTCAAGATACTTGAGGTGTAAAAACTCGACATTCAAGTTTTTAATTATTTTGGGCTCCAGGCTCTGGAGTTTCCCTCCTATGATGTATAACTTGGTCAAATTTGATGGCGTGCCCTGCTTCAACCACGTCGGCACTGCTTCAAATGGCACGCAGCGGAGGTCCAACTTTGTGAGCTTTGCAGGAAGTGAAACGGAGTCCCCCTTTGAAACTGAGGCGGCCCCCCAAGATATGGTCAGGATGGAGAGAGCAGAGAGATTGGCAAGGCTCGCCAGCTGATCGTCTTGCTGTGTTTCTCCCCCGTTCCCCACCCGTATGCTCAGCTTTCTTAATTTCTCCAATCGTATTAGGTCGCTGATTTTGCACGAGTTCTTCCCTGCCTTGCCTATTACAAAACCCTTTAGAACTTGTAGAGCAACGAGGTTTTCTAGTCCCTTGGGCATACTCTCCAGCAAATAACAACGGGACACGTCCAAATGTGTGAGGTTCTTCAATTTTGATATGGTCGTAGGCAATTTTTCGAGATTGTGACATGCTCTCAAATCAAGAATCTGGAGGCTTATAAGCTTGGAAATGGAGGCGGGCAGAGTTTCGATTCTGGAAATTCCGCGCAGGCTGAGGTATCTGAGGTTCTTTTGAGGGCCCAGGGTGTTGAACAGCTTCTGATCTTCCACTTCAATGTGATGGGTATCAGAATTTTGCCAACGCCCCATCTGCAGGACCTCCACCTTTCTCAGCTTGGAGAGCCACTCTGGTGTCTTTGGCAGAAATTGCTCCTTCACATTGAAAATTGTCATCACATCTTCGTCCTCTTTGGCACCACTAATTCTCGACGCATCTTTTTCTTGGCACAAGAATGCTCGTCGTTTCCCAATGTGCTGGGTCGACTCGGAACTAAACCCAAAGGAGTTTTCCTTGGCTATTAGGATCAACATCCGGTGAATCCAAGGGTCTATAGTGAAGCTTTTCACGCTTAAAGACTTGTTGTGGCTGCTGGGTCTGATGAACCCCTCGTCCAGCAGCTCTTGAAACACTTGTTCACCAACCTCCTCAGCTCTTTTATCGTGGCTTTTCATGACAAGACCCTCCCCCATCCACCAATATATGAGGGGTCTCTTCTCTATGATGCTGTTCATGGGGAACACTGAGAGGCACAAGGAACACATTTTTGCCCTCTCGGACCCACTGAGGCAGTGGAAACTCGTGAGGAAACTCGACATCACGTCGTTCTGTAGAAGTTTATTCTCTACCCCAAGATCCACCCACTTTTGGCGGATCATCATCCCTGGGCTTTAAGGATATTGCACGGGAGATCCCCTTGTCAACCGTGGGAAATGACTCTTTCAAATCCCTAATAGCGGATGTCATGAGGCCCAACTTGTCCTCTACCTCTGGTTTCATATTGGGATCCTTGAAGATGCCATTATCTAGTTCCAGCTCCAAGGCACACAACTGATCCATCAGATTCTTCTCCCAGATTGTGGTATCTGGGAAGACATCCATCATGCTTTTCAGCTCCGTTCTAAATTCATCAAACTTGAAAGACAAGTTTGCATTCTCTGTTGTTGCTCCCTGCACATGCAGAGCATGCTCCCTAGCCTTATCAAGTTGAGCCAGGAGCAAGGAAACTGCCCTTTCCGATTTCTTCCTGGTCGACATTCAAATGATGTTTTGCAGACTACCTGCCTACAAACAAACAAGGTGCCAGAAATTCACATTATCGGTACAATCCAGAATAGAATTCAACAATCATTTACAGTTAACCGCAAAGTTATTCCACCTCAACTTCACTTTTTCAATATCCAACCATCGATGTGTTCTAGGAATACTCCATTCTCATAATAATTGATAATTTAGATGAAATTTGAAGAAGAAAATTGCAGGTAAGTTTGATTGTCATTAAACCTAATTTAAGATGAGATTTTGTTTGGCCAATTTATAACCAATTAAACCTAATGTAAACAAGATACTAGTATTAAATACTGCAGGTACCTTTTAGGCTGAAGCTCAACTCTGGAGTGCCTGAAATTTTCTTCAAGCCATTTCTTTCGCTACAAAGACATGGAAGAAGAATGGATGGAGGATTCTCACACCACCAAATCCAATACCAATTCCTTTTTCGTTTCAAAAAAAAAAAAAACTACCAATTACGAGATGCGTTGAGTCGCAACAATAAAAATGTGAAATGAATTGTCCAAAAAATAAGAAAAAAAAAAAAAAAGAAGACGACAAAAGGGAAAGAAAAACAAACTAATATCGACCTGGGTTTTAGTAGATCTGTAGATATAACTAAACCGCTGCCTTTAACTCAATTCATGATTAATCAACCACTGCATTGTTTATAAATGTAGAGAGAGCAACTCTTGGGTGAATTCAGCTTTAGCTAAAGTCTCTTTTGAATTTTATTGTTATTGATACAAGCTAATATGATTCTCTTTTGAATTTTATTGTTATTGATACAAGCTAATACGGAGTATGATTTATTAATGGGTTAATTGCAAATTAAATCACCACCTTTCTGAATTGCAATTTAATCTAAACCTTTGAATAATTGCAAATAAAATCACCACCTTTCAATATTGTTGCAATTTAAACTTCTTGATAGTTCACTACAAGAAACTGGGGGAATAGCAACGAAAATTTTGCGACAAATCTAAATTTCATCGCTAAAATCATTTTTTAGCAACGAAAAAGAAATTTTCGTTGCTAAATTCATAGATTTAATATTTGCAACAAAATTTATATATTTCATCGTTATACTAGCAACAAATTGCTTCATTTTGTTGTTAATAATCAGAACAACAATAAAAATTATATTTCGTCGCTAATATTTTGCGATGAAATAGAAATTTCCGTGACTAATTTCTTGAAATTAATTTTTTGCAATGAAATTAAAATATTTCATCGCTAAACTAGCAACAAATTATTTTATTTTGTTGTTAATAATCAGAAAAACAATGAAAATTATATTTCGTCGCTAACATTTTGCTATGAAAAAGGAAATTTTTGTGGATTTCATTTTTGCGACGAAATTATAATATTTCATCGCTACACTACCGACAAATTTTTTTATTTTGTTGTTAATAATCAGAATAACAATGAAAATTATATTTCGTCGCTAATATTTTGCCATGAAAAAAGAATTTTTCATGGCTAATTTTGTGGATTTAATTTTTGCAACGAAATTAAAATATTTCATCGCTACACTAGCAACAATTTTTTTTTTTTGTTGTTGTTAATAATTAGAGCAACCATGAAATTATATTTCATCGCTAAAATATTAGCGACGAAATACAAATTTTCGTGGCTAATTTTGTGGATTTAATTTTTGCAATGAAATGAAAATATTTTATCGCTACACTAGCAACAAAATATTTTTTGTTGTTGTTGTTAATAATCAGAACAACCATGAAAACTATATTTCGTGCTAAAATATTAGCTACTCCTACGATATAAAAATTTTGTGGCTAATTTTATGAATTTAATTTTTGCGACGAAATTAAAATATTTCGTCACTACACTAGCAACAAAATATTTTATTTTGTTGTTAATAATCAAAACAACCACGAAATTAAAATATTTCCTCGCTATCCCTCAAACGATGGAATTTGACCAAAAAACGTAGAATGTTATGATGAACAATGTGTTTTATTCCGAGCATCATTTTCACTTGAAAAAATGTGTTCACTTGCAAAAATCGAGTTCCAGTTCTTAAAACTTAAAAAATTTCAATCCAAACTTTTTCAGATGTTCTCCTCTCTTAAAAAATTGCAGTGCCACTCATGCTACATCAATATATAAATTAAAGATGAATGTAAAAATTTTATATTTATTTATTTAAGTTGTACTCCATAATGTTTATTTAATTTTTTTAGAATCAATAATTATTTATTTATTTATTTGAAATCCATGAGTTCTCACTTCTCAGTCCTCCACACGCGATTTCACTACCTCCCACACTTGGAAAAAAATTGGCGATTTCAAACCTACCATAGCCGCCGTCGCTCGCCGTCGCCGCCTCTTCTTTCACCGTTGTTCACTGCTACACCTCGCCATATTTCGCCACAAAGGAAACAGAGCACGCACACCGCTGTACACCCCTGCCTCGCGCCGTCATATTCTCATCGCTGTGTACGTCTTGCGTTGGCCTCCTTCAATTAAATTTATTTTCTAAGCCCTAATTTATTTTCTAAGCCCTAATTTGACCAATCCTAATTTCAGCCCTAAATTTCAGTTTTCGTGTGATTTAATTCAAAATTTAGTTTATTCTTTTGTTGCACGTTTAGATCGTTGTATAGAATTCTCAAATATGAATAGTCGCATAGCTGCAGAATATATAAATGGTTTGAATTTCTTGTAGTGGGATTTAATTCAAAAATTATTTTTTTCATTTTCTACAGGATTAGTTATCTTGAAATTTGATTGTTTAATATTGCATTATGCTTTCACAGGATATCGGCAAGTTTGTATTCAGGGATGGTTTGCATCTGGAATTATAAGACTCAGGTATGCAGAACTGGATACAATCATTTTTCACCATGGAGTACACTAAGCCGATCACTTCCATGATACTTGATTTGATGATTGGTATTAATTTGTATGATGTCTTTGTAACTCTGTAGACTAGGTCTCTTAGAATAGATTGATGTTTCAGATTATAAAAGTAGTCAGAGTAGTCAAATTGCATGACCATTTCATCCAATAGATTGCATATATCTTTTGCAAATGAGGTTCGTTTCCAGTGTTAAGAAGATCCAGATTCTGTTTATCATCTGCTCTTTTAATTAAATATTTAAAGACCCCAATTCCCCAAGTTATGATCTGCATCATGTGGTTCTCTGATGTGCAACTTATTGAAAAGAACGAGTAGCGTAGATCTTGCTCCCCTGACTCACCATAACTTATCTTTTTAATGGCCACAAACTGATAGTCAGTATTAGTATTTTTTGAAAACCTTACACCAGTCTGCTGTCTCCTTGTGTGAGTGCGGATAGATAGTTATGATACATTTTACCAGAACCTAACATTATGATCAATATTTATAATTAATATTGAGAGGCTAGTTTTCCTAAAGACCATTGTATTCAACTTTAGAGTGTTCAAAGTACCTAGATTGTACCTAAAACAATATGATTACTCTGTACAATGACGACAAAGGTGTGTTTCACAATTAAAAAACTATTTGAGAAGCGCTGTGAAGTTTCTCTACAATTTCTTTTTAACTAGATATCCCATTATCCTGTTCTTGTTTTTTCACTGAACTAATAACTTGATTTCTGCTGATGCAGACAATGGTTAAATCTTTTGAGGTTACAGATTTTACTTTTACAGATTACAGGTTTTTTGTTTATGGTTGCTATTTTACTTTTACTTTTTTTAATTTTTTACTGATTATTGTTGATGTTATGTGTTTGTTGGTTGTTGTCATCTGTATATATTAACGGTACATTTACGTTATTGTTGTCTTGAGACAGTTTGCTGCTGTCCATTGAAGAACTGATGTTATCTGGAGATTTTTGGAGTTGTTTCCTGTTGGTTTCGGCTTCCCGTTGAAGAAAACTGTTTTTTGCTGAGTTTTGTTGCTCATTTATGCTATCGGTTCTTTTTTTATACCGAATGCAGTTATCTTATTTACCATCTTGTCTCTTTTTTATTTCTTTTTCTTTTTTCATGTAGTTGACATTTTTGGATGTATTTGATGGATGCTCTTTTATTTAAATTTCGTAGCTATTGTTTGTGATGCTATACAATATTTAATTACTAATTTTCCTATTAAATTTGTATGCTGATTAAATACATTTGTGATGAATGATTTACTTTCGTTGTTAAATCAGCTAATGAAAAATATATTTACATCGTTATTATTTTGTGATGAAAACATATATTTTTGTCGCTAACATTTACAATGAAATTTATATTTTTATCGCTAAATATTAGCCACGATGTAACGAGCTACTGTTTTAGACACGAAAAAAATTTGTCGCTAATTATAGTATTTTCGTCGCTAATGCGAGTTAGCGATGAAATAATTTTGTTGTGGGATTTGTTGCTATACACCCGTCGCTAACGTGTTTGCGACAAATGTTTGATTTTCCTCGCAAACATTTTGTGATGAAACTCATATTTTCGTCGCTAATTTTTGCGATGAAAGCCATATTTTCGTTGCTAATATTTTGCGATGAAAGTCATATTTTCGTTGCTAATATTTTGCGATAAAACTCATATTTTCATCGCAAACGTTTGCGACAAAATTAAAATATTTGTCGCAAACACGTTAGCGACGGGTGTATAGCAACAAACACTGCGACAAAATTATTTCATCGCTAATTCACGTTAGCGACGAAAATATTAGAATTAGCGACAAATTTTTTCGCGCCTAAATTGCAGTTTTCTTGTAGTGGTTTCATTTGTGCCCTAATCTAATGTATCTAGGTTATGTGACATCTCTTTAATGATACAGCATTATTTTTTTATTTCGATCTAATCTCGAAACGTTAAATTCAGACACAAATGGTATTGTCTAAAAGTTTAAATTGCAACAATATTGAAAGGTGGTGATTTTATTTGCAATTATTCAAAGGTTTAGATTAAATTGCAATTCAAAGAAAGGTGGTGATTTAATTTGCAATTAACCCTTTATTAATTTATAAAAATGTATTTAAATTTTAAATTGTGACAATATACATAGTTGTGAATTGTGATACACCAAAAGGATTCGACAAAAACTTATATGCAGCATACATGCAATATTGACTAATTAAGGTAAATTAAATCAAAATTCGTAGGTCAACGCGAGTTAAAGCGGGTCAATCTTAATAAAAATATTTATTTTCACTCTAAAATATTATCTTACTACATGACCAAAACTATGTTACTACACGACCTAAATTTTGTCACTACAAGGCCAAAAGTGTATTACTACAAGTCCAAAAATATTCTGTACACTTATTATTTTGGGCAAAATTACTAAAATAATTTTGACTTATTAGACTACTACATGACTAAAACAATGTTACTACAAGGTCAAAAGTGTATTACTTCATGTTCAAAAATATTTTGAAGACTTAATTTTTTGGTGAATTTGTCAGAATTTTTTGACATGTAGTATTAAATTTTTTGTCTTGTAGTGGTAATATTCTGGCTTTGTAGTAACAATATTTTGGTCATGTAGTAAACCACATGTTTGCAACCCACGAATTTTCTGGACAACCCAGATCCAGGCTTATGACCCGCGAATTTTTTAAAATTGACTTAATTTGACTTTTAAGCTCAGGGTTTTGACTTGCCTAATTAGGATAGAATGCATGTATGCAATATTTCACACAAGATTAGCCCAAAGATTCAGTTTTCTTTTTTTTATCCACAAAAAATATATTTATTTTTTTTACCATTGATTATTTTTTTAATATAATATATGTCAATTATCATATAATGAAATAAGATATACTTCTTTCATTCACCAAATGTAGTCCCATGAAGGTGGACACACGTTTTAAAAAAAATGTAGATAAAGTAAGGGTATTACTGGGTATAAAGTGATGGTTTGTGAATAAAGTTGATGATAAATTAAGTAATGGTTGAGGGGTGATGGTTTTCATAAAGTGTAATGAACTACATTAAAATGGATACAGAATATGAAACAAATGAGAATACTGGACAGATGGATGGAGTAGAACACAAAAATTGAAACGTATATGATCTCATTAATTATTCACCCTCTTTTTAAACTTTTTATCATGCACTATTTATTTCGAGACCTACCCAATATAATTTGAAAATACACAATCACCAATAAAGTTACAAAATATCAAGTACTCTAATGTACTTTTTTTTTTTTAGTTTAAGCGGTTGAAAGTTGAAACTTAACAACACCAAATTTCGTATTACTTCGTTCCACATATGTTCATACACTTATCTTGTTTGTACATTTCTTTATAAATTTTATCTTCACAATATTTATATATTTACATAAAATGTTATTAATTTTACATTCATTTCAACCATCCTTCTTATTTTATTCATTTAAAATTACCCGTCAATGCTTCATTTATTACATTTTTTTAAAAAAATGTGCTCATTTTATAGTGCAAACAATTATGGATGAAGTATCTTTTTTTTATATGGGGTGTGAAATTGGTAAAAAAAAAGGTTGAGTTAGCTGTTGTGTAACGTTAGTTTTATTCTACTCACTTTCTTGTTCAGACACTACCTCTCTGGGCGTGTTGTTTTACCGGAACAACGATTGTTTGTCTTTCCGAGTTGAGTCAAAAGGTTAACTGCAGAGACTTAAGCCAGGTAGGTAATCTTCGGACTCAAGTTCAAATCGGCTTGTCATTTATCTACTCATTAATTGTTGTCTTTTGGAGTTTGGTGAAATCTATGAATTTGAATGTAATGAACATTTTGGAAAGTCTAATTCTGGATACATTTGATTCTCCTTGATGATGCTTTGGATTAAAGAATGATGAGAAGTAGATGATAGAGTAATGAATTATAGGTGCTTGTTTGAAGATTCAAAGTCGATCAGTTAAAAGGAAAAATGTTCATATTATTAATTTCCGAGCCAGGTGCTCATCATTTAATTTGGGTTTTCCATATATAAATACTAATAAACATGTTGATCAGGTGCTAGTTATATGTGTGCAAATTCTAAAAACATTGATTAATAGAATAAAACTAATGATTATTGAATTTGTGTTGTGTTTGAAATTGAATTCCTCAGTATGTAAAAAAGCTTAGACATTAGAGTTGAGGTGTAAGTGCAGGAAGGAAGACAATGTCGCCCCGAAAGCTGTGGGATGTGTGGAATCTACGTTGTGCCGTTCTTCTTAGTCTTTGGTTTCAACTAGTTTTAACAGTTTTAGCAAATTCACGGAAGACAAGGCGAAGCATACGAGTACAGACAGCCATAATCTGGTTGTCTTATCTGCTTGCCGATTGGACTGCTGCATTTATAGAGATTATAAAAGTGTGGGAAATATATTTTGTTGATTAGTTGTAGGAATGATTTACAATGGGTATTTATACAAGAGATATTTTAGGTCTAACCTAACCCTAATGGGCTTTATAGGAGAGCCCATAGAAAACTAAGATGGGCCTATACAATAAATAAGAATAAGAGTGTATTTACTAATATAGGTCCAATACGCCCCCTCAAGATGGAGCACCATCGGTGAGTCCAATCTTGGACATGAGAAGTTGTAGACGAGTGCTGGAGAGAGGTTTCGTGAGAGCATCCGCAAGTTGATCAGCTGAAGAGACATGAGACACACGTAGTTGTTTTGTCTTGATGAGATCACGAACAAAGTGAAAGTCAATGGCGATGTGCTTCATGCGTGAGTGAAAGACAGGGTTCGAGCACAGATATGTGGCACCAATGTTGTCACAGTAGAGGACTGGTGTAGGTGAAGTGGGGAAGTGGAGTTCCTGAAATAGGGATATGAGCCATTGTACTTCAGAGGCAGCAGCAGCAAGTGCTCGATACTCGGCTTCGGTCGAGGAGCGAGCAACAGACTTTTGTTTCTTAGACGACCATGAGATAGGGTTAGACCCTAGAAATACAATGTAGGCACTGGTGGAAGTTCGGTCATCAGTGTCGCCGGCCCAATCGACATCAGTGAAGCAGTGAAGCGATGAGGATGGATTAGAGGTGAGGGTGACCCCAACGTTCCTTGTACCGTTCAAGTACCGCAGTAGTCGTTTGACAGCACCCCAGTGAGTGGTAGTGGGTGCATGCATGAATTGCGACAATTTGTGCACGGCAAAGGCAATGTCTGGCCTGGTGAGTTGTAAATATTGAAGGGAACCAAGGACCTGACGATATTGGGTGGCATCTGCAGGCGAGGACCCATCCGAGATAGACAGGCGAGCAGAGGTCGGTAGCGGGGTGCGAACAGGTTTTGAAGTAAGCATGTTGTACCGGGCGAGCAGGTCAGTGATGTACTTGCGTTGAGAGAGGAAGCATGAGTTTCTAGATCTGAGAACTTCCACTCCCAAGAAGTAAGATAGAGGGCCAAGGTTTTTGACCGAGAACTTGGCACTGAGGTCGGCAGCCACACGGGCGAGCATAGGTGTGGAGTTGCCGGTTAGGATGAGGTCGTCAACATAGACGAGAAAGTAGGCGACCACCCCAGAGTTGTTGTAGACGAACAGTGATTCATCAGAGTGAGTGGGGGTAAAACCAATTTCTCCAAGAAAGAAGCGAAGAGCATGGTACCACGTGCGAGGAGCCTGTTTCAAGCCATATATGGATTTGTGTAATTTGCAAACATAAGATGGAAAAGTCTTATCTGCAAAGCCAGGTGGTTGTGCCATGAAAACTGTGTCGGAGAGTGTGCCATGAAGAAAGGCATTGTTGACGTCGAACTGTTGGAGTGGCCAGTGCTGCGTGACAGCAATGCTGAGGACTGCTCGTACAGTGGCCGGCTTGACGACCGGGCTGAAAGTCTCAGTGAAGTCAACACCCGGTCGTTGGTGAAAACCTTTGGCAACCAGGCGAGCTTTGTACTTGTCAAGGGAGCCATCAAGTTTTCGTTTGATACGAAAGACCCACTTGGAGCCGACCACGTTTTGAGATGTATTGGGAGAAACTAAGTCCCAGGTGCCGTTTTGAAGAAGGGCATCAAATTCAGCCGACATGGCTGCTCGCCAATTTTTATCTTTGAGTGCCTGCGATACACAACTCGGCTCAATGTCAGAGGCGATGACAGAAGTAAGTCCATACCTCGGGTTTGGCTTGAACACATTGTTTTGAGCTCGAGTTACCATGCGAGATGCAGGAGGTCGTAAGGGAGCATTGGTCGGCACAGGGATGTCAGGTATGATCGCAGCTGGCGGGGAGGCTGGTGGGGGTATAGGTTGTTAATCGACCAGTGTTGATTGTTGGGGATTGGTAGGCACGGGATTATGGTCGAGGACAGATGTGGCGAGGTGAGGGAGCACAGGTTCTATAAGAGTGGGCGAGGAGCTGGGTGGTGAGGAGGTGGATGTCGGCAGGGAGGATGATTGATTAGTGGGAGAAGGGTTTGAAAAAGGGAACGTATGTTCGACAAACTGAACATGACGCGAGGTGTAGATTCGGTTTGTGGAGCGATCAAGGCAGAGATAAGCACTTTGTGTGGGCGAGTACCCAACAAAGATGCATGGAGTAGAGCGAGGATCAAGTTTGTGAGTGGTGTAGGGGCGTAGTAGAGGATAGCAGAGGCAGCCAAAGATACGGAGTTTGGTTAGGTTAGGGGGGCGAGTAGTGAGTTTTTCAAAGGAGGATGTCATGTCGAGGTTGACTTTGGGAATGCGATTTATGATATAGGCTGCTGTGCAAACAGCATAGGGCCAGTAGGTGAGAGGCATGGAGGCATGGTGAAGAAGAGCTAGGGTTGTGTCAACCACATGACGATGGCGACGTTCAGATATGCCATTATGTTCGGGTGTGTGAGGTGGGGTGGTGAGGTGTGCAATGCCATGGGTTTGAAGAAAGGGGCGAAGAGCAATGAACTCACCCCCATTGTCAGAGTAAAAGGTTTTGATTGTGTTTTGATAGGTGTTTTCAACAAGGGTTTTGAATGTGGTAAAGGTGGGGAGAACATCTGATTTTCTTTTTAGAGGGTAAACCCATATGTACTTGCTGAAGTGATCAACAAATAGCACATAGTACTTGAAATTATCAGGGGACAAGACAAGCGACGACCAAACATCAGAAAAAATAACATCAAGTGGTTTAGTAGATGTAATGCTTGAATCATAAAAGGGTAGTTTGTGACTTTTGATACATGAGCATGAATTACAGTTGAAGTGTTTTGAAGGTGCACTAGATAAACTAAGCTTCGAGAGGGTATGAGCGAGGATTTTTGTTGATGGGTGGCCAAGGCGAGCATGCCAGGCGGTCGTTGTGAGGTGTTGAGATGTGAAGGCTTGCGGGGAGGTGATGGACATGTGTGCCGGCCAGACATATAGATTATTTATACGACTCCCAGCGAGGAGAATGCTCCCCGAGTGACCATCCTGCACCTGAAAAGAAGAACGATCAAAGACAATGTTAACATTATTGTCACGACAGAGACTAGAGACCGAAATCAAGTTTTTCGAGATGTGTGGGACGACCAGGACATTCGAAAACTTGAGAGATGTAAGGTGAGGAAAGCACATAGAGCCAGTGTGAGATATGCGTAAACCTTTACCGTCACCAATTTCAACATTGTCAGCGCCAGCAAAGGGCGAGTGAAGAGAGAGGTTGGCGAGATCATTGGTGATATGATGCGAGGCACCTGAGTCAAGGATCCAGTGCTCGGCAGGATGTGCCGAGGAGGCCGAGTGGGCCGAATAGGCCGGGCGAGCATCTGGTCGATTGGGGCGAGGAGGTGGTGAGTACCGTCCATGCGGGCGACGAGAGCCCATAGAAGGAGCGGTGAGTGGGGGGGGCTGAGTTAATCTCAGGGCAGGTGCGAGCAGTGTGACCGGGTGCTCGGCAGAATTGGCAGGTGCCAAGGTAGGGCCTTTGCGAGGACTGGCGAGGACGAATGTCAGAAAGCTTGGACCTCGAGTCAGGTCGCGAGGAGTCGGGTCGCGAGAAGTTAGGGCGCGAGGAGCGATGATGTGATTTTCCTGCAGTGAGTGCAGAAGCAGGTATTAAGGCCGAGGAAGGTCGCGAGGCAATTTGGACTTCGGCACTGAGGAGTTTGTCACAGAGCTCGGCAAAGGAGATGGGCTGCTCGCGAGCTTGGATGGCATTTGCGATGTCATTATAGGACTCATCAAGGCCAGTGAGGACTTGAAGAGTAACGTCCTCGGCATCAGAAGTAATGCCGAGGAGTGCAAGTTCGTCGACCACAGAGCGAATTTCCATAAGGAAGTCGGAGACCGGGCGAGCACCCTTGGTCAGAGAGCGAAACTTGGTTTTGAGGGCAAGGATGCGGCCTCTGGAGGGTTTTCCATACATGCTTTCAAGCATCGACCAGGCTTCGCAGGAGGTTTTAGTCGATGCCACGAAGGGAATAAGTTCCGGGGACATAGATGCAACCATGGCGGAGAAAATGAGGTTGTCCTGACATACCCATAAGTCGTGTGCAGGGTTTTGATTGGTGGTGGTGGTGTCGCCAGCAGCTAGGATTGTGGGAGGTGGGCATGGATGTGTGCCCAAGACATAGCCAAAGAGGTTGTGTCCAGTGAGAAGAAGGCGAAGCTGGAATGACCAAGCACCATAGTTGGTGGAGGTAAGCTTCAAGGACATATTTGCAAGTCCTTTAAAAGTGATTGGCGCCGGCGACTGAGATGGAGCGGCCATTGTGTTGAGTAGAGCAGCGGAGAGAGGAGAGGGGCAGCAAGAGCTGGGCGTCCTAAGACGAATGGCAGCGGTGGCGCGTCAGTGGTGAGGACGGCGGCGGCGGCGGCGGCGGCGGCTAAGGTTTGTAGCGGCGGCGGTGGCGGCGGCTAGGGTTTGGATCAGGCGTGAGCCAAATGACTCGATGATACCATATAGAGATTATAAAAGTGTGGGAAATATATTTTGTTGATTAGTTGTACGAATGATTTACAATGGGTATTTATACAAGAGATATTTTAGGTGTAACCTAACCCTAATGGGCTTTATAGGAGAGCCCATAGGAAACTAAGATGGGCCTATACAATAAATAAGAATAAGAGTGTATTTACTAATATAGGTCCAATAGCATTTGCCGTGGGACTCAGCCCCGAAAAGAATGCCGTTAATAACCAGCTAGCCGCATTCTGGGCTCCGTTTCTACTGCTACACCTGGGTGGACCAGATGGCATCACCGCTTTTTCTCTAGAGGATAATGAATTGTGGATCAGACATTTATTCGGGCTTGTCATCCAGCTTGCCGCAGTTGTTTATGTCTTCATTCAATCTCTGCCGAATGACTACTGGATACCAACAGCCCTTATTTTTGTTGCTGGAGGATGCAAGTATGCAGAGCGAACAGTTTCTCTGTATTATGCATGTTTGGGTAACTTCAAGAGGTCCCTACTTCCAAAGCCAGATCCTGGGCCAAATTATGCTCAGTTTATGGAGGAATACTCTGTATTGAAGGCTTCTAACGTCGACCACGTTGATATAAAAATAGAGAAGGAACCTGAAAAGGCAGATCCAGCTACTTGGTCATCAACAACTGAGGCAAGCTTGGACTACACCAAAGTCGTCCTTAAGGGGTACAATTTTTTTGATGTTTTCAAGGGACTTGTTGTTGACCACATGTTCAGCTTTCACGAGCGCAATGAGAGCCGTAAGTTCTTCTTCAGTTGTCAAGCTGTTGATGCCTTCAAAGTTATGCAAGTGGAGCTCAATTTCATGTACGATGCCCTCTACACAAAGTATGGAGTAGTGCATTGCAAGTTTGCACTCTTCTCACGGCTGTGAGCTTTCAACAGTTTGCATCACATCCCCAACACAAAATACTTCTCTTCGATAAAATTGTAACCTACATTTTGCTTTCTGGGGCTGTTTGTTTGGACTTGGTGGGCTTATACAACCTTCTCATCTCGGATTGGTCCATCGTTTTTGCCAACAAAATGGTGTCTTCAATACTTATTAGGCTACCATTTGGTAAGAGAACCCGCCGGTGGTCTGAAAACCTGTACCAGCACAGCTTTTTGAGGGTCTGCCTCAAGGAACGGTTCAGTTGGCTAAACAAAATAGCTGATTTTTTTGGGATTATGGATATTCTCGATAAGTTAATGTACAAGGAGAAGAAGAAGAAGAAGAAGGTATGTGATGTGAGTTTACAGATATTCGTGTTTAAGGAGCTTAAAGAAAAGGCTGAGAAAGCACAAACTACAGAAACCGTGAAGGAGATATATTCAGCAAGAGGTGAATGGGTTCTGTCGGAGTACTTAAGTCATAATAGCTACCCCTCAATTTCAGCCAGCTTGAGTGAAGAAGTTGAGTATGATGAGAGCCTGCTCCTGTGGCACATAGCCACTGAAATGTGCTATTTCACGAGCTCTGGTAGTGATGATCCAAATTCCTTGCAAAATTTGCAAGGACCTATCAGACTATATGCTCTATCTTCTGGTTATGAGGCCTACATTGATGTCCGCGGTTGCTGGCATTTCACAAGTCCGGTTTCAGGATACCTGTGAGGAAGCCAGATTTTTTTTCAAGAGATGGGAAACGGAATTAGTTACTGGAGCGGTGGATCAACGTGAAAAAGTGGCGTGTGAAAAGCTTCTGAATGTGAAGACAGTTGTTAAACCTAAACTAGTTAAGGGAGACAGAAGCAAATCTCTGCTTTTCGATGCATGCATTCTTGCCAATGATCTCAACAAATTGGACGATGATGAGCAGAATCTGGGTGGAACTCTTGTGTTATGCTGCTGGCCACTGCCGCGCTGATGTCCACGCTCGACAACTTAGCCAAGGTGGAGAATTGATCACATTTGTGTGGTTACTCATGGTTCACTTTGGCTTGGGAGACCAGTTCCGTATAGAAGCAGGGCATGCAAGAGCTAAATTATTAGTAAGCAACTAAACTTTTATTTTCAAAAAAATATTCTCGTCCATGGACTTTTAGTTTTCTTGTTAAATGATCATTGAGACCATTTATTGTAGTTTCTACTGGTATAACGAAGTGATAAACAACTTGCATTATCTCCCAAGCACAAGTTAAAACAGACCATTACTGTCTGGATCGAACACATTGAACCGGACCCAAACTGTGCCTGTTTTTAAATTAGTTTAAATTGTTTTTAATATACGAAATGCCTTCATTTTAATAATATATAATTGAAAATTTAAATATTTAATTTATTTAAAACAGTTTTTTTTTTTTGAAAAACAGTCTTTATAATATTCATCGACAAATACTTGTATTCACTAGTTGCACCCTGCATCTCAAGTATATTTTTAAATGGTATTCCTCTGTCTCTCTCTCAATTTAACATTTACTGTTTATATAAATTTTAAGGTATAAATTATTTATTTTTATTTAAAGGGATAAAGTTATTTTTATGTGAATTTAGATGGTCAATTGAAATGAATATAACAAAAAAATAAAAATTGTATGTACGAAAATTAATAACATGGGTTGTAATATTAAGATGTTTGAGATAATAGTTAAAAGGTAATGAATTATTTTAATTCATTTTTAGAAAATGTCAAATTAAGAGAGAAAAACACTATTTAGGTAAGAGAGTGTTTGCAAACTCTGTTAACAGTTTAAAAACACTTATTATAAGTTAAAGATGTGAGGGGACAATTTAAAAAAAAAAAAAAGTGATTATGTCCCCTCCAATATAAATATCAAATTAAGTATGGGACCAATGGATTATTAGTTATCTTATTAAAATGTACTCTCCATGTGAAAAATAAATGAAAAGCTTACAGTGAGAAGGCCGAACAACATTCGTTATTTTTATTCAACAGTACTACTTATACACTAATTTTACGGTGCAATTCGTGTATCCGAGTGATACTCAACTCAACCCATAATATATATACACACTTGTAATATGAAATAAGTTTATACAATTTTAAGCTTATACTCATATCTTCAAATCAAGTCGGATCCATATGGTATCGCTGCCCCTTCAATCGTGAAAAAGAAAAAAATGAGTGTATTCTTTGTCTCACAATAACATCCAGGTCTCCAGCCAATTTCAACACTAGATGACCCCGATTAAGGTGTTCACCTATCAAAAGGCAAGAGACAAAAATCCACAAAATACCAAGATTCTACATGTCATAAGTCCACCTAAAAAAAGTTTTCACAGAAGGAGAAGAGGCCACAAAGGAACACGATTTACACGAGGCTCCATAAACGGACACGAAAGCCAACAAAATCAAAGCACAACAAAAAAAGATACAAAGGAAAAATAGGAAATAAAACTAAAAAATATAAATGGGATCAACATGACACTCACCCAAACGGTTACCATGGCTCCGTTAGGACAACTATCTGTTGATACCAACTAAACTCTAATAAAATCTACATAAAAAGATTAAAGATCACAAAAAAAAAATCTGAAGGACGGCAGACACGGATCTGGCCGCAGCGGTCCAAGTTTGAATAAGTCTATTTGGTATCTTATGATGCTCGCTAGAGAATAATTAATAATTAACTCCTAAAACGTTGACTTGCCGCAACTTATCATGGGTTGTTAACTTGTTAGAGTTGTTGCCGGCCAGCCTTAAAAAGTCACCAATGCCAGCTGATCAGAGTATATAATTAGTGCAACTACTTGTCCATTACATGTGAATTCGATCCAATTACATATACAAGTCTACTTTCGTAATAAAATAATTGAGTGATCTTTTGTATAGTTTCTGTTGATCATCTAACATTTTAATTATTATTGTTATGTGAATCCAGGAAGCAACTCCTCACAAATGATAACTCAAGATAATAAAGAAACGCAAAGAATTGAAACAAATAAATAATTTAAAGAAAGAACACATAATTTACGTGGTTCGATCAAATGATCTACGTCCACGGAGGATAGAAGACTCTCTTCCCTTAACTCGAATGAAAGTTACAGATTACAAGTATTCACTAAACTTGATCTCTCTAAACTCTCTGAATTATCTCTGTAACTTGCAACCTATGCACTAGATGGTGTATTTATAAATGTACAATGCCTTGGATAACTGCCACTAACCGACTAACTAAATAACAGAATTAACTAACTCTGAAAACTAGAATTCAACAGACTCGTCTCAGCTGATTTGGGATCAGCTGAGTTGGCTTCAGCAGACTTGGACCCAACTCTACTGATCTGACTTCAGACGACTTGCATCAGCAGAGTTGTCCAAACTCTCATCAGATTAGTTGACTCCTAGATCAGACTATTAAACCTTATCAGCTGAGTACACCTTACTCAACTTTGCTGAACTCCAAAATCAGAAGACTAGCAACCCTTCTGATAGATAGAAATCAGATGACATCCAATATTGCATTAATCATAACAATTCTCCACCTTAATGCAAGATTGTCTTCTTCTCATCCCTCACCAAGACTGTTTGTTCATTCTCTTCTTAATGAACATCTCAGGTACTAAGGTTTACCAACTCCATGCAATGGTTGAACTTATTGCTTGGTAATGCCTTAGTTAACATATCAGCTGCATTCTCTTCTGAAGCTACCTTCTGAACTTCAAGAATGTTCTTCTCCAAGATGTCTCTAACAAAATGTAACTTCACATCAATGTTCTTTGACCTCTCATGAAACACTTGATGTTTTGCTAGATGGATAGTGCTCTGATTATCACACAGCACAAGAATACTCTTCTGATTTATGCCAAAATCTCTCAGAATGCCCTTTAGCCACTGATTCACGTATTCTACAACACTAGAATAAACGACCGCAAGTATACGGTGTCTATCGTAGAGAAGTAAGTACGAGGTCGATCCCACGATGAGGTATAGCGTAAAAGTGTATTTTGTTAACGGAATTCTATTTAGACGCGATCGATTAAATGAATGTATTGAATTACCCTAAGATTACCTACCAAATTGTCACGGATAAGCAATAAAGAGTAATGTAAAATCGATCAACTAGCATGCAAACTAAGAAAACGAGGTAAACGAATGAAAATTCAAGTATGAGAAGGTGGGTTCCAAGGCAATTGTAACACTTAGATATCCGTTTATGAATTGTTACTCGTTCAAATGGCCATTAATGTTGTCTTCATATAGGGTTGATCACAAAAGAAGAATTAATTAATCTCTCGATCTAACTAATCCAAAGGAGCATGCGACATAAGTTCGTATCTCTACCTTACAAACATCACATCATCTAAAAGAGCACCAAAGATCATTCAATTCTCTCTCCGATAACTAATCCTCTCTCGAGCTCATAATAATACCGGGTTGCATGCTTGCATACGATTAATGGAATAAATATCTCAATCTTATCCCAATTAACAATGAATTAAGCAAATCATCATGACCAATAACAACATGCTTCTAAATGAGAATTAAACATGCAAATAAGAGACAAACACCATTTAAAGCAAGAAATTAGTTCATAAACTTCAATCCAAATAATTACAATGCCTTAGAACCACAAGTGTTTAGCCAAGAGCTAACATAATCAAATTACAAAATCCAAATGAAATAGCTAACTAAGAAGAGAGAGAAAGAGAAAGCTTAGTCTAGAATGTGGTAGAGAATGAAAATTCCAAGCTATTGCATCCTTCCTTCCTTGATTTGATGAAGATTTGAAGAAGTAGATGATGAAAATCTCCAAATGTGTGTGATTGTGTGTAGAGCTTCTTGTAAAAGGGGTAAGATGGTTTTGAATTTAAGAATGGAGGTATTTATAGTGTTGGGGGTAGGGTTTGGGTGTAAGAATTGCAAGTTGGTCCCTTGAAAATGGAGAAAATGCAAGTTTGGCACCGAAAATGGGTTGGCCCGGCCGGGTGGGAGTGTTGGCCAAAATTTACAAAAACAGGGGCGAGTGGCCCGGCCGGGCGGAAACTTCGTAAATGGAGGCGACATTGGGGCATTCGGCCGCCCGGTCGGGCCAGTGATGCCGCCCGACCGGGCCATAACTTCGTATTTGGCCAATAAAATGGGCATTTTATCGCCCGGTCGAGCGAGTGATGCTACCCGGCCGGGCCATAACTTCGTATTTGGCCAAAAATTGTTGCTCGGCCGCCCGGCCGGGCGGGTGATGTGGCCCGGCCGGGCCAATCTTTCGTATTGGCTCCGTCCTTCGTTTTCGTCCTCCAACTTCGTCCCTCCGTATCTTGAGCTTCTGACCTCCAATCGACTCGATTCTTTTTGCTATTCCACTCCGTTTTTCGAGCCGGATCCAATGGTTGGTGTTTTTCTCCAATTTCCATCGTGTTTCCTACAAAATCGACAAAACACAACCTTTCTCTCATTTTGGCTCAAATCATCATAATCAATGCATAAATCAATGAAATCACTTCAAAAATAAGCTTCACACGTGTCTCTAAAGTGTGTAAATTCCACCCGAATCAAACCCCCCCAAACTTAAAATGTTGTTTGTCCTCAAACAACTAAGCACTTAAAGCAATGAGGGTGGAATGATCACAATGGAATATTCAATGCAAATCACACATGCAAAGTAAGATGTAGTGATGTCTCTTTCTCAATGAAGATCATAACATTATTATTGCAATTCACATTCATGAATCAAAGAATGCACAAACACACAACACATTTTGAATGGGAAACACAATCCAAATGCTCAAATCCTCTACTCACATGACAAAGTGTTTCTCTCAAACACACAAACAAATTGAGGACATTAATGCACTCATCAACCAAGTTATGTTATGCAATCACTATATGCTTGCCCAACTTCTGTTTTCTACAACACTCAAATGCTCAAGGATGTAACATTGGCTCTTTGGACAAGGTGAGATGAATTAGGGAATTTGTGACTCTTCTAGTGGAGGACAAAACTTGTTGTTTTACAATGTGTGCTTTCACTTTCAAAGCTTACAAACTTCATCCTCACTTTTCCTTTTCTTTTCTTTTCTTTTTCAAGCATTCATCTCCTCATCTTTTTGAACCATTCTTCTTTTCAAGCTTTTGGGGCTCTTTGTCCCTCTTTTCTTTTCCATTGATTTTCTTTTCATCTTTCTCTTCTTTTTTTTTTTCAACTTTTCCAATTTCTCCTTTCACCAAAGATATTCAAGCACATGTTTATCCACTTTGTCTTTTATCCCCCACTAGATGTAGGTATCAAAGGCTCAAAAAGGCTAAGTGGTTAACATTGTAGTTTGTCAAGAAAATGAGGAATCAAGCTCAAGGGGCTAACTACGGAAGATTACTTCGGTTTTAGGAAATTTTGGCTAAGTGGCTCTTTTAGAACAAGATGGCCTATATCACATCACAAAATTTCACACAATCATGCTTTCAAACAAGAACTTGGGCAAGTTCTAGAATCACTAGCAATAACCTAGTCCACTCTCAAATGAACTAAACCGGATTATATGCTCGATTCAAAGCTCAATTCTCACCGGTTTATTCAATAGGACTTTCACAATCATCAAGTGTTCCCAAACAACAACACATCATGCACCCATGCTATCAAAGATCAATAAATATGAGCACAACATGACACTATTCTCCAACACCAATCATGCATATATTCAAAGCAAATAAACATCACCACAACTACTCAACTATGGATTCCAATGATTATTCATGCTCACATTTCACCATAACTCCACTACCCAACAACTAAACAAAACCAACTCAAATGATCTAAGCATACGAAAACCAAGTGTGCGCCGGTGCAAAATGTAACATAAGTAGAATGACGAACCGGTGCAAGGGTAACAACTAGTATAAAAGTAAATAAAAGAAAAATAACTCCCCCAAACTTAGAATTTTACTATGTATAAATTCTAAGTTTGGGGCTACAAGTTGTTACCTCCCTCCTTTCACATCCAATGCTCTTCAAAGATCACCATTGCAACACTTGCTTCCCCTCTCCAAAGTTGGTTTTGCTTACTTCTTCATTTTTCAAGCTATGACATCCAAAATGCTTCTCATCCTCGCCTACAAAATAAACCAAGCTATCAAAACTATCAAAGCAATAAAACCTTGGGTTGCCTCCCAAGAAGCGCTATTTTTAACGTCCTATGCCGGACGGTTCTTTCTTGAGATGACTATCAAGTTACCCCATCATCATCTTTGCTCTTGAACTTCTTTCCCCAACCAACCTTCTTAAACCCATTGAAACATCCACTTGTTAGCCCATCCGGCTCTTCAATCATGTCATAGGAGGTTGACGCCTCATTCAACCCCACACTTTCACAAGTAGCTTTTCTTGATTTGGGGGAGTTTTTTAAAAAAAACTCCCCCAAACTTGGCCTTCTTGCCCATCTTCAATTCACTTTCTTCCACTTTGGGGTCTTCTTTCACAAAATTCACCTTCAAATCTTCTCTCACCTCATCTTTCAATCTCCCTTGGAATACCCATACTCTCCATCCTCATCATCCCGGACTTTGATAGCTCTATAGATGTTGAACACTACTTTCTCATTGTTCACTTGAAGTTTTAGCTCTCCTTTCCTTACATCAATGATAGCCCCACAGGTTGCCAAGAATGGCCTTCCCAAGATTAATGGAATATACTTATCTTCCTCCATATCCAACACCACAAAGTCCACCGGGAAAATGAATTTGTCGACTTTAACCAACACATCCTCTACTATACCCAAAGGGTACGTCATGGATCTATCCGCCAATATAAGGCTCATTGTGGTTGGTGTAAGCTTTCCCAAACCAAGAGATTTGCATATAGACAAAGGCATAAGATTAATGCTCGCTCCCAAATCACACAAGGCTCGAAATGTACCTCCATCCCCGATGACACATGGTAAGGTGAAAGATTCGGGGTCTCTAAGTTTTTGAGGTAACTTAGCTGGAATAATCGAGCTACACTCCTCGGTCAAATGCACCATTTCGTACTCCACCATCTTCCTCTTGTTTGACATGATTTCCTTTAGGAATTTGGAGTAGTGGGGCATTTGCTCAAGTGCTTCGGCAAATGGAATGTTAATATGAATCTTCTTGAACATTTCCACGAACTTGGTAAATTTGTGATCCAAACCCTTTTTCTTCAATCTTTGAGGGTATGGGAGAGGTACCTCACTTTTGCCTTTGTCTTGAGGGGGGATTGTCTCCTCACTCTTCTTCACCCCTTCTTTTTCTTCTTCCCTCACTATCTCTTCTTGCCTTTCTTTCTCATGCCCTTCTTCTTTGCCAACATACTTGGGTGCACTCAACATTTCCTCCTCTTGTGGCATCTTTGGCCCCTCATAGCTTGTCCCACTCCTTAGTTTGATAGCTTTGCAATGTTCCTTGGGGTTAAGCTCCGTGTTTGAAGGGAATTGCCCCGGAGTATGTTGGCTTCCAATGATATTAGAGAGTTGGCTCATTTGCTTCTCCATGGCTTTCATGTTGTTTGCCACATTCTTGATCATTTCACCTTGCTCATCAAGTATTTGTCAAGTCTTGGTTGCATTATTCCTAGTCTCTCTCATGAAATTTTTGGTTTCCCCCATAAATGCGCCAAACATGTCTTCCAAGGATGGCTTTGGTGAGGAGTCAATGATCATCTCATCCCTTACATTGAAGTTTGGTGGTGGTTGAATGGCATTCCTCGGATTGGCATAAGAGAAGTTCTCATGATGCCTCAAATTCGGATGGTATTGGTTTGGATTGGGAGGACTCTCACGGGCTTGCCTCTCGTTCCAACCCCTTTCTCTAAATTGCTTATCTCTTTGATTGTTCATGCAGTGGACTTCTTCATATTGCTCGTCACTTGGCCCCACTAAAGCTTTAGCCGTCATAAGAGATATCAATTTATCCACCTTGTTGGATAATTTAGCATTCTCCTCCGAATCTTGTGTTGAAGCAACCCTTCGGTTTTGCCTTCTTTCGGATGGCCATTGATGTCCATTCTTTGTCATCTCTTCCAAGAGAATATAACCCTCATCCGTTGTCTTGCCCAACAAAGAACCTCCTCCGGCCGAAGCATCCACCATACCTCTTGTACGATGGTCCATCCCGTTGTAGAAGTAGCATATCAATTGGTCTCGTGAAAAACCATGTTGAGGGCAACTTCTTATCAAATCCTTAAATCGCTCCCAAGCTTCGGCCAAGGACTCATCATCGTCTTGCCTAAATGAAGAGATCTCCCCTCGGATTTGGATAGTCTTGCTCGGAGGGAAGTACTTCATTAGAAATGCATCAACAAGGTCAACCCAATTCTCAATGGTCCTCAAGTCAAGAGAGAGGTACCATTGCTTTGCTCGGTCTCGGAGTGAGAAGGGGAAGAGTTGCAATCGGATATAATCTTGAGGAACACGGTTGATCTTAACCGTTCCACTTATCTCGAGGAATTGAGACAAGTGGAGGTTAGGATCCTCCTTGGATAGCCCACCAAATTGGTTATTTTGAACCATGATTATCAAAGCCGGCTTGAGTTCGAAGTCGTGTGCATCAACGGGTTCCCTACCCGCTCCTCCATATGGTCTTGGGATGGGACGGAAGTGGTCTCTCAAGACTCTTTGATTCCCATTTTCCTCATTCCCCCGTTGCTCTCTATCTCCTCCCATATTGACATTCTCTTCAACCCTCCGGTTGAGGTTATCTCTCACAACCCCTTGTGGTCGGCCACCATTTCCATTTGGCTCTACTACGCCTCCAACATCCTCTTGGTTCCTTTCCTCTTCCACTATCGGATTTTCCCTTCGATTAATCTCTTCTAATTCAATCCTTCTTCTTTCGGCGTTCCTTCTTCGACAATTGGCTTCAATCTCCGGATCTAAAGGCAACACTTCTTGTTGATTCCTCCTAGATCGTGTGATCATAAACCATATCTATCAAAAGATCAAACGAAAGTGAGAAGTGCAAGTAAGATCAAGTAACAAACGCAAATATTTTTTTGGATTTTTGAGAATAGAGAAAACAAGTAGAATGTCTAAACTAAAACTCTATTAACCTACACTCTAGAGCTATAAAACCTCCCCGGCAACGGCGTCATAAATTTGATTCACGTATTCTACAACACTAGAATAAACGACCGAAAGTATACGGCGTCTATCGTAGAGAAGTAAGTACGAGGTCGATCCCACGAGGAGGTATAGCGTAAAAGTGTATTTTGTTAACGAAATTCTATTTAGACGCGATCGATTAAATGTATGTATTGAATTACCCTAAGATTACCTACCAAATTGTCACAGATAAGCAATAAAGAGTAATGTAAAATCGATCAACTAGCATGCAAACTAAGAAAACGAGGTAAACGAATGAAAATTCAAGTATGAGAATGTGGGTTCCAAGGAAATTGTAACACTTAGATATCCATTTATGAATTGTTACTCGTTCAAATGGCCATTAAGGTTGTCTTCATATAGGGTTGATCACAAAAGAAGAATTAATTAATCTCTCGATCTAACTAATCCAAAGGAGCATGCGACATAATTTCGTATCTCTACCTTACAAACATCACATCACCTAAAAGAGCACCAAAGATCATTCAATTCCCTCTCCGATAACTAATCCTCTCTCGAGCTCATAATAATACCGGGTTGCATGCTTGCATACGATTAATGGAATAAATCTCTCAATCTTATCCCAATTAACAATGAATTAAGCAAATCATCATGGCCAATAACAACATGCTTCCAAATGAGAATTAAACATGCAAATAAGAGACAAACACCATTTAAAGCAAGAAATTAGTTCATAAACTTCAATCCAAATAATTACAATGCCTTAGAACCACAAATGTTTAGCCAAGAGCTAACATAATCAAATTAAAAAATCCAAATGAAATAGCTAACTAAAAAGAGAGAGAAAGAGAAAGCTTAGTCTAGACTGTGGTAGAGAATGAAAATTCCAAGCTATTGCATCATTCCTTCCTTGATTTGATGAAGATTTGAAGAAGTAGATGATGAAAACCTCCAAATGTGTGTGATTGTGTGTAAAGCTTCTTGTAAAAGGGGTAAGATGGTTTTGAATTTAAGAATGGAGGTATTTATAGTGTTGGGGTAGGGTTTGGGTGTAAGAATTTCAAGTTGGTCCCTTGAAAATGGAGAAAATGCAAGTTTGGCACCGAAAATGGGTTGGCCCGGCCGGGTGGAAAAGTGGCCCGGCCGGGTGGGAGTGTTGGCCAAAATTTACAAAAACAGGGGCGAGTGGTGCCGCCCGGCCGGGCGGAAACTTCGTAAATGGAGGCGACATTGGGGCATTCGGCCGCCAAGTCGGGCGAGTGATGCCGCCCGGCCGGGCCATAACTTCGTATTTGGCCAATAAAATGGGCATTTTATCGCCCGGCCGGGTGGCCATAACTTTGTATTTGGCCAAAAATTGTTGCTCGGCCGCCCGGCCGGGCGGGTGATGTGGCCCGGCTGGGCCAATCTTTCGTATTGGCTCCGTCCTTCGTTTTCGTCCTCCAACTTCGTCCCTCCGTATCTTGAGCTTCCGACCTCCGATCGACTCGATTATTTTTGCTATTCCACTCCGTTTCTCGAGCTGGATCCAATGGTACACTCTTCTTCTCGATCCAGTGAAGTATGGTTGGTGTTTTGCTCCAAATTCCATCGTGTTTCCTATAAAATCGACAAAACACAACCTTTCCCTCATTTTGGCTCAAATCATCATAATCAATGCATAAATCAATGAAATCACTTCAAAAATAAGCTTCACACGTGTCTCTAAAGTATGTAAATTCCACCCGAATCAGCCACATTGCTTATTTCACAGCTTCTGTTAGTACTATGTATTCAGCTTCAGTTGTGGATAAGTGTTGATGTTGGAATAGGTGTTTTGTTTAATGATCCAACACTTCAGTCAAGTGTTGTGCTTAATGTTCCCAACACCTAAGACAACATCAGAATTTGCCCTTTCTCCTTTTACTAACTCTAACCTTACACTTGTTGTTTAGTGATGTCCCTAATGTAGGTAGAAGACGTAGGCAACACCCAGACCAAGCACTTGCACGGGAGTGAGTAGTTTCTAAGCATTATTTTACAAGGTCCTAAAAATATGGAGTTGTGAAGGGAGGTTACCAAAACTACCTGATCCAATGGCTGAGATGATCAAGGAGATTGAAGGTAGTTCGTACTACAAGTCTATAAATAGAGATAATTGCCTTCAATACAAGATACGCAAGAAAGAAAGCTAAACAAGATTACTAGTCTATTGAATGCACGACGCTTCTAGTTAGAAATATTTTTTGTTCTTTCTTGTAGATTTGCACTCTTATAAACCTGAATATTAGTGTGTTAAGTCATTGTCTTATTTACTAGAATTCTATGTGAGATCTATAAGGGAGATAGTTTCATACATTCTAGTAATTTTTCCAAACTCATTCGAGTTGTAGTTGTTCAAAACCTTACGAGGTTGTTGATTTGTTTCACTGGTATTTTATTTAATATAGTGATCCATGTAGATTATTTTTAATCTACACAAATTTTGAATAATTCCATTTGCAAAGTGTTATTTAAATTTCCGCTGCTCAATTGTTGTCTGGATAGTGCCAACACGACAGACAACACTCTGTATACACTAGCACGCACACTTCCAGTTGGTATCAGAGCCAACTACTTGATACACTAAGTAGAGATTCTGCTTAGAGTGTGTGTTTATTTGCAATGGAGTACCCACTTTCACCCGCACTAAAGCCTCTGATTCTAGATGGCACAAATTATGTCTTCTAGAAACCAAAGATGAGGATGTACATCAAATCCATTGATGAACGAGCCTGGAGGAGTGTTCTTGCTGGTTGGACTCAACCAAGGACTGCTGCGGATGAGGACAATGAAGCCCAGATCAAGAGAGAGCTCGACTGGACAAATGATGAAATCACAGCCGCTAGCTACAATTCAAAGATTGCTGGTTTAATGCAATCTTCACCTCAACTGATGCCTCGATGTTCAAAATCATTTCAAACTGCATTTCTTCCAAGGATGCATGGGATCGATTGCAAGAACATTGTGAAGGATCGGACAGTGTACGAAGAACCAGACTTCGTATGCTTGGAACCAAGTTCGAAAATTTGAGGATGAAAGAAGATGAAACCATCTCAGCTTACAATGAAAAGCTGACCGAGATTTCAAATGAAGCTCACTCTCTTGGTGATCCAATATCCAACACAAGGTTAGTTCATAAAATTCTTAGATCCGTTCCTAAACGCTTTGAACTTAAGATATGTGTTATAGAAGAAGCTAAGGATACAAACGTGTTAAGTCAAAATGAATTGATTGGTATTTTGAAAACTTATGAAATGAACATATCTGAAAAGGCTGATAATGAAAAGAAAGTGCTTGTTTTCAAAGGTGATGCCTCATCATCTGCATCATCAGGTTCTGGAAAATCTCCTTATGTTACTGAAATTGATTATGATGAAGATGATATTGAGGAATATCTTAATGATCCTGATTACATGGTTTTTATGACTAGACAGTTTAAGACATTCATGAAAAATAAGAAATTCAAAGATAATATTCAACCTAAGGTCCAGATTACTAATACTCAACAATTGCCTGTTAGGAAGAATACTTTTAATCCTTCTAGACAATTAGAAAGAGGAAACAGGTTTAGATCTGACCAGGATTATAGGAAGAATGTTAAATGTGATGCATGTTCTGGATATGGTCATTATGCTAATGAATGTGCCAACATTATTCTAAAAAAAAACTTAATTTCAGTGCTACTTTAAGTGATGAGTCTGATGTTGAACATGATCCTGAAAAAGATATTGAAAAAGCTTTCTCTGCTAGAATTATGTGTGATGATACTCTTGATGATGATCTCGATGATTATTACGATATGAGGAAAAATGAGCCATCATTTGGAAAATCACTGAATAATAATATTTCAGAATTTAATTGTTTCAAAAGTGTTGTTACAGAGACAGGTACATCAAGTAAAGCCGGTTTATCCAGAAGAAATGCTAATGTTCAAGATTTGTCTAACACTGTTTTCAAACTAGAAAGTCTTTTAATAAAAAAGGATAAAGAAATTTATAATCTGAAAGATAGACTAGAAGTATTTGTTCTTGATTTTAGAAAATACTCTTATGAAAATCCTTTGACAAATGAAAAACCTCATGACATACATACTGAAACTGAAAAATTAAATCTTGTTATCAAGTCCTTAAATTTTGAAAACAATGATTTAAGAAATTCTGTTATAAAACTTGAGAACATTTTAACCAAGAAAGACTGTGAAATTGAAAAACTTGAAGAAAAGATGAAAGAAGTGTCTTTAAGCTTTAAGAAATTTTCTGAAGGAAAATCAAAACTGGATGAATCATTGCTGAACAACAATACAAGGAAAACAGGTATTGGTTATAAAGGTAAAACAAGGAAATTCTTTCATAGCTCTCAAAGTAATGTATCTACTGTTTTTGTCAAAGCTGAACTTGAAACTAATGCTACTATTTCTGCAAAAACTCTTATCAATATGAAAGAACTTGTGTGTAACTATTGTTCTAAAAAATGTCACAAAGTTCATTTCTGTTTAAAAAGACAAAAGGATTTGAAAGCTGCTGAACTGTCCAAAAGGACACCACACACAAAGCATCATTCACAGAAGACTGAATGGATTTCTAAAAATACTATATGCAATGTTGTTCATATGTCTTTGAAAGCATGTGTTCCTGGTTTATGGTAGTTTGATAGTGGCTGCTCTAAACACATGACAGGTTAAATTGATTACTTATCTGATTATAAAGCTTATAATGGTGGTCATGTTACTTATGGAGGTGGATCTAAAGGAAAGATCATTGGTAAATGAACCTTAAATGTTCCGGGATTTCCTAAATTACTAAATGTTTTACATGTTGATGGATTACTTGCCAACCTTATCAGTATAAGTCAGTTATGTGATGATGACTTGCATGTAAAGTTTGATAAAAATTCATGTTATGTGCTAGATAGAAATTCTGATTGCATTATGATGGGTAATAGATCTGCTGATAATTGCTATTTAATTGAGTCTAAAGTCAGCTGCAATAGTGTGAAAAATGATGAAAGTACATTATGGCATCATAAACTTGGACATGTTAATTACAAACAAATTGGTAGATTAATTAGACTAAAAGCTGTCACAGGTTTACCAATGCTGAAACTTTCAGACAAAAATATTTGTGGACCATGTCAGAAAGGGAAACAGGTAAAAGTGTCTCACAAATTGTTGGGTCACTGTTCTACAAAACATTGCTTTGAATTGCTTCATATGGATCTTATGGGTCCTATGGAAACTGGGAGTATAGGTGGAAAAAGATATTCTTTTGCTATTGTTGATGATTATTATAGATTCACATGGAAAAAGGTATTCTCTGTCTTTAAAATTTTGTGCAAAAGATTCGAAACTGTCTATAATTCTAAAATTTGTAGAATTAGATCAGACCATGGAAAAGAATTTGAAAACAGTGCTTTCACTGAATTTTGTGAGTCTAAGGGCATCTTACAAGAGTTTTCAACCCGTAAAACTCCTCAACAAAATGGAATAGCAGAAAGGAAAAATAGAACTCTTCAAGAGATGGCTAGAGTTATGCTATGTTCTAAAAATTTGGCTAAAAGGTTTTGGGCTGAAGCTCTTAATACAGCTTGTCATATTTCAAATAGAGTTTTCATTAGAACAGATTCTACTAGAACTCCTTATGAAATACTGAACAATAGGAAGCCTAATCTTAAGTATTTTCATGTATTTGGCTGTGTTTGCTACATTTTAAATGACAGAGATCAACTGCATAAATTTGACTCAAAAAGTGACAAAGGTTTTTTTTCTTGGTTATTCAAGAAACAGTAAAGCATATATGATCTATAATTTTAGAACAAATACTGTTCAAGAGTCTGTAAATGTGGTTTTTGATGATAACACAAGTATTACAGGAAATAGTATTGAAGAGGATGTTTCAGACTTTACTGACAATCCAATACATTCAGACAGAACAGATCAGATCCAAAATGATGAACAAAATGAGGGAACACACACAGACACATCAACTGAAGATACAGAAATTCCAGAGAATCTGTATAATCTTCATAAAACTCCTTCAATCAGAGTTCAAAAGAATCATCCACAGGAGCTAATAATAGGTGAACAATCTACTGGAATTCAGACCAGAAGAAGGATGAGTATGAATTCAAAGGATGTGGTAAGATCTATTTGCATGTCATCTGTGTGTAATAAGGTAAATCATGAGTGTTATCATTCTGCAATTGAACCTAAAACTGTAAAAGAGGCCTTAAATTATGAACATTGGATAGAAGCTATGCATGAAGAATTGAATCAGTTTGTTAGGAATGATGTATGGACTTTAGTACCTAGACCAGATCATACAAATGTTATTGGTACTAAATGGATATTCAAAAACAAAATTGATGAAATAGGGAATATTATCAGAAACAAAGCAGGACTTGTTGCTCAAGGATATACTCAAGTAGAGGGAGTAGATTTTGATGAAACATTTGCTCCAGTTGCTAGAATAGAATCCATTAGACTTTTACTTGCCATTGCATGCTTTATCAATATAAAACTATACCAAATGGATGTTAAAGTTGCCTTCCTAAATGGAATCCTAATGGAAGAAGCCTATGTTGAACAACCAAAAGGCTTTGAAAATCCAGAATTTCCTGATCATGTTTTCAAACTAAAAAAGGCTCTATATGGCTTAAAACAAGCACCTAGAGCATAGTATGAAAGATTAACTGATTTTCTGATTGAATTTGGTTTCACTAGAGGAGAAGCTGATATAACATTATTCATTAAACATGAGAAAAATGATATTATGATTGCTCAAATTTATGTTGATGATATAGTATTTGGTTCTACTTGTGATGATATGCTCAAATTGTTTGTGAATGAAATGACATCTACTTTTGAAATGTCCATGGTTGGAGATTTAAACTATTTCCTAGGACTGCAAATTAAACAGCAAAATGATGGTATTTTTATTTCACAAAGTAAATATGCTAAAATTCTTGTGAAAAGGTTTGGATTAGAGAATGTTAAACACATGAAAACACCTATGGGATCAACTCAGAAACTGAGTAAAGACAATGTTGGCCAGAATGTTGACCCAACATTGTACAGATCAATGATAGGTAGTCTTCTCTATTTGAGCTCCAGCAGACCTGATATCATGTTTAGTGTATGTTTATGTGCTAGATATCAGTCAGATCCAAAAGAATCTCACATGCATGCTGTAAAAAGAATTATCAGATATGTTGCAGGAACTTGTGACTTAGGTATATGGTACAGCAAGGATACAAATTGTTCCTTAATTGGTTATAGTGATGCTGACTGGGCAGGAGATGCTGATGATAGAAATAGTACCAGTGGTGGCTGTTTTTACATGGGAAATAATCTAATATCCTGGCATAGCAGAAAATAGAATTGTGTATCATAATCCACAGCTGAATCTGAGTATATTGCAGTAGGGAGTTGCTGTACTCAATTACTTTGGTTACAGAAAATGTTTTGTGATTATGGTTTATCTTGTGATACTTTAACTGTTTATTGTGATAATACTAGTGCCATAAATATATCAAAGAACCCAGTGCAACATTCTTTGACTAAGCATATTATTATAAGACATCATTTCATAAGAGATCTTGTAGAAAAAGAGGTGGTCAAGTTGGAATACATTTCTACAGAAAAACAACTTGCTGATATATTTACCAAAGCTTTAGATGATAAGATATTCTCCTCTCTAAGGAAATCTCTTGGTTTATGTAATATCTGAACATTGTATCAAAAGTGTAGTACCAAATGCGGTAGCATTTGGGACAACACCAGAGTAGTTCTCTTAAGTATTTCCTTGTATAAATTTTTTAAGTGTCGGATTTAATATAATTCTCTATAATTTTAGTCTAAAAAGTCTTAAAATGAGTCTTGTGGAATATGAAAAAAGCTTGTACAATCTCTCAAATGCAAAGGAAATCACAATTTAGATGCTTCAAAAATCACTGAGTAACTAGGGACACGGAGCTCGCTACTACGATGTTCTCTCTTCTAAAGGTGATATATAATGCATCAAATTAATCACAAATCCATTGAGTAACTATGGGGCACGGAGTTCGCTGCTACGATGCACTCTTTTGAAAAGATGGATCAATGTGAAAATGTGATAAAAATTAAAGTGCTAACACAAATGAAGCAAATTCATGAAAAATCTGTGTTGAGATGTACAAAATGCCAATAATATATTCAACACTTGACTCAGACTTATGATTTCGATTATTTGTTGAATTAATTAATTTCTGATAATTATTATTTTTATTATCTGAAATATTTATCTGAATTTATTCGTTTTAAATGTTTAGTTATTATTTAATCATATTTATTTTATTATTCAGTTTTTCAGAAATTATTCTCCACAACACACGACCTGTTAATGGAGAGAAGTTATTCTTCCATACTCTTCTCTTCAGTTTTCCTACGAAATCGTATATCAACTCCCGCCTCAATTCCTCTATAAATTGATCTCGTATGCATGCTGATTTTTATACTTACAAACTTAGTTCAGAGTTTGAAACACTAATTCATAGGGTATAATTTATTTGGTATGATCACAATTATTTTGTACATCTCTGTTTTAGCTTATCACTTATCTCGAAATGTGAACGGTCAAATCAACTTAATTTCTACTTTTTGTAGGTGTTAATCATCATTCCAAACGCAAGCTTCACTCTTTCCACGATTTCAAAATACAAACCAGCCCTAGCAAACAAACATCTGTGATTTTCTCTCAAAAATCACTCAAATGGCCATCATCTCCGAAATCACTGAAACATCTTCGGCACCAGGTTCACCGTCTTTCATGGTAGGCTCTATTGATGTTCCGTTCTAGCCAGAGCAACCCATCCAGCCCATTGAGTTACCAATGGTGGTGTACAACCCTCTTGACATTTGAAGCGAGGTTGCAAATGCTATGAGTGCTGCTACCATTGATCACTCATCTCCAAAATCACCAGTTGCTCAGAGGTCCTTTCCTCTAGGAACCTCCTTCGAAAAATTGAAGAGAGCGCACGATGCCCTAGCCCGAAAATCGGCATCTCCAACAATCATCTTGGAAGGTGAAATACTTGACAATGCTATGTTCCATAGTGATTTACCTGCTGTGGGTAGTGACGATGTGGTAATGCAGGATGTCTCTTCATCTGATGAAGAGGTTTTGGCGAAGAAATTTTCCCGATTGAGGCAAAAGAGAAAATCTCCTGCAAAGAAAGCTCAAACTCCTGTTCCAGCTGCTCGTAAATGGCCTGGTGGTCGCCGAAAGTCCTACAGAAACTTTGGGAAGAAGGTTGATTACACTGGAAAGAGAAAGTCGAGAACCGATGGAGGAAAATCACAACCCATTACTGTGTTAAACTCAGACTCTGAGGGGGAGCAAACTCAAGATGTCAATGAAATCATTGATAATTTTCCTGAATCAGTTGCGGTCAATCAAGTAGAAGAGGAGGACTCCAGTCCGAAGGCTCAAAAAGTGTACAAACGGCCACGCAAGGATAACAAAGTTGCCCCTCCGGTGGCAACATCCGATGATTCAACCCCTCCTGACTCCTCCAGCTCGAGTTTAGACTCCTCTAATCACGAGGACGAGGTACCACTTTCTTCTGAACATGAATTTAGTGACATGGACATTGAATATAATGATAACACGAGTGCTCACTATAAGACTATTAGGAATAGGATTATACTCAGTGAAAGGATACTAAGAATTTCTGATTTTGAGGAAGCAAACCTACTGGATTGTTTTAAGGAAAGATCTTTATTGGATGCCTTACTATTTGCGGTTCCATATATTGTCGATTGGGTGCATGAGTTCTATGCGAATGTGACTGATAAAACAGGGGATAGCAACTCTAAGAGATATGGGTTTGTACCGTTTAGAGGTCATGAAATAATTGTTACTCCAAGGAAGATTAATATGATGTTGAAAACAAAAATTATGGAGGATCCTGTGGTAACTGATTATGACATGATGATTAGTGTGTTAACTGGTGGAAGGATAACTAAATGGATTCCTAAGATACTTGCCTCTCGATTAACAAGTCTTTATTTTGTTCTCCATAAGATTGTGTGCTGTAATTGGATTCCTTCCACAAACAATACCACACTCACTCAGGAACAAGCTGTACTGTTCTTTAAGATAGGACACCTTAAGCAATTCAATTTGGGACAAGTCATATTCACAAACATGATGAATTTTACTTATACTATGTCTAGTAAAGGGCTGCTTCCATATCCTTGTTTGATCTACAAACTGTTAGTTGACAAAGAGTTTCAGAGGTTGGATACTGAGGTTATCAGTGGTTATGTTCCAAGTTTCACTATATCACCACAACTTCGTGGTGGAGATAGAATTGTTGATCTCCCTATCCCAAGATCCTCATCCTCCAGAAATGCTGCTTCAGATGAGCCCTCAACCTCTACAGGACATCCACCTTCAGGTTGTGTTGCCTCTGTCTACTTATCTTCTCACTTCATCTTAAGACAGGTAGACATACTCCACGGCACTATTACCAACCTTCAAAGCACTGTTGAAGACCTCTTGATCCAGAAATAGTTCTGGATGGGCTTACTTTCTAGATCCACAAGGGGAGTGCTGCAAATAGATGTTCACACAGATCCAAGGGAAGTTTCTGAAAGCATACCACCTGTTCAGGAAGAAGCTCCCAGTACAGCAGCCGTTGCCGTTCCAAACTCAGATCAAGATGCAGTTCCTCATTACGAAGAGAATGTCAATGAAGAGATGCAGGATGCCTTGGATAAAAAGCTAGACCATGATGCACAAGACATTGAGGATTTGTATGGATATCTCAATGTGCACTGAAGGCTTGAAAAATGGGGGAGTTTAAAGTATGGGGGAGTTCGTGCAGACTATGTAGATGCAGCTGATCTAATCAGCCCAATCCTTCCCTTTACTGCTTTCATTTATTTCCTCACTCTGTAAAGTCTGTACTTATGTTTTTATTTTCTGTCCCTGATACAATTTACTTTATGTTTTTCGATGGTTTAA
This sequence comes from Galeopsis tetrahit, assembly GCA_963675135.1. Taxonomy (NCBI): domain Eukaryota; kingdom Viridiplantae; phylum Streptophyta; class Magnoliopsida; order Lamiales; family Lamiaceae; genus Galeopsis; species Galeopsis tetrahit. The sequence goes on from OY776127.1 coordinate 66,721,857, forward strand.
ATCTAAGTACTGTTTTGACCTAGATGCAGTTTTTTAAATTTGACTAAATACCAAATTTATTTCTTTTTTGAAATATCATTTGTATTGCTTTCTTAATCAATATTCTGATTGTTGTGAACATCAGTGGTGTTGATGTAGAAAGGTCAAATTGGGGGAGATTGTTGATGTTGGAATAGGTGTTTTGTTTAATGATCCAACACTTCAGTCAAGTGTTCTGCTAAATGTTCCCAACACCTAAGACAACATCAGAATTTGCCCTTTCTCCTTTTACTAACTCTAACCTTACACTTGTTGTTTAGTGATGTCCCTAATGTAGGTAGAAGACGTGGGCAACACCCAGGTCAAGCAGTTGAGTAGTTTCTAAGCATTATTTTACAAGGTCCTAAAAATATGGAGTTGTGAAGGGAGGTTACCAAAACTACCTGATCCAATGGCTGAGATGATCAAGGAGATTGAAGGCAGTTCGTACTACAAGTCTATAAATATAGATCATTGCCTTCAATACAAGATACGCAAGAAAGAAAGCTAAACAAGATTACTAGTCTATTGAATGCACGACGCTTCTAGTTAGGAATATTTTTTGTTCTTTCTTGTAGATTTGCACACTCTTATAAACCCGAATATTAGTGTGTTAAGTCATTGTCTTATTTACTAGAATTCTATGTTAGATCTATAAGGGAGATAGTTTCATACATTCTAGTAATTTTTCCAAACTTATTCGAGTTGTAGTTGTTCAAAACCTTACGAGGTTGTTGATTTATTTCGCTGATATTTTATTTAATATAGTGATCCGTGTAGATTATTTTTAATCTACACAAATTTTGAATAATTCCATTTGCAAAGTGTTATTTAAATTTCCGCTGCTCAATTGTTGTCTGGACAGTGCCAATACGACAGACAACACTCTGTATACACTCGCACGCACACTTTCAATAAGGTCACCATAGATTGTAAAGCTGCTCTCTAGGTGATAGCAGTGCCATACAATGTAAATACATAACTAGATAAAGACTTTCTTGTATCTATGTTTCCAGCAAAATCTGAATCCACAAATCCAATTAGAGGACTCTTGGTAACAGCTGGCCTCTGGAACACTAATCCTAAGTCTTCTAATCCATTCAGATATCTTATAATCCATTTTAAAGCTTCCCAGTGTAGTTTTCCTAGATTTCCCATGAATCTACTTACCATACTAACAACATAGGCAAGATCAGGTCTGCTACAGACCATAGCATACATGAGACTTCCAACTCCATTGGTATAATGGACAATAAACATCTGCTTCTTCTCTTCAGCTGTTTGAGGAGATTTCTTGACTGACAACTTGAGTTGCTGACCAAAGGAACCTTCTTAAAACCTTCTGAATGTAACTCTTTTGGGACAGGAACAGCTTCCTATTTTTTAGAATATCCATTCCTAATATTCTCTTGGCTTCACCTAGGTCCTTCATCTCGAACTTGCTACTCAGCTGCTGCTTCAGCTGGGTAATATTTCTCATACTCTTGCTAGCTATTAACATATCATCTACATAGATCAGTAGATAGGTGCTCTCTAGATAATCTTGTTTACCAATATATACACATCCATCATATTTGCTTCTTAAGAAACCAATAGAAAGCATGAATGTATCAAACTTTCTATACCATTGCCTAGGACTCTGCTTGAGCCCATACAATGATTTCTTAAGCAAGCATACCTTACTTTCAGTTTCAGGCAAGATGAACCCTTCTGGTTGATGTATATATTGTTTCAGTTAGTTCTCCATGTAAAAATGCATTTTTAACATCTAGCTGATATAACTCAAGATCATCTTGAGCAACCTTAGACAAAAGTAATCTTATGGAATAATGTTTAACAATACGAGATAATACCTCATTGAAGTCTATGTCTTCTCTTTCTGTGAATCATCTTGCCACCAACCTAGCCTTGAATTTGATGTGCTCTCTAGCACCACAAAATCCAACTTCAAGCTTCTTCTTGAAGAGCCACCTACAGCTGACCAACTTCTGGTTGTCTGGCTTCTCCACAAGGATCCAGGTCTCATTCTTCTCTAAGGAGTGCAACTCTTCTGTCATGACTGCTATCCACTGCTCTCTTTCAGGACTGGTGATAACTTCCTGTAGGTCCCTAAGTTGAGTTAATATCGAGGGAAGCTAAAGAAAATGTCTAGAGGGGGGTGAATAGACTTTTCTAAAATCTTTCGATATATCAGAATTACAATGTGCGGAATACGAAATTAACAATGAGCCCAATTAAAGATTATACTCAACTTATTTCGAGAACTCTGTTTTATGTATACTCAACTAGTCTTGTTCAGTTACATATGTTTAACAAGTAAACAATTAATCAATTCAAACAAACACAACATTAAAGTAAATCAAACATGCGATTTATAGTGGTTCGACAACTTGTCTACATCCACTCTCACAAACCCAGTTGTGAAATTCTTATTAACTCTTCCAATCGAGCAATATGTTCTTGTAGCTTTAAGTCCCAAGAAATAAGACTTAGATCTTCTCGATTATATCTCCAGATATATCTTCGATCTTACTAGTTATTTTACAAGTAACTAGCAACTTGAAACAGTAAACAAAAATAAAACTTCTCTTCGTTCAGTAGTAGCCTTCTGATTTCTTCACTTGACTTGTGTAGCTTCACTTTCTGAACTTCAATCTCTGAGAGTAACTTCGAACAATTCTTCAGTATGTAGCTTTTGTATCTGTATTTTCAGTTGTCTTTGAATGCTAAATACCTTGAGGTATTTATAGACTTCTAATTTCAAGAACTTAGTAAGTTGTAACCAACTTTTCTTGAAAACTAACTTCTAACTGAAACTTCTTATCCTTTCACGCGTTTCTTCAGTTAATTAGTTATTCCTTAACTAACTCCTTCAATTTTATCTTCAACACGCGTTTCTTCAATCTTCTTGTCTTGTCTTGTTGAGTCGTACCTGTCTTGTGTAGTAGTAGTAGACTTCTCCAGATTTCAACATAGAACTAATCTAGTCCTATTAACTAATCCTAACAAGACTATTACAATACATTAAGCTTCTTGTTATAAAGCTTAGTCAACTTATAAAACTATACATAGAATTTATCTATTACATTTAAAATCATGAGCTCTATACAACAATTATTCATAGCTCAATAACAATCTTAACATATACAAATATGAAGTACTTATAAATCGTACTTATCTTTCAATAATACTTGTCTTTTAAAAACTATTACTTGTCTTTTGAATTCTACTGATCTGTACAAGACGACTTCAACTTAACTAGACTAGATCAGTCAACACTTAGAAAATATCCAAGTCTTCCTTTGGCTTATCAAAACTTCATCTTTTATCTTTTATCATCATTTAGGACTTGTTCTAGGATTCATATCCCAACAATTTCCCCCTTTTTTGATGAAGCCAAAACTACTTGAATCTTTTCCACAATAATAGACTAGTTAAGTAGTTATCTTGTCTTAAACATCAAATAGTACTTATCTTTTCATTCATTTCGAAATATGATCAGTAGATATTACAAATACTTAATCAAAATAAAACTAAGTAATCAGAGCAAAAAAATCTAGTCTTGAAAAGTACCTTCGTCTAGATCTGAAACACAGAATGCATCTAGGAGTCTCTTATGAATTACTCTGATATGGTCTTCAGTCTCGATCTTCTCCTTGTCAAGTAGCTCTTCTTCAAATTTCTTGATCTGGTTAAGATCAACTCTTTTACCTGAGCTGGTCATGGGAGTCTTCCATCTTGGAAAGATCGGTACTAAAATGTTGAAATTCGCAGCAGCAGATATTCTTAATATCAGATTCCAAAGCATTTGATTCTGACCTTCCATAAACTTATCAAACATAGAATACAGTTCATCTGAACTTTCAGAATCACCATACTTTCTGATTATCCAGTGATCAAGTTCCCACTGTCTCTTCACTTTGAGCCAATCTTGACGATGCTCTTTGTCAATGAAGTAGTCAATGAACTGATCTTCCATTTTCTCTTCATCAGCCTTCAGCTTCTGCAAATTCTCAATATGTTTTTCAATCTTCTTTTTGCTTGCATAGTGAGATTCATCACTTGGATCAACAACCTTCTGCTTTTTCACTTTTGTTGTTGTCTCCACTTCTTTCGGCTCTTCTATCTGAATAGATTTCCTTTTAGATATCAGTCTAGTTTGAACTTCAACTTCAGCTTTAGGAGATGCAACTGCTTTGCCCTTCTCCTTCTTCTTCAACTCTTCTGCTTCAGCCTTAGCTTGCTCAATATCTGCAGTTTTAACCAATATGCCTCTGCCTCTCTTAGGCCTTCTGAGATCTTGCATAGCTTCAGCAGCTTCCTTCGCTTCTGGCTCAGCACTGGATTTAGCTTTTTCTCCTTCAGTACTAATATCCACTCGAAAACCATGAAATGGTTCAACTCGTCTTGCATAGCGATGATCCAATTACTATCAGCTAAAGCCTCTTTAATGGTTTTAGGCTCGATAGATGAGAGGAAACAGCACCAGCAAAACAGAGATGGACTAGGTTGTTCTTGTGACTCAAAGAGTTGTCGTCTAGTCTTTACACCAATAGTAGAGTCACCAATGATGTTTTCAGTATCATGAGCAGATTTCCATGTTTTTCTAGTCTTCGTAAACATAGTATCATCATCTAGATCAGTTATAGCATCATGCATTAGGTCCATACGGTTTATAGACATGTTTAGGTCTTTCTTCTCCTTCGATATCATATGACAAAGGTGGAGGATATAGAACAGCTTGTGTACGATATTTTGGACCTTCCTGTCTAGGTCTAGACGAGTAGAGTTGAGACTGCCTTATGAAAGGAGGTCTAGACTCTTGTCGTCTAGTCTGTACTTGTCTAGTACTCGTCTCCTCGGGATACCAATCCTCGTATCTGACCTGGTTGGATCGTCTACGATTAGTGGTTCTTAGGAGATTAGTTCTAGGTTGAACAGGCTTGTTGTTACCATTCGTTTTACCTCCTTTGGTAGTTGGAATGTTAACTCGAGCTTGTTTTGGTACAGTACCTTTAGTTGGAGTATCAATATCGTATATCATTGGTTCTTTTCCTTTATCATTAGTCAAAGAGCTTGAGATGAAAATAGTAGGGTTCTTAGGAACTAGAGTAGACGAGCTTGATGTCTCAGCACCTATGCCTGTTTTGTCAGCAGGAGCCCTATACCTATCTGACAATTCAAGGTTAACCTTTGAAGAGTTAACCAGGTCAGTAAGTTTAAGGTCTAGAGTGACAACCTCGGTTTCTAAGAACTTATTACGTTCTTCAAGCTTTTTGCACTTGCTTTTTAAAACATTGAAATCATGTTTCTCAGTAGCATGTGTCTTAAGTAGGTCTTGATACAACTTGTCTGTCAATGCACACTTGACTTTGAGTTGACTCAACTCTTCTTGCAAGCGTTCATTTAGGACTGTTATATTAGGATCTACTTTAGACTGAGCTTCCTTAAGATCAATGATTTCTTGTCTTAAGATGATGTTTTTGTCACTGACTTCAATGATTGCCTTGTTGGCAAGTAGGAGGTCATCTTCAACTGCACTAGTAGAGTGCTGAAGGCTACTCCCTACTTTGCTACTGGCAGTGTCACTTTCATCAGAATTTGATTCATCACAGGATTGAAAAGAAGTAGCAGATGATACCTCTTGGTCGATTTTAGCCATGCAGCATAGACCATCATCTACTATAAAAGCTTCATCGTGATCTGGTTCAGACGGGTAGCTAGATGAGGATGATGGCAACTCGTCTGAGTCAGACTCAGAGTCATCATTGGCCATCATTGCCTTCTTACTACGGTTGTATCTTCTTTCCCTTCGTGCTTTGCGTTCTTCTCGATCATCAGTACTCAGGTCTGGACATTCATATATGTAGTGACCTGGCTTTTCACAGTTATAGCACAAGAGATCATTAGTAGCCTTTTTAATAGAAGAGTTGTTCCTTCGTTTATCACGTCTATCAGAACGAGTAATCTTCCTACCATCAGACTCTCTATCTTGTCTGTTACCTTTCGAGACTTCGTCTCTCCTTTCGGACGAGTTTCGGTCTCGTCTGGTCTCAGACGAGTTCTTAGAAGCAGACCCTCTATGCTCTCTATAGAACTTCTTATATCTTCCGAAACGTTTATTCAGCCTATCAAACTTTCTAACCATGAGGCTTACCTGATCCTTCAGACTAAGATCAGTATCTAACTCGTCTTTCACAGAAGTAGACCTAGTCTTAGACTTCGACCTGTCTACCTTAGACGAACTAGCCTTAAAAGCAACGTTCTTAGATACAGCATGTTCTCTGTCACTACTTACTATAGGTTCATCTTCGTCTAAATCAAACTCATGGGCCTTTAGAGTTTGAAACATGGTTTCTGCTGTCCATACATCTATATCTTGGGTATTCTTAACAAGCATTTTTACCATTTTCCATCGACTATCAAGGCTTTTGAGAATCCTAAGATTGATTTCGCGTGGAGTATATGATTTACTAAGGACTTCCAAGTCATTCATGATTTTGGTAAAACGAGTATCCAACTGGTCTATAGTTTCGCCAGCTTTCATATGAAATGATTCAAATCTTTGGACTGCAGTGGAAAGCTTGCTTTCTTTGATTAGGGATGTTCCTTCACAAATGATAGCTAAGCGATCCCACATTTCTTTGGCAGTTTTACATTTTAACACTTTTCCCAGATACTCGTTAGGAAGAGTGTGTAAGATGTAATTCTTGGCCAAGCTATCCAAATTATTCTGTCTCATTTCTTCTGAGGTTAGTTCTGACCTTGGTTTCTTGACGAGTGTACCCACGGGTTGATTTGTGTCAAGGGCAGCAGTGTCGGGGATCATGGTCACTATCGGACCTTCAGTGATGACGGAGATCATTAAGTCGTGAGTGGAACTGAAGATGGCTTTCATCCTTAGTTTCCAATAGTCATAATCTTGAACCTGGAACTTAGGTAACTTGTTAGCACTAATTTCGAGAGACATGATTCAAGAAGATACGAATATCACAGTATAGTATCAAGAAACAGATGTTTTCAAGTTCAGCGATAAAGAACACGTAAGAGCACGTATAGACACGGACCAAGACTTCACCCAAGTCTTGAGTTGGTTATCAAGAAACAGCAGTTCGTAAACTACTGCTCTGATACCACTTGTAGGTCCCTAAGTTGAGTTAATATCGAGGGAAGCTAAAGAAAATGTCTAGAGGGGGGTGAATAGACTTTTCTAAAATCTTTCGATATATCAGAATTACAATGTGCGGAATACGAAATTAACAATGAGCCCAATTAAAGATTATACTCAACTTATTTCGAGAACTCTGTTTTATGTATACTCAACTAGTCTTGTTCAGTTACATATGTTTAACAAGTAAACAATTAATCAATTCAAACAAACACAACAGTAAAGTAAATCAAACATACGATTTATAGTGGTTCGACAACTTGTCTACATCCACTCTCACAAACCCAGTTGTGAAATTCTTATTAACTCTTCCAAATGAGCAATATGTTCTTGTAGCTTTAAGTCCCAAGAAATAAGACTTAGATCTTCTCGATTATATCTCCAGATATATCTTCGATCTTACTAGCTATTTTACAAGTAACTAGCAACTTGAAACAGTAAACAAAAATAAAACTTCTCTTCGTTCAGTAGTAGCCTTCTGATTTCTTCACTTGACTTGTGTAGCTTCACTTTCTGAACTTCAATCTCTGAGAGTAACTTCGAACAATTCTTCAGTATGTAGCTTTTGTATCTGTATTTTCAGTTGTCTTTGAATGCTAAATACCTTGAGGTATTTATAGACTTCTAATTTCAAGAACTTAGTAAGTTGTAACCAACTTTTCTTGAAAACTAACTTCTAACTGAAACTTCTTATCCTTTCACGCGTTTCTTCAGTTAATTAGTTATTCCTTAACTAACTCCTTCAATTTTATCTTCAACACGCGTTTCTTCAATCTTCTTGTCTTGTTGAGTCGTACCTGTCTTGTGTAGTAGTAGTAGACTTCTCCAGATTACAACATAGAACTAATCTAGTCCTATTAACTAATCCTAACAAGACTATTACAATACATTAAGCTTCTTGTTATAAAGCTTAGTCAACTTATAAAACTATACATAGAATCTATCTATTACATTTAAAATCATGAGCTCTATACAACAATTATTCATAGCTCAATAACAATCTTAACATATACAAATATGAAGTACTTATAAATCGTACTTATCTTTCAATAATACTTGTCTTTTAAAAACTATTACTTGTCTTTTGAATTCTACTGATCTGTACAAGACGACTTCAACTTAACTAGACTAGATCAGTCAACACTTAGAAAATATTCAAGTCTTCCTTTGGCTTATCAAAACTTCATCTTTTATCTTTTATCATCATTTAGGACTTGTTCTAGGATTCATATCCCAACAATTTCCCCCTTTTTGATGAAGCCAAAACTACTTGAATCTTTTCCACAATAATAGACTAGTTAAGTAGTTATCTTGTCTTAAACATCAAATAGTACTTATCTTTTCATTCATTTCGAAATATGATCAGTAGATATTACAAATACTTAATCAAAATAAAACTAAGTAATCAGAGCAAAAAAAATCTAGTCTTGAAGAGTACCTTCTTCTGGATTTGAAACACAGAATGCATCTAGGAGTCTCTTATGAATTACTCTGATATGGTCTTCAGTCTCGATCTTCTCCTTGTCAAGTAGCTCTTCTTCAAATTTCTTGATCTGGTTAAGATCAACTCTTTTACCTGAGCTGGTCATGGGAGTCTTCCATCTTGGAAAGATCGGTACTAAAATGTTGAAATTCGCAGCAGCAGATATTCTTAATATCAGATTCCAAAGCATTTGATTCTGACCTTCCATAAACTTATCAAACATAGAATACAGTTCATCTGAACTTTCAGAATCACCATACTTTCTGATTATCCAGTGATCAAGTTCCCACTGTCTCTTCACTTTGAGCCAATCTTGACGATGCTCTTTGTCAATGAAGTAGTCAATGAACTGATCTTCCATTTTCTCTTCATCAGCCTTCAGCTTCTGCAAATTCTCAATATGTTTTCCAATCTTCTTTTTGCTTGCATAGTGAGATTCATCACTTGGATCAACAACCTTCTGCTTTTTCACTTTTGTTGTTGTCTCCACTTCTTTCGGCTCTTCTATCTGAATAGATTTCCTTTTAGATATCAGTCTAGTTTGAACTTCAACTTCAGCTTCAGGAGATGCAACTGCTTTGCCCTTCTCCTTCTTCTTCAACTCTTCTGCTTCAGCCTTAGCTTGCTCAATATCTGCAGTTTTAACCAATCTGCCTCTGCCTCTCTTAGGCCTTCTGAGATCTTGCATAGCTTCAGCAGCTTCCTTCGCTTCTGGCTCAGCACTGGATTTAGCTTTTTCTCCTTCAGTACTAATATCCACTCGACTTGTCTTTATCTCTTCCCCCTTTTTGGCTTCATCAGTAGCCTGGAGAGAGAAAAGAGAAGTGAAACGAGTCATCTCTTCATACATGGCTTGCTTCATTAGGCTTGTAGCTCTTTCAATCTGCTTTTCATGCGAACTATTTTGACTCAACTTGTCCAGCTTGGTTGCCACCAACTCCAGCTTTTGAGTAGACAAGTTCAACTCATTCTTAAAATGTGTTGCGGTCAAACGTAACTTCTTATTCTCATCAGTCATAGCAGAAATAAGTTGTTTAGCTTGGGCTAACTGATCATAAGCTTCCTTCCTCTGAACATCAGCAACCTCGATTCTTGCTCTATAGACTCTTTCCAACTTCCTGGATTCAGTAGCTAGAACACGAGCAAAATCGACAGAACTTTTCTCTGAGTATTCAACCTGATCTTGGAGAAATCCTTCAAGCTGCTCAAACATATGTTGTCTGAATTCATCATCTATCTGATTGACTGCATTCACGATCATCTCTTTTGAACTTGTCACAAGGACATTGTTTTGTTCAACAAGAGTCTTCTTTAAATCAGATTTGAGAAAATCATCAATGGACGATTTTATAACACCTTTCAAGTCTGCTTTCAACTCATCTATGGAAGCAGTTGAGAATGCTTGAGATGACTGACCAACTTCAACATGAGTGGCTTCTTCCATGATCACATCATCAGCAATAGATATTACTTCAAGTAACTGGACTTTTGTAGCAGTAGTTAAGACCTCGTCTTCCACTACTTCTGATTCTAGAAGCACACTTCCAGCTATAGCTTTCAGACTCGGAAACGGATAATAAGGCACTATAGCTAACTTAGCTTCCTTAGCCTTCCTTATAGCATCAGCCAAGTCCTTCCTTAACAAGGCGTGCAACTTCCCCATATATCCACAAAGTTCAATGGGAAGTAAAACATCAGAATATCGATTAATGAAAGCAAAATCTGACCTTGGACTGTTAGCATGATCTACTTGAAATCTGAACACAATGCCTCTCAGCTGATTTGAGACATTGTCTAACTCCACTATGGGATCAGTAGACTGGAGTTCTTCAGCGTGTGTGACTTCAGACATAACCACATCTTCTTCAAAATCTGAATCCGAAACTTGAACACCCACATCAAATTTCGATTCTGAGCACATCAAATCATCAGAAATATTTAGCAATTTCTTTGCAAGAGCGGTGATGGCATGAGCTGGGAATAACTCTGAGTGGTCTTGAACACCACTGTTCTCCTTCTGTTCCATTTCCCAGTCCATAAAGTTTGAGATGCCTCCTTTCCCTAAGATGACTTCGAAAAGATCATTCGTGCCTGACTTCTTCAATGCCACCCAGGTGCATATGACACAAGATCAGTCTGGCCAAACCTAGATGGGGGATGAATCTGCCTTCTGAATCTATCTCTTGCAAGACTGTAATTTCTCAAATCAGTAGGGTTGTCCTCCATGGTATCATCTTCTGAATGATCTTATGGATCATCTTCTGAATGATCTTCTAGATCATCTTCTGGTACCTGTTCTGGAATAGCCTCATCTGGTGTGTCCATCTCCCAGATCAGTGGAGTTTTTCACCTCCTCTGGTGCCAACTCTTCTAATGTGGGAAACTCCACATTAGCTGAGAAACTCTCTTCTGACTCATTTACAATTCTTTCATCTTGGTCATGAGAATTTCCATTGTGAGGATATCCCATTACCTTCTCATTAAAACCAACATCTCTGCTGATTATTAGTTTCTTATGACCTGGTTCAAGGCACCACAATTTATAGCCCTTGACACCTATTGGATAGCCAATGAATATACATTTCAGAGCCCTTGGCTCAAGCTTATCCTGTCTGATATGGGCATAAGCCTGACATCCAAACACTTTGAGTTTTGAATAATCAGACAACTTGACATACCAGATCTCATATGGGGTTTTACCTTCTAAAGCAAAGGAGGGGGTTTTGTTTATCAAATAACATGCAGTACATACAACTTCTCCCCAAAAGCTTTTAGGTAATTTAGCATCAGCTAACATACATCTGACCCGTTCTAGAATAGTTATGTTCATTCTCTTTGCTAATCCATTCTGCTGTGGATTAAAAGGGATAGTTCTATGTCTAGAAATGCCCTTTTCTTTACAAAATTCATTGAATTCAGGTGATAGATACTCAAAGCCATTATTTGTCCTCAAATGTTTCAAGAACTTGTCTTTCTTGTTCTCTATCTCAAGTAGCCATTCTTTGAATTTGGTAAAGGCCTCACTCTTCTGTTTTTAGAATGAACACCCAAACTTTTCTAGAATAGTCATCTATAATGGATATGAAATACTTACCTCCACCAATGGTTTCAGTTCTTGATGACCCCCACATATCTGAATGAACATAATCCAGCATCTCATTGGTGGTGTGTTGACTCTTCTGGAAGGACTTCTTCTTGGCCTTGCCAGGAATGCACTGCTCACAGAACTCCAAGTCTTTGAATGTCTTCTGGTGGAATGCTCCCTTCTTGGATAACTCCATCAGGCCTTTCTCTCCAACATGTGCCAGCCTCTTATGTCAAAGCATAGCATCATCAAACTCATGATAACATCAGCAGCACCTGTGATTGTCTTACCAATTAAAGAATATAGCCCATTGGACTTCTTCCCTTACATCACTATTCTATCAACTTTGGTAACAAACATACATCATTTTTCTGTCTTGAATTCATAACCCAAAGCATTTAGTGTGCTAAGAGATATAAGGTTTCTCTTTAAAGCTGGAACAAATCTGACATTGGTCAGGATCACATGTTTATCATTAAATATCTTCACCCTCACAGTGCCAATTCCTCTCACATGACAACTTTCATCATTACCCAACAGAACTGATCCACCATCCATCATCTCAAGGTTTTGAAACCAAGATTTGGTAGGACACATGTGAAATGAGCATCCAGAATCCAACACCCATTCATTAACAAGTTTGCTATCTGTTATGCTCATCACTTCAGCACTATCATATCCTTTTGCCTCTACTACATCAGTTTTAGCAGCATCCGTAGACTTCTTGTGCTCTGGACAATCTTTTATGAAATGTCCTTCTTTATGGCATTTGTAGCAAGCTTTGTTCTTGACTACATATCCATTCTTCTTCTGAGCTGGCTTGGCATGTTGCTTCTTGCCTTGCCCTCCTTTCTTGTCATTCTTGAGTTTGATATTAAGACCCTCAGCATGGTTCTTGGTCTTCTTGGTTGAGTTTGCTACATGTAAACTATTAGTCTTCAATATAGACAAGATTTCCTTGAATTTTGCCTTACCTTCCTTGGTAATCAGCAAAGCATCTTTGAAGTTGTCATATAAAGGTGGTAATGCTTCCAACAGTAGAAAAGACTTCTTGTGATCTTCCAAGGTAATTCCAACATTTTCAAACCATCAACTGCTTGCATGAACTCTATTAACTGCTCATCAAGAGTTTTATCATCTGGCATCTTGAAATTGTTGAGCTTCCTTTCCATAAATATCTAATTTGACAAAGATTGTGCCAAATATAGATCATCTAATGCCTGAAAAACTCCATCAACATCATTCTCCTTCATAACTTCTCTGAAAACATTATCTCCTAAACTTAGAACAACAATGGTGTAAGCTTTCTCCATAAGCTCCTCTTTCTTGGCCTTGTCTGCATCGGATGCAGCAGGGTCAAGTGGACTGAGAGCATCTTTCAGCCCATGGTGTGACAGCAGAGCCTTCATCTTGGCTTTCTATAAACCAAAATATGTCTTACCATTGAATTTCTCTATTTCCAACTTCACAGAGCCCATTTCTTGATTCTTGGCTTTATCTTTCGACTTCCCACAAACGGCGTCAATTGTTATGGAATTGTATCCACAAAGCAACTCCTCACAAATGAAAACTCAAGACAACAAAAGAAACGCAAAGAATTGAAACGAATAAAGAACTCAAAGAAAGAACACAGGATTTACGTGGTTCGATCAAATGATCTACGTCCACGGAGGATAGAAGACTCTCTTCCCTTAACTCGAATGAAAGTTACAGATTACAAGTATTCACTAAGTTTGATCTCTCTAAATTCTCTGAATTATCTCTGTAAGTTGCAACCTATGCACTAGATGGTGTATTTGTAAATGTACAATGCATTGGATAACTGCCACTAACCGACCAACTAAATAACAGAATTAACTAACTTTGAAAACTAGAATTCAGCAGACTTGTCTCAGCTGATTTGGGATCAGCAGACTTGGACCCAACTCTACTGATCTGACTTCAGACGACTTGCATCAGCAGGGTTGTCCAAACTCTCATCAGATTAGTTGACTCCTAGATCAGACTACTAAACTTTATCAGCTGAGTACACCTTACTCAATTTTGCTGAACTCCAAAATCAGAAGACTAGCAACCTTCTGATAAATAGAAATCAGATGACATTCAATATTGCATTAATCCTACCAATTATAATATAAATAATGGTATGTTTAATTAATAATATTAGGGAATCAAACAAAAAAATAGGTTTAAAGTAAAATCCTAACAATACGACTAAACGAGCTGTTACTAAATTCATATCTCAGCAATAACAAAATATATTAAATGTGTCTCTGTCTCCATCATTAATGAGCGATGCAATTACATAAATCTAATGTACGTAATAAAATAATCATGGTCTTTTGTAGTTTAGTTTATGAAGGACAGGATGCTCCACAGAGGAACAAGAGTCGCAAAAGCCAACAAAATCAAAGCATAACAGAAAAAAACTACAATGGAAAAACAGAAAAATACAAATGGGATTAATGGACACCCACAAAAACGGTCACCATGGCTCCGTTAGAACAATATATTCATTGATACCAATTAAACCATTAAAAAATCTACATAAAATGAGTAAAGATTACAAAAAGAAAATCAGAAGGACAGCAGAAACGGATCTGGCCGCGACAGTTTATTGTAGTAAACGAAAAAAATAAAGAATAAGTTTTTGACGGAACGAAAAAAAAAAAAAAAAAAAAGTACTAAGTTGATTTTTCTATATATATATTATGATTAATAGTAGATGATAAATTATCATTCTGTGTACAACCGTAGACTTTGTCCTAGGTTGGGTATGAAAGAATTGAATCTAAAATATCAAACTTAGCATAAATTATTTATATTATACTCTTAATTATTAATATCCATTAAAAATATGTTCAAATAAATTTTATAAAATATTCCCTGCAGTGAGTGATTTAATAGCCCTAGTGAAAAACTAGTAGTAATACAAATAGTGGGCAAGGTGCATCATCATGAGGAATTCCCATATGTATTGATTGATATGTTAAAGAAAAGATGGCGGAAGTTAGTGTTTCAATTGTGGTGGAGCGAGTGAGAGCCCTGATCGAAGAGAACAAGGAAGAAGATGTTAATTTTTTGAGAGGCGAGCTAGTGAGTATATCTAATGTGCTGAGAGCATTCATACAAGTGTTGTACGATGCTGAGAAGAGAAGTCTTAAGGAGAGAGCTGTCGAGGTTTGGTTGTCACAGCTGGAACGTGTATGTCGTGAATTTGAGGAGGTCTTGGACGAACGGGATTATGCCCTTGTCAAACTTAAGAGGAGGAGGAGGAGGAGGAGGGATTATTATTATAATAATAAGCCAAAGGTACGCTCCTTCTTCACCCCTGCATCTTCGTGTTTATATTTCACCAATTTTGGGTTTCGTTATAAACTTGCCAAGAAAATTCGAAATGTGAAAGCGCAATTCGATCTAATATCGGTGGAAAGAGATAGATATAATTTTGTGGTTCCTGAGCACACCGCTATTCCTACTTGGCAAGTTCAATCTACTCCGATCCTCCAAGAGGCAGTGTATGGTCGAGACGAAGAAAAGGCAATTCTTGTGGATACACTTGTGACTAGTGAACATGAATCAGGTCTCCAAGTTTTGTCTTTGGTGGGTATGGGGGGAATAGGGAAAACAACTCTTGCACAACTAGTTTATAATGATACTCAAGTAAAGGTGTGTTTTGAATTTAAAATATGGATATATGTTTCTGATCCCTTTGATGGGGTTGGAATTGCCAAACAAATTATTCAGGGTGTAGGAAAGGCCCTGAATACCAACCATTTGGATTTGGTATATGAACAACTCAGGGATGCTATTTCAGGGAAAAAGTTCCTTCTTTTCTTGGATGATGTTTGGACACAAGACCGTGCCGAATGGGAGCCCCTGGAGAACTCCCTGAGATATGGTGAAGCTGGTAGCAAGATTTTGATAACTACAAGAAATGTGAGGGCTGCAAATATGATGGCAACAATAAAGATATTCAATGTAGGTCCGCTCTATGATAACGACTGCTGGTCACTTTTGCGTCACACAGCATTTCTCGGCCAAGAGAAGAATCCTATAATCTTTGAACTCATTGGAAGGAAAATGGCTAAAAAGTGCCGAGGCTTGCCTCTTATGGCAAAGATGTTGGGGGGTCTTTTGCGTTTTAAGAGTACTCTGGAAGAGTGGGAGAGTTTACTTCAAGAAGAAGAAATATGGGACTTAAATTCACAAGACTATATGTCTCATTTGCTGCTGAACCAGAATGAATTGTTTCCAATACTTAAGCTTTGCCTATCGTATTGTAGCATCTTTCCTGAAGGCTCATCGATTGAGGTGGAGAAACTAATAGAAATTTGGACAGCACTAGGTTATTTGGCGTCTAGTTCTGGGAGTGATATTGGTGAAATGAAGCTTATAGGGCGAAAGTATTTTAACATTTTGGCAATGCAATCTCTGTTTCAAGACTTTGAGAAAAGTTTGGATGGCCAAATTAAAAGATTTAAAATGAATCAAGCAGTATATTATGTTGCTGGGGATCTCAGGAAGAAGCGCAATATGGGTACAAAGAAGGCACCTTGTCAAGTCTGCACTCCTTCACTGGTTTCCCAAGTTGAAGTATATCGTAGCTTATTTTGGGATAATGATTCTCCTCTAACAATTTGCAATTGCCTCAGAAGTCTCAGGGTCTTGCGGATAAGGTGCAAGTCGCCAAGTTGTTTTCCACAGGGAGTGGAAAACTTGATTAATCTGAAGTGGTTGGAATTGAGTGGTAAAAAGTTGTCCAGAGAATACACCAAAGCTGTCTGTAAGCTTAACAAATTGCAATTTCTAAGATTCTATGTACAAGAGATACCACGGGAAATTGAGAATCTTGTTCACTTGACACTACTCGACTTGAGCTTTAATGATTCTTTGGAGGAGTTGCCAGAGAGCATATGTAATTTGCATGAATTGCGAACCCTGAACATAAAATTCTGCCTAATTTGGGTACCAGTTGTCTAAAGCAGTTTCCTGAAGGGCTAAAAGAGATGACTCAGCTTCGCACGTTGAATGAATACTGTGGAGGAGTTAGCTGGAGCAAGTTGGAATGGTTGGGAGGCTTACACAAACTCAGCGGATTTCTAAGCTTGAAAATCAGATTAGCTGCTGATGATGCTTTAGAACAAGTGCATTTGGGGGCCCAGAATGCAGGTTTGAGAAATAAGACAAACATTGAGGACCTTCAAATAATATTCGAAGATCATGAGAAGGATGAAAATGAGGGCGCGAGGACGAATATCCTAAATGCTTTGGGGGCGCCTGAAACCCTGCAAAAACTGGCCATCTGGTTCTTCAAAGGCAGTAACCTTCCGGGTTGGATTGGATCGCACCTCAAAACACTAAGGTCCATTAAGCTCTATAGCTTCACTCGCCTGTCAGCATTGCCGCCTCTTGGGGAACTGCCATGCCTGGAAGAGATCTATATGTCTGAAATTCATGGATTGCAATCTGTGGGACCAAAGTTCTTGGGAATAACAGCACCTGCAGGACTACAAGAGGACAAGGATATTGAATCTTCATCGTCATCATCCGTATCTGTCGCGTTTCCAAAGCTCGACGAACTGACATTTAATCACTGTCCCGAGTGGGAGGAGTGGGAGGACATATCCGAAGAGGAAGAAGCCGTGTCGCTAATGCCTTGTCTGAAGAAATTGACAATCGTAGGCTGCCCGCGTTTGAACACTCTGCCACGTCGCCTTCTCCGTAAGCTGTCCTCCTCACTGGAGCTGAATATAATCTCTTGTTCAGCCAACCTGCAACAGTATTCTTCTGCTTGGAAATCATCATCCCAGCAGAATCCGCACACCATTGCTTCAACTTCTCAACTCCTGCAAACTTGATTCAGTCTTCTGTTTTACTACTATGTATGTTTTTTTTCTTTTTTTTTTTTTTTGGTTTTTGGTATTTTGCTGTTTCTGGATTTCTCTTTTTTGTGTAAGGAGGTACTCTTTTTCCTGTTGGTGGTTTTTCACTAGCAGGTTTTAACGAGGCCCCATTTTTTAGCCTTGGCCAGGGTGTGGTCTTTTTCATTTTTCTTTTGACATCTAAGTATCTACTTTTCTTAATTTCGTCTTCTATTTAACTTCAGCAGTTACTGTTATTATAATCCTATAATTATCTATCCGTAAATTGTATCATCATTCCATAAATTATTGTTCATTTCATTCTAATGAGTACAGCAGCTACATCCAAACTTGCTGATAAATTTTACATATAAATTATTGCTGGTAATCGCAGCAGAAGTTCATATTTCTAGCTTTAACTTGTGAATCAAATACAGTAACTCTAATAAGTCTTGCTGCAACTTGACCAATACTCAGCCACAAGCTTTGAAAATGAAGAATTACTCTCCATAAGCTTTGAAGGTTCATCGTACTCCATCAGCTTCCCTGCAAGAAATCACATGACACATATTCATGTAAGATATCAGATATATTCACTAAAGCTAGATGCACGATCATAACGACGTACCATAAGAGAGGACCATGACCATGTCACTGTCTATGACAGTCGGAACTCTGTGTGCCACAGTTATTACAGTGCAATTACCAAACTCTTGTCTGATTATCTTCTGTAAAACGGCGTCTGTAGACGAGTCAATCGAGGCTGTGGCCTCATCAAGAACCAAGATTTTGTTCCTCCTGAGAAGAACCCTTCCCAGACAGAAGAGCTGCCTCTGCCCCATGCTCCAGTTCTCCCCTTCATCACTCACTGCATGCATCAAAACAATCTCAATTTGCATCAATGCTTCAATTTAGATACGAAATCGACGTTTAATCTTACCAGAAGAGTCGAGCAAGTTTGGCAGTTTACTGATGGTGGACTTAAGCTGGCATTTCTCTAGAGCCTGTAAACATCAACAATTGATCAACTGATACATCAAAGAAATCCATACAGTAATTTCCATAAACTGTACTAGAGAATTCACCTTCCATATTTCTTGGTCTGAATGAAGGCCTAATGGATCCAAATTTGTCCTGACACTTCCCCTAAAAAGAGTTGGCTCTTGTGGAATGATGCTGAGCTTCAACCTTAAATCCTTAAGGCCTATCGAGCAAATATCAAGTCCGTCTATAAGAATTTGCCCACCATGAGGCTCAACGAGACGAAACAAAGCACTAATGAGAGTTGTTTTCCCACTTCCGGTTCTGCCCACCACTCCTACTCTTGTTCCTTCCTTAAAAGTGCAGGTGATCCCCTTAAGGACTATTGGAGCATTTGGACGATAGCGTATCTGAAAGTTAAAAACACAGTATTAATTTCGACGATGGTTTCCAATTAAGTTTTTCGATTTCTAATTACCTTTAAGTCAATTAACTCTACTCTGCCCTTTGAAGGCCATGAAGGTGGAGGCCGGTTTTCTGGTACGACAGCTGGAGGCTGTGGAGGTATATGCATATATTGTTTGATCCTTTCAACGGAGACGATATAGTTAGATAACATACTATACCATCTGGATAGAAACACCTGTGTGCCAGTTAAGGCAAATGCATAAGAAAGAGAGAGCCCCACAAGCCCTGTAGCAACATATATAATAAATTAGAGAAAAAAAAAAAATCATTTAGCAAAACTAATGATTTCAAGAACTGAATCCTTTATTGCAAGTACCTGGAGCAATATAGTTCTTGGGAAATAAGACTAAAAAGGCGGCAGCTGTGAATAAGGTGATATTTTGAAGTGCTTCGGTTCTCATAACGAGCCACTCCATGGCGCCGTTTGAGGAAAGAAATACTTTTGCATCTGTGTCAACACGTTTTAGGTAATTAGAAAAGAACTTGTCTGTTATTCTGAATGCTCGTATTGTTGCAACTCCGAGCGCTGTCTCAGACGCGTAATTCATAACCGGGGCCTTTGTTGTTCCGTTGATTCTCATCAGCTCCCCTGCTGATTTTTGATAGTATCCCTTCATTCAAATTTGAGGTAATGAGATAAGATTGATTGTCAACAAATTTGAGGTAATGAGAATGACAAAAAATTCTATAAACCTGGTCCACAAGAGTGTTATGGTTTTTATATAGTGATATTTGTATGCTAAAACATGATTCATATGCGAAAAGGTATTACTTTGAAGAATAGAGTTCCCATAAACTTGGTTGATCTATTCTTCAAGAATTATGTCACTATTATTATACCTGGACATATTTTGAGGCTATCATTGCAAATATGCCCACAAAGAGAACTTGCCATGTGACAGAGGCCATAATGACTATTGTTCCTACAATCTCAGTCGTGGAAGCCATGACGAACGAGAATGCTATCGGGATGTCAAAATCCAACACACTTAAATCCGACGAGGCCTGATCAAGAGACGACAAAGCCTCGTGTTAGAATCATGCATGCAGATTGAAAAATGCAAGTAAAAGAGCTGAATGTATCATGACAATATCATATCTTACACGTGTTAATATCCTCCCGATTGGAGTGGAATCGAAGAAGAGCATTGGAGCGTTGAAGATGGAGTCGGTGAAACGCGTGAAGAATGCTTCGGATGCTTTTAGCCCTAACAGAACCGCGAATAGTGGCCTCAGAAATACAAAGACAGCACTTATAAATGATATCAGAGTGTAGATTCCAATGATGAAAACGCGGTTCGTCTTAGGATTTTGAACTGATAAAGCTAACCAGAAACTTGCAGCAGCTTGAAAACAAACAAAACAACACTGAGCTGCTGTAGTTAAACAAGCATAGGTTAATCCCTTTGAAACAGACAAGTAATCCGAAAAAGCTTTCCACCCAACGCCTCCGATTCCCTTCTCTTCTTCCTCCGTCAACTGAATTCTTGGGTTAGTTACGATCTCTCCTTCCTTTTCATCTTTGTTGAGAGGCTTACCAATCTGATCTTGCTCGTGTTGATTTGGACCAGACGAAGCATCAAATGATCCAATGGAGGTTTTATGAGCATTTACGAGATGTTCAAAGGTTGTTCCTGCAACTAGAAGTTCCTCATAGCTTCCTGATTGAATGATCTGTCCTGCTTCCACAACCTAAAACCATTTAAACATACACTTGAGTTTACAAACTTGCGGAATTATCCTGAGATTTCGCAAAAATTCATTACCAGAATGTTGTCAACATTGTTGAGAAACTCCACTTGATGAGTCACAAGAATCACAGTCTTCTTTGCTAGAGCAGTCATTACACAGTCCTGCAGAATCACAATTCAAAACATTAAAATTAGATAAAGCTTCAAGAAAAATACTTGCAATATTATCATTCATTTTCATACATTAAAAAGAGTAGCCGATGTATGTGCATCCACTGCACTAAAAGGGTCATCAAGAAGATAGATATCGGCATCATTGTAAACGGCTCGAGCAAGCTGAAGCCTTTGCTTCTGCCCCCCACTCAGATTCAGCCCTCTCTGCCCTATTTCAGACAGATCACCATAATCAAAACTTTCGATATCTTTGTCTAAAGCACACACTCTAATGGCTTCTTCATATCTAATCTTGTCCATCGCCTTCCCAAAGAGTATGTTATCGCGAATCGTCCCACTTTGGATCCACGAAGCTTGTGACACATAAGCCATTGATCCAACAACATTCACCTGAAAACGAAAACAACAAAATTAAACAAAAAGTCTCTATATCTATTCAATGCTGTTGAATGATGCATGACTTACAGTTCCTGATACTTTGGGTATTTCACCAAGAATGGCATACAAAAGAGACGACTTCCCAGCCCCAACGGGCCCACAAACTGCAATCTTCTCTCCGGGCCTTGCTTCCAATGATATATCTCGTAGAGTTGGATTCGTCATCTCTGCATCCCAACTGAAACAACCGTCTAGTATACGAATCGTGTGGCCTAAATCTCGTGCACAAGGTGATGTTTCGTCTTCTTGTTTGAGTTCATCTTCAAGCATAAAACAGTTAATCCTCTCAAAGGACACTTTAACCTGAATCAAATAGGAGAGAGCATCTGGAATCAACTTAACTGGTTCTGCCATGGTCCTAAGTGCAGCCATGACTGTAAAAATCGTGCCAGCATCCAACGGGGCGCTCTTGAAAATCGCGCATCCAAAGAAGATAACCGAAGTGACAATAGTCGGAGACATCCAGTACATTCCCGTGCCATATATTTTCAAGTACTGAGTTTCGGTCAGCCATTTGAACTCACTCCTTCTAAATGTTTGAATCACACCCTTGAAATTATCTTCCCATGATTGCAGCTTGATTATCTTCATGTTGTTGAGAATTTCAGACAATGCTCTCAATCTCTTGTCTTGAACAATCATGAACTCATTCTGATACTTCTGCAACAGCTTTGCAAATGGCACGTTTAGGAGACCACAAACGACGAAAGGTACTAAACCGGGAAGCACACCAAGGCCTACAATCGAGGAAAGGACAGCAATGGCGAAGAAAATCTGAACGACTGAAACCCACCCCACGTGGAGCCACATCGGGAACTCTCCCATACGGTACGAGTCAACTGCGATATAATTGACTATTTCACCTGTTGAGTGCCTTTGCCTCCCTATACTTGAAAGCTTCAGCTGCTTTTGGTAAACTGCCACCATTAGAGCTGATCTCATTCTCATTCCGATTCTTCTAGAGTAGAAGAAAAATTGTCGATACGATAACGACTCAACAACCTTGATAACAATCAACAATCCCACTAGCAAAACACCCTTCTTCAGATTTTTTTCCTCAAGATTTGAATAACTCACAAAAGCATAAAGCATCAATGGAGTAACCACAACTGCTATTGTCCTAACCAATGTACAAATTCCTGCAATTATCATGTTTTTCCAGTACACTTTTGTGATAGCCCAGAACACAGAATTGTTTTCTTTTGTGCTCTTTTCTTCTTCTACGAGTCTTCGCCATGCCTCGTTGAATTTCGTATAAGCTATAAGGGATTCATCTTCAGATCCCAAATGCGGAATATCATCAAGTGTTAGAGATTTAGAGTTACCTAAACGAAGCAGAGGACTTATCCAAGAAAACAACAGTGTACTTATAAACGAGGCTTCACTTAAACCAACACATTTCTTCTCCGATTCTTCAACCAGTAAAGATTCCACCAGGCTGTTATCTAAGGGGGGCTGAGGACTAAAAATTCCATAAAGATTCCTCAAAGCAGAAACGAAAAGCAACAAATTTGCAACCCAAGGTGCAACTTCAAGAATCTGTATTTGGCTCGATTTTACTAAATCTACGGTGTTCAACGCAGAAATCAACAGAAAGAAGATGATCCACCAAGCAGATTTAAGAGAAGAAATCCATTTGGATCTTCCAAGAATCACAGAAACAGATAAGGTGGTCCAAATTAGTCCTCTACCTAAATATGCCACCAAATTCAGATTACTAGATCCTCTGCTAACAGAAATGACACCATATATAAAAGCTGCATAATATTCTATGCTGACAAGAGCACAACAACATGAAATTGCTATACTAAACCAATCTCTTCTAGTCTCTCTGTAACCACTTCTCCTCGTTACAAGAAAAATAAGATAAAAAACAAACGACGCCAAGAGATTTAAGTAATCGATTACTGTTCTTAATGAAGACGAAGACGCCATGTCGAAAATTTCTTCATGCAACCAAGAATGTTCCCCTGTGAATATCATTCCACATTAGTTCATCACAACAATCAAGACTAAACAAGAAACTTTCAAACAATGGATTGAAATCAAAACAGATATAAATGAATCTTATAATATCCTCATGATTGCTTCTAAGTTCTAACCTTTTCCCATGTTTAGTAATCACTGTTTAAGTTCAAGTCAGTGACTATATCGAAATGACAAAAAATAATCTCGTGAAAAGAAAAGTCAATATGATGATAAGAAGTAGGCTCAAGATTTGATGGTTGCAGCTGAAACACTGAACAAAATCATGCACCAAGCAAGAAACGGCTTACCCCACAAAGCTGTAGAGGACACCATGTTTTTTGTGTATATGAAATTGCTTTGGTATGTAAATTAGTACATTGAAAAAGAATCTTTATTTTCCAAATAGCCTTTTAACATAATTTCTATACGAGATCAAAATATTAGGGGTATGATCCCTCTATATTATTAGGGCTGGATCGGGAGTAAAGTAGTGTTGGAATTTGGAAACTTGAGGTTCATGTAACATTTGATTGAATTGTTTGCCTTAATTACCTAATGGAACCACGGCCCAATCGAAAATATTTAATTTTCTATTCCTGAGTATTAATTTATATTTTTCTCTATATATATAAAAAGTGTGTTTAAAAAATAAGCTTTGATTGTTACTATAAAAAAAAATGTAGATATTTTTGTGAACAGATAAATAAGAAAAGTGAGTACAATTTTAATGGATGGAGATAGTAATTACTTAAATTACACCTCAATTTCTCTATATTTCAATTTTTTAATCTTTGAAGATAGAGTACATGCAGTTTGTTGATTTTTTTTTTATAATCCACGCTTCCTAAAACGTCAAAATTGTTATGGTGATATAATTGAGCTTGAGAATTTTTGCCATTTCCATTTCTATTTTATTGTTTACTAGTGAACTCAGAACCTACTCTCAATAAAGTTAAGGCATTTCTATTTTATTGTTTACTAGTGAACTCAGAACCTACTCTCAATAAAGTTAATGCTTTGTTTGTTTAGTTTGAGTTCTAAAAATTTAATTTTAAGATTTTATTTTAAAATTTAAAAACTAATTTTGAAAAACCAAATTTACCATGCTTATAAATCTTTTATCACAATTTTCAATAAAATTAAATCTTTTTCAATACATTTTATTTTATATGTTTAAATTATATAATTCAATCATTTTAATTATATTTAATAATAATTCCTCCGTCCCATTATAGTTTTCATCAAAGAATTACAATTTATGAATGTAGTGATCGTGATTGATACTGGTAGCGGCATTTCCGTCATATAGTTAGTAATAGTAATAGTAATCTGGAAATACAGTATTCTCATGTCTATACATCTGCCGCACAGAATTACAGAATTATCTTCTTTCTTTTTTAAATATATATTGATAGTTATGATTGTATCTTTTAATCAATTTTTTTAATTTAATTAGAATCAATAAATAATCTAATCAAATTACTCTATTTAAAAAAAAAAATTCTATCCATTTATTTTAAGTATTAATTTCAACCATATATAACCCCCAATCCATCATTATTTTTTGTGACTAATGTGGTGTCCAGTCAATAAATTCTTCATTATTTATATTTAATTTGAACATATTTTCATATTAATATTTTATTTTATCCATATCAAAATGATAAAATCGTCGTTATTAATATTTTCTCAAATATTTTATGACCATATTTTCTCAAATATTTACATGACTATTAATTTTTTCTCAAAATTAGTTCATCAAACGAATTTGTATATAACTTTTTTATGGATTTATGGAATGAGTTATCAAAACATTTAATGTGATGAATGAAGTTTTCTTTTGATAATCTATATATGTGAATTTTTTAATCTATGATATATCAAATCTTTTTAAAATATTCTAAAAGATGGTGATGGCAATTAAATTAATTTTTATTTTGTTGAGTAGTAGAGATTTTGAAAAAAAATTAATGACCATGGTCTGAAAAAATATTAATGGTGTTAGTCAGTTAGTGTGATTCGAGAGAGATAATATTAAATTAAATGTAAAAAAGATTTTATAATTTTAATATGAATAAAATATTAATATGAGATTAAAGTAAAATCTTAATATCGTAAACATTTTTTTAAGTGTCATTTTAATTTATTATATTTCAAAATCTCTTTTTTCTTATAATTTTACCTTTATTAATTTTTTAAAGGTAAAATTCATTCTATTTCAATACATTTTATATGTTTAAATCATAACAGATTATGAATGTAATGATCTTGATTGAGCCTGTAGCGGCATTTCTGTCCTATAGTCGATAATAATCTGGAAATATTCTATTTTTCTGTCACTGGAAATGAGATCTGCCCATCACGCACCGCACATAATTACCAGAAATATCTATTTAAAAAATCAAAATGATTTTTTTTATATATAGATCGTGAATGATTTCTTGTAAAAATAAAATAAAAAATCAAATACATACTAAATTTATTACTTGAGAAAATGAAAGGCTATTTTAACGGTGACGATAAAATTGATTTTTTTTTTTTCTTGTTTGTCCTTTTCTATACAATGCATGATGGTAAGGACTGGACGATTATTAGAATTTATGTGGAAACAATAAACTAAGGGGATGTTTCTTTTGGGCTTTGGTGGTTTTAAAAATCAGATTTTTGAAATCCTGGTTTTTTAAATCCCGATAAATAGTAATATGGGTGTTTTGGAATGGGTTTTGGAATAGTGAAGGATTTAACTTTATGTCAAATTAAGTTGTAAGATTGAATGAGTTTGTATTATTATATTATTGTTTGGTGAGATTATAATGATTAGTTGATTAAATATATTATATTATTGTATTATTATATTATTATAGTATTATTATATTATTGTTGAAAAATAATATAATGATTGAAGTAATATTATATAGATATAACTTTATGTCAAATCAATATGTTTAATAAGGGTGGTTTTGAGTGGATTTTGAAAACCGATTTTTAAATCACGAAGTAAAACGGGTTTTGGATCTTGAAATCCAAAACCTGGTTTTTAAAACCAAAAGGAAACATCCCCTAAGGTTGTGTTTGGATGAGGGGATTTCAAATGAAATGATTTAAAATTCGATAGATTTCAAATGACATGATTTTAGTGAGGATTTGAAATTATCTCAATTTTAACTAAAAAAGATGCTAAATATTTGAAATTCATTCATTTAATCCAAACATGTGGAGTGGATTTAGATCATGGATTTAAAATCCATACCTAAATTCCTCCATCCAAACACAACCTAAAGAAATAGGGTATATGAGTAGTTCTCTTGTACAAGGAATTGAGTAAATTTTAAAAATTTGGTAGGATTGATAATAAAAATAAAATACGCGAAAAAATGTTTGATAATTTATGTAGCTTAAACGGTTGAAAACAGTCTTTTTTATGTTGAGGTTTAATGTTCAACTCTTACATCTAACAATTTTCACATATATTTTTCCCCAATATTTTTTAGTTATATTGACTTACACTTTTTAGTAATGTTATGCTACACCTTTTAGGCATATTTTGTTGCACTTTTCAGTTGTAGTGACTTACAATTTTTAACAATATGTTCAATTATAGTGACTTACACTTTTTAGTAATGTTATGTTACACTTTTTACTCGTATTTTGTTACACTTTTCAGTTATAATAACTTACACTTTTCATTAAAATATTGTGTTGCACTTTTCATTAAAATATTGTGTTGCACTTTTCAAGTATATTGACATGCATTTTTTAATAATATTGTGTTGCACTTTCTAGTTATACTAACTTGCATTTTCTAGTTATAATGACTTATATTTTTCATTAAAAGTTGTGTTGCACTTTTCAATTATAGTGACCTACACTTTTTAATAAAAAATGTGTTACACTTTTTAGTAATATTGTGTTACACTTTTTAGTAATATTAACTTACACTTTTCAACACACACAATTTCGAAAAAAAATTACCAATAAAAAAAAATTACAAAAAAATAATAATAAAAAAAAAATTAATCAAGTCAAAAATTTTATTCACTATCTTGAATATTTAGGGTTCATAATATTTTTTAATATTTAAGATTTAAGTTGACCAAGTCAACTCAATTTCATTCCTTATAAGGAAGTGATTCTATATAAGATCAATCCAATGAAATATTTTCAAGCATGTCAGGTAAGTTGGCAATGGCAGGCTATTAGCTCATTGGTATATGTTCCTAATAACTACATCGTTTTAGGCTCAATTTGTAAGGATAATTAGTTCAGATTATATAATAATCAAATTTAAAATAAATGTTGAATTAGGTCTAAAATAAAATTTATGTATTTAATATGTTAAAATACATTTAGTTGTGTATATGTTAAATAATTAAAAGACATGCCATCTATAATTTAATTTGGACCGCTTAATATATTCAACTTAATCATATATATTTCTACATACTCACCCAACGAAATCTTATAGAGCAATGATTCAAACCTCTTCTTTTTACACTAAAGACTTAATAATATTGGATATAATGCAATATAGTCTTGAAGATATGTTTATTTTGTGATTTGTGCATTTAGAAGAAATCGTGATTTTCAAATTTTGGGATTTAATTTTTTTTTTATGAATGGTAAAAGTTTGTATTTATTTTGAGATTTAATTGAGCGAAATTTTACTAATTGGTGATGAATTATTTTAAAGTGTTTGTATTTTAAATTTTAGGTTTGGATTGAGGGTAGAATTTAGAATTTAAAATCTCGAACTCATATTAAAGTAAAATTGTAAAATTATTTTTAGTAAAATTATACTCTCTCCGTCCCACAGGAATTTATACACTTTATGTCCCATACCAATTTGCACACTCCATAAAAGGAAATATTTTCACAACCCTCACCCCTGAAATATACTCATATTTACCCATATGCCATTACTTTTCCACACTCAATCTACTTTTTACTTTACTTTATTCATAAAAGTTTACAAAACTATCCTTCAAAAGATCAATCATTACACCTTTTGTTACACATTTCTTAAAATGTGTGCCTGTCAAATGGTGCAAGTTCCTCCGGAACGGAGGGAGTAAGTCCATTTGTGTGTTACCATCAGAAGAAAACATACCCTAACACATAAGGGAGAAATACACACTTTAAAAGTGAGTAACAGAATTACATAGATATAAAAAAAAGTTCTGCGAAATGCATATTCAATTAAGGCGTGCAAAGGGACACGCAGAGCCCCTTTTTCTCCTTGGCCCACAGAATATTTATTTTTCAGAAGTATTGTGTTATTTAATTTTAACCTTTTTTTTAAAAGTAAGATATTATTGTCCCAAGATTACACCATGTCAATGTGTAAACACTATTCATTTTGCAATGAAGGTAAATTTTGGGAGAAAGAAGGATTGGACATACTCATTAAATTGAATCTTAAACATACAGTTTAAGCAATGTAATAATAAAAGTGTTAAAAAGAGATAAGTTTACAAATTTTTATATATAAAATAAAGGAAGTGGTTAAATTGTGTGTTTAGTGAACTAAAAAAACAATGAAAAATAAATAAATATGTGTATACTGTGAGTCTGATGATTATTTTTGTTTTTTTGGTATGTAAACTATTGTGAAACAAACTTAAAGAAAAGTATGAAAACTTTTATGAGGCTGAGTGAGTACTACTTCTTCCGTCGTGTGTTTACTTGCATATTTTTTTGAGGACGTCACAAGATTATTTGCGTATTCTCTCAATATGAAAATGACCCACAAAATTAATACTTTTCTCATATTATTTTATTTTCAAAATTGTCACTATTTTTTTCTCACATTTACTTTATACCTCACTAAATTTTAGGAATGATAATAGACCGGTTATCTATATACCCGGACCCGTCCGATTCCATAAACGGGTCGGGGCAGGACGGCCCATTATAATTTTAATTTTTTTTTTGTAAAAATAATAAATATTTATATAAAAAAAAGATATAACATAAAATTAAGATTTGTATTGAAAAAATCATATTACATTTCATATTAGAGTAGGTCTCCTATGGAATTGAGTCCATATAAAAAATTGAGGTTTTTGTTACACTTTTTAAAATAATATTTTAAGTTATATTAACGTACACTATTTAGTAATGCTATATTGCACATTTTAGTTATATATACGTGCACTTTTCATTAATATTGTGTTGTATTTTTTAGTTTTAATGACTTATGCTTTTCATTAAAAACTATGTTTCACTTTTCAATTATAGCGACTTACACTTTTCAGTAATATTGTGTTACACTTTTTAGTTATAATGACTTACACTTTTTAATATACACTTTTTCAAAACAAAAAAAAAGTTGATTTTTGATCAACTCGATTCCATATAAGGAATCGAGTCTATACAAGACTTTGACTTCATATTATGTTTTATCAATTTATATTGACCTAAAAAAATATGTATGAAGTTAAATTATTATATATATATATATATTAATAAATATGCAAAATATAGAAATATATTACATTTATATGTATAATATATATATATATATATTAATAATAATAATAATGGGTCACAGGTTCAGGGTATGGGACGAGAGTGATATTCAAACCCGTCTAATTTCACTATAGATTCGGGCCCCACTATAGATTCGGGGGCGGGGCGACCAAATGACACTTGTCGGGTCGGATTGAAGTTTTCATTTCTACTAAATCTTTGCACTTCACAAAATATGTACTACAAATATTTTCTTTTTATTTGACTCCACGTTTTACTATATATACTTTTTTTTAAAGTACGTCGATCAAAATGTACAAGTCGATCACGGGAGGAAGGGAAGGTACAATTTTAGGCTTTGGGTCTGCTTTTCACGTACGACACGTGCATTTATGCGCTCAATTAAATTTAGAGTCAAATTACGTCCAAACTAATTATAATATTAATATGTACTCCATCTGTCTATGAAATGTAGTTCCATTGGAGTGTAACATATATTTTTTTAAAAAAATGTAGATAAAGTAGATAAAGTAAGGGTATTGTGAGGTCTATTGTAAATAAAGTAATTGTTTGTGAATAAAGTTGATGACAATTTAAGTAATTAAGTGATGATTAAAGGGTGATAGTTTCCATAAAATGTGTGAGACTATAATTTGTGGACAATGATCATAAGACAAATGTGACTACTTTTCAAAGGTGGAGGGAGAATTTTTAGACTTCAATAGATAAATAATTATGTCAAAGAATCAAAACACTACACTTCTTCATTCTTTAATTATATTAAACCTATATGCATGGCCCTCTTTCATTCTCGATTTTAATTTGGATGTATATCCATGTCTTTATTGTCTTGTAATGGATCCCTGTTTCCAATTTGGCTCTATCGAGATTAAATTTTTACAATCTCACATGACACGATTCACAAAAGAAAATATCAAGTCTATATATATTACACCCATCTCATGGTAGTATTTTTTAGACTATAAATTTTATTTTAAATTATTTTGCACTTCATTTTTACCCCCCCAGGCCATTTTACGTCTTTCTTTTTTTAATTATAATGAAAATGATAACATGAATAAATATGGAGAGAGAAGTCTGGGGAGATAATGATTTATTAAAGATAAAATTGTATAGAGGAGTAATATTTTTTGTAAATTGCCAAAATGACATTTTATGGGATGGATGGAGAATAATTTATGATTTCATTTCACCATGGGACATGGCCACATGAGGATTGTACCCCAAATTGGAAAAATGACACACTTCCTCATATTCACAAATCACAACATATGAAAGTTTTTACATTTTTTTTTTCAAATTACATAGCGTTTTGCAATTCTTAATACTACAATTTTTTTCTTTAAATTTATTCTTAAAATCAATTAATACTTAAATAAATGTATTTTTCTTTTGATAATAAATGCAATCATTAATTAAGAATATATGTTCATTCATCCAAAATAACTTAAACTCCATATTTTTAACAGAAGTTACTAAATACTTAGATAAATGTATTTTTCTTTTAATGTTAAATACAAATATTAATTAAGAATAAAAGGAGAAATCAATTATATTTTTAATATATATGCATTGATTCAAAATAACTTATATTTTTATAGAAATGAGTAACACGTATATAGCTAAAAAAAACTAAGCAAAATATGTATGACTAAAATTTTAAATAATACTTACATTAATGATCGATATGTGCACGAGTTAAAATTTTCTATATCATGAAAATAATTTATATTTCCATCCTTTAAAATTTTGAACTTATAAAAAAGTGTTAAAACCTTTCATTTATATTCTCAACAATACTATATACATACATAACTCAAATTTAAATTATGGGCCACTATATATAAATTAATAATATATATATATATATATATTCGAAGAGGACAATCAATAGTATATATTCCCTTAGACCTATCATAAGTTTTTCTTTATTTTTTACACAAACTTTAATGAATATAAAATGTAATGTAATGAATAAAAAAACAAAAAGATATAGAAAAAAAAAAGGTAGAAGAAGAAATATGAATAAAAAAGACAAAGAAATAATAAATTTTGTCGTTTAAAAAATAAAAAAAATTATAGTAAAACATTCAAAATAGATAAGTGAAACTTTCAAATGGAATATAACGAAAGCAACATGTAGACTATTAGCTAAATTACAAATCTTTTTGTCAATTGTCATTTGTCATATCTTTTCCCAATCGTTCTCAGCATTTATATGCGATATTGTCTATTAGTGTGTCGAAATTTGAATAAACTTTTCGAGGTCGTGTACAAAACAAACTTATACAACAAGATGTCCTAACTCAGATTATATATATATATATGTATATATAAAAAAAAGAGAGAGAGAGAGGGGGGCATGCTTGACTATGGTTATCAAGGGCTGTGTGGTAAATTCTAAAATCTGTCCAGAAAATAAAACCACCTATAAAAATGTGTATTCTATTGGTCTTTTGGTAAGCTTCTCATTTTATTACAAAAACTTCTCATTTCTTACTTCTCTATTTTTTCTCTTTCACATAATAATTCTTTACATTTTTCTATTTCTCGTGGTCGGTACAAGTTATTTTTAACTTATCATTAATTAATAATAAAAAAATATGCTCACTTTTTATTTGTCTATTTATCAAAAGTATGTTAATTTCTTTTTATAAACAATCACTTTATTTTTATTTCACAACAACTCTATAATACTCTTATTTTATCTATTTTTTCTTAAAATATGTGTCCAATTAAATAAGTATAGTTTTATGAACGGAAGGAATCAAATGTTATATATATTGTCGCAACTTTTAATTAAACCGGCCCTATATCTATATAGATGAGAAGTAACGTGTGGAATTTGTACAAGTTTTGTAATTTATTAAGCTAAGCTGAAAATTCATTCCACCGGAAATTCTTCATCATCCTCACTATAAATAAAAAAAAGAATCCCATAGACACGTGAGATGTCACGTGATTGATTGATTTGGACGCACATGTCGTCATGTGAATTTTTTTAGTAGGATTTGGACGCACATGCCGTCACAATGGAAGTAAAATGATTCAAAGCTAGCTCAATTAAAAGGGTATATGTGTCTTAATGTAATTAATTTACGGAGGAAATATACATACAAAGTAATTAAAAATTGTTCACAATAACCCCTTAGAAAAATAAAATGATAAAACTGGCCTTCTGTAAGGCCCATTACTAGTCTTATATTCGTTAGGCCCAAAACCAGGCCCAGGCTGCATGGGATTATAAGGGGGCGTTTGCAAACTCTATAAACAGCTTAAAAACACTTTTGAAAAGTAAAAGTTGTGAAAGGCCAGCTTTAAAAAAAGTGATTCTGGAAGCTGTTTGTAGTGTTTGAAAACACCCCCTAAAGAAACGCAAAAGCATTTTCCACATATTTCTAATTTTTGGATTGGTAATAAAAATAACTAGGCAAATTTGTTTATATATTGCAATTATGGTAAAAATTAGATTTATTTTCAATTTAAGCATAGTTATGTCTACAAGACCACACAAGCCATCGAGAATGAGGGCCCGTGTGAGTTTTCAAGAAAATTTGACTCCTAATTCATCTTTTAAAAGAAAATATTACAAAAAAAAAAAAAAAAAAAACAATAAAAATACCTTGGATTGATTTATGTTCAATTCTCCGCAAAGTCTTTTTGTGTTGACTCCAAGTTTAAAATCTTCAAACAAGTTAAATTACCTAAGAAGAATATAAAAAATTAAATCAAATATAATAAACTATAACTACGTAATACTACAAAATATGAATTACAAAAAATAAAATAATAATAAACTTAACGGTAGTTTTTTATTTTTTTTTCCAAAATTTTCGTTTCAAAATTGCAATATATAAAAAAAGTTGCCAATAACTACCATAATTATTAATTTTGTTTGATTTATCCAACATTTTAGAAATAGTGTTAGAAAATTAAATACCAAACTAAAATATATCTTGTGGAAAACAAAACAAACGAATATAAAAGATAACGATATTGTTGTACGTGCTTTTGTTGAGTTGATTTCGGATATGGACTTTCGTGAGCACTAAACAAACATATATGATGATCGGGGTTTATTACGTGTTAAGATGGATTAATACGAAGATTAAAGATGAAATAGCATGAAAAACAATAAGAACACAAGAAATAGCTTCTCAGAGAAGCTAAAAGCTTAGAGCTTTGGGTAGGGATGGCAATTTCAACCCGGCCCGCCCCGCCCCGCCCCGTGCTATTTGGGTCGCCCCGCCCCGGACCCGTATTGAAATGGGGCGTGTCCGGGTATCACCCTCGACCCGTGGATCGGACCCATGACCCGTTTTTATATTAATTTTTTATATATATTATACATATAAATATAATATATCTTCAATATTTTGATGTTTATTAATATATATAACAATAATTCACCTTCATAAATGTGAAAATAAATTTATAAACATGCTTCTAACACTATTTTATTTATTTTTCAATACAAATCTAAATTTTATGTTATATGTTTTTAAAAATAATAATTAATTTTCAATTTTTTTTATAAAAAAATTATAATGGGTCGCCCTGATTTGCCCCGGCCCGCCCCGTGACCCGAACGGGTCGGCCCGACCCGGACCCGAATTGAAACGGGTCGGGTCCGGGTATCTAGGTACCCGGCCCGACCCGGCCCATTGCCATCCCTAGCTTTGGGCGTGTTTATTGCTTTAGTTGGGTGTTTGTAGGAAAATGGTAAGTTATCTTATAAATGAGCCATTTTAGGCTTTATATACTAGTTTTTTAGGGTTGCCCGCACTTTACACGTGGCGGGCATATATTGGACCTAAAATCCCACCACATAAAGGTGATGGGACCTGCATTAAATGCTAAACCGCCTCTTTGGTGGTCATCCTCCGTGTGCTCACCGAGAAGCGAGGAGCTGGGTCACGTGGTCGCCGGAGGACCTGGTCGTTTGGTCATCTTCAAGACGGTGGTCGTCGTCATGATGGTGGTCGTCCTCGTCGGGAACGAGGAGATGGGCCATAGTGGTCGCCGGAGCACCTGGTCGTCCGGTCATCTTCATGACGGTGGTCGTCCTCGCCGGGAACGAGGAGATGGGCCATGGTGGTCGCCGGAGCACCTGGTCGTCTGGTCATCTTCATGACGGTGGTCGTCGTCATGATGGTGGTCGTCCTCGCCGGGAACGAGGAGATGGGCCATGGTGGTCGCCGGAGGACCTGGTCGTCCGGTCATCTTCATGATGGTGGTCGTCCTCGCCAGGAACGAGGAGATGGGCCATGGTGGTCGCTGGAGCACCTGGTCGTCCGGTCATCTTCATGACGGTGGTCGTCCTCGCCGGGAACGAGGAGATGGGCCATGGTGGTCGCCGGAGCACCTGGTCGTCCGGTCATCTTCATGACGGTGGTTGTCCTCGCCACGCTCCGTACTCTCTCCCAAGGCTCTTATACTTGTCTTCATTTAACTATTGAAACATGTGCTCGCTAAAATCTTCGGGCGAGCACACAATTACATTTTCTTCATATTGTTGACTAGACGTCGCACAACTTGGTTGATTAGTCGTCGCCACGCAAGCAGGTGACTAGGATTGACTTGTCAAAGATTGACTTCTTTGACCTGGTATAACATTTGCCCCCTGGTCGCATTTCTTTGTGTTCGTATTAGAAAGGCGGGCAGTGTGATCGTTTTCTTGGAAGGTGGACTTGTCCGAAATTCGAATCTTTCCACGAATTTTTTTATGATGAGCACGCTTTCCCAGGTGCTTTGATGACGTCGAGTGTGACGTGTCAGGCGCGTGATCGCCCTAAGAGGCCCTTTTTTTGTATCTGCTCGGCCAATATGGCCTTTATTTTGAATGAACTTTTTGCTTTAAGATGTGTGCTCGTCTTTGTCACTTCCGTTGTTTATTTTTGCAAGTTTCTTTCAATGAATACTTGTCTTTGAATTAAACCTTTCATTGGTTTGTGTTCGTATGTTTTAGATAGTGATCGTCGTCGTCACTACCCTGCGAGTATCTTTAAGAAAGAGTGCTCGTCTTTTAGAGTTAACCATTCGTCGGTTGAACCCGTTTGTTTGTTAGATAGTGATCGTCGTCGTCACTACCTTGCGAGCATCTCTAAGAAAGAGAGCTCGTCTTTTAGAGTTAACCATTCGTCGGTTGAACTCCTTTGTTTGTTAGATAGTGATCGTCGTCGTCACTACCTTGCGAGCATCTCTAAGAAAGAGAGCTCGTCTTTTAGAGTTAACCATTCGTCGGTTGAACTCCTTTATTTGTTAGATAGTGATCGTCGTCGTCACTACCTTGCGAGCATCTCTAAGAAAGAGAGCTCGTCTTTTAGAGTTAACCATTCGTCGGTTGAACTCCTTTGTTTGTTAGATAGTGATCGTCGTCGTCACTACCTTGCGAGCATCTCTAAGAAAGAGAGCTCGTCTTTTAGAGTTAACCATTCGTCGGTTGAACTCCTTTGTTTGTTAGATAGTGATCGTCGTCGTCACTACCTTGCGAGCATCTCTAAGAAAGAGAGCTCGTCTTTTAGAGTTAACCATTCGTCGGTTGAACTCTTTTGTTTGTTAGATAGTGATCGTCGTCGTCACTACCTTGCGAGCATCTCTAAGAAAGAGATCTCGTCTTTTAGAGTTAACCATTCGTCGGTTGAACTC